>JADMNL010000023.1:559290000-560627500 GCA_016271365.2 Neoceratodus forsteri | reverse complement strand
GGAGAGACTAAGGAACCTCAATATGTACTCACTGGAGGAGAGGAGAGGAGACAGCAGGGGGACACGACAAACTTTCAAGTACCTCAAGGGCATAAACAAGGTGCAGGAGGAGGACCTTTTCCAATGTAGAAAAAGTACTAGAACAAGGGGGCACAATATGAAATTGGAAAGGGGGTAGATTAAGAGGTAATGTAAGGAAGTTTTTCTACACAGAAAGAGTAGTAGACACTTGGAATAGTCTGCCAAAGGAGGTAGTGGGGGTAAGCACAGTGCAGGGGTTTAAGCATGCTTGGGGCAGGCACAGGGGAAGCCTTAGAGGGGAGGGGAGGGAGCGATGAAAAGCCACTGATCACACAGGGTCAGTGGCCACATACAATGTATAGGGCCTACGGGCAGACTGGATGGGCCTAGCGGTCCTTATCTGCCAACAATTTCTATGTTTCATAGCTCGTGTGTACAAGAGACATCAACAAGGGGTCATGACAGACTTGGGCTGGTTGACCGGGATCCCTAGGGCAAGAAACAGCTGTCTGGGATGTGGGTGCTCCTTGGACTGAGCTTTGAGCAGCCAGTCGCCCAGAGAGGTGAAGATATATAGTCCCCTCCCTCCTGCAGGCTGCTGCCACCACTGCTAAGGATCTGGGAAAACCCATGGCGCAGATGACCAGCCAAAGGGCAATGCCCTGAACTGGTAGTGTTCCCCCTGGAACAGGAGAAACATTGCCCCCTAGACCAGGATACTGCAAGAGGGCCTGTGAGGGGTGCCAGACCTAGCAGGCAAGCCAAAGCGGTAGCGCATGAAATGACAGAATGACCCCGAGGGTTCAGGCCCATGAAAAGACCCCAGCGGGCCAAATGGAAACTGGGTGATTCCAAGGCAAAGTCTAGGCCCCTATCAGTGATAGAGGGATGCCAATATGGGGCGAAGAGACCCAAGCCCCAACCACCTACCCTAGGAAAGTAGGCACCTTCACCAAAATCCCTGGAGATGGGAGGGTGGTGGGTGGACGGAGATCTGGGGGCAGAGAGGAAACCCTAGGGAGGGACCACACACTGTAAAGTGTAGGAGCTGGCATGGGTGACACTATTCCCAAGTCAGGATGGGCTGGGGGACACCTGATGACCCCTCCAGGAAGAGGGGTGAAAGCAGGCAGAGCCCAGTCATACAGGTGCCACTGCCCTGCCCCCTCTAGATATGGGGGTGACATGGAAACAGGCACAGTGGAGAGGAGAATGACGTCAGTGGGCACTAGGCATCGCCAGTGACAAAGCTGGCCAGCCCAAGAAAACATCCAACACTCCGGCACCGCACATGTGGCAAGGAGGTGTATGTTGATGGGGGAGGCACAAGGCCCTACCGTCGACGTGCTTCTGCCAGCCATGACTGGCCAAGGCGATAGCTCGTCAAGACAGCGTATCACCATTTGAGAAGCAGCATCGGCAGGATAGGCACAGGGCACCACCGTCAAAGAGCCTGGGCCAGCCAAGGCTGGTGAGAGACAAGGAGCCCGGCCATGAGTGGGGCGGGGGACAGGAGAGGCTGAGGGGTCACCATCCCGGGGGGGGCCCCCAGAAAGCCACCCCAGAGCCCCCTGCCTGGGAATCCGGAAGGGAGGGGGGAGGAAGAGGAAGGCCCAGAGGCCAAACAGGAGAAGATCCCAAAGAGAAGGCTACAGTTCCCATGGAGAGCTGGGTCTGCCAGCGACAAGGAGGCCCAAATACAAGGCGGAGAGCGGCCTAACAGAGCACCCCTGCAGAGGGCCAAAAATGGCAATGGTTCAGACCGGGAAGCACATGGCCAGAGTTGCAAGAGAAGGCAACGCAGGAGGCAGCTTCGTGAATCAAAAATTTTCAGAGTCTTATCCGCTGAGAAGAAAACTGCTGAAGTACTAAGGTTCCACAGGTGCCACACAGTCTTCATCAAGAAATCCAGAAAGAACAGAGAAGTGTAGAGGCCACCCACGCTTATGTAGGGATGTCACGCCAGATGTCGCTAGGTAGCCCCCAGGTGCATGCTTGGAAAAACGTTTCCGTGAGGTCCTAGAGCCAGATGGCTTGTATTACATAGGTGTGGCCTCAAAGAAGATCAGAAGTTCCATTATATCAGGAATGTAGAGATAAAAAACAAATATGTTGCAGGTGATACCTTTTATTGGACTAACAAAATTATTTCTAAGACTAGCTTTCGAGAGATAAAACCCTCTCCCTCAGGTTAAAGTCAGGTACCACATTTTCTTTTTTTCATTATATTAGGAGAAACTCCCCATTTGAATTTGTTGTTTAGGATATAAGAGGACTTCACTAGAAGCACAAAGTCACTGTGTCAATGTTCAGTACAGATGGAATGAAACATGCAATTGTGAAGTACAGAGCTGTTAGAACACAGAGGGGCTCTGGTCGGAGACATCATGCCCTCGGAATATGGGGGCATCTCTGTGTGGAGACCAAGGAGGATGCTGGGAACCTCCACAAAGGAGACTCACAGGAGGGTGGCATGGGACCCCACAGGGGAAGGAAACAACTCCTGGTGGGGGACTCCATTGTTAGGAAGGTAGATTTGGGGGAGGAAGGGGAGAGGGAGGTAAGGTGCCTGCCTGGCGCCATGGCTTGGAGGGAAAGGAAGCGAATCCTCAGGATCACAGGAGCAGCTGCACAGGGGAGGGAGCAGGATGTCACTGTCCACCTAGAGACAAATGACCTGGCTAAGAAAGGGATCAGAGCAGTGCAAGAAGCATTTGTGAAGATGGGCAGGGGCCTTAGACAAATAGCACACACGGTAACCTTCTCTGAGGTGCTGCCTGTCTATGGCATGGATGAGGCTAGGGTGCTCCACACCATGGGATTCAACCAGTGGTTGAAAAACTGGTGCAGAGCTCAAGGATTTGGCTTCATTGGGGACTGGGGGTCCATCTGGACGGATGCAGGTCTATACTGGCGTGATGGTCTGTATCTGTCCAGAAGGGGAACCAGGATCCTAGGTGATAGGTTTAAATACTTCACTGGCAAGCATTTAAACTAGCCGGGGGGGGGGGGAGGCACTGGAAAGAAGCAGAGAAATCCTAGCCCCCCAAAAAAAAAAAAATGGTACTAAGTGAGGTAGACACCAACATAGAGATGTCAATAGGGAAGAGCAGGAGGGGTAAATGGAGAAAGTGACAAATGCAATAAGGACAGGGATGGGGCAAAAAGGGGTAAGGCCATCAAGAAATGGAGGGTAATGAGTACCAACGCCCGTAGTCTGGGCAACAAGCTCCCTGAACTGGTGGCCTTGATGGAAGAAGGATGTCTGGATATCGTAGCAGTCACAGAAACATGGTACACAGAGAACTATGACTGGGATGTTAATATACCAGGTTACACAACCTACAGGAGAGACAGGGAGGGCGGTGGGGGGGGGGAGTAGCTCTCTATGTAAGGGAAGGAATATAAACAACTGAACAAAAGAGTAAACAGGGAGGAGAGGAGGCACTGTGGGTCACCTTAGAGACGGGAAATGGCACCACAATCCACACAGGGGTTGTATACAGACACCCATGTCAGGGGGAGGGAATGGACAAGGATATGATAGAAGGCATACTTAGGATGGCAGAGAAAGGGGAGATACTGTTGATGGGGACCTTAATATGCCAGATGTTAACTGGAGCACCTTTGCTGCAGCCACATCCAAAAGCAGGGCCATTCTTGATGCCCTTCAGGTGGCATGCCTCAGACAGCTAGTTCTGGAACCTACTCGTGAGGGAGCAATCTTAGAGCTCATACCCTCAAATGGGGACAGTGAGAGGATCTCAGATCTTGAAGTGGGTAGCCATTTGGGAACAAGTGACCACCAAACAGTGTGGTTCATGATAAACTCAGCTACAGAGTCAAGCCATACAAAAGTGAGGGTTCTGGACTTCAGGAGGGCTGACTTTGGCAAGATGGGAGAGTGCCTTAGAAAAGCACCAGCAAACAGGCTAGAAGGAGGGGTGGGGCAACAATGGGGAAATATCAAAACTGCCATCACAGAGGCAACAAGCCTTTGTGTGAAGCAAATAAACAAATCAAAATGAAAAGAAAAAGCCACTATGGTTCTCAAAAGAGGTGGCGGTGAAGGTTAGGGAGAAAAAGATAGCATTTAGGAAGTATAAGGAAACACAGAAGAAGCAGGACAGAGAACTGTACCAGTTAAGGCAGAAGGAAGCAGGGAGGGTAGTCAGAATAGCAAAGGCACAAACTGAGGAAAAGACAGCCAACTCGGTTAAGAAGGGGGATAAAACCTTTTATAGGTATATCAGGGAGCGTAGAAAGACAAAGGGAGGGATAGTGAGGCTGAATAGAATGGATGGTGGGTGGGCAGAGAGTGACAGTGAAAAAGCAGGGATACTGAATAGATACTTCTGTTCAGTATTCACAAAAGAGGAAGTGGGGAGGTGCCTAATCCAATTAACAGAAGCACTCTGTAGAGGGAGGTCGATCCCAGTCCTTTCACAGAAGAAAGGTTCTGAAAGAACTCCTAAAACTGAAGGTGGACAAAGCAATGGGGCCAGATGGAATTCACCCCAGAATTCTAAAAGAATTAAGTGGAGAATTAGTGACACCAGTGACTACCCTTTATAACAAACCATGGGAGGATGGTGTGGTACCTGAGGACTGGAAGAAGGCTGATGTGATTCCCCTTCACAAAAGTGGGAGCAAGACAGAGGCAGGAAACTACAGACCTGTCAATTTGACCTCTGTGGTAGGGAAAGTGATGGAATCACTTCTGAAGGAAAGAACTACTGAGTACCTAGAGGCCAGTGGGGCACAGGACCCAAGGCAGCATGGGTTCACAGCGGGAAGGTCATGTCAGACGAATCTAATTGATTTCTTTGACTGGGTGACCAAAGTAGTAGACCAGGGAGGGGCTGTGGATATGGCCTACCTAGACTTTTGCAAGGCATTTGACACAGTCCCACACAAAAGATTAGTAGTCAAACTAACCAGCCTTGGAGTGGGTCCCAGGGTGGTAGCCTGGAGTAAAACACTGGCTGAACAACAGGACACAGAAGGTAATTGTAAATGGAGTCCACTCTGAAGAAAGAGGGTTACTAGTGGGTACCGAGGGTTCAAGTACTGGGTCCAGTCCTCTTTAATGTCTTTATAAGTGACACTGCAGAGGATTGGAAGGAAAAGTATGCCTCTTTGCAGATGACACAAAGATCTGCAACAGGGTTGATACACAAGGTGGTGTGGAAAGGATGAAAAGGGACTTGGCAAGGCTGGAGGAATGGTCAGAAGTATGGCAGCTTGGATTCAATGCAAAGAAGTGCAAGTAATGCACCTCCTGGAAACAAACCCAGGGAGGATTACACAATGGGGGTAGTAACAACAACAAAAATTGAAAGGGACCTGGGGATAATCATATCAGATGACCTTAAGGTTGGCAAGCAATGTGAGAAGGCGGTAGGGAGGGCTGGGGGGATACTGGGATGTACAGGGAGAGGCATCACCAGCAGAAAACAGGAAGTTGTTATCCCCCTGTACAGACAGCTGGTGAGACCCCATCTGGAGTACTGCGTCCAGTTCTTGAGATCCCATCTCTGCAAGGGACATAGACAGGATGGAGGCAGTTCAGAGGAGGGCAACAAATATGGCGCAGGATCTGCAAGAGAGCCATACGAGAAGAGGCTAAAGGAGCTTAATATGTATACCCTTGAGGAAAGGAGGGAGGGGGACATGATAGAAACGTTTAAGTACCTCAGTGGAATCAACAAAGTCCAAGAGGTAGCATCTTTCAGAAAGAGATGTGCAAGAACAAGGGACACAATTTGAAGATAGAGGGGGAGCTCCAGGGGCAATGTGAGGAAGTATTTTTTCACAGAGAGGGTGGTGGCCGCATGGAACAGCCATCCTAAGGAGGTTGTGGGGTCTAAAACTGTGGGAGAATTCAAGAATGCATGGGACAGACATAAGGCAATTTTTGGAGGGGGTAGGAAAAAATAGGCTGTTGATTAACTAGGATCTGCAGCTTATCCTCTAGGTAGGGAAATGGGCAAACTAGGTGGGCCAAGCGGTCCTTATCTGCCATCAAAGTCTATGTTTCTATGGAAACCTGCTCAGCCCACCTCTCCTCCTCCAGATAGGCTAGATGATGCATGTCATGCTGTCATGCCAATTGGCATGCAAGCATGATTTTATGTTAGGGGGCAGGGTCCCTTACTGCTTTATCTTCTGCAGTACGTGCTGCCTGCACTACAGTACTTTCACCCGAAGGCTTCATCCGATTCCAGTCCTGTTACTGAGTCCACCATGTCAACAACGCTTCGCCACTCCTCTCACGACTTCAACACAACTCACCCTAGCAGCAGGCAGACAGAGGGTTTTGGTTGGGGGGGTGCCGTCAGACTTCCTCCCCACCCAAACGGATGATTTCTGCCCTCCTCCCCTACAATTTCTCTTGGCACGACATCCTAGTTCTGGTGACATCAAAGAACTAAGAGGGTGAAGTTCATGGGTTTTATGATATCACTAGAAACCCCGAGGTGGGCTGGCCCACCAGGGATGAAATAGCGTTACCACTTGCAGCTGACAACCCACATTCAAAAGTGAGAGCAGGGCGGAGGAGGAACATCCCTCAGATGGACTGCTCTGCTCTGGGGGGGGAGGGAGGTACAAGCTCGACCCTTAGTGGCGGTTGGAGGCAAGGAGCCAGGGACCACAAATCTGTGTGTAGAAGAGTAGCAGCCACTGACGTGTTTCAGACGTGAGCATGCCTCGTAGAATCTTGGGATGGCATCGCACGTCCACTCCTTCTGGGGAAAAAAAGAAGAAAATTCCAGATGGCGGCAGTGTGAAGATCCCTCTCTTCACAGACCCCACACCAAGTGACATGGCCCTCCCACCTACGAAGTATCCATTCTGCAGCCGTTGAGCCGCCCTCACCACAGGGGAACGCTAAGGCGGGGGGGGGGGCCAGAAAGTATGACCATGGGAAGCTATGGTGATGGGGCTGGGAGGATCGGACCTGTGAGAGGCCCAGACGGATGACGGGATATTATTAAAAAAAAAAAAAACCTTTAGGTGTCCTATCAACCCCTGTTTTGGACAGCTATATGCTTTTCATTTCTTTTTTTTATAATAGTGGATTTGCTGATTCTGTCAAATTAAAAAAAATAAGAATCAGTACTTACAGGTGTAAATCTGGCGGTAATGGTGGCCATTACTGCTTTCAGTAGTAGCTGCCTCAACGGTCTCTGATTTGGAAAAAGGTAATTGCTTTGAAAGCAATCCCATGGTCACCAAGGAAATCCGTTTTGCACATTCCGAAGTCATTCATCTGTGTTTAAACAGCCTGTGAAATCTTTCGGATAACTTTTGAAAAACATCAAATATATCACACACAATTCTACTTCTAATTCCCATATTTACTGTGCAATTTATCTTTCCCTCTGTCTTTATTACCGAGGATAGCTACTTAAAAATCGGATCCATGACCCACAGATACCATCTGTCCCAGCTGTCTGTCCATGCGTGATGTGGAAACACCACCCACCATTCATGAATTTCAACGGGTCAGCATGGAAATGATTATGACGTCACAAGTAGGAGGTTACGACATCACCCATGGACAAGCAGTTGGACTAGATGAAGTCCCAAAACATCTGCATCCAGTTCCATAAAACATTTCTCTAGGAACAGATAACCATGGGAAGATAAAAACTGGAGCTACCTGCAGTTACGGAGAATTTCCTACCGTATATATTTTCTATTTTATTTATTCTGCACCTTTGATATTTATTCCCTCATCACCAGCTCAGTATGTCTTCCCTGGTGAAACTTCTGAAATAAATTCATCTCAGATGCATCACAGTCTCTTTAAGCTGTCATCGGCCAAATATCATTTCTCTAATCATTTCTACATTTCGCTCAGGGGGGTCTCAACTTTCGTGGTCACTAACCCACAGGCTTTGCCACAGCTGAAGTAGTGTGCCTACTGAAATGTTATCTTCTCCACTACAAGTCAGCAGGGATAGTCTGAAGTAAAATATTACTAGCCTGATACAAAAACTACCCATATTTGGCTACTGGGCTGGTTAACTAGCATGATCCGAAAACTACCAGCATTTGGCTAGTGGGCTGGTAACAATTTTGACCTAGAACCTACAAATAAGATTGCTCAAGTAGCCAAATTACTATTGCATTTCCATGGGACCAAACACTTCAACAGAATTTTGAAGGTCAGACTATAAGGTGGTTAAATAGGTTCGGGTGGCAATTAGTTAAAAGGGCTCTACAGTTTAAAACATCCAGCTTAAACACTACATTCTGCATGGTTTTGCTCAGAGCCTACAAAATGGGTGACTTGTCAATTATGAGGCGGTTCCACTGTACACACTATAATATTCCATAAATACAGGTTTTGAAAAATAAAGACATTATTACTAGAGTGTGTGAGGAAAGTAACTCCCAGTCCAAATCAAGCATGTTAACGTTTAAAAAAACTGGGCTGCCAGCCCGGTGGCGTAGAGGGTTGAGGCGCTGGAGCCTTACCTCAAACCATGCCAGCGACTCAGGTTCGGGAACGGACTCGGGACACCGGGGGCTGGCTGGGGAAGGAGAGGATTGAGTGTCCATAAGACTGCTCTTCTCTCCTGGGGTGGGTTGTGGGTCAGCAGCTGCGCTGCAGCGCCTCTGGTGGAAACCAGGAGCTCTGCAGGCGCACATCGGGGGAACAGAAAGCGAAAATCCGCTTACTGCGACCGACGATTTGACTGCCGGTCCACCGCTGCCGCCGATGCCCTGAAGGAGACCACCACCCTCAGCAGTACCCTGGGATGAAGATGTGTGCTGGGTGCCCCCCCGGTGCCTTCCTCCTCAGAGGAGGGGAACCCGCCCAGCAAAGGGTTACATCCGAGTTACCCCAGGGACAGCTGCAATTTGAGGTTGATGGCTCAGGAAGGGACAGGCGGAGCGGCTAGGACCTAGGTAGCCCAAAGGAGTGGTGGGTCGCGAGGCACGAAGGGGAGGAAAGAAATAAGACAGAAAAAAAAAAACTGGGTTGCAGAGTACGAATCTGGAACTGGACCACTACCCAAATGGGAATTAGGATTACTTACTGGTAATTCCAGTCGTGCCTGGGCTCCATCTGTGGGCAGTCACTGGTATGGGCTGTCCTCCCTGCTACCTGGAACAGGTTGTAACAGTATGAAAGTCCCCACATGAACAAGGTAATCTGCGAGTTAAAAAACTTGCCAGAACGTAAGAAAACTAGAAAAAAATCTCTTACAGGGTAGGCAGCACTCTAGGACAGGCTGTAAAACATTAAGGGAGCCTGGGAGGAGGTGTTGTCTTAAGACTTCTCTTGGACTACTACAACCTGTCCCAGCCAGCATGAGAAGACAGCCCATACCACGACTCCCATAGGAGCTGACACACAAATGCTAACAGATTTTGTACTGGGCTAGTAAAACTTTCCTTCAACAAGTCCTGCTGACTTGCTTTGGAGAAGGTATTATTTCACCAAGTATACCAGCTGGGCCAGTGAAACGTCTGTGGAACCAGAGTATTTTCCTAGCCACTCTCCCCGTTGGCTAGTAGTTCAAACAACTTAGAATTAGTGGAGCCAAACAGGCAGACAGGAAAATACTGTAATACAAATTTTAAGTATTTAGTTGTAACTGTTTATTTCTGAAGTACTGTTTTTTTTTCCTTTTGTTCATTAGAAAATCTTCTATGTGATAATATTGTGCTGGATGTGGGGAACAGCTTAGCCTGGCAGCTGACTATCTCTGTCCCCTCCCATTACATCAGCAGCAGTGCGATTCTCACTGACCGTGACATCACAGGTGACTGATCTGGCAGCTACTGAGTGTCTGTTCCTAAGCAACTGTGATGTCACAATTCATGAGGTCACAACGCTGATGATTTCCACTACTTAGCTCACCGGAGAAAGGAGTGGGTCTGGAGGACAGAAGCAGGGCAGATGTAGTCCCTCTACATAAAAGTGGTAGTAGGGAGGAGGCTGGCAATTATAAGCCAGTCTGCCAGACAACAGTGGTGGGAACGCCAGAGACGACATGGATTCACGGGAGAGTGGTTATGTCAAACGAATCTGATAGATCTCGACTGGCTGACTAAGGAATTAGATCAGGGTGGAGCAATATCTAGATTTCAGTAAGGCATTCGACACCGTTCAACAAAGGAAACTATAAAACCAGCTGGGAGATTAGGAGTGGATCCAGAAGTGGTAACCTGTGTAAGAAATTGGTTAGGGGATAGAAGGCAGAAGGTGGTGGTAAATGCTGTTCACCCCTAGGAAGGGAGAGTAGCCGGTGGGGAGCCTCAGGAATCAATGCTGGGACTGGTCCTCTTTAATGTCAATATAAGTGACACTGCAGGGGAGCTGAAAGAGAAGGTCTGCCGGGGGCGTGGCGTGTAAAAGATGAACAGAGACCCAAGAAAACTCAACGAGTGGTTTGGTTTAAATGCTAAAAAGTGCAAATTAATGCACTTGGGGAACACAAAGCCAGGGGCAGAGTACAAAATGGGGGGATTGGTATTGATGACCACCAAGCAGGAGAGAGACCTAGATGTAATAATTTCGGATGACTTAAAGGCGGCCAGACAGTGCAACAAGGCAGTTGGAAAAGGCCAGTGGGATGCTGGGGTGCGTATGGAGAGGGTTCACCAGCACAAGGAGAGGTGTGGCGTTGCCTCTACAGAGACCTCACCTCAAATACTGTGTACAGTTCTGGAGACCACATATCAGGAAGGACATGGGCAGAGTGGAGGCACTTCAAAGGAGGGCAACTAAAATGGTGCAGGTTCTACATCAAAACCCCTGTGAGGAGAGACTAAGGGAGCTCAATATGTATACCCTGGAAGAGAGACAGGAGAAGGGGGATATGATAAGAGACCATTAAATGTCTCAAGGGAGACAATAAGGTACAGGAGGAAAGTATTTTCCCCAAAAAACGTGCTCAAGAACAAGAAAACCTGCTCTGAAGCTGGAGGGGGTAGATTCAGAAGGGATGTGAGAAAGTACTTCTTCACAGAAAGAGTGGTGGATTCCTGGAACAATATACCAGCCAATGTGGTTGGAGCAAAAACAGTTGTGGGGTTCAAGAAAACATGGGTCAGGCATAAGGGAATCTTCATGGAAAGGAATGAGGGCGGAAAGAAAGTGCCAGAGATTAGTAGGGTCTGCGGTGATACTGTAGGTAAGGAAAAAACAGGCAGACTGCGTGGGCCAAGCGGTCCTTATCTGCCAACAAATTCTATGTTTTAATGTAGTGTGTATGTGTTGGGGGAGTGGGTGGCTACAAATAGATATGCCAGCTGCCAGGCTGTTCCACATATCACACCTACTAACATCAGGTAAACAATCTTCTAATTAACCAAAGGGAAAAGAAAAAGTACCTCAGATGTAAAAGGTAATGGTTGACAGCTTTTAAAAACTAATATTAGTTTTAGGCAGAACACCAGCTCTTTAATTTTGACCCTTGTGCTGCCACACACAACAAAAAAGACTATAAATTTCCAAATTATCCAAACTTGCCTTGTTCAACTGTGTAAAGTTAGCTTGGCACCCAACTGTGAGTGGATCCCTGCGTTGTGCTGGGGTAGTTTGGATTGGGCAGGTTAGGGTCAAAGTTGAAGTCCATTAGGCCATCTCCATCCATGAGGTCACTATTGATGATGTAATCAACATCACAGTCAAGGTTATCCATGAATATGTCAATATCAAGGTCCGTGGGTAGCTTATCTAGGTTTCCAGTGTCGGGACCCCCAAAAGAGGTGGTTCCAACAGAAGGGAGTGCTTGCTGTACACCAAGCTGGACGGATTGACTGGCTGGTGTGTGAAGAGAAGTCTTCTGAGGAGACATACAAGTTGAACTCTGAGAGGTCGCAGTTATGCTTACAGCAGCTGACAAAGTGCTTGCACCGATGTTGGCAGATTGCTGGCTCTGAATGTTCCCAAGCTGGGCAATCTGGATGATCTTGTTTGGGGCTGCTTGTTGACCCAGAAGCATCATGTTCTGGTTGGTTAGCCTGCTTCCGGTCTGAGGCATAATTGGATCAATCTGAGTCATCATGACATCACGGGGAGGAGGCGAATCAGATGTCAGAAGAGCCTCCAGAGTCTGAGGTGTTGAAAGCTGCTTGTACAAGCCTTGAAGAGACATATCAGCTGGGTTGAAAAGAGAGTTGCCGTAAGTGGAGGCCTGGCTTGTAGCTGTGTTCTGTGAGGTGAAGGAGAAGCTGGAACTTCTCTGCATCTGGTTACCTGGTACAGAGTGTTGGGCTGCCACCATTGACGACTTGGGCGACATGAGGTTCAAGCTGTCAATGAGTTCCAGTTCCTCCATGACATGTTCTGTCAGTGTTGGGGGGACGCTGCTTGGTGTGCTGGAATAGACCAAAGAAGAATGAAGATCGTCGTCTTGGATGTCATCCTGCTCAGGCACGATAGGAGACAATCTTCCACTTAAAGTGCTTGCATTGGAGCTAGTCCTTGGACGAAAACTGGTCCATGCATCTCCATCATCGTTACTTCTGGATGAGGGGCTCCCAGGCCATTTCGGGAACTGGGACACTGGACTGTCAGCCTTGCATTCTTGTTCTCCCTGGAGAGCTGCCTTCTTCTTGACTGCCCTGCCCCTGCTTTTAATCAGTTTGCTGCTGTTGTCCATGGAGGCTGCCCTCCGCCTCGGAGTCTTGCCACCTTTGCCCCCTTCAGGATTAAGCATCCACCAGGAACTCTTTCCCGTTGCCTCATTGTGCACTTTGATGAATTTGCTGTGCAAAGATAGGTTGTGCCGGATAGAATTCTGAAAAGGAAGAAAAAACAAAAAATAAACTAAGACAATGTAAATAAACAACTGCCACAACAACAGAAACCAGGCATGGAGGAACAGCGCTTTCTGCAAAGAACCATGTGTCCAAAACAGCAGCAATACAGTATTTCCATTACCCAAACACTGACACACACTTAGCTAAAAGCACAAGTAACGGACAGCGGTTAGCTGCAATAATCTACACTGTCAAAAAAAAAAAAAAAAAAAGTTACCATGCAAAACTCAGAAGGTGCTAGGAACAGAGCCACCATGCACCAAAAGGGGAAAAGCTGCAGCTCGCCCAGAAATTACCCATCTTCTTCTTGACAGTGGGTCCACAGCACTGCACCATGGCTGAAAGGTGGCAAAATAAACAAAAAAAAAGTATTCTTTCCTGACAACTGTTGGCTACTATATTGGTGAAAGTTGCAATTCTGAGCAGTTTTTGATTCAGTCGTCCCTAATTTTGACCTACATTTTTTATACCAACTGGTCTAAGTTTGACCCATGTTTTAAAATCCTCAGCGCTTTTAAAGGAAAACTACACCCTCATATCTTCTAAATGTTATTTGTTTCCATGTCAGTAGACAACTCTTCATGTAGCTGTTAAGGACGTATGCAAATGTCAATGTCAATTTTATTTAAAAAAAGACACCCAATCCCAAAGGCTCTGGGCGCCGCACAAGACTATACAGTGTGTCATACCATATACATTCCTTAAAACAACATACATAAAATTCAATTTCCAAAAGCCTGCATAAATAAAAAGGTCTTCGGACGGCTCTTGAAAGCCTCTACAGTAGGGGCTTCTCTCACTTCCAACGGCAGCGAGTTCCAGAGAACTGGAGCAGCAACTCCAAACGATCGGTCTCCAGCTGATTTCAATCTCGCTCTCTGGACTTTGAGGAGGCCACTATTAGAGGAGTGGAGATCACGGATAGAGGTGGACGGTACCAGGAGATCAGAAAGGTAACCAGGGCCCTGTCCATGTAGGGTCTTATAGGTGAGAAAACCCACCTTGAACAATACTCTCCACCTGACGGGCAGCCAGTACCTCAGGCAATATCGAGTAATATGACTGAACTTACTTTGTCCAGTCAAAAACCGGGCAGCAGCATTTTGCACTAGCTGCAGTCTGTGAAGAGAAGTTCCAGAGACCCCGAGATAGAGGGCATTACAGTAGTCAAGCCTAGAAGTGACTAAGGCATGTACCAAAGTAGGGAGGTCCAGAGCCCGAACAAGGGGCTTAATCCTGGCGATATTTCTCAGATGAAAAAAACAGGAACGAACCACAGAGGATATTTGAGCCTCCATGGATAAATTCCTGTCAAAGATCACACCAAGATTACGCACCCATGGGGAGGCCATCAATGACACAGCTCCTAGCACAATGCCAGTCACAGAGTCAGAGGCCATCCCATCACGAACTCTGTTCGACTCCACTACTAATACCTCAGCCTTGTTAGGGTTCAGTCGCAGCCAGCTGGAAGACATCCAGCCATTTATCTCAGCCAGACAGATATTTAACACATCCACTGCATTTGATGTTCCTGGGGCAAAGGAAAGGTATAGTTGAGTATCATCAGCATAGCAATGAAAACTCAAACCATACCTCCTAATGATCTCCCCAAGGGGCAGCATGTACACTGCGAACAGCATCGGGGCCAATACCGAACCCTGAGGGACTCCACACGGAAGGAGGTAGGGTGCAGATGAGAAATTACCCATCACAATCCGCTGCCTCCTGTTAGTAAGAAATGACTCAAACCATTTGATGACAACACCGGTGAGTCCGCATAACTCCCTCAGGCGGAAAAACAATACACTATTCACAGTACCAAATGCTGAAGAGGATCGAGGGAGAACAAGAATTGTCTTGTCCCCGATCTCTAGCCCTGAGGAGGTCATTTGCACCTGAACTAATGCAGTTTCAGTGCTATGTCTGGCCGATAAGCTGACTGGAAGGATCATACAACTCGTGGGTCCTGAGATGTTCCCCAACTGAAGTGATACCACCTTCTCAACAATCTTTCCCAGAAATGGAAGATTGGAGATAGGATGGTAATTGCCCTAATCTCGGGTCCAGAGAAGCTTTCTTCAAAAGGGTCTCACAGAGCCTCCTTCAAGGCATCGGAAAGACACCCTGACTCAAGGACCACCAGACAATCAGGGCAAACACCGGGCCAACAGTGTCAATGCGCCTCATCAGAAGCGCGTTGCGCAGGATCAATTCACAAAAGGTATACCTCAGGTTGGCCACTATCTCAGTGACCTCCACGAACCTCCACTGGCCTAAACTCCCCCCCACCCAGAGAGTGCTCTTAGAACACGACTGGCGACCACTGACAGCAATATTACTGATGAGACCTCCGCGGATCGCAGACACCCTGTCCGAGAAAAACCGAGCAAATTCCTCACAATCCTCATTTGAGGAAACTCTTCCGGGCTGAAGACAGAGTGGATGGAGAAGTCTATCGACAGTCCAGAAGAGTGAGGCTGGTCGGCTTCTCCAGCAACAATCTCCGAGACAAAAATATTGTCTTCTTCGGTTGATTGCCTCCTGATATTGCAATAATGCGCACACAGGACCAGTTGTCAGCCCCAGATGGGATTTCCTCCAGCTGACGCTCTAATCTCTGACCCAGCCTCTTCATTCCCTAAGATCGCCATCATACCAAGGCAACCCAGGTAAGAAGAAGTTCTGGGCTTTACACGGACAGGTGCTTAGGGAGTCAATGGCGCCAGATAGTACCTCATTATAGGTATCTACTCCCTGCGTCAACTGCTCGACGCTAGGCATCACACACCCCTTGATAAATCAACTGCCGCCAAATAACCCTCAGGGGTAAGATCTTTTAACGGATGGCAGCTAAATATCTCAGGAGGGAAGAATTCACGAGCGGAAGCACTAAACATGAACCTCACGTGCAATGATCAGACCAAACCCACTCGACCAATGTTGAGATTAGCGATCTCAAGTCCCAGTGAGAACACCAGGTCAATGTGTGGCCATCCTGGTGAGTAAACGCATCCAACAGACTGCACCAGCCCCAAAAGGACATACTCTGCAGTAACTCGTCAAAGGCGCACCTTTGACCTCTATCCTCAGCCCAAACATTAGAGTCACAAGAAAAATAATCTTGGGGAATTCAATGTTCACAGTAACAAACCGAATTCCTGCAGGAAACCCCATCGGTCCAGGAGGCGATAGATGAGGAGGATCCTGCAGCCAACACCGAGTCCTCCTCAAACGGCCACACATTCAAATGAACCTGGGGTTCCCACCGGGTGCACGGTGAAGTCCAGGCTCGATTTAAAACAAATAGCTACACCACCTCCCCTACGGTTTTCTCTGGGGCAGTGCACCACAGTATAACCTGGGGGGACTGCAGCCTCAAAAACAGGGCCAGCATCATCCCCCAAATGCTTTAGTCTGTTTTTACAGTTGATACTAGTCCCTGCGACTACCCTGGGAGTCTCCATTTCGTGGTTGTTGAAATCTCACTGTCCCCGAGAGCTGTATTAGCATATGAGAACATGATGCGTAATCACCCTTTAAACTCCCCAGTATGCCTACCTGCTTAATTAGTCTTAAAAGAAACAAGCTGCAAAAAGGTGTGGAATACCACATTTACCTTCAATGAGTTTTGCAAACTATCGGAGTTATAACGCAGGTTTTTCCACTTTAAACTTCACTCAGTTTATGAGTTTCCAGAGAGTTTTTGTAGGGTATTTGTTCTTTCAGCATATAGATACATGGTATAAATGGGTGATCTGACATTGTGTTCTCGTATGTTAATGCAGCTCTCAGGGACAATGCAGTTTCAACAAGCATGAAATGGAGACTCCCAGGGCAGTCACAGGGCCTAGTATGAACTGTAAAAACAAACTAAAACATTCGCATACATCCTTAACAGCTACATAAAGAGAGTTGTCTATTGAAATGGAAACAAACAACATTTAGAAGATATGAGGGTGTAGTTTTCCTTTAATGAAATGGGCAGTGTCCCCTTAGTGACCTGCTGTTTGGGGGGGGAATTCCTCAGCACTTTTAATGAAAGGGGCAGTATTCCCTTAATGATCTGCTCTTTGAGGGTGAAAATCCTCAGCGCTTTTAATGAAAGGTGCAGTGTTCCCTTAATGACCTGCTGTTTGGGGGTGAAAATCCTCAGCGCTTTTAATGAAAGGTGCAGTATTCCCTTAATGACCTGCTCTTTGGGGGTGAAAATCCTCAGCGCTTTTAATGAAAGGGGCAGTGTTCCCTTAATGACCTGATGTTTGTGGGTGCCTTGTACCTTCCAAGGCTGAGGGCACAGACTGCAACTGCCGCCACCTTGTGTGTCAGAGAATGTGGTGCCACAGGGTTTCTTTCATGGGGGTGCACCCAGTGGCTATAAGATGGCTCTCAATTTCTAATTCCTTGAGAGATTCATGTACAGTCCTATGCAACTGGGAACACTGTGGTGAAAGCACAATGTGTGAATTATCCAGGCTACTCTATGCCCCACAAACCCACCTGGCAGCATTACAACTTGCTTGAGCAAACATGAACGGCAGCAGTGACATTTACATACACTGGTGCTGTGTCAAACTACTGACTGCGCTGTATCCCAGGCTCCGTGAGCGTCAGCTGCAGCCTTCCTGGGGCAGAATACCAACTCTGGAAAGAAACAGCTCAAAACTGTGACTGATCAGCCAGTGTTGTTGGGTAGCCAACAAAAAGACCTTCTACAGGGAAAACGTGACAACTGCCTCTCCACCCCCCCCCCACCAAAACCCAGACTACAACAGACTTCAAGTCACCCCCAGCAAGTTTCATCACTAAACAAACAACCCGAGACTTGAAACCATGCTGTTGAAAAGTCACTAGAGCAGACCAACCCAGATGACTAAAACTTCCTGTACAGAATGAACTGCATGATGCAAGGTTTGCAATGTAAGGCAAAGTGCACTAGCAGTTCACATGCAGGGCTGTGAAACTGGAGACCCAGGATCAAATCCCATCAGCGTGATCATGCTGTCACTGTTGATGGCTTGCAGCTGCTTTTGGTGACAGCTGTGTATTTATGATACTGTATAGCAAGCCTGACTGACAGCAGTATTTGTCAGTGGGAAAAGGTCAGCATCTACGTTTGTAGTAACAATGTATTTCTGGCAAGAACATCACTACATAGAAACATTGAAACACAGAAGTTGATGGCAGATAAGGACCGCAAGGCCCATCCAGTCTGCCCGTTTCTTTTTCTACCTTATAAATGTGCCATCGGCCTTTGCTCTGTCAATGGCCTATCTATTCATACTCATCTGTATAGCTCCCTTATGCCTATCCCATGCCTGTTAGAAGCCCTGCACTGTATTCATATCTACCACTTCCTGAGGTAGGCCATTCCATGCATCCACCACCCTTTCTGTGAAAAAGAACTTCCTCACATTACCCCTTAATCGGCCTCCCTCTAATCTCATGCTGTGTCCTCTTGTCTTACTATTTTTCTTATACCGAAACATGTTAGACTCTTTCACCTTGTTAATGCCCTTAAGGTGTTTGGATGTTTCAAACATATCACCTCTCTCCCTCCTTTGCTCTAGAGTATACATATTTAGTTTAGTTACTCTGTCCTCATATGTTTTCTGATGCAATCCCTGCACCATTTTGGTTGTCCTTCTCTGGACTGCCTCAATTTGGTTAATGTCCTTGTGAAGGTGTGGCCTCCAGTACTGCACACAGTACTCCAGATGGGGCCTAACCAGTGTCCTGTAAAGAGGGATTATTACCTCCCTCATCCGACTTGTGATACCCCTATTAATACACCCCAACATCCCTCTAGCCTTACCTACTGCTTTAGAGGTCTGCTTGGACGATTTCAGGTCATCGGTGATGACGACGCGCAAGTCTCTTTCTTCCTTTGTGACTGTCAGCGACTCCCCTCCCAGCCTATAGGCAGCTTCACGGTTTCTCTTCCCTATGTGCATGATCTTGCACTTCTTTGCGTTAAACCCCCGTTGCCACTCTTCTGACCATTTTGCTAGTTTATCCAGATCTCATTCTGCCCACCCCATCTGGATCATCTACTTTGTTGCAGATCTTGGTGTCATATGCAAACAGACAAACCTTACCCTCCAGTCCATCTGCAATGTCACTGATGAAGATATTGAAGAGGACTGGCCCCAGGACTGATTCCTGAGGTACCCCACTTGTGACTTGCGTCTCTTCTGACTGTATACCATTTACCACCACTCTATGTTTTCTGCCCGTCAACCAGTTTGCCACCCAGCTGACCAACATCTGACCCACCCTGAGCCTACCCAGCTTATTAATCAATCTTCTATGTGGAACAGTATCGAAAACTTTGCTGAAGTCAAGGTAGGCAACATCAAATGCTCCCCCTTGGTCCACCACTCTGGTTACCCAGTCAAAGAAATCTATGAGATTAGTTTGACAGGACCTTCCTTTTGTAAACCCATGCTGCCTTGGATTCCGTGCTCCTATGGATTCCAGGTGTTGCACTATCCTTTCCTTAAGGAGTGTCTCAATAATCTTGCCCACTACTGAGATAAGACTGGTCTGTAGTTCCTTGCCTCCTCCCTGCTACCACTCTTGTGGAGCGGGATGACATGAGCCCTTCTCCAGTCTTCTGGGACATCTCCTGTGCTCAGAGACTCACTAAACAGTTCTGATAATGGCTCTGCTAGTTCCACCCTTAGCTCCTTTAGTACCCTGGGATGTATGCCATCAGGTCCCATTGTTTTGTCCACCCTGAGCTTATCGAGCTCTTGTAGGACCCTTTCTTTTGTGAAGGGACTAGTGTACACCTCCCTCCCTCCTGTGTCCATGGGGCAGAGCTGTGGGCCCTGCCCTACCTTCTCTTCAGTAAATACTGAGCAGAAGTATCTATTTAGGACAGATGTTTTTACATGATCCTCCTCCTCACAAGCCCCCTTATCCCCTTTGATCTTAGCAATACCTTCTCTGGACTTTCTCCTTTCACTAATGTATCTATAGAAAGTCTTGTCACCTTCTTTTACTGTTTGTGCTAGTGCTTCCTCAGTTTGCACCTTTGCCTGCCTTACTGCCTCCCCTGCTTCCCTTAGGGAAGTTTTGTATGCCTCCCTATCTTCATCCTGCTGCGTTCCCTTATATTTTCTGAAGGCCAATCTTTTGGCTCTGATCTTTTCTGCTACTGTGTTTTGAGAACCAAAGTGGTTTCCTTCTTCTTTTGCACTTTCTTTTTCTCACTAACACAATGGGATGTTGCTTCAAGTATTGCATCTTTAATGCGTGCCCACTTTGCCTGTACCCCCTCACCTGTATTTATTTTTGCCAGGGCTAGCTTAACTCTGTTGGCCACCTTATCAAAGTCAGCTCCTCTGAAGTCCCATATGTTTGCCTTGGAATGGGATGATTTTGTTCTAGTGTCCAAACTGAACCATACCATGTGATGGTCACTGGCACCCAGGTGACCGTCTACCTGGAGATCTGTACATCCATTTTTATTTTATTCCTGAACTAAGATATCGGCTTCTGAAGTTTTTATATGGTCCTGCTTGCTTGTCATGCTTACCATGAATAAATGTAACATCTTTATGCAATGCTGCACTGTTTCCCATCAAAACCGTATGATAAAATTGCTAGACGCTGATATAATTGGTGGGTTTATAGGCAGTTCTCTAATGTGGATGGGTATAGCTGACAGTTGTTTACACCTGGGGTTTTGACCTGCACCACCCTAACCCTCAATATAATGGGACTTTATGGTACCGGAATTCGGTGGCATTGTTATGGTCAAATATTTTAATCTGGGTGGAGTGAGCACATAGCCTTGGTTTGTTGTTTCTGTCATGTTTCTTGTTGGTCCCTTTGTTGTTTTTTTTTTGTTGTTTTTTTTGTAACATTTGTATACACAACATATAGAAACATAGAATTTGATGGCAGATAAGGACCGCTTGGCCCACCCAGTCTGCCCATTTCCCTACCTAACGGATAAGCTGCAGATCCTAGTTAACCAACAGCCTACTTCTTCCTACCCCCACACCCTAGAATTGCCTTATGACTGTCCCATGCATGCTTGAATTCCACCACTGTTTTTGCCTCCACAACCTCTTCCAGAAGGCCGTTCTATGCATCCACAACCCTCTCTGTGAAAAAATATTTCCTTACATTACCTCTGAGCCCCCCCCCAATCTTCAAATTGTGCCCCTTTGTTCTTGCACACCTCATTTTCTGAAAGATGCTACCCTCTTGAACTTTGTTGATTCCCTTGAGGTACTTGAAAGTTTCAATCATGTCCCCCCTCTCCCTCCTTTCCTCGAGGCTATACACATTAAGCTCCTTAAGTCTCTCTTCATATGTCTTTCGGTGCAGACCCTATACCATTTTAGTTGCTCTCCTCTGGAATACCTCCATCCTGTCTATGTATTTGCGGAGATTGGGTCTCCAGAACTGCATGCAGTACTCCAGATGGGGTCTCACCAGCTGTCTGCACAGAGAGATAACTTCCTGTTTTCTACTGGAGATGCCTCTCCCTATGCATCCCAGTATCCCCCCAGCCCTTTTTTTTTTTAATTATTCTTTTTATTGTTCATATTTTAACTTATATACATATAGGTCTACAGTTGTGGTCTTATACAATGCATTTACAACTGGTCCAATAAAACAGACAATTCTAAGGCTTCAGATAGTTTCTCAATCTAAGAGCCAATATTTTCCAGTCATTTCACTGCTCTCATATGTGTTATAACCTCGGTACACCCTAGTACAGAATTCCATAGGCATCATTGACCAACAAGTAGGTGAGCGTTGGTCACTCTCCAGATCATCGAACTTTCCCCCCTTGGGTCTCGTCTTCCCCTCGCATTGTATTTAGGGTTCCGAACAGACCAGAGTATTGGGGGCAGGGGGCGGGGTGCACCGGGCCCAGGCCTCTCAGGGGAGGGGGATTAGCAGCCAGAGCTGAGACTCACAAGATCCTGCAGAGGTATAAAACCTAGGGCACAAAAGTGGGTACCATTAGCATATACTGTATCTGCTACCGTGCCCATCACACAGAGAAAATCTCCCCGCGTTCATTTATGTTATATGTCATTTTTTCCATGTTGTAAATTTGCCGGGTAACTTCCCACCAGTCTCGAATGGTTGGAGAATTTGTTGTTAGCCATTGCCTAGTGATTACCTTTTTAGCTGCTGTAAGGGGCAGTGAAAGCAGGTATCTTGTGTTTGGACCTCGATAGGGCTTAGGTAGTACAAGGAATAAGTATATCTCTGGTGTCAACTGAAATTGTGGATCGATAAGCTGCTGTAGCTGTGCTTCCAGCTGTTTTAAAAAGTTGGAGAGTGCCAGGCATGCTCAGAGAATATGAGTCAGATTGGCCTCCCGCTCACCGCACTTTCTCCAGCATTCTGCAGTTTTATTCAATGAGTAGTGCTTAGTGACCCTGGGTGACCTAAAATATCGTATCAGGACCTTCCAGGCGTATTCTCGCCATTGATAGGAACTTGTAACCTTGGAGGAATAGCTGCATGCCAGTCACCAATCTGAGATAGTCAGTTGGCAGCCCGACTCTTCACGCCATTGTGTGCGGATGTTTTCAGTGGTTATCTCTCCTTGCGGAATTCAAGGATTGATAATATATAGAAATCAAGTGGTCCTGCTTCCCCGAACCGTTCAGTGAAATTTGACATCGGATTGGTGCTATATAGTTTTCTGGGTTTCGCAGGCATAGGGGCAAGCCGTCCATGTAGTGTCGGAGTTGTAGATATTGAAAAAAATCTCTGTGCAGCAGACGAAACTTTGGCTGTATTTCTGCAAATGACCAAATTATTCCTTGTGTCATTATTTGTGACAAGTACCGCAATCCAAGGTTATCCCAAGTGTTGAACCCAGAGTCTAGAGTATTGGGGGGAAAAGTCTGGCAATGCCTGAATCGGACACAGGAGTGGCAAGTAGGGTGACAGTTTGTGTGACTTTTTAATTACGCTCCACTTTTGAAATTGCGCTGCCAGCCAGGGATTAGTAGTTGGGCAGGCCATTTCTCTCGACACTTGACTATATATTGCCGGAAAGTATGTTATGTCGTTTATCAATATTTTCTCCATTTCCATCCAATGCGGATGAGAACTTCTGTTTTGTCTTGCCATTATGTGCACCATAGTTCCTGCTTGTTGGTAGTGCTTTAGGTCTGGAAGTGCAAGGCCTCCATCAGCCCGCGGAAGCGACAATACTTTAAGGCGCACCCGAGGTTTCCGCCCTGCCCATAGAAAATTTAGTAATGCGACTGATTTCTTTAAAGATCTTTTGGGGCACAAAAAGGGGGACATTTTGAAACAAATATAGTGCTCTAGGGAGAGTTATCATCCTGATTAGCTCTACCCGTTTCGTTAAGCTCAATGGGATCACAGACCAGGTCTGTAAGTCCTGCTTCAGTTGTGTCATAAAGGGAGAGTAGTTATGTTTATAGTAATTTATTCCTTCTCGGGGGACATACATGCCTAGGTATTTTAGTTTTGCCAGGTTCCACCTGCCAGGTAGGACGTCTACTATTCCTTGTGTAGGTGTATAATTGAATGTGAGTATTTCGGTTTTAGTCAGATTTAATTTATAGCCTGACACCATTCCATACGCATCTAGGACTTGGCGTACCGCTGGTAGGGACTGCTCCGGGTTTTGGAGATACAGAAGTATGTCATCCTCGTATAAGGCAATTCGGTGTTCCATCTCCCCGAACAAGGTTCCCCGTATGTTAGGGTGGTCTCGAATTTGCTGTGCTAAAGGTTCTATAGTTGCTGCAAATAATAGCGGGGATAACGGGCAACCTTGGCGGGTGCCTCTTTTAAGTTGAAAGTATTCGGAGTGATGTCAGTTTACTCTTACACAGGCCCGAGGTGCAGAATATATGTTCTGTAGGACTTGGATGAGGCCAGAGGGAAAACCAAATCGGTGCAAGATAGAGTACAGGAAGGGCCACGCAACTCTATCAAAGGCCTTCTCTGCATCAAGACTAATTAGCACCGCTGGGGTATCCGTACCGCACATTTGATCTACCAAATAAAGGGAGCGTCTGATATTGTCAGTGGTGGTACGGGCCTTCACAAAACCAGTTTGGTCTCTGTGGATTAATACAGGGAGGACTTGGTCCATGCAATGGGCTAATATACTCATAAATAATTTATAGTCCTGATTTAGTACCGGAATTGGTCTATACGATGCACATTCCTGTGGGTTCTTCCCTGGTTTAGGGATCACTGATATGGTTGCATAGGACCAGGATTCTGGGGGTGGGTCGCCCTGTAATATCGAATTAAAGACCCGCAGGAGCGTGGGGAGAATTAATGGTCTGGCAGCCTTGTAGAATTCCGCTCTGTATCCATCAGGTCCTGGAGCTTTCTGGGACTTAAGAGTTGGTTATGGTTTGTGCTATCTCGGTAGCAGTTATGGGTTGCATGAGGGCATCTCTATTTTGTTCCGCCAGGGTGGGTAGAGAGAGTGTCTCAATGTATGATGACATGCTCTCTGGAGAGGGAGTGGACTCTGGACTATATAACTTCCTGTTGTATGCCATAAAGGCTTCGGCCACATCGTGTGTCTTAGAAAGGGGCTGTCCCCCTACTGGGTGCCTAATAGTTACTATCGTTGCCGCTTTTCTTTGTCTACGGATCTGGTATGCAAGTAAGCGTGTGGCCCGTGGGCCAACTTCTTAATATCTTTGCTTCAAAAATGCTAGAGCTATTTCGGTTTGTTGCAGTGCGAGTTTATTTAACTCTTGTTTGGTGTGCTGTATCTGGGGGAGGAGGGAGTTATCTCCCTGCTTATGGGCCTGTTGTAGAAAATGAAGTGTTTCTTCGAGTTTAGCTCTGTATTCTCCGCGCTGTCTTTCCTTCTGTGCCGTATATTTAATTATGTGCCCCCTTAGGACCACTTTTATTGTGTCCCAATAAACCGAGGGGGTGGTGTCTGAGGCAGGATTATCAGCCATGATCTCAGAAATCTTATCCGAGATAAATTCCTTAAATTCTTTGGATCGTAAGTAGAATGGATTTAGCCTCCACTGTGTTTTTTTAGGTTGAACACCCAGGTCCCACTGCGTAATCATGGGAGCATGATCTGAGATGGATATATCTCCTAGCTGGGCATCGCATACAGCATGCAGCTTTTCCACTTGGGTGAAGGCATAGTCTATACAAGAATATGTGCGGTGTACCGAAGAGTAATACGAGTAGTTTCTCGTATGTGGATGTAGTTTCTGCCATTTATTTTATTTTTTATTTTATTTAAACAGCAGTTTGGAAAACCTTTGAGCCATAGGCTCATTTACAAAGGTACCATGTCACAGTAAGACAAACCAAAATACACAGTATAGCAGTACAACACATAAGTATAACAGTAAATTAAGACATAGATACAAACAAGCTGGTACAGCCATATATTGCACCACCCAATCTCGGAGACAAACTTATTGAAGAAACTCTGGGTCCTAGTTAACTTCTGCGGCCTCCCTTTTGTGGAATCTAGGTTTGGGTCTGCCAACATGTTAAAATCCCCAGACATCAATAGAGTGCCTTTGGTGAAATTCACCACCTTATCCAACAAGGGTTTAAACTAGGTAATAGCGATACCTGGCGGAAAGTATACATTTGCTAGGGTAATTTCCTCATTATTGAGTGTCCCTTGAGAAAGAACCAGGCGGCCTTCAGGATCTGACCAGGCTCGTTCAGGTTGATATGGGGTGTAAGATGGAATTATTATAGCCACACCTCTACTTCCACCACCTTTATATGAGGCGCTAAATACCTGTCCCCTACTTAATTTAGCGAGCTTGGCGTGCTCCAGCGGATTCATATGCGTCTCCTGGAGGAAGACTATGTCTGCTTTAGTTCTTCGGAGGTAAGCCAACGTTCTGGATCTTTTAATTGGAGAGGCCAACCCGTTTATATTTAAAGAGAGCAGTTTTAGCTTTGATGTATGCATCATGTCAAGGCATTGAGACGCTGGAACCCTTGCACCCCCATCCCCCCACGGGATGCCTTCATAACCCATGTGTTTTGTAAATCCAATGAACAGAATAAGTTCGATGACCTGTTCACAGAACAAACATGAAAGACTATACAACCATTTATACAAACATACAACATTAGGTACAGACAGAACCTATTAGCCAACGTGGCCATAGAAACAAATATAGAACTGTTGGTACTTCCACTGATCCGGGCTATGCCTAGATCATTGGTAGGATCCAAGGGTCCTACCTTCACGGTCCTCTGTTGCCTGAGGACCTTAGGTACCTAGTACCCAAAGGGAAAAGGGTAGTTGGATTTGGTGACTAGAGCAGCGAGGTGTGGGCTCCCCTAGGGCTAGACATGCAGGAGAAACACCCTCTGAGTGGAGGGAGATACTGACTTCCGTGCACAGTATGCGAGTTTTAGTGGGCCTCCACCTCCCTCCTAGGGTCCCAGGGGTTCCGCCAGGGACGCAAGAGGGCCCTCTCTAATATCACTGTAGGCACCAATCTCAGCGCGTAATCACAGAGTCTCGAGTTCGAGGTCCCCCAGTGAAACCAGGGTTCAACTTTCCCCAGGAGCTACGTTCATGTCCAGCGAGGTTGCCCACTCACTTCCCAACGGAGGCACCATACCTCCAGGGACCACATGTAAAGACCACATGTAAAATAGGTAGGAACAAGCATGGGCCCCATATGGCGTCAACCCCCTAGTCCGGGCCAAAACAGGAGATGGCAGAAGCAAGGCTCTCAACCAGCCCCGGGCTCTGCCCCGACTTCACTGGGTAAAAGGAATCCTTTTGACCAAATATTACTGCTCTGTTATTAGCCCACCCTACCTCCCTCCTAGCCCTTTAAATTGTCCTTCCTCCAGTTCCTTAATTACGATTATATTAAGTAGTACCCCCAAACCCCCCCACCGAGTTCCTAATGTCCAATCCTCCCGTCGCTACCACCTCTGTATAATTCCTCCTTCTTCCTGGCAAGTGTTATAGAACCTAGGTCGTAACCTGCCGGAGTATTGGAGGGGATTAGAATACGTGGGCTGTACCTATTATTTATCTCGCGAATCCCCTTGCATCTTTGTGTGTATTACAGTTAGAGTCAACCTTATGTTTATTTCCGGCCCAGTGCCAGGGAGAGGCCTATAGTCTCATTATGTTTAGCGACATACCCTTCCCACATCCCATACAAAGCCCCGTGATGTCCAACTGCGAGGGCCAAACATTTTAGTATTGTATCCCCTTCCTCAGTCCAGGTGGGGGCGCACTGAGGCTTCCAGAGTGCGCATCCCGCAGCTACACTTCCGAAGGGGACTCTGGGCTCCCCAGGGAACAACCTAGTCTGGCCTCCAGTGGCAATCTCAGCCCAAGTGTCGTAGCTCCGCATGGAGGGGGAAGAGTAGAATCTGTAGATCCACTTCACTTCAATTGTATTCTCCCAGGAGACTCTATCCCCTATCTCCTAATAACTCTGTATTATTGTAGCACAGCCCCTCTCCCCCTTAGAAGGTCCTTTTCCCCTTCCTAGCAGAGCATTTATAGGCGTATCAGTCTACTGCCTGCATTATTTTTATATTTCCTTCCTTTCTTTTTTTTTCCCCTTTTTAAAGCTTTTATTTTTATTTGATATTTATATTTAGGTTCATGGGACGGCAGAGGGGGTCTGGGCCACAGCAGCCGTATTCCACCTGTCACTTTATATATTCAACACTGTGGTTTTACCTAGAAGGGCCCATAGAAGTGGACACAGCAGCTGCAGCGGCACGCCCCAACACTCCACTTGGGAATAGCCGAATCGATTTATTGTTTGCACTCCAGCAACTGTCTTCATACTGTAGGCGCTTCCCTAGCCCCAGCACGTTTTCCCCTGCGTCTTATGGCGAAGTCAAAATCCGTCTCCACCACCCCAGGCCATGGGGTAATTGGCCAGCAAACGCTGTGGTAGTGCTGGGGAGTGGTCGCTACGTCTTCGACTTCCGCTTAGTGGGTCGGCTACAATCTGTTCAGCTGGATTCCAAAAGACAATGGCCGACTCCAACCTCCCTAATACAGTGGATCATGGCATCGCCTGCAGCCTTGCCTCCCGCTAGTTATAGGAGATCCCCAGCCTCCGACCAGAAACAAGAGAAAGCACTAAGACCCCTCCGGAAGTTTTGTGGGGATCAACTACCTACCGAGGAAGAGGGAGAAAAAGAAAGAGGGGAAAGAGCTCTTCATCCTGAGTACAACAAAATATATCCTGGTCTTCACATTTAAAAACTCTCCACTTCTGAGTAATACCAGGCAGCCCAGTCTCTTCTTACAGAGTTGTCCAACCATCTCTCCCCATCTCAGGCCCACGGTTCATTATTTGGCTGCACGATCATTGCCCATCACATAGTTACACGACCACGGTCCGTTAAGCGGAATTCCGAGGGGCTGTGGAGAAGTCCGACCTCCGTGACGTAGTGGGTCATGGCAATTACTGTGTCCTTGCCTCTCACCAGCCACAGGGGATCTCCAGCCTCTGACCGGAACTAAGAAATACACCTAGCCCTTCCGGAAAGCTCCGTGAGGAGCAGTTCCTCACTGGGGAGGAGAAAAAGAAAAAAGGAGAAAAGAGAAACCTCAATCCCCCCACCCTCCCTCGGCATAGAGATCTTCGCCCTAAGCACAGTAGCATTGGGTTAGACCTCCACCACTGATAAGCCCCGGTTCTAAATAATACAAGGGGGCTCAGTCTCTGCTTATAGTTCAGTTTCATGGCAGCTGAATCATCTTCCCCTTCCCTCCCCGGCCCACGGCCCATCCTTTGGTTATATGGTCTTACGTGAGAGTAGCGTCAGCCATCTCCTCAGAAGGACCAGGCCGCATTTCTCCAGTCAAGCCATGGAAGTTCATTACCCCGACATGTGCCAGTAGCAGAAATGGTGATAGCCCAACATAATCTCCCTTTCACCCTCCCGTCCTCCCACCTTCATCATCCCGTTTCCCTCTGTATCAATGTGGTCCCCTACCTTCCCACAGCAGTACTACAGATTCAGTTTATAATCAAAAAGGATATAGCATATCGTTAGGCAGTTAATCATGTCCAGGGGGCCATCCGATCCTGGCAGCAGGGAGAGCACTCCACGTAAAAAATTGGCGACCAGGTCTTCAGGTCGATGCTCCACTGGGGCCCGGTCCAGAGTCTGAAAGTTCTTGTGACTTAGCCCTTAATGCATTAACAACAGTTTGGATAGCTTCGGCCCCCTGTTTCCTCCGTGCCTCTCGTTGTTCCACCGTCCAGACTTTTTGGGCCAATTTTGCTGTGAGTGGAGCTCTACCGCTTGCATGCTGCCTTGGGACTTCTATTTTCCTGGACTGGAGCTCCTTCGTTGCCTCAATTGCAGAATCAAATACTACTGGGCCTTCACTGAAATGCACTAGCAACCTCGCTGGGTATAGGGATCGAAACCGAACTCCTGCCCCTTTAAGGGCCTTCATCACAGGGAAAAACATCTTCCGTCGCGACATGACCTCTGGCGCGAAGTCGTTCTCAAAAAAAAGCCTGTTATTTCTGAAAAGCACTTTGCCTTGCTTCCATGCGGTATGTAGCACAGTTTCTTTCTCCTGATGTCGGAGCTTAAGAATAGTCAGCGGTCGGGCTCCAGCAGGTGGCTTTGGACCAAGCGAGCGATGGACACGTTCCATCTCTAAGGTTATATCTTCAGGTAAAGGGAGGGTTTCTCTTAATAGACTGCATAAATGAGATAAATTCAGCTGGTTCAGTACCCTCCGGGAAGCCCCGACAGACTAATATTATTCTGGCGACTTCTACACTCCGCATCCTCGGCACGCTCTTGTAAGGCAGTGATTTGTGTGTGTAGCTGTGTTATGGCCCTCTCGGCTTCATCAACCCTCCAGTCAGAGTTCGTCAGCTGTTCCTCAGCTCCCTCCTGCCGCTTCTCCAATTTTCTCAAGTCAGTTCTCAGCCCCGATACTGTAGATCTCATTTCTTTCCTGAAGTCGCGAATCTCAGTGAGCATTTGGGTCATTTGCCTTTGTAATATTGTATGGGGGACCTGGTCGGCCTGCATTGTACTGTGGTGGGAGGTTGATGAGGCCCGCGAGTCCCCACTATCTGAGTCTTCAGGCTGCGATCTGTTGGAATCCATGCGATTCGGGGACTTGTTTTATCTGTTCCTCTCTTCTTTGGCATTGTACACCTCTTATAAATTCAGGAAACGTTGCTTTTTTGCGATTGGTGTGGTTTGAGGGGTTTTTTTTTTTAATAAACCCGCGGGGAGCCTCGCGTTCTGAGCTGCTCACACTCTCATGACGTCACCGGAAGTCCCCCCAACCCTCCTTGCTGCCCTCTCACATTGCTTCCCCATCTTTAGGTCATCTGATACGACTACCCCCAGGTCCCTTTCCATTTTTGTTGTTGTTAGTGTCTCACCCCCCACTGTGTACTCTTCCCCTGGGTTTTTGTTTCCCAGGTGCCTTACCTTGCACTTCTTAGCACTGAATCTAAGCTGCCATACATTTGACCATTCCTCCAACCTTGCCAAGTCCCTTCTCATCCTTTCCACCCCACCTTGTGCACCAACTCTGTTGCAGATCTTTGTGTCATCTGCAAAGAGACATACTGTTCCTTCCAGTCTCTCTGTAATGTTGCTTATAAAGACACTGAAGAGGACCAGTCCTAATACTTAACACTGCGGTACCCCACTAGTAACCCCCCTTTCTTCAGAGTGGACTCCATTTACTATTACCCTCTGTGTCCTACTCTCCACCTAATTCTTTACCCAGGCTACCATCTTGGGACCCACTCCCAGGCTGGCCAACTTGTATATTAATGTTTTGTGTAGGACTGCCTTGCTAAAGTCTAGGTAGGCCATGTCCACAGCCCCTCCCATACACACAATATGATGAAGTCAATAGTACCTGTTTAGACGTATTAGGGCAGGCTGAGCCTCTTAAAATTTATTTTATCAGCTTATACTCTGGGTTTCATGCATTACAAACTGTTAGAGGGCATCAATCCTTTTTCCCTTTTTTTTTTTCTCCTTCCTAGGTATCAACCGAACAGCTGGACTCTTTTTTTTTTTTTCCTTTTAATCACATCACTATTTAATGCCTGCTGCGGCATCTAACCGGCGGTGGCATCCGGCCACCGACCCTGCCCACCGGGACAGCAGCAGGCTCACTCGCATGATGGGGGGTACCGATATGGCTGTCGCCTACCTGCTGGAGGGCTCCCCTTACCCTACTACGTCAGGCCAGCCCCGGACCCCCCCAGCACGATTCCACAGCAGTCCTCCCAGCACCACAGGGTGCGGCCATCAAGCTGCTTGGTCGCGCCCAGCCATTTTCCTCCTGTTTTTTTCTCCCCAGTGGAGTGAGGACGTGCAATGACGTCCATGCATTTACGTGCAGACGTCTGCCGCATTCCCTCCTCCAGTACACCGACACTTGCAGTGCCTCCCCAGGGGCTGCTGCAGCGCAGTGTGGTGTCCGCAACCCACCCCAGGACTAGGAGAGCTGTCTACAGACGCTTGATCCTAGTCCTCCGCTGCCGATGACCCAAGCTCGTTCCCGAACCCGGGTCGCTGGTGCTGCGCAAGGTGTGGCATCCAGCACCTCAACCCTCAACACCACCGGGCGGCCTGAACTCTTGTTTTGATTTATCAAATTAAACTATAGTGAGTTTTACTACTGCGTACCTCCTCTTACTACAGAACTAAGCCCTAGTATTGTAAATGAGTTTGTGACATATCATATGTCTACACTGGAGTGTACATCCTTTGTGAATGCCATGTGCAGTTTGAGGAATAAAGCAGAGTTTAAAAAAAAAATGTTAAGAAAGAGCCCTAAACCTCTACCTCCTCAAAGCAGTATTCCATGAGGTTCCGAGATGCTGCAGTCTACTCGCAAACGCTGTCCAAATGATGTAAAGTGACAAAGGGTACCAGGGTCAAACCCCAGACCCTGAGCGGAGGTTAAGAAGCGGAGAACCCCAATTATCTATGGTAAAACTACATCAGCCATGCTCAGTATGGGAAGCTTAGCTACCTCCCAGAGTGGTTCTCCCACCCTGAGGACAGCATGAATTCCATGCCCTGCACACTGACTTACTCCACGGGTCTAAACTACATAAATGTCCTGGCAGCTCACCACTTGCTCAGAAGGGCGGTTTTCACCAGGCCTGACCCAGCTGTAATAAAACACCCAAAGTGGGTGGGAGCAGCGCCTCTTTGTGCCTCCACAACCAATATAATCCAACTCCAACACAGGTTTTCAAAACGAGCAGAGCTACAGTCGTGAAACACGGTGTGCATGGGGGGGATACAAAACTGGATACAGTGGGACAGACCTATTTATTCCCATGTGTGAGGACAGGGCTCTTTACTGCTGGGTGGCGAAGACACAAGTGAGATATAATGAGTAATTTATATACTTGTTGTGACAAAGTAATGTATACCATGAAATGGCAAGCAATTTGTGTGGAATAATCCACAGTCGAGTTATGCGGCAATAGTGCAATAATCGCTCGCACTTGGTGACCTATGAGGCGCGAGGCGCAGCAGAGCACTGTCAACTACCCAGAAGTGCGGCTGCTGCACACCAGAATGGATTATTCCATTTATAACATTCAGAAAATAGCCAGAAGCATTATCAGAAGTGCTACTGGTCAACACAGGTGCAAGCGAAATAACAGTGAAAAATCATATTACTTTACTAGGAGCTTTCTATGTTATTTTTCTCACAGCGATGTTATTCAAAACCCATGGTATGCACAAGATATTCAAAGACTGTTATGCAGTGTAGACCGTTGATGTCACTGTTGCCCTGCCCTCGTGGTTTCACTTCACTCGGTCACTTCTTGCAAGGGAACAATGGCACCAACGTTCTACACTGAATAAAAATCACACTTCAAGTGATCTCATATAACATTCTACATGTACACAGCACCGAGGCCGCTATCACCATCAATCAAGCAGAAGACTGGGGTTCGGTTCCCCCACCACTAAAGCAGGCACCCAATGGGAGCCGCTAGCCACTCAGATAAATTCTGAGGGTCCCAGCAGATGAAACGAGTGGCCACTAACTGCGGGCAAGAAATTTACCGATGGCAAGCTGAACAAGTGGCAAGATTCTGCCTCGCTCAGTGGTCTCTCTGTAACAAGCTGCCTAATGAGAAAAATGGCCTGCACAGGTTAAAGAAGAAAAAAAGGTTAAACCACCAGAAAAAAAGATGACACCAAGTCTCTGACTACAAAAGGACAAAACATATATATATTAAAAAAAAAAAAGATTAAAAGTCCAAATGCTGCTCGACAAGAGCACAAAACTCTCTCCTTTGCACCTGTCGTTCCCACAGAGCAGTAACAACTGGTGGTTTTGGTAGGACATGCTGCCTGTATACTGAGAAGGTCCCCAACTAGCTGTCAAGTCATCACTGCAGGTGAGTCTCCGTCTCCTGTGCTAGTGTGTTCTCTATGGTGACAGCAAGCTGGTGGCTGAAAGGTTCTGGGTAACAAACGGGAAATCCTCCTTGTATGGCTGTTCTGTAGGCTTTGTAATGATTTACACCTGCCCCACTGACAAGAGCACAACATACAGAACAGAAAAAATCTTCCAGCAACAGAAGGCCCTGCATTCTATTCAGCCTGCCTGATACCGAGTACACAGGAAGGGCATGAGATGGTTCATTTCAGTGGGGCGAGGGGGCATGTGTGTGTGCACTGACAGTCTCCCACAGTTAAGATATTCCATCCTACTCGGGCGGGCCTCTCCATTGACACAACCCCCCCGCAGCAAAGGAGATGTTCCACCTTGGGGTAGGAGGGGGGCAGAATCCTGTATAAATAAATGTACTTCAGTTTCCAAACTAGTTAGCTACTTTTGAGAACTGCATAGCAAGATGGTAAGCAGCTTACTGGCCCCTGCCGAGGCAAACGTAGGCCAGGAGAACTGGAGCTGAAGCATTTCCAGACAATTGGTGGCTCAGACGGACAGATGGGCTGGGGCTTGTGTGTGTGCATGGGGGGAGGGGTAAAGACAGGAAAATGCCAGGAAATCCACATTATTCAAAGTACAGTATGTCAACAAAGCTTTGTGAAGCACCATGACGAGACAACCCCCACAGCTTAGCCTCAACCTATGCAAACTGAGTAGGTTTGTTCTATACTGTTCTCAGTGAGGACAGGTCCTGTCAGTCTGTATCCAAACAGGTTAAACCAGACTGCAAGGTGAACGTCACTAAACAAATAACACAGCTCCTGCACACCTCACTGCACTCTGCAGCTCAACCTCAGCGTCCACTGAAGCAGCAGAGTTCCAAGGAGCTTCAACGCATCCCCCCCCCACACCTCCCATTACAAGAGCTGAATGTTCTGGATCCAATGGCAGTTTTGACACATATCAACATGTATTATATATTTACTGCCTAAACTTCATTAATGCCCAAGTTACGGTGTATTATTTAAAATGACAAAGGCAAGGAAATGTGACACTTCTTGCTTCTGTCACTTTTATAATAAAGCTTAACCTGTGCACTAATGTAGTTGTTGCCAAGGAAGTTTCTTGTTTTTTGATATACAGTCGCCAGCCACAGTAGCTCTGAGATACAATCGCTGGCCACAGTAACTCCGAGATACAGTCGCTGGCCACAGTAACTCCGAGATACAGTCGCTGTCCACAGTCACTCCGAGATACAGTCGCCGGCCACAGTAGCTCTGAGATACAGTCGCCGGCCACAGTAGCTCTGAGATACAGTCGCCGACCACAGTAGCTCTGAGATACAGTCACCAGCCACAGTAGCTTTGAGATATAGTAGCCAGTCACAGTAGCTTTGAGATACAGTAGCTACCCACAATAGCTCTGAGATACAGTCGCCGGTCACAGTAGCTCCGAGATACAGTCGCTGACCACAGTAGCTCTGAGATACAGTCACCAGTCACAGCAGCTCTGAGAGACAGTCACCGGCCACAGCAGCTTTGAGATATAGTAGCCAGTCACAGTAGCTTTGAGATACAGTAGCAAGCACAGTAGCTTACTTTGCATAGGGTTCTGCAGGCCATAAGCAAAGCAGCTGTGTCATCACTGAACTGTAGGCCGCCCTACACAGCGCTTTCACCCAAGTAGAACACTGGTTCACAGAACACAGACTAACCTTGAACCTGAAAAAAAACAAAGACCCTCCTATTTGCCCATCACCAGAGTAAGCTTAAAAATACCAAGCTGCAGATCCAATCGAAATCACTATATACACTGGAGCAGGTCATGTCACACAAATACATTGAAATTTAAGTACCTGTAAATTTTCTTTCGCCGACTGCTGGTCTCTGGGCTCATAACTAGTGGGAGGTCCTTCCTGGAACCACGTGACAGGCAGGAAACCGATCTCTGCAGAGTCACCAGATCCTCCCCTCTGCACCCTGTAGCTCTCAGTTCGTTCCAAAGCATGTCCCCTGTAATAAAACATCACTGAGACACAAAACGAAGAAATGTTAATATGTATTTACGGCCTAGAAGAGCCGACTTAAAACCCTTGGGCTAGGTGGCCAACATCCACATTCTGGGAGGGGAGGAGCCCGGAGACCAGCAGTCTGAGAAAGAAAATTTACAGGTATTTAAATTTCAATTTCTCTCTATTAAGCTGGTCTCCGGGCTCATAACTAGTGGGATATACTAAAGCAGTATATCCCTTTGCTTCCCGGGTGGGAAGAATGTAAGCAGACCCTTACGGATCCTCCAACAATGGAGGGACCCGATAACCAAGGGATGCCTCAGCGAAGGCAGACACATCCATTCTGTAGCACTTTGCCAATGGGATGGGTAAGTGGTCCTTCTGTTAAAGACCGCTGGAAGGCTTCTCTGGATTTCACCCAGAAGGTAGCTATTGCTCGAACTGAATGAGCCCTCCACAGCCAGCCCCAACAATTTGGACGGTGATAGAGAAGCGGACAAATTCATATAGTCCAAGAAGGCTTTAAGGCTTTTCTTCTTTTTCCAAATTGTTGAAGGCAAGGTGAATAGACTAAAAGAAGTCATGTACGGGCAACGGCTCTCTTGATACAAGGCTCGAGGGCACTCCTGTAGCTCAAAAGGAGACTTTTCCTTTCCTTTTCACTCTTAAGGCTAGGACGTAGGGCCGGGATATTCAATTCCTGGTAGCCTAGGAAGGGAGATCACCCCTTCAGTAGGAAGGATGGATATGTCCGGAGAATCACTGAGTTCTGGGGGAACACGGTGTAAGGTTCCTTTAACAATACAGCTCCTATCTGCTTAAACAGTGGGTTGAAGAGAGTGCTGTAAGAAGACAGCCTTTGTTGTGTGGAGGATGACAGGCATTTCATTAATGAGCTCCAATGGGGTCTTGGTGAGGTTTCTGAGGACCCGGTTGAGTTTCCAATGTCAGTGGATGGCTCCACCCAATCCAGGGTGCCCTTGAGTAGGAGCCTTGGGATTAGCAGGAATGGAATCTTGAGATCAGCGGAATTGGAGGAAAGTTGTATCTGAAATTGCAGGGCCCCCAGTCTGGGAAGCAGGCATCCTATGCTATAGTCAGCTCTACCCTGAATAGGGAGTAGGGCTGGGGGACTTTGTGACTTCGCCAGCCAAAGAAGAACTACCTGCAGAAGGCCCCCTCGATGCCACCAAATGGAGGAAGGGGCTGACCTTTTAGAGGCTTAGCCAAATCTCCATGCTGCGCATCTGACCTGGTATGTATATGTCCACCGAGCTCACCCAGTGGTGCTCTGCTCTTTGCCCAGTGGAAGAGCAATAGAGTTTTCTTGTACTATCCACGAGCTCGTGTACCTCCCTGGGATAGGTGCCAGTCGTTGTGGTTCACTTGACTGAGGATGAGGGCATCCTGGTTGGAAATCTGTGCTTCGAATCTTGGAAATGATAGGCGGTCTCTCCAGTATGTTGATGGAGTAGTGGGTCTGAACCCTGGAGTATTTGCTGGCCCTGAAGGCTGGTATCGGTAGTAATTCTCCCCTGGTGAGGATGCCCCCAACTTGAGAACCTTCATGAAGTTTGAGCAACGAGTTCCCAATGCAAGAATGCTTCCTCCTAGCAATAGCCTTGAGTCCGTGGGCTCGGAGTGATCCTTGGCTGGGCCCTCAACAGATCAGGTTTGACTGACCAAATGTTTCAATCTGTTGGCCCGGACTGACCTCTGCCTGGAACCCTTGATTAGTAGGTTCGACTACCAGGACAACCAGAGCCCATGGCACGGAGACTATCAGGGAGACCTTCTTCCCCGTAAGCCCTGTGAGGGAGCGGTCTGAAAGGCATTAGACTGCTTGGTCTTTGTTGAAGGGAACCCTGAATTTAGCCACCGTAAGGAGAGTCTTTAATTTGTGGAGTTCAGAAGATCCCCCACGAATCAGATGCTTGTATGATGGGGGAGAGCTCTTTGGAGATCAAGAATCCTATGGGTGAGAGGCAGTGTGTGACCTCAGTCACTACCAGAGTTGTTAGCTCGTACTATGGGGCACTGACCAGAGTGACACCCGAATGGGATATGTAAGAATGCCCCTGAGACTCTGCTGAGACCAAGTGATCTCCTGATTAAATCCTGCTGAAGATGGATGCAAGGGTACTCATCTGGAATGTCCCCTGGTGGAGGAATTTCATCAGACATATTAGGACCCATATGGTTCTGAACGCTCCAGATCGATTTGGGGCTAAGATGAATAGATATAAATGTACTATGAGGAATAGACAGCAATGCCCAAAAACCTTTTTGCGTAGGGCGCTCATTGCTTGCTGCTGCCTATAAGTGGTCTGTGAGTGTCTGAATAGTCAACCTATTCTGTGCAGATAAGGGTGAGGGTACCACATTCACTGGGGGGAAGAGACCCTGCTTAAAACTGTCTGGCACCCCCTTGATCGTGGTGATGCAAATCCATTCCTTGAGACAATTGGAAAGCTTGCCCCCAACTTGAGGATGGGACCAGGGCCTTTTCTGTGAGCTTTCTGGCTGCTCGTACGCTTCTTCCTCTGCTGGATGCAAGAGATGACCCAGGATCGTCTGCCAAAGGCCGATTTAATGTGTCCCCTGGGGATGTATGTGTTTAAACACTCTGACTGGATCCCTGTGACAAGAGTCTGTACCTGATCCTGGACTGTGGTACTTAGGTTTTTGTCGTCTCTCTGAATTCTTTAGAGACAATCCGAACGAGAGATCTCCCTTGCAGGGGGCATTCCCCTAGTGTGTCTTGGCAACCCGTCCACCTGCCATGCCTGCAGCCTTAGGTATGTCGAGGCAAGGTGGGATAAAGCATGGCCCCTGCTGCATATCTGGCAGCCTCCTTCTAGACCTCAACCTCAATGTAGACAATAAATCCTGAGCTGTAGTTTCTACAGGGTGAGCTTGTTTACATCCGGCTCATCAGCACGCTGGAATGCCAGGTCATTGGCCCATGGTAGTGTGGCTCATGCTGAAACAGGTTGGCTGGGCTTGCTTACATCTGGCTCATCAGCACACTGGAATGCCAGGTTGGTGGCCCATGGTGGCGTGGCTCATGCTGAGAACAGGTTGTGTGCAGCTGCCTTAAGGGAGGTTGCGAAGGACTAAAGCATCCTTTGGAGGGGTGCATCCATCTTCTTATTCCTTGGGTCCCACAGAGAAGCCCCACCCCCCCCGGTGAGATATATATATCTATATTCTCTGTATTGCTCGGTAGCCGATGCAAGTCTGAGCGCTGGATGGCGGCTTGGGAGTTGACGATACCCCAATGGAAACTCTTCACTTAGTCATCTAATGAAGAAATCTAGGTCGTCCAGAACCAAGTTTCTGGATGGAGAGTCGTCTGGGGTAGAAACGCCATCCAGTAGCCCCCGACTAACTGACCTCAGATGGACTTGGGGATCTCTCCCGCTTGATGTTTTCCTAAGTGGACATCCTCGACTCTGCGACTAATGTGTGAGCTCATCCTCTCCTATGGTGCTGACCTCAGGCGGACTTGGGGATCTGTTCCGCTGGATGTTTTCCACAGTGGACATCCTCGACTCTGCGACTAATATGTGACCTCATCCTCTCCTATGGTGCCAAGAGAGGAGATGTCCCTCCGGTCTGAAGAAGGTGCCGAGAAGGGATTAGGAATAGGCATGGGGTGGGCTTACCGTGGACCCTACACTCTATGAAGAACAGCGGCAGGATGGGAAAGGCTGATGGGTTTGCGCTGCCCCGGACTGGTTCCGTTGATACAGTGGATGTCACCGGACCACCTCTGACCTTGCAGGTGTCTCGCTTAGGCCTAGCAAGCTGGAGAAGGTGACCGGGGGGGGGGGGGACTACGTCTGTGGCCCTTTCCACCCCAAGAGAATTTGTGCTGTTCTCCCAACAGCCCTTGCAGACCTTTTGTGCTGGAGAGTGGCATGGGTCCCTGTTTTGAGTCCTAGTAGTACTGCCACCTGGAGCAAGGGCCTATCATTCAAATGGGCCCGAAGACATTGCTGAGGCTAGTTAGCACAGGCTCGGCCCCACGTTGTGAGCTATGCCCTTTCCTTGTTCAGTCGCCCTTGGCGGAAGGGTCACAGACAACCCCAAGCTGGATTGCAAGGGGGGTGGGGGGCGCTGTCAAGCTGGTTTGTAGGGGGGCAGTCGCTCTGGCCAGTTTCCCCCGTCGCACATCCAGGGGCCTGATGGTAAGAGACTCTGTAGGAGGCCAGCGTCGACTGCCAGTGCTCTCCTGGCGGTCAATGAGGGGCTGTAGCGCTGCTTGGCCTGGGCCAAAATGAAGCCCACTGTTACTGTGGAGCGCTCTGCTGTTGTGAAGCGCTACCTGTGCAAGATCATTCTTCTGATCGGCAGCGAAGCACAGTAGCACGGCTCTTCCTGAGACAAAACAAAGCCCCTGCAAGTGTGGAGCACTCCCGCTCCAAGAGTCCGGCGATGAGGAGCTGTAGCGCGGCTCTTCCTAAGCCGAAATGGAGCCCTCGTCTATGCTTCTGCTTGTGCTCGAGGGGTGGCGATGAGGAGCAGTAGCCCGGCTCTTCCTGAGCCGAAACGGAGCCCCCGTCCAAGGGAAAATGCTTCTGCTTGTCTGCGTCTACTTGTGCTCAAGCGACTGTGGCGCGGCTCCTCCTGATCCGAAATGAAGCGCCACCGCTTCTGTTGGTGTCCTCCAGCTGCTAAAACAAAGCGGCTGACCAGGTCACTGCAGTGCGGCTCATGCCGAGCCAAAAATCATGCTCCAACTGCCGCGTAGCACTCTAGCAGCTTCCTGAGTCAACAAGCCTGCAGATCAGAGGTCTCGCTGACAGAGCAGGGCCGCCTAGGAGAAGAAAACAACTACACTCTGAAACTCCTGCTGTAGGTGTTCTAGCGGCTTCCCCTTAAAAAGCTCCTGCTCTATAAGGCAAGGAGCAAAACGTACAGAGCAAGGGCCTGCCCAAGAAATGACCGTTGTGGGGCAGGGAAGAGAATGCGTGCCTCCAAGCGCGGGAAAAAAACAGGAGAGAAGAGGTCCAGTCTGTGCAACATGCATGGCTGAGACTGGGGCCCCTAGATTATCTGTGAGGCAATGCTGGAGCTCCTGCTCCTATGAAGCTTCCCCCTGAAAAATCCTCTTCTAATGATTTTGCACTGCACTTACAGTTTGATGTCTTCAGCTCTGCCACCACAGTGGCAGAGCCCTTGCAGAGAACCTGCCTCATGGCAGGCAGGAAGTAAACTGAGAGCTACAGGATGCAGAGGGGAGGATCTGGTGACTCTGCAGAGATCAGTTTCCTGCCTGTCACGTGGTTCCAGGAAAGACCTCCCACTAGTTATGAGCCTGGAGACCAGCTTAGGAGAGAGAACTAAGAGTTACCTTTGACACTGCCCTCACATTCCACTGACACATCGATACCCTCGCCATGGCTGCCAATACACATACTGGCCTACTGCATCGCCACAAGGATCGTCTTCCACCAGAAGCCCTCAGACTAGCCCTCACCTCCTCAGTCATGTCCCTTATTGACTATAGGCTACTTGTCTATACTGCGGATGACACCACAGCCGTCGGTAAAATAAAAATAGTCATTAACAAAGCCTTCAGGATCTTAACTGCTGCCGACCGCACAACTCACAAATGCACACTCTACTCCCTTGCACAGATACTTAATCTTGATGAGAGGGTCCAGTACCAGGCCTGCCTCATAGACAAAAAAATCACTCCTTGGCCTGACCCCACCAGGAATAACTACCTCACTAACCCTGGCCGCCCATTCTGTGAGCACACTCAGCTAAGTCTGTCCTGGCTATTCCCAGAGCCAGGACCAGCGGTCCAGGCGCAGAGGTCATTTATTGTCAAGGCCCCCACCTGGTATAAATCCCTTCCCCCTGGGATAACTGGACATGCTACGCATGGATCCTTCAAGGCAGCCCTAAAAGCACACATCCTTGCCGCCCGCACCTGCACCTGCCCAATACAGGCACTCGGCACTTGTCCTTGGTGGCCCCATAAAACCCATACCAACTCCTGGCTGTACACTTCAGCCAGGACCACCCACTTTGACAAGGTCTCCTCAGACAGTTGAGCAACCCGCTGCGCACTAGCCACCCTTCCTTTCCCGACTGGCTTACCCTTCATGCTCTCACTATCCTGACTCATATGTCTCGCAACTATGGTAGCTTCCAATATCTTTGTACCTGCACTGTTTGCAGCCCCCTCTGTACAGAATCTGCAATGGCCTTAGCTACCGCCTCGTATAATTTATGCGCTGTATTAGCTACCACTCCGTATAACTTGTGCACTGCTTTAGATACCACCATGTACAGGTCATTCCACTCTCTGTACTCGTAGTAGTGTTTTAGTGCTTAGCTACTAAACTGTATAGGTCACCCAGTGTCGGACCTACATGGCTTGTATACTGCTCATCTCTGTGTCTCACTCTATAGTAGTAGTCCTATGGATGTAACGTCCTATGCTGATTCGTTCCATTGTCTATGTTTGTTTAATCTGTTGGTTGACGAGAAGCCTTTGGAAATGAGTCCCTGACTCAAAAGGTCTGTAATCCGATTGACTCAATAAATAGAACTAATAAAATACAGCGCTTTTCATACACAATGCATCCCAAGGCGCTTTACAAGCAATGCTTGACTGGTAGTGAGGTAAATGAATGTTGTACACTGTGATTGCTCTATGTTCCACAATATGTTCAGAGTTCCCCACTGTCTGAAAAAAAACAGGGCAGTAGCAGCGGTGCTCGGGTCAAAATGTGTTTTATTTTTGTGGACCTTCTATATGCACTGTACTGTGCATAAGCTGATTTTAAGTAAAATACAGTGTGCTGGTATCAAAACAGGGGTAGTAGTGCAGTAAAGGATGTCAATAAAAAACAATTCTGGAGGATTTTGTAAAATAAACAATCAGTAATGGATAGAAAAACAGGGTGGTGGCAGAAAAATATAGGGTGGTGGTAAAAAATATAGAGCGGTGGTAAAAAAAATTAGGGTGGTGGCCCACCGCACTAAAACAGTGAATGGGGAACACTGACGTTTATGGTATGTATGCATTGTTTAAATACTGACATGGAACCTTTGTAAATGAGCTTCGACTCAAAGGTACTTTCTCTCCCAAGATTTCAATAAATAAATAAGCAAATCTGTGCACGAAGTCTCACAATAAAATGTAGAGGTTTTCAGGGAGATCCCTCCTGGTGTGGGACAGCCTAGGGGTACGGACAACTGGGTTCAAAGAAGTTAAATGAGAGATGTCTCTCCTACTATGGCACAACTGTGGGGTAAACTGAGGGACCTCCCTCCTACTGTTAGACAACTGAGAGGTATTGACAGTGGAGTTCTGAGGGGGTACATGAGGGACATCTCTCCTAATGTGGGACAATTAAGAGGTAAGGACAGAGGCGTTGATAGGGGTAAAATGAAACCAGTCTTTCTTAATGTGGGACAACTGAGAGGTACAAAGGAGCTCTAAGCGGTAAATGAGGGATGTCCCTCCTAAAGTAGCACAGTTGAGAGAACTGGCCAGAGGGGGTTCTGAGGGGTGAAAGGAGTTAATGTTCCGCCTATGGTGAACAGCTGAATGGCTGGACAAAGAGATTCTGAGGGACAGAATAAAGGACAGCTCTCCTAATACGGGACAGAGCAGTGCATCGGCAGAGCGGGTGAGAGTGGTAAAATGAGGAAGTGATGTTTGCTGAATAGTGCCTGCAATACAATTCTGAGCTGAAGGGTGAAAACAAAGAGACTGAAATTCCAGTAAGCAGTGACTCAAGACTTGAGAGTGGTCACCTGAATTCTCAAAGCAATAGAACTAAAGACAAAAGCAAAATCTCACAGAATTACATGTACACACCCTATCCACTCCTTGTCCTCTGTGACCCCCGCCAAACTACTCAGCCTGCAAATCCATAACTCTATGCACAGATCTGCTGCAGCAGGAGAATCCAGTAATATTAACTGCAGCCTGCCAATCTGCTGGTAGCCTGTAGTGACACAGCTCCTGGTTGGGTAACCCTTTAGGACCTGTGCCAAGCTTCCTCTGCTGTCTTGCACGCAGCTACACCGTCACAGTCGGATGTCTGTACTTTTTGTTCAGTGTACTCTGCACTTTTCCGCTGACTACCAGCCAAAGGGCTTATCACAGTTTATTGACGACCAATCGAAGCTGAAGTTAATCCACGTCGCTAGGCTGCTCAGACACTTCCCAAACATACAAGTGCTAGTTTTCCAGGAGTCAGCCAGGGGTGAAAAGGAGCATTTGGCAAAGCTGCCGAAAGCAAGCAGACCCCTCCTCACTACATGTTAAAATGCAGCGAATTCGCTAGTAACAGGACTGAAAAAATGACCAGCAACTCACGTCATCAATCAAACCTTAAACAGCCAACAGTCCAAGACTTCATTCTCTCTCTAAAGCAGTATGTTTCAAACAGGAATGCCCGCCTACCCCCGGGGCCCCAACTTGTTCAGGTGGGATGTACTACACTTACTCTAAGTTTCTGATGCTGTGCTGAAAGACCAGGTTCAGACCTGGCACTAGCCCCCCAGTCAAATACTTGCAGATTCTGTACTGGGCTAGTAAAAGTTTCTGTAACCAGCCCTGCTGGCTAGTGCCGGACGAAGTACCTCATCAGCATATCAAGTGGGTAAGTGGAATGTCATGGTATTAAAGAGTATTGTGGTCACTAGCCCCGCTGGCTAATGGTTGTACAACTCAACTGCAGCCACTGGAAGAGACAGGGCAAGAGAAAGTGAGTCAAAAAATGCCAGGTGAATCATCTGGACCATGTGTGCCAAGGCATTCTGATTTACTACTCTTTACCAAGGGGAAGCTGGAGATATTTTTCCAATACACAGGAGAGGCTCAGTTCTTGCCTACTTATTTATAATTTGCATTAAACAGATGAATCCCATCAGCCACAAGATGCAATGTGTTTTCGTAAGAGGGGTTCCTTGGTACATCAAGATATAAACAAACATTTGTCAATGCCGAGTGTTTGTTGTGTGCACTGGTGTGGGGGGTGTTACGAGCCTGCATTGGCAAATTTCAACAAGAGTTCATAAATTCGTTGTTTTTTGATATTGTTATACCACATTTTCAACATAGCCATCTTATAACCCCACCTCATGAAGAAAGGAAAAGTACAATTTCAACTCCTGTCCAAAAGGTGATTTCACGTAATGGCTGTGAAATCACCTTTTGGGACGCAAAAAAAAAAAAAAAATTGGGGCCAGGATCTGAACTGGCAGCTGTCACATTCATGAGGTGCTGTGAAGAAATGGCTATACTAAAAATTTGGGGTCAGAACACTGAAAAGTGCCAAAGGTACGAATGAGACTGCGTTTGCTAATTTAAGCGCAGGCTCGTAACTTTGTTAATATTTTCACACCAAATTTTCAGTGTAGCATTCTAATGACCCCACCTCATGAACAAAGGTGGGAAAAGTTTAAACTCCTGTCCTAAAAGGTAATTTTGCACAGCGACTGCGAAATAACGTTTCGGGATGCAAAAACACATTTTTGCCAGGATCTGAAAAATGACAGCTGTCATGTTCACGGGGCACTGTGAAGAAATGGCTACACAGAAAATCTGTGGCCAAAATATTGAAAATTGCCAAAGTTATGAGCCTGCGTTTGCAAATGTCAATGCAGCTCATAACTTCTTTGTTCTTTATTATGATTACACAAAATTTTCAATATTGCCTTCTTAAGACCCCACCTCATGAACAATGATGAAGAAACTTCTGTACTCTTGCCTGAAAGGTTGTTTTGCGCAGCGACCGCAAAATCACCTTTTGGAACAGATTTACCTAATATAATTTGCACTGTTTATGAGGTGGAGTCCCCAAAAACATATGTCGAAAATTTGGGGCGAAAATATTTAAAAATGGCCAAGTTATGCCACTAAGTTGAAAATCCCACTAAAATACATTGATGCTGAAACCCTACCGGAACTATGTTTTGACAAACTGTCATAGTTTAGACATCATTTGAATACAGTAGTTTGGGTAATAAGAAAGCTACGTTGAAAATGTGGGGTGCATCACCAGCCCAGTGAAACTGAGGGTTGAGGCGCTGGATGCCACACCTCGCGCCACGGTGGTGACTCGTGTTCGGGAACAAGCACGGGCCCTGGAGGTCAGCAGTGGAGGAGAAGGATCAAGCACCCCAGGGACAGCTCGCCTTCTCTAGGGGGAGGGGCGACCAGTTGTCAGTGCATGCCTGGCCCCTAGCAGCAGCTGGGGGCTGGCACACAGACGCTACAGACATCAGGTCAGAGGCGGGGCAGATGCCTGACCAAAGTGTTCGCAGCACCATCACCGGCGTCCTTGCACACACTGCCCGGGGGGAGGAAAAAAGCTCATGACGGATGATGGAGGGAGCTCGCAGGTCGCTCCCCTGAAGAGTCACGGCACCGACCCCTGTACTGGATCTGGTGTTGATAGGGCTCACCCTGCCGGGGGGGGGGCGCCTGGTCAGCACCAACTGGTGGACCCTGGGGGACAGGGCTGGGGATCCCTCCATACAGAGAGGGCTGTGGAGCAGGGACAAGTAATTTATTTTTTTAAATGTGACGTACAAATATTTAAGAGTTCTGCAGTTACTAGCACGCATACCAAAACTATAACAACTGGCCATAACTTTTGTCATTTTTTCATATTTTGACCCGAAATGTTGAACATAGTCTTCTTATCACCCCATCTCATGAACCCTGTAGGTGAAAATGTTCAAATCTGTGGGAAAACGGTATTCCATGCCACAGGTGCGAAAACACATTACGGGCAGGATGTGAAAAATGACAGCTGTACTGTTCATGAGGTAGTGTGATAAGGCTATTTTGAAACTTTTGAGTAAAAATATTGAAAGTGACCAAAGTTACACGCGTGCGTAGAAAATTTTGAACGACTAGGTACAGCATGGCCATTTTTTTTGGAGTTGTTTCACCAAATTTTCAACATGGCCCTTTTGGGATCCCACCTCATGGAAAGCGCCACTGTCATTTCGTTCACTCATCTCGAAAGTTGATTTTGCAGAGTGACCGCGCCATTCTGAGCCACCGTGCGAAAACATGTTTCTGGCAGGATGCAAAAAATGACAGCTGTACTGTTGATAAGGTGTGAAAAAATGGCAATGTTGAAAATCTGGAGTGAAAATAAAAAAAAAACTGGTGAAGTTATGAGCATGCGTAGAAACTGTGCAATGTACTCTCGTAACAAGGTCATTTTTTTGAATTTTCTCACCAAATTTGCAACATAAGCTTTTTGGGACCCTGCCTCATGAATGGTGGCTCTGGCGTTTCATCAATCGATCCTGAAAGGTTATTCTGCGCTACTGCGAAATCACCTTTCGGGACCAAGAAACGAAATGGCAGTGACAGTGTTCACGAGGTGGGGTGTCAAGAACCCCATGTTGAAAATCTGAGCCATAATTCCTAAAAATGGCTGAGCAAGCAACCTAAGTTGAAACCCCCATTAACTGCCATTCTACAGCGCTTACCTTTGACTCTCAAGTTTGCCGGTCAGCTTTGAAGAGTGTAGACGTGTCCTGGTCAGGAGAAAGTGACAGTGCTGAACTCCGGAAGCAAGTATGGGGTGGGGAGGTGGGTGACAGCGGGAGGCTGAGGATGGGGAGGGGACTGGGGAGACGGCGTGGGACAGTTTTCTTTTTTTTGGTTTTACACGTAAACAAAAAAAAAAAAAGACAGCAGGGGACCGTTTTCTTTATTTTACAGGGAAAAAAATATTTCATCCATTTACGCACACTGGGGTGGGCTCCCAGTGTGCTACAATACTGGTGGTGGTGGGGGAACATGCCGACATGGGGACTGGACACCCTGATGTCGGCCCAGCCAGGGGACGGGTACCGGAGAGTGCGGGGTGGGCAGCACACAGCGGGAGGGAGCATGAGGGTTTAATTTTCTTCTGGGGGCTGCCTGGGATGGGAGCGGGGAGGCCAGCACGCAGTGGGAGGGAGCGGGAGGGTTGTATTTGCTGCCGGGGGCTTGACTGGTGGGGTACCCGGATGCATGTCTGTGCCGGCGGCCGTTGTTACAGCTGCACTTTTCTTATACTACATCGCACATTGTTAAATGCACAAGATGCTGAACAATCTTTTATTTCGATGTCTGAATGATAAACTGCAAAACACCTCTCAGCTGATGACAAGGACCGGATATACTCTAGAAATCAAAGGACCAATGCCAATGCTACACAACCGCACCAGGGGTGTAGCCGAGAATTTCATATTTGTACACAGCTGCAGGTACTGCCATCACCCCCACCAGCCACACAGCGTGATCCATGATTCGTATTCTGAATGTGAAAAGATGCACCACCACCCAAGTTACAAACCACAGAACACAAAGCAAATAAAAGTGACCGCAGCAATATGGTGTGTGTATGTATTTAAAAATGCAGCCCTTCTGTAGTCTCACCTTATAAAAGAGTTTACCACTGCAGTTAAGCGACTGCTAATGTATACTGAACTGTCTGCTGCATCATACATTGAGCTGTGCGTGGGGTACCTACCGCTGGTGGTATAAAGTGGGTGATGGCACACTGCGGTCAGTAGGTTCTGCGTGATACAGGGCTAGCCAGTCACCCTGCAGTGACACCAAACCACTGTTGGGTTACAGTGCACAATGCAGGGTGGCAGTGTGAGTGCCCAGCTGCTAAGGGGACCATTGGTGCCATCTGGATACCGACTGCACTCTCAGTCTGGGGGAGTTTGTAATGCAGGATGGACTGGTTGGCGATCTGCTAAGTAGTGCTGGAGTCAGTCTGTCACCATCTGAATCCCTTGGAGGCATCTGCACAGCACACTGGAATGGAGCAGGGCACTGGTTTGATGCTAGTACTCCCAGCAAACAATGCACTAGAGAGGAGTGTAGGGGTTACCTGAACATCCCTTCCCCATCTCATAGCTCTGCGCTGAGAGTGCTGCTGCTGGGTCTGGCTGAATCAGTATCCACTGCACCTGTAGCATCAGGCAGGTAGCCTTGACATACACTCCACAGACTCATGAATCTTCATAAGTGGCCACCAGCCTGATATAGCAAAAACCTCCTGCTGCCTGCTACCATCTGGGCATGGCGTCCTGTACTACACAGCCGGCAGACAGCATTAGTTCGGCTGGTAAAAATGGCAGTGTAGCCTGGATTCCAGCATCCAGGCCACTGTCACATTATTGTTAAAGGAAACATCTTACATACTGTAGCTGCCATGATTGTCAGCCCTCATCATCTTTACTTGTGATTTTTTCTTTTCATATTTTAAATTTATACAGTGCCCACAGGAAGAGGACTTCGATCTAGCACTACTGCTTTAAACTAGCCCTCCCCAGAGCCTTCCACTTGCAGGCTAAGCCCCCCCGACACACACACCTTACCGGAAACATTGTACTCAGATACAGGTTCAACGTCTACCCCCAAGGCACTGGACCCATTTCAATCCCCAGATCAGACCCAAAGATTCACACACCACAGGCACAATTTACAAGCAATGGACCAACCCCCAAAAAATAGGTGCAGACCACCCCCAATAACTGGACTCCGGTTCAACACTTAAAACATCACACATATGTTCACTCTCCTTGCCTCCAGCATGGGACATGTGGCCACCTCCTCCCCCACCCATCTGTATATCCCACACATATGCCCTCCCAAGCCAGACACACAGATCACCCACTACAAACACAGTAAAATACCCTTCTGAAATATCATTTTAAAACCTACCACTCTTCCTTTGTGAACTGGTGCAGGAATAGTTGCCCCTCCAACCACAGCCTGCTGCCTCCATTCATGTTCCTAACAACTTCTGCTCTTTTCAGGCACCTGGTGACAGACAGTATCCTGGGAATAGGTCTATTTACAACAAGTAAGCTCCAAAGTCTTTAGTGACTGACTGAACTGGTTGGGTCTGTGACGGGATAGGATTTTCTGAAAATATTCAACCTGTAACTAAGCTATCCGTGTCTCCAGTTTAATTTTAAACAGAGCAATTAATAGAAAAAGCGACTGAAATTGTTTGTCTGCAGGGCTCGGTGCATTCACGACTGGCTGTACAAAACCTGCATTTTTTAGATGTTCTCTTTTGCAAGTGTGAAGCAACTTTTGCTAACTTCTGATTCAGCACCTAGATGTGGACTAAAATTATAAAACATCTTGGAACTGTAAGGTGTGCTAGAAGTCTCCTTTGGCTATCTTTAGCAAAGCTTTTCAACTGCACAGGTACAGTAAGTGTCCTGTGCAGGCCCCACGCTCTCCTGACTGCACAGAGGAAACCATCATCCTGTAGCTCCTGTATAAGAAGGTTTTGTTTATGTCAGAGAAGCAGTATAAGGTTACCACCTGTCCCTATTTTCGCAGCACAGTCCTGATGTGCAAAAAAAAACATGAAAAATGCTCCATTGTCCTGACATTATAGTAGAAAAAAATATTTTCTGACTTTCCTCTAAATGCTGCAAAACAAAATACCTAACTAAAATACCTTAAAATGATAAGAAACACTAAAACAGCTAAAAAACTACAATACTTAGTCTTAATTCTGATTATTTAGAGAAAATAAGTCTGTTGCATTGGTCAAGATTACATATTGCAATGCAAAAAATCATGTTTCACTAAGAAATGTCCCACTTTGGGCTTCTTGAAAGGTAGTAACCCTAATGCAGTATGAGAGTTTCTTTCGTACATTCATGGGCATGTTGGCTTGCACCAGACACCAGCCTGAAGGTGTGGCTGTGCAGTTGAAAAGATGTGGCTGAGTGAGCAAGAAAGATGTGGAGGAGTTAGACAAAACTTTATATGGGAGCTATAGTGTGGCACTTTGGTTTAATTCTCACCCATCTGCCCGATTTTCCTCCTCCTCACTCACTGGGTCTCCTCTCAACACCCCCTCCCCACCACCACACGCACACAAAGACAACTCTTCCAGTCAGAAGTCTGTAAAAGAAACAGAAAATGAGCATAAAAGCATCTTCAAAGAAATAATGGATCCGTGTCCATAATGAATCCGGGGCATGCTGCCTTGCCCCGGATGCCAGCCTCAAGGTGTGGCTGCGCAGTTCAAAAGAGATGTTAAGAGTGAGCTAGGAAACATTTAACAGATGTCAGACAAAACTTTATGAGTAACCTGTTTTCTATATTCTCAGCCATCCAATCTTTGTCCTTACCTTACTCACTGCTCCTCCTCTCAAGCAAGCCAGACCCCCCCCCGGAGGACCACAGAAATAAACTTTAAAGAAATAGTGACTGCCAGTCAGAAAATGAAACCGCAAGAAAACAGACAGTCTTAACCCCTCCCCAATAAACTCCAATCTTACTCTGCCACTGCTTTAAACCAGTGACTTCTCAGTCCGTGTTGCAAAAGCACGGTTTTTCTAGCTCCAACCTGTGCGGTGTTGTAGTCACTGGCGCTGCTTTTCGAACTGCTTTCTTGACTCTCCAAGCACGGCAACCACTGTTTACTTACTCGCTGTCCACTCCACTGGTGACCCTGTCTCTCTCCAGGTCCAAGCACCCCTGTCTTTGAAGCCCCCACTGCACTGGTTAAACTCCATTCCCCCTTCCCCCACCACTACCACTCAAATTACATGAACACGAAAAAGATTCTAAAGGCCGACGCCAGTAAAGTGCACAACACCTCTCAGCTGATGACAGCAACCAGACATAATCTACAGGTCAAAGGACAGAGCCGCACCACTACTGGTTCAGCTCTGTCCTTTGAAATCCTTGCCCACTCCGCCCCAAAACCAAAAAGTGCGTCATTGGCAGCCTGCCTCCCGATTCACCTGCACCAATCCTGCCCCTTGAACAGACCTCTCCATTGGACACCTCCCCCCACAACCCTCTATTGCAACTCTCATATCAACATGTTCGTCTGCAATTGTGCGCACAACAAACATAAAAAGTGTTTCGTTTGTAGTACAGTATAATTAGATACACAAGTGCTAGTCTCAAAGGAGACACAAATGTTGCAAATTTCTAACTGCAAGTTTAAGAATGGAAAATGTCTTCGGAAAGTCTGCTTTTTGGAGTCCTCATATTCTTCTATCCCGGCAGCTATAACAGTAGGCTACCCACACCACGTAGACGAGAGGCATCCCCCGCCTAAATTAACTCATTAAAAGGTAGGAGGGCCTTGGATATGCTCTACAATTCCAACCGAAATAGTCAGTTACGTATGCCAAGCAGGAAAAACATAATCCACAAAGCATTCCCATATAGCCAAAAACTCAGAAAGAAATACCCGATTCACCGCAACAACTGAAATACTGGAGCTAATCCAACACTGAAAGCCAACAAACTCCATAAACAAACTTCCACATGACCAAAAACTCCCGCTCCCCTACAGTACAATCCTCAAGATTGAAAGGGTGGGAAGGATAGGAGGACTCCAGGAAACAGAATTTCCAAAGGTCTTATGTTTTCCATTCCCTGTCCTGCTAGTATCCTTCCATTTGGCAACTACAGGGGCATACAAAGCAGTCTCTTCCCCCTGCCACCTATCACTGCTGCCCAAGGTGGGTGAAAGAGAGAATACAGTAAGCAGAAAATGGTTGGCTCCAAGCACCGAAATTGTATTTATTTTTTATTTATTTATACCTCGGAATTACAATACCTTTGAGTCAGAGACTCGTTTACAAAGTCTCCACGTCGGAGTGCGTTACTTCCAGGTAAGAGAGACAATGCAGCAAAATGCAGCAACATAAACACTGGCACTGAGAATAAAACACAATATGGAGTGGGTACTAATAATAGTGCGGAGTACAGAGGGTGATGCACTGCTAGGAGAATACAATATTTGAGAAGAAAAATACTAGGTAGTAAATACAACCAAACAGGTGCACTGAACTAGCAGATAACAGTCTAAGTATAGTCATCAGAGACATATGGGCAGAAATGGGGGCGCAGTGCTTCAGTAATGCTAAAGACGGAGGGTGGATCATTGGTAGGAGACAACTCCAGAAAATTCCAGACAACTCACTGGGGAATCACAGCCTGATGAAACGTTCTACGAAAGGAACCTTTAGCTAATGACTTGAACATCCAGCTGGCAGTGCTTCACAAAAATCGGGTCTGAAGTCCATGTAGCAATTCCACAGATGTCCGTTGGTGAAGCCACGGCTCTCTCTCAGCCCAGGAGGCCACTACTGCTCTGGATCAATGTCCTTTCAGATCCTCAGGGGCCACCTTTCCCGCATTGACATAAGCCAGTCAAATAGCCTCGAGCCATCTGGAGGTGACAGAGGATGAGACCTTCTTCCTTTTGCCTTTCAGAAGTATAAATAGCAAAGTAGCTGGTCTCTAAACCCTTCATATGCAGCAGGCAGCACTTCAGAGCTCTGCGAACATCGAGGGTATAACATTTCCTTTCTAGGGAATACTTAGGGTTCAAACAGAAAGCCAGGATAATTAACTGTTGGTTACTGTGGAACTGTGAATTCCATTTGGGAATGAAACCCTTAAAGAGCTAGCTGATTGTGAAGATTTAGCACAGTCTTTATAACTGGTGCAGTACCTTCAGATGTTTGTGAAATTCCCACCACTTATTTTTCTACAATTAACTGTTGCCAGACAGTGTTGTAAACTTGGCGTTGGCTTCAGCGGCTGTAGAATTTTTCTGTCAGTGGACCCAATGGGGACATCTCTGCTAACCGGAAGTGGCATCTTGAAAGGAAAGTACAATCCTTAAGAAAGGCTGTCACAGAGCACAGACTGTTCTGCAGCTCAGTTTTAATAGTAAGTGGTATGTTCATTGTTGTATATGTGTATTTTTTTTTTTTTTACTCTAAATAAATTATTATACAATGGCAAGAAAGAATCTTGGACTGTGATTGTTCAGTTTGGGGCTGGACCCAGGAACCAATGCAGATGAGCTTACGGACATAGAGCCTCTCTTTTTTTGCATCTCCTCTTAAGAAACAAAGATATTTTTTTCACACTAATAAAAACATTCTTTAATTTTTTTTTTTTTATATATATATAACAACAAGCCATTGTATATTCAGAATAATGCATTCCAGGATGTGTGTTGTGCTGGGATAACGCCATGCCTGGGGCACTGGGCGCACTCAGCCTGTAGCCGTGCTCCAACCCCAGCGTGCTTATCCATGTACACCCCTGTCATATTCCTTTAGTAATAAAGAATCTTTGTGTCCTTGTTTCTTCTCTGCTATATAATCTTAGAAATGTTCCAAGTGAGGATATGCACTGCTGACTGTGATCCTTTCTTTGGCTTGCATTACAACCAATAGCCAAGTACTCAAGCAGTAAGGTTTGAAAAGCACAGGAACAGAATTAAAGACTGTAGGTGGTTTACTGTAAATGTTGTTACAAACAAAAAGACAGAGGCAAATGTTACAAGCCAGTAGATACCAGAGTGTAGGTCATTCAGACCACAAGAAACCAGTGACAGAGGCAGGGTTTAAAGGACCAACTTTTTGACTATTTGAGTTTTCACTTTTCTGCACTTTTGTGGTGGTAAAATGTTTGATCTTATTACAAAAAAAAAAAAAAACACCTTTAGTTACCAGAAAATGACAATGGACAAGCAAGGCTGGCGCTTGGGGAGCTGAGGGTGTACTTTCAGCCAAGTGAGCTGCCAGAGAGCACAGCACTGACAGAAATGAACAGTAACAGATAAAAATGTTTACCTTTTTTCTCTTACAGAATCAGAAGCAACTAAGGGCTGGTTCTTTCGGTAAGACAGTTGAAGGAACTTCTATGACATCCGCTGATGAACAGATTTCTGTTTAAAACCATTTTCCAAAAACAAAAGCTTTTACCACAACTACTACTATTAGTACGATGACTACTGGTAATGCTGTACAGAGTATTCATTTCTCTCTCCTAAGCTGGTCTCCTGGCTTCATTACACCTGGGATGTACTTCCCGATGCTGGTTGTCGGCAGGACTAAAAACCCTGCAGCAGCGGGACAAGAAGCCCTCCACAACCAGCTGTCTCCAGCCTACTTCCTGCCTTCACCAGAGCAGGTACTCTGCAAGCACTGCTTTGTTACAGTGGCAGAGCGGAGGACAGCAGACTAAGTCACACAATTCTTTTTGGATTTTTTCTCTTCGTGGGCAGCAGAGAGTATTTTAGACACTAACTGGAGCTAAACTGAGCTTGCTCCTGAGTGGGTTCCCGTCTCAGCCGTGCAAGCTGTACAGATGAGGCCCCACTCCTCCGGCGCGTTGTTCCCAGCGGTTTCTGGGGACCAAGAAGACCAAGGCTGATCTGCATGCGTGTGAGGGGCAGAGCGGGATTCTGGAGACTAGCTGCACTAACCCGTGAAAAAAGCTTCCCCCACCAGCGCTAGCCTCCACGTCGATGGCCGACTTATTAGCTGCCTCAGTAAGCCCATCGATGGTCGCGCTTCGTCAACAGGCCGCTGGATTGGTGATACCATTTTCGCCGATAGCGCCGCATTTCCTCGTCGACACTCAGGAACAGGAGAGCGCCATCATTCATTTGCTGACGAGCATAGCTCAATCGGAGGAGCCAGAAAAAGCACTCAGCCAGGGGAAAGCAATACGTAACTTGACTGGGACTCCAGTCAGGGCTATCATTTCTGCCCCAAAAAACTAAGGGGGCTTGAGGCATTTGCACCGCAGATCTTGGCACTTAAAGGGAACTGCCTCAATTTGGTAGGATTTCAGGGGAATAGCTACATAAATCCCAACTGCTGGGAGCATGGCTTCGGACAAGCCTGCCAGTGGCAGAAAATGCCAGCGCTGCAAATCCCTGCTTCTAACTACTTTTGCGGGCTCGCTTTGCCTCACATGTGAAAAGGCAGCGTCGGCTCAGGGGGAGGAACCAGCAGATATTTCCCCTTTCTCAGCTCTGATGGATGGCCAAGACAGACTGGAGCATGTGGCGGCCTCCAGGTCAAAGAGAGCAATGGCCATCTGAGAGACCCAGCAGACCGCGGCCCCCTCTCTGGACCAGACCACGTAGACAAGTTAAATAGGGCTTTTGCTCTGGACCCTGCATGTTTCGACTGGCAGCCTCCAGGGTCACCAGATACAAGACCTCATAAGGAAAAGCGAAAAAGGATCCCCTCCCCATCTTCTTCCGATGAGGGGCATGTGCCCTCATATCGCTATGAGAAAAGGAAAAAATCTCGACGCAGGTACAGATCATCCAAGGAGGAAGATCACCATTCTTCGTGTAACAGAAGGAAGAAGAAGTCTCATTCCCGGAGCAGATCTAGGGTCACGCACAAGGGAAAGCGTTGCAAGAACCATTCCCCAGACTCCTCAGATGACAGCTCCTCCCCTGTGGACTTGTCATCAGATTCGGACAACTCCCCATCCAGAAACTTTGACCTGGACGACCTAGATGTTTTCATCAAAAAGGTTGTATCTGAGATTCATCTGGAACCCACCCCAGCGGCTTCTTCCCAGCCGAAACAGACCTTTCAATCGAAAGCCTCGGCCTCTAAACCGGTCACAGCTTTCCTTATCCCTCCAGCCATAGAGGACTTGCTAAAAGAGGAATGGCAAGGTCCCGAACGCACGTACCCATTCCCCCCCAATGGATCTCTAAACTTCTGAAGTTTGACAAGAAGCAATCTGAAAAGTGGCTAGACTGCCCCAGAATCGACCCCTTGATTTCTAACCTAACCAAGAAAACAATCTTCCCAGCTGAAGGAGGGGCTTCTCTAAGGGACCCCGTAGACAGAAAGGTGGATTCCTCACTCAAAAAAGCCTTCCAAGCTTCAGCAACTTTTCTGAAGTCAGCCACCGCAAACCTATTCTCCGTCAGAGCCGCCCTTTCCTGGGCCTCGGATTTAGCCTTTCAAATCGCAGGAGGATCCTGAAAAGAACTCCCCCATTATCCATCAGCTGCAATTAATGGGGTTGGCCTTGGCCTATGCAGCAGATGTGTCAGAAGAGGCTGTCAGGTGTGCCGCATGGACCATGTTCTACCAAACCTTGGCTCGCCGCAACCTTTGGCTTCGGGCCTGGCAAGTGGATGCATCCTCGAAGAGCCATTTGGTGAACACACCCTACGAAGGCAATCTCCTGTTCGGATCAGCTCTAAGGAGGTGGTGAAGGAATCCAGGGAAACAGCTAACATGCCCCAGTACAGGAGCCGGGGCAAAGCGTGGTCCTCGGGCTCAAGATGCAATTTTCGTGACAGGGGTTACAACAAGAGCCAAAACTCCAATTTTTCTGGGAAAAGAACGTGGTTCTCCCATAACCAGCATAATTTCAGAGGGGGTGGATCTGGCAGAAGTGGAAGCACCAGAGACACCGGAAATAGCAACAAAAAATCACAATGAGGCCATTCTGGCCCATGCTCGAGTCGGGGGGCAGACTTTCAGAATTCTTCAAGGAATATGTCCAAACCACGTCAGACAGATGGGTTCTAGACATTATCAGCAAGGATTACCTGACAGAGTTCGAGTTCAAGCCCCCACTACCTCACGTGGTGCCCCCCCCCATCTCGAACAATTCATTCAAAAGACAGGCGATGCTGCAGGCTATCACAGATCTTCTACAAGCGGGGCCTATCAAACATGTTCCCCCCAAACAGATCAATCGGGAGGTCTACTCACTATTTCTCATCATGCCCAAACGCACAGGAGGACACATAACAGTCTTAGACCTCAAATTCCTGAATCGCTTTGTGTGCAGCAGACCATTCAAAATGGAAACTCTGTCAATCATCAAAGAATTGCATCAAGCAGATTTTCTAGCATCCATCGACTTGCAAGATGCCTACCTCCATACTCCTATTCACAGCCTGCACAGGCAATATCTCAGGTTCAAGGTGGGGAACCAACACTTCCAATTAAGAACGTTCTCTCTCTTTCGGCCTTTCATCAGCCCCAAGAACCTTCTCGAAGGTACTGGTAGCGGTGGTAGCTCACCTTCAAAACCGGAGGATCCAGCTGTTCCCTTATCTGGACAATATCTTCATCAAAGCCCCGCAGCTCAACCAAGCGGTACAGACTGTGTCGTAAGTAGTCCAATGCCTCTCGGCACACGGTTTTGTCATCAACCGAAAGAAGAGTTCTCTAATCCCAAGCCAGAACTTGAACCGCCTGGGGGGCAGAAATCAGAACACAGGCCAACAAGGTGTTTCCTCCCGAGACAAAATTCAGGGACCCGCTGAAGCTCATCAACAAATTTCAAACAGCCGCTCAGCTGCCGGCCCAGTCCTTTATGCAACTAATCGGGACTCTAGTGTCACTGACAGATTCGGTCCCCTTGGCTCTAGTGCACGTGACCCATTCAAGCGTATTTGCTCAGGCTGTGGTCTCAGTCCAGACACAGCCAGCACCAGCTCATCCCAATTTCTCAGCAGATAAAAACCTTACTCCGATGGTGGTCTCTGAGGGCATATGTCATGCGGGGGCGAAAGCTAGGCCATCCACACCAAACAAGAATCACAACAGATGCAGGCCTCAGTGGGTGGGGCTACCTGGACCAGATGTCTGCCCAAGGCAAGTGGTCACCGGCAGAATCAAGGTACAGCATAAAAATCCCAGAAATTAGGGCAGTTCGCCTAGCCCTGATACACTTCCATCAGCAAGCATACAACCAGGCTGCGTTGATTCTATCAGACAATCGAACAACCATGGCTTAACATCAACCATCAGGGCAGCACAAAAAGCTCAAAAATGCTTCGGGAGTCTCTTCTCCTTCTTTCAGTGGGCAGGACAACACCTGGCAAGTATAAGAGCCGTGTACATACCAGGACAGGAAAATGTCACAGTAGACTGGCTAAGCCACCAAGATGTCCTCCCTGAAGAATGGGAGCTGAAGGACAGCGCCTTCCAACTCCTAACAGAGCGATGGGACAAGCCCCAGGTAGATCTGTCTGCATGCTGATGAAACTCCATGGCACAGCAGTTCTGCTCCCTGGCCACAGACAAGCCAGCACTAGCTCAGGACACCTTTTCCCTAGACTGGGGTCAGTCTGGCCTCCTGTATGCCTCCCCGATTCCACTGCTATCCAGGGTCCTGCACAAGGTGGCCTGGGACAGGGCAGAGATGATTCTACTTTGCCCCAAGTGGCCTCGCCACCCATGGTTCCCACTCCTCATTCAACTGTCAAAGGGACCGCCTTTAACCTTCCAGCTCAGCCCACGCCTCCTTCATCAGGGCCCGGTTCTACACCCCAATCCAAACAAACTGTCCCTCTCGGCTTGGAGACTAAAGGGAAACCTTAAAAGAGTTAGGCTACACAGCTCTGGTTACTGAAATGAGGCTGAATTCTCGGCACCCCTCCTCTTCTAAGATGCATTATAGAATCTGGAGAAAATTCTTGTTCTGGCTCCAAGACATAAAAGCAATTCTGGAGGTCAGGATTAAGGGGCAACAGACTTCTAGGAAAACATAAGTAAACTTACAAGCTCAAATGGGCAGAGTGGGTGGCCGTAGGCCCTTATCTGCCAACATTATCTATGTATCTATATACAGGATCATCCAATACCCCTACCAGTGCTTCTGCAATTTCTTCACGAGGGATTTGACAAAGGGCTGCAGAGTTAAGAATTCAAGTTTCTGCAATTGGGGCACTCTTGTTGGTAGGCTCAGGGGACTCGCTGGGATCACTCCCTCATATCAGGAGGTTTCTAAGAGCAGCAACGCTAAAGCACCCCCCAAACAAACCAAAGGTACCACCTAGGAGACTTAATCTGGTTCTCAAGGCCCTAACCAAAGTGCCTTTCGAGCCTCTGAAGGAGGCTTCACTCATGCATCTTACAATGAAGGTGGTTTTCCTTGTAGCTATTACTTCAGCCAGGAGAATCAGCGAACTGGGGGCGCTGTCTACAAAAGAGCCGTACATTGTTTTTCATCAGGACTCTGTGATGCTCCAGACGGATCCAGGGTTTTTACCCAAGGTTATGTCTCCTTTCCATTGTAACCAAGAGCTAATCCTTCCTTTCTTCCTTCTGTCCTCACCCAAAAAATGAAAAGGAAAGAGAGTTTCATACTCTAGACCCGAGGAGAGCAATCAAAGATATATTAAGAGAACGGAGGCTATTCACAAAACGTCACGCTTGTTCATTTTAAGTGCAGGCCAAAATGTGAGTAAAAAAGCTTCAAAAGACTCTATAGCCAGATGGATTAGATCAGTAATCATCATGGCCTATGATCAGGCTGAAGCAACTCTACCTAGCCCAGTGAGAGCCCATTCCACCACAGTTGTGGCCACTTCATGAGCGAACTTCAGAGAAGCATCTCCCGCAGACTTATGCAGAGTGGCCACTTGGTCATCCATTCAAACGTTTATGAAATTTTACAAACTGGATGTGATGTCTTCGGCGGAAGCATCCTTTGGCTGCCGAGAGCGTCAGGCGGTGGTGGAACCCTAAGGGCACTTGACATTCTTTCCACCCAGGACATCTAGGAATGCACTGCTTTTGGATATCCCAGGCGTAATAAAACCTGGAGACCAGCTTAGCAGACAGAAATCGAAATTTAAATACCTGTACATTTTCCTTCTCAAACGGCTGGTCTCTGGATTCCCTCCCAGAATGTACATAGCTGGCTGGCCTTTGCAGCCATTTGTGCTCTTTCTTGTGTTTTTCTTTCCAAGTTCTTCTAGTATTGCCCCAGGGGGACTGCGTTAGGAATGACTGGAGACAACCAGATGTGTAGGGCTTCTTGTCCCCCTGCTGCAAAGTTTTTAGTCCTGCCTACAAACAGCATCAGGACGTACAGCCTAGGCGTAATGAAGCCTGGAGACCAGCCGTCGGAGAAAGAAAATTTAAATGCATTTAAATTTCGATTTTTAGTAAGCACTTCAAGTAATTTATTTTCCGTTTACAGTATGCCTGCATTTGCTGATGGGGACCATGGAAAAGACAGGGGGCAAGGAACGTAAACATCTGATGACTGTGTTCTCAAGCAGGACTTTATTTCAGCTAGAGTCCATGAGTCAATCAGGAGTTTCAGAACACAGGTGGGTTTGGAGGGTGTAACTGTTTTTCTTACCCCCATGACTCTTCCTCGGTCTTTATCAGCAAATACTGTGGTTTCTATCAGCAAATCAATGCAGCCCTCACTGCCTACTGATTCTAAAAGAAAAAAAGGTAAACATTTTTTTCTTTTGCTCTTTAGTTTTCTCTGTAGTGTTCAGCAGCTCACTTGGTCCGCATTTTAAATGGTGAACAAAAGGTGAGGTGGAAAATGTAAGAATGTTTTTTTATTTGTGTTGTAAACAAATGCACAACTGAGCCTTTTTTGAGCTTTTTTTTTATATATATAAAGTGGGCGGTGAGTGCCTGAATTTTAGTTCATGTTCCACATTTTAAATAAAGGTGACTGTACACTGCTGTATCAGTTTACGAACACACTTTCAGTGCAGCATTGCTAACTCAACCATATTAAGCTCCCTGCATTTATCTCCCGACTACTGCCATGCTTCATTTCTAAACAGTAAATGCTTTCCTCTGCCTCCATCTCTCAATTAGTAGACTGTGAGAAGATGACTACTTTAAATCTTGATTCACCGTTTATGATAATGTTGTTGGCGTTGGTGAAAGAGGAATTTGCTGTGAATCGTGTGAACTTAGCAGTAATCGGGAGAGAAGTGAAGAAGGCGCTTAGTATGCTGGACTTGGTCATAGTGCACAGAAAGAGAATGTGTTCATAAACTACTGAGTACATCGGTGTAAGCAAATGCAATACATTCTGGCAGAACTAACAATGGCGGCAATCCGTTGAGCGCACTCTGTCAGGCTCATTTTGTCTAGCCTTCCCCCCTCAGTGTCACTTCCGGTTTAGAGACTAAGAATGCAACTGCGCGTTTCTGTCTGTGCGGAAAATCTGTTAAAAAGAAGGAAACAGATTATGTAATAAGTCTATTCAGAAAATGATTATACATTTAGCATATATGTCTCATGAGTTGCTTCTTGGATATATGTAAACAAGAAAACAGATACCTCGATCCACTAGCTCTTTAACGTTTACAGGATTATTCTGCCAGAGATAAATCTGCAATACTGTTCACTGCAATGGAGCACTTCCAACTCGCTGACTCTTCTAGCAGAGACCAGGGCCACCACAAAACCATTTTTAGAGTTGAATGGAGGAAGTCCACTTGCACTAGGGGCTCAAATGGGATTTCTGTTACCCTTTCCAAAACCACGTCTCACTTGGCCACAACGCCCTTAACTCTGTGGGCGTCTGTATGGGAAGTAGTCTTCATGAATCTTACCATGTGTGCATGTGTTCCCACAGGACCTCCACCTTCTTCCAGGAGTACAGCCCACTAAGCTGATGCCTGTACCTGTACGGCCATGTCCAGATCTTCCTGTACAAATTCTAGTACATCAGGTACTCTAGTCATACTAACATACTTAAATGCCAGCAGAATAGGCCTAACGGTCTTTCGTATCTGCTCATTTGGTCAGCCCCCACCCTGGGAGCTGACCTTGTAGCTGCCCTCTCCCTCTTTGGCTTCTCCATTCCCAGTCCCAGATATTCTCGCTGCACTGGTTTTTGCTTCCAGAACCCTTCCCCTGTACCTGTCCAACCCCTCTTGAACCCCTCCACCATTTCTGCCTCCACCAGCCCCTGGGCAGCGCATTCCATGGTTCCACCACCCTCTCAGTGAAGTAGCACCTCCTCCTCCTTTCTCCCCTGAATCTTCCCCCCTCCAGCTTCCACCCATGCCCTCTAGTTGCCCCGCCTCCTTCGGAGCACCCTGACTGCTCCTCCGCTATTTACGCCCTTCATGTACCTGAAGACCTCTATCATGTCCCCCCAGTCCCATCTCTCTTCCACTGTGTACATATTTAGCTCTTTGAGCCTCTCCCCATAGGTCCTACCCCCCAAGCCCCAAATCATTTTGGTTGCCCTCCTCTGGACCCTCTCCAGGAGTTCAATGTCCCTCTTTAAATGTGGCCTTCAAAACTGCAAGCAGTAATCGAGGTGCGTCCTCACCAAGCAGTTATACAGAGGAAGTATCACTTCCCTCCTCCTGGAGGTGATCCCCCTAGTGATGCTTCCAAGCATCCTGTTGGCCTTTGCCGCTGCCCTCCTACAAGTCTCCGAGTTGTTCATCTTGACAGCCACCACCACCCCCAGGTCCCTCTCAGCCACCTAGACTTTTAGTCGTTTAACTTTCTTAGGGGCTCAGTTTGGAAATGAACCAAACACTCTGAAATAAACCCTAGTAGTGGAGGCTTTCCTAGCCCTAATCAGGCTGCTGACTACTTGCTTGGGATATCCTAAAGCTCTGCACTGCTATATCTCTGCCCCCATGCCCAGAGGTTGAGCTTTTTTAGGTCCTGGTGCCATAGAGAACCCTGCTGAAGCAGGTCCAGCCTGTGCGGGTGCCAAAGGCATGACTCTGTCAACAGTCCCATCAGGTCTGAGAACAAAGTCCTTCTGGGTCAGTAAGGTGCTATCAGCATCACGTGGGACCTGTCCTTTCTGATCTTCTAAGCTACTCTGGACAGCAGAGCCAGAGTAGGAAACACAGAAAGCATCTTCCCTGAACATGTGAATGGTGGGTAGCCACTTTCCACACTGCCAGATCCCTTATCTGGGAGCAGAATGTGTCCAACAGATGATTTTGTTCTTGTCATAAATAGCTACACTGTGGGCCAGGTCCATTTTCTGTACAGCTGTGCAAAACACTTATGAGTTCAACTGCTATTCTGACTGGGAGGAAGTCTCTCTGCTCAACCAATCTGCAGTCATATTCTAAGCAACCATAGATACATAGACAGTGTTGGCAGATAAGGGCCTATGGCCAACCCAGTCTGCCCATTTGAGCTTGTAAGTTCAGTTTATGTTTTCCTAGAAGTCTGTTGCCCCTTACCCCGTACCCCTGACCTCCAGAATTCCTTTATGTCTATCCCATGCATTCTTAAATCCCGTGATTGTTTCAGACCCCACCACTTCCTCTAGCAGGGTGTTCCACTTGTCCACCACCCGTTCTGTGAAGAAATTCTTCCTCATGTTTCCTCTGAATCGTCCTCCTCCAACTTCATCCATGCCTCTAGTCCTGGAACATCTTTTCGCTTAAAATAGTGTTTTCCTGCACTCTGTTTCTCCTGCAAGATACTTGTATGTCTCTATCATATCCTCTCTCCCTCCTCTCCTCCAGGAGTACATGTTCAGTTCCTTCAACCTGTCTTCATAGGACTTGTGATGCAATCCATGCACCATCTTTGTTGCCCTCCTCTGAACCTTCTCTACCCTGTCTATGTCCTTACGTAGGTATGGTCTCCAGAACTGTACACTGTACTCCAGGTAGGGCCTCACTAGTGTCTTGTATAGCGGAATTGTGACCTCCCTTTTCCTGCTGGTGATGCCCCTGCCTATACATCCCAGCATCCTATTTGTTTTACCTGCTGCCTTGTCACACTGTTTCCCTACCTTGAGGTCATCAGAAATGATAACCCTGGGAGAAGGACTGCTTCTAGGCAAAGTTGGTTGTACTCCACACAGGCTAGCAGATAAAAGACTTCCCTCACCATTGCAAGGTTCAGAGTCCCTCTCTGACATCTTACATATGTTACTGCTGTGCGGCTGTCTGACTGAATCAGTATCATCGTCCCTTTAATCAGAGGTTGACTGCCCTGGACACCAGAATGTTACTATTCTTCCTGTGCTCCACCAACAACCACTGGCCCTGTACCACCTTGATACCCACGGACGTCCCACAGCTTGACTGACATGCATCTGTTTGAATGATTGCAGGTGAAGGGTCCAGGTGCTTTTCCTTTGTTTTAACCTGCTGTCTCTGCAACCACAGTGACTCCCCTGGTGGGTATGGAGGAGTGCTGGACATCATGGGTGACCACATGACCTCACGGATGTGAAATTAAAAAAGCAGAGCCCCACTGTATATGAAATGCTGCATCTCAGATGCGCTATCCTAAGTAAATTAATCGTGTATTCACCCATACATTCCACTCATCCACCATTTTATTTAAAAACCTGAGTTGCACACCACATCCAACTTGATAAACTGACTGGGGAAACACTGGTTCTGCTCCTATTTGTCCGACTGTTACTTTACAGGTGACCCCCCCCCCCCAACTGAATCAGATGTTCCTCAAAGCTTAGTCTGGGCCCCATCCTGTTCCAGAATGACCACTCCGCCTCCTGCATCTCCTTACACATCCATATGTATACGGCTTAGCAGGCTTTTTCTCCATGCAGGAACAAATACAGTCTATTTTTAGATCACAAGTATAAGAATTGGGGGTCCAGTGGTCAGTGGTGCATGTGAGAAGAGGGTTTTCCCCAGTCTCCATCTGAGAGAGAGGAGGAGGGGTTGCAGTGGCTCATCGGGATCCAGTGTCACCAGCAGATTTAGCAGAAGATGATAGGGTGGGTGGGTGGGCTCCATGGCAGTAAGTAACGTAAGCAGTTTAAGACTATAATGACAACAAAAATTACCGACATGTTTGAACCCTCTGTTCTCTCAACAGAGAGCAGATGGTAGATACACAAAGTCACACTGTTCAGGGAGCAGTTAAAAAAATAAAAATACAATTGCTCAGACGTTAAAACACTGCCATAGATGGCTACTGAGCGACCTGAACACAATCAAACAGCTGTACTCACCTAGGTGATAGATCAGGTGTTCCCACAGCGCTGCAGCTGCAGGGTTCTGGGTGCTGGATCAGGTGGCTGAAACAATGGTGCAGGTAGTGTCTACAGTGGCATGGATGCCCAAATGGGCGTTGAAACACTGCTGCAGATGGTGGCTACAGTTGTCTGAGTGCCCAATCAGCAGCTGAAACACTGCTGCAGGTGGTGGCTTCAGTGGCCTGGGCTCCCAATCAGGCGCTGAAACACTGCCACAAGTGGTGGCTACAGTGGTCTGGATGCCCAATCAGGTATTGAACCACTGCCACAAGTGGTGACTATAGTGACTGGATGCCCACTGGGTGCTGAAACATTACCGCAGGTGGTGGCTACAGTGGCCTTAGGTGCCCAATCAGGTTCTGAAAGACTGCCAACCTGGTCACCCAATTAAAACATTACTGCCAGTAGTATCTGTGTGACCCGAGTCCCATGGGCATAAAAGAAGTCACTTACCTGGCACCTCGGTGCTCTTGCTAGGATCGATAGAAAGACTGGAGCAGGTGGTAGCTGAGCACACTGGCGTAACAAAGGTCTCTACCCCCACATCTCACTGCTCCTGTCAGATCACCAGTAAATTAATTTTTTTTTTTTTTTTTTTTTTAAACACACCTTATTATACTAGCTGCTTGTACTTTAGCAAATGTTTACTCAGTAGTTTGTAGAAATGCTTGACTGATGTTAATTTTGGGGGGATGCCTCTTCCTGGTTCATTTTCTGTGTTTGTGCAGCAGAGAAGAGATTGCTGCCCAAGCAACACCAACATCAACTCTATGTTCTCTGCAGCATGAAGACAATATACAAGGCTTGCAAAACAAAGATGGGCTTCCAATAAACATTCTAGAAATCTACTATGGGGTATTAACCGCCTTCTCCTTCCATCTTCCCTCCCTCTGCAATAATCAACCCCCTCAGTTCCGCCTCTCCTCTTGCTCACTCAAACAGCTCCCTTTTCTCTCTCCTAGTTCCTTTATAGCCACTCCATACTTTGTTTCGGAGCTAATGGGTTGCATAACCCTTCTCCTGGCCACCCAGTACTCGCCTCAGGGGCTACTGGGTTGCATAACCATTCTATGGCCACCCAGTATTTTTCTTATCCAATAACAGGGGTTGAAATTAGCACCGGCTCACTAGCCAACTGCTGGTAGATTTTGTAACGGGCTAGTAAATGTTTCCCTTACCTAGCCCTGCTGGCTTGTACTGAAGAAGGTAAAATCCCAATAAAGAACCTGTTGAGCCAGTGGAAAAGTGTGTAGGGCCGGTGAATATTCCCAGTCACTAGCCCTGCTGGCCAGTGGCTTCAAAACTTATAGTTCTGACACTTAAAGAGTGCTGATTTTGGCGGCCCTAGTTATTCTGGCCCTTGTTTATCATGCAAGTTATCATTAAGTACCATGGCAGCACTGTCGCTACGTTTTTCATCTTTTAGCTGTGTGTTGTTTTCCACTTGCACTAACCTGTGTTTGTTTGCACTGTATTTGTACGGTTATTGCTTATATCGTGTCTTGTTCCATGTATCCATCCCCCAGGTCACACCTGGAACAAGGGCCTGGGCTCAGAGTGCCTTTTTAAGTCAGTAATTTCGATTTAAATAGCTATTTTAGTATGTCACACTTCAGCAGGGCAAACCCCATGCCTCATAACCAGTGCTGCTTCATCACTGCTCTTCTTGCTATATTTGGTGCTACTACATTTGCGTCTATTTGCACCACGTTACCACTGGCAGAACTGTGTTACTTTTTTGTACCTCTCTTGTATCCTGTTCACATTGTTCTGCTAGTGTAACACGTTGATAATTTTAAAACTGCTTTAAAGACATATCTTTTTACTTTGCCTTATTCTTCTTAGTTATGGTTGCTTTAAATGTTTGGATTTTATTATTCTATCTATTTTTGTACAGCGCCTTGGTTTTGAAAGGCACTTTATAAATAAACTTGACTTGACTTTTGCTGCTCCTACATTGTATTTGTGGTGCCCAGGTCATACATGAAAAAGGGCATGGCGCCAGTGTACGTACCCGGTCAACAAAGAATAAACAAATAAATGAGGTGAAGCGGTGCCTATGGCAGACCCCAGCCAGGTGTCATACTAAAAGATCACCAAGTCACTCCATTTGTTTCAATGGGGAGTTTCCAGAACTTTTCTAAAACACCGATTTCACATACAGCTGGGGACCAGCTATAAAAAAATAAAGCTGCAATCTGAGTTTAAAGTAGTCAAAATGGCTAGCCCATTTGCACAGCCATAGAGCTATAGTTTGCGAGGCTGGTGACCCGAGTTCAGGAATGAGCACAGATCAGGGCCCATTCGCTCAGCCGCAGGGCTATAGTTTGTGAGGTTGGTGACCAGAGTTCGGGAACGAATACAGATCAAGGCCCAGCCAGCCCATCTGCACAACCGGAGGGCTATAGTTTGCGAGGTTGGTGACCAGAGTTCAGGAATGAGGACAGATCAGGGCCCGACCGGCCCATTCGCACAGCCGCAGGGCTATAGTTTGGAGGCTAGTGACCAGAGTTCAGGAATGAATACAGATCAAGACCCAGCCAGAGGAGGAGAATCGACTGTCCCTGGGACTGGTCTCCTCCCTCATGGTGGTGTTGCGGACTCTGTGTCTCACTGGAAGACTGCCACTGGTCAGAGGTCATGTGGCAGTGCAAGTGAGCACAACGAAAGGGGATGGGCTTCCATCAGACGTCGGAGGGCGTGCGCTTCAATGCACCCCAGTCCTTGGGGGAGATGGAGAGAGACAAAAATAATAATGGAGACCTATCTGGCACACACCCTGCAGGCACCGCCCGACTGACGCGGCGGGCCACGCACCACATGGGTAAGTGGTGGACAATCAGCGAGTGAGGAGGCTGGTGACAGGGCTGGAGGAGGTGCTGCAGGACCAACGGATGTAGGAGCAGAAACAGACAGTAGGAAAAAAGTCGTTGTCTGTTTGGAGAACACAAAAAAGTAACTACAGTATCCAGTGGTAGGAAGGCAGGGCAGTCATGAGTGAAACACGAGATCACAGTTTCCCTGAACAGCCTTGAGCAAGTCACTGGGGAGCTCCTCAAAGATTTGGCCACAAGCCCTACCAGTTTCTCGGAGAGTAGATATTATCACCTGGGTTAGAACAAAATATTCCAACTTTCCAGGAATGGCACTAGGAGATCTTACACGCCCTCAAGGCAGAGAAGATGCCCTGCCAGTATACGAGGCACACTCAGAGAGGTTTTGCTAACAGAATGGTGAACCTTTCGACCTCCATTTCTCTAAGCTAAACTTCGGACAGGAGGTTTGTTTTATTCAGCTTCTGGTACCTGGATCTGACAACAAAATAATTCATGATCTCTATATAATGTGTTATACTCTGGGGAGAAAGGGGAAGGGGCAGTTCCAGTAGAATAGACTGTACTGCACACTTGAGCAGGCTTGACAGACTGTTATAGCCTTTTTTCTGCTGGCGTTTTGGTACGTTCATATTATACATGAACTTTTTTTTGACTATTGTACTTCCTTAGTCAATACATATTAATTCAGCAACCACATACCACAGAAACAGACAGTGAAGGAAGAAAAAGACCGAAGGTCCATCAAGTCTATCCATGGATCCTATACAACGTCTCGTCTAACCCTCCTCTAGTCTTCCTGTTTCTTTCCCTGGTTTTGTTTCTACAAGTGAGCACAATTCCTTTCATTCTGTCCCAAGCTCATCTGAAGCCCCCACAGGTCTAGCACCCACCACCTCGGCCCGTAGGCAATTCCACAACCCTCTAACAGGGCTCTTGGGGACTTGGTGCCCGGCGTCTTCTACGTACATTTTCGCGTAGGGACACTCGGACTTTTTTCACGAAAGTCCCAGAGACGCTTAGCCACCAAGCCCCGGGAGTCACTTTAGGGCATTTTTTTTATGTTACAGAGGGGAAGCTGTAACAAATTACGGCCACTGCTCAACTAACAAAGCTGTTGTTCGTTGAGCAGTGGACATAATACTAACATACTAACATACTAAAATGCCAGCAGAATAGGCCTAACGGTCTTTCGTGTCCGCTCGTTTGGTCAGTCCCCAGCCTGGGTGCTGACCTTGCTGTCCCTCTCGCCTTCTCTGGCTTCTCCCTTCCCAGTTCTGGATATTCTTGCTGCATTGGATTTTGCTTCCAGAACCCTTCCCCTGTACCTGTCCCACCCCCAATTTGTTTGAATATACCCTCTGAAACATAAAAAATGTAGATTAAAATGCCCCAACAGAAACTAATGGAGCTTTCTGCAGAATACTACAGTAAAAGCAGTGCTGGCACAGGGGCACCGCTCCCATTTATTTGAATGGGGACCCCCGGAAATTTTCCAAGGGCTCACACTTTTCGGTTGTGGACACCTTTTTTTTTTTTTGTTCACAACCAATCCCGGACCCCCAATCAAAAAATCTTACCGAGAGCCCTGTTTCAGTAAAATAATATTTCCTCACATCCCTTCTCAATTGTCCTCCTGTCAGCTTCCAGTCCTGCCCTAGTGTTGTCGAACAGGTATTCCTGCTGAATAATTGCTCGTACTTCACTTTTTTTTTTTAATTCCTTTCGAGAATTTGAAGGGCCCTCCTCCCATAGAACTTTTTCCCCCATCGGGTCGGCACAGGTGGGGCTCTTAGTCCTGTCTCCACCCCCTCTCACCCGGCATCTACCACCCAGTCCACCAAGCCATGTATCGCCCACAGGTTCCCCCAATGTGGAAACTCATGGGGGGCAGCCAAGGGCTGTGTTGGTAAACCTCCTACCTCAGGAGAAGAGGGCTGTCCGTCGGATGCTCACTCCTCTCCCTGCCCAGCTGACCCCCAGTGACCCAAGCTCGTTTTCCAAACCCAGGTCGCCGGCGTGGTAAGAGGTACGGTGCACAGTGCCTCTGCCCTCTATGCCACTAGACCAGCTGGAATGTGAAGGTTTCTATCATACCCCTCCTCTCCCTTCTGGTCTCCAGCAAGTACACGTTCGATGCCCCAATGCGTTCCTTATAAGACTTCCCCTGCTGGCCCTGAATCATTTTCCTCATCCTACGCTTCACCACCTCCAGCCTGTCCTTTCTAAGGTGAGGGCTACAGAAACGTACACAGTGCTCCAGCTGTGCCTTACCGAGGGTCTACAGCGGGGAAGTATCACTTCTTTCTTTCTACTACCAATCTCCCTTCCGATACACCCCACCATCTTGTTTGCCTTACTACAAGTCTTGCCGCACTGGATAGCCTGTGTAAGGGTGTCGCTGATGAGGACTTGGGCATCATCATCACCGATGATCTGAAATCATCCAAGCAGACTACTAAAGCAGTCGGTAAGGTTAGGGGGGTGTTAGGGTGTATTAGTAGGGGTATCACAAGTTGGAAGAGGGAGGTAATAATCCCTCTTTACAAGACACTTGTTAGGCCCCATCTGGAGTACTGCACACAGTACTGGAGACCACATCTTCATAAGGACATTAACCAAATTGAGGCAGTCAAGAGAATGGCAACCAAAATGGTGCAGAGACTGCATCAGAAAACATATGAGGACAGATTAACAGAGCACAGCATGTATACCCTAGAGCAAAGGAGGGAGAGAGGTGATGTGATCGAAACCTTCAAACACCTTAAGGGCATTAACAAGGTGAAAGAGTCTAACATGTTTCGATATAATAAAAATAGCAGGACAAAAGAACACAGCATGAGATTAGAGGAAGGCCGTTTAAGGGGTAATGTGAGGAAGTTCTTTTTCACATAAAGGGTGGTGGATGCATGGAACGGCCTACCGCAGGAAGTGGTAAATATGAATACAGTGCAGGGCTTCAAACAGGCATGGGATAGGCATAAGGCAGCAATACAGATGAGTATGACTAGATAGGCCATTGACAGAGCAAAGGCCGATGGCACATTTATAAGGTAGAAAAATAAATAGGCAGACTGGATGGGCCTTGAGGTTCTTATCTGCCGTCGACTTCTATGTTTCTATGACTCCCAGGTTCTTCAGCTGCGGTATTATGTTTACCCCTTCCCATCCACTACGCTATCCTGGGGTTCTTTTTTCTTAAGTGCTTCACTTTGTACTTTTTGACACTGAATTGTAACTGCCAAACATTTGACCACCTCTCTAGCCTTTGTAGATCATTCTGCAATTCTCCAATCCCCTCGGTACTATCCACCCTCTGGCAGAGTTTAGTGTCATCTGCGAAGAGACTTATTCTACCACAGATCCCTTCTCCAATGTCACTGATGAGCATGTTAAAAAAGGACCAGGACAGAACCCTGTGGTACCTCACTCACGACTTCCCTCTCCTCTGATACAACTCTGTTTACCACAACCCGCTGCTGTCTCCCTTTTAGCAGGTTTTCTACCCATCTAACTACATCCTTAGCCACCCCCAGATCCTCAAACTTCCTCAGCAGGTGTCTGCATAGCAGAGTCAAAAGCCTTGCTGACTGTGAAGTGGAGCAGATCAACGACATGGCCCCTATCCAGCTCCTTTGTCTTTTTATTTATTTAAAATTTGATAACCCAAGATAGGCACACTGAGCCAAGGCATGTTCCCAGCTGTGCCCCGTGGAAAGGGGAAGAGGGAATTCTGACATGAAGAAATACAATGTCAGAAGTGCATAAATTAAGACAAAGTACAAAATATAATGCAGAACAGAACCAGGTAGCCATAGGAGGGAAAACCCATTTAACCAAGCGCAGTACAGAGTCACAGGCGGGAAAAAGGACAGACCGGGGCACCTTCACACAGCGGCCATGGTTTAACATGTTGTAGAAGTAGGCAGTATCATCTAGAGCATTCCGGCACAGAGTGTGGGCCAAGGACACAGGTGGCAACGGCAGGGAGAAGGAGGTGGAAGAGGGAACAAGACAGGAGAGAAGACAACTATTATGTTTCTCTGACAAGACCTTCCTTACACAAAGCTGTACTGTTTCCCATCCTGGAGACCATTACCCTCCAAACAGTCCACGAGGTCTGTTTTAGTCAGTGACTCCATCAACTACCCCCATGATAAAGGCAAGAATGCAAGTCTGTAGTTTCCCCTTCTTGTACTTGTCCCCCCTCCCACCCCCTTATGGAGCAGAACCACATCCATACCTCAATCCCTTGGGATGACCCTGTCTAAAGTGAGCTACTGAATAGGCTTGCCAGAGGTTCAGCTAGCTCATCGGCCAATTCCCTAAGTAGCCTTGGATGTATCCCATCTGGACCTGGGATCTTGTCTGTCCCAAGGGCTGAAAGCTCTTTCTGGACCCTAACCCTAGTGAATATCGTTTTTTTCCATCTCGGGAACCCTCTTGCAGCCACTGTGATGCCACTCGCAGGCAGGGGGGCACTATCCTCCCTGGTAAAGACAGAGCAAAAGTAGTCCTTCAGAACTGCAGCCTTTTGCTCGTCCTCCTCTATCACCCTACCCCCATCTAATAACTTAACTATTCCCCCACCTCGCTTTCTTTTTTCACTGACGTAGCAGAAAAAAATGTTTTCCACTGTGCTTGACGCCCCCATCAGGTAGTCGCAATTCTAGGTTTGCTTTTTGCCTCTCTAATCACCCTTCTTTGCTTCTCTGAAAGTACTCCTCCCCTTCTTCCCCGTCTTCTCTTTATACCTGTAAAAGGCTTTTCTTTTGGCCCTTACCGCTTCCCTGCCCCTCACCAAGAACCATAGTGGTCTCCTAAATTTATTTCTTTTGGCTACTTTTGTAAGCATCGCTGCAATGCTTCAAGGATGGTGCCTTTTATTACTCCCCCACCCCCACACCAATCTCTCTTCCACACTTTCTATACTGCTACCCGTCTAACCTGTCGAATCACGCTCACAGTTTGCGAGTCCGCCCTGAAGTCAAGACTTCCATTCCTGTCTTGGCGTTTTTGATCCCAAGGGCTAATTCGAACCAAGCGGAGCTGTGGTCACTGTTCACGCGTGGCTCTCCAGCTCTTACTGCTTTTACTACTTCAGGGTTGGTGAGCACCACATCCAGGATGGAGCCCTGTCTGATGGGTTCCCTAACCAGCTGCACCAATAGGCAGTCCTGAATGGTATCCAGCATAGCCTGGCCTCTACTGCGTCTAGCCATGGGAACGTCCCAGTCTACATCCCCTGCCACCACCATCACATCGCCCTTAGCCGCTCCCCTTTTAACTTCCTCACTGGGCTCTCTCCAATGTATACTGTTCTCTGTTCTTTTCAAGGGGAGTCAGTGTTTTTACTGCCTGTGATTATTTCATATAAATTCAGGGGAATGACTGGAAGTATTTCTTATCCCAGAGGGTGGTGCAACTATGCAGTAGATTACCAGCAGACATGGTGGATGTGTATAGTACAGTAACTAGGCAAACCCTTTAAATAAGTGCATGTCTGCACCACATACATAGTCATCCCTGCTTATGAAGCGGGAATGGGGGACATGATGGACCTAGAGTCCCTTCTGACCTTAGATTACTGTGTTACTGTGTTACACTGTGTGGGGGGGGGGACATGATGGACCTAGAGTCCCTTCTGACCTTAGATTACTGTGTTACTATGTTACACTGCAGGGGATATGATGGACCTAGAGTCCCTTCTGACCTTAGATTACTGTGTTACTATGGTACACTGCGGCGGGGACATGATGGACCTAGAGTCCCTTCTGACCTTAAATTACTGTGTTACTATGTTACACTGAGGGGGGATATAATGGACCTAGAGTCCCTTCTGACCTTAAATTACTGTGTTACTATGTTACACTGTGGGGGACATGATGGACCTAGAGTCCCTTCTGACCTTAAATTACTGTGTTACTATGTTACACTGCGGGGGACATGATGGACCTAGAGTCCCTTCTGACCTTAAATTACAGTGTCACTATGTTATACTGGGGGGGGGGGGCAGGATGGACCTAGAATCCCTTCTGTCCTTAAAGTACTGTGTTACTATGTTACACTGCAGGGGATAAGATGGACCTAGAGTCCCTTCTGACCTTAAATTACTGTGTTACTATGTTACACTGCAGGGTACATGATGGACCTAGAGTCCCTTCTAACCTTAAATTACTGTGTTACTATGTTATATTGGGGGGGGGGACAGGATGGACCTAGAGTCCCTTCTGACCTTAAATTACTATGTTACACTGCGGGGGACATGATGGACCTAGAGTCCCTTCTGACCTGAAATTACTGTGTTAATATGTTACACTGCGGCAGACATGATGGCCCTCGAGTCCCTTCTGACCTGAAATTACTGTGTTACTATATTACACTGGGGGGGACATCATGGACCTAGAGTCCCTTCTGACATTAAATTACTGTGTTGCTATGTTACACTGGGGGAGGGATATGATGGACCTAGAGTCCTTCTGACCTTAAATTACTGTGTTACTATATTACGGGGAGGGATATGATGGCCTCGAGTCCCTTCTGACCTGAAATTACTGTGTTACTATATTACACTGGGGGGGACATCATGGACCTAGAGTCCCTTCCAACTTTAAATTACTGTGTTACTATGTTACACTGCAGGGGGAGGGATATGATGGACCTATAGCCCCTTCTGACCTTAAATTACTGTGTTACAATGTTACACTGGGGGGATATGATGGACCTTGAGTCCCTTCTGACCTTGGATTATTGTGTTACACACTGGATGGGTGGGTACGGCTTGATAGACCTGGAATCCCTTCTGACCTTAAATTACTGTGTCTCTATGTTACATTGGGGGGGGGCATGATGGACCTAGAGTCCCTTCAGACCTTAGATTATGGTGCCACATACTAGGTGGGTGGGTACGGCTTGATAGACTTGGAGTCCCTTCTGACTTTAAATGAATCTGTTACTATATTACACATTTTTTTTTGGGGGGGGGGCATGATGGACACTGAGTCCCTTCTGACCTTAAACTACTATGTTACACTGTGCGGGGACATGATGATGGGGGTGGGGGTCCCCTTCTGACCTAAAATGACTGTTGTATGTTACATTGTAGGGGGAACATGATGGACCTAGAGTCCTTTCTGACCTTAAATTACTATGTTACACTGTGTGTGTGTGTGTCATATGATTGCTTAATTTTGACTCACCTTTTGCGTTCCTTTGGGAACGAACTGGCTCACTGTTCAGTTATGCTTGAATCTGGACTTGGTTGCATAACATTTTTTTTTTAATTTAATCCTTTTTTTTTTTTTTTTGTAATATCTAGTGGGTCAGTGTCCCACACAGGCACATACCTGAAATGAACTCCAAGTGCCTTTTGAGAGAAGGGGCCAAATCCAGCTCCCTGTTCACTGTACAGTGGTGGATGCAGGGAGGGCAGGCCAGGGCATGAAAAAAAGGCGAGCTTGGATATGGCAGTGCTGGAGACTCCAGGGAATACCATGTCACCGGACTCTAACAGAGGATGGGAACTGGGATGTCAGTGTACTGCCATTCTAATTCTCTTATTTCTATGGTGGTGTCCATATAGCTCATGGCCTTAGAGGTGGCAAAGATAGTCTTACTGACAACCAGTCAGGACCATTCTCTGGAAAGATTCAGTGGTCCAAGAACACACTCACTGGTCCAAAAAAAAAAAAAAGAAAGGAGGGTTAACCAAGTTCCGTGGTGCAGCTTGGCATGCTGGCGACCCAGGTTCAAGCCCTCAGGCCTGAGACATCAGGAGCGAAGACTGACAGAGTATCCGAATGGACACTTTCCTCCCAAGGAAAGAGTGCTGTGCAGTACCACTCGGAGAACAACACCTGGTGATATGAAGAGCACTGCCAGCATAGGTGTTAATATATCAGCTGGCAAAACTCCTTCAGGGCATCACTGCGGTGCACGCTGTTGGGAGTGTGGAGAAGGGCCCAGAAAATGGAACCTACCACCCATCTCAGCCTGCCGGATGACAGCTACCCCATCCCCCCCATGCCACAGTCCCCTTAGTGTACCACTGTTGCTGCCCCTCAGCCCTGCATACCTTGGAGGAGCCGTTCCCCCCCCTCCCCAGAATGCTACTCCCCTCTTCTCTCCCAGGGAGGCCAGACACCCCACTAGGGGTAAGCTGGACTCTCCAAGGACATGGAGACAGCCTGGGGAGCCAGGCGGAAGGCAGCAGCAACAAAGGGTGAGACTGGCAGATAGACAGGGGCACTGAGCAGCTTGAAGGAGTAGGTTGTCAGAGGGTGCAGGGCAAGGCGGAAAACAAAAGGTTTAGAATACTGATGGCTAGAATGACACAAAACAAGTGGAGCAACCACGTGTCAGGACACGGTGCACGTGTGTGTGTATAATGTATATATTTATGTAATGGGGTGAGGATAAAAAGTGGCAAATAACAGCAGCACTTTTGGTTCCCTTTCACCAACAGCTGCACCGCTGCTCTCTGACAACTGATTCAAGGACCACAAGGTACCAGTCATTCAATCTGCACAGCACAGTGCTATACGTGGGGGGTGCAAGCCTCTCAGGCACAGTCGCGGAGTCACTTCAGCATGAGGAACATAGTGTGGGGGGGGGCAGCAGGATTATTAGGCTTTTAGCTATGCTCAAGCAGTCATCTGAACCCCCTCATTTGGTTTCAAGTAACAGCACCCCTAACCCCCACCCACTATGTAGAACCGTATTGGGCAGTTGCACAGGGGGCACCAGCTAGCAAATTGGCCCAGAAGTTCTGATGGGACACGTAGATTGGCAATGGACCAAAGGGTGAACTGTGATGTGCACTGTTACAACAGTAAAGGAGGGGCACTGAACATCAGAGAGAAATAAGGGCCTGGGAATGGGGCCACTGAACCACTAGGGAAGGCCCAGAAATTACTGGACAAAAACGACACTGTATCTGCCCACAAGTGAACCTAACAACAGAGACAATGTTTTTCCAGTTCCAAAAATGGCCAATTCTGTTTGACAAAAACTTAAAATCCATTCTATTTCTTACCCGAAATGGAAGGCAAATCAACATGTTTTTAACATAAAATGTTCTCAAAATGGAGGGGTTTGGCCAAAAAGTGGGACTTTGTGCATGATAAAGAGGTGGCCCAAAAAAGGCAAATTTTATTGGTGTTTTCAGTTCAAAACAGAAAATCCCTGCCCCTGTAACAACAGGGAGTGGGAGGAAGAGTACAGCAGTAGCGCAGTTTGGCCAGGGCCTGGGGTGTGGCACAGTGCAAGGCAAATTACGCTATGGGTCAAGGGCATGCCAAGACCCCAGTGCCTGTTGCATATCAGCATGTTAACACTGCAAAAAAACTCTGCTGCACCTGCATATATCTGGCTTTGTTATATACATCGCAACTTTAGGGAGACCCCACCGCCAGCGGCTAGGTCCGAGCTTTGAGTGACAATTTTCAGTGAGGGTACAACGAGGTGCCTCCATGTGTGCATGCACTGGGACACCCAGGGGACAGAAACATAGACTTTGACGGCAGATAAGGACCACTTGACCCACCTAGTCTGCCCATTTCCCTACCTACAGGATAAGCTGCAGATCCTAGTTAACCAACAGCCTATTTCTTCCTACCCCCACAAGAATTACGTTATGTCTGTCCCATGAATTCTTGAATTCTCTAACAGTTTTAGACCCCACAACCTCCTCAGGAAGGCTGTTCCATGCGTCCACCACCCTCTCTGTGAAAAAATACTTCCTCACATTGCCCCCGAGCCATCCCCCCATCTTCAAATTGTGTCCCCTTGTTCTTCCACATCTCTTTTTCTGAAAGATGCTACCCTCTTGGACTTTGTTGATTCCACTGAGGCACTTGAAAGTTTTTATCTTGTCCCCCCCTTTCCCCTCCTTTCCTCAAGAGTATACATGTTAAGCTCCTTTAGTCTCTCCTCATATGGTTTCTCTTGCATCCATGGAACACACAAAATATCTCAGCTTGCTCTGACAAACCAGATGGCATGCCTCGCACAGATTGCAGGTCTCAGCAGAACAGCTGTACAGGGGGATTACAATGTAACAATGATGGGAAATGGTGCTTCACTCTGGTTATCCACAAGCTCGCTTCCTGAAGTTGCTGTCATGTCACTGTCAAAAGAATATGCCACAAACAAAAACCCCAATGAATCAGCATGTTTAACAATGTGCAAGTCAGCAAACGTCAGTAAAGGGTCTGTGTTCCCTGTGATGCCACTCTGCCAGCACTGACTAATTTCTCTGCAGGAGCTGTGCTCAATTTCACGTGAACAAGGAAATCCCGCGCAATAAAGCACTACTATAGAAGGTCTGGGTAGCGAGAACTTCTTCAAATGATTCTTTTACTTCATCCCATTTACCTCAGGCACTGGCACTTTATTCAACATCCTGCTTTATCTCAAAATCCTGCTCATCTGCGTCCAGTCTGTACAGACCGTTCACAGACGGCCTAAGCCCCTGACCTTGCCATCACTGGCATGGCCTGGCCCACAGAAGCTTACAACCTTGAAAATCATCTATTCAGTGCGCTGGAATGGGGGGGTAGACTGGGTCAGAGTTGATGACGTGACACGCTGGCCGTCTCTTGTTAGCCCAAGGGAGATCCCAACCCACCCCACCAGGGACAGCGCCAACATGCACCAAAAGGGCAAAAGTTGCATGCAGCTCAGAAATGACCCCCCCCCTTTTCTTTGCCAGTGGGTCCAAAGTGATGCACCTACTCTATAACAACATCTAAAGGAAGAGTGTGGGGACTGCTGAAAATTATGCTTTGACCAAGGTTCCTCTTTAGACCCACATTTCTTACACCACTGGGTCCAATTTGACCCATATTTTAAACCCCCCAGTGCTGTCAGTGCTTGACCCCACCCTCATCTTTACTTCCTTCCACCTCTCAGCACAACTTCAATGTATAGTGCTGCACGTCTCTAACTGAAAATTAATTATCAGAACTGTAGTTATTTTTCAGTTTTTGTTTTCCCCTTAATTTTTTTGTACTGTAAATTCTGAAAAATTGTATTATAATTCGTAAATTAAAAAAAATCAATAAAACTGTTATTAAAATAATGGTGATGAAGTTGCGCCGAGAGGTGGAAGGAAGTAAAAATGAGAGTGGGGTAGGCGGGTTGGAATCTCCCATCACGCGATTTAAGAATGCATGGGAGCTACATAAGGGAATCCTGGAGGTCGCAGGTAAGGGGCCAAAAGACTTCTAGAAAAACTTAAAAGTGATCTTATGAGCTCAAATGGGCAGACTGGGTGGGCCATAGGCCCTTATCTGCCGACAAACAGCCATCCCACTGTCGTAACACATCTACCTGGCATCTAGCGGCTCCCTGGTCACCCGTTCCATATACGGAATGCCACTCCCTGGTGTCTAGCAGCTCCCTAGTCACCCGTTCCATATACAGAATGCCATTCCCTGGTGTCTAGCGGCTCCCTGGTCACCCGTTCCATATACAGAATGCCACTCCCTGGTATCTAGTGGCTCCCTGGTCACCCATTCCATATACACAATACCACTCCCTGTTGTGTAGCGGCTCCCTGGTCACCCGTTCCATATACAGAATACCACTCCCTGGTGTCTAGCGGCACCCCCAACTCCCCGAGCAGCCATCCCATAGTTGTAACACAGCCCCCTTCCCCCAAATCCATTGATCACCCGTGCTGTGTACTGAATATTTCTCCTGGTACCATCCCCACCCCCTTTATCTGGGCCATTTGTCATATCATATCTCTGGTGTCCAGTGGTACCCCCGAAAACCTGCTAATGAACACAAAATAGTGAACACTGGTAGTTCTCGGTTCCCCAGCCCTCTCACCCAGAACAACATCCACTTAATACCCCCCCCCCCAAAAACAAATGTGTCCAGGGACATGCAACGAAGCCCAATACGGTGACCAGCACAGCCCTCCTCTCACCTCCTTGGCCGGACATCATATGAGCAGACACTGAGTGCACGTACCTGCCAGACACGAGGGAAAGGTATTCTGTATGTGGAATATGGGGGGGGTGAGGGGTGCCATTAGACACTAAGGAGATGTGTTGCGCCTATGGGAAGGCTGTTCATGGGAGGTGGGGTGTGCCACTAGACACCAGGCAGGGTTTTAAATAAGCTGCGAAAATTGATTAGCACTGTCTGCTAATTAATTGTGAAGATACATAGCACTTGCCTCAATTTGATTAGCAAAGTAAAAATACTAAACGTGTATACCTACAATTAAAAAAATATATTTTATCCTAAATCTGTTGCCCCTTACCCGACCTCCAGAATTCCCTTATGTCTATCCCATGCATTCTTAAATCCTGTGATTGTTTCAGCCCCCACCACTTCCTCAGGCAGGGTGTTCCACTTGTCCATCACCCGTTCTATGAAGAAAATCGAAATCTGAATACCTGTAAATTTTCTTTCTCCGATGGCTGGTCTCCTGGCTTCCTTACTCCTGGGCTTCACCTCCTGATACTGACAGACAGGCAGGAATCAGACCTCTGCAGCAGGGGACATCCAGCCCTACACTTACTGTCTCCCTCAGTTCTTCCTAAAGCAGTCCAATGTGGCAACACTACAAGAAACTGGAAACAGAAAACAAGAATTTTAAGGTGTATATGGCCATGTGGTCAGCCAAGTATACACATTCTGGGAGGGAATCCGAAGCCCCGAGACCAGCCGTCAGAGAAAGAAAATTTACAGGTATTCAAATTTCAATTTCTCTCTCCTAAACTGGTCTCAGGGCTTCCTTACTCCTGGGATATACAAAAGCAGTACATCCCCAGATGTCCCGGGTGGGAAAAATGTCCGGAGTCCATAGGGATCCACCACCGCATGAAGCATTCTATGGCCAAGGATGCCTCCTCCGAGGGCATCACTTCCAGCAAATACCATTTTAAAAACGTGTGAATGGATTTATCAAGTGGCACCTCTGCATAAGTATGCTATCGATGCTTCTCTGAAGTACACCCGCAAAGAGGTCATAGCTGTGGTGAAAAGGGCTCTCCCTGGGCCAGGCAAGTTACCCCAGCCTAACCACAAGCCATGGAAGTGGCTGACGCAATTCGCCTGGCTATAGAGCATTTTGAATCCTTGTTACCCATAATTTTGGCCCGTGGCTGACATGAACAAACTTGGAAGTTTTGCGAGTAGCTTACTCTCTCTTAATATACACTTTCATCCGGGGCAGACTGAATCGGCCTTGCGGCCCCAGTCTGCCCTCAACCTCCATGCCTCTATGTTTTTATCACACCTCCCGGCTCTAGTGGAGGCAATTCCCCTTCCTTATTGCTTTGTAGAGTGGGCAGAAGTAAGGAAGAATGAACCCTTAATTGTAATGGAATGGAGGCATGGCTTTGGTAAATAACCTACAACTGTTCGAGCCGGATGAACAGCAGTGTATAGCTCTTGTATAAGCAATGCTTTTAGTTTGCTGATCCTCCTGGCCGAAGCAATCGCTATGAGAGAGAGAAGGTGACCTTTATTTGGAGACGAGTCATGGATAATTCCTCGATAAGTTCTAAAGGGGCCTTGGACACAGGCTTGAGAACCAGTTTAAGACTCCACAGTGGTTGCTTTTGAGAGTTGGAAGGCATTTTAATGTTGCTGTCTTTAGAAACTACAGACAAGGGGACATGAATCCAACGATTCCCCTGGATCCATCAGCAAGAGTGCTTCCCGTGCAAAAACCTGAAACTGTAAGGAGGCTGGTTGTAGGCCTTAGACCATTCATCTGACAGGAACTGCAGTAGAACAGGCAATTACACTGGAAGTTCCATATGTGTTTTGAATGGAGCCAGAACCAAAATTTTCTCCAGACTCGACAATACCCTTTGGAGGAGGAAGAAAGACATTAATTCCACATCGCGTCAATAAGAGGAGCTGAGTAGCCTAGCTCCTTGAAGGTCTTTTCACGCCATGCCTGGGCCTAGAGATAAGTTGTATAAGTGGGATGCCGAGCTGGACCTTGATGGAGTATGTTCAGGCTGAACTTGAATGTTAGACGTGGTCACCTTGACGGACAAATGATAATGAGGAACTATGTGCGGAAAGGCCATAAAGGGCAGACTAAAAACATGACTGTCCTGTCCCGAACCACTTTGTGAAGGACTCTTGACAGAGGCGGTATTGGAGGAAAGGTATACAGGAGACCAAACTCATCCCAGTTTAGGGGAAAAGGTGTCCTGAACCCCCGCTGGTTCATCCTTGGCCCGGGAGCACAAAAACTTTACCTTGGAGTTCCGCCAGCAGGTGAAAAAAATCTGTCTGAGGATTGTCCCACTGTTCTGGCAATATGTCGGAGGCACTATCTTTTAGCTCCCATTCCCCTGGTCGATCAGCCTTACCACTAAGACAGTCAGCTGTGACATTTACCTGTGCTGGGATATACCTCACTCAGTGGTGCTCAGCTCACCGAGAAAAAGGGCTTCCCTTAGCCTTTTGAGCTTCTTGTGCCATCTTGATGGTTGGTGTATGCCAACACTGATGTATTGTTGGGTGGAACCAGACTATCCTGATTAGGGAACAGCTGTTCAGTATGTCTCGGGGCATGGCCTACTGTTCTCCTGTCGGGAACATTTATGCTTACCTTGTGTCTCTAACAGTGGGCACCTGCCCAGTGCCAACAGCTGATCCTGCCCGGTGCCAACAACCGATGTAGGCAAGCTCTCCCCAGCATCCGAGGCTTGCATTGGTTGCAATTCGGTTTTGGTGAGGATGGCCTAACTTGCAACCCTTCATGACCTCTGTCCCCCACGACCGTCACTGGAGGAAGGGTCTATTCTGTCTCAACGAACTGTATGAAAAAATAAGCAGACAGCTGAGGAGTTACCTGAAACTCCTTGATGAGCTTTGGCAGAATCTGAAATTTAGTATTCGGGGGGAGAAAAACTTGTGTCATGATGTCTGCCCCCAGGAAGCTCAAGGTCTGGTTTGGAATTAGGGAAGTCTTTCTCCAGATGATGAGAAAACCATGTGCCGGCAGGTACCAGACCACCTCTGCCACTGCTTGTAATGTTTGGTTGAGCTGTGGGGCCTTAATGTGTGCTATGACCACTACCAGCACCTTAACCCTGTCCATGCTCCTGAGGAAGACCCCAATGGCAGGCTCTGAACTGAAGTACTGTTCTGCCAATCTGAACCCGAGATCTTGCATGTGACGTCACTGAGTGGGAAATGTAAATAGGCATCTTGCAGATCTATCGATGCCAGAAAAAACCTTTTTGCGATTCCGATTGATAACCAGGTTTCCACCTTGTAGGGTATTCTGTGGACCCAACTATTCAAGATGATTTATGACAAGGTTTCCATCTTGTAGGGCCTGCTGTGAACAAAACTATGCCAGAATTCGAGAACTAGGACCAGCCTGAATCCCCTGTGCGTTTTGGTATGATAAAGAATGGGAACGAGCCCATTTGCAATAATCCCGAAATGGCCCGTAGCGTTGCCTTTTATATGGGTTGCCTGGATGGGGGAGGGCACCACATGAGGTAGTGTGGGCATGTATTAGGTGCTGGTAATGTCTACGACCCCTTTGTCTGACTTAGTTTGGGCCCATGGACTGAGAATTTTTTTTTTTTTTTTTTTTAAACCTGCCCCCTGCTGAGGGATGAGCCTGGATAGCATGATCTTTTTCCGGCACAATTAGTATAGTATTTTGACCCTTATTGAAGGCTAGCTGATGCAAAAAATCTTCTGGGACCCGAGATGAAGACTGTCCCCTGCCTCTTGATGTGGGATGTGTGTCTTGGCCTCTCTTCATAATCCCTCACTATCTCCTTTGGTGGTTAGCCAAATAGGAGATTACCTACACTGGGTGAGTTGACTGACTGACTCTTGTAGAGATCATCGCTTGCCAGACCCGAAGCCAGGGGCTGCAGCCAGTCGAGGCTGGATACCTGCTCCAAGCGGCACACCTGACCGCCTTCGCAAGGACCGTAGCTGATGAGGAATAGTTCTGTTCCTCTCTGGATCAGTTACCGGAAAATAAAAGACTAAAAGTGGGACCCCAGACAGAGCATTTTAGGCCAACACAGGATTGGTTAGGGAACTCTTTCTCTAGTTGTCACCCTGAGATGCTGTCGATGCTTGGAGGACCCAGTTGAGTGAGGCATCCACGTCCTTATACATTGTGTTTCTGAGAGAAGCCCCTCCTTCGGCTGGGATGACCGACCTCTTGGTCCAGTTTGAACTGTAGAGTCGATGCCAGGGCAGAGGAACCACTTGTTAGATTCCTTCTTGTCAGACTTGGGAATCTTAGGGATCTGCCAGGCCATCAGAAAGGTGCACCCTGGACTTTGCCATCCCTAAATAGCAAGTCCCCCCAATAGCTGGGGAATATGGAAGGCTGAGGCAGATTTGGTTGCAGTTGTAAGGTAAAAGCCTGTTTCGGCTGGGTGGAAGCCTCCGTGGAAGGTCAGAGGAAAATCCCGGCTAAAACCTCTTCTTCTTCTTCCTTCTTCACGCACGAAGAGGGCTGCCCTCACACCGCTTTGAGGACTACTGCTCCATTTCGTATGAAGACGGGGCTTTATTGTGTGTTGTGTGGGCCCCCATCTGGAGATACGGTGCCCCCCCCCCGCCAAGAGGCATACTGGGTCCAAGCTACTTGTTCAGACCCATCTTGTCTGTCGATCATCAGTCTGAATCGAAAAAAGGGGCTGCCTTCTTTGACTTCGCCATTGGCAGACACTGCCTTCTCACCAATTAGGCAAGGTGATCCTGCGAAAACGATTAGAAACACACTGGCGTTTTTTTGCCCCTGGAAGGTTTGCCTGAGGCCATGCCCTAAATGGTCCTGTTCCCCTTTTAATCAATGCACCCCCTCCCCCAGGAGGTTTTCGAGCTATGCTGCTGAAGCTGCTAGCCCCTTAAGGACAAAAAATTTAAATTTAACTACCTGTAACTTTTCTTTCTCAGACTGCTGGTCTCCGGGCTCATAACCACTGGGAGGTCCTTCCTGGAACCACGTGACAGGCAGGAAACTGATCTCTGCAGAGTCACCAGATCCTCCCCTCTGCATCCTGTAGCTCTCACTTCGTTCCAAAGCATGTCCCCTGTAATAAAACATCACTGAGAAACAACAAGAAGAAATGTTAACATGGCTAGCGGTACCCAGCGGGGACCGCCCCCGTCGGCTCCGCCCCAATGCTGGTCATGCCATGGAGGGGGGCGGACCCTGGCTCCACCTCGGTTCTTTTCCCGCTGCAGACCCGCTCTCATTGGGAAAGCCTTGGCATGCTCTTCAGCAGTTCCAGCAAATTCTTCAAATTTGTGCGATTTGCGATCTTTTTCTCTACTTCTCGTTCTCCGGTTAATTTTTTCTACCATCGTAGGTCTTCAACGTCTGTCTCTTCCTCCAGTCCCAAGAAGACAGTGTGCCCGTGGCTGCCAAATCCCATCCAAGGATGGCCACAAAGCGTGTGTCTTGTGCTTGGGACCAGATCACGACCTACAATCCTGCAAAATCTGCAAGGGCTTCCCCAGCAGGTCTCTCATCAGATGCCTGAAGGCCTTGAAAGTCCACCTGCTAAAGCAGAAAATGGATGTGTTGCAAACTTCTCCAGGGGAAAAGGGCAAACACCGGGACAAGTCCCGTGACGAGGACCGTAGCCGGTCCCACCATCGGTCCAGGTCGCGCTGTCCCCATAAAAAGGCCTCTTCCTCTGGTTCGGGCAGGTCCAACTGCTTGAAGCACTTCAAGCATGAGGAGAAGTCTAGGCCTCAAAGACACCAACATCAGTCTCAGTAGACTTTAGCAAGGCATTTAACTCAGTCCCACACAAAAGATTAATATACAAGTTAGCCAGCCTGGGAGTGGGTCCCAAGATGATAGCCTGGGTAAAGAATTGGCTGGAGAATAGGACACAGAGGGTAATAGTAAATGGAGTCCACTCTGAAGAAAGGGGGGTTACAAGTGGGGTGCCGCAGGGTTCAGTATTAGGACTGGTCCTCTTCAATGTCTTTTTAAGCGACATTGCAGAGGGACTAGAAGGAAAAGTATGTCTCTTTGCAGATGACACAAAGATCTGCAACAGAGTTGATGCACAAGGTGGGGTGGAAAGGATGAGAAGGGACTTGGCAAGGTTAGAGGGATGGTCAAATTATGGCAACTTAGATTTAATGCAAAGAAGTGCAAGGTAATGCACCTGTGAAACAAAAACCCAGGGGAAGAGTACACAATGGGGGGGTGAGATACTAACAACAACAAAAATGGAAAGGGATCTGGGGTCAGTCATATCAGATGACTTACAGGTGGGCAAGCAATGTGAGAGGGCAGTAAGGAGGGCTGGGGGGATACTGGGATGCTTAGGGAGAGGCATTACCAGTAGAAAACAGGAAGTTGTATCCCTGGTGAGACCCCATCTGGAGTACTGTGTGCAGTTCTGGAGAACCAATCTCCGCAAGGACATAGACGAGATGGAAGCTGTCCAGAGGAGGGCAACTAAAATGGTGTAGGGTCTGCACCAGAAGACATATGAAGAGAGAGACTAAAGGAGCTTAATATATGTAGCCTCGAGGAAAGGAGGGAGGGGGGGACATCATAGAAACTTTCAAGTACCTCAAGGGAATCAACAAAGTCCAAGAGGGTAGCATCTTTCAAAAAGGGTGTGCAAGAACAAGGGGCACAATTTGAAGATGGGGCGGCTCAGAGGTAAGGAAGTATTTTTCACAGAGAGTTGTGGATGCATGGAGCGGCCTTCCGGAGGAGGTTGTGGAGTCAAAAACAGTGATTGAATTCAAGCATGCATGGGACAGCCATAAGGCAATTCTAGGGGATGGGGGTAGAAAGAAGTAGGCTGCTGGTTAACTAGGATCTGCAGCTTATCCATTAGGTAGGGAAATGGGCAGACTGGGTGGGCCAAGCGGTCCTTATCTGCCGTCAAATTCTATGTTTCTATGTTTCTATGTATTTACGGCCTAAAAGAGCCGACCTAAAACTCTCGGGCCAGGTGGCCAACACCCACATTCTAGGAGGGGAGTGGAGACCAGCAGTCGGAGAAAGAAAATTTACAGGTATTTAAATTTCAATTTCTCTTTCCTAAGCTGGTCTCCGGGTTCATAACTAGTGGGATATACTAATGCAGTACATCCCTTTGCTTCCCGGGTGGGAAGAATGTAAGCAGACCCTTACGGATCCTCCAACAATGGAGGGACCCGATAACCAAGGGATGCCTCAGCGGAGGCAGAGGCATCCATTCTCTAGAACTCTGCCAATGGAATGGATGGATGGGTAAGTGGTCCTTCTGTTAAAGACTGCTGGAAGGCTTCTCTGGATTCTGCCCAGAAGGTAGCTACTGCTCGAGCTGAATGAGCCCTCCACAGCCAGCCCCTAAAATTTGGACGGTGATAGAGAAGTGGACAAATTCATGTGGTCCAAGAGGCTTTAAGGCTTTTCTTCTTTTCCAAATTCGGCCAGAAGGCGAGGGTGAATAGACTAAAAGAGTCGTATACGGGCTACCGCTCTCTTGACATAAGGCTCGAGGGCACTCCTGTAGCCCAGAAGGAGAATTTTCCTTTCCTTTTCACTCTTAAGGCTAGGACGTAGGGCCGGGATATTCAATTCCTGGTAGCCTAGGAAGGGAGATCACCCCTTCAGTAGGAAGGATGGATATGTCCGGAGAATCACTGAGTTCTAGGGGAACACGGTGTAAGGTTCCTTTAACAATAGAGCTCCTACCTGCTTAAACAGTGGGTTGAAGAGAGTGCTGTAAGAAGACAGCCTTCGTTGTGTGGAGGATGACAGGCATTTCATTAATGAGCTCCAATGGGGTCTTGGTGAGGTTTCTGAGGACCCGGTTGAGTTTCCAATGTCAGCGGATGGCTCCACCCAATCCAGGGTACTCTTGAGTAGGAGCCTTGGGATTAGTAGTAATGGAAACTTGAGATTAGCAGAATTGGAGGAAAGTTGTATCTGAAATTGCAGGGTCCCCAGTCTGGGAAGAAGGCATCCTATGCTATAGTCAGCTCTACCCTGAATAGGGAGCAGGACTGGGGGACTTTGTGACTTAGCCAGCCAAAGAAGAACTACCTGCAGAAGGCCCCCACCATGCCACCAGATGGAGGAAGGGGCTGACCTTTTAGCGAGGGCATCCTGGTTAGAAATCTGTGCTTCAAATCTTGGAAATGATAGGCGATCTCTCCAGTATGCTGACAGAGTAATGGGTCTGAACCCTGGACTACTTGCCGGCCCTAAAGGCTGGTATCGGTAGTAATTCTCCCCTGGTGAGGATGCCCCCACTTGAGAACCTTCATGAAGTTTGAGCAACAAGTTCCCCAATGCATGGATGCTTCCTCCTCACAATAGCCTTGAATCCGTGGGGCTCGGACTGACCCTTGGCTGGGCCCTTGACAGATCAGGTTTGACTGACCAAATGTTTGAATCTGTTGGCCCAGACTGACCTCTGCCTGGAACCCCTGATTAGTAGGTTCGACTGCCGGGACAACCAGTGCCCCTGACACAGAGACTGTCAGGGAGACCATCATCCCCGTAAGCCATGTGAGGGAGCGGTCTGACAGGCATTAGGCCGCTTGGTCTTTGTTGAAGGGAACCCTGAGGTCCCTGAATTTAGCCACTATAAGGACAGTCTTTAATTTGTGGAGTTCAGAAGATCCCCCACGAATCAGATGCTTGTATGGCGGGGGTAGAGCTCTTTGGAGATCAGGAATCCTATGGGTGAAAGGCACTGTGTGACCTCAGTCACTACCAGAGTTGTTAGCTTGTACTATGGGACACTGACCAGAGTGACACCCAGACAGGATATATAAGAATGCCCCTGCAACTCTGCTGAGACCAACTGATCTCCTGATGGAATCCCGCTGAAGAAGGATGCAAGGGTACTCATCTGGAATGTCCCATGGTGGAGGAATTTCATCAGACATATTAGGACCCATACGGTTCTGAATGCTCCAGATCAATTTGGGGCTAAGATGAATAGACTGTACATGTACTATGATGAAGACAGCAGTGCCCAAAAACCTTTTTGCATAGGGCACTCACTGCTTGCTGCCGCCTATAAGAGGTCTGTGAGTGTTTGAAGAGCCAACCTATTCTGTGCAGATAAGGGTGAGGGTACCACATGCATTGGGGGGACCCTGCTTAAAACTGTCTGGCACCCCCTTGATCGTGGTGATGCAAATCCAATCCTTGAGACAATTGGAAAGCTTGCCCCCAACTTGAGGATGGGACCAGGGCCTTTCCTGTGAGCTTTCTGGCTGCTTGTATGCTTCTTCCTCTGCTGGATGCTAGACATGACCCAGGATCGTCTGCCAAAGGGCGATTTAATGTGTCCCCTGGGGATGTATGGGTTTAAACACTCTGACTGAATCCCTGTGACAAGGGTCTGTACCTGCTCCTGGATTGTGGTACTTAGGTTTTTGTCGTCTTTCTGAATTCTTTAGAGACGATCTGAACGGGAGATCTCCCTTGCAGGGGGCATTCCCCTAGTGTGTCTTGGCAACCTGTCCGCCTGCCACGCCTGCAGCCACAGTGGGGGATTTGGACCGACAAGTCATTCCAGAGCTTCAGTGGTCGAACTGTGAGGGATTACCAACAGACAGGAGCCAGCAGACCTAAGGGCATGAGAGGGGGTTGGCGTAGATGACAGAGAGGAGGCAAGGTAGGGTGGAAGGGACCCGAGCCAGAGGTTAAAAGCAAATTTAGCACTGTGGAGTAGGCGGATTAAATGGAAGAGAAAATACTTCTGTGGGTGCTCACACTGCCCAAGTTCATGGATCTAACCTAAATGGTATGCAATTCATGGGTACTGAAAATGTCTGTACCCCCAAGAAAGGTGGCAATCATCCTAATTTATTCTTAAGGGGAGAGAGTTACTGGATATTCAGACTTAACAGCATGATTATCAGTGTGGATCTTAAGATTTCATAAAGTTTTGTGCTACTCTTGTTAAAATAGGCTTTGAAAACGTATATGTACTTAAGAAATGAATTCACAGATTGTTTGATCTTTGATTTTAAATGTCCATTAGCATAATATACTATTTAGATATATATTGTGCAAGACCAAAAACTGAGTGCTATGACACAGTAATGAGTGGTAACATACAGTACATGGCTGCATGTGTCAAGGCTTCTGGGGAACTTGTACAAAACCACCTGATAGGTCTTCCCAGAATCTCTGCCAAAATTAAATTCAATACTTGCATTGTCAGTTTCTTTTAGCCCTGGTCTTTCCTACAGTGCAAAAAGTATAATTTCTCATATTTCTATTACAGCTAAAACCTCATACCGGGTACAAATGACATTGAGGGAAATAGCGAGCTAGAGATACAGGCAAGGTTCAGGGAGCTTGCCAGGGTCTGTCATGACATAGGATGCACAGTTTCCTTCTCAGAAATCCTGCCGGTGCCAAGGGCTAGTGGGGAACACAAGAGGAAGATTAGGGAGATAAACCAGTGGCTCAGGGGGTGGTGTGGGGCCAGAGGGTATGGGTTGATGGGGGATTGGGGGAGACCTGGGAGGATAAGGAGCTGTATGCTAGAGATAGACTCCATCTCAATTTGGAGGGGAGGGGAATCCTTAAGTTGAAAATAGAGGGGTTCATTGGTGAAAAGTGGGGTTTAAACTTGTGAAGGGGGAAGGGATGGGAGAAAATGCTGTCAAGGGGATGCTGATAAAGGAGGGACTCTGTCTCAACCCCCTAGGGAGCTGGAGGAATGCGTGAAAAGGCCGACTGGTAAGGTGCAGACCAGGGGAAGAGGGATTCCCCATGGGAACACGAGCAGGGAAAATGGAAGTATAGGGAAAGGGTGGAAGATAGTCCTGCTAAATGCCAGGAGTTTGGGCAATAAAATGCCTGAGCTCCAGGCGATGCTAACTGAGGGAGGGGTGGATATGGCAGCGGTCACTGAGACCTGGGCCACCGCAGGACACGACTGGGACCTGAACCTGGAGGGTTACACTATGTTCAGGAAGGACAGGGGGAGGGAAGGGGAGGAGGGGTAGCAATAATAGTCAGAAACTGCATTGGCATAGGGGCAGTAGAGGGAGGTGGAGGCGATTTGGGTCACCTTGATAACAAGGGAGTGCAGAGAGTAAAAATAGGAGTTGTGTATAGACCTCCTGCGCTGGCAGAGGAGCTGGAGGAGAGTCTGGTGGCAGATGTTGGGAGACACTGCAGATTGGGTAGGGGAAGGGTGGTGGTGTTGGGGGACTTAAACATGCCAGGAACAGACTGGGAGACTATGACATCCTCAGTGGCCAGGGAACAGAGGTGGTTGGATGTCTTTCAGGACGTATTCCTAACTCAGCAGGTGGGGGAACCGACCAGGGAGGCGCAGGTACTGGATGTGGTCCTGGCAGACAGCGACCAGACTGGGGGCCTGGAAGTAAGGGACCCGTTGGCGGGGAGCGACCATGCCACAGTCTGGTTCTGCCTGGACCTAGGAGGGTTAGAAGGCTGCACAAAGACGGAGGTAACTGACTTCAGGGGGGCGGATTTTAAGGAAACAGGAAGGATCCTTAAGGAGCATTTGGATGTGACTGAGGCTGACAGTAGGTGGGAAATCATCAGGAGAGGGGTGCAGGATGCTACCAGCACCTGTGCAAGAGTAAGACGAAAATGCAGTAGGGCCCGAAAACCCTGCTGGTGGTCCAGGAGGTGGTGAGGGGAAAGAAGGCAGCCTACAGGCAATTCAAGTGCTCAAGGAGTGAAAGGGATCGAGAGGAGTACAAGCTGATGGCTAGAAGGGCCACTAGGGTGGTGAGGGTGGCTAAGGCAAGGAAGGAGCAGAACCTGGCCAGGAAATTAGGAGAGGAACAAGGGTTCTTTAGATACACTGGGGAAAACAAAGGGTGAAGGGGCAGATTGGCAGGATTAAAACAAGAGATGGGCACAAGACCCAGGGAACAGGCTGCGTACTAAAATGAGTACTTCACTCCATTTTCACCAAGGAAAATGGGGGCACATCATACATGGGAGGAGACAGTGATACTGAGGAGGGGGGACCCTTACCAATCGGGGGGCATCACTGGCAGGAGGGGGGAAGGCGAAGCAGGGGGACGAGGTAGCGGAGGTGGAAATCACAGCAGAGAGAGTGAAGGAAGCCCTCAGGTCTCTTAAGACAGAGAAAGCACCGGGGCTGGACAAATTACATCCCAGAGTGCTGAAGGAACTGGCAGATGTCCTGGCGAAACCCCTGGCAGAGCTTTTCACCATCTCTCTGAGGACAGGGTGGGTTCCCCAGTACTGGAAGGTGGCGCATATAGTGTCTATCCACAAGGGGGATCAAGGGAAGTGGTAGGGAACTACAGACCTGTCAGCCTGACATCGGTGGTGGGCAAGGTGATGGAGGGCATTGTCAAGGAGAGGCTGGGGGGACCTGGAAAAGTCAGGGTGCCTGGATGATAAACAGCATGGATTTGTCCCGGGGAAATTGTGTCAGACAAACCTTGTGGAGTTCTATGACTGGGTGACAAGTGCCTTGGACCTGGGTAGACCAGTGGACGTCCTCTTTCTAGACTTCAGCAAGGCATTTGACTGTTCCTCACAGGGGCCTGTTGGATAAGCTGGGAGAAATGGGGGTGGGGAACCAGATGATCAGACTGATAAGCAACTGGCTCCAGGACCAGACCCAGAGGGTCGTAGTGGGCAGGACAGTCTCATCCCCAAGGAGGGTCATTAGTAGGGTCCCGCAGGGATCAGTCCTTGGGCCCCTCCTGTTCAACGCCTACGTCTCTGACATAAGGACAGGTATCAGGAGTGAGAGGAGTCTCTTTGTGGATGACTCAAAACTGGGGGCGGTGGTGGATGGGGCAGAGGGGAGGGTGGCCCTACAGGGGGACCTGGAGTCTCTGGAAAGATGGTCTAGAAAGTGGAAACTGAGGTTCAATGCAGGGAAATGCAAGGTACTGCACCTTGGGGCCAGAAACCCGCCAAGTGTACACCCTGGGGTGGGGAATGCCACAAGTCTCGATGGCTGAGAGGGACCTGGGGGTGGTGGTGGTGGATGTCAAGATGAACAACTCGGAGACTTGTAAGAGGGCAGCGGCCAAGGCCAACAGGATGCTGGGATGCATTGCTAGGGGGATCACCTCCAGAAGGAGGGAAGTGATACTCCCTCTGTATAACTGCTTGGTGAGGCCGCATCTTGAGTACTGCGTGCAGTTTTGAAGGTCACACTTAAAGAGGGACACTGAACTCCTGGAGAGGGTCCAGAGGAGGGCAACCAAAATGATTTGGGGCTTGGGGGACAGGACCTATGAGGAGAAGCTCGAAGAGCTAAATATGTACACACTGGAAAAGAGACGGGACCGGGGGAACATGATAGAGGTCTTCACATACATGAAGGGGTAAATAGGGAGGGCAGTCAGGGTGCTTGAAAGGAAGGAGGGGGCAACTAGAGGGCATGGGTGGAAGCTGGAGAGGTTCAGGGAGAAAGAAGGAGGTGCTACTTCACTGAGGAGGGTGGTGGAGCCATGAGCGCTGCCCAGGGGGCTGGTGGAGGCAGAGACAGTGGAGGGGTTCAAGAGGGTGGGAGAGGTACAGGGGAAGGGTTCTGGAAGTAAAATCCAGTGCAGCGAGTATATCCAGAACTGGGAAGGGAGAAGCCAGAGAGGGAGAGGGGGGCAGCAAGGTCAGCTCCCAGGGTGGGGGCTGACCAAATGAGCAGACGCGAAAGACCATTAGGCCTATTCTGCTGGCATTTTAGTATGTTAGTATGTAAACAGAGGATAGAAGGGGGTTTCCCTTTTCTTTGTCTGAATGGAAAAATGCAATTACGGAAGCTTTCGAACTTTAATTTATTTTATAATATTCTTTGTTAACCAGGTAAGGCCCACTAGGCGCAGGTGCCTGTTTTCAGGGGCAACCCGGGAGCACTGGGGAGGTTAAGTAACTTGCTCAGAGTCACACAGCATGCAAGCGGAGATTGTGGGATTCAAACTCTGAACTGTCTGTTGGATGTACCAAGCTCATTTACAGCTACTTACTCCAACCTCTAAGCTATACTGCCGGCCCCGAGAAAATTGCTCACGGCCTTATGGACATGCATGTCAATTTCAATAAACAAGTTCTGGCCAGAGCCAGTACTGATGTAGCCGAGGTCATGGCAGAACACGGCACTGTCCGCCATGTCTAAGATGGCCACCGGCGTTCAGTGTGCATGCACGACTCGGACGAGTGCTCTGGGCTCCAGTGGCCATCTTGGACAGAGCGGACTGTGCCATGTTCCATTCTGCTGCCATTCAGTGTGCATGCGTGACATCTCCCGCATGCGCCCTGGGCTCCAGCGGCCATCTTGGACACAGTGGACTGTGCCGTGTCTCTGTCAAGACAAAATAGCTGATGGACCGCGAGTGACCGATCATCCTCCACTATTAAAAAGTCTGTTCAGTAGCCAGTAAGCTCCCTTTTCTCTACTGTGATCGCCCACTGTAGCTGTAAAAATTGGATCTATTACTAAAATATTGTACCAGGACTTAAATCACACGAAGCAGGTACTACTCTTCCTCACCGTTTACTACCCCAGCCTTTATGTTACTGAACTCTCTCGTCTTTCCATTCCTTACTTTATTCTTTTTCTCGTCTGCGGTTTTCTTATAACATTCTTTTCTTCAAAATCTTTTTTTGTTCCATTAAGTTTTGTTCATATTTATCAATATCTTGTTTACCTTATTTTGTGTATTTTAAATTTACTTACTACATTTATGGATATTTCTACTCTATTGTACCCTAAGGTTTTACTTTAATATGTTTACGTTTTATGGTTATTTCTTTTGGTTTATATACATTATTTTTCTGAACATTCAATAAAAACTTATGAAAGAAAACATGGCGCAGTGAAAAATGTGTGCAAGAGAGCAACCAAAATGGTGCACCAACATCTAAGAAATAATGTAACCTACAGGGAAGGCAAGAAAAAGGAGACTCGTCGAATTTAACAAACGGCTTGGGGGTTAGTGCAAGAGGGGTATGGATTTATAGGAACAGGTTGGGGGGGACGCATGGTCAAACAAAGAGCTATACAGCTGTGACAGACTACACCTCAACTGGCAGCAGAAAAGAATACTAAAACATAGGCTGGGAGAGTACATGTCAAGAGAATTGGGTTTAAAACTGCTAAGGAGGGGGGGCAGTAGAGGCGAGGCCAAAAAAACTCTCCCACGAAGGCAGGAAAGGCGCGATGGGTGGGAGAAAAAGGAAAGGAAAGAGGCAAGGGGTGGGGACTACCAGACAACCTAAGTAAACTAAAGAACAAGGATATGGCAGGAACAAGGTGGACGGTGATACTGCTGAATGCACGCAGTACTGGGAATAAGATGGCGGAATTACATGGCCTCCTGGCAGAAGGGGAAAGTGGCCATAGCGGCCATTACCAATACCTGCGCCACAGCACATCATGCCTGGGATCTCTCAATCACAGGATATAAACTATACAGAAGGGACAGAGAGGCAGGAAGGGGGGGGGCAGAGTGGCAAGGGGGGAGATGGAAAAGGGGAGAACTTAAACATTGTGGCTGCAGCTCCAAAACAACAGGTGCAGGAAGATCAGGTCAGGGGTGGTATATAGACTGCCTAACCAGGGCGAAGAGATGGCCCAAGTACTGCATTCGCAACTGACAAACGCAGCGGGGAGGAGAGAAATAGTGGTGACAGGGGACTTTAACCTGTCCAAAATAGACTGGCACACTCCCGCTACACACTGTGCCAGAAGTCAAGAAATCCTTAACACTATACAGGATGGCTTCATGACACAGTACGTGATGGGTCCCACTACAGGGGAAGCAATCCTGGACCTTGTGCTCACTAATGGGGAACACATACAGGAAACTGACATTAGGGAACCCCTAGGTGGAAGTGACCACAGCACAGTGTGGTTCAAGATAGACATGGGCAAGGAAGAGATCCCAACAAAAACTAGGGTGCTGGAGTTCAAAAAAGCAAACTTTAATAAAATGAGGGAAATGATTAGGGAGGATCTGGGGAGCAGAGTGGAGAAATGGAGGTGGAAAGACTATGGAAAACCATTAAGGGGGCCATTCAAAAAGCAACAAGCAGTTGCATAAAAATGAGGGGGAAGAAAAAAGGGGCTAGACCATCAAGTTGGTTCAACAGGGAGGTGGCTAAAATACCAAGGGAAAAGAGGGCGACATACAGGAAAAACAAAAGGTCGGGCAAGGTAGAAGATGAAGAGGAATTCCAAAGGCTGGCCAAGCTAGCAAAAAAAGTACAGCAGGCCAAAGCACAGAAAGAGCTCCAGATAGCGGAGGGGATAAAAAGAGGGGAAAGGCAGTCTTTACCTGTATAAAAGAAAAGAGGGACAAGAAGGATGGTATTGTCAGACTTAAAAAAGTGGATGAATGGGTAGTAGAAGACGGGCCAAAGGCAGAAGTACTAAATAAATACTTCTGCTCTGTCTTTGAAAAAGAAAAGGAGGGACCAATGCCAAAGGCAGGAATAAGAAAGGAGGGAGCGGGGGTAGATCCGATAGGGGTTACTGGGATCGAACGAATGAGGGAGAAACTGATAGCATTAAATGGTAGATAAATCCCTGGGGCCAGATGAGATATACCCCAGGGTACTCAAGGAAATGGCTGAGGAACACGAAGGTCTGCTGACAATTCTATTCAACAGTTCCCTATACTCAGGAGCAGTGCCAGAGGAATGGAGAACAGCACATGTAGTGCCAATCCACAAAACTGGACCCAAGGAGTAGCCGGGCAACTACAGGCCAGTCAGCCTGACCTCGACAGTATGTTTGTTTATTTTTATTTATTAAAGAGATTCACCAGGAAGGCAACATGAACTGTGAACAGCTTGTTTTCAGAGCGTCACAGGTTGGGGGCGTTTACATTAGGGTAGGAGAACACCAGAAGTCACTAGAACAGGTGTACAGAACATATGCATTCCTCCTACAATTCAGGTAATAAACACAAGTACATATATTAGAAATACGAGGACAGAATAAGCAGATATTCGGATACCACCGTACATCACTTTAAAAACATAATGAACTTTTTTTTTTTATTATGTACACATTAGAATTAAACCTATTAACTAACCCAGTAAAAGGGGTGAAGAGATAGCTGAGAAGACAGCTGGTAGTGCAAAGGTGGGGGCATTCAAGGACAGTGCTAGTAGTTAAGGAGTTGGGGTAGGCATGGGATGCAAGTGCTTATTTTAAGGTGGGAGGGATTCTAGGCGTCAGTGGCTGAACAGGGCCTATTCCCCTTCAGGATGAGGAGAACCCTGAGGGGGGAGGGGTAACCAGGGCCTACTCCTCTTCAGGATGTTGGGAACCCTGCAAGGGAGAGTGGGAGCTGGCAGAACAGTAATAGAGATGGGGCAGTTTATAGGAGGAAAGATAGGGGGTGGTACGGTAGCTAGGACCATCTCCCCTTGAAAGTGAAGAGAAACCTGCAAGGAGGAGAAGGGAAGGTAGAGGAAGTGGGTAGCCAGGACCATCACTCCTTCAGCAGGCAGAGAACCCAGCAAAGGGGATCGATGGAGGATGTCAGAGCAAGGACCTTCACCCCTTCAGCATGCAGAGAACCCAGCAAGGGGGATCAATGGAGGATGTCAGAGCCAGGGCCTTCACCCCTTCAAGATGCTGGGAACCCTGCAAGAGGGATGGGGAGCTGGCAAGAGAAGAAAGAGATGGCGAAATGGGGAGGACGACAGCTAGGAGATGTCAGAGCAAGTGGTGGAGGGGGGCAGTTTAGAGGAGGAAAGGTAAGGGAGTGGGCAGACAGGACCATCACCCCTTTAGGATGTAGAAAACCCTGCAAGGGGGAACAGGGAGCGAGCTGGGGAAGGCAGAGACGTAGAGTAAGAGGAGAGGGGGAAGGGAGGGGGAAGTGAGGGGTGGGAAAGGTAGAGGAAGTGATGTAGGAAAGTTAGTGTATGAAGACTAGAGGGGTGCGGCAGATGGATAAGATAGAGAGGGAGTAGGTAGGGGAGGGTCAGTAGCAATAGCAGCAGTGAGCTGTGTGCTTCCGAACAAAGGGGGTATGTAGGGGAGGGTTAGTTGCAGCAGTGAGCTGTGTGCTTCTGAAGAAGGTGAGCAAGGGACTGGGCAGTTTGGGCAGAGCGAATTTCGAGAGGAAGTAAGTTCCAGGAGCTAGGGAATGAGTATGAGAAGGCACTGCGACCAGATGATGTATGCCGCGGTGGGAGAGCGAGCATTCTGTGTGCTGAGGATCGAAGTGAGGGGGATCGACAAGAGGGAAGACAGATAAGATGGCAGAGAACCGAGCCAGTATTTACCTACTAGTTTAGCTGTGTGGGACAGACACCTGGCGGCGAGGGAGGTACAGAGATTGCAATGGTGGGTGAGAGGGGGGCAACCAAGGACAAAGCGACAGAAGGAGTTGAAGAGAGTGTCCAGCCTGGCTAGGGTGGTCTTAGGGAGCAGAACTGTAGACGACGCCCCTAAAGTTGAAGACCGGGAATATCATCATTTGGACAATTTCACACCTGGCTTGCATGGGCAGGCAGCTGCGGTGTCTGTACAGGGCACCAAGCTTGGGTAGGAGCTTTTTGTGAATGGCATCAACGTGTACACAGAAGTCTAGATTTTTGTCTAGTCATAGCCCAAGGTACTTAATAAGAGGGGACATCACCCAGTTTGGACACAGACAGGGTATGAAAGCTGGGGGTGGAGTCCAGTCTGGAAAGCTTCTGTCTGGTGTCAAAGGTCATAGAGACTGTTTTTTTGACATTCAGTGAGAGTTGGTTAGCATTAAACCAGTGCTAGACATTGTGGAAGTCCAGTTGAAGACTGGGATTCACTTCAGCAGGGAAACTTTCAGAGAAGAATAACACAGCGTCGTCTGCATACATATGTATGCTAGCAAATGAGCAGGCATTGGTGAGGACGTTCAGGAATACGGAAAAGAGAACAGGTCCGAGTACTGAGCCTTGGGGACACCTCTGTTTATTGTGAGTGGTGGGGGTTGTTGAATTGCCGACTCTGACAGGCTGGGACCAGCCAGTGAGGTAGGACCGGAACCAGTCAGTGACTGTTTTGGAGAGGCCGACCGCTGTCAGCTTGAGGAGGAGAAGGTAGTGGGCGACAGTGTCGAAGGCTTTGGCCAGATCGACAAAGATGGCAGAGGTGATGCATCCCTGTGAGAATGGAGTCAGTGAGCCGGAGGAGGGAGATTGTCGTGGAGTGGTCTTTATGGATGTAAACTCATGGAGACCCTACTGAAGGAGGGGCTGGTGAGGTACATGGAGGAAGATGGCCTGCAGGACAGTAAACAGCACGGGTTCGTGGAGGGCAAATCATGCCAAACAAACTTAATAAAGTTCTTTGATTGGGTCACCAAGGCAGTGGACAAAGACCAGGCAAAAGACATCATCTGCCTGGACTTCAGTGTGGCCTTCGATTTCAGTGCCACACAGGAGACTGACAGAAAACTTGAGGGGGCTTGGGGTAGAGGAGAAGCTAGTAAGATGGGCTGAAAATTGGTCGATAGACCCAACACAGAAGGTGGGGGTGAGAGTGTCCAGCACAATGGAGGTCACCAGTTCCACAGGTGTCGGTGTTGGGCCCGGTGCTATTTATAAGTGACTTTGGGGATGGCATTTAGGGCAAAATGTGCCTATTCGCTGATGACACCAACTTCTGTGGGAGGGTGGATACCCAAGAGGGATGAGAAAGTTAAGGGAGGGCCTAGCCAGACTGGACAGATAGTCAGGGATGTGGCAGCTGGGGTTCAATGACAAAAACTGCAAAGAGATGCACACTGGGGCAAAAAAAACAAGAGCAGAGTACTACAGAGAACTGGAAGGGGACAGGATCAGTTGTGTTCCAGGACAGTAGCTGCTGCTGTTGTTTTTCACAGGGTTCTTGTGGATTTTATTTGGTAGGTTAGTTATTTTCTTTCTTACTTCTAAGGGGCTAGCAGGGTAGTGTTTTGCATGATGCTGGATGTTTGTAAACTGATTTGGTGGCTGTAAGTGGGGCTCATTTTGTGGATGTTTCACTGTGTAACAGGCTGCACTCGTAGAGGCCTATTTCTTCTGATTTAAAACCTATTTGGTGGGATTTGCTTGGGCCTGGTTCTTTGGCTGCTGGGCTTGGAGGGGAGACACAGGGCTGATACACTCTCTCTCGAGTCAGGTGTCTGCCCAAACCCACCCTCCCCACCCTCCTCCCCAGAAGTCTGCAGATTTATAGGGGAACACCTGCCCTGCAATTGAGGAAAAGGCTGCAGGTGCAGCTCATGTAGTTCCAGCCACTGGGGTAGGATTTAAAGGCTGGGAGAGAGGAGCTTTGGGAGTTGTTCATTTCCTTATAAGTTTAATGTGTTGTACTGCACCTAGTAACAGGGTTACTGGTGTACAGTGGGACTGTCTCTAAGATTAGTGGGTGACCTGATTAGGCAGTAGGGTATCTTGGACTAGGGGAACCTGGCGGCTCACCCAAGGAAACCTATTTGGAAGGGATGGAACCACATCATTAGGGCCGGCATCTTTGGGAGGGTGGTGGGGTGCACAGGGTGTGAGCAGCCATGATACTGGACTGGGCTTGGAAGTTCGGTGGTTGCCCAGTGTGCTACCAGCTAGCACAACCTAGGGAGGAGGTTGCAGGATTAGGAGAAGCTGGGGGAAGGGGGGTGGTATGGTTGGGGAAGGGGGCTGGGAATCTCCCACAAGGTTGCACCAAGCACTGGGAGTGGGGGCATAGGGAAAAGGAGTGCAGGAGAATACTCAGGGGTCACAAAGGGAACCTGGCAGAGGGGGTACAAAAGGACACTACCAAGGAAGCAGGCAGGTAACTGGGGACCCTCACAAAGGGGGGACAGAGGGACAACATTCTCAGGGAAGTAGCCAGATGGCCAGGGCTGGACAGAAGGAAGCAAGGCGGGGAGGTGGATCAGACCTTACACTCAGTAACCGCTTCAATTCTCTTCTTCTGCTCAAGGATGAGGGGGATGATGTAGCCACGACAGGGGTAGTTAGAGATGGAAAGGAGTGGGAGTGGGAGGCAGAAGGCAGGGGCCAGATAGCAGGAAGAACGGGGGGGACCTGGAATGCTGGAGAATGGGGGGAGCAGTGAATCAGAGCAGGAGGGGCAGGGGGAAGAGGGAGGAAAGCGCAAGGAGAAGGACCAGTTGGGAGGAAAGGGAAAGGAGAAGGACCAGAAGTACAAGGAGGATTCAGTAAAGGGAGTTGAGGGTTTAGGCCAGGGGAGCACGACTAGCAACGAGGAACTAAATGGAGACAGGAAGGAAGGGAGGATGAGCCAGGCTAGTTTAGCAGATGGGGGAGAAGGACCAGTTGTGAGCAGTGAGGGGAATTAGCAAGGAACAGAAGGATACTAGGGGAGGAGAGGCATAGGATTGAGGGAGGGGTGGCCATGGTAAATAAGGAGGGGTGGCATGTGGCACCCAGAAAGGGGGAGGAACACGGAGCCAGCTGGGTGGAGGGGCCTGTAGAAAGGATGAGGGACATGGGGTGGAAAGGGAGGAATAGGAGGAAAAGGAGCGGTCAGAGTGCTCCTGCTGGGGGATTCTACGATCAGGGGTATCAAATGGGATAGGGAGGGAGAAGCCTGGCCAGTTAGAACAAGATGCTTCCCTGGACTAACGGTGCACAGGGCTAAGCACGAGGTATATCAGCTGGCAAAGGATTGTGGGGGTTCCCCAGACATACTGGTCCACCTGGGTACAAATGACATTGAGGGAAATAGCGAGCTAGAGATACAAGCAAGATTCAGGGAGCTCGCCAGGGTCTGTCATGACATAGGATGCAGTTTCCTTCTCAAAATCCTGCCAGTGCCAAGGGCTAGTGGGGAACACAAAAGGAAAATTAGGGAGATAAACCAGTGGCTCAGGGAGTGGTGTGAGGCCAGAGGGTATGGGTTGATGGGGGATTGGGGGGAGACCTGGGAGGATAAGGAGCTGTATGCTAGAGATAGACTACATCTCAATTTGGAGGGGAGGGAAATCCTTAAGTTGAAAATAGAGGTTCATTGGTGAAAAGTGGGGTTTAAACTTGTGAAGGGGGTGGATGGGAGAAAAGGCTGTCAAGGGGTGCCGATAAAGGAGGACTCTGTCTCCACCCACTGGGGACCAGGAGGATTGCAGGAAAAGGCCAACTGGCAAAGTGCAGACCAGGGAAAACAGAATCCCATGGGAACACAAGCAGGGAAATGGAACTATAGGGAAAGGGTGGAAGGTAGTCTGCTAAATGCCAGGAGCTTGGTCAATAAAATGCCTGAGCTCCAGGCGATGCTAACTGAGGGCAGTGGATGTGGCAGCAGTCACTGAGACTTGGGCCACTGCAAGACATGACTGGGACCTGAACCTGGAGGGATACACTATGTTCAGGAAGGACAGGGGGAGGAAGGGAGGAGGGTAGCAATGATAGTCAAAAACTGCATTGGCATAGGGGAGTAGAGGAGGCAGAGGGAACCGTGGAGGCGATTGGGTCACCTTGATAACAAGGGGGGGCAAGAGAGTAAAAATAGGAGTGGTGTATAGACCCCCTGCCCTGGCGGAGGAGCTGGAGGACAGTCTGGTGGCAGATGTTGGGAGACACTGCAGACTGGGCAGAGGAACGGTGGTGGTGTTGGGGGACTTAAACATGCCAGGAACAGACTGGGAGACTATGACATCCTCTGTGACCAGGGAACAGAGGTTGTTGGATGTCTTTCAAGACGCGTTCCTAACTCAGCAGGTGAGGGAACCGACCAGGGAGGCGCAGGTACTGGATGTGGTCCTGGCAGACAGTGACCAGATTGGGGGCCTGGAGGTAAGGGACCCATTGGCGGGGAGTGACCATGCCACGGTCTGGTTCTGCCTGGACCTAGGAGGGGTAGAAGGCTGCACAAAGACGGAAGTAACCGACTTCAGGGGGGCGGATTTTAAGGAAATGGGAAGGATCCTGAAGGAGCATTTGGATGGGACTGGGTCAGACATGGACGCTGATAGTAGGTGGGAAATCATCAAGAGAGGGGTGCAGGATGCTGCCAGCACCTGTGCAAGAGTAAGACGAAAATGCGGTAGGGCCCAAAAACCCTGTTGGTGGACCAGGGAGGTCCAGGAGGTGTTATGGGAAAGAAAGCAGCCTATAAGCAATTCAAGTGCTCAAGGAGTGAAAGGGATCGAGGGGAGTACGAGCTGATGGCTAGAAGGACCACTAGAGTGGTGAGGGCGGCTAAGGCAAGGAAGGAGCAGAACCTGGCCAGGGAGATTAGGAGAGGGAACAAGGGGTTCTTTAGATACATTGGGGAAAAACGAAGGGTGAAGGGGCAGATTAGCAGGATTAAATCAGGGGAGGGATGGGCACAAGACCCGGGGGAGCAGGCTGAGGTACTAAATGAGTACTTCACCTCAGTTTTCACCAGGGAAAATGGGGGTGCTGCATCATACATGGGAGGAGACAGAGATACTGAGGAGTGGGGACCCTTACCGATCGGCAGGTCTGGGGAGAGGGGGAGGCATCACTGGCAGGTGGGGGGAGGGCTAAGCAGGGAGAAGGGGTACCGGAAGTGGAAATCACAGCAGAGAGAGTGAGGGAAGCCCTCAGCTCCCTTAAGACGGAGAAAGCACCGGGGCCGGATAAATTACATCCCAGAGTGCTGAAGGAACTTGCAGATGTCCTGGCAAAACCCTGGCAGAGCTTTTCACCATCTCTGAGGACAGGATGGGTGCCCCAAGACTGGAAGGTGGCGCATATAGTGCCTATCCACAAGGGGGGATCAAGGGAGGTGGCAGGGAACTACAGGCCTGTCAGCCTGACATCGGTGGTGGGCAAGGTGATGGAGGGCATTGTCAAGGAGAGGCTAGGGGGGGACCTGGATAAGTCAGGGTGCCTGGACGGTAGACAGCATGGATTCATCCCGGGGAAATCGTGTCAGACAAACCTGGTGGAGTTCTATGACTGGGTGACAAGTGCCTTGGACCGTAGACCAGTGGATGTCCTCTTTCTAGACTTCAGCAAGGCATTTGACTCTGTTCCTCACGTGGGCCTGTTGGATAAGCTGGGAGAAATGGGGGTGGGGAACCAGATGATCAGATGGATAGGCAACTGGCTCCAGGACCGGACCCAGAGGGTCGTAGTTGGTGGGATAGTCTCATCCCCAAGGAGGGTCATTAGTAGGGTCCCACAGGGATCGGTCCTTGGGCCCCTTCTGTTCAACGCCACGTATCTGACATAAGGACAGGAATCAGGAGTGAGATGAGTCTCTTTGCAGATGACTCCAAACTGGGGCAGTGGTGGATGGGGAGGAGGGAGGGTGGCCTACAGGGGACCTGGAGGCTCTGGAAAATGGTCTAGAAGTGGAAGCTGAGGTTCAATGCAGGGAATGCAAGGTACTCCACCTGGGGCCAGAAACCCAGGCCAAGTGTACACCCTGGGGAATGCTACAGTCTCGATGGCTGAGAGGGACCTGGGGTGGTGGTGGATGTCAAGATGAACAACTCTGAGACTTGTAGGAGGGCAGCAGCCAAGGCCAACAGGATGCTGGGATGCATCGCTGGGGATCACCTCCAGAAGGAGGGAAGTGATACTCCCTCTGTATAACTGCTTGGTGAGGCCGCACCTTGAGTACTGCGTGCAGTTTTGGAGGCCACACTTAAAGCGGGACATTGACCTCCTGGAGAGGGTCCAGAAGAGGGCAACCAAAATGATTTGGGGCTTGGGGGACAGGACCTATGAGGAGAGGCTCAAAGAGCTAAATATGTACACATTAGACGAGAGAAGGGACCAGGGGGACATGATAGAGGTCTTTAGGTACATGAAGAGGATAAATAGGGGAGGAACAGTTGGGGTGCTTCGAAGGAAGGAGGAATGGGCCACTAGAGGGCATGGGTGGAGGCTGGAGGGGGGAAGATTCAGGGCAGAAAGGAGGAGGTGCTACTTCACTGAGAGGGTGGTGGAGCCATGGAATGCACTGCCTAGGGGGCTAGTGGAGGCAGAAACAGTGGAGGAGTTCAAGAGGGGGTGGGACAGGTACAGGGGAAGGGTTCTGGAAGCAAAATCCAATGCAGCAAGAATATCCGGAACTGGGAAGGGAGAAGCCAGAGAAGGCGAGAGGGACAGCAAGGTCAGCACCCAGGCTGGGGACTGACCAAACGAGCAGACACGAAAGACCATTAGGCCTATTCTGCTGGCATTTTAGTATGTTAGTACATAGGAAAAGTTCAGGTAGCTGCTAGGGTAGTAATTACTAGCAATCTAAAGCAGTCCACTCAATACTGAAAGGCAGTAGCAAAAGGAGGGAAGCGGTCCAGAGGGACCTGGATACCCTGGAGGGGTGGTTAGTGAGGTGGGGACTGAAATTTAATGCCGGGAAATGTAAGGTATTACATTTGGGGGTAAAAAAAACCAGGTCACGAATACAGCCTGGGGGGGTCACACTGCAAGCCACATTGGGAGAAAGGGATTTAGGGATGGTGATGGACATCAAAATTAATCACTCTGAAAATTGTAGAAGAACTGCAGCCAAAGGAAACAGGATACTGGGCTGCACAGCCAGGGGAATTACATCCAGGAGGAGGGAGGTGATCCGCCCACTATACAATGCCTTGGTCAGGCCGCAGCTCGAGTACTGTGTACAGTTCTGGAGACCCCATCTGAAGAAGGACATAGCGCTGCTGGAGAGGGTCCAGAGGAGAGCGACCAGGATGATTCAGGGCATGGAGGGGAAGCCTTATGAGGAGAGACGGGATGAGCTTGGGCTTTACTCACTGGAGGAGAGGAGGGACAGGGGATATATGATAGAGGTTTTCAAGTATGTAAAAGAAATAAACAGGAGTGGAACCAAGGAGCTTTTTAAGCTAAAGAAGGGGGGAAAACTGCTGCTGCTGAGACGGGTATAGCTGGTATCGGGGCTTCTGTGTCGGCAAGGGCCAGAAGCCTTCATCTAGTCAGCCCAGGAGCTTTTTTCTTCCCTTTCGCCCTGGGGATGTGGCATGCCACAGACGCCTAGGCGCATGCTGACGTCCGCCACACCCCCAGTCAATGAACCCAGTGTGCTGTTGTGCTCCCAGCCTCTGCCAGGAGTCAGCCGGCGCCAGGCTCCATCCCCAACCTCCCCCCAAGGAGAAGGCAAGGCAGTCTTCCGATGCTCGACCCTTCTCCCCCGGCATCCCAAGTCTGTTTGCGAACCTGGGTCACCAGCAGCGCAAGCAGAAATTCAACTGCTGTTCCGATGGGGCAGCCTACCTTGCTTCTTGAAGGGGTCCAGAGTGCAGCAGGCAATGCAGGATGCGAGTCATAACTTGCTTCTTGAAGGGGTTCTGACCGTAGCAAGATGGGATGCGAGTCCTAACTTGCTTCTTGAAGGGGCCCTCCTCCACATCCATCCCCTCCCTGTGGAATCCAGTCCTCTACTTCCCTGAGAGGCTTCAAAAAGCAGCTCAAGACACACCTACTGAGTTTGAGCCAATGTTACTGTTACAAAAAGGGGCCCAATTCCATGTTGGCCTATGCCGGCGTAAGGCAGGATCGCCACTCTCCATGGCGTATCCTGCGACTTACACCATGCGATACACCCGGTGCCATTCCAAGAGGTGCCATACGCCAGTGCGTCTGTGGGCTATGACAATCACAATTTCAGACACCACTTACGCCGCAGCCTGCAACGTCTGGCGCAACTGCGGGTTACAACATGCATAGCCCAATTCCAGGTGGGCAGCTGATGTAACCCGCAGTTGCAATTCCCAAAGCCACAGTGGCGTAAGGAAACTCTGACAGTTCGGAACTGTCCTAAGTGGCATCCGACGGCAGGCACCATCAGATGCCATCACGCAGAGCCCCAGCAATGGTGCCATAGGGACGCCCTATCCCCCTGCAGCACACCCCTGCCTCCAACCCCCGATCATCAGGGACCCCTGGGGGTCCGATACTGGTGCGCCCCCCCCCCAGGATGACTGTGCAGCAAGTCCAGCCCCCCCAATGCCCCCTGGTGTCTGCTGAGGTGGTCCAGGGCTGGGGGGGGGCACCTGTCACTCGCCGCGATTTGCAACATGCAGCTGCGATACACCATGCGTGGGCTACCACCACACACATGGCGCATGTCGCAAGTGCCGGTACCCTGCCACTTCTGGAACATGGCGTAGGGTCCCTGTCGTAGAGGCGACCAGCGTTAACTCACAACTGTGTGCAAGTTACGCCAGCAGTCTTGAAATCGGCCCCAAGGTCTTTATCCATAGGACAGGAACCTGGTTTTACTCTTAAAATACAATGTAAAGCACGTCTCCGACTTCCTGTAACTGTTTGATCGTAAGCTGTGTGTTGCAACTAACTAATATTCTGTATCTTTCCTGTTGTATGACCCGTCTCACATGCTTGTAATATATATAATGTATAAACGTATTGCTTTATGTTACCTGTAATTAACTCCGGGTTCGCCCATGAAAAAGGGACCTCTGGTCTCAGTGGGCTTACCCAATTACCAAAACTAAATACATAAATATGCAGGACGCAGGTCTCAACATACCTCTTGAAGGCACCCTGGACGCAAAAAAATATGCAGGATGCCTCAGCACCACTAGGCCGGCTAAAGATTTGAAGTTTTAAAGTTTCAAAAATGTGCAGAACAAAAAAAAAAAAGAGAGAGAGAATAATGCCCTTTTTGTTTTTATCTGTAACAGGTTTTTCAAATCAGTCACAAAGGACAACAGAAAAAGGGGGGAAAAAAGCAAACACCTTTGCCCCCCGCCACTGGAAAACTACCCCAAACCAGTATTTTTTTCATTCATGATTGAGGTCAATCACGACTGAACAAACGTCACCTTTCTTACTATTTCTGACACTAGGTGCTCAATCCTGATGTTGGCTAGCCCCGAAGAAAAACACCAAGTGCTCAACAATGGTGCTGGGTGTCTTTTTAAATATAAACAATACAATGCTGCAGCTACCAGGTCCTCAATCACTTTGTAACTCACTTTCAAATCCCCCCAAAGTTTCGGATTCCAATGGTGGGCAACCAGCTTAGCCGTCATCTCCTGATCTGCCATCCCGACTACTGCAAGTCTGTAAAAAAACAAACTACCTTCACCCACCCTCCAGTACTCAATGCCACTTTCCTAACCACTTCACCCAAGAACAAGGATCCGACATCAAGCCACTGGCTCAGCCCTTCCTCCACCCTCAGCTGGCTGCTTTCTTCTGAACTGCCATCCACCAATGATCACAAACTGGGGGGGCGGGGGTACCCTCACCCCTCCCAAACTCCTATGCTACCTTCCTGCCCCTTCACCCATGTAACAGAACTCGCCCATCTTTACCTACACTCTAGCATTCATGCCGCCCTCCCCACCCCCATGGACACACCAGCACCTGTTTGTAGCTTTCCCGCAGTGGGCAACCAGCTCAGCCGTCCCTCCATCTAGGCTGGCCACCGGATGCTACTCGCTCCCATGCCACCATCTGCTACTCGCTCCCATGCCACCGGATGCTACTCGCTCCCATGCCACCGGATGCTAACTACAAGAAAATCAAAGTATGGCACCAATGGAACTAAAAGGCATCCAGTCATTTAAATGTTAATCAGGAATGATGATGCTCTGAATCTAGCGACTGTAAGTTTAACTGATTCGCGGTTTAAATTTATTGCTTCACCGCTCAGAATGTCTCGAGCTCAGACACGCTCGAGAACTGTGAATGAATAGTGTTTTGAAAATGCCGTAATAACTCGATTTCGAGTTATTACGGCATTTCAGCAGAGTCTGAAAACAGGGTATTAAAGGGGGTCGCCAGTAACTATAAAACAATAATACGTAGAATACAAAAATTGGTACAAGCATGCAGATTTCACAATCCGTACTGTTTCTTTAAACATGCATACAATCAAAAACCTCAAACCCAGCAAAACTCATCACGGGTATGCACACCTGTGTTTGGGCGGGGGTACATGTGTTTTGGAGGAATAACCAGACCAAGAATATTTCAATTGTCTGTTTGACAGATCACTACTCAAACCTCACAAACGAATAACAAACACACACTCGCTCTCTCTGCACAAGAGAGTATGCATGATGACAACGAGGCAGAAGCCATCATTTATCAATGAAAACAGTATTAAAAAAACCGTATGCTTAGGGAATTTTTTAAGCCAAAAGAGTGAATTTAGTACACCTGAAATTGAATTTCGGAGCCAATTTCAAACACCAAACTCAAGTGATTGTGGGATAAGGGTCAGAGACAGTAAGTACCTGGATCCTCAAATTTGTAATTTGTTAGTCGAGCAGTGACCTTGATTTATTATACTCAGAACTCTAAATTGTAATAAAATGCATTTAAAAACCGCCCCCATTCAACTCTATGGAGCGAGCCCTCGCAACCCTTTTTCGGATATCACAAAAAGTCGAGCATGGGGGGAGGTCACAAAATTCAGAAAGTGGCAGAGTTGTGGCTGTGGGCTCCACGGAGCCAAATACGATCTATTTTATTATAAAATACAGGCAGCAATTAATTTAAAAAAAATGTTTCACTGCACTTGGGGCCAGATAAGGGTTACTGCATGTTTGGGGTAGGCTGTACTGTGAACCTGCTCTTTAACATACAAAGAGAAATCTGCAGGGGTGTTTCAGGAGAAATCCCCCCCAAAAGTTTATCTATCCCCACAAAAAATATTTGTTCCCCAGTTTGGTAGATGGGGAGGGGGAATTCCCCTCCGGGGGCCTGAATACCCTATGAACTCTGATACAAATTCACTCAAATTAAGCACTACTGGTGCTCTATTTTAGGTATAAAGTGTGATACTTGTACTTATTATATGTGTCTACATATTTATTTTTATTTAGAATTCTGGTAACTGGGAAAGGCACACTGAGCCGAGGCACTCATTTCCAGGTGCAACTCCGAGGCAGGGGTAAACTATATAGTACACTGAAAATTTATACAAACAATATATACATATATATATATACATATATATATATATACACATATATATATATATATAAAAAAGTGCCAAGATCGGTTCAGCAAGACTGAGTACAAGACAATTTCAAAACATGTTTAGAATAAATTATGCTTTAAATATGGAACTAAGACATACCTGGGGTGGGATATTCAGAACTGCACCAGGCAGAGGCGCAAGCCGGATGCAGCGCAACTGGGATGCGCCAGGGCATGGCCTGGCTGATATTCAACGCAGTGCTGCGAATATAGCACCGCAGCTAATTCGTGACTATGATGGAGCAAATGGAGCCATTAGTACGCCATTATGGACCCATTTGCATGCAGGTGCGCCAATCCCCGCAACTTGCACCTGGCGCCCTACCAGGCAGCAGCCATCAGGGACCGACGCCCCTTGCCCCCACTGACAACGCACTCCAACGCCCGTTCGCAGGCATATGAATTAAATAAACTGTCCAAAATCCCTGGTGGTCCAGTGGACCGCTCCCAGCCCGATCGTGGGCATAGGTAGTAAATACAACGTAAAAACCATCCCTGGGGGTCCAGCGATACCCCCCTCCCACTGAGCCCCACCACCGCCCCCGTCAGTGGCGGCGACAGCTCCCGCCTCAAGCCGCCTGCCGCCGACTGACTGCATACAGTATGGCTATACCACTTGGTCTATAGCGGGCCAATGGTGTGAAGACCGTGACCTGCATACACAGTCCAGATATGGGCGACAGCCGTCATTGTATGCAGTCAGTCGGCGGGTGGCGGGCAGCTTGTGGGCGGACAGCTGCCGCCCGCCCTGGACGGGGAGCGGGTGGTGGGGCCTAGTGGGCGGGTGGGGAGTGGGGGTATACCGCTGACCACCAGGGATGGTTTTACGCTGTATTTACTACATATGTCCATGATCGGGCTGGAGGCGGTCCACTGGACCACCAGGGATATTGGACGTTTATAGTTTAATACTTAAGCTCGCGATCGGGTATGGGGGGGGCGCTTCCACGACGGACGTTGCCGCCGGAGCTCAGGTGGCCACCCACAGCTGCCAGCTGCCGTGTTGCGCCCTGCAATATGGCAGTTCACCTGTGGGTGGCCAGCTGTTGCTCCTGTTTTCCTTGGCTCAACTGTGTGTGGCGAAGGTAGGGGTTGCGCCTGCATCTGCTCAGAACATCCCAGGCTGAATAGCAGGATGTGCAGAGTATGCATGGGAACACTTCAACTTCGGCGCAGATACATTAGTGATGCGATCGGGATTTGCGCCACGCACTTTCCCCTTTTGAATATCACTCGGCACATCACTGTGTTGCGCCAGGCGCAACCCTTCTGAATATCCCACCCCAGGTTAACAATTAGGTTGACTGTTCTAGCAACAAGTTTAGACCAACTGTACGTACATTTGGTTTTTGTTACGTGGGTGGGTTAGGAGGACTGGTGGGGAGGGTGGCAGGAGCAGATGGGGGGTGAGAGTAAGCAAAGTTGTTGTCTGACAGAGTTATGTGAGGAAGAGTTCCTTAGGTGAGGAGACGGTCGGTTCCATTTAGAAGGGAGTCTGTAGGAGAATGCGGATTGGCCAGCTGATGAGGATGGTTGCATCAATCTTCCTGCACGCCGAGCTATTACCCTGAAAATTATTCTTCCCATTTTTGATTATGGTGACATTGTCTACAGTGCTGTGCCAAAGTCCACCCTAGCCACACTGGACCCCTCTTTCACTCCTTCTGTCACTTTGCTTTGGACTGTCCACCCACACTCCTCCCTCTCCGGCCCCGCACTCACCATTGTTACTTATACTCCTCCCTCTCCGGCCCCGCACACACCACTGTTCCTCATATTCCACTCTCTCTCTCCCTCCTCACACTCACCATTGTTACTTATAATCCTTCCTCTCCCGCCCCACACTCACCACTGTTCCTCATACTCCACTCTTTTAGTCTCTCTCCCTGCACCCACCATTCTTCTTTATACTCCTCCCTCTCCCTCCCCGCACTCACCATTGCTCCTTATACTTCTCCCTCCCCGCACTCTCCACTGCTCCTTACTCCTCCCGCCCCACACTCACCACTGTTCCTCATACTCCACTCTTTTAGTCTCTCTCCCTGCACCAACCATTCTTCTTTATACTCCTCCCTCTCTCCCCGCACTCACCATTGCTCCTTATACTTCTCCCTCCCCGCACTCACCATTGCTCTTATACTTCTCCCTCCCCGCACTCACCATTGCTCCTTATACTTCTCCCTCCCCGCACTCACCATTGCTCCTTATACTTCTCCCTCCCCGCACTCACCACTGCTCCTTACTCCTCCCGCCCCACACTCACCACTGTTCCTCATACTCCACTCTTTTAGTTTCTCTCCCTGCACCCACCATTCTTCTTTATACTCCTCCCTCTCCCTCCCCGACTCACCATTGTTCCTTATACTCTCTCCCGCACTCACCACTGCTCCTTACTCCTCCCGCCTCACACTCACCACTGCTCCTCAACTCCTCCCTCCCACCCCGCACTCACCACTGCTCCTCATACTCCTCCCTCCCACCCCGCACTCACCACTGCTCCTCATACTCCTCCCTCCCACCCCACACTCACCATTGCCCTCATACCCTCCTCCCACCCCGCACTCACCACTGCTCCTCACACCTCCTCTCCCACCCCGCACTCACCACTGCCCTCCTCCTCCCACCCCGCACTCACCACTGCTCACATTCCTCCTCTCCCACCCCGCACTCACCATTGCCCTTATACTCCTCCCTCTCCCACCCAGACTCACCATTGCTCCTCATCACCCTCCCTCTCCCACCCCGCAGACTCACCATTGCACCTCATACCTCCCTCTCCCACCCCGCACTCACCACTGCACCTCATACTCCTCCCTCCCACCCCGACTCACCACTGCTCCTCATACTCCTCCCTCCCACCCCACACTCACCACTGCTCTCATACTCCTCCCTCCCCCCCGCACTCACCACTGCTCCTCATACCTCCTCTCCCACCCCACACTCACCACTGCCCTCATACCCTCCCTCCCACCCCACTCACCACTGCTCCTCATACCCTCCCTCCCACCCCACACTCACCACTGCTCCTCATACTCCACTCTTTAGTTTCTCCTGCACCCACCATTCTTCTTTATACTCCTCCTCTCCTCCCGCACTCACCATTGCTCCTTATACCCTCCCTCCCCACCCCCACACTCACCACTGCTCCTCATACCCTCCCTCTCCCACCCCGCACTCACCACTGCTCCTCATACCTCCCTCTCCCACCCCGCACTCACCACTGCCCTCATACTCCTCCCTCTCCCACCCCGCACTCACCACTGCTCCTCATACTCCTCCCTCTCCCACCCCTGCACTCACCACTGCTCCTCATACTCCTCCCTCTCCCACCCCGCACTCACCACTGCTCCTCATACTCCTCCTCTCCCACCCCGCACTCACCACTGCTCCTCATACCTCCCTCCTCCGCCCTGCACTCACCACTGCTCCTCATACCTCCCTCCCGCCCCACACTCACCACTGCCCCTCATACCCTCCCTCCCACCCCGAACTCACCACTGCTCCTCATACTCCTCCCTCTCCCACCACGACTCACCACTGCTCCTCTCCCTCTCCCACCCCACACCACCACTGCTCCTCATACTCCTCACCTCCCTCCCACACTCACCACTGCTCCTCCTCCTCCCACCCCAGCACTCACCACTGCTCCTTACATTCCTCCCTCTCCCACCCCACACTCACCATTGCCCCTTATACTCCTCCCTCTCCCACCCCGCACTCACCATTGCTCCTCATACTCCTCCCTCTCCCACCCCGCACTCACCATTGCACCTCATACTCCTCCCTCTCCCACCCCGCACTCACCACTGCACCTCATACTCCTCCCTCTCCCACCCCGCACTCATCATTGCGCCTTGTACCCTCTCTCCCACCCCGCACTCACCACTGCTCCTCATACTCCTCCTCTCCCACCCCACACTCACCACTGCACCTCTCCTCCTCCCTACCCCGCACTCACCACTGCACCTCATACTCCTCCCTCCCACCCCGCACTCACCACTGCTCCTCATACCTCCCTCTCCCACCCCACACTCACCCTGCCCTCATACTCCTCCCTCCCACCCCGCACTCACCACTGCTCCTCATACTCCTCCCTCCCACCCCACACTCACCACTGCTCCTCATATCCTCCCTCTCCCACCCCACTCACCACTGCTCCTCCTCCTCCCACCCCGCACTCACCACTGCTCCTTACATTCCTCCCTCTCCCACCCCGACTCACCATTGCTCCTCATACCTCCTCTCCCACCCCGCACTCACCATTGCACCTCATACTCCTCCCTCCCACCCCTGACTCACCACTGCACCTCATCTCCTCCTCTCCCACCCCGCACTCATCATTGCGCCTTGTACTCCTCCTCTCCCACCCCGCACTCACCACTGCCCTCATACTCCTCCTCTCCCACCCAGACTCATCATTGCGCCTTGTACTCCTCCCTCTCCCCCCACTCCACCACTGCTCCTCATACTCCTCCCTCTCCCACCCCACACTCACCATTGAGCCTTATACTCCTCCCTCTCCTACCCCGCACTCACCATTGCGCCTTATACTTCTCCCTCTCCCTCCCCACACTCACCATTGCCCCTTATACTCCTCACACTCTATCCCCTCCCGTGAAGCTAGATGCCCAACTCATTTTGCCTCCTGTACCTCCAAATTCTGGCTGGCCTCTCTCCCCTCTTACCTTACTACTCTCCTTCCACCACCACCCCCAACCTTTCTCATACATCCTTCGCAACTCAAGTTACCATTCCTTCAGCACTCCTTCAGTGGAACTACTTGGCCAGGCTGTTTTCATACCACTTTCCCAACCCCTTCCCCAAGCTTTGGAATTCTCTCCCCCTAACCATTCGCTCCTCTTCTCAACACTCTCTCTCTCCTCCCTTCTCCTTGATTTCACCTCTCTCTCTCCTGCAACTGCACCCGATACCTGTCCCTGCTCCTCCTGCCCATTACCCTTATCTCCTCTTTACTCCTCCCTTTCCTCCTGATCCACACTTGTCTACCCCCCCGTTTCTTCCCCACCCTACAGCAGCTAGCCCTACGCTGCCTCCGCACCTTAAATGTATCCCCTCAAAACCCTATGGGCAGGTCCTCCGCCTTGTTCCTTGCATATACTGATTACTGTTAATCTTTAAAGTCAACATACTGTATAACCGGGACACATCTGGAAACAAGCCATTCATCAGCTCAGCAGGTCCTTCCTGGTGAAACTTTTGAAATAAATATGCAGGATTATGGATTTGCTAATATACACCCCACTCCCTTAGGACGCAGGGTCTGGCTAAGGCAGGTACTCAGGGCTACAAAGTGCAAATGCACCCCTCACCCAAGTTTGGTGTAATATCTAGGTATGGCTGGTATTGTTGCTTTGACTACACTAAGCCAGTGTGCTATGGTTGTATACTACATCTAGAATGAGGGCTACAATTTCAAATATACACTCTGCCCTGCGAGACTGCCCTTTACACCCTAAGTATAGCTGCTTAGGATTATTACAACCTACAAAGAGCCTGCATGCCACTGCTGGTACAGCACAGGAGGTGCCGGCTATCTGAGGTGCTGCATTTCAATACTAACATATAACTCAGAAAAAAGGCAAAGGAGCTGATGTGCTGCCTAATGAAATGAGTAGCATGAAAGCACACTGCAAAACAAAGACCTATTGAGTCCTGCCCTAGTCGAACGTAACCTGCAACTCACTATTAATGTTTGCATCAGCAAGTTTGTTTTAGCCGAGGTGCTGAGTGGTAAGGCACACAGAATACAGTGGCAAGGACTTCAGGAGGAGCTATGGTGTTGCAGAAGTCTGTGGAGTCAGTCTAGGCGACATTCCAGAGATCATACACAAAACCCCCACACCACCCCGCCAGCTGCCAGTCATATCAACTACTGCCGCACCCCCAAGCCAACTTCCATTTTTTTCTCCAGAAAATAAACTTTAAAGTTATGGATCACAATCAAAACGAAAGCAAAGTAATTTATGAAATGTTTCTGACCTCATGCACCACCAAGTTTTTTTTGTTGTTTTTTTTTTTTAAACTCTCAGTTTTATTATACAGTGTACCCATGAAAATTATACTTTCTAAACCACGAAATGATTCAAGACTGTGGGAAATTCATAAGTTCGCATTGCAAATAAACACCGTTCAGTAATCAAAGGCAGACAGTACTAGCAGCAGCTGCTAATCAACCGATTTTCTGCATTGCAATAAAAATGTCTGCAACGTGTATATACGAAGAAGCCAGCAGACAACGGCCTTATAGGCTTATCTTGTTTGCTCGAGCACACGGGTCCCCCTGCGTCTACTGTGGGACCTGTCACCCAGCCCAAATCCCCCTGGCCCACCCAATTCTCCATCCTCTCCTTAGCAACTTTCCCAATGAGTTGGTGGGACGAGACCCGGATTGTTTTTTACTGCTACTGCACTCTTTGGTACTGTATCCTCCAAAAGAAAAAAAGAACAATTTTACAAAAGTGTTCCCCAAACCAAAGTGGTTGGTGATGATAAACATGGTTAAAGCAAGTTTCCACAACTAATTTAAACTGTGGCTCCTGATTAATCTCTTATTGGGCATTCAATTATGAATCTACTAGCAAGAAAAAAAAAAAAAAAAAGTAGTGTTGCCAAACAGCTATTCTCAGCTACTTTTCTGGTTAAGAATTTGGAAGCACCAAGATAACACTTGCCCTCCAGAACCGCACCAAGCAATCAGTCTTCCTGTATTCTCCCCTACCAAAGGATTGAGAAACAAACTAATGACACTCCACAGGTCTAGCACTTGGTAACAGTTTGGAACTCCGCCTTGGTTCATTTCTAGCTCAAAGGACATTAAATGTTTCAGAGCGGACAAGTACCTCAGCAATGAAAGCGCCAAACTGTGAACCGGGGTTGGGGGGTCACAGGTTCGAATCCCACCACAGCCACAGGCTGGCTGTGCATCTCTGAGGAGGTCACTTGACTTCCCCATCCTTCAGTCACAACCAGCTATGAAACAAGGAGACAGCAGAACCTCACCGATGCATCTCAGCAGGGCTATACAGTCTAATATATGTTTAAATCAACAAACGTTGGCAGCCCAATGCTCCAGAGGGTAGGGCATTGTGCTTTCGTGCCATCGCTGGTTTCCGAGTGGACCCGGGAGCTGGGTTGGGCAACACAGAGCTTCAGAAGTGCTGGAATGCACTGCCACAGCAACCCCTGCGATGGGCCAAGTAGCCCGTCTCTTCGGCAAGGATGTTTGCTACGTATGAGATCTGATGGGGCACTGCCCAGCGTCAGTGGGAGGTGGGCAACATTTGGGAATGGGTAAAGAACAAAAAATCCATGCTCCTCAGCTGCCTGTTTGATGGCCACTGCTACTCTTGGCCCCATTCCACATGTATCCACACTGGACCAACAGTGTGGGAAGCGCCAAATAATGCGGATGGGAGGTCGCTGGCAGAGCCTGAGGGACTGGGGAAGGTAGGTGGGCCGGGACAATAATCTCTATGGCACAAAAAAAAAAAAACCACAAACTCAAGGTGATGACTGAAACACATCATTCTGTCCCACTGAGGGCTCTGCCCAGACTTACTCCTGAAATACACCCAAGGGAAATGTGAGGTATACAAGATACAACACTGGGAGAATTATTTATTTTACCTGACCAATGGCAGTTAATACACAGAAAGCATTACCTTCCATCCTGCAGAGCTGTTGCTGTCACCTTTGTCCTTAAAGTAAGGCACAGATTTAACCATCCAGTCATAGATCTGGGACAGAGTCAACCTCTTTTCAGGCGAGCTCTCAATTGCCTGGCTTATTAGCTCCGCGTAAGACTCATTGCCCCATGCATTGCGACGCGAGTTGCCTTTTCTCTGGACGGCAACAGACAGTCCCTGCTGGGGCAGCCCCTTCGCAGCTGGTATTTCCTCCTGCTCAGGTTTAGGCTGTGTCAGGTCCTGGCTCTCACCCTTCTCTTCCTCGACCGGGGTCCCAACTGGTGGCGTCTCCGGTTTAACAGACAGCTCAGGCCTAGGCAACGGCCAGGTGCAGGACCTGGGACGGCTCTGCGGCTCAAAGTCAGGGTCGGTCTCGACAGAGGGTGGGTCGTCGTCCATTTTCACACTGTCAGTACAATTCAGAGGCTCTCTGGACAAGTATGTATCACCAAAGCAAGTCTTCAGGCACTGCAACCTAGCTGGTGTGCCTCTTGAAATGTGCGAGTTCCCCTTAAGTTACTTTAGTAAGGTTCCAGCAATAACTGGCAAAGGGTGACAGTGATTCAGGTCACACTTTCCTTGGTTTATGTATAACAAAAAAAAATCCCGATCACTACCATTACATTACGGCTTAATGTCCTTTTTCATGGCATGCAAACAAACAGTAAACTTACAGTTGTGCCATAATTTTTTTTTTTTAAATCTGAAATGTATACCCTACTTAGTAATTAAGGCAAGTGGGTCACTGTGACATACTATAAGGAATGGAAATGTTTATTTTTCAGTTCAGGGTCCAACTCTTATCACACAGCCATCCTAATCCATGGACATTAATAAATGTCTAATCCGTGGGTCCCAGCACACAGATTAAAAGTGCTGCTAATCGTCTTAATTGCAGAGATCTGTCCTTAAAAAATACCAAATGGTGCTGCTTCTTTCTCAAAATGATTTGTTCAACTGAGCTTGTCAGATGAATGTAAACAATTATAAAATCAATTACAAAACACAGATGTCCCCTTCATCAAGTTGCCAGTTGTCCTGTCACTCTAAATTTTACAAGGGACTAAGCGTGACAAAGCACTTGTAGATTTCCTAGGTCAGATAATGCAGCAAAATGAAATAAAACAGCAAAGTTGGTCAATCTAGGACTGCCTCAAATCCACAAGAGAAATCCATGCAGTTGATGCAAAAAAAATGTCCTTTGAATGAATTGGTTTAGGAAAATCTTGAGCATTTACAGACCACAACAGGGCACTGCGTGATAATGGTGGTGTGTTCCTGTCTCAAAGTTACTGCTTTTAATCCAATACTTCGGTCGCTGCGCGACAACAGAGCCAATGCAAGTTTCCAGGGATTGGTGCAAGAGCCGATGTGGGTTCAGGGTCCGGTCACAGAGCTGGCAAACACACGGTTCGGTGACTGCAACTGTTGTGGGGTTCAAGATCTGCTGACAACAGCCAATGTGGGTTATGGGATTGTAATGAGCCGATTTTTTTGGGGGGCTGGGTTTGTTGACTAACCTGAGGAGGGGACTCAGTGACAGAAATAATGAGAACTGGTTCAGTTAGAGTGGATGTGCGAGCTGTAGGTTACAATGTGAATGTGAAGTTCAGGGATCTGAGAGAGAGGTAGCTGCAGACCTGGGGCTGACAGGAGCTGAAGTGGGTCGTGGGGTTCAGAGTTAGTGATACAGCCTGCGTTCAGATTTGGTGACAGAAGGTCTAGGTTCAGGGATTGGTAACAGAAGCGATCTGGGTTCAGGTTCGGTGACTCAGCCTATTCTGGTTCAGGCTGGGTGACAAGAGCCGATATGGGTTCGGGTTTGAGACTATTTAAGCACTTTGACGTCGGTGGAGGGAAAGCGCTTATGACAGTTAAAAAGGCGTGCAGCAGTGCACCACCGTGTCAACGGAGCAGGGCTCGCACCCTCCAGCCATTAATGGGGCCGTCTGCTGCAGGAGCATCACCGGGAGCCGGGCTATAGCCCACCGCGCGCCCCTCCCAGGCGGCCACTACCGGACTGCACGTGACAGGTGTCAATAACCCGCCAGAGTGGCGAAGTGCGGCACGCAGGACTGCAAGGCAATCTGCCTCACGGGGAAGGAAGGCGCGAGGCCACGGACTACTCCTGGGTATCGACCAGCGGCAAGCAAGAGCAGCCGGACTTCGGCGGGACTCCGCGCGGCAACAAGTGACCCGATCTAAGGAGGGACGGAGACAACACAGCAGCCCCCCAGTGAAATAAAATACTAAGGTGTGCAGCAGCCGCCAGGCGCGGGTTTACTCCTGTCTGCGCGAGCCTCACCGCCACGCGCCCTTTCACTCCTATTGCACAATCTGTCTCGAGGTTTTAAAGTCCAGCCGCGGGGGGCCGTGCGGCCGCCTGGTGTTACTACTTGCTGTGGCGCGTGCTCGAAGCTGCCATTTTGGTTTCTCTCAGCTTGGGGTACAAAGGGGAAGGGGGGGGATTTGGCTGCGGACACGAGTGTCACCCACTCCAACTTCGGGGAAGGGGCAGTCCGCCTCGAACTTGGAGTTTCTCTTTTTCACCGTCTCTGTTACTGAGGCGACCGTCGAGTAGACTGTTGGTAGTTCCACAAATGCCATACTAGTTCCTCGCAAGTGCGAGGTGACTTCGTCAGCCACATCCTCGGGCTCGCCCCTTTCTGCCGTTTGATCAGACTGACCTCCGATCTCTCCGGTGCCCCGCTTTCCGACTTTCCCTTTTGTTTTGACTCCGCCGAGAAACTCTTGACGTCTGTGTTTACCACTACGCGGTCGTGCCACTGCGCTTGCTCCCCTGACGAGACAGCCCGCGGCGAGGAAGGGGAGACGGGCAGCACCCCATGGCATGCCGGGGGCTGTAGTTTGCAACCTCTGCGCGCCAACGTCGTCCTCTGACAGTATCGCACAGCCTCCCCTCTGCCTCTCGCTGGGACTACAGCTGCCAGCAGGCATTGCGCGCCGCCCTCATTGGCTCTCTACCCATTGTAGCGAAGTTGTAATTATAATTTTTGCAGGGTGTGCACTTTCGAACACTGGGTACTACATATCACGGTGGCCCTTGCAAACTGAACTGTGCGTGACGTCACCCAGTGCTGTTGCATAGTATATGAAAAGTTTATTTTATTTATTGTTGACCGGGTAAGTGCACTAGACAGATCCTACCTATTTTCAGGCACGACCCGGGGAAGGGGGGATACAGATGACTACCAACTGACCTTGAACCACATTAAGCTGTTGGTGGTATTTTTTTTAGTGAAGGAGGTAAATTTGGCCAGGACACCGTGGAAATTCCCCTACTCTTTTCAAGAAGTGCCATGGGATCTTTAACATTCACCTGAATTACCACCAATGCAGGCAGATGGGACCTCGGTTTAACGTCTCTCCCGAAAGATGGCACCTCAGAAGTGCAGCACCCTTCTCACGCTGCACTACAGTGTCAGTACTGGGATATTAACCCAAGTGCCAGATGTGGGAACTGAACCCACAGTCCTCTGATTTCCCGGCCTCAGAGATGAGTGTGCTACCTACTGAGCCACTGACAAGTTGTGAGGTTCTATTGGCGGTTAGAACCGACTGGATAGTTGGTACTCTGAGCTGTAGTGGCTGATTAGGATTGGAAAGGACGTCTCTGAGTTTACCCTTGTCTGTCTTTCACAGAAAAGCTGCTGCCCACATAAAAATGTGCTGTAAATTCATACTTTAAAGTAGAAATTCATAATATTTCTTAGATGCGTAATCAAAAATAAACTTCGAACAAGTCATTTTGAGTGTCGGTGTCCCACATTTAAATGAGAAAAGGTTGAGGGGTATGCTGAAGAAACTCAACTCTGGATCATTCACTAAAATTGAATCACATTTCAACATTTTTCTTAAATGTTGTAGGTGGCGCCACTGGTGTGTGGCCAGTATCAGAAAGGGGAAATTGTTTAACCAGGAAAGGCACACTAAACCGAAGCTTGTTTCCAGGTACGACCTGGGAGCACAAGAAAGTTACGTGACTTGCTCAGGAATTACACAGTATGCATCTGGGGGCTGATAGGATTCAAACCCAGGTCTCTAGGTTTGCAGCTCAGTTTCTTCTAACTGCTATGCTATACTGTCAGAAACAATCCGAATGCTCATCCTGCCAATTATTTCAAAGTTATTCTGTTTTCGTATACACTTTTTTTCTTGTTCTCTTAATACATGCTGGTTGTGATAATCCTGACCACCAATGGCAAGGTACCTCCAAACGTAGGGCAGGTAAAAACTGGTGCCTGACTTATGAGGTCAGACCCCACACACATAGGGAGGTAAAACTGAAAGAGTAGGTACCTCACTTATGAGGGGTCACTTTGCCATCGTGGTCAGGCTTATTTCAACTCAGCCGAATTATAAGACCAAGAACCATGAAATGAAGAAAGATAAGAACAGAAAAACTTTTAAATAACTTACAGGTTCCTATGAGCAGCATTTGGGGCTGCACTGGATCCTGTTTGCTTTGGGTTCGGGTGTTAGCTGACTGCTTCTGCGAGTGAGGCACCCAATTACCTGCTGTACTCAGGTGGTATTGTAAACAAAGATAGACACTGGTTTGTCACCTGATGAGCTGTGTCTTACCTGCATGCTCTCCTGAGAGAGGTGGCCACAGGTAACCAGAGTTGGCGTAAATCCCCTTGGTCACTATTCTCAGCTGCAACAGTCAGCACTGCAAAACTCCTATATAAACTGTCACCCACTGTGCTGCTACTTAGTTGTAGGAGGAAGGAGTCTCACCCATCCATGATTAAGTTCAAGTTTATTGCAGGAAATATCTCCGTTGAGCAAGCTCATTCACAAGAAGGTCCTGAGACACATAAGCAGACAAGTACATATTGCATAATAACAACTTCAAATTACATCACAGTAATTAAGTACAGTTTCACAATGCAGATTAGGTAGTCATATTTTAGTGCAAACAGGGATTGTGCCCTCTAACGTTCTGGTTAGCAACTCAGCAAAGTGGCAGCAGGGCACCTCATTAGTCGCATACAATGCAGAAAAGAGATTGATTGCCGCTTTTCTCCCTTTCTCCCAATGCTTGCCTGTAAGAGTACTACAGTACAAACGGGGGGGGGGGTTGCAAACAGCTATGACAGGCTAACAGTAGCTACCAACTTCAGTGACTGGCTCTGCAGGACATTTATATGAAAGTCCTCTTCCCTGCATGGTCGCAATGTGTTTATCGACTTTTCAGGGAAGGGCTGCAACTTCCGTTGTACCGGTCGTAAGATCGCTGCTGGCACTAAGTGGCCATAGTGATCAATCACTTTGTAGCAGAAATGACTACTGAGAACACTGTCTTGTATACGGCCCTATTAATACATTTCATCACTTGCTGTGCTTCAGCACTTATCTAGTGAAGAACGCCTCATGCACTTGAAAACATTCCACCACGTACCACAATTAGGCTAGCACATTTTCTTATACAGCATGTAAATATGGACGTCAAGGCCACTCTGCACTTTCAGTGTCACCTCAAATGTATGTTGGGAGTGGGTGTGAGTACCACAAATCATAGGTGAGTGGTTCTGGAACCCAAAGGACACAAGTTGCAAAACTCTTTGAGAGTGCACCCATATTAGTATTTTATAAATCATGCAATCATAAACTTTTTATAAATCATAAAAAAAAAAAGTGGAACCCCCCCTCCTTCCAGTAGGGTGAAGGTGGTTCAGCTGTGGGTGCCCGAATTCATAATGAACTGGCATCATCCTGAAGGGATAGCTTGGTGGGAGGAGCTTAGAGTAGAAAAGGAGGGTGCGCTGGTGATGCCAGAGCAGTAGTAGCAGTGGGATTCAAGGCAGTAGTTCTGGTGCAAGAACAAAAAGGGTCCCCCTGTTAGTCGAGCGATCACTGTGATTTGTTAAAATTGTTAAAATCCCATTGTTGAATAGGTACAAAACCTTTGGAAAAATCACCCCCATTCAAGTCAATGGGGTGTGCACGTGCAGCCTTCATTTAGTGACATCATAAAATGGGTCTGCATGTACCGGCATGGTGACGTGGCCATAGGATCCGGCGGGTCTGGTCTGGGAATACAATTATGAGGGGCGTAACTTTGAAATATCACTGAAAAAAAGGAAAAGTTTGCATATTTGAACTCCTGGCCCGGTCAGTCATCTTTTTTTTGCACTAAGGGGCAAGATGGAAGCTGCTCTTTAATTGTATGTTATGTCACAAATATGACTGTATGATTATTTATGATAGTTTTTAACTGTATGTCTTGTTACAAATGTAATTCAATGTTTCATTTCTCGGGTATATTAAATGTTAAACTGTATGTCTAATTCTTCATCCAGTTGTTACCCCACCCCCCGGGTCACAGAGGGAGATGAGCAACTTGTTGTTCAGTGAGCTTTCTTACCCCAGGAGTCTTTTAGCATCAGTAACTTTTTTGCACTTAGCTAGCTAAGTGCAACTGCCCCGGAGGTGTGCCTTTAAGAGATATTTAAATGAGCTTTGGGCCAAGCCAATCAAAAGACAGGATGGGGTGTGAGCTGAGGTGTCTCCTAACTTTCCTTGTTGGCAGCCTCCTAGTGCTTATCTGGGTAAAGTTTTCCTTATAAATTATTTCCTTTAGTGCAGGGGTTCTCAAATGGTGAGGCCAGCCTCCTTGGGGAGGCCCCAACCTGTTCCAGGGGAGGCTCAAGCAAGTCTGAAAAAGAACTGTGTTTATATTTAGAGATTTATGTATTTTGTGTGAAGAGATGAAGCAAACTGAAAGAGGATAATGGTGAATTTTATGTATTTATTTACTAACAGGTGACAAGGGAAGCTGAATGAGTCAAGGCTCATTTCAGGTGCACCCGGGGAACGGTAGGTAGTGAATACATTTCAGAAGGTAACTGCAGAACAATCAGGAAATACACAGTGAACAATAGTGCAAACAAATATGAACAATAAACTAATAATGAGTGCTGGTAATTGATCAATTTGTAGACTGATGGCAGAACAGCCCAAATTGAAGTGTTGAGTATAGAAGTGCTAAGAGCAATAGTAGGAAGGAGCAACATAATCCCCAAGAAGTTGCTTAGGAGCAGGAAAGGAGGGGGAAGAGGCAAAGTATGTAGGAAGGATATTTCATATAGAGAGCAAACCGAGAAAGTAGTCTCACCCATGAAGGCACTGCAACAAGGGGTAACAATGGTTCAAGAATGAAAATAGTGGAGCAAGTAGGCTGGCCTGTGGGGAGCGGGGGAGTCACAATAAGCTGAATAATAATATTTGTTTATTTTATTTATTTGTTATTCAGATAACACCTTTGAGCACAGGAGCTCTTTTTCAAAGGTTCCACATCAGTATAAGACAAAGAACTGATGAAAGAACTGAATGTGAGCCAAGTACTCAAAGGGGTTTCAATTTATTCATGGTGTACTGCACAAAGTACAGTATGTTATTTTTCTTTGGGGAGTCCCACGATTATTTCAGTTTTGGGGGAGGCTCAAAATCTTTTTCATGGATTTGGGGAGGCTCACTGTGACAAAGTCTAAGAACTATTGCTTTAGTGTGCTGAGTAAAAGTTTTACTTTTTCATTAGCGCCGCACAAATTTTTTATTTTTAGTGCTGCCACACTATTTTGATTTTATTTTTACCGCGACTATTTAGTTTGAAGCCTAATTTTATTGTGGGTGCTTATTTTCGATGGTTTCCTTCATTTTTGGGCAAATTCTTGTGGGAACCATTGAATTAGGGACAGTTGCCTTGTTTTTTTACCTCAGACCTCGCAGGGTTTACCGTGAGGCACCTGCAGTGGATTTCAAACTTAAACAGTGCCTGGGGGTTTCTTTCTAGATTGGCAATTACGAGGAAGCCTTTTTTGTTATGTTACTGGACCTTGGTATCACCCGTGTCAGGACTGTCCGTAAGGGTCCATCGGCCACCTGTGCACAGTTGAGTATTACTGGTTTTCTATTAAGATTGGCACTGGTATAAATCCCAGTTCTACAACTGAAAAAAATAAAAGGCACTGGTAATAGAGTGCAGTAACTGGGGCAGGACTGGCCGGTGGCATTTTCACAGAAACCTGCACTCAGTTTGTAGGTCCAGTACTGGTTTGCTTTACGTAAATTGGCAAACATAGCAGACAAACCTCTGATTATTATGGCTGAGGATAAATCAAAGGCTTCCGACAAGGGGCCATTCAAAAATACTAATACCAAAAGCAGAGGTGCTGAGGAACCCTCCAGATGCCAGCTAAAAAATAAAGCTTCCAGAAATGAAGTTTCTCACAAATTGAAAAATAATAAGTGTGACGAAAAAAGTAAGCTTGATCGAGCCTCTGATGAAGTGGCTAAAAAGAAACTCTGTCAAGACAAATATGCTCCTGTTGCATCTGGGAAAGCCAATCGTGAGACAACAGGCAGCTTAAAGCATACAGAAAAAAACAAAATACTTACAAACTGTACAGGTTCTTCCGTCAGTGCAAGATATGGAAAAAGCATGGCAACTGTTTCAGACCCTTCAAAAGATGGGTCCTCAATTTACTGGGGCTGGCAAGCACTCTTCCACAGTTCTCTCTCTTCTGTAGACTATGAGGGTGACGCAGATAATGATCAATTCTATGATGCCCCTGACATGGATTTTGAGGGCCTTGAGCCCCAGGAGTCCCTGGACCCTCGCCATGGGGATCACCCAGGTGACCACGAGGATCCTTCTTTTATGTTTACATTTATACAAAATATGCTGGATACCCTGGACCTCCCTACACAGGAGCTCTACCAGGATGTCGATGAAGACGAAGATTATAGGGAGATGAAGGGTCTACTACTGCTCGGTAGTCTGCAAAAAAGTTACTGATGTTAAAGGACTCCTAAGGTAAGAAGAAAAAATTACTCACTGTAGTAATCTTCTTTCTTCCAAGGGGTCCTTTAGCATCAGTAAGCTCCCACCCTTCCTCCCTGGTTCACCTGTTGGTGAAGGGCTCTTTATGACACCTTTTACCAAATTTGGAGTTTCTTATTGATGAGTTTTTAGTTCATGTTGCTGTTGTTTTTATTTTCACTTTTGTGGACATTTGCATGTTTTTTGAATCCTGTTGATTCTTTTTCAGGTCATTTGCCCTCGTTTTTCCTTGAAAAAATTCTGAAGCCTTCAACAGCTCTCACTCAGCTCACACCCCCTCCTGTCTTTTGATTGGCTTGGTCCTAAGCTCATTTAAATATCTCTTAAAGGCATACCTCCGGTGCAGCTGCACCTAGCCAGCTAAGTGCTGAAAAATTTCTGATGCTAAAGGACCCCTTGGAAGAAAGAATATTACTGCGGTGAGTCATTTTTTCTTCCTGGTGCAACATTTCAATAAATACAGATTAAAATAAAGTTACTGATGCTAAAGGACACTTTGGAAGAAAGAAGATTACTGCAGTGAGTAATTTTTTCTTTCTTGCCTGTTAAGCAAACAGACATTCAGTGTGCCACTGAGCTGCAAGTCACTTAAGCATCTGTTTCAAACAACAGGAATTCATCAGTGAGATGCCTTACAAATGACATCATCCCACCAGAGTGTGAAGCACTGGAGAAAGGACTTTGTACTAATTTTAGAATTCAGAATACAAGTTCATGCTACCCCTGTGGTCACTCTCCCTTGCTGTTCCACTGTCAGATACTCTGCACTGTGGTTACCCTCCCCTTGCTGTTCCAGTGTCATATTTGTAGCAGTCCAAAACAGTGGGGGCAATCACCAGGGCTGCAAAAACGCTCAATTAAAACAACCTATATGGTTTAAAATAAATGCAGCTAACCTTTCTTGAGTTATTTAATGTTTTAAGTAATTTTGAATATTGCGCTGCGGCACAAAACCTGGTTTTCCCAGGCAAACACCAATTTGCAACCACACAGACATTTGAGTATTGGGTCCCAGAGCAGGACTGCAGCAGGGGGCAATTAAAAAAAGAAGCATGCAGTGCATGAAGATGACACAAGTTTGTGAGCGAGCTCGGGTCCCCTCATCGGGAAGCAGGCCAGGCCAAGGCTGATGCAGCATGGCAGGGCACCTCGACTGGGGAGGGTCAGCAGCGAATTCCAGTGCCACAGCAATCCCTGTGACTGGACGAGGGAGCTAGCTCCCAACACAGGGTCAGCTGTGTGTCTGTGGGGCCACAAGGAATTTTATGTATATGGCTGGGGAGGTGGGAGGGACCAGTAATGGGAGAACATGTTGGTCTGGGCTATTGAGACTCCCCTGGATCCTAGTACCTGCTGGCACTGGTTCTGGTCCACATAGCGGACTGCCTCAGGGGTAGGATGGCCCACCTTCTAGAGTCCTGCTGTGAAGAGTAAAGCCTTGGGTGTAATCCATAGGTTGACGGTGCCCAAGGGGTCAGAGATCGTAGGCTTGAACAGGTTATATCCCTAGGATTAGGGTATATCCCATGGAAAAACACAGGTGGCTGAGAAGCAAAACCTTCTATATGAAAAAGTTATGCATCCTGTACACCATACCTGCAGTATTCAAATTTGTAATGTGTCAAAATAGAATAAACTGCTTCAACGCCCTAGTTTTCAAAGGTTGACGCTTACAGTCCAGGGTTTAGATATCGATGGAGCAACAGTTAGTGCTCCAAGGTTTCAGAGTCAGTTTAAGGAACATAGGCACAAATTCCCAGACCTAAGACAGGGGCAGAAAAGAGAAATATGCCCTTGAGACAGGAAGATTCAGAACTGCGTTTTGAAGAGGCACATTTTAAAAGATAACAAAAATGATGACTGACAAGCTGCTCTTTTCGATAAGTGCCATGGGATCTTTAACATCCACCTGAACTACCACCAATCCAGGCAGATGGGAGCTTGGTTTAACGTCTCATCCGAAAGACGGCACCTCAGAAGTGCAGCACCCCTTTCATACTGCACTACAGTGTCAGTACTGGGATATTAACCCAAGTACCAGATGTGGGAACTGAACCCACAGTCCAGTCGACAGAGTCAGTCCTGGGGGTAAGTGTATATTGTGAAGATATTCCTAATGCATTGCGTGGGCCACTAGTGGGAAGAAAGGGGAGTTACAGTGTCCGAGAGGGCTGTGACCAAGCTAGTTTAACTACTGCAAACCCTGACCTGTGGGTGGAGGCATTCGCCATTGGACCTAGGCCCCTCACCCTGTTAGTAGTTAAGCAGGCAGGGGTAGTAGCCCTTGGGATAGCACCACCTAGAGGTTACACTTGCTTAATGTGAATGGGCTGTTCACCCCTATACGCAGGTCAAGGGTGATGGCACACGTCAAAAAGGCCAAAGCGGGACTGATATTCCTTCAGGAAGCCCACCTGACTAAGGGACAGCACCAAGAACTGAAAAGCTTTGGCTACTCAGGGATTATCTCCTCATCTCTAGTAGGGGGGAGAAAAAGGGGAGTTGCCATCTTGATTCCACAAAGTACCTCATTCACCTTCACATTCCTATGGACAGATCCCGAAGGCCGCCTGGTGATAGCTCGAGGAACACTGAATGAAAGAGAGGTCACCTTGGCTAATATATACTTCCTTCCAGGCACAAATGTGGTGGCATTGAAGCCTCTCCTAGACAAAGTTGTCCAGCTAGCAAAGGGCACTTTGATGCTGGCAGGGGATTTCAATATTGCCCCAATCCAGGATGGGACTCCTCAAACCCAGCGCCCAGGAGACAAACAGCAGCACAAAAATCCTTTAAGAGGTTGTGCAAAAAGTAGGCTGGGTGGACACCTGGAGACAGCTGCACACGCGTACCAGAAACTACACCCACTGTTCTGCTGTTCACAAAACTTACTCTAGAATTGACCACTGCTAATCGCAGGTGGAGCACCTCCAAAGTTTGGTGGAGTGCAGAATCTGCAATATACAGATATCAGACCACGGCCCAGTAATGAGTACATGGGAAATGGGGACCCAGCGCAGAAATACCCTCTGGAGGCTAAACACTCACTACCTTAAATCCCAGACATTTAAGACTTCCTAGGGGAAAAATCAAGGAGATCGGGATAGACAATCCACCAGGGGACACAATCCCAGCAATATACTGGGACACTCTGAAGATGGTACTCGGGACATATCATTCAGTACACTTCTACACAGACCAAGATACTAACATACTAACTTGCTAATTTCCAGCAGATTAGGCCTTACGGTCTATCGAGTCTGCTCGAACCTTAGATCCTTAGTTGGGTGCCGAGGCCCTCCCATCCCTTGTGCTCCAGAAACCCCTATCATCCATCCCCACCCCCCTGTGACAGGCCATCATCTGATACATCCACTTTCTGTGTCTGTCCCACCCTCTCTTGAAGCTCTTCACTGTGGATCTCTGAACCAGCTCACCAGGCAGTGCATTCCAAGGGTCCACCACACTCTCAGTGAAAAACCTCCTCCTCTTTTTCCCCCTCACCCTTCTACCTTCCAACTTCAAACCATGCCTTCTGGTGATACCTCCCTGCTTTAGCCTAAAGATCCCCACCATGTTTACCCTATTTATTCCCTTGAGGTACTTGAAGACTTCGATCATGTCCCCCCTGTCTCTCCTCTACTCCAATGAAAACAGGCAGAGCTCCTCAAGTCTGTCCTCATACGTCAAATTCTCTAGTCCTCATATCATCTTAGTTGCCCTCCTCTGTACCCTCTCCAGGAGCTGTATGTCCCTCTTCAAGTGTGGTCTCCAGTATGTACACAGTACTCAAGGTGTGGTCTAATAAGGAGGGAGTGGATGGAAAGATTACAGGAAACACTTCATTTCCTGCAAATGGCCCATGAACAGGGGGATAATTCAGTAGCACCACGGTTACAACACACGAGGAACAGCTAGACACCCTGGCCAAACAACAAACTGAAATCGCACTCACATACCCAAGACAGCAATGAGGTAGGTCCCAGGACCACTAGACCCTTCGCCTATCAGGTACGATGGCAGAGATGCCTGGCTACCGTTACCAAGATTCAACATCCCTTGGAGGGTCATAGACTCACCAAACTGCATGAAATTGCTGAAGGTTTCAACACTTATTACAGGAATTTGTACTAAGAGGAACAACAGGTACCCAGAGACACCATTAACACATACCTACAGCCGTTGCAGCTTCCCAGCCTGTCCCCAGAGCAGGGGTAACAACTGGCAGCCCCAGTAACCCTGGAGGAGGTATGGGCGGCCATCAGCCGCTCCAAAACACGGAAGGCCCCAGGGCTGGATGGCTTCAGCCCAGAGTTCTGTAAGGCCACGTGGACCCTATTGGCAGTATATAACTTCAACCTGGAAGGGGATCCCCACCACCATCCTGGGATTACGTAGCTATATCGGTGTTCCCAAAGCCGGGGAAAAACCAGCAACTGTGCACCTCATATAGGTCTATATCAGTCCTAAATTAAGATTATAACCTTTTCATGAGCATATTGGCTAAGCGAATAGATCCATTAATGCCCAAACTAATTGCCCCAGATCAAACTGGATTCGTCAGATCTAGAACAACTGTAGATAACGTCACTGGTATCTTACATATCATCCATGACATAAGTACAGCACTGATCAGCCTGGATGCCAAGAAGGCATTGGATAGGGTTTCCTGGCCCTTCCTTTATGGGGTGCTGGGTAGACTGGGTTTCCCAGCACCAATCATACAGGTACTTAAAAACATCTATAGATCCTCAAAAGCATGTGTCAAAGTGAATGGTCACCAGTCTCTATATTTCCCACTCCTAAGGGGCACCTGCCAGGGATATCCATTATTACCACTCCTGTTTGCCCTATATATAGAACCCCTGGCATAGGAGCCGACTTTTATTTTTCCCAGGGGTGGGGCTTAACAGATGGCCGGGGGTCTGGGGGCCAAGCTCTGGGGTTTTTGGTGCTCTGTGGTGCATTTTGAGGGCTTTCCCAAAGAGCTGGCACAGCATGACAAACACAATTTCAGTTCTAGCACATTACCCAAATTTGCCTGAATTTTTGGTTACTCGTCACCTTGACGACCTACTGCCTAGGAAGGGGTGGTGTCGCCCACCTACCTTAACCCCTCCCCAGCTACTGGCATAGCCTCTGATGGTATCACCAACCCACCCTGATCCCTCCCAGCTACTGGCATATCCTCTGGTGTTGTCACCACCACCTTGAACTACTTCCCCACCAGGTAGGGATACTCAGTGTCTGCAGCGCTTGCTCTGGACTCCCCAGCAAGTGCTGCAGACACTGGCAGTTTCCCTGACCTGGTGATTTTTTCTGCAGTCTAACCCCCAAATCTTTTCTTAATAAAATGAATTTGCCAAAAATACAGTCTGCTGTTTTATTAAAATGCCACCCACTTCCCACAGGGCAGGGATATCTCTCCCTGCCCTATCCATGGTCTGTGGAAAGTGGGTGGCATTTCAATAAAACACATGTAATGTGTACTGTCAGAAGCCCTCTGGCACACAGCATGGGAGGGCAGAGGTTGCTATGCAAAAATAACTAAGCACACCTTGTCTGTTATCCACCACCCAGGTTAACAATGTGCTGAGAACCACCTGGCAGTGGCATCGCAGCTTACGCATCAATCTCCACTGCAGACTGGTGCTGGAAGCATTGCTTCAATCTTGGTAAGCCAACCGCAAGCCAGATTTAACTCTTTGAACACCTACTAAAAGGTATGTATCTCATTTGTTGCCAAAGTCCCCTCCCCCAAACACACACACACAGTCACAGGAATATACGTGGCCATGGGTCCTGTAACCCATTGCCTAAATGATACCTTTGCCTTGACTATTTTGTGCCATAGATTCTCCCATACTCAATTATCAACCGATATGTTGATTTTCCAACCACCACTGCTTCCTGTCATGTCACCCCCAAAAATGACAGTTAGCAATGAGTTACTGACTGTTTCTGGACAAAGATATCATCATCAGTTCCACCATTTTATTGCACAACTAGTTTGTAGCCATGCCAGCCAGTGTTAACTATACTCAGTCAGCTCATCAGAGAACAGCCCCCTGAAAATCTGATGGGCCCTGTGCACAGGAGTAGTTGAAAATGAAACAGGGCAACAGACCTAGTCCTGGTGTACGTATTTTTGTTGTCAGGCAACGCCCCTGCTGACACATTTTTCCTCCTGTACTTATTGCACAGTTACTTTTTTACTTTCCTGGTTGCCCTTCTGTCCCACCCCATACTCCCTGAGCTTCTCTTCAGTTACAATGCACATTTTACAGTGCACATTTCATTTTCTGCTGCTACCCTCGTGTTCAGATTATTCTCATTTGAACCACTGCCCCCCGACTCCAGTGGGACTGGAGTGGTAACAGTATCTAAAAATCATTTGTTTGTACAGTGCTCCAGGAAAACACATTTATGAAAGGCGCTATATAAAACCAAGTTCTATTCCATCATATTCTGTCATACGTAGAGGTCATGCTTGGCATCTAAGGGATACTTAGAAATTGTATAAGGGTGAGTTTCCCCAAGGACTCGTCTGTATAGCACAGTGCTGATCCTTATTTTCAGTGAATGGCTTTGCTAGGACTCTACATTAACTGTTAAATTATTCAGACTAACTCTTTCACAATGCACAGCTTAACCTTTGGAACAGTCAGTCCTCTACAACCTATTTCATCAGTGGTACTTATTGTCAAAACACAGAACTACGTAAGAGCCATTTCACCGTCAGTTCCTGCAACACCCTGCTCAGAGAGCTCCAGTTCTCCTTCTGAGGGGTGGGGTAGCAGGTGAACAGCACCATAGGTGAATTTAGAGGGGGGGCTAACAGTGCTAGAGCTCCCCCATCATGGAGCTCCTCTATTAGTAACACGCTGTGCTGCATTCTTAATCGGTATGCACTAATGCCTCCATGAAAGCTGCCTGAACCACATGGGTCTCATCTCTCCTCCAGCAGAGCTGGCCTTAGCTAGGTGCAAACTGTACCCATGCATCTTGGGGGCCCATGCTTGTTTCTTGAGGAAAAAAATGATTTAAAAATGCCTAAATGTTGTTAGAGATGAAAATGTTTATTAGCAAATGAAAGTGGAAGACAACTGGCTGTGTTACTGTCACAAAAGGTGGGGGGCAGCTTTGCTGCATTGGAAAATATTAGGTTAAGTTAGTGCAAATGGTGTTATGGCCATACTTTGACCCCCCAGGTTGACTATTTTCACAAACAAAGGGCTACATTGACAAGAGAACTTGTTTGTAACCTGGACATGTAGGTGAAACAATGAGTGATATGACAAAATCTGTTTCAAAAGTATGTGAGCACTCAAAATGGCTTAAAAACCTGACCAGCACAGAGCAAAACCAGATTTCCTGATAGGGACCCTGAAAACCTGATCACCAGATTAAAAAAACTGACAGGTGTCAATCTTACTGGTGTCCCATGATAATCCTCTCTATTCTCTCTCACTCACACCTCCAGAAAAGTTAAGTTGTTTAACTTGTTTGCAAATCAGAGAATCCTGAGGTGTGAGTGTCCAATGATGATGTCCCTGTCCTTACAGAAATGAATATGGTAGTAGTACCGCACTTAAGTTCTTGCTCCAGGCTCAGTCAGATTCATTTCCAGTGGCAAAGTCAAATAACTCAATGCAGTCAATGGCATGAATTAAAAGATGCTGGTTAAACTAGTAGACCTGGTACTGCTTTAGTAATTCAGGACAGGAGGGTTAGGTGTAAATGTTGAATGTGGGGGGCCCACAGGGAATGGAGTGGTGGGGACCAGCAGGGGGGCTGCACAGCATCCCAGAATGGTTAAGGCTGGCCCTGTCCTCCAGTGTCCTGGTAGAGCATTAAACAACCACCCCTACCCGCATTACATAGTTGATCCCCCCTCCCGAAAAGCTGGTCTCCAGCATGAATTTCGTACTAACATTCATCCTGCGCCGTGTGATCCGGTCCCAGCACTGTGGCAGCAGCTGGTCTTGCCTTGGTGAGCCCGAGTATTCATTCTCTACTTTTGCAGGCTTGGTGCAACTCCTTTGTTCATGCGCGGGGGTTCGTGCATGGGGGTACAGCTGCAGCAAAGCGGAGTGGCCCTTAACAATACAGATCTCAACAAGGTCGCTTGGTGCTCACTACTCCTGATTTGCTGTTGCATCCAGTAGTGGATGTGGCTAGCAAGGGGTGCCTTCTTTAAATGTCTGGGCTGCTGAAACAAGAGTGAACTGTAAATCATTAACTCAGAAGATTAATGTTGGAGTGAGAGAGGAGCAAGTGTACTACTGAGGAGACAGAGTGGAGCCCACAAGTGAAGAGCAAAGCCCGAGGTTTCAGGCGGCAGCAGTCCAGTAATGGGGGGTTGGTGTGGCTTTGCTAAATCAGCACAAGGAGTTGGAGTGAGGTTCAGGTCATCTTCTGGTAGCTGAAGCAAGCTGTAGCTGAGAGCTCTGCTCATTAGGAGTCATGGGGTCACTGTGCTGTCTAGAGAGAGAAATTTTGGCAGCCAGGTGACCAGAGACAGTAAACATAGAAACATAGAAGTTGACGGCAGATAAGGACCGCAAGGCCCATCCAGTCTGCCCATTTCTTTTTCTACCTTATAAATGTGCCATCGTCCTTTGCTGTCAGTAGTCTATCTATTCATACTCATCTGTAGTGCTCCCTTATGCATATCCCATGCCTGTTTGAAGCCCTGCACTGTATTCATAGCCACCACTTCCTGAGGTAGGCTGTTCCATGCATCCACCACCCTTTCTATGAAAAGAACTTCCTCACATTATCCCTTAATCAGCCTCCCTCTAATCTCATGCTGTGTCCTCTTGTCCTGCTATTTTTCTTATATTGAAACATGTTACCCTGCGGTAGTGGGGTACCACAGGGCTCAATCCTGGGTCCGATCCTGTTTAATGCATACATATCGGACATCAGGGAGGGTATAGGGTGTGAAATGAGTCTCTTTGCTGTTGACTCCAAGGTGGGAGCAGTAGTTGAGGGGGAAGAGAGGAGGTTGGCCCTCAAGGGGACCTGGACACCCTGGAAAGCTGGGCTCATACATGGAAATTAAATTTCAATATCGCCAAGTGCAAGGTGTTACATCTTGGGTGGGGAAACCCTAAACACAGGTACACCCTGGGAGGGGAGGCGCTGGAGACCTCAACAGGGGAAAAAGACCTAGGGGTCATGGTGGATGCATGTATGAATAACTCTGAGCAGTGCAGGAGAGCGGCTAGCAAGGCAGACAGGATGTTGGGATGCATCGTAAGGGGGATCACCTCTAGGAGCAGGGAAGTGATTCTGCCGCTGTACAATGGACTGGTTAGACCACACCTTGAGTACTGTGTACAATACTGGAGACCTCACTTGAAGAGGGACATACAGCTCCTGGAGAGGGTACAGAGGAGGGCAACTAAGATGATACGAGGACTAGGGGATTTGACATATGAGGACAGACTTGAGGAGCTCTGCCTGTTTTCATTGGAGGAGAGGAGAGACAGTGGGGACATGATTGAGGTCTTCAAGTACCTCAAGGGAATTAATAGGGTACACATGGAGGGGATCTTTAGACTAAAGCAGGAAGGTATCACCAGAGGTCATGGTTTGAAGTTGAAAGGTGGAAGGGTGGAAGAGGTTGTGGAGTCAAAAACAGTGGTGGAATTCAAGCATGCATGGGACAGTCATAAGGCCATTCTAGGGGTTGGGGGTAGGAAGAAGTAGGCTGCTGGTTAACTAGGATCTGCAGCTTATCCAGTAGGTAGGGAAATGGGCAGACTGGGTGGGCCAAGCGGTCCTTATCTGCCATCAAATTCTATGTATCTTTGTAGGGTGAGGGGGGAAAAGAGGAGAAGGTTTTTCACTAAGAGGATGGTGGACCCTTGGAATGCACTGCCTGGCTAGCTGATTCAGAGATTTACAGTAGAGGGCTTCAAGAGAGGGTGGGACAGATACAGAAAGCAGATGTACCAGATGATGGCCTGGCCCAGGGGGGGTGGGGATGGATGATAGGGGTTTCTGGAACACAAGGGGGGCCTTGGCACCCAACTAGGGATCTGAGGTTCGAGCAGACTCAATAGACCGTAAGGCCTAATCTGCTGGCAATTAGTATGTTAGACTGTTTCACCTTTTAAGTGCCCTTAAGGTGTTTGAATGTTTCGATCATATCACCTTTCTCCCTCCTTTGCTCTAGGGTATACATATTGAGCTCCATTAATCTGTTCTCATATATCTTCTGATGCAGTTCCTGCACCATTTTGGTTGCCCTTCTCTGGACTGCCTTAATTTGGTTAATGTCCTTGTGAAGGTGTGGCCTCCAGTACTGCATGCAGTACTCCAGATGGGGCCTAACCAGTGTCTTGTAAAGAGGGATTATTACCTCCCTCTTACGACTTGTGATACCCCTACTAATACACCCTAACATCCCCCTAACCTTACCTACTGCTTTAGAGGTCTGCTTGGATGATTTCAGCTCATCGGTGATGATGATGCCCAAGTCTCTGTCTTCCTTTGTGACTGACAGCAACTCCCCTCCCAGCCTATAGGTGGAGTCAGGGTTTCTCTTCCCTATGTGCATGATCTTGCACTTCTTTGCATTAAATCCCAGTTGCCACTCTTCTGACCATTTTGCTAGTTTATCCAGATCTCTTCTTATTCTGCCCACCCCATCTGGATCATCTACTCTGTTGCAGATCCTGGTGTCATCTGCAAACAGACAAGCCTTACCCTCTAGTCCATCTGCAATGTCACTGATGAAGATATTGAAGAGGACTGGCCCCAGGACTGATCCCTGAGGTACCCCACTTGTTACTTGCATCTCTTCTGACTGCATACCATTTACCACCACTCTCTGTTTTCTGCCTGTCAACCTGTTTGCCACCCAGTTGACCAACTTCTGACCAACCCCGAGCCTACCCAGCTTGTTTATCAATCTTCTATGTGGAACAGTGTCGAAAGCTTTGCTGAAGTCAAGGTAGGTGACATCAACTGCTCCCCTTGGTCCACCACTCTGGTTACCCAGTCAAAGAAATCTATGAGATTAGTTTGATAGGACCTTCCTTAAAACCCATGCTGTCTTGGATCCTGTGCCCCTATGGATTCCAGGTGTTGCACTATCCTTTCCTTAAGGAGTGTCTCCATAATCTTGCCCGCTACTGAGGTAAGACTGACTAGTCTGTAGTTCCCTGCCTCCTCCCTGCTACCACTCTTGTGGAGTGGGATCACATGAGCCCTTCTCCAGTCTTCTGGGACCTCTCCTGTGCTCAGAGACTCACTAAACAGTTATGCTATTGGCTCTGCTAGTTCCACCCTTAGCTCCTTTAGTACCCTGGGATGTATGCCATCAGGTCCCATTGCCTTGTCCACTCTGAGTTTAGCGAGCTCTTGTAGGACCCTTTCTTTTGTGAAGGGAGTAGTGCTCACCTCCCTCCCCCCTGTGTCCATGGTGCTGAGCTGTTGAGCCCTGCCCTACCTTCTCTTCAGTAAGTACTGAGCAAAAGTATCTATTTAGGATAGATGCTCTTACAGGGTCTTCCTCCTCACATGCCCCTTTTCTCCTTTGAGCTTAGCAATACCCCCTCTGGACTTTCTCCTTTCACTAATGTATCTATAGAAATTTTTGTCACCTTCTTTTACTGTTTGTGCCAGTGTTTCCTCAGTTTGGGACTTTCTCTGCCTTACTGCCTTCCCTGCTTCCCTTAGGGCAGTTTGGTATGCCTCCCTATCTTCATCCCGCTGTGTTCCCTTATATTTCCTGAAGGCCAGCCTTTTGGCTCTGACCTTTTCTTCTACTGTATTTGAGAACCAAAGTGGTTTCCTTCTTCTTTTGCACTTCCTTTTCTGTCTAATAGAATGGGATGTTGCTTCAAATATTGCATCCTTAATGCTTGCCCACTTTGCCTGTACCCCCTCATCTGTGTTTCTTTTTGCCAGGGCTAGCTTAACTCTGCTGGCCATCTTATCAAAGTCAGCTCCTCTGAAGTCCCATATTTTTGCTTTGGAATGGGATGATTTAGTTGTAGTGGCCAAACTGAACCATACCATGTGATGGTCACTGGCCCCCAGGTGACCTTCTACCTGGAGATCTGTGATCCCTTCCCTGTTAGTCAGTACTAAATCTAGGATAGCCCTGTCTCTTGTGGGTTGTTGTACCAGTTGTTTGAGGCCCTCCTCCTGCAGGGAATCCACCTTGTGTCTAGTTCTGGCAGATGTTCCTGCTGGTATTGACCAATCTGTATCCGGCATGTTGAAGTCTCCCATTATCAGAACCTCCCCTTTAGCTGTCATGTTTTGTATATCTTCTAGCAATAATATGTCTGTGTCCTCCCCTGGTCTGGGGCCTGTAGACAACCCCAGTTCTTATGGCTGTCCCATTTCCTGTTTCCAGGGTGACCCACAGTTCTTCTGGCTCCTTATGTGTATTCTGAATTTATGTAGCTTTGCTATTTTCATTGACATACAGGGTCAGTCCACCCCCCCCCCTTGCACCTCGGTCTCTTCTGAACAGTACATAGCCAGGTACTGAAGTCTCCCAAGTGTGGTTACTGGTAAGCCATGTCTCATTAATTGTTATTGTGTCCAGTTTAGCCTCTGACATTATTGCCTACAGGTCTAGGATTTTATTTCCCAGGCTGTCAGCATTTGTGTACATGATTTTCCATTGGCCAGATTTCGGAGTGTTAGTTGTTGGGTGAGGTCTGGCATTTCCCCTGCGCGTGGTATGGGGAAACTGACCTTTTTTCTTACCTGGTGATGCAAATGAACTGTAAACATGCTGAATCCCTGTTTGACCACTAGCTGAGGGGGGAGGGGTGTTCTTCTCATTTGACGTATGGGGTGCTGCACCCCTCTCCCCATTTGCTAGTTTAAATATTCTGTAAAGACGTCAAACTTCTGCCCCAATGCACAGACTCCCTCCTTAGTCAGATGCAGTCCATCAAATTTAAAGTACTTTCGCTCCCAAAACTGTTGCCAGTTCCCTACAAATCTGTGTCCTTTTTCCTGGCACCAGCCCTTGAGCCACATGTTTAGCTCCCCTATCTCCCCTTCTCTGACCTTCCGTCCATCTGCTCCTCCTCTCCCAGACTGGCAGGATCTCAGAGAAGGAGATGCCAGACGAAATGGATGATAGTTTGTCACCCAGCCTGGTCAGGTGTTCCTTGGTCTCCACAACTGACTGGCTGGCTAGATCATTAGTCCCTATGTGTACCAGGACGTCAATGTTTTCTCCTGCTTCCCGAACAATTTTGGCAATGCGGGTCAGTGTCTCTCCATGCACAATGTACCTGGGAGACATCTGACCATTACCCTGGCTGGAGATAGTATCAACCTGCAAATCATGGAGTCTCCTATGATCAGAGTTTTTGGATTTCCTTTTTGCTTTTTTTGTTTTGGTTCCTGATTTGAGTGAGTTTTGTTGTTGTCCTAGCTCCTGTGCTGCAGTGTCCTGCTCCGCAGTGTCCTCTGCCCCTTTGTTTGATTTCGGAGATAGAGGCAGATGCCTGTTTGTAGTGTTTATATGGTTTTTGGAGGTAGTATGTTGGAGAGCGTCGAGTGATGGGGCACCCGATTTGCCACTCCTAACCACCTGCCAACCTCCCAGACCAGCTACCCTCTGCGGTCGAGGTTCTTCTGTTGGATGCTGGGGAAATGGTGGGTGGTTCTTATAAACTATTTCCTCTTGAATATGAAATTTGAGGCGCACAATCTCTGCCCATGCTGCCCGGAGCTGAGCCCTAAGATCTCCAATGGCCCAGCATGTAGGACAGTGTCCTAAATCCTGTAAGGCTGTCCTTCTGAAAAGTGTTCCACAGTACCTGCAGTTAATGATATCCATTCCAGATAAGTTGCAGGGTTTATAACCCGGTCAGAGTAATTAGAAGGAAGAAAATGTAAGTAATGGTCTGATTTTGTGTTTTGTTTTCATATAACTTGTTATAACAAGTCAAATTACTAGTGCCCCTGTAAATGAGCTCACCTTGTGGATGCCCCACTGATCCGCCTCTTCCTGCTTTGCCACAGGAAATGTCATGACTGTGGTACCCTATAAAAGGAGTGTAGTGTGGGGTGGTTGGGGATGGGGGTGGGTGTCTGGGCCCTTCCCCTGCGGAAAAAGAAGAACCACGGACAAAAGAACAAGGAGGTAAGAGCAGAAACAATCGGTCAACAACAAATGCAGTAACCCTGAAAGCTTATCCAAATGTTAGATAAAACTGTAAAACCTGTAAAGCACCACCTGTAATAATTTCACAGAAGATATACTCTGTAAGAAACACTTTGATACAGAGAAAAATAAAGCAGTAACAGAAGATATACCTTGCAAAAGACAATTTGAATCAGAAGATTACAGCAGTAATCTGTCAGCACTCACCTGTAGGCACACCTTGTAATAATGCAGAAGAAGGTATACCAGCAACAACAATTTGAATCAGAGAAAAATAAAGCAATGAAATGTCAGCAACAAACAGTAGCAATCCCTGTGAGTACAAAATAAAAATAACAACACACAGTAAATCTGCTTAGCCAAAAGAAGTCTTAATCCTTTCCCTTGCTCTGGTAAGGTTATCTGCTCTGTCCTTTCAAGCAATCTAGAAGGAAAGAGCTGAGGTGAAGCAAGGTGCTTTGGCCAGCAAACCAAGTCTTCTACCTCCAACTAGGGGCACCTAGACTACAGCCTGCTGAAAATGGATCAAGTCTTCATTTAATCAGGTATTTCTTCCTTTAATAAAACAAGACTTTCACAGTCACAAACAATGGTGGGTGGGGAGCAGCTGCTGGGATGGGACAGGAGATTAGTGTTCCATCAAACTGGGTGTGTAATGAATGTAGTACTAGTGTTATTAATTTCTAGTATGGGGAGCTTAAATTCACGACATTAAAATTGTTTAAGGTCACTGCTAATTTTGTCCTATGTGGCAAATTAATTTTGGTGTGGATTTGTAGGAGAGGGAGTTGGAGAGTAGTGCCCTGCTGTAGCATGCTAGGAATGGTACAAAACTAATGCTGGGGCAGGTCTGGTCTCAGCGACAGCATGAACCCGGAGAGGCAGAAACTGGTACATGAGACCTTTGAACTGAGGTAAAAACATCAGCACGTACTGTATGTCTAATCTGTGTGGTCTTTTCAGTTGTTGTACAGTGTGAATGAGCACAGAGGGAATTAAATTAATAGACATGGGGACTTTGAAGGTGTTTTTATGTATATTATGGCATGTGCAGGAGTTTCTGCATGCTTGGAGAGCAAAATTAGCAGCAGAAGTCATAAGACCTTCTTTGGCATATTGACACAGGCAGTTACAAAACCGGAGAAAAAAGTGATGGAATCAAATATTTAGTTTATGTAGTTATATGTGTTGAATGGGGAGGGATGCAAGTTGTGATGTACCCAAGCAAGTGCTGTTGCTAATAAAAAAAATGCATTTTTATATTTGTTTAAACACTGTTTTTTCTGTCTGCTTAATGACTTCTTGGGACTATCATAAAAATGAGATGCCGCATACCATGGGGTTATCCCAGTAAAGGACATTTTAAAACAATAAAAAGTATTTTATTAATTTAAAAATGTATTTTCTTTGGAATAAATTGATCTATAGAATAAAATATGTTTTGCAAAAATAGCAAGCAGACTTGAAATAATATTTTCAGTAACTAGATACCAAAGTGACTTTGTTTCCATATTTCTATAGTTATTGTATTTATTTTTTTTACTGAGATAAGGTTGGGGGATATGTTAATCTGTACTGCAGGACAAACTGGGATGGGTTGGCTTTATGGTAACGTTATAATGTATTTGAGTGAGTGACATTTGTGAACTTGTTTACTTGGATTGTGATTTAATTTGTCTGCAATTTGTCTTTATCACCAAGTCTCTTTCAACTTGTCTCATTTTTATGTGTTTCGGATGTGTTGCTGCACAGCAGTCTTTAGTATTTTGTGTTTTTGGGGGTGGGAGGGTATTTTGGACAACATACTGTCACGTGGACTGTAGGGACTCTGGGGATGGTGCTAAGGTGCAACTAACAAAGCATGGGAAGGGAAGAAATGAGTAGAAATTGCAATAGAAATAGCCTCCAAAATACACCAGAATGCACCAAAATGTTAATAAAAATACTGGAGGCCTAGGCGGCCCACCAGACCCCCAGCCTACTATTTTTATTTTTTGTCTGACTTGAGCTCCCCCATCTATAGGACTCCTGGATCTGCCCCTGAGCACAGTCCATTCTGGCACTAACATAGACCTTTGGTGAAGCAGTCACCCTTCTTGTTGCCAATCCCTCAGTGTCTGCAGTATTGTTTTTTGGCAGCCCCATACCAGCATCTCCTCTCTTCTACAGTCTACGGTACAGGACTAATGTCATCACTTTCTTAGCCTTTTGAGATCCTTCCTATGGAGCATAACAGCTCCTCTTTGCTCTCAGTGCCTAACAGGTTTGTGCAATATCACACTTAATGAATGTTGTGCTTCTTCAGCATTTGAGGGTCCTAGTGGTGACTCTTCAATCCTGATAAGACTGTCTGGTAGAGCACACCTGCTCTTCTGGTCCCCCTCAGCCTCCTGATATCTGCCTCAACAAATTACTGGGTGGGTACTGCTCAACATTTACTCAGAAAAGATTTAAAGAAAGCTGTTTGTCTCTAATAATTGCTTGAGGCACAGCACTCTTCAAGCTGCATCTGAATTGTTGTCTACATTGCGCTCAAGTCATGGATGTCACCTTTCAGGCTTCTCCATCCCCTTTGTTGCAGGGTAGGCGCAAAGCCAGCTCACTTGACCACAGGAAGAGACATTCTTGCCCAGCCTGCTGGTACCAGCTGATGCAATTTCAATCTCGAATCTTGTGCCTTGGCCAGTGGGGCATAAGAAACAATGTGCAGGTATTGCACCCTTGCCCTAGGAGGAGAAAGCAGGTCTACCTGCTCCAACAGCACTCCTGCAGCATTTCCAGAGGTGGCGCTGCTATTGTGTGTAACCACAGGATGGCTGCCACTCCAACCTCAGATTGGTGTCATGAGTGGACCTCCACATTAGATGAAGGGAGGGACAGTACCAGTTGTCTTCCTGCCTCAGCATTATTTATGCCAGTCTCCTGCCTGCCCATTTCAAAGCCATCAAACATCCTGGACCCCTCCTCTGCTAGATGTGTCCTCACCACAGTAGGATGGGTAAGCACACACATAGCAGAACAGGGTTTTGATAGGGGAAGGGGCATGCCAGGGGGTCAGGACAGGCGGCCAGGGAGGATCTGCATCAGAAGAATCAGGGCAAGCAGGTGCAACTGAGGGGAAGCTGGAGTGGATGTTCATAGGTAACCAGGAGCTGAGGTGAGGCAGGAAGCGGGCTGGAGAGATAACGGAATGAAAAAAAGGAGAGCCAGTTTTATGAACCTCTTCTTCAACACTGCCAATCATTGATGTTTTAGCAGTATGCCACTGCCAGAGAGGGACCTTTTTTCACCTATCTTATGCCAGTGGAGGACATTAACAGTCAACTTTTTCTATCTAGATGGCCAGTCATACCCCACCCCTTCCCCTCACCACCATCAAAAGGGATTGCGTTTATACAGATTGAGAAAGTGGTGCAAAACTACACAGTTTCTCACAAATAGCCAAAGGGCAGTTATCAGGGAAAGACACGAGACAAAACTGCACAAGGGAATTCTGGAACAGGCTAGTGTAACAAAAAATAACCCCTCAACAAAAGGCAACCTCAAAAAACTTGGGCAACATTAAAATAGAAGAGGTGGGTTGCAACTGCCGTCAAGCCAAAATAATGATCTGTGTGTGTGTGTGTGTGTGTGTGTGTGTGTGTGTGTGTGTGTGTGTGTGTGTGAAATAAGCCTCTGCTAGCCCATTTTACACCTGTTCAAACAAAACACAAAATTAAGGAAAATATATTTTTCCTTTTCTGCTGCTACCCTCATGTTTACATTATTTTCATTTGAACCACTGCTCCCCAACTCCAGTGGGACTGGAGTGGTACCAGTATCTAAAAATCATTGGTTTGTACAGTGCTCCAGGAAACCACATTTATGAAAGGCGCTATATAAAACCAAGTTCTATTCCATCATATTCTGTCATACTTAGAGGTCATGCTCGGCATCTAAGGGATACTTAGAAATTGTATAAGGGTGAGTTTCCCCAAGGACTCATCTGTACAGCACAGTGCTGATCCTTATTGTCAGTGAATGGCTTTGCTAGGGCTCTACATTAACTGTTAAATTATTCAGACTAACTCTTTCACAATGCACAGCTTAACCTCTGGAACAGTCAGTCCTCTCCCATCTATTTCATCAGTGGTACTTATTGTCAAAACACAAAACTACGTAAGAGCCATTTCGCCGTCAGTTCCTGCAACACCCTGCTCATAGAGCTCCAGTTGTCCATCTGGGGTGGGGTAGCAGGTGAACAGCACAGTCCATTCTGGCACAGACATAGACCTTTGGTGAAGCAGTCACCCTTCTTGCTGCCAATCCCTCAGTGTCTGCAGTATTGTTTTGTGGCAGCCCCTTACCAGCATAGAAACATAGAATTTGATGGCAGATAAGGACCGCTTGGCCCACCTAGTCTGCCCATTTTCCTACCTAACAGATAAGCTGCAGATCCTAGTTAACCAACAGCTTACTTCCTCCTACCCCCCACTAGGACTGCCTTACGTCTGTCCCATGCATTCTTGAATTCCCCCACTGTTCTTGACTCCACGACCTCCTCAAGGAAGACTGTTCCATGCATCCACAACCCTCTCTGTGAAAAAATACTTCCTCACATTACCTCTGAGCCGACCCTCCTCTATCTTCAAATTGTGCCCCCTTGTTCTTGAACATCTCTTTTTCTGAAAGATGCTACCCTCTTGGACTTTGTTGATTCCCTTGAGGTACTTGAAAGTTTCTATCATGTCCCTTCTTTCCTCAAGGGTATACATATTAAGCTCCTTTAGTCTTTCTTCATATGTCTTCTGGTGCAGACCCTGCACCATTTTGGTTGCCCTCCTCTGGACAGCCTCTACTCTGTCTATGTCTTTGCGGAGATGGGGTCTCCAGAACTGCACACAGTACTCCAGATGGGGTCTCACCAACAGTCTGTACAGAGGGATAACAACTTCCTGTTTTCTACTATTGATGCCTCTTCCTATGCATCACAGTATCACCCCAGCCTTCCTTACTGCCTTCTCACATTGCTTGCCCACCTTTAGGGCATCTGATATAATTACTCCTAGGTCCCTTTCCATTTTTACTGTTGTCAGTGTCTCACCCCCCATTGTGTACTCTTCCCCTGGGTGTTTGCCACCCAGGTGGGTGGGGGGTGGCCAGCTTGAAGACTTCCGGTGGGATTTGGAGGGGGAGGGGACATGCCGGGGAGCATGGATGAACAACATATACCACTCCTAGAACTACTGTTACAGGTGAGTAAGCTGTTTTTTTTTCTGCCCAGGACCATCTTACAGATGAGCTTGCTCAAAGATGAATTGCCTGGTTAAATAAAGTTTTTGACTGCCTGATTGATATGGTTTCCACTGCTCAGCAATTTGGCAGTTGCCCCTCCAAGACCCTTTCCCTTCCAAAGAGATCTTCTGATGCAGGGGTCTCTGGTTCATCCCAACCTGTGCTCCCTACATCTCCACACCTGGCTCCTGAAGAGATAGAAGTGAACAGGTACAAGGTGTCCCAGAAGGACTCTGAGATTCTCCTAGGTGCTCGTAAGCCCTCTACCAGAAAGACTTACACAACCAAATGGAGAAGTTTTTCTGAATGGTGCTCCAGATCCTATATAGAATCATTCCAATGCCCACCGGAGAAGGTTTTTGAGTTATCTCCTAGACCTTGCTGTTGCAGGATTGCAATACTCTTCAGTTAACGCATTTGTGCGCTGTGTCAGCATACCACAAGCCAGTTCAGAATCTCGATGTAGTTTAACTGCCACTTTTTAAGAGGTTCTTGAAGGGCATTTGCACACAAAGCCCCCAATCAGGAAACCTGACACTGCTTGGGATCTCAGTCTTGTGCTGGTCATGCTAATCCATGAGGCATTTGTACCCCTGGCTACATGTGACCTCAAAATCCTAACCTGGAAACTTGAGTTTTTGGTGGCCATCTCACCTCTGCCAGCAGGGTCTCTGAGATACATGCCTTGGTCACAGATCTTCCGTATTCTGTCTTCCATGGGGAGAAGGTGGTACTTCACACACACTCTCAAGCTTTTTTTTTGTATTATATTTTTAGTATTTTTAAGTTTCAACAATATACAGATAGAGTATATAGTACAAAAAAATATGAAATTCATGCACATGCCACCACAATTATAGGGCATACAAGTCTCATACAGGAAGGAGATAGGGTAAAAAGTTACAAAGTTCATTAAACTAGATATTTTCATTCTGATTACTATTACCAGCCCAAAAAGATCTCATTCATGGCCAAGGTCACTGTCAATTTGCCGTTAGTCCCCCATTCCCCGGCATGACAAACTAATACTCCCCATCCCTCCTACATAAAGCCATGATGAGCATGTGCATTGAAAAATAAGAAGAAAGTACCATTCCATTGCAGTATAACATTATAAGTCATTCAATGTATTAGAAAAAAGTAGTAAAAACGTTCTGCTAGTTTCAACAGGACAAAATCTCTCAAAAAGTAACTTTACCTAATAATCCTACTATTTAAGGCTACTAAAGGCATGCTACCTGAATCTGTTAACTATTGATGGCATGCTCTGTGACTTTTTTACTTGGGGCTCTCCCAATGCATAATTGCAGCCCCGTGTGCCTGCAAACCTCAATTAGAATTTCATCCCCTCCCTTAGTATCTGAGCCTCCACAGGAGTCAAGGATACCAGAAACTTATTCAATGAGGAATCATTTCTCTCTCCCTTTAAGGGCATATGTGAGTCTGTCCATAGCTAGCGTTGTCAGCAGCAGATTTTTCCACAGTGCCATAGTGGTGGCTACGCAGGACACCTAGGTGTTCAGTATGACCTTTCTGGCTTATTCTTACACATCTAGGGTACAAGCCCCACCCGCCCCATTCTGTTCTATCCCAAACAAAAGGGACAAAGGGGAGAATTCAGTCTCCCTCCCCCAGATAGCTGTGATGTCCACTGCTACATCCTTCCAGTAAGTTCTAAGGACTGAACACTCCCAAAAATAGTGAAAGTCAGTGCCTCTGGCTACTGAGCATCAACCACACATCAGGGATACACCGGGGCAGAATTTGTGAACCATGCTAGTGAGGTAATATAACCTATGAATGAATTTGTATTGTGTCTCCTTGAATCTGTTACATAGCAACAGTCCTATGTGAAAATTAACTATAGTTTTCCAATTCTCCTCCAAAATGGGCTAGCCCAAATTTATTTCCCATTTTGCCTTAGTTTGCCCTGTTAGATCCGGGAAGAGTACTCTATCGTGTTTAACTGCTCTACCAATTAAGCCCTGTTCTTGCTTTCTGGCCCCAAGTATTTCCTGTTCCTCCTCCGTCAGTGAAGAATTATCCATTGGCATTCTATGCAAATCCCCACCAAAGTTTCTTACCTGTAAGAATTTATAAAAGTGTGAGGCTGGCAGCCCCAGACTCTCCTTAATTGTGTTGAAGGAATATATGCCCTCCCAATTGTATAGATCCCCTATATATCTGACCTCCCTTTCTTCCCATAATTTAAAACCAGGATCTTCCAGTCCTGGAAGAAATTCAGGATTCCGTGCTATTGGCATGAGAAGGGTATTTTCCCCTTCCACCCCTCTCCTTCTCTTTAATACTAGACCAGGCTTCTAAAGAGCTGGTTATTGGGCTAGCTGCACAATCGAGCAGACTCGATAGACCGTAAGGCCTGCTTCTGCTGGCATTTTCATTTTTTTTTTTTTTAATTTAGTCTTTTTATTAAATTTATAAATGCAACAATTTTACAGGCAACAATACATCACTTATTAATACAGTACCAGTTGATAACATCACAATACATTACATGTATACTTGTAGCAGTCAGATTAGGGGAAAATAAATTAACATCTTATTACTTCAGTATCCAGAGAATCATAATTACTCATTTTAAGTTCAGTCTGTGATCCATTCAAATCAAATCAGGCATAGCACGGTGAGCCTTCCCCATCCCTCCCAGATTTTATTCCCATTAAAATTCAAGGAGCATCACAGATCATATCCCAAGTATCTTTTCAGTGTAAAGGAAGAGCAAAATTACATGTTCAGTACATAGCTTAAGGTACAAAATCATCATAATGATTTAGTTGGTATGATATCCACTTTTGCCATTGTACATCAAATTTTTGAACTTTGTCAATCATGTTGACCGAGAGTCGCTCAAGGGCATATATCTTCCTGGACAATACAATCCAGGCTTTTTTAGTGGGTATTTTATTTGTAAACCACAGTCTAGTGACAATTTTGTGGGCTGCTGTTATAAATTTTAAAATTTGTTTCAGCAAGTTTTTGTCAATTCGCAGACCTTTTGGTTTAATAAAAGTCAGTATAAATGTGGGAGTGAATAAATCAGTGGTGTCATAAATTGCACTCAGCTCCTCGAGGATCTCCTTCCAAAACTTGGATAGCTTAGGACGTGACCAAAGGACATGGCTCTGATTTGCTCTATCATCCCCACATTCTCTCCAACACTGTCCCTCCCCTAATTCTCCCATACTAGCCAGCAGGGCTGGTTTTCGGAAGAAACAAGAACGGAATTTCCACATGTATTCACACCAGTATGGTGAGAAAAAGATTTTTATAGTTGGTAAAGCAGAGTCATTCCAGTCCTGCTCACTGATCGATACATGTAGTTCTTGTTCCCATCTAAACCTGATTGAGTTGGTCGAGTCTCCCTGTCTTTCATTTAAGGCCTTATATATCCTACTAATCTGGTGATCCGAGGTCATTCCTCTGATATGAGCTTGTAACAGTTATATTATTTGGGAAGGGTTTTCACTCAGGGCTGCGAGTGACCATTCATATGGTTGAAGGTACGACAATGGGGAATAATAAAGACCGCCGTCACAGAGGTACAGCGGTAACGAGCCTTTGTGTGAAGCAAATACACAAAACAAAATGATGTAAGAAACCACTATGGTTCTCAAAGGAAGTGGCAGTGAAGGTTCAAGAGAAAAAGAAAGCATTCAGGAAGTACAAGGAATCACAGAAGGAGCAGGACAGAGAACTGTATCAGTTAAAGCAAAAGGAGGCTGGGAAGGCAGTCAGAACAGCAAAGGCCCAAACCGAGGAAAAGATAGCCAACTCAGTTAAGAAGGGGGATAAAACCTTTTATAGGTACATCAGGGAGCAAAGGAAGACCAAGGGAGGGATAGTGAGGCTTAATAAAGGGAGGGAGGGTGGGCAGAGGGTGACTGTGAAAAGGCAGAGATACAAAACAAATATTTTTGCTCAATATTTACAAATGAAGAGGGGGAGGTACCTAAAACAAACAGTAGAAACACTCTGGATACAGAAGTTGATAACAGCCCATTTACAGAAGAAAGGGTTCTGAAAGAACTCTTAAAACTGAAGGTGGACAAAGCAATGGGGCCTGATGGGATTCATCCCAGAATTCTAAAAGAACTAAGGGTAGAACTAGTGACACCACTGACTACCCTCTTTAACAAATCATGGGAGGATGGGGTGATACCTGAGGACTGGAGGAGGGCAGATGTGATTCCCCTTCACAAAAGTGGGAACAGGGCAGAAGCAGGAAACTACAGACCTGTTAGTTTAACCTCAGTGATAGGGAAAATGATTGTATCACTTCTGAAGGAAAGAATTGTCGAGTACCTAGAGGCCAGAGGGGCACAGGATCCAAGGCAGCATGGATTCACAGCGGGAAGGTCATGCCAGACGAATCTAATAGATTTCTTTGACTGGGTGACCAAAGTAGTAGATCAGGGAGGGGCTGTGGACATGGCCTACCGAGACTTTAGCAAGGCATTTGACTCAGTCCCACACAAAAGATTAATATACAAGTTAGCCAGCCTGAGAGTGGGTCCCAAGATGACAGCCTGGGTAAAGAATTGGCTGGAGAATAGGACACAGAGGGTAAATGGAGTCCACTCTGAAGAAAGGGGGGTTACTAGTGGGGTACTGCAGGGCTCAGTATTATAACCGGTCCTCTTCAATGTCTTTATAAGCGACATTGCAGAGGGACTGGAAGGAAAAGTATGTCTCTCTGCAGATGACACAAAGATCTGCAACAGAGTTGATGCACAAGGTGGGGTGGAAAGGATGAGAAGGGACTTGGCACGGTTAGAGGAATGGTCGAATGTATGGCAGCTTAGATTCAATGCTAAGAAGTGCAAGGTAATGCACCTGGGAAACAAAAACCTAGGGGAAGAGTACACAGTGGGGGGTGAGATACTAACAACAACAAAAATGGAAAAGGACCTGGGGGTAGTTATATCAGATGACCTAAATGTGGGCCAGCAATGTGAGAGGGCAGCAAGGAGGGCTGGGGGGATACTGGGATGCATAGGGAGAGGCATCACCAGTAGAAAATGGGAAGTTATTATCCCTCTATACAGACAGCTGGTGAGACCCCATCTGGAGTACTGTGTGCAGTTCTGGAGACCCAATCTCCGCAAAGATATAGACAGGATGGAAGCTCTCCAGAGGAGAGCAACTAAAATGGTGCAGGGTCTGCACCGGAAGACATATGAAGAGAGACTTAAGGAGCTTAATATGTATAGCCTTGAGGAAAGGAGGGAGAGGGGGGACATGATAGAAACTTTCAAGTACCTCAAGGGAATCAACAAAGTCCAAGAGGGTAGCATCTTTCAAAAAAAGAGGTGTGCAAGAACAAGGGGGCACAATTTGAAGATGGGGGGCGGCTCAGAGGTAATTTAAGGATTTTTTCACAGAGAGGTTGTGGATGCTTGGACGACCTTCGGAGGAGGTTGTGGAGTCAAAAACAGTGGTGGAATTCAAGCATGCATGGGACAGTCATAAGGCCATTCTAGGGGTTGGGGGTAGGAAGAAGTAGGCTGCTGGTTAACTAGGATCTGCAGCTTATCCAGTAGGTAGGGAAATGGGCAGACTGGGTGGGCCAAGTGGTCCTTATCTGCCGTCAAATTCTATGTTTCTATGAATCTGAGCTGCCATACATTTGACCATTCCTCCAACCTTGCCAAGTCCCTTCTCATCCTTTCCACTCCATCTTGTGTATCAACCCTGCTGCAGATCTTTGCGTCGTCTGCAAAGAGACATACTTTTCCTTCCAGTTCCTCTGCAATGTCACTTATAAAGACATTAAAAAGGACCTCTTCTCTTCTACAATCTTTGGTACAGGGCTAATGTCATCACTTTCTTAGCCTTTTGAGATCCTTCCTATGGAGCGTAACAGCTCCTCTTTGCTCTCAGTGCCTAACAGATTTGTGCACTATCACACTTAATGAATGTTGTGCTTCTTCAGCCTATGAGGGTCCTAGTGGTGACTCTTCAATCCTGATAAGACTGTCTGGTAGAGCACAGCTGCTCTTCCGGTCCCCCTCAGCTTCCTGATATCTGCCTCAGCACATTACTGGGTGGGTACTGCTCAGCCTTTACCCAGAGAAGATTTAAAGAAAGCTGTTTGTCTCTAATAATTGCTTGAGGCATGGCACTCTTCAAGCTGCATCTGAATTGTTGTCTACATTACGCTTAAGTCATGGATGTCACCTTTCAGGCTTCTCCATCCCTTTTGTTGCAGGGTAGGTACAAAGCCAGCTCACTTGACCACAGGAAGAGACATTCTTGCCCAGCCTGTTGGTACCAGCTGATGCAATTTCAGTCTCGAATCTTGTGCCTCGGCCAGTGGGGCATAAGAAACAATGTGCAGGTATTGCACTCTTACCCTAGGAGGAGAAAGCAGGTCTACCTGCTCCAACAGCACCTCCTACTGCATTTCCAGAGGTGGCGCTTCTATTGTGTGTAATCCCAGGATGGCTGCCACTGCAATCCCAGAATGGTGTCATGAGTGGACCTCCACATTAGATGAAGGGAGGGACAGCACCAGTTGTCTTTCTGCCTCAACGTTATTTACGCCAGTCTCCTGCCTGCCCATTTCAAAGCCATCAAACATCCTGGACCCCTCCTCTGCTAGATGTGTCCTTACCACAGTAGGATGGGTAAGCACACACATGGCAGAACAGGGTTTTGCTAGGAGGAGGGGCATGCCAGGGGGTCAGTACAGGAGGCCAGGGAGGATCTACATCAGAAGAATCGGGGCAAGCAGGTGCAACTGAGGGGGAAGCTGAAGTGGATGTTCATAGGTAACCAGGAGCTGGGGTGAGGCAGAAAGCGGGCTGGAGAGATAACGGAATGAAAAAAGGGAGAGCCAGTTTTATGAACCTCTTCTTCAACACTGCCAGTCGTTGATGTTTTAGCAGTATGTCACTGCCAGAGAGAGACCTTTTTTCACCTATCTTATGCCAGTGGAGGACATTAACAGTCAACTTTTTCTATCTAGATGGCCAGTCATACCCCACCCCTTCCCCTCACCACCATCAAAAGGGATCCAGGGTTTATATAGATTGAGAAAGTGGTGCAAAACTACACAGTTTCTCACAAATAGCCAAAGGGCAGTTAGAAGGGAAAGACACGAGACAAAACTGCTCAAGGGCATTCTGCAACAGGCTAGCGCAGCAAAAAAACAAGCCCTCCACCAAAGACAACCTCAAAAAACTTGGGCAACATTAAAATAGAAGATGTGGGTTGCAACTGCAGTCAAGCCAAAATAATGATGTGTGTGTGTGTGTGTGTGTGTGTGTGTGTGTGTGTTGTGTGTGTGTGTGTGTGTGTGTGTGTGTGAAATAAGCCTCTGCTAACCCATTTTACACCTGTTCAAACAAAACACAAAATTAAGGAAAATACCTTTTTCTCAATTTTGGACACATTCTAAAAAAATCAGTATACCAACCAAATATGTGTTCAAAGCACCTTTGTGGACATTTCATATATTGTGTCTCAAAATGTTGTTCAAACTATCACAACAGTCAGTGACAGTAGGAAAAAAAAGCTTCCCTTGATCTGATTTGCTGTTGGAACATCAAGGCTAGCATTCAAATTATGCACTTGGTCACCGATTGAAAGAAACTGCAATCCAGCCCCCCCCCTTCACCCACACTCTGTGCTCCCCAAATGTCCCTTAGTCAGACTCCTAGTCCTAGAGTAACTGTAGGAACTCATCAGAGGTCTGAGTCCAATTCATCCTAACTCCTACCTTGTTGGTTTCAGGTTTTCCGACTGCATCCTGCGATCCTGGGCCTCTGAATCCGAGCCAAAGCCGGTTGCTCCCTTATCTCTGCTGCTGCCTATATCTCCATTCCATGCTGTGTGTGTGTTTGTTCCCCCCCACGCCCCATCCACCGTCGTCAAGCGAGCCCTGGGACTGGGAGCACCTCCTGCTTAGGGGGTCTACGAGGATCAGGATGTCCCGAGTCTCAACACCTGTCCCGAGACTCCCAACTAAGGCAAAGGCGGGTCACAAGAGTGTCGGGGAGCGAACGGGAACCCCCTGACACCACCGCAATACAAAACGCAGACAGCGCTGATCTGTAAGAGCCTGAGTGAGAGCGGGGAAGGGAAAGCGACTGGCAACTGCAGACGTCTAGTGCAGCAGCAGTGCCGCGCTAAACTTGATTCCCACCAAAAATGGCATAAGCTGATTGGCTGGGCTGGTGGCTGCCTGGTGAGGGAGCAGAACGGTGTCGCCATCGGCATTCCTGACTGTTCTGCCTCGGCCCTCAGTAGTCAATATAACCCTGTCCCTAACTGCATCCTGGAACTGTGTGTAAATTCTGGGTGGGGGGGCAGAGCCCCCATCTAATATTCCCGGGGGGGGCTTCAGCCCCTCAGCCTCCCCATAGTCAGTGCCTATGACCCCTGGACAAAGAATCAGAGAGTCGACCTTGGTGGGGGGGGTCCACATAGGGAACACAGAACACAGATTAGCCTTGTATGTGGATGACGTGCTTTTATATTTGATCAACCCAGAGATCGCACTGCCGGCAGTACATGACATTCTAGAGGAATTCGGCAGACACTCGGGATATAAATTAAATATCTAAAACTGAGGTGTTGGCCTTTAATTATTAGCCATCCCAACACACCAGGCAAAGGTACCCATATAGATGGAACCTGGAAAAACTAAAGTACCTGGGGGTATATCTGGGCAAAAACACACAAATCAGCATTTGATAATGACTACACTAACTACTCGGTACAGCTGAACACAGATCTCACACAATGGAACATGTTACTGCCCAGCCTGATTAGACATATAGACCTTATTAGGATGTAGTCCTACCCAGAGCATTATATTTATTCCATAACATACCCATAGCCCTCCCACAGGAGGTATTTCAACAATTGAACAGGAGCATTTCCAGGTTCATTCGGGCTGGACATCAACCCCAAATTCGATTTCCAATATTGTGCTTCCCCAGAGATAAAGGTGGCCTCTCCCTACCACACCTACAGATGTATTATACAGCTGTCCAGCTGGAACACCTCCTGGCAAGACAGTTCAGTGCAATAAATTCTCATTGGAGAGGGATTGAACAAGTACTGTTCCCTGACGAAGAATATTTTACAGCCATATGTGACGTAGGGTAGCCCCTTCCAGGACCTGCCCACAGACAACCCCTGGTTCCACCATAGACTAAAGGCTTGGGCTGCATCTAGGAAGCTCCTGGGCTTGACACCCTTCCTGCCACCATTATGTCCAGTATACCTTCTGCTGGGCTTCACCCCGACTACCCTGGACACCAGATTTAAGGAATAGGTCTCCTCACACTTCATTACTTGTACCAACTCATGGTCCTGGGCACTTTTAAAACATTTGACACTGTGCAACAGGAATTCGGACTAACCCAAACAGATTTCTTTAGATTTTTACAAATCAGGCACTACTACATGCATTTGCCAAGTGCTGCGAACCAGCCTGAACTCTACCCCCCAATCCTGACACGTATACTACTTCTCATGCGTTCGGTGGGTGCTGCCCACCTGGTGTTCACCCTGTACAAGCCATTAATGGAATCCCTGGGTGGGCTCACCAGCACAGTCAGGATGAGGTGGGAGGAGGAACTGGGAATTCCCATCCCGGATAGCCGGTGGGTGGTTGCAACACGAAGAACAGCCACGGTATTGAGCTCACACCAGTGGTGGGAATACTCCTGGAGACACCTGATAAGGTATTTTTTAACCCAGCTATTACCAAACACTACTCCATATCAGGTTCCTCCAGCTGCTGGTGCAATTGCAGCGAGACCAATGCGCATCACACACGTGATGTGACGTTACCACGGTGTGGCACCCTTTATCAGTATGTGCAGAGTGAGCTTGGGGCGCTATTTGGGAGGGAAGTTCCTCTTACACCAGAATCCTACTTATTACTGCAATATAATGAACCGAATAAGAACCCAAATTCCCGATACTTATTGGGAATACTGTTAACCACAGTCAAAAAAGCGATCACCAAAGCCTGGCTCACCCCCAGGATACCCACAATAGGGGATTGGTGGGTTATAGTGAACCAGATATACCATATGGAAAAAATCACCCCCAGACTGAATGATCCAGAGGAGAGGTGCGCCTTGGGGTGGCTGCTTTCTTGATATTATAGGGCACGGGACGATACCTTTGGCCCCTGAACAGCAGAGGCAACACTGGAAGGCAGGGGACAGGGGACCCTGGAAAGTTATAAACCAAGAAACTAGAAGAAGAAGAATCATCATTTATATGGCACTTTCATACACAGTATCCCAAAGCGCTTTATAAGCAATGCTTGACTGGTAGTGAAGTGACTGAATGTGTGGTGGCAGCCATATCGCAGATCATCACCCACACACAGCCTGGATAATTACATGAACCAGTTTATGGGAAGGGGAATGTTGGCCAGGACACCAGAAATGTTCCCTACTCTTTTGCAAAGAGTGCCCTGGGTTTGTTTACTTCCACCTGGACACCCACCAGGATGGGCACAAGGGACCTAGGTTTAACGTCTCATCCGCAGGACGGCACACCCCAGCTGTACAGCACCACCCAATACACAATACCATACAATACAATACCACCCAATACTGCACTCAGATGCCAACAATTTGTAGGTGCAAGTCCAATCCCAGTGTGGGATGAGAACCCACGACCTTCTTGTCCAGAGGCGGATGTGCTACCAACTGAGCCATGCTGACACCTAGCAGGGTGGACAAACAAGGAGGTCACCCACTTCTACTTAATGCTGTCTAATGTATGGAAACCAGAATGTGACTTAAAGCAGTACTTTGTGTCTCTTGTTTTTCCTTAAAAACCTGTATAACACAGTAGAACGAGTTTCGACCCTCTCAAAGCTGCAAGCAGTAACTGCAATTGTATGTGAATGTAATGAATTGTGCCACTGTTTAAAATTGTTTAATAAAAATTAATTTACAAAAACAAAAAGTGACCCACCACGTAATGCTTATTGTGCCATCCACTATTTTTTTATTTATTTATTGAAATTTCGGAATTACAATCCTTTGAGTCATAGACTCCTTTGCAAAGGCTCCACGACAGATAAAAGTGTGTGCAGCATTGATTAACGTGTCATCTTTACACAAGTTTCAAAACGCTTCACATGCAGGTCAGGCTAAGTAAAATAAAATAAGCTGTGTGTTACAAGGGATAGCAAATCTGTACAGAGGCTGCAGTGCTAGCTATCTGTAGCAGTGATTATTATAAGTGACCTCGGCACAATTAGAACGGTAATTGAGTTGTTTGAACTTGTTGGGGTGTACTTATTGTAATCCACAGGATTAAAGAGCCTCTGGTAGATGTTTGTCTCTTGAAACCTCCCCTCTTGCAGATTTTCAAGGGTCTCATAAATAGTCCCATTTTACATTATTTGTATAGAAACTGTTTAAAAAATCAGTTTAAAAAAAAACTGGGCTGAAATGGAAGGCGCATTTTCTGACCTCTCTGAGCAAATGTCTTAAGCAAAGTCCAGGGGTCCCAGGATCCTTATGTAAGCAATAAACCACTCCAGGGTGTGCATTAGGCAGTTTAACACATGACTAGGAGGCATAGTGAGGCACGAGGCCAGCGGCCGGTATCATCCTTCTCCCTAGCCATGTTTAAACTATCACTACCCTGAGAGTAGTTTATTGCACTTATGAAATGGTGAATAAAAATTAGAGAAATTAATAAAGACATTACAACTTTTAACATTAAAGAGTTTGCAGTTTATTAAAGACAATAACATTACGCCAGTTAAAGTAGTCCCTTATGAATGGGTAGTTGGTAACTTTTTTAACTTTTTCTTTTAACATGTAAACATTTCATTTTTGGGAACTGCAAACAAAACTCATTTTTACTTCAATAAAGTACTATTAATTTCTAAATATAACATTTATTTTTGTTTTTAACAGAGTTTCATATGTAATGTATCAAATATAATTTTATTTTCCAAAATAGACTGTGCCATTAAAAGTCAGGTTGCAGTTTTGCATCGTGACTCCTGTAAATTGTGGACTTTGGGGCTGGTTCTGTTGTATTTCTCCAGTGTACTGCCCTGCTGTCTTGCCATCGGGTGTCAATGTGGTGCAAAGTTGCCTCACTTGTTACATTGTGGATTGTGTGATGCCTGTCGATTCTTTTTCCGGTGTGACGTTTTCTGGTTTCGGTGCAAGGATAGTACACCATTTCCTGTGGTCTTCTGGCTTGGCATGCCAGTAACGTTGGAGGCTCACTTCGTTTTTGTGTCCCGTTACTGATATTATTTTGCAGCTTTGCAAGCCGGCGTCCGACAGCAGTTGCACCGCGGTTGTTCACAGACAGTGGTTGGTATACCGCTGCGAGAGACCTGCTTCTTCACTTAACCGGGACATGAAGGTCGACAAGTAGTTTAATCCCATTGGCTCTGAGGAAAACCACACCGGGAGGGAGTCCAGCTGCATTTGTGGAAGTCTGCGGGGGTGCAAATAGAGGGCCTTTGGATCTGGAGACAACTTACTCAGGTACAGTTTGAAACTTTCAACCAGGCAAAGGGGATTGCCCGGTTGAGAATACATAAAGCCACGGTGTCCTAATTTTCTTGTTTCGTGGGGGTTGTTATGATTCTTTGTATGTTCGTTGAAGTTTAGGATGACAAATTCAGCACCATTTTCATCCATTTTAATGGAAAAATTATCAGGTTTCAACTGGCACAGGCCTTCCTGACTGCGCCTGTCCACATATAGCTGGATGTCAAGCCAGACTTTTCTGACTAAGCCAGGCGCGGTTCAGAGAGAACACGTTGGAGAAAGTCTCAATTTGTGCAAATCTGCAGTTGTTAGTGCTTCATGATGACTTGTTTTGTCTTGCTGGGCTCTTCTGTATGTTTTAAGTTTAGCTGTGAGCACAGCATTACTGGAGTGGAATTCGGGATCTTTTATGAGGTTGATAGGCCATGCTATGCCCGGCGACCCCAGGTGGTGGTTCAGTGCAGTTCGGAGACCGCAGAAGCTTGAGATAGCGTACTCGAGTCCTGCAGTCGTCCGAGCCTCGGCGTAGAATCTCCTTAGCGTGGTGTTCAGCTCTTCTTTTGAAATAGAGTGCCAGTCAATGTGTGTTTGTGTATATGTTGCCCATTCATTGAATACCCTTAATGCCCATGCAGTCGATCGCTGAGTGTTTCGCTCGTTTTTTTCTTGTTCAAGAATATTGAGCTGGTTGTCAGTGTAGCTGCAGAAATGGTTACTCACTGCGGCATACTTGGGGTTTTTTTGACAGCTGGGGTCGCTTGTCTCGCTCGTACAGTTGCTCATTTCTGAGGCTCTGGGCATCTCATCTGTTGGCTCATTTTCAAATCTCATTAATTTTTCTAGATCTTCTTCCGTTATGCTAATGTTAAAGTTTCTTTCTGGTAAAAGTGCCATGTTGACAAATTGAGAATGCAGTCACTCACAGTTGGTGATAAGCAAGATGGCTGCTTTTCAATTTGCCAACATTCTAATTGGCATCTTTGCCAGGATCAATGCCCACAGGGTACTGCTGGTCCTTTTTCCTGTGCATGAGAATGAATATCACATCCCTAGCATCCAATCAGAGCTCTCATTTTGTGATGCCCATTTCATAAAATACGGTTAATGTCTCTAGGATTATATTTATGGTTGTTGCAATCATGATAAATGTATGTTGTTAAGCAAAAGATCCCAGAAACCACCCCCTGGATAAAAATGTAACTTTTTTTAATTTGGTAATATGCAAGTTCTAGCTCTCAGATCTGATGTTTGCAGTTTTCTGCTGTGACGTACAGACTGTAGGGATTCAGTCTGGACTGGGCCTCATGGAAGTGCAGTTAATAAAATGCTATAGCTGTTGATCCTTTTCTGAAGATTATAAATTGAATAATCCACTCTGGGTGTGCGTCAACACTCACTTCCTAGGTGGTTTAAAAGCCATCAGCTGCCACATACGCCTCCCACCTCACCCAGAATGATCGGTCATTGCAAGATTGCCACACACTTGACTCTGGATTATTTCTTATTTTTAAAGTGTTGGTGGTTTCTGCATCTTGAAAGAAATTGTGGAGAACACCAAGCAAAAAAATCCAGCATCAGGCTCTGTGGTTAAATATTAAAAACTGATTTTTTTTTTTAACTTTTAAAAACAGATCCACATACCACAGCCCAGTGTTCCACTATGGTCCATTACCAACGTTTCATGCCCATACTTTGCGCTTTTTCAAGGTGCTACAGTCAATTCTTTCCCCTTTCCTTATGTAGGGCCCATTTCTTAAAGTGACAGTGCTTACAGACAGTTTTACAGCATTGCTGATAACAAACCTGCTGACAGAGATAGCAGGAATGCTAAAGTGCAAATCACATGTACAATTGTTGCCTGAACACCACAGAACTGTGCAAAGACACTCTTATAATAGTGACCCACACCCTAATATTAAAAACAAATACAACTCTGACTTTAACAAGTTAATATTGTCTCCATACTTCAAAGACAATATAGAAGTCAGAATCAAAGGTTCCTGTGTGGAGTATCATGCCATGAAATTACTTCATCATTTTACAAAGTCATATATATACTTATTAATTTTCATCTTCCATTCCATAATTTCCCACAAGAGATTTAAGAGACCAGATCCAAATATCATGTTTTTTTTTTTTCCTTTTTTTTTATTGAAATGTTTCACCAGGAAAGCCACACTGAGCAACAAGTTGCTCGTCTCCCGGTGCGTCCTGAGGGGGTACAAGGAGATCAAATCATACATACAAACATTCACCAATCAAACAATAACAATAAGAACACTAAGCAATAGTACAAGACGGTATACATATCACTGGTGATACTGAAGGTAATGTACAAAAATAAGTGCATTCATGAATATAACGTGGCAACTACATTCAGGAGTGGAGAGTACTACCACAAGTGAAAAAAAAAACAGAGCTAACTAACCAGAAGTAATGAGAGGTAATACTTGTAAGGAGAAGGGGGTTAGCCACAGGTACACTTCACTGAGAGGAAATTATGTGGGGCAGAAAAGAGGGAGTGGGGGGAGTATGAGTAGCAAATCTGGTGCACGAGGGCGTTCAAAAGTTTGGGGAGGCGATGCGAGAAGGTCATCTGGTCTGTTGAAGTTGAACAATGAGGAACTACCATTAAACGAGTGTCATAAGAGCTAAGTGAATGGGCAGGTGGGGGAGGATGGATAGTGAGGAGGTAAGATAAGTGGGGAGCATTCCAAACCAGAATTTAGATATAAATTTGGCACAGTGGAGGTGGTGGTGGTTTTCAAATGAGAGAAAGCGGTACCCAGGTATAGATGTTGTTCACCTCATTTTAAAAAGGGAGACAACTGTCATTCAGACCTGGGGCTTCAGTACCACCACATAAAGTAAAACTCCTCCAGGTTTCCCTCTTTAATAACAGATTATCCAAGTCCCTTCCCCCCCTTGGCCAATGCCAGGTCTTTCTATAGCTTTTTTTTTTTTTTCAACTTTCTTTATCCTGCACGATGGATCACTACTGTCCTCTGCCACCCTTACTTGTCACCGGGGTCTTTTGGGAACTTTCATCCGCTAGGCACATCCCGGCGGAACTCCCACGCAGGCCCAGAGACTTCATCATGTGGCGACCCCAGGTTTTTCCACCTGAGTTTTTCTCCCTCCCCTGTTCTACAGGGCCCCGGAAGTAGCGTCGCATGTGTGTGGAGACATACATACACGCCACAGCTCCATACTGGCCCCGTCTACCCTCCCTGTGGTCTAGTACCGAGCTTCTTGGAGGTGGCACTGCCACCCAGCCTCCACTGGGTGGCAGCCAAACACCAAGAGGCCCCCTTACACCCTCCCAAGGAGGAGAGCTGCCTGCCGGCAACCTGCTCAACATCCTCTCCATCCCCCCACCAACCTTCGCCGACCCAGGCTCATTCCTGAACCAGGGTCACCGGCATGGCACGAGGTGTGGCATCCAGTGCCTCAACCCTCTGCACCACCGGGCCGGTCTGGTCTTTCTATAGCTTGAGATAAGAAACAGTGTTCACCCATAGTATACTTCTTGACATGGTTTGCCAGAGCATTATCTATCTCACCTTTTTCTATAGCCCTTGCATGTTCTCCCACCCTCAATTTCAAACTTCTTTTGGTTTTGCCCACATAATATGCATTACACATTACATACATGCAGCCAAACAGATAACTCTGCTAGAATCAGAATTAACAAAGTTCCTTATTTCAGAAGTCTTGTTAACATCATCCACATGAAATGTCCCGGACTTTGTGACCAAAAGGCAATATTTACAAGTCCCACATTTAAAAGTACTCCCCATAACTCAACTAGCCATGAATCCTGGCTACAGGCCTCTGATAACTATTGGTCACATAAGTCTTTCACGTTTCTTCCTTTCTGTTAAGAAACCTTGGAGCCACACCTGGTATCTCCTTAATGGCTTGTTTGTTTTCTGTCACTGCCCACTGGTTTTCTGTTATCCTTCTGATACAACTCATTTCAAGGTATAGAAAGACGTAGTATTGGACGGGGGGGGGGTACTTGGATAATTTGTTATTAAAGAGGGAGACCTGATGGATTTTTACATTACGCACCACTGAAGCCCCAGGTCTGAATGCATTTACCTGAACCCTTGGCTGTTTCAAAAGGATATTTATTTAAGCAATAAGGCATGACAGGAGGTGTGTTATGGTGGGATAACTGCCTACCTCAGGGTGGGTTGAAGCAGATCGTAGAAGGCAAAGCTGAGTGCTTCCACCACCTGAGAAGGGCCATTAGCCCACCATAACTCACCCTCTGGAGTGCATTATTGTGAATATGAAATGGGTCCTTTTTAGTAAACTGGATGTATTTTTTAAACATATTTTTTTGAGTTACTTTAAGCCAGGCTGTTGAGCTGGACTGATGGCACAGCTGAAAGTACCCCTTGGCCAATCAGGAGACAGCATTTTTTCTACCCACTTCTTAATTATATTTAAAGATTTTTTTTTCTTACCACTAGTACCCTATGAGCTGAAGCATCTCATTTTCATGAGGATCCTCGGGGGGTGACAGCAGTGCACACACACTTGTTACAACACTCTTACACAACCAAATAGCAACCAAGGACACACTCAAATGAAGGTAAGCAAACACGGAGATAATAACACTGGGTGTAGCAGGTTGGTTACAAAGGCAGAAGCAGGGAGCATTCAGGTGATCAAACAGTTCCCTATAGAATGCGGATTACTGGAAAGGCTCCAAGGTAAGGTGGGAGTTCACTCTAGCAGGCAGGAGCAAGATAGGTGTATGCATGTCACAGTCTGCCCCAGCCTTGGGTGCAGCAATATAATGTAGGTCCTGGGAGTGGAGGGCACAGTTGCAGGTGAAGGTAGCGAGGGAAGACTACAGGTATTAAGATTCACTTCTACGTGCACACTTGTGTAGGAAAGAAATACCGGGAGTGAATGACCTGTAAGAACTTTTCAGAGCAGTTAGCTAATCTAACCCTAAGGGGTCATGAAGCATGTGGCAAGGCACCTAGAATTAGATTGACAGAGGTAGCCTAGTCCCTGGCGTGCCTTATAGCTATTTTATTTTTGATACTTTGTTACATTCCTCCAGTGCAGGCCCTATTATCCTGGTCTAGTCGCCCCCCCCCCCGCTCCGTCACCCCAGCATCCCAGAGACTTAGCTCGACCTCTATTCTTTCCAAAATGGCTTACCCCCATGGTGGGGCCAGCAAGTCCTCCCTTGCCTGCTTGAGAATGGATCCGGGTCTTGGAATGATGACCCTGTCACCGGTGTGGGGCCTTCGAGGAGTTCAACCACTCATCGTTGCTCTATGCAGGATTTTTTCTCCTAGCTTTCTCCTCTGGGATGCCAGCTTTGGGGTGGTTCGGAAGCTCGCATGCAAGCATGGAGAATGTCACCCCCGGCATTCCCCACCCAGTATGTCTGTCCGAGCACACTGCCACCTGTGGTCACCCAGGTGGCAATATTGCGCAGAGCATAACTGTCTTCCCTCCCCAGAGAAGGAAAGCGTACTCTGAGATGTTCATTCGTCCTCCCCTTGGCCGGACCCCAACGACCCAGGCTTGCTCTCGAACCCACATCCCCACTGTGATGGCAGGTGTGGCTTCCAGCACCTCAACTCTCTGTGCCACTAAATTAGCTTATCTTATAGCTATCATTTAACTAAACTGTATAATTTTCAAAAACTATTGTTCTTAAAGTTAACAAACAAGACATGCGGGGGGAGTAGAGACTTGGCTTCCTGTACGAATGCTCTTACAACAGGCTCTACATCACGACTCCAGTATTGTGACAACAGTTCCCTTAAAATTCATTTTACAGTCTGAGACTGCTGGATTCCTCTTCCCTGTTCTTTAACTGTGCTGCGATACCTGACTTGACAATGGGGGTGACCTCAGAAGCAGCAGAGATCGATAAAACAAAATCAGGTTGGAGACAAGGCAGGACCGCCCCCGACAGATGCAGGGCCTTGCAGCAGCAGCAGCTCCACTGAACCACCGTGACAGATGATAGCGGAGACGATGCAATCGAGGGATGTAAAAATGAAGCTGACCCCGGGAAAATTGGAAGCGCACGATGCAGCATTTAAAGACCTTGCCAGATCAGTGGCGGAGCAGGAGAAGTGCTCAGTTTCCACCCAGGTGGCAGTTTCAGCTTTAGCCCAGGAGAACGCACAGCTACGTGGTTGCCTTGAGGCACTGGAAAATAAGGTGTGCTCTGGGAATTTACACTTGGTTGGAGTCCAGGAGTGCGCTGAGGCTACAGACTTGGGGGATGTTGGGGTGTATTAGTAGGGGTATCACAAGTCGGAAGAGGGAGGTAATAATCCCTCTTTACAAGACACTGGTTAGGCCCCATCTGGAGTACTGCGTGCAGTACTGGAGGCCACAGCTTCACAAGGACATTAACCAGATTGAGGCAGTCCAGAGAAGGGCAACCAAAATGGTGCAGGGACTGCATCAGAAAACATATGAGGACAGATTACAGAGCTCAATATGTATACCCTTGAGCAAAGGAGGGAGAGAGGTGATATGATCGAAACATTCAAACACCTTAAGGGCATTAACAAGGTGAAAGAGTCTAACATGTTTAAATATAAGAAAAATAGCAGGACAAGAGGACACATCATGAGACTAGAGGGAGGCCGGTTAAGGGGGAATGTGAGGAAATTATTTTTCACAGAAAGGGTGGTGGATGCATGGAACGGCCTACCTCAGGAAGTGGTGATATGAATACAGTGCAGGGCTTCAAACAGGCATGGGATAGGCATAAGGGAGCAATACAGATGAGTATGAATAGATAGGCCATTGAAAGAGCAAAGGACGATGGCACATTCATAAGGTAGAAAAAGAAATGGGCAGACTGGATGGGCCTTGCGGTCCTTATCTGCCATCAACTTCTATGTTTCTGTGTTATGTTTCAATTTTTTTAAAAATTGGTTTTGAGTGATGGGTGTTCGCTCGGCACACTGGAAACCTGGGTTTGTGCCCCAAGCCCGGACGTCGGGAGTGGAGTCCAGCAGGAAGGGAGTCACAAGCATCCTATGGACGCTTCCCTCCTGGGGGGGCAGTGATGATCCCAGACCACTTGTTAGGCGGCTCCTGGTGGTGGCCCTGGGCTGGTGTTCATGGCGGCGTGAAACCTCGACACATCGCCGAATGCCCCCATCCCACAGGACGCCACGTGGTTGGACCACCACATGAGAGGGGTGGGTTGGGGCAAAAAGCAGGAAAATAGAGCCATTTGGCCGACCGGATGATGGCTGCCGGCCCTGCTCTCCATGAAACTATGAATTGTCTGCGCTGACCCTCGTCTTGTGTCCAGTGTAGAAGGAAGTCTTCGGTCAAATCTCCTGTCCCGGTTACCCTGCACCAGGATGGGGGCCCCCTCCCAGTGATGGTATATGTTGAGTCAACGGGGCCGCGGCAGTAATGAGGGTGGCAGGATGGTGACGGGGACTGGCAGCGGTGCCCTAGGCCGCATGGCCCGCCAAGGGTTCAGGGGAGCAAAAAGAAGTAATACACAAAAAAAAATTGGTTTTAACAAACCCTCACAGTGCCACTAGACATTAGTAGGGACTCGTTTCATAAAGCTTACTGAGTCAACCCCAGGGTACAGCCGCAGAATGTTGCTCAGCCTCGGTAAAGTGATAGTATGCACCAGTGGATCGAGAACCAGGGATATACTCCTCTCAGCTGCTAGAGCAACCTGCCTGATCATTATTAACTCCTCAGATATCAAGGTTTTACCAAACTTGTCCTTCCAAACCAGGGCCAGGAGAATGAAGTTCACTGCAGTGCGTCAGCGTCTTCAGGCCCTAGTATTGTGCATTCATTCATTCCTCTCCCAGCACGACTCTGCATTACATACAGAAGGAAAAGTTGACAGTTTTCTGACCCAAGGATCACAGGCCACTGGATAAAATGGACAGAGGCCAAATTTACCACCAGGTCCAATGCAGACGCAGAAGATGAAGGAACTGGGACTGAATAAGAGGAGGTTTGGACTTTTTTTAACTTCTTCAGCACACTGTTTAGATTGTTCTTGGCTGAATAGCTCAGATTCTTACAGTTACAGGGATCGGATATTTGTTAGAGACTTTTTCTTGAATGGACACTGTTGGGAGAAATGCTTTATTTTTTTCAGGGACACTCTGGGACATTTTCGAGTGAGTCTTGGCTTCAGCTGTAAGGCTTCACATGGTAGCAGCCATTTTCCGTATCTCTAAAAGAGGACATCTCGACAGCGTGCGGTGCAGTCTACCAACATGTGTGCTTATCAGCCCAATCTGTACAGGGCTGGGACCCATCCCTGGCTATAACAATCTGTTTTACAGTGCTTACCAATATATTTTTTGTGAGAGAGTTTGTTTCCTTAACGGGGGGTGTCTGTTTGTTTAAGAGAAATCTTACTTGCTTTACTGCCTTGAAACTGTTTTATAGCAAACTACTGTTTGCTTTCCATGTTTTCCTGAATAATTCTCCCTAAAGGACTAATACCTAGCCTTTGAAGCAGCTAGCGTACTTTGAACATTTGTCGGACTACACAGTATTGGTTACCCCAGCCTCCGACTGTAGACGAATACAGTGACAAATGATTACGATTATCAATGTTATTGATTCACAGTTTGCATGGAATGTGTACTGTAGAACGTTAAGTGCATTGTGTCAGGATGTGAACTGCTTATTTGTTCACTGGAAAATAATAAACAAACATTTCAAAAAATCATCTGGGACTGTCAGTCATTTCCTCCCAGCTGGCCCCCGACGTCCCTGGCTTGATCTCGAACCCGAGTCGCCAGTGTGGCAGCAGGGGTGGTGTTCAGCACCTCAACTGTCCGTGCTACTGGATCAGCTCATTTTATAGTTATTATTTAACTAAACTGTATCATTTTATTTTAATTATTGTTAACAAACAAATTCCAATACCCCCCTCTCCAAGGCTGCCCTGAAAAAAACTGGGAATCTTTTAAGGTTTTTTGACTTTCTTACTGGCATCATTTTATTCTTCCTGCCACAATTTAAAAATGGTTCTTCATTTCCTCTCTTTAGTCTTACTGCTGCCAAACAGTCACTCAAAAAACGGTTGTGTCCTACTGCAATTGTACCCGAGTCCTGTTACTGAGACACTTTGTATACTACCTATTTCTTCATACTGCTATTCTATCAGATACTACATTATTATTTTTGGTTTTTTTCTTTTTAATTGTTTTTTCTTCTCTCAGACTTGGCAGGGGATGTGTCCCCAATTCAGCACCCCGGACCTGCTCTCCTGGCATCCCCCTCCAGGGCACCCAGCAGGGTGGCCCGTAGCTTGCCTCCTATGGCAGAGCTCTACCGGGGGGGGGGGCCAGGGGAGAGACCGAGATCCACCAGAGGCCCCAGCCGAGGCTTACGCCTGAGGTGTCATTCGGGAGGCAGTCTGGGGAATTCACAGAGCTCTGTGACCAGAAGTTTCCATGGTTACCCCCAGGAGCATGAGCGTGCAATGATGTCAGTGTGGGACAGGCGCTCTCCCGCACCCATCCCACAGACGTCCACGAACGCTCCATATTGCCAGGTGGTCCTGGCTGTTGGACATCCATTCTCCACTGGGTGTCACTAGTGTGCTGGGAGACCACAAACCCCCCCCCATGGAGGTGGAGAACTGTCCCTAGGATGCTCATTCAACCTCCCTCCTGGCCGACCCTCTGATGCACCATGCTCACTACCGAACACGGGTCATCAGTACCACAATCAGTAGAGCTACCACTGTGCCGGCGCGCTGGCCCATATTACATTATTGCTGATATATATATTTTCTATACTTGTAAGTAATATATATTATATCTATGTATCTTGATTTTTTGTGTATTACTGACTGTTCCCTGTCCTCTGTCCCCCAGGTCACATCTGTCAATGAGATTGCTTTGTATCTCTGTTGTGTCTACCTGGTGAAACATTTTAACACAATTTCATAAACCAGCTGAGATGTGAATAAGCCTGACTACCACTACACAATGACCCTTTATAGGCCAGGTACAGTACCGACGCTAATGCTCTAATGTGTAACACCCTTATGAGCTGTGATCCTACTAGAAGTCTCTAGCTTCCTAGTTACCAGTTTTGTAGAGTGCAGCCCACGAGAAGCTCAAAGGAGGCCCTTGGGGAACTTGCTAAATGGAAAGGTCCCCGCCTTCCGAATCATTGAGCAATTAAGCACATAGTGGGCCCTATTCACGAATGCCAATGCACCGCATAAGGGCAGCATATAGGAATTCCTACTACTGAATGCTGCACAGTGGGGCTCTGCACCCCCCCCACAGCATTTATTCATGGGTGCGCTAGTGCCCTGCCCTCTGGATTTCCTCACCAGCCTCAGGGCACCGTGACAGAGGCAGAACGGGGGCATGCCAGGGGGTGTCTGAGCTGCACGTATTCATGAAGGCACTTGCATGCCATGCCAGTGTGAGTAAACTGCATGAGTGGCGACCCTGCCATAACTGTTCTGTGTGGTTATGTGCCCCCATCAGGCACCAGCCAGAAGTGCAAGCATTGGGATCCCTGCCGCACCATTGCCCCAGCCCACTGTACTACTTGGGTGGGCTGGGTGGCCATTTGGGCAAATGCCCAGTGTGTAATGCCTATGGGGTATGCACCCTCCTGGTATCTCTTGGCCAGGCATGGATGGGATCCACTATGGGACCCAGGACGGGCATTACATTGGATGCCCCCTTGTGTCCTACACTCTGCCCCCATACCGCCACATTCATCAGCTGCATGGCTGCACACCGAGGGGTGGGGGGCACCGTCCGGTGGCAGGATTCATGAATGCTGGCCTGCACATGGCTGCCCCCGGGTGCGGAGTGGCATGGGTGCACTACGTGCAATCCGCACATAGTGAATCGCTCCCAGTAAGTGCAGCCCTGGATTATTCACTTTGTTTTAATCACATTTCTTATAAAGTCGCTTTGTGTTTGCTAGCAGAATGCAAATTGATCATATCGGTATAGGTGGAATGGATTAAGCAAGCTGTGGGGGTGTGGGAGGCTGGGAGCCACTGACGTGGCTGGAAATGAAACAGCAGCTAATGGGGCTCAGTCTGACCGATGATGGGGGTTGGAGACAGAAAGCACACTTTTCAAAGCACTCAGTGAGTGTGCTGGCTTTTGCCATTTTGATGATGCTGTGCAGCCAGCAACCCCTGTCTGACTCTGTCTTCTCCCCCCCAACACCACTTCCTGTAGCATATGTAGGAATAAATAGGGTAAGCCTTGAGGGGGTGCTTCAGCTGAGGGAGATGGGGGCCACCAGGGGTCACTCAGTGAAGCTGGACCGGGGGAGACTGGGAGGGGAATCAAGGAGACGCCACTTTACTGAGAGGGCGGTGGAGCCCTGGAATGCACTGCCCAGGGAGTTGGTGGCTGCTGCAACTGTGGAGGGGTTCAAGAAAGGCTGGGATAGGGATAGCGGGAGGGTGCATCCCACAGCCCTGCTGGGTGGTGGAGTACCTTGTAGGGAGGGAGAGGAGGGGCAAATAATGGTGCCCTGGGAAGGCACTGATTATCGAGCAAACTTGATAGACCATAGGGCTTAATCTGCTGGCTTCTTAGTATGTTAGTATATTCCTTGTAATACTGCCTGCTGTATTCCAGGGAAAGCAGACCAGCAGTCTGCACCCCCCACCCAGCCCTGGCTGGTAGTATAACATAGAGATTATAGTAATACATGTGAATAAATGTGACACTTCCAGCAGAACTGAATTTGATTCCCACACCCTCCACTTGGATACAGTGTGACCCTGAGCAAGTCACTAAACCTCCCCAGTGCTCCCGGGTCACCCCTGAAAACAGGTTTTGTACCTATTGGATGCTACCCAATTACTGAAAGAATAAAAAAAAATTCTGATGGTTGGGTGCCTAACCCTGCCACCGGTAGATTTTTGTACCCCAACCCCAAAGTCCGGTGGTCAGGTGCTGAGCCCAACCTCCAGTAAAGATTTATTTTTCCCATAGAAGTTTTTTTTTCTCCCTCTGTGATCAGTGTGGGTGGCTTTCAGTCCTGTCCCCATCCCCTCTTGGCCAGCACCCACCACGCTGGTTCGTCATGCCCAGGATCCCCCATGGATTCCTCCCCCTGCCCCGTGTCGGGAGTGGGAAGGGGAGGGCCATCCTCTTCCCACCCAGAGACACCCTTCCAGATGGGGCAGGCAACTGTCGATGGTGTGGGGTGATGGAAGGCAGGGCCTCATTTAGCCCACACCATCCCTTTTCCTCTTTTCTCCCTTGTCCCCTGGCTGCCGTGGCATGTTAGTCTGTGCGTGGAGGCGCACATGCCTACAGGATCACAGCCCCTCCCTTTCTTGTCACTCGGACTACCGGTACTATCCCCAGGCTTGCAGAGACGGTGAGCCCCCCCACCACCCTGGAGGAGGAGGAGAGCTGTCCTCCAGATGCTAAATCCACTCCACCCCACCTGACCTCCAGTAGCCCAAGCTTGTTCCTGAACCTGGGTCACTGGCCCTCTTCACCACCAGGTTGACCCTCCAGTACAGAACTCTGTGTCCTCACCATGTCCAGCAGTTGGGTGTCCAAATGCACTACTGGTAAAGATTTCTGACCCCCATCCAATTCATGCAGTTGTGTGTACAAGCCTGAGGTCTGGTAGTTCGGTACCCTTCCCCAAGCTGATAAAGATTTTTTGTCTTAGCCCCCCCCCAAGTGTGGCTCAATCCCCTTGCCCTATACAGTTAAAAACACAATCCTTTCCCACCCTCTGTGCACCCTACCACCCATTCCCCTGCACCCACCGCTGTCCTTCGTTATGACTCCTGCTGTCCTTTAGTGCCAAATCCTCAAGGTCCATCCATGTGCTGTTGCTCTGCCAGCTGACCGCATTCAAATGAATAGGGTCCATTAATTACAATAAGCCCATTCATTACAACAGGGCCCATTCACTACAATAGGACCCATTCATTACAACAGGCCCATTCATTACAATAAGCCCATTCATTACAACAGGGCCCATTCATTACAACAGGACCCATTCATTACAATAGGCCATTCATTACAACAGAGCCCATTCATTATAAAAGGGCTCATTCATTACAGTAGGCCCATTCATTACAACAGGGCCCATTCATTACAATAAGCCCATTCATTACAATAGGACCCATTCATTACAACAGGCCCATTCATTACAATAGGCCATTCATTACAACAGGGCCCATTCATTACAATAGGGCCCATTCATTACAATAGGGCCCGGTCATTACAACAGGCGCATTCATTACAATAGGGCCCGGTCATTACAACAGGCCCATTCATTACAATAGGCCATTCATTACAACAGGGCCCATTCATTACAATAGGACCCATTCATTACAACAGGCCCATTCATTACAATAGGGCCCATTCATTACAATAGGGCCATTCATTACAATAGGACCCATTCATTTCCATGGATTTGTTTCCATTAATTCATAACTTTGTTGTTTTTTAATATTTTTTTACATACTATTTTCTGTCAAATTCTTTGCTAGCCCCACCCGCATGATTCCTATGTGTCAACTTTTAAATCCCCTCCTAAAAGGGTGTCTGCAGCATATGCCAACATCCACTGCAAAAACCTTTGTGTGAACCATTTGAAAGTTGCCACCCATAGCGTTTGTCAGGATGGGGCTAGAAAAGACCTTGACAGAATTATGAATTAAAGAAAAAAACATTGAAATGAAAGGACCCATTCAGTTCAAAGGCCCATCCATTTCAGCGTTTTTTTTCTTTAAGTCATGACTTTTAGTTTTTTAATGTTTTATCCTACTTTTTTCTGTCAAGAGCTTTTCTTGCCCCACCCTCATGAACCCGGTGTACCATTCGCACAGTGAAATCCTTACAGCGACGGCAATGTGGTCGCTGCAACCCAAATAACAGTCATTCCGTCTATCAGGATTTTTCAGCCCCTGCCATCTTGCCACCCCAGGGGTGTTGTGCTCTTCTCCTCCTACACCTCCAACCTGGACGTGTGATTATCTTATTGTCCGGGGGTGCGGGGGGGGGTGAAGCCAAAATCTGCCACGGTGCCTAGTTGCGATGGCAGTCGGGTGGCACTATTGCCAGGTGACACGGTCGCCATCAGCGTTGTGCTGTCATTGTAGTGTCAGTCGACAATATCAATGTTGAACCGACATGGTGAAACCCACAAACCCTACGGGCGTCAGTTTTCAAATCCCGCCAAATGAGTGTTTGTGGTCGATGCTGGTGTAAGCTGTAAACACCCATTTGGGTGGGGGGATTTGAAAGTTAACACCCATAAATCAGGAACAAATATTTAAAAAATAAATTATGAATTAATGGAAATATTATTGAAATAAATGGCTCATTCCAGTGAAAGGGCTCTGTTCATTTCAGTACACTCAGAGGAGGAGCAGCGCATTGATGAACACTGAGAAGTCCGCATTGAGGGACAGAGAAGCCACGACATGGGACAGAGGCGGGTGCCATTACCAAACTGGCTGTGGATGCGGCCCATCCCAGCCCCCCCCGCAGGAACAGCAGTGGGGGCACAGCCAGCTGCCCACCTCTGAGACAGCCCTCCCCATCCGCCCTGTAGGAATGGTGATATGACCAGCAGTCAGCAGTGACCCACTCCACCTCCCCTCGGGAGAGGAGGGGCATCCTTCCAGGAGCCACACTTAGTGGCAATCCAGCCACAGCCCCCGGGTGAAGGGGCCATCCATACAGGAGCTGTATTCGGCACCGATGCAGAACACCCACTTCAAGCAATCACACATTGTTGGCATGTGGGGTGTGGCTAACCCCCAAGTTCAACACAGCATCTCAGCACAGCTCTGCAGGGTCAAATTCTATTAGATATTAAAAAAAAACACTTTTATACACTTGCTGCAACTTTAACTAAACAGGGACAGAAAGATCTAACAGTGCTGACCAGAAGAACATAACTTACACTGCCTTCAGTGATGCTAGAAGCAGCATGGTTTGTGATAATAAGTCAGCCGCTGGGGAGAAGTTCCCCATCCAAAGGACATACACCATGGCACCAGTAAAGACCCGCCTGCCACATAGACAAAAATGATCCCTGCCAGCCGTCAAATGTGGCTTTATTGAAAGTGATTCAGAATCTGGATCAGAAGCTAAGAGTATGCTCCCCAGAGGAAGGACTTGGTTGATCCGAAAGCTTAGACATTGTTTTCTTTTTGTAACATCTATGTTGGTCCAATAAAAGGTATCAAACTATTTGCTTCTGGATCTGCAGATAGAAATGATGAACATGGGCTGGGGATTCCAGAGGAAGACACTAAAGGAGCAGCAAAGAAGGCAGACAAAGTCCTCACCATCTCCACAGGCCTCACTGAAGAAAACATACTTCTACAGAAACAATTGGAGAACCTGGGGAATGCCACTTGTGAGCTTTTCACATTCAAGTGTTGGGACTGACAGAGGGAGTGGAGGGGGAAGCCTCCCCAAGACTTTGTACAGCAGTGGCTGAGCGAGCTATTACAGTGCAAGGAGGACTTTTCAGTTTTAAAAGCATACCAAATCACACCATGCGGTGGGACAGTCTGCACAGCCATGGAAGAACCTGCCCCTCACAAGCTCCCAGTCATGATGGGAACTGTAATGGATCTTGACAAGATGCGTTTCTAAAATTTGCAAAACAGAAAAACTGCTTGGTTTGAAAGGACAATCACATACACATTTTCCAGACCTGCAGAGGAATAAAAGCTTCGACGGGGTTTGAGCATGACTTAGACAACTCAGAGAAGGGAAGCATTTTTCAGAAAAAAGGATGCTCAGGGACAAGGGGACGGGCTGTGAAGCTGGCAGGAGGTAGCTTCAGGAAAGATGTGAGGAAGTACTTCTTCACAGAAAGAGTGCTGGATTCCTGGAACAGTCTTCCAGCGGAGGTGGTGGGGCAAAAGCAGTGGTGGAGTTCAAGAATGTAGAGGACAGGCACAAGTGACTCTTAGGAGAAAGGAATGGGGGGACGGATAATGGGCCAGAGGGCAAGTAAGATCTGCGGTGATACTGTAAGCAGGGGAAAACGGGCAGACTAGGAGGGCCAAGTCGTCTTCTCTGCTGCAAAATTCTGTCTCTATGGAGTTCAACACGTGCTATTGACACCCACCAGCCTAAAAACAAGCATTTGTCAATGCCGAATGCTTGCTTGCTGTCATTGGCACTGGTAGTGTAGGAGTTACAGAGCTGCATAATAGGAATGGCAGTGAAGTATTGAACTGAAGCCAACCCCACCACCACCCTGCAGATACTGACAGGCATTGGGGTGTGCCTTTGGGTGCGTCAGGCATAATGGCTATGGCATTTCACACACCTACCCTGCAGACACCGACAGGTGTCATGGTGTCTGTAGGGTCTTTGGCCCATATGTTGACCCCATTCTATTAGGAAATATGGTGAGATGGGTGCAGTATAGGAGAATGGGGTGAACTTTGAGGCCGAAGAGTCCAAGGCACAACACGATGCCTCTCACTAGCTGCAGGGTGTGGGTGGGGGTGGAATGGTATGAGCATTACAGGCGACAATCCCAAGTCACACCCCTGAGGCCTGTCAGTCTCTACAGGGAATGCCGCAGACGTTCATTGGTATTTTCACTCCAAATTTTCAACATTGTTTTTTTGTGACCCCCCACCTTATGAACAGTGGCAATATCAGTTCGTTAGCTGAAAGCTGATTTTGCACAGTGACTACGCCATTTGGCGCCACAGTTGTGAAAACACATTTCGAACAGGATGTGAAAAATGACAGCTGTACAGTTCATGGGGAGGTGTAAAAAAATGGCAATATTGAAAATCTGGAGTTAAAATCTCAGAAAAACTGGTGAAGTCATGAGTGAGCATAGAAACTGCACAACGCACACTCGTAATGTAATTAGTTTGGGGATTTTTTACAGCAGATTGTTAAAACAGGCATTTTGGGCCTCCACTCATGGTGATTTTCTTAATCTGTCCCAAACAGTGATTTCCCACAGTGACCACGCATTTCTTCGCTGGAAGTGCGAAAACACATTTTGGCCATGGTGTGAAAAATGACAGCTGTACTGTTCATAAGAGAATGTGGAAAAATGCCAGTGGTGGAAATCTGGACTGAAAATATTACAAATTCATGAACTTATGAGGGTGCGTGGAAACTGCGCAATGCTCGCTCGTAATACAGTCATTTTATGAACTTTTGTCACCAAATTTTTAACATAGCCATTTTAAGACCTCTGCTCATGAACAGTGTCACTGTGATTTTCTTAATCTGTCCCAAACATTGATTTCGCACACCAACTGCGCCATTGTGCGCTACATGCGCGGAAACACATTTTGGGCGAGATATGAAAAATGACAACTAAAATAGTCTCTGTTCATTTGTGTGCTGTGGAGGAGCTGCCAACCATTGAATTATGTAGAGCAGACACTTGGTAAAAAGGTATGAGGGAATTATTGTGAAACTATTTACAGGATATTTAAAAAATATCCCCCTTTTAAAACAGCAATTAAAAGCAGGTGAATTCAGGTAGCTGCTGTACTGTTGCTGTCTTTTGACATGACAACAATGCCTTCACTTGTGCGCGCTGATTTCATTTATATATCCTGCATTATCCTAAGTTATTTAATTGCTGTTTTTTTCAAATTCAGTGGCATAGTTGAAACCATTGTCACACAGGCTAGAACATCCCTTGTAAGTTTACTCATGTAAGCTTCAGAAGAAGACCTTGTTGGGCCAAACACTTAGACACTTTGTTCTTTTTGTAACATCCATGTATGTTGGTTCAGTAAAAGGCAACAAACCATTTGCTTCAGTATAATTTTTTGAATGCACTGCATTAAAATAAGAATTATATTGTAAGACCCTGGCAGAATACATACAGCAGGGCTCCCAGATCTATAGGAGTCATTTACAGAAATTGTTCCCATTGACTTGCATTGGTTACAGGGCATCAGACATAAGCCCTTGTACTCAGGATTTCATGACAAGTTGAATTCTTTTTGGGGAACAATTGCAGTGGCTGAAGTGAATGTAGGTTCACTAGGAGAGTGAGTGTGTGTGTGCGTGTATGTGTGTGTGTGTGTATGTGTCTGTGTGGGGGGGAGAGAGAGAGAGAGAGAGAGAAAGAGAAGGGAAAAAAAGGGGGGGGGTGAGAAAGAGAGAGACAACATCTCCTTAAAGCTATGTATCTCCCCCACCCTTATTATGGTGATGTGGGGTGGGTTAGGGTGTATTGTTTGTATGAAGAGGAGGAGAGAAATTACATTTTTATCTCTTTTTCAGATTCCTTAGACACTTGTGGTACATCAAGTTGTTACATTCTCAGTGTATATTGACATCAGTACATATCAGGCTATGTGGTCTTAATTCCTTGAGGTTCCTCGACTAGAGTTTTTTGTTTGACACTAATATTATCAATTTATATTTAAATTATCATTTATAGAGTCCTGAGGTTTTTGAAATTTCTTGGGCCTTATATCTAGCTGGAGAGTACAGCTGGGTGACAGGTCCAGCTAGGTTTTACACATCACACAGTGTGCACTTATGTCTTTAATACAACTTTACTGGTAAATTCTTGTCTATAATGCAGACATTGAAACTTCATGAGCCCTATAACAATCTTAGTTTGTCTTTAATCTGGGTGGGGGTTGCCTTTCAGTAATCACATCCTTATACTAACTGTGACACTCATAGCTTGATTTAGGAGTTATCTGCTTCAGCAGTGTTATCTTATGTCAATTAAATTTATATGCAGTAGGATTCTTTGTATGTGTGTTCCACCAAGCACGTTTAACCCAAGGTTGCTTCTGGCTGAAGGCAGTATAGTACTGTTAAACTTCTCTGACATCATCTTCTGTTTTTTTTTTAAATGAGTATTTTAAACCAATGGGGATTTTTTTCTGTTTTTCTCTGCATTATCTAGCTGTTATAAGTATTGTATTTTCTAAACAACTGCCATGAGCTTCTGAAGAAGGACTGGTTGGTCCGAAAGCTAGAGCACTTTGTTCTTGTTGTTACATCTATGTTGGTCCATTAAAAGGTAAATAATCATTTGCTTCAGGGGCATCAGAGCAATTCTGCTTCATGTGAAATAATGAAATGTCGGGGGAGGGGGAATTTGCACTAGAGTTACAGGAAAATACAAAATCAATGTGATAGCACTGCTACTGTGTCCTCTAAAGTCCATCATTGTTTTTTGTTTCGTTCTCTTGCGCGCATGCGCAAGGAGCGTCTTAGGAAAGAATGGGACACTTTGGAGGTGTGCCTGCCTGTGCAATCCCTGCTCTGTTGAGCAGGCGTGGCAGTCCTGCACCAATCGCTGTGGTGCTGGGATGACAGTGGTGGTCTTCTCTTCAAAAACCACCGCTGTTATTATGCAACGTCTGCGCCCCCAAATCTTGCTGCCATGCAGGAGCCCACCCCAGCATAGCAAACATCCTACATCGTCTGCCGGCCGGGTGCCCAATCCCGTCGGCTCCCTCCCAAATAGCTTTCTCTGCTGCCACGCTGGAAGCCCACCCTGCGTGGCAAACATCCGTCATCTGCGGCCAGGGTGCCCAATCCCAGTCGGCTCCACAACCCCCAGCCATCCTTCTGCCGCTGAGAGCCCACCCCAGCATGGCAAATGTCCCGCATCGTCAATTATAGAAAAAAGAAAACCTGTAAATTAAAAACGGTCCCACGCAGTCTCCCCCCCCTCCTCCCACAACCTGCACCCACCCACTGCGCACCCTGCCTCCCCACACCCCCCTCACCCCATACTTACCTCCAGAGCTCAGCGCGACAATCATCACTGGACCGGGAACACGTCTGCACTCTTCAAAGCCGACCGCGAACTGAGGAAATGCCGGTAAACTGTATAATGGGCTAGATGGGTTTTTTTCAACTTTGTTGCATATCTTAGGCATTTTTTGGAATTTTTGCACCAAATTTTCAACATGGGGTTTTTGGGACCCCTTCTCATGAATTCTGTCACTGTCGTGGCATTATTCGGGCGGAAGGGTGATTTCGCAGTCACTGCACGAAATCACCTTTTGGGCCCGATTAATGAAACTTCAGTGCCAGTGTTCATAAGGTGGGCTCTCAAAAAGCCTATTTTAAAAATTTGATTGAAAAAGTTCCTAAAATGACAGTTTCATTTAGTGCAAGTGCGCAGTTCCACTAGGCCCTCGTAAGTTCACAAATTTTCAATATTTTCACTCCAGATTTTCAACATTGCCATTTTATTACACCTCCTTATGAGTAGTACAGCTGTCATTTTTCACATCTCCCCAAAACATGTTTCCACCCATGTAGTGCACAATGGCACAGTCGGTGTGCAAAATCAATGTATGGGACACATTAAGAAAATCACAGTGACACTGTTCATGAGCAGAGGTCTTAAAATGGCTATGTTGAAAATGTGGTGAAAAAAATTCTAAAAATGACTTTTACGAGCGTGTATTGCACAGTTCCTACGCAGGCTCGTAAGTTTGCGAATTTTCAATATTTTCACTCCAGATTTTCAACATTGCCATTTTACCATACCGCACCTCCTTATGAGCAGTACAGCTGTCATATTTCACATCCTGCCCAAAACATGTTTCCGCCCATGTAGCGCACAATGGTGCAGTTGGTGTGCGAAATCAATGTATGGGACACATTAAGAAAATCACAGTGACACTGTTCATTAGCAGAGGGCTTAAAATGGCTATGTTGAAAATTTGGTGAAAAAATTCCTAAAATGACTTTTTCACAAGTGCGTTACGCGATTCTCATGCACTTTCGTGAGGTTTGCAATTTTCAATATTTCCACTCCAGATTTTCAACATTGCCATTTTACCACACCTCCTTATGAGCAGTACAGCTGTCATTTTTCACATCCTGCCCAAAACGTGTTTCCGCCCATGTAGCGCACAATGGTGTAGTTGGTGTGCGAACTCAATGTATGGGACACATTAAGAAAATCACAGTGACACTGTTCATGAGCAGAGGTCTTAAAATGGCTATGTTGAAAATTTGGTGAAAAAATTCCTAAAAATGACTGTTTTACGAGTGTGCATTGCGCAGTTCCTACGCACGCTCGTAAGTTTGCGAATTTTCAATATTTGCACTCCAATGACTTCCAAATACCTAAACAGCACATAGAAGCAAGCAACATTCAGCATTGACAAATGCTTGTACTTCTTTTCACTGATTTTTTAGCCATGTCCAAGTGCCAAATACCACTGCAAATACCTGCAAGCGAACATTCGGCATTGACAAATGCTTGTTTTCATAGTGTAATAGACCAACAACATGCCTTTCCCTGATTTGAAAGGAAGTGTGAATTATTGAGTATCTGAATGTGCTAGTGTGAACTAGCCTTCATGCTTTGCCCAAGAGAAGTGGGGGTGGAGGGTTGAAACAAAGAGAGTGGATGAGGCAATGTGCAGTGTATCTGGCACAACTTCTGAAATCCATGTAACTCTTCTCAATTCAGTAAGCACCATTGGCTTTGTTTGAGAGTTGTGAGGGGGATGAGTGTGGGAATGCAGACACATGGCTGACATACAGCATCTTGTTTCTGCAGTCACATAAAAATGCCAGCTCAAGGCAATTCAGAGAAAAAAAAAATATTTTGAAGCTGCATTACCAGACTAAGCATGCAGTTTAGTGAACTACCACACAGGGGTGTGTATATGACAGCACTAAAAGGTGCATTAAAGTGCTTCAGTCATGAAAACCTCCCCCACTGGCTGCTGCTGAAATGCATAGCAGTATGTTCTCCTTTGTGCATTCTGGCTGTTCTTTGCTTCAGCTGCAGGTAGTACAGTACGCTCAAGTTCGTTTGCATAGGTTTTAGCAGTGGGGAGTTCACATTGATAGAGTCTAGTGAGAGAAAACGCTTGGAATTACACATACAACGAAGTCTGAGATTTCACATCAAATGCTGAGATATTTTTTTTCTGGAGGATTAGAACCCATGGAGTCCATGAAGGTGTGCTTTGGAGAGCTGGTGTGAGTAAGGACTGTTAGACACCCACACATTTTGGTGGTCCTGCTGTGGCAGGGAACAGTTTATTAAAGTAATGATGTGTGGCTTGTCTCTCTAAGCTAGACAAGACTACAGCAATCTATCAGGTAACCAACACAGTTGATCTGTGTGTGTGTGTGGGGGGGAGGAGCTGCTCACTGAAGCATAGCTCCCTCTTTCAAATGTATGCCACTGCATTTTCAACTGCTGTCATAGACAGCTCCAGCAGTGATTGGAGAACTGTGACCACGCCTGCAAACACACTGACTGAATTGGAAGATGCTGATGCAAACACACTGACTGAACTGGAAGATGCTGACACACCTCTGAAAAACTCAGATGATGGCACTATGTTTCTTGCACATGCGTACAAGCAAACATAATGATATACTGAGGGAAAGCACACCAGTTCTGAAACCCAGTCAAAGCATCCAAGTTGCTCAGTAAGATGGAGAAAGACTTTAATACCCGTTGAGATGGCACTGACTATAAAACAGAGAACTGTGGATAAGGTATTGTAAATAATTTAGCTTTGGTAGAGAGAGAGAGGGAGGCTGTAAATGTTCTCAGAGTTTTATAACCTTTGCTTCTGATACACATAAATGTTTTGAAAATACTCTGTGGCTGTTAGTCCCAAATGTAGGGCCTCCCATATAGCTTGTACAGACTTGGGTTGCAGGGGGGGATACAGTGGCATCCTGGATAGCACATTTACAGTTTCACAAGGCAGCTCCTTTGTCTCCCGTGTGCCAATTTGGCACATAAAGGCTGCAATGACATCCACTATGGACCTGGCAATAGACTGAGGTTCCCGATCTTATAGACATATAATGTTGGCACACAGCTGAGACAGCGACTGCGGTTAAGCTGACACTTGAACGAGTGCTCTGTTTCTTTGCAGTTTCTTAGCTCCTCAGGTGTGAACTGTCTGGACTCTAGGTTATGCTGACCAGTATTAATATTAACTGTTTTTCACAATTGCTTCACTTTAAGCAGCAGTGCAAGTGCTTAAGTGTTTTTCCAGAAAAGCTATTTTTAGCTACAGTTCATAAATATATTAGCATGGCTGACAAATCTACTTTGCTAGGTACCTCCAATGCTGTGCACCTTAATTTTTTTTCCTCTCGATCTTCACCCTTAACAGGTTTACGATAGAATTTTTATGCTAAATTTAGCAGTCATCGTTTTTTTTCCCTTGAAAAAACTAAAGTAAACTATTCATAAAATTCTCAGATTTTGGTAGAACTGGAAAATGTTACCACCAAACAAAAGTGGAAGATGCCTGGAAACTTTTATGGTAAAAAAAGTTGGGGTCAAACTTTTTACCCCGTTTTGTTGCAGTGCTGCTTTCAGTGGCTGGATGCCTTATCGTTCGATGATAAGTTTGTTTCTAGCACTAACTGTTCAGATTTCAGTCTTACTACATCATTGCTGTTAACAACACAGTTTTTAGAATAGTTCAAGTCTGCTGGTAATTTGGAAAGTTTGTTAGTCCCGTTGATTTTTATGCAGTCATGTTAGCAAAGCAGGGTTAAATTCGCCTGTTTGGCATAGCTGGGAGTAATGTTTTGTTCTGCATTTTTTCTCTTGCACGGTAGAAGGGGATATTAGGCCTTATGTGTGAGAGCTTGGTGTTCCACACTGTCTATAATACCTGCTCATGGTGGTAATAATGCCAGATTTATACAATATAAGGGATCACGTATCTAGCAAACACAGGCAGCAGAGCCAAGGGGGTCATGGGGACAGGAGACCCCTCACTTTTGTAGCTGAATGGTCAGACAATGAATTTTGACCCCACACATTCCAATCAGTGGGGCAGCATTAAATGTCGCTGGTGGGATTTGTCCAGTGACAGGAGGGAGGCTGCTTTTAAACTTTTCGGTACTCAACATACATTGAAAATCCAGGCAACCAAACTGATACTTTGTGGAAACACTTTGGCCCTGTCCACACTTACAGTTACAATTTGTTAATGGTTTTTAGACTGTTACGGGACTTACCGTGCTGCTGCTTCCATACTAGTCGGGACCGTGTCTTAACACGGTTCTGTACCCGTCCACACCTCCCGAAATGAAAGCGTGTTTTAACACGCTGTTAGCTCACTTGCCAGTGCAGATCAAATGCTACATCATGGGAGCCAGGCGGATCACCGCAGGGAACATGGATCAGATGCTTGTACACACTAGTAAGTGAAAACATTTCTCACTTAAACCGTTTTCAAAACCGTGCTAAAACCCTGATTGTATCAGGGTTTTGAAACACGGTTCAGTAATGTTACCAGTGTGGACGCGAACCATGTTCCCCGATTTTAAAACTTTACATGGTATCTGTAACGTCTTAAGATCCCCAGTGTGGACAGGTCCTTTCTGGAATATTTTTTTTACTGTGGCATGAGGTACACTGTATAGTTATTTTTGGCTTCCATTCTCCTCTCAAACCTCTGCCAAAGCTACAATTCCTGACCCTGTTCTGCTTCTATAATCATGAATAACCCATGCATTTCTGTTAATGAGTCACTGGATAATTCATCAAAATGGGTGGATTATTCTGGATGATAAAATGCCAGGTAGGTTGACTAACGCATAGTCAAGAAGGCAACTGTTTTCCCAGTGCCGTGTTTAAGATGTTCTGTGCAGTTCTGACCAGCCACTTTTGTTATAATTTTTTTTATTTTAGCTTTTGTTGACCGGGTAAGTACACTAGACAAGTAATATGCCTATTTTCAGGAACGACCCGGGAGAGTACAACATTAGGATACAGACAAATAGTAGAGTACAACATTAGGATACCGACAATTGTATACGGTAGCGAGTAAGTACATCTTGACAGGATGAGTGAGATAGTAACATAGTCCAGGGGGTATGGACGGACATAATACAACTTATATCCGCTAAGGTAGCGAACCCCCGGGATGGGTAGGTCACACACAGGTATGCAGCAGAAAGCAATTGCACATTTCACGTAAGAGACAAATTGAGAAAGGCAATGTCCAGGGAACCATGGCATGGACAGTATGCCCGGGGACAGGTGCCCGGGTGTAGTGGCAGAGACAAGGAGAGCAGCAGGAGTTATCGGGAAGTGTCAGAGGGTGGCAAGCTTTGAAGCCGGAAGAGCATCCGTAAAGGGGAGTACTCTAGGGAGGCTTGGGACAGTCACACACAGATGCGAGCTTCAGGAAGCCACGGAGGGAGTTACGGAAGCACAGGTGGGAGGACGACAACCGGGTCGGCTCTGGAAGGGAGTTCCAGAGCCTGGGCGACACACAGTAACATCCCGACCTCCCATGAGGTGCGGGAGGGGGCCTGAGCAACCCCAGGCCTTGGACCCAAGGTGGTAGGTAGGGTGTCGGATGGCGGTAGGGCAGGGCCCAGCTCTGGGGGTGCCAGTTCTGACAACTTTGTCGATGAGGCAGCCCACCCTGAAGTCCAGGCACCTCGCAGGGGAGAGCCATCCTAGTTTGTCGTATAACTCACAGCGATGGGTGAGGCGGGGGGCAGCAAGTGCAAAGCGACAGATGTTGTTGTATGTCATGTGCCACCGTGCGAGGTGAGTCTGGGGAGAGCGAGCGAATAGGTGCAGCCCATAGCTAAGGGAGGGGAGAAGCATGCCTTTCGCAAGGGCTAGTCGAGCCGCAGGTGTGAGGTTGAACTTGGCCCTGTAGGCCAGGCCCAGCTTACAGTTAACTGCCCTACAGATGTTTAGGAGGTGACTACCCATGTCGAGTTGGGAGTCAAGGGTGACCCCAAGGTATTTGGCAGAGTTCACTACGGGGAGGAGGGATCCGTCAGGACAGGAAATCTTTAGCAAGGCTGACGAGGTTTTGAGCTTGGCTGTGGAGCCAAAGAGCATGGCCTGAGTTTTTTTCAGATGCAGGACCAGTTTGTTCTTAGTGATCCAGGTTTGAACATTGCAGAAGCCTTCGGACAGAGCCCTGTTTAGAGTTGCAACATCTCGGGCGTGAGCCAGGATCACCAGGTCATCAGCATAGAGGGTGGCACTGCAGGTGGAGGTCACAGCGGGAAGCTGGTTGATAAGAGGGAAAAGAGGAGGGGCCCAATACCGAGCCCTGAGGGACACGGAGGTCACTGGACGGGACTCAGAGGACTTTATTGAAACTGGTCTGCTGAGTTCTACCATGCAGGTAGCCGAGAGCCAGTTCATGGCGAGAGGGGAAAACCAGTGACCACAGTTGTGAGCAGAGCAACGTGTGGTCAACAAGGTCAAAGGCTTGGACAGGTCAATGAATATGGCTCCGGAGATTGCCCCGATCAAGGCTGATCTTATTCCAAATGTGACGAGATTAGGGCAGTGGTGGTGCTATGTCCCTTGCGAAACCCGTGCTGAGCCGGGACAGCAGCTCCTTGGACTGGATGTACTCGAGATCTGTCCGCCACCACCTTTTCCAGGAGCTTACTGAGGGATGAGAGTATGGCATCGGCGATAGTTATCCGAAGTTTTGGATTGCCTTGTTTCAATACCGGGACAATCCTGGCCTCTTTCCAGATATTGGGAAGGTACCACTTCAAGGGATAGATTGAAGATGTGGGCTACTGGGTGGGCAAGGTGAGCAGCGCCAAGCTTGAGGAGCTTTGATTCAAGGTAATCTGGGTCAGGACTGGAGTGCTGGGAGGAGGCCGGCCAGGAGCCTCTGGGTTTCAGTACAGTCACTTCCCTAAGGTAAAACAATGCCGAGGGATGACCCTCCCACCAAGCCGAGGGGAAGGAGGGCCAGTTAATGTGAGGCGAGAGGGGCCGTGATGGCAGAGATCGGTGAAGTGGGTATTAAGGAGTTGGCAATGGTGTGGGGGTTCGTGCAGGAGACCCTGTTGATAAGCATGTCAGATACTCCAGGATGGGAGGATCCATTAACAAGAGATTTTATGTTCTTCCAGAAACTTCTGAGGTTGCTGGCAGAGCCGAGAAGAGCGGACTTGCAGAAGTCGCTTTTGGCAGCCCTGATGGCCTTTTTGCAGGAGTTTCTCAGTTGTCTGTATTTTTGTAGGGAGGAGGGATCACTAGAACATTTGAAGTGATCCCAGCACTTGTCTCTCTCCCGCATTTGGGCCAGGAGATTCCCGTGTAGCCAGTGGGTGGCGGACCCCCTCACGCTGCGGGTGACCATGGGGGCGTGCTTGTAATAATAATAATAATAGTATTCTTTATTTCTATGGCGCCTTTCAAAAACCAAGGCGCCTAACAAAATACAAAATAGCATATCAGACATTCCAACACCTTAAAATATAAAACAGCTGATACGATTAAAAGAAAGAATCAGTCACTAAACGCCTGGTACCACAAATATGTCTTTAGTGCCTGTTTGAATCACTCCATGGTTGTGCACTCCCATAACTGACTGGGTAGAGAATTCCAAAGGTTTGGGGCTGCATGCATGAATGCCTGAGCCCCAGAAGATTTCAGAAACACCCTAGGAATCTCTAGTAACCCCTCGTCACTCCTCCGCCACTGCTAGTAGCCCCCCCAGGTGTTGCTTCAGTTGCAGGGGCATGTAATATCCTGTCTGTTACAGTGATGTGCTAGCAGATCTGATCAGTCTACCTGTGGCATTACGTCTGTAATGTTTTTTCAGAGAACTCGGTAAAATATAATTGAGAAGACAGCATCACTGGCAGGCATTGACCAATGACTGTTTTTGCAGGGGTGCTACTGGTGCCTGGCCAATGTTGGTTTACAAAATCCAGTGCCTCCCTTCCATAAAAACACAAAACGCCATGAGCTCATGGCTGAGAGGGTACCAACTGTATATAGACTATAACAAAAAAAGCACAATCTTGGCTGCACTCAAAGCAGGAAAATAACAAATAGGTAAGTATAGTTATTGGAAGAATGTTGATTAATTGAAGCAGTGACAGCGTGGCACTAAGCCCCAGCGCTTCGCCTCATAAACCGAGAGGCTTCATCAGGGGGTGTGAGGCAAAGCACTGGGGTTTCGTGCCATGTTCTCATTGCTACAATAAATCAACTTTCTTCAGAGAACTACTTGCCTGCTAGAAAATAATTGTCTTATCTGTGTAATGAGTTATTTGGCATAGTCATCTATGTATGTATCTCTCTCTCTCTCTCTATATATATATATATATATATATACTATATACAGTATATTACCCATATGAGACCTAACAATTAGCTATGTATTTCACAAGTTATTATTATTGTGTTAAACACTACTGTGCTTTTTTTTGTTGTATCCTGTACTCTTGGGAACTAATAAAAATGTTTAAAGCAAAAAAAAAAAAAACTACTTGCCTGTTTATTTTTCTGCTTTGACAGCAGCCAAGATTGTGTTTTTTCCCCTGCCACCCATAAGCTGCCCAAAAGAACCTGCAATCTTGTAAATTTTGTTTTACAGATTTTTTAATATATGTTCTTTCATTTTTCTTACCATGATTTAAAAGGGGTTCTTAGTTTTATAAATCATCACAGATGGGAATAATCCTGACTGCCACCATGTGGTGATTCCTGATAGGCCAGGTATGAACTCCATCCACGGGGCAAGTTTTTCTTTCTGTTTCTGAAGTTGGGTTCCCGTGCTGATGCAATGCCTCTGTTTTATTTGTTATTGCGATTAGAAGGCTTGCTATAATTAGATGGAGCATTTACTAGGCAGCCAACGTGCAGACCTGAAGACAAAAGAAGCTAAGTCAATGCTTTCCTGGTCTCTGGCAGTGAACTGACTGCAGCCCACGCCCTCTGCTGTCTGAACAGTGTCATCACACTTATGTCAGAGTAATTTGTCAGATTGTCAAACACGGATGATTGTGTGATAAGGTCTCTGTTTTGGCACATTTTTCTCTGCAATAAATATGTAAATAACAGCCATGCAGTAAACATGGCATAGACACAAACTGTTTTTTGTGATATTAAAGCAGCCATATTTGTAAGTCACCATGTTGAAACACCGTGGGGGGAAACTGCGTTTAGTGGGGGGAGGGGCAACTGTGAGGGGAGGGGAATGTTGAGGAAGGTCAAAAGGGAAACGGGGATGGGGGCAGTTCCTTTTGTAAATACATAGGAAGCTACACAACCAAGCAGACTAGACAGACCGTAAATTCTTTGTCTGCTGGCATGTTTGGATGTTGGTTTTCTCTTTATTCCCCCCCCTCGTAGTAATGTATTTCTTTCAAAATCATACTCTGCCATTTTTTCTTTTCATTTTCTTTCATTCCTGAACTGAGATACATGAGTCTGAAGTCATGAAAAGTTCTTGTTCCCTTGCAATGCCCAACAGGAAAAAAGTCATATATTTTCATTTCATAATTTAATGTACTGAATAAAACACAGTGAGACAAAATAGTTCCTTTTCAAGTGTCGAGTAAAGACAATCAGTACAAGTGCAATGTAACAAATAAAAACAAGATAAACTCAATGACAAGCGCAATGGGATTGTGATATTAACATCCTACAATATGCATATGGTCTGGCGTGACGATGTTTACCATCGGAAACATGCCCGCACCATCATCATACATCCACAGTATAAACCCAGTATTTACACTCAGAAGGTACTGTCAACTTGAAGCGATTTTTAAATGCTGTGTGTGGCGGCTATTTTTAATGACTTAAGTCGTTAATTACAAAACTGAGTATAAAAGCTGTGTGAAAATAAAAAGATACTGATTATGAAACGAAGGATGTCAGAAATACATTTTTGCAATAAATAAAGCTATGTTATAAAACTTTTGCTGACTAACAAATACTGCTGCTTTAACCCGAGAAGGACTATTATCCCCTACACCCACCCTGGTGGAGCCCCTTATGTAGATGAGGAAAGGACTCTTGTGATTTGCTTTCCTTTTGTATCATACCAACTGAAACCCCCTCCCCAGGAGGGGGCTTACTTGGATTACAGTTGCCCTCCTTCCGGGGTCCTGCACTATTGTCGAGCAGCAGCACAAATCTTTGGCCCTCCTATGCCTTGCCTTTTGTAGCTGCAGTCGCGTCACTTGTCCTGGTCCCCCAGTCTGGCTGTGGGGACTGGGGAGGGGGGGAGAGAAAGAGTGAGGAGCACAGACATCCTCAGTGCCACAAAGTCCAACCAGGCTCCTCCCCAGTGCTCCCAGCTCCACACACCCTGGCTGTGACTCATTTCTACCCTGCACCACGGCCACCATAGACATTAGCCCTAAGGGCCTGCAACCCCCTCCCCCAAGGGAGCAGCACTGTTGGGGGGGGGCACAAAATAAATAAATAAAAGGCTTTTGGAATGGAAAGGCTCCTTCAGAATATGGCCATGGCCGTCTTGGTGCCCTCTGACCCTGCCAATCAACCAGTCAGAGGGCTAGAAAGCCCTAACAGCAGGAGGAAAGGATTGTGGTAGGAGTGGTGCATCAGAGGCCCTTACAAATGCACTGGCAGGCTGAGAGGGGCCAATCAGAATGCAGTACAGGACAGGAGGACAGACAGGCAGCCTGTACAGCCAGTCAAGGTTGGAGACTGTAAAAAGGAGTGTCTATACTTTTTGGGAGCTCAGGGCAGTCTGAGCAGGACAGTGTGGTGTTCAGAGCTGCCACTGGTGAGATCAGGCAAGAAGCCCAGCCCGGCCAAATATCCTGTGAGCCCTCCCCAGGGTTCACTGAGAAGATTCCTTGATACACACACATAGAAGGTGACGACAGGTAAGGACCGTGTGGCCCACCTAGTCTGCCCCTTTTCCCTACCTAATGCATTACCACAGACCTTACTTGATCTGCGGCTTACCCTCTCTTCCATATTGCTAGAGTACTTATGTCTAGCCAATGCATTCTTGAATTCCCCTAATGTTTTTGCCCTCACCACCTCCGCAGGGAGGCTGTTCCAAGCATCCACTACTCTTTTCTGTGAAAAAGTACTTCCTCATTTTGCCCTTGAGTCTACCCCTCTCTAGCCTCATATCATGCCCCTTTGTTCTTGTACACCTTTTTTCTGAAAGATGTTACCCTCCTGTACCTTGTTTATACTCCTGATATACTTGACTGTCTCTGTCATACCCCCCCTTTCTCTCCTGTCTTCCAGGGAATACATACTGAGGTCCTCTAGTCTTTCCTCATATGACTTTTGGTGCAGTCCTTGCACCATTTTTGTTACCCTTCTCTGGACTGCCTCTATTTTGTTTATGTTCCTCCAGAGATGTGGCCTCCAGAACTGAATACTACTCCTGATGAGGCCTCACTAGTGATCTGTACAGTAGCATAACCACCTCCTTTTTTCTGCTGGTGATACCTCTCCCTATGCCCCTTAGCATCCCACTGACTCTCCCCACAGCCTTTTGACATTGTTTGGTTACCTTTAGGTCGTCAGATATGATTACCCCCAGGTCCCTTTCTTGACTGGTGGCCATCAGTACTTCTTCCCCCATCTTGTACTCCTCCCTTGGATTTCTGTGCCCCAAGTCCATAATTTTGCACTTCTTTGCATTGAATCTTAGCTACAACACTCTTGACCGCTCCTCAAGCATGTTTAGGTCCTTTCTCATTCCCCCCCCAGAGTGTGGACCCTGTTGTAGATCTTAGTGTCATCTGCAAACAGGTATACCTTGCTCTCCAGCCCCTCTGAAATGTTGCTTATGAAGACATTAAAGAGGACTGCTCCGGGGGAAGGAGGCAGCATGTTTGGAGAGCTCCTTAGAAAGTATAAGTTTATTCATATAAAGATTGCTGTTTTTGGAATTCTGTTCTGATTTCTATACCCCTACTGGGTTTAATAACCTACCAGGAGGATCCATGGGGAAAACCAAAGGCAACGCAGCTGCCTCTTCAGAGTTTTTTACACCGAAAGGTCGACGAGATGTTGGGCCTACAGGAAATGGTGCAGCAGGGGTCTCTGCTGCGGTGAATACTGAAGAGATCACGCTTGCCACAGTGAATGCCACCCTTCTGAAATTGGTCTCCACAGTACAAGAGCTGGACAAGAAATTCAATGTTATAACACCACGAGTGGCCACCTTGGAGACTAAAGTGGACATTGCCGACCAAAAACTGGCTAAAATGGACGCTATCCTGAATAAAAATACAAATGTCTCCACTAAGTTGGTTAAAGATAATATGTGGCTCAGGCAATGGTCAGAAATGTGGAGAACCAGGTCTGTGAGTGAAATCTATGGATTCTAGGATTACCTGAAGCTGCTGTGGGAGATGACCCGTTGGGCTTTGTGCGCACCTTTCTGCCAGGATTACTGAGGCTAGGAGAGGAAGATTTGCCACTATTGTTCAAGAGGGCCTTCTGGATCACCCCACGTAGAGGCTCAGCAACCCAGTCTGTGCCTCATACTCTTGTTGTGATATGCTCCGGAGTTGGGGATCGAGACAAGGTGTTAGCGGAGGCCAGAAGGAAATGCTGTCTAAAATATGGAGAGGCAGACATATCTGTGTTCCCAGACTTGTCTTTTGGAACAAGGCAGTGACGCAATGTTTACGATGGGGTGAGGAGTCGACTGCGTAACCTGAGGGTCCAGCATCTGCTCATTTTTCCTGCTCAGCTTAAGCTTTCTTGGCAGGACAAAGTCTACCTGTTCGGTACCCCGGAGGAGGAAGAAAAAATTCTCCTGATTGTAGAGCAGAGGGTACTCAAAAGCCAGGATGAGGGGGACTGAATGGCTATGGTCACTACATCTGTAATGTACTGAACTTGCTATTACTACCATGTTTCTAAGCCTCTGATTTACTTGTAGGTGCTGACTGATATTTTTGTTTGGCTTGGGGGGTAGTAATTTTATTTTACTAGCCTGTTGCTATATGGGAACATTTCTAACAGATAACCTTTGGGATGTATGGCCCTAGCTACTGGCTGGGTTATTACTGCTAAATATTCAATGTTTGTAGTTTTTCTGATTTATAAGGGTGGGGTGAAAGATGCTGCCCATTGAATAGTGATGCTTATATTTTTATGTTGTAACTGTGGGGCATTGACCTAGTATCAGACACTTAAAAAAAATATGTGGCAATTCCTGTTTTTCATGAGCACAGAGGCTGTATTGGCCATTTCACTTTATTCTATGGAGCTGTTAATAAATGTATGGATAAAAATCCTCAGGGGAAAGTGGGTAACTTGACCTACTCACTGGCTGGCTTGGATTGCTAGCCAGGTAGTTAGTTCCTCTGCGCTACTCCTTGAGCTGTATGCTAATGACATATTCTAAGACTTTTTTCCTCTTGCTTTGTACTTCCCCCATTGTGTTGAGTGAACCTCGGGGTGTCTCCTTATCCCATTCTGTGATATTTGGTAATCTGTTTATAGCATCAATTATTGCATGGATTCACCTGTGTATCCGTGTTTTATGTGAGCTGGATTCTTGCAACAAAGCTTAATAAAAAAATATTATACAAAAAAAAAAGGAGGACTGGTCCCAACACAGATCCCTGTGGCACCCCGCTGGTCACCCCCTCCTCCTCGGATTGAATGCCATTTACTACGACCCTCTGTGCCCTGTCACTTAACAAGTTTCAGACCCAGTTTACCACATTGGGGTCCGCTCCCAGGCTGCCCAACTTATTTATCAACCTCCTACGTGGGACGGTGTCGAAGGCCTTGCTGAAATCTAGGTGGGCCACATCCACCACTGCTCCCCTATCTACCTCCCTGGTCACCTAGTCAAAGAAATCTATCAGATTTGTCCGATAAGACCTTCCCGCTGTGAATCCATGCTGCCTCAGATCCTGTGCTCCACTGGATTCAAGAAATATCACAAGCCTTTCCTTCAGCAGCGACTCCATTAATTTCCCCGCCACCGAAGTCAGGCTGACTGACCTGCAGTTGCCAGCCTCCTCCCTGCTCCCACTTTTGTGGAGAGGGTCTGTATTTGCCCTCCTCCAGTCCCCTGGCACCAGGGACAGTGCTAGATAGGGCAGTAAGGGCAAAAGTTGCAGTCTGCCCAGAAATGACTCACTGTCCTTTTGAGAGTGGGTCCACAGTGGTGCAACTGGTCTGTCACTATAGCTGTAACACGGAAAAGTGAACCGTAAGAATGTATTCTTTTCTTGACACGTTTTAGCTTCTGTACTACTGACTACTGACATTTGTAATTCTGATTAGGTTGTGACCCAGTAACTTCTCATTTCGACCCATTTTTTTTGCATGAGTGGGTCTAATGACCCATATTTTAAACCCCCTAGTGCTGTCACTGCCTGGCACCATTCCTGTGTCTATCGATTTGTTGAATAGGGTTGTTAGTGGTACTGCCAGCACCTCTCTAAGTTATTTTAATATTCTGGGATGTATCCCATCCAGCCCCATAGCCTTGTCCCCTTTCAGATTCTCGTGTTCCTTTAGGACTCTTTCCTTTGTAAATGGGCTGGTGTCCCCCTCTCTCCCACTAGTGCTCCTATGCCCCAATAGTGGTCCTTCTCTTTCCCCTTCTTCTGTGAATACTGAAGAAAAATATTTGTTGAAGAGTGTTGCTTTTTCTAGGTCCCCCTCCACACACACCCCTTCCTCCCTTTTTAACTTCACAATCCCAGCCCATGTCTTCTTTCTATCACTAATGTACCTGAAAAAGGTCTCCTTTCTTAATTGCCTGAGCTATTTTTTCCTCAGTTTGTACTTTTTGCACTACTGACTGCTTTCCCCACCTTCCTCTGCTTTTCCAGATACAGTTTCCTATCTTCCCCCATCTATGTTTCCTTGTACCACCAGAAAGCTAGCCTTTTCTCTCTTACTTTCCCAGCCACATCCTTTGAGAACTATAATTTTTTTTTCTCTTTGTTTTGCTTACTTGCCTAACACACAGACTTCCTGCCTCTGCTATGGCTCCCTTAAGGTTAGCCCATTGTTTCTCTACACCCCCCCTTCCCCTGCCAGGGCTTCCTTGAGACTTTCCCCCATTTTTGCAAAGTCAACCCATCTGAAATCCAGGACCCTTGCTTTCATGTGGTTTGACTCCTCCACTGTTTTCACATTGAACCACGCTGTATGATGATCACTGGACCCCAGGTGGTTATCCACCATTATATCAGTAACTCTGTCCCCACTGGCGAGTACCAGTTCCATTATTGCTTCTTCTCTGGTGGGTTCTGCCACAAGCTGCTTGAGGCACACCCCCTGCAGGGCATCCAAGATGCCTCTGCTCCTGGCTGCAGCCTGGGTACTCCAATCCACATCTGGCAAACTAAAGTCTCCCACCAGCAGCACTTCACCTTTGGCTGCCATTTTGTGGATGGCTTCCGCTAGTACCCCATCCATCTCTTCCCCTTGAGCTGGGGGTCTGTAGATCACGCCTGTGTGAATGGCGGTGCCTGTGACCCTTGGCCAGCTGGTTTCAGTGAAACTACAGGATATGTAAACTGACTAGAGGATGTGTGAAATTGACCAGTAAAGGGGAAACCAAGAGTTTCCTGTTTGTTCTTAATTAAGGCTCTGGCCATCTGCCAGAGGATAAGCCTAATCAACTTTTATGATTTCCTAGAGGAACCTATTGGTAACAGCAATGTGTTAAAACCCTTTGATCTCCTTGGGAAACCAGGGACCAGCCACCAGTTCAAAGAAAGGGCTTGATTAAAGACTGTCATAATTTAGGAAATGTCTTTTTTCTTCTGAAGTCACATTATTTAAAATACCTCCTGAGAGGAAATAATTTTTTGTAATTTTATATTCTAAAAGAAGCAGCTAGATGACTCATAGAAGGGGTGTGGAGACATACAGTTTAAACTGATACTTGTGTTTGAAATGATTGATATATCATCTTGGGATTCTCTGTTTCTTGCATCCTGTACTTGTAACTATTGTTGTGTTTTATTCTTCACTGTAATTATACAACCTTGTACATATTGTATGTAACCTTTGTAAACATTTTTTTTGCTGTCCGAAAAAGTTTCTGTAAGATGACTTGTATGTACTATCCCATTTTCCCCCTTCCCCTAGGACGCATCTGGAATTGAGCGGTAGTCTGCTCAGTATGTCTTTCCTGGTAAAACTTTTAAATAAATAAATAAATAAAAGAGATACAGCTCTCTGATCTAACTTTAAAATGCACTTCCAGAGGTAATACCTTAGATAGCAAAAGTCTAACTGTATTGTGGTAGGAGTTTTGTTTTGTAATCTTCCCATCTTCTTTTATGTGATTGTGAGTTCTTTGATATATTGTTCTGTGTTTACATTTTTTATATTTTTATAATCTTTTAGTAAAGAATCTTTTTTTCAAGATACTGCCTGGCTGTGTCTTCCATGTTCTCTTTGCATGTGATGTATACGTGGTTAAGTCTGACAGCTGTTTTGAAGGGCTTGATGGTGTTACTAAACTGGGAAAAGGTAAGAATAAACCTAAGGTCTCTTACAGAGTTTTAAGGGTTCACTTTGGAAACCTGGCTTGGTGCCCCTGGTGAAAGATTGTACCGCAATCCCCAAAGAGGGTACATATCTGAGCCTGTACATTGGGTATGCTAGCATAAGGTTCACAGTTTGAATCCCCCCAGAACTTGAGACTAAAGGTGATTCGGACCCAAAAGCAGACAGGAGGGGCACCCTATCTGTTACCTGTTCACACTATTGTACGTTGAGGTTGGCACTGTGGGAACAGAGGACCTGACCTGCAGAGTGCATTTGTGACAGGGCCAAGCAGACTTGATAGATGTTTTCACAAGTTTATACAATTATTCACCTAGAACATACAGTACCTCTGTGGAACTAGATCCACTAGAAGAGACAACTTTTTTCTTTCTTCTCATTTACAAATAAATACATACAAACATATGAAGAAGCCTTCAGAAAAAGGCCATTTGGTCTGTCAAGTCTGTTCATGTTGCAGGGTCCACAGCTTGAGCTAATGTCCCTGCCCTCCTTCCCCACTCCTCCCATCCTCCCTACCCATGATCCTTACTTTCCCCCTATGCCTATCCCAGCCTCTCTTAAAGCTGCCCACTGTCTTCAATGAGATGACTTTTTCCAGCAGTGCATTCCACGTGTCCACCACCCTCTCTGTGAAGAAGTGCTTCCTGACCTCCCTCCTAAACCTTCCACCCTCCAGCTTAAGACTGTGCCCCCTCGTGTTCTGGTTGCCACTCAGCTTAAAGAGACTCTCCTTATCAACCTTATTTATCCCTTTCAAGTACTTGAAGGTCCCAATCATGTCCCCTCTCACTCTTCTGTCTTCCAGGGAGTACATGTTCAGTGCCCTACACCTCTCCTCATATGCCTTACCCTGCTGACCAGCTATCATCTGTGTAGCCCTCCTCTGGACCTTCTCCAGTAGGTTAATGTCCTTTTTGAAGTGTGGGCACCAGTACTGAACTCCATACTCTAGATATGGCCTTACCAGTAACCTGCACAAGAGCAGTTTAACCTCCTCTCTCCTACTACTGATCCCCCTAGATATGCATCCCAGCATCTTGTCTGCCATTGCTACTGCTTTCTTGCACTGCGTGGAGTGCTTCAGGTCACTAGTGATCATCACTTCCAGGTGCAGATACTTGGACTCCACCCAGATAGTACTCTGTCCTAGGATTCTTGGCTCCAATATGCATAATTTTGCATTTCTTGGCATTGAAGCCAAGCTGCCAGATCCTGGACCACCTCTCTAGCTTTTCCAGGTATTCCTGTAGGTCCTGTATCCCTTTAGCTGTGTCTACTCTCCCACAGAGGTAGGTGTCATCCTCAAATAGGCACATTTTGCCCTTAATGCCATCTCCAATGTCATTGATGAAGACATTAAACAACACCGGCCCCGGCACTGAGCCCTGCAGGACCCTACTGGTTATCTGTCTTGTCCCAGTTAACTCTCCCCCACCACCATCCTCTGGGTTCTGTCCTTCTGCCAGTTTCCACCCATCTGGCCATCTTTTCCCCAACCCCAAGATCCACCAACTTCCTCATCAACCTTTTGTGGGGCACAGAGTCAAAGGCCTTGCTGAAATCAAGATAGAGGATGTCTACTGCTTGGCCCCTGTCTACTGTCTTAGTGACACATTCAAAGAAGTCAATCAGATATATTTGACACAATCCCTTCCCCCCATGAACCCATGCTGCCTCACATCCTAGAGACCATGCTCCTCTAGATATTCCACCAACCTTTCATTTAGTATGGTCTGCATGAGCTTGCCCACAATGGAGGTCAGACTGACTGGTCTGTAATTCCCTGGGTCATCCTTGGGACCACTTTTCTGGAGTGGCACTACATGTACTGTTCTCCAGTCCTGTGGTACCACGCCTGACTCTAGTGCACTATTAAATAGGTCTGCCAGTGGCCCTGCCAGCTCCTTAGCCAGTTCCTTTAGTACTCTTGGATGTACTATGTCCGGCCTGATGATTTGTCCACCTTCAATGCCAGCAGACCCTCCCTCACGCACTCTATCCTCCACTATCACTACATCTGTGTTCCCTTTCCCCCCCCACCCACCCCCTGCTCTTCTTTTCCCTCCTGAAGGCACTGGTACATCCTTCTCCAACAACAGTTGTTCTGGTGGCCACATCAGACCATAGTTTATTAGAAATTTCTATAAGGAAGAACCCAGAACAAAAAGAGGGCCAGGGATCTGGAATCTTAATCTTAGTTTATCAGAAATTGAGTTTATAGCCACTGGATTTCAAAACATTTTAGAAGCCCATAAGTCAGTCTTTTCTTTCTAAATGACAACAAAAATAAGTGGTGGGAGGATACTAAACATGATATTTCCAAACACTTTTAAAACCACAGGGAGATTAAACAGTAACTATAAAACAGACAAATACAAAGAATTAAGAAACCAGCTCATTAAATAATTTTCATTACAAAATGAGGGTTTAGGAAATTTTACTGCAGAAATACAATCATTGAAACAAGACATGGCACAAGTCCAGTATGATAAACAAAAAAACACTGGAAAAAGAACAAAAACTTGGTATGCAAGGGAAAAAAGCATACACCAACCCCTTAGAAAACTGTATACATTTACGTCAGAATAAAACTATCTCATGTTTACTGACAGAAGATGGGGACATATTACACAAGCTACAGGAAATTTTACAAGAAATTGAGAAATATGTCACTGATATGTTTTCTAGTGAACACTTATGTATGAAAGCTATGAAAAACTGGCTAAAGACATGTAGCCTCCCTAAAATACCTCTAGACTCCCATCAAATTTTAGTAGGAAAAATTACTAAAACTGAACTATGTACAGTTATAAAATATTTGAACTCTGGAGCAGCACCAGGGGCTGATAGACTCCCTAGTGAACTGTATATCAAAATTTATGAGATTTTAGTGTAACCCCCTTGTTCCCAGGGGTTACTAGAATCCCAGTTAGAACCTGTGGCAGGCAGGGAAAGGCAGCTAGTGAAATGCCAGTTAAATGGGTTTCACACTGTCATGCTCTGGTTTCAGTCTCAGCTCAGCTGGAGGATGATGTAATCTTAGAACTCTCGCAGTGGCATAAGCCAGAGTCTTTGCCAGCTCTAGGGAGATAGCTTTAGAATGTTCAGTCAGAGTGGAGTCAGTCCTGAATAGGAGTTCCTGGAGGAGGCTGCCACTTGCTGTGCATCTCCTCACCTAGCTCTGACAGAGAGCTACCTTTTTTGTTTTGGGTTGTTTGTTTTCATCCTAGAAGAAGAACACAGAAGACAGTGATTGAAGTGGTGGAGACCTTGCCAAGTGGGTTTTCCTTTGCGGGATGGGCGCGATCTTCAGGGTTCGGGGCAATCCCCTCACCCAGTCTGTCTGGCGAAGCTACCTTTGTACAACTTCAGAACTGTGAGTACTACTTTTGTGAAAGCCCAGGAGGGGCACCTGCAATACCTATGGTAAATTTCTCTAACAAAGGGACCCTGTCACCTAGACTGTTGCTGTTTTAAAAGTGTCTGCCTACGTTTGGAGTCTAGTAAGAGACTGTCCAAGTACAGAACTTTTAACTTTCTGACACCTTAGAGGTGTGTCATGTAGTATGTTAAGTGTGAAAAACATTTCAAGATAGCATCTACAAGTTTCTGTGAGGGTGTTATTAACCAGATGAATGGCCAAGTATAAACTTGGAAGCAAAAGGTGGGAGACCCCCCCCAATCTGGAGTAACCAGTTTACCTCTCCGGGTTCAGTTTGGGCACCAGTTCAATTTTCAGTCGGTGCATTTGGCCAGTGCCTGATGGATATAGTTACCCAGACGTGGGTTTTGGATTCTGTGTTTTCAGTTCACCTCAGTATAGTGGGTGCTGGAAGATTTTGAGCCTGAATGTGCTCTTTTGTAGTCGTGTGTACCACCTTCATTCCTCATGATAAAAGTGTCCTAGTACTGGCCGTGTGTGCCTAGTCGATGGGAAATGCACCAGTAACTGGCCGTGTGTGCCAATCTCCATTTTCAGAACCAGAGTGTTCGCTGTTTTGTGTCTTTACCCTGTGCTAAACGAGAATGTCAGGAATTTCTGTACTCTGGAGAATCTGCAGTACCAGTATGTGTAGCCCTGTGGGGGGTACATCTTTTCTTTGTGATTATTCCTACTCTGTGTACGTGAATAAAAGCCACACTCTAGAATCCCAGCCTGGTTTGGACAGTATTGTTATTGCTTCCATTGTGTCTGGATTTACTTGGGTGCCCCGACCAGAAGTGCAAACCTAGCACAATTATGAGCAAACGTTTTCTCCCAGGGACCTAGGTTGCTGGCTATGGTAAATGGTCCCGCCAGGTGTATGCTAGGTAGTTTGCCACACTTGGTTGCCTGTCTGTGGTAGCAGGCTTAGAAAAGAAATATGTGTATTTGTTATGTAAGCCCACATAGATACATAGATACATAGACAGTGTCGGCAGATAAGGGGCCTATGGCCCACCCAGTCTGCCCATTTGAGCTTGTAAGTTCAGTTTGTTTTCCTAGAAGTCTGTTGCCCCTTACCCCTGACCTCCAGAATTCCTTTATGTCTATCCCATGCATTCTTAAATCCCGTGATTGTTTCACATCCTTCTCTTTTGCTCCTAGACGCTATGTGGTGAGAGGAGCAGCCCTGCTAGTTAAACAAAGGGGGCCAGTGTTGGGGGGGGTTACATTAGGAGAAGAAGTAGTCCAGGTATACCATGAAGCACTAGATAAATGAATATTACCAGATAGTATGTACACAGGAATATGGATATTATTGCATAAAGCAGGGGGGAAAAGAATACCTTAAGAACTGGAGACCTATTACACTCCTGAATACAGACTGTAAGATTTTAACTAAACTTTTGTGTGCTAGATTATCCATTTTTCCAGAAAACATCAATCAAACCCAAGTTTGTGGGGTACCCTCTAGGAAAATGTCAGATGGTCTCATCCTATTAAGTAAAATGTTCTCTAAAGGCCATGAGGAAGAACTAATGGGTTTTCTTCTCAGTACAGACCAAAATAAAGCTTTTGACAGGGTAGAACATGACTACCTGTGGGCAGTTTTGGAAGAATATAATTTCCCAGCGAAATTGATTAATTGAATCAAAATCTGTTACCCTAACGCATCATTAGTCCCATACATAAATGGATGGTAAGGAAATAAATGTCTCATACAAAGGGGGGTTCCGAAGGGTGCCCCCTGAGCCCTCATTTACATATTTTATCATTAGATCCTTCACTGCACAAACTAAATCATACAGAAGCCCTCATAGGATTGTCCCTGAGTAATGAAGACCTTCCTAGCTGCACGATTGCATATGCAGATGAGTTGTGCTTAATCCTGTCTGATTATTATTCTAGCCTTTCAGCAGGCAGAATCCTCACTGAATTCTGTCATTTCAGGCTCTACAATAAACTTTTCCAAAAGTAGTTCTTACCCCAGGAGTCCTTTAGTATCAGTAACTTTAGCAGTTAGGTGGCTAGGTGCAACTGCCCCAGAAGTATGCCTTTAAGATCATTTTTATTTAAATAAGCTTTGGGCAATAGCCAATCAAAAAACAAGAGGGGGAGTGAGCTGAGTGAGAGCAGACTGAAGGCTTCAGAATTTTTTTCTCCACTGGACTGAGCAACATTGCCCCTGAGGTGCCGCTCAATTTGCCTTGTTGACAGCCTCCTAGCGCTTACCTGGTTAAAGTTTTCCTCATAAATCCATTTCTACAGTGCGTGCTGAGTGAAAGTTTTACATTTTTGTTAGCGCCGCACTAATTTTCTATTTTTAGCGCATCCACACTATTATGACTTTATTTTTACCGTGTCTGCCTAGTTTTTATGTTATTTTTACGGCAGGTGCTTAATTTCGACAGTTTCTCCCTTTTTTAACCTTATTCTTGAAGGAATCATCGAATTAGTGTCAGTTGCCTTGTCTTTTACCTCAGACCTCATGGGCTTTACTGCGAGGCACCCATATGGATTTCAAACTTTGACAGTTGTCTGGGGGTTCGCTGAGGTTTGGCATTAACAGAGAAACCAATATACAAATAAAAAACTGAACCTTAGGTGTCATCTGTCACGGGACTGGCTTCACAGCATCAACAGAAACCTGTGCGCAGTCGACCAGTATTACTGGTCTTTCTATTAAGATTGGCACTGGTATAGATCCCAGTACTACAAAAAAAAAGGCACTTTAAAATAGACAGAGTTATTTAACTGGGGCAGGACTGGCCGGTGGCATTTCACAGAAATCTGCACTCAGTTCATCTGGTCCAGATCTTGGGTTTGCTTTGTAAAATTGGCACATAGCAAAGAAACCTTGATTATTATGGCTGAGAATAAATCAAAGGCTTCCGATTAGGGGCCATCTAAAAGTACTAACAATAAAAATGTAAGAAGAGGTGCTGAGGAGCCCTCCGGATCACAGCCAAAAAATAAAGCTTCCAAAGATGAAGTCCCGCACAAATTAAAAAATAATAAAAGTGATGAAAAACAAATGCTTGATCAAGCTGCTGAAGTGGCTAAAAAGAAACTGTGTTAAGAAAACAATGCTCCTGTTGCTCCTGGGAAAGCCAAAAGCGAGACAACAGGTAGCTGAAAGCATAAAGTAAAAACAGAACACATACAAAGTCTGCGCACTATCTCCCATCTGTGCAAGACATGGCAAAAACATGGCAACTGTTTCAGACCCTACAAAAGATGGGGCCTCTATTTACTGGGGCTGGCAAGCACTCTCCCACAGTTCTCTCCTCGGTAGACCATGAGGGTGACGCAGATGACTAAGAACAATTTTTATGATGCCCCTGACATGGATTTTGAGGGGCTTGAGCCCCATGAGTCCCTGGACCTTCCATTCGGGGACCCTCCAGGTGACCAGGAGGATTCCTTCTCTATGTTTACATTTATATAAAAAATGATAGACACCTTGGACCTCCCTACATGGGAGCCCAACCAGGATCTTGATGAAGATGAAGATTATAGGGAGATGAGAGGTCTTTCAACCCCCAAGACCCCTGGTCATCCCTATCTATAATGCGTTCAGAATAAATACCATGAAAGTGATTCAAACCCCCACTTCAGTGGCAGGGGTTGACAAGCGGATTGAAAAAAATACAGATTGTCTTGAAGTTGTACTGAGTTCCTATCTGCACACCCTAGCCACGAGAGTATAGTGCAACAGGCAGCTTGCGAGAAAGCCGGGGACTCCTTGTCCCCCTTACCTCTGGACAAGGACTCCAAGAAAATTGACTTTATAGCAAAGAAAATATATGCCACAGCCTCCCTGCTTCTCAGACTTTCTTCATGCATGGCTTTCATAGCCAACTATCGGAAAGTCCTATGGAAGTCTGTCCTGGCCATTGCCTGCAATGGATCAGATTCTATGGTACAGGAGCTGGTGGATATGACAAAAACTGCCCTGGAAGCTACCAAATACCAATTCCACATGGCAGACGACAACAATGATGTCATCTCTAGGGTGATGGCCCATGCCATCTCTCTGAGATGCTTAGCCTGGCTTAGAACTACCAGTCTAACCACAGACACCCAGACCAAGGCCATGGATTTTCCCTGTGATCAAAGTATATTTGATTACAGAACCACTTACTACATGAAAAATGTTGATGAGTACAAGGCCTCCTGGCAGAGTCACTCGTCTAAACGTAAGCCTACTGCCCCTCAGAGATCCCGTCCCAGGGGCAGTAGGGGCAGAAGTTTTCTTCCCAGACCTTACAATCCTTATCCTAAATCTAACTCCGGTCAGTACAGGGGGTCTTTCAGAGGCAGGGGCAGAAGGGGCCAAAGAAGGGGCACCTCTACCCAGCTGACTGTCTCACAGTCTAAGTCCTGATGTGCGTGTCCAGGTCACCTCCCCACCTCCGGTTGGAGGCAGACTCTCTCACTGTCTTCAGCACTGGTCCCTCATCACATCGGACAAGTGGGTGCAGGAGATAGTGGAGAAGGGTCTGTCATTACAGTTAATGCAACTGCCAGACCTCAAGCGTGCCCAGGTGTCAAGACCTCTGTCCCCAACACAGGTTCCACTGTTGGAATTGGAGGTACAAAACCTTCTAGCTCTACAAGCAGTGGAGAGGGTTCCAGCCCATGAGAGGGGCAAGGACCTCTATTCCAGATACTTTCTGACACAAAAAAAAACAGGGGAATGGCAACCTATCTTAAATCGCAGATATTTAAACTAACATCTGAAAAAACCCAAATTCAAAATAGTCACTGTCATTGGTCATACAGTCCTTATAGCAGGGAGACTGGCTAGCCTCCCTGAACTTAAAGGACACTTACTTCCACATGCCCATAAGGAGCTCTCACAGGAAGTTTCTCAGATTCAAACTTCCTTCGGGCCACTATCAGTTTGCCACAATGCCCTTCGGTCTGTCCTTGGCCCCAAGAGTCTTTACCAAGTGCCTTGCAGTGGTAGTAGCACACCTCAGAAGACTGGGTGTCAGTCTCTATCCCTATCTGGACAACTGGCTCATAGTAGCAAAGTCTCCTTGCAAGGTCAAGGAGTCCCTTTCCCTTACAGAATGCGCTCTAGAGTACCTGGGTTTCCTGGTAAATCTAAAGAATTCTCCTCCAGAACCCACCCAGCTGCTCACCTTCATAGGGGCCCAGCTGGACAGTCAGAAAGGTTTTGCTTTCCTCCCACAGGAAAGAATTCAGAGTTTCCTGTCAGTGGCAGATTCTTACACCCAGGGACAGCCAAGACCAGCCAGATATTTTCTCAAACTCCTGGGACACAAGACTTCAATGACATAGTGGTCCCAGGAGTCTGGTACAGGATGCAACTCCTACAAACCTACCTCAGAGCTTACTGGTCTCAGAGAAGCAACAACTTTTCAAAGCTGATACCTGTGTCAGAGCAGTTCCTCCAAAACCTGCTGTGGTGGAAAAACCCTGCAAATTTACAAGCAAGGGTACCCTTCCAAGCTCCGCTTCCAACAAAGGTGATCACCACAGATGCCTCCCTCTTGGGGTGGGGAGCACATCTCAGATCTGGACAGTGCTTCGCTAAGCGGCACCTGGACTCTCAAAGAGTCACAGTTGCACATAAATCTCTTGGAACTCAGAGCAATCTTTCTAGCTCTCAAAGCTTTCACTCCCAGCATAAAAGGGCAGGCGGTTCAAATTCGAACAGACAAGAACACTGCAATGTTTTACATAAATAAGCAGGGTGGTACCAGATCAGGAGTACTCTGTGCAGAAGCTCTGAAGCTCCGGTCTCTAGCCTTCTCCTTGCGAGTCAGCCTCTCAGCTATTCACCTCCCAGGCAAACACAATACCCTGACAGATGCTCTGAGTCACATCAGTCAAGCCCAGAGTGAATGGACCCTGAACAAGCAAGTACTAGCCACAGTGTTCAGGCAGTGGGGCACACCAGAAGTGGATCTGTTTGCCTCACCCCTCAATTTTTAGCTTCCTCAGTACTGTTGCAGGCCCCCAGTCCTGGGAATGCTTCCCCTGGATGCCTTGATCCTGGACTGGTCAGGGAGGTTCCTATATGCATTCCCTCCCTTCCCCCTGACACTCAGGGCATTGCTGAAACTCAGACAACAGCCTGCATCAATGATCTTGGTGGCTCCGGATTGGCCCAGGCAAGCCTGGTACCCTCTCCTTCTCTCAATGTCCTGCAGCAGGCGCATTCACCTGCCTCCAACTCACTCCCTGCTGGCCCTTCCTCAGACAGGAGTGCAATATCCAGACATACACTCTCTTCACCTCAAGGCCTGGTTCTTGAGGAGTCAGTTTCCATCCTTGCAGTACTCTGAACAGGTCCTTAAGATACTGAGGATGGCTAAAAAAACTGAACACTAAGAAAACTTATACAGCCAAATGGAAAATGTTTTCCCTCTGGTGCAAAAGCAAAAAGGCCGACCCCCTTTCAGCTTCAGACCCTCAGCTGCTGGATTACCTGGTGTACTTATAGGCATCAGGCTTGAAACCATCTTACCTCAAGCTACACCTGGCAGCAATTTCGGCCTACCTTTCGGAAGGAAAGAAAAAATCAATTTTTTTCACGCCATATTTAAACAATTTTTCAAAGGCCTCTTGCACCGTCAGCCTCCACTAAGGGAGTCTGTTCCTCTTCGGAGCCTGAACCTTTGCAGAGACAGGCTCATGAAACCACCCTTTGAGCAGTGGCATCACCACATTGATTTTGAGGAGGCTACAGCCGCCCCAATCTAAGTTAAAGCCCCCTGATCATTTTCAGTGAAAAAAAAATAAATACTGTTTCTGCTTAAATTCTACAGCCGCATCTACTTGTTTCTGCTGCAGTAAGTTAGCCAGATGTTTTGTTTATTGATTGTGTCTGTCGCGTGCTTCACAGCACCACCACTTGGAGCACACTTTGGTTTTTTTCTGTTGGACTTTCAGTGCTTCCGACTGGGACTGGGTTTACTAGTGATGAAGACCAATGGAGAAAAAAATAAAAGGTCGAGATTGAGTGAGCCAGCCAGCAGCGAGCGAGGCAGCAGCACAAGCCCTAATGCGTTTTTTTTTTCATAATTAATTTTATGAAACGTGCAGCACCACAGCCTGGGCTGGGAGGATGGAGAGAACAGATTAGAAGATGCCTGGAGGACTATGGCAGTGAGTGCAGGTGTACAGCAGCTGAGTGACCGGAATCCATTCTGGATGATTGTGAAAAACTGTTGATCAGACCCCACCAGACACCGGCCCGGGAGGAGAGAGGGAAACAGAGAGAGGAGAGGATTGGTTGGAGAGTCGGGACTCAGAGACAAGGATAGAGCTCAGCTCACATGGGGAATTTTAGTGGCACTGGCTGGGAGGCAGGTACTGTGGCTTGGGCAGGGGCCGGGGGACAACAAGATATTGTGTGAACAGACGTTCTAGAACAACAAGGCTCAACTGTCAGACTCAGACAGTCATGCAGGTTTGCATTGAAGGAAGGGAAGCAGGTTTGTGCCCATGAGCACCTTGCGTTGATGATCAGCGTGACTCCAATATGTCTGGCGTGTGGGTGGGAGTATCTGGGACAGTGCCAGCATCTGCCTTGATATGGGAGATTTGGAGGGGTGGGGACAAAAATTTGTGGCGATATTGGCACCAGTGAGGTTGTTCGCTATCAGTTGTAGTCACAATCACAAACAACCGGTGCTGGAGTTTGTAGATGACTGATTTTTGCTTGCAGATTACAGGGGAGAGTTGGTGCACAGAGGAAGCAAGAAGGATGTTCATCAGTGCCGGGCTAAACAAAGGTATGCAGTCTTTTACTTTGAGGGCGAGTGTTTATTGTTTTAACCATTTATGTCATGGGTAGGGTAGTAATCAATGGATTGGGTCAGGATTGTCCAAAGTTTCTTGTTCATACATGGGGCCTGCAGTACAGAGCAAACACCGAGTACTGAGTCACAGAAGAGTGTGATCCACGAGAGGATACGGGGGGGGGGGCAAGGAGATCAGGGCTCAGAGATGATTTGATGTGGCAAATCCAAACCATTATCTAAAATGCTCTGAAACAGCTTTGTGGTAATCAGCTTTTACTATTTGTGTGGGTCTGGGTTGGAGTAGGGGGTCAGAGTGAAACACAGTGGTGAATGGAGATGCAGTTGAGATGGCAGAAGTTAAGGCCTATAGAAATTTGGCTAAAAAATATTTTATGATAGTTTAGCCCTGATGGTGTTACAAATGTGTGCCAATCGTTGGGATTTGTCTTGCTGGATCAATGTGAGCTCATTTTTTTTCCTTTATTGTAATGTTCATGTGAGAGTACAGGTACTGTATACCATAGCAATGTAGAAGTTGACGGCAGATAAGGACCGCAAGGCCCATCCAGTCTGCCCATTTCTTTGTCTACCTTATAAATGTGCCATCGGCCTTTGCTCTGTCAATGGTCTATCTATTCATACTCATCTGTATTGCTCCCTTATGCCTATCCCATGCCTGTTTGAAGCCCTGCACTGTATTCATATCCACCACTTCCTGAGGTAGGCCATTCCATGCATCCACCACCCTTTCTGTGAAAAAGAACTTCCTCACATTACCCCTTAATCAGCCTCCCTCTAATCTCATGCTGTGTCCTCTTGTCCTGTTGCCAACATTTTAGACACAGGTCTCAGAGAGGCATTGATCTGCTGGGATAATGGTGTCTGGCTGCTCTGGTCCCTTATTTGCTCTGGGGTCCTGTAACCTGTCCTATCCAGTAATCAAATTGTTCCACATGTACCATTAAATAGATGTCATGATAACCAGGCTTCTCAAACATATTTTTCACCATTAAAATGCAGGAAAAGTCACCATTTGAAGGCAGACATTTCAAAATTTTATGGGGGGGCAAGCCCCCGGACCCCCTAGCTTTGTTTGGATTTTGACTGAGGGGCATTAGCCCCCACAACTCTGTACCCCAGTTGACACCCCTGCCTTTGAGCCTATGTCCACAGCCCACATCAAGTTTGTAACTTGGAAGACAGTCTTCCTGGTAGCCATTACCTCTGCCAGGAGCATTTCAGAGCTACAGGCCCTGTGTACTGAGCCAAATTACATCATCCCTCACAACGATTAAGTTGAGCTCAGGACAAATAGGAAATTTCTGCCAAAGGTGGGTTCAGAGTTCCACTTAAACCAGTCCATTACTCTTCTTTTTTTTTTAATGGATCTTTATTTTAGTTTACATTAAAACAAGATAGTCATTACAGATTTGAGATTCATAGTTTAACATTCATACATCATTTCTTTTTCCATAGCAGTTTCAGTTCATACACAGTCCTGTTATACTGTCTGTTTCCTTTGATGTTTTGTCACTTCTCTTCCCTCTTTGAGTGTATACAGTTTCATACAGGTTTCTTGTTCAGGTTGACATGTTCCTGAAAAGAAAAAATATCTGGACTTTCTGGGTCTCAGGATGGATCATGTGGTGCCTTCCTATCCATCTCTAAAATTTCCTGCCCTCTCTAATCTGTCTGTTCCCCTTTTTACGTTCGCTTGCGCACATGCGCAAGGAACGTCTTGCAACAGTATGACTTTCGGAGGTGTGTGACCCTGCTCCCCAGTGCAGTGCTCAGTGTAACAGGTGCGACCCTATGGGACCAGTACAAGCCGAGCTGTGTATGACAGCAGTTCGGCTGTGTTGGTCTTCACTTCTAAGAAAAGGTCCGCTGCAATCAGCGGTGGTAGCGTGTATGCAATTAGCATACCTACGTCAGTTGAACTGCTGTCATGCACAGCTCAAAATCAAATCCCTGTCCCGCTTCCTCCCTATGCTAATGTCCTCCCCCTCCACCTTGTGCACCGACAGGGATGCCCAATCCCCCCCCCTCGGCTCATGTGCCCCCACACACTGTTTGCTCGTGCTCCCTCCACACACACACACACACACACAACACACACTGTATGGCGGTGGGGGTGCCCAATCCTGCGGCTCCAGTCCCCCCAACAAACACATAAGTGGCACACTGGGAGCCCACACCAGCATACCAACAGCCTCCATTTGTTCCTCCCCAATTCCTGTGAAACAAGAAAACGGTCCCTTGGTGAGTCCTCCACCCTCCCGCCAACCTGTGCCCACCCTCTGCGCTCCCACCTCCCCAAACCCCTCAAGTAGGTGGCACACTGGGAGCCCACCCCAGCATACCAAAAGTGTCCTTTTTTTTAAATTCCTGTAAAACAAGAAAATGGTCCCTCTGTGAGTCCATGCCCCCTGGCCAACCCACAAGCACTCACTCACTGCGCACTCCACTCCCCATTACCCCTCCTCACCCCATACTTACCTCCGGAGCCTGGCGCGACAATCTTCGGTGGACCGGGAACACATCTGCACTCTTCAAAGCTGACCGGGAACTGAGGAAACGCCGGTAAGCTGTATAATGGCATACATGGGTTTTTTCCAACTTAGGTGGCTAGCTCGGCCATTTTTTTGACTTTTGGCACCAAATTTTCAACATGGGGTTCTTTACATCCTTTCTCATGAATTCAGTGACTGTCATGGCGTTATTCAATCCCAAAAGGTGATTTCGCAGTCACTGCGCGAAATCACCTTTTGGGACCAATTAACAAAATAACAGTGTTGGTGTTCATGAGGTGGCCTCTCAAAAAGCTTATGTTGCAAATTTGGTGAAAAAATTCCCAAAAATGACTGTTTTATGAGCATGCGTTGCGCAGTTTCCACGCACATGCGTAAGTTCACAAATTTGTAATATTTTCACTCCAGATTTTCAACATAGGCATATTTTCACACCTCCTTATGAACAGTGCAGCTGTCATTTTTCACATCCTGGTCGAAATCTGTTTTCACACTTCCGATGCAAAATAGCGCAGTCGCTGTTGGAAATCAGTGTTCGCTACAGAGTAAGACAATCACAGTGACACTGTTCATGAGCAGACGTCCTAAAATGCCTATGTTGAAAATTTGGCGGCAAAGGTCCATAACATGTCTGTGTTACGAGCGTACGTTGGGCAGTTTCTATGCACACTCGTAAGTTCGTGAATTTGTAATATTTCCACTCCAGATTTTCAACATTGCCATTTTCCCTCATCTCCTTATGACCAGTACAGCTGCCATTTTTCACATCCTGGCCGAAATGTGTTTTTGCACTTCCGGCGTACAATAGCGTGGCAGCTGTGAGAAATCATGTTCGGTACAGTGTAAGAATATTGCAGTGACACTGTTCATGAGCAGACATCCTAAAATGCCTATGTTGAAAATTCAGTGCAAAAATTCCCAAAAATGATTGTTTTACTAACATGCATTGCACAGTTTCTATGCGCACTCGTAACTTCGCGAATTTGTCATATTTTCACTCCAGATTTTCAACATTTGCATTTTCCCACACCTCCTTATGAACAGTACAGCTGTCATTTTTCACATCCTGGCTGAAATGTGTTTTCACACTTCTGGCGCAGAATAGCGCGGTCGCTGTGGGAAATCAGTGTTTGGTACACAGTGAGAAAATCATAGTAACAGTGTTCATGACCAGAGGTGACAAAATGCCTATGTTGAAAATGTGGTGAAATAATTCCACTGAATGACTGTGTTACAAGCGCAGGTTATGCAGGTTCCACACAGGCTCGTACTCTTGAGCACGCCCAGGGCGTTAGGGTTCCTAAGACAGACACTTAAGAAGTATGAAGGTGACATGTTGATCAGATGCAAGAGGAGTTGCAGAGAGGTACTCTGTTGGGATATGGATGCTAAAAGGGCATGGATACAACTGGCGGGGGGGCCTGCATAAATGCCAAACACCAATGCAAATACCTGCAAGCGAAAGTTCGGCATTGACAGATGCTTATTTGTATAGCTATGGAACAAAATCTGGGTAATTGTCAAGTTGATATCTGGTCCACTTTTGTCACTGGGCTTCAAATTTCCTGCCTGTCTTCTTTACTGAGAAATCCACTCCTGGTGAGCAAAAGCTCCACAGCTTGGATGTCAAAAGAGTCATATTTTACTACATAGAACATACTAGACAGTCCAGAGGCTCTTCCACTCAGTTGTTCCTCACCTACAGGGATGTAGGCAGAGGAAGACCAGCTGCCAAGAGAACTATTTCCCATCAGTTGGTCTCTTGTATCAGATTCTGTTATGAAAAAGCTGGTCACCAACCTCCAGTGGGGCTTAGGGCCCACTCCACCAGGGGCACTGCAGCCTCACTTGCAGCAGCAAGGGACATTCCCCTCCTGGATGTCTGCTAAGCAGCTATCTGGAAATCTGTGCACACCTTTGTGAAACACGACAGTTTGGATGTGCAGACCAGATCTGATGTCAAATTTCCTAAGTAGGTTCTCTGCCCACCTCCCACTTGGTATTGCTCAGTGGTCTGCTAAAGTTACTGATGTTAAAGGACTCCTGGGGTAAGAAGAAAAAATTACTCACCGCAGTCATTTTCTTTCTTCCAACAGGTCCTTTAGCATCAGTAAGATCCCACCCTTCCTCCCCGGTTCACCTGTCAGGAAAAGGGTTCTGTTATCACACCAAGTTTGGAGTTTTTTATCGATGAGTTCCTAACTCAAGTTGTTGTTGTTTCTATTTCCACTTTGTGGACATTTGCATGTTTTTTTTGAATCCTGTTGATTCATTTTCGGGGCATGTGCCCTTGTTTTCCTTTGAATAAATTCAGAAGCCTTCAGGCTGCTCTCACTCGGCTCATTCCCCCTCCTGTTTTTTGATTGGCTATTGCCCTTCTGCTGTAACAGCATGCAAAGACCTACAAGCAGAGTTCGACCTACTGCAACATCAGCTGCTGGGAAAAAAACTGCTATTAAATGCAAAAAAAACTAAGGCAATGTTTTTCTCCCCACAGTTACAGGCAGGATACTCTATCCCAAACCATCTCCCTAAGTTATCCACTTCCCTTGGTGAAAATCTTGAATATGTCACAAAATTCAAATACCTGGGGGTATGGCTAGACAGCAGACTTGACTACTTAGAACATCTGGAAGAATTGCTAAAAAAGCTCAGACAAAGACTTGGACTCTATTACAGAATAAAGCACTTTCTTACAAGTGACTCAAAAAAAAGAAGATGGCCCAGGCCACATTCCTCTCAGTATTAGACTATGCTGACTTCTTATATAGTCGCTGCCCCATCGTATGTTTGAACAAACTGGACACACTATACCACAGAGCCCTGAGGTTTATCACAGAGCTACCTTACAGCACTCACCACTGCTCTCTATATACTGCAGTTGGATGGACCTCGCTTCAATTTAGAAGAGACGGGAATGCAACACTATGGACTTACAGAGCAATATCACAGCGGCTTCCAAAATATATCTCAGACTGCTTCTTACAAGCCACATCAAGTAATTATGCCTTAAGAAGTCTGAACTTCATTATGCTTAAAGTGCCTAAATTCCACTCTCGCCATGGAAGATACGCCGTTAGCTATGTGTTATCTGCTTTATGGAACACAATGCAGAAGACACTGAAAGTGAACAAGCTCATATCTATTACAGCCTTCAAATATCTATACAATAGGCTAATCAAAGAAAAATGTAACTGTTTCCGCCAACATTAGATTAATCTTCCATCTTTCTCCTCAGCTGGCCGACCTTTATAAGGTAGCTCTCCGGCACCCCATGAGCAGTCACCTCACAATTCTTATACCATTACCACAATCCATTCTTCTTAATCATTAATTTACATAATCACCCTTACACCCTCTGCTTTATACTTAACCAGTCCGGCCTCCTCCCTTCCTCCGAGACCCACTATTGATCCTTCTATAGTATCAGCCTTCCCCAATCCCCCCCCCACACTAACCTCGCACCCCCCCCCTTCCTTACCCCTGGCCACAACATCCAGTATTTTCACCCCATCCATCTCCTCTGTCACTGTCCCCTCCGGTATTCATCCATTACATATCACTCTTCGCAGAAATAACCTCCTGCTGTCCATACAGCACATCACCTGATTCACAAATATCTAAGAAAATCTCTTACACTCTAAATCCTTCATCAAAAGTGTTAGCTTAAAGTGTCTCCTATTACCAACATAGCAAGCTGGCTGCTTCATGAATCATGTATATATACGTAAAATCTTTTTGTATTGTAGCGTATCAATGTACTTGTGACACTGAGTTGATGTATTGTATCAAACTGTTGTCTCCTCAAAGTGTGTATACTCTGCATCTTATATTTTATGTAAATTGAACCTTGACCTTACCGGGTCCATCTTGCAAATGAGCTGTGCTCAACGATGTTCGCCTGGATAAATAAAGATTTGATTGATTGATTGATTGATTTAAATAAAATTCTCTTAAAGGCATACCTCCAGGGCAGTTGCACCTAGCCAGCTAACTGCTAAAGTTACTGATGCTAAAGGACCCCTTGGAAGAAAGAAGATTACTGAGGTGAGTAATTTGTTCCTGTTTACCTATTGGAAGACCAGATGAAGATAGACAAACCTTGTTAGGGGTACATATACAGCAAGCTTACCAAAAAAAATTGTTAATCTTTTTTGGGTTTAAAGACATGCAACCTATAATTGGAACCTTGAGTTACAGGAAGCTACCACAAAAATTACCAGTTGGAATAATTAGAGAATGTCCCAAAGAAAAGGATCTTCATAATCGAAATGTATCTGATACCAATATTTTTATACCTTAGCAGTATTCCCCCCAAAAGTACTTGAAACTACATTATTAAGTATATTTTTTCAGTGTCTCTGGGGCACTAGACTGAACCCAGTAAAAAGAGGAATTATTTATCGACCCATAGGCTCTGGAGAATTAGGAAAGGTGAACTCCACTGTTTTTTCCATTGTATATTTTTATATCTTAACATTGCTCCTTTCATTTCTCAGCCCCAAAAAATATGGGCTGCATGGATTTTCGACTCATGGAGCCAGATATTCAAACTGTGCCAGGCTGTGGTGCAAGCCTGGGCGCAGCTCAACTTGGCTGCGCAGGGGCGTGGACTGGGCGATATTCAACGGAGCTGCGCCATGGCTCTGCATCATTGAATATCACACCCTGGCCACCCGCAGTGCACATGGCGCAGTGGCACTGCACCAGCGCCAGTGGCAAGAGTGGAGCATGGGGATGCGCTAGCGCAAGTTCCATTGCGCTAGACGTAACAACCGCGATATTCAAAAGTCTTACATGCAAATGGGACCATAATGTATGCAAGGCGCAAATGGGGCCATTTACATGTCATTATGGCTCCATTTGCATGCAGGTGTGCCGATCCCAGACGACTTGCACCTGGCGCCCTGCCAGGCAGCAGCCGTCGGGGACTGACGCCCCCTGCAGCGTGGCAATGTGCCCCACAGCCCGATCGCGGGCATTAGTAAAATAAATAAAAACTCCTATATCCCTGGTGGTCCAGTGGACCGCTGTCAGCCCAATCGCGGGCTTGAGTAAAAAATAAAAGACTCCTATATCCCTGGTGGTCCAATGGACTGATGTCTGCTCGATCGCGGGCTTCAGTAAATGAAGAAAGAAATCCTATATCCCTGGTGGTCCAGTGGACCGCTGTCTGCCCGATCGCGGGCTTAGGAAATAAAAAAAGAGATCCCATAGCCCTGGTGGTCCAGCGGACCGCTGTCTGCCTGATCGCGGGCTTCAGTAAATGAAGAAAGAAGCTATCCTCCAGATGCTCAATCCACTCCACTCCACCCTGGAAGAGGAGAGCTGTCCTCTGGATGCTCAGTCCACTCCACCCCACTTGACCTCCAGTAGCCCAAGCTTGTTCCTGAACCTGGGTCACCGGCCCTCCCGTACAGATTTCTGTGCCTTCACCATATCCAGCAGTCAGTGCGCAACCTCACTACTGGTAACGTTTTCTGACCACCATCCAGTTCCAGCAGTCGTGTGCGCAAGCCTGAGGTCTGGCAGTTGGGTACCCTTCCCCTCAGCCGATAAAGATTTCTGACCTCGCCCCCCCCAACATGTGGGCCCAATCCCCGTCCGCCATACAGTTAAAAAAACAAAACAAAACATGGAGTGGGGTTTGTACCCGTAATGGCTAAGAGTTTTGCTTGTTGTTCCCCAACAAGGAATACAGAATCTCTGAATTATCAGCTTGGTCCCAATGGCGGAGCGATGGAAGGGACTGGCCATCAAAGTACTCGCAACAGATAGGTTAACATATGTGCTGAAGGACAGGGAAGAGAGATTCATGAGTGACTGGGGCAAACTGATGCTGGAGGGGGGCAGCATAGGCCCTGTGCAGGCTGTGGGGGGGCTCTGGGAGGGCATACCTCAGACAACAGATTAGGGACACTACGCACATGGTAATGGGCTATAATTATAGTAATCTGTACAACATAACAATGTGATGAAACATTTGTATTCTTAGCACAAATCATGTTTTCTCCTTTCATGTCTATAGATGATGTGCTGTTAACATATTCAGTCCAGGATGTTGTTTGTAGTCGTGTTTGGACTCTTGTGTGTTTTTTTCCCTTTCGTATATCAGCTTGTTAAGGCTGAAGCGGTCTGCCAACCATAAACTAATAAGAGCTTTTATTGAATGCATTAATGGAGAATAAGAGAAATGAATGTGAAATGTGCATTTTTTTATGTCAGTATATGTCAATGGATTTTTTTGAAATTCTAATAAAAATATTATACAAAAAAACACATCCTTTCCCACCCTCTGTGCACCCTACCACCCATTCCCCTGCACCCACCGCTGTCCTTCGTTGTGACTCCTGCTGTCCCTTAGTGCCAAATCCTCAAGGTCCATCCATGTGCTGTTCCTCTGCCAGCTGACCGCATTGAAATGAACAGGGTCCATTCACTACAACAGGGCCCATTCACTAGAACAGGGCTTAGTGATTACAACAGGCCCATTCACTACAACAGGGCCCATTCACTACAACAGGCCCATTCATTACAACAGGGCCCATTCACTACAACAGGCCCATTTATTACAACAAGGCCCATTCACTACAACAAGGCCATTCATTACAATAGGCGCATTCACTACAACAGGGCATAATGATTACAATAGGCCCATTCACTAGAAAAGGGCCTAGTGATTACAACAAGCCCACTCATTACAACAGGGCCCATTCACTAGAACAGACCCATTCATTACAACAGGGCCCATTCACTACAACAGGCCCATTCATTACAACAGGGCCCATTCACTACAACAGGCCCATTCATTACAATAGGGCCATTCATTACAATAGGGCCCATTCACTATAACAGGCCAAGTGATTACAACAGGCCCATTCACTACAACAGGGCCTAGTGATTACAACAGGCCCATTCATTATAATAGGCCCCATTCATTACAACAGACCCATTCATTACAACAGGGCTCATTCATTAGAACAGGGCCGAGTCATTAAGATACGCCCATTCATTACAACAGGGCCCATTCATTACAACAGGCCCATTCATTATAACAGGGCTCTTTCATTACAATAGGCCCCTTTCATTACAATACTTTACTTCATAGCTTTGTTGTTTTTTAATATTTTTTTATGCACTATTGTCCATCAAATTCTTTTTTAGCCCCATTCTCATGATTCCTATGTGTTAACTTTTAAATCCCCTCTTAAATGGGTGTGTGCAGTGTACACCTACATCCACTGCGAACACCTTTTTGGGGACAATTTGAAAGTTAACACCTACAGGGTTTGTCAGGACGTGCCTAAAACAGACCTTGACTGAATTATGAATTAAAAAAAAAAAACATTGAAATGAAAGGGCCCATTCATTTCAAAGGCCCATCCATTTCAGTGTTTTTTTCCTTTAAGTCATGACTTTCTGTTTTTTAATATTTTATCCTACTTTTTTCTGTCAAGAGCTTTTTTTACCCCACCCTCATGAACCCGGTATACCGTTCGCACAGTGAAACCCTTACAGCGACGACAATGTGGTAGCTGCAACCCGAATAACAGTCTTTCTGTTAATCAGGATTTTTCAGCCCCTGCCATCTTGCCACCCCAGGGGTGTTGTGCTCTTCCCCACACCTCCAACCTGGACGTGTGATTATCTTATTGTCCGGGGGTGCGTAAAGTCAAAATGTGCCCCGGTGCTTTGCCGCAACAGCGGTCGAGCGGCACAATTGCCAGGCGACATGGTCGCCATTGGCATTGTTCTGTTGGTGTACTGTCGGTCGACAATACTGATGCTGAACCAACATGGTGGAACTCATGAACCCTATGGGTGTCGGTTTTCAAATCCCCCTCAAATGGGTGTTTGTGGTCGATGCTGGTGTATGCTGTAAACATCCATTTAGAGAGACTGAAAGTTAACATCCATAAATCAGGAACAGATATTAAAAAATAACTTATGAATTAAAGGAAAAATTATTGAAATGAATGGCTCATTCCAGTGAAAGGGCTCTGTTCATTTCAGTACACTCAGAGGAGCAGCACATTGATGAACACTGAGAAGTCCACATTGAGGGACAGAGAAACCACGACATGGGACAGAGGTGGGTGCCATTACCCAACCAGATGCTGGCTGTGGATGCAGCCCATGCCAGCCCTGCCCCCACAGGACCAGCAGCAGGGGCACTACCAGCTGCCCACCTCTGAGGCAGCCCATCCCAGCCACCCTGTAGGAATGGTGATAGGACCTGCAGTCAGCAGTGACCCACTCCACCTCCCCTCGGGAGAGGGGGCATCCTTAGAGGAGCCACACTTAGTGGCAATCCAGCCACCGGGGTGACGCTGTGGAGTAGCAACATGGCATATTCCTCTTAATACAGCTCCAGAGATCGAGCTATGAATTAACTATCTAAAAGATTTCTTTTTGGTCAAACGGCTCTCATTTTATGAAATACCTGTTAGAAACTCAGTACAATAGATTGTGACCCAAGAAAGATGGACAGCATAAGTCTTGCGGTATGGATTCATTCCTGTCTCCTATGAGAGCTGCGACTGGCTCTGGGCCTAGCTTATCTGGTGACCTTGCAATGACGGAGTTACCTGCGGCACAAGTTATGGCTCTCCTGACAAAAATTCAGGCGAATGGGGAGGAGACAAATAAGCGACTGGCAGCTGTGGAGGCCAAAATAAATGAAAGCGACAACACCCTCAAAGAACACTGTACAGCGATCAATGATCTATTGGTGGCTAATACCCGGCAGGCAGAATGCAACGCCTCCTTTATTTGGGATCTTCATTTTATTAAAAGTAAACTTGGGTCCCTGGAGAACTCTCAAAGACAGGCCAATGTGAGGGTGGAGGGCTTTCCGCCATGGCTCACAGGAGGAGCTGAACTAGTAAATACCTTAACAAAAATGATCTTTCTGGATTTAAAACTCCTACCATCTGAATCAGAGGTGACCATCCTAAAAGCAGCTACCATCCCGCAATGGCCGCGCACTCATGGGGACATCTCCCAAAGGCCTGTTACTGTGATTGCCACTCTTTCATCCCCAGGGGTGCAAATACCTCTCTTGCAAGTGGCCAGGGCCAGGGGTGATATTGTACAGGAGGGTAATCTCCTGGCCCTATTTCTGAATTTGTCTGCTCAGACCTAAAACCACAAAAAAGAGCTCCAGATCATAAAATAGGATCTTTTACGCAACGGATTTCAAGCGCAGTTGACATACCCAGGGAGGCTGCAGGTTTGCCATGAATCCAGAGTACATATCTTCGTGGACTCAAAGCAAGCAGCTGAATTTGAGGGGAAATTAACGGAAAAGGCCAGCCCAGCTGCAGAAGCTTCGGATGAAGATGAAGGTAGCCGAAATCTCAGTTGGTGTCTTTCAACTGGGACTCACAAGTAAAACTTTATTATGTGTTACTTTAGCACTATGGAAGGCTCTCCTCGAGAAGGGGAGGGGGTCGTTAGTTATGACCAATGTGACTCTACTATGAAGGGGTAGTCTAAAAGTTAAATAATGTTCAGATAAATAATGTGTTAAGGGGAAAAGTTATACAACCCTTATACCCCTCTCCTCTCAAGCACTTGATAACTTACCTGTTCCCCCCTTTATTTTATTTAATTTTTTTATTTTAGTCTTTGGTAACCGGGTAAGGCCCACTAGGCACAAGTGCCTGTTTTCAGGGGCGACCTGGGAGCACTCCCCTCTCACCCCTAATCTCTCCTTGCCTTCCCCACCCCTTGCAGGGTTCTCTGCATCCTGGAGGGGCCCCAGGGATTGACTCCCCCTCTTGCCACTCCCTCTCCTACCCCTTATCTCTCCTAGACTTCCTCGCCCCTTGCAGGGTTCTCAGCATCCTGAGGGGCCCTCAGGTTTTGGCTCCCCCTTCCCTACTCCCTGCATCCTACGGGGCCCTCCTCCTTCCCCCTATCTCTTCCAGACTTCCCTACCCCTCACAGGGTTCTCAGCATCCCGGAGAGGCCCCAGGGTCTTGGCTCCCCCCTCCCTCCCTCCTTCCTGTATCTCAACAGGGCCCCTGAGCCCTTTCCCTTCCTGACCCCACCTTCCTCCCCCTCTCACCCACTGCACTTGTTTACCTTTCTACAGAATCTCTTCTCCTCCATGCTCGGCCCAAATTCCCCTAGCCTTGCCTTGTTGGCTCTACCTATGCCGCATTCTAAACATCCAGCTGGGGATCTAGGCCAGGCTATCAGTCGCCTTCCCACTTCTCCCCTCTCCCTCGCTCTTCTCATTTTACTTGTTACCAAAAAGCCCAACCTCCCCTCTCCCCATGGCACTTATTCATTCAGGTATCCCACATGCTCTTGTCAGTTTACTGTACATCTTTATGTTACCGCCACCTCTGCAGTAATTTAACCTGTTCCATCCATACTATAGTTATTCCCTACTACTATTGTAACCCCCCTGCAAATGGGGGTTCCCAAAAGACTTCCAGGAGCTTGCTTGAATGCTCCAAGCCTAAATGGTGTTTGGCGTTTAAGCCATTTATCAGTGAGTGTTTTTAGAGCCTCTGGTACTGTCTCTTTAAGAGCTGTCTGCTTGCAGACATAATTAGTTTGTATGGGGGGACTGTGTGCTTCTCTGTTTAAGTACCACTCGAACTGCTGCCAATTCACTCCATTTTTGCAGTCACTAGGAGTGCAAAGGGAACCTATCTGAAAGATGTAACTGTTTGCCAGAAACCATTTACAGTGATAATGAAATTACAGTTTGTCTAACCTGCTTTCTTTTGCAGTCAGAACAGTGTCTGCCTAGTTCCCCATTCTGGTTTTGAACTGCTGAACTGGACCAATCAGTGTGGGGTAAGCTAGCTCTAAAATGGTGCCTTGGACGAATCAGATCAGAACTTGGACTCGTAATCTGAGCCAGCCACAAGAGGATTGTATGGGCAGTGACTCTGGGAGATGTAGTTTAGACTTCAGTGCCTTTTTGGACCAACAGCAGCAGTCTATTGTGAGTGACAGCCAATCCAGTCAAGAACTGGGAGGAACTCAAAGGAAGTGCCCGGTTTTGTCGGTTGGAGTTTCAGTTGAGCTTTGGCAGTGAAGAAGGAAGGAGCCCTGTGCTTCTTCAGTGCACAGTTTTAGTCAAAAAACATGTGTAAGGTCCAGAGTTCCGGTCTGCAGCTTGTTAGGACTGAATCCGTCCTGTGAAAAGAATCAAAGGATCTCTGAAGAGTAGAAACCAGGCTCACCCTGTAGAAGACTGGAGAAATTATTGAATTGCACTCGGTCTGTCAGGAACTGAATCTGCTGTGTGTTCTCCCGGGTATTGTGCAGTAATTGCGATCGGGATAGAGAAGCAGCTGCCTGGTATAGTACTCTCTTTTTTTCCATATAAATGTGTAGAGTCTCTTTGAGCTCAAGAGTAGCCCTGCTGATATTGAAGGACCCTATCTTATTTGGAGGTCGTGAGTACTAATTCAGGTCGCTCCCTGTTGAATTGCCACATTAAATCCAAATGGAATTACTGTACTGCTGACTGTTTAATTTTCCTTTCTCTGTGTGAAAGGGCCCCACCAGCTGCTGCCACGGTTTGGACTAGCCACTAGGGCTTGGGTACCCAGGGACAGTAACTGATAGGGATAGGCCTGTGCACAGAGCCATAGGTAGATTATTAGAGTGATAAGCTAATTAACCTGATTTCCCCTGTCCTTGTTATATCCCCCAAATAAATCAGAGCTGCTTGTTTCAGCAAAGTTATACTGCCTGAGGTATTTGTCTATGTTAAAGTACTGTACTGTGATTGTTGCACTGTATCTCATTTCACAGGAGGTCCCAGTGCGGAACCAGTCCTGGGGGTAAGTGTATACTGTGAAGGTAATTCTGATATATTGTGTGGGCCACTAGTGGGAAAAAAGGGGGGTTGCAGTGTCCCAGAGGGCTGTGACCAAGTTAGTTTAACTATTGCAAACCCTGACCTCTGGGTGGAGGCACCCGCCATTGGATCCAGGCCCCTCAACCTGTTAGTGGCAAATCAGGAAGGGGTAGTAGCCCCTGGGATAGCGTCATCTAGGGGTTACACTATAATCATTCTAATATGATTTGTGTTAAATGCTGGGGTTGCACTTTTTCTCCCCTCCCTTATATTCTAAATTGCCTACTGTAAACTGCCAGCTGTATGTTATTGTAATGGAATTGTTTTTCGTATGTGCCATGGATGTAACTCCAGTTTCAAACTGTATGTTCACTAAATATAACTGTTGCCTTGGAGCACCTTGTGTGTATTTCTGTTCATCCTCTGTACCCCCTCCCCCCAGTTTGCACCGGGAGATGAGCAATCTGTTGCTCGGTGTGCTTTCCTGGTGAAACATTTCAATAAATAAAATATGTTTTTTTTGTTGTTTTTTTGTTAACCAAGTACTGCTGTACTGTACTGATCTTGCATATTGATGATAATTAAGTTTAAGAGAAGCGGGGAGAGAGTGTTAGTGCACTCATGCACTACTCAGTTTGCGAGCTTAAAAGAAACTTCTAATTTATGTTCTGATAACCTGCAGGGTGGGTGTAATACCATACCTCGATGTGCAGGTCTAACGATGCAGCTTAATTGAGACCGGGACATCTTCATGTTATATACCACACCGTCTCCTAGACGTTTCGGCTCTCCTAATAACTGTAATTCTGCTCGAGAGTAGATAATATGGTGTTGTATTTTTCATTAAGACAATGATCTTGGTGAGAGTATAATTAATCTACATATTAATCCACTCGGACTTTACTCCTGTATAATTGTTTTGAAGCTTCCCTGGGCTGTCTGGATGTATATCGCTCCTTGTTATTGATTATATTTTAATATGGACGTTTTATCACATGCACTGTAGAGGTCTGCGTACCTCATGACTTTTTATATGTGTGTGTCTACAGTTTCTACTGTATATCCATAAAATTTATAAATAAAAGTTAAAAAAAAAATCCAGCCACCACCCCCTGGGTGAAAGGGTCATCCATATAGGAGCTGTGTTTGGCACCGATACAGCACACTCACCTCAAACAATCAAACATCTTTGGCATGTGGGGTGTGGCTAACCCCCGAGCTCAACACAGCATCTCCGCAGAGCTCTGCAGGGTCAAATTTTATTAGATATTTAAAAAAACTACTTTTTTTTTATACACTTGTCACAACTTTAACAGGGACAGAAAGATCTAACAGTGCTGACCAGAAGAATATAACTTACACTACCTTCAGTGATGCTAGAAGCAGCATGGTTTGTGGTAATAAGTCAGCCACTGGGGGAGAAGTTCCCCAACCAAAGGATGTACACCATGGCACCAGTAAAGACCCGCCTGCCACATAGGCAGAAATGATCCCTGCCAGCCGTCAAATGTGGCTTTATTGAAAATGATTCAGAATCTGGATCAGAAGCTAAGAGTATGCTCCCCAGAGGAAGGACTTGGTTGATCCGAAAGCTTAGACATTGTTTCCTTTTTGTAACATCTATGTTGGCCCAATAAAAAAGTTATCAAACTATTTGCTTCTGGATCTTCAGATAGAAATGATAAACATGGGCTGGGGATTCCAGAGGAAGACACTAAAGCAGCAAAGAAGGCAGACAAAGTCCTCACCATCTCCACAGACCTCACTGAAGAAAACACACTTCTACAGAAACAATTGGAGAACCTGGGGAATGCCACTTGTGAGCTTTTCATATTCAAGTATAGGGACTGACAGAGGGAGTGGAGGGGGAAGCCTCCCCAAGGCTTTGTACAGCAGTGGCTGAGCGAGCTATTACAGTGCAAGGAGGACTTTTCAGTTTTAAAAGTATACCAGATCAAACCATGCGGTGGGACAGTCTGCACAGCCATGGAAGAACCTGCCCCTCACAAGCTCCCAGTCATGATGGGAACTGTCATGGATCGAGACAAGATGCATTTCTGAAATTTGCAAAACAGAAAAACTGCTTGATTTGAAAGGACAATCACAAGGACCTCACTCAGCCAAAGGTCCTTTCACCACAGAGCACCCACTTGGTATAACTCCCTCCCCATGCACATCACAAACATCCCCAAAATTGGCCCCTTCAAAATAGTACTACGCAAAAATCTCACTGACAATCGGAGCTGTACTTGTCCATAATAGTGCTTTCCTAGAGCACCCTCTGAACCCATCTGCCCCGCTAGTCCTACATACATCCTAGCCTACTTAGAATTGGCTTCTGTAGTATGCACACCACGCACAGTACCCTGCGGGTGCCACAGGGTTACTAATCAGTCTTGTATTGTTTATTTTTCTTGTTTTGTATTATTTTGTTTTTTTGTTTCCGCTCTGCTGTATCTCACCTGTTTTGGTCACTGCAATGCCTTGCTGTATACTCCTTTGTATTTCACCTGTATTGTTAACCAATGTCTTGCCACACAAATATGTTTGTCCTCCGTCCCTGCGACAAGGTACCTTTGTAAATGAGTCTCTGACTCAAAGGTTTGTAAATCCGATTTATGAAATAAATAAATAAATACACATTTTCCAGACCTGCAGAGGAATAAAAGCTTCGATGGGGTTTGAGCTTGACTTAGACAACTCAGAGAAGGGAAGTATTTTTCAGAAAAAGGGTACTCAGGGACAAGGGGACGGGCTGTGAAGCTGGAGGGGGTAGCTTCAGGAAAGATGTGAGGAAGTACGTCTTCACAGAAAGAATGCTGGATTCCTGGAACAGTGTTCCAGTGGAGGTGGTGGGGCAAAAACAGTGGTGGAGTTCAAGAATGCAGAGGACAGGCACAAGTGACTCTCAGGAGAAAGGAATGGGGGGATGGATAATGGACCAGAGGTCAAGTAAGATCTGCGGTGATACTGTAAGCAGGGGAAAACAGGCAGACTAGGAGGGCCAAGTCATCTTCTCTGCTGCAAAACTCTGTCTGTATGGAGTTCAACACATGCTATTGATGCCTACCAGCCTAAAAATGATATACTGAGGGAAAGCACACCAGTTCTGAAACCCAGTCGAAGCATCCAAGTTGCTCAGTAAAATGGAGAAAGACTTTAATACCCGGTGAGATGGCACTGACTATAAAACAGAGATCTGTGGACAAGGTATTGTAAATAATTTAGCTTTGGTAGAGAGAGAGAGAGAGAGAGAGAGAGAGGGAGGCTGTAAATGTTCACAGAGTTTTATAACCTTTGCTTCTGATACACATAAATGTTTTGAAAACACTCTGTGGCTGTTAGTCCCAAATGTAGGGCCTCCCATGTAGCTTGTACAGACTTGGGTTGCAGGGGAAGGGGGACACAGTGGCATCCTGGATGGCACATTTACAGTTTCACAAGGCAGCTCCTTTGTCTCCCGTGTGCCAATTTGGCACATAAAGGCTGAAATGACATCCACTATGGACCTGGCAATAGACTGAGGGTCCCGATCTTATAGACATATAATGCTGGCACTTAGCTACAGTTCATAAATATATTAGCATGGCTGACAAATCTACTTTGCTAGGTACCTCTTATGCTGTGCACCTTAATTTTTTTTCCTCTCGATCCTCACCCTTAACAGGTTTACGATAGAATTTTTATGCTAAATTTGGCAGCCATCGTTTTCATGTTCCTCTTGAAAAAACTAAACATTTCATAAAATTCTCAGATTTGGGTAGAACTAGAAAATGTTACCACCAAACAAAAGTGGAAGATGCCTGGAAACTTTTATGGTAAAAAAAGTTGGGGTCAAACTTTTGACCCAGTTTTGTTGCAGTGCTGCTTTCAGTGGTTGGATGCCTTATCGTTCGACGATAAGTTTGTTTCTAGCACTAACTGTTCAGATTTCAATCTTACTACATCATTGTTGTTAACAACACTGTTTTTAGAATGGTTCACGTCAGCCAGTAATTTTGAAAGCTTGTTAGTCCCATTGATTTTTATACAGTCATGTTAGCAAAGCAGGGTTAAATTCGCCTGTTTGGCATAACTGGGAGTAATGTTTTGTTTTGCATTTTTTCTCTTGTACGGTAGAAGGGGATATTAGCCCTTATGTATGAGAGCTTGGTGTTCCACACTGTCTGTAATCCCTGCTCATGGCGGTAATAATGCCAGATTTATACAACATAAGGGATAATGTATCTAGCAAACACAGGCAGCAGAGCCAAGGGGTCGGGGGACAGGAGACCCCTCACTTTTGTAACTGAAGGGTCAGACAATGAATTTTGACCCCACATATTCCAGTCAGTGGGGCAGCATTAAATGTCACTGGTGGGATTTGTCCAGTGACAGCAGGGAGGCTGCTTTTAAACCTTTTGGTGCTCAGCATACATTGAAAATCCAGGCAACCAAACTGATACTTTGTAGAAACACTTTGACCCTGTCCACACTTACAATTGCAATTTGTTAATAGTTTTTAGACCATTACGGGACTTACTGTGCTGCCGTATCCACACTAGTCGGGACTGTGTCTTAACACAGTTCTATGGTTCTGTACCTGTCCACACCTCCCAAAATGAAAGCATGTTTTAACACGCTGTCAGCTTGCTTGTCAGTGCAGATCAAATGCTGCATCGTGGGTGCCAGGAGGATCACTGCAGGGAACATGGATCGGATGCTTGTACACACTAGTAAGTGAAAACGTTTCTCACTTAAACCATTTTCAAAACCGTGCTAAAACCCTGATTGTATCAGGGTTTAAACACAGTTTTAAAACACAGTTCAGTAACGTTACCAGCGTGGACGCGAACCGTGTTCCCCGATTTTGAAACATTACATGGTATCTGTAACATTTTAAGATCCCAGTGTGGACAGGTCCTTTCTGGAATATTTTATTTTCCTTTTGTATGAGGTACACTGTAGAGTTATTTTTGGCTTCCATTCCCCTCTCAAACCGCCGCCAAAGCAACAGTTCCTGACCCGGTTCTGTTTCTATAATCATGAATAACCAATGCATTTCTGTTAATGAGCCACTGGATTATTCATCAAAATGGGTGGATTATTCTGGATGATAAAATGCCAGGTAGGTTGACTAACGCATAGTCAAGAAGGCAACTGTTTTCCCAGTGCCCTGTTTAAGATGTTCTGTGCAATTCTTTTCTGCCACTTTTGTTATGCTCCTCTTCCACTGCTAGTAACCTCCCCCCCCAGGTGTTGCATTAGTTGCAGGGGCATGTAATATCCTGTCTGTTAGGTTACAGTGATGTGCTAGCAAATCTGATCAGCCTACCTGTGGCGTTACGTCTGTAATGTTTTTTCAGGAACTCGATAAAATATAATTGAGAAGACAGCATCACTGGCAGGTATTGACCAATGTCTGTTTTTGCAGGGTGCTACTGGTGCCCGGCCAATGTTGGTTTACAAAATCCAGTGTCTTCCCTCCATAAAAACACAAAACGCCACATGCTCGTGGTTGAGAGGGTGCCAACCGTATATAGACTATAACAAAAAAAGCACAATCTTGGCTGCACTCAAAGCAGGAAAATAGCAAATAACCAAGTATAGTTATCTGAAGAATGTTGATTAATTGATGCAGTGACAGCATGGCACTAAACCCCAGCGCTTCGCCTCATAAACCGAGAGGCTTCATCAGGGGGCGTGAGGCAAAGCACTGGGGTTTAGTGCCATGCTCTCATTGCTACAATAAATCAACTTTCTTCAGAGAACTACTTGCCTGTTTGTTATTTTTCTGCTTCGAGTGTAGCTGAGATTGTGCGGTTTTTTCCTGCCCCCCTGCCTAAGCTGCCTGAAGGAACCTGCAATCTCGTAATTTTTCTTTTTACAGTTTTTTAATGTATGTTCTTTCCTACCTCTTACCATGATTTAAAAGGGATTCATAGTTTTATAAATAATCGGAAATGGGAATAATCCTGACTGTCACTGTGTGGTGATTCCTTTTAGGCCGGGTATTAACTCCATCCACAGTGCAAGTTTTTCTTTCTGTTTCTGAAGTTTGGTTCCCGTGCTGATGCAATGCCTCTGTTTTATTTGTTATTGCGATTAGAAGGCTTGCTATAATTAGATGGAGCATTTACTAGGCATCCAAAGTGCTGAACCGAAGACAGAAGGAGCCAAGCAATGCTTTCCTGGTCTCTGGCAGTGAACTGACTGCAGCCCACGCCCTCTGCTGTCTGAACAGTGTCATCACACTTATGTCAGAGGAATTTGTCAGATTGTCAAACACGGTTGATTGTGTGTGATAAGGTCTCTGTTTTTACACAATTTTCTTTGCAATAAATATGTAAATAACAGCCATGCAGTAAATATTTTCCTAGTAGTAATGTATTTCTTTCAAAACCATTCTCTGCCAGTTTTTCTTTTCATTTTCTTTAATTCATGACCTGAAATACATGATTTTGAAGTCATGAAAAGTTATTGTTCCCTTGCAATGCCCAATGTGAAAAAAGTAATATATTTTCATTTCATAATTTATTTTACTGGATAAAACACAGTAAGGTAAAATAGTTCCTTTTCAAGTGTCCAGTAAAGACAACCAGCGCAAGTGCAATGTAACAAATAAAAACAAGATAAACTCAATGACAAGTGCACCAGGATTGTGACAGTAACATAATACAATAAGCATATGGTCTGGTGTGATGCCTTTTATGATTGGAAACGTGCCTGCATCATCATCATACATCCGGGGCCGGATATTCAGAAATGCGCCAAAGCCCGGCGCAAGTCCGGCACAGCACAACCCAGATGCACCTTGACAAGCCAGGAGCCATATTCAGAAGATGCACCACCCGAAACGCTTCAGCGCAAGTCAGCTGAATATGGCGAAGATGTGCCATGGCACAACCAGAGATGCACCGGCGCAACCATGAATGCACGGAGCACATCTGATCGCAAATGCAATGAGCAGGGCAAGAACCACAGGCTACAGGTACACATATGCAAGCAAGCAAGCATAGGGCAGTGGTCACAGGCCCCCCCAGCAGGGCACACCCATGAACGCAGAGGCATGGACCAAGAGGGCACACAGGGCACCAGGAGAAGGTGCACAGAGAACCCAAGCCTACAAACTGTGGAACACACCCCTGGCCAAAGAACTGCCACCCCAGCCATACCAATGGCAGGGACATGCAACACACCCCCACCAGGCAGGGCGACAGTGCCCCTGTCATCACAAGTACAAGCCCCCCACAGGCGCATGGCACAGGCATGCACCCTCCCATGAGCATGTGTGCGCACCTACGCACAGTTGGGGCCATGCGCCACCAGGCGGACAATGCCACAAGACAACAAGGACCCTGTGCAGAGCCCCCCCAGTCTTAACCAGCAGTACAGGGCACCACACTGACAACACAGCGACACACCAAACAAGGCTGGCCCCCAGTCAGACACGCCATGGACATGTGAAACAGGGCTGAACACAACACGGAACCCATGGGAACACAGCCCGTGAACCAACCCACTCCTGCGGAGACACCCTGCACCACACCCACACATCAGTAGCATGGCTCCGCACGCCACCTGCAAAGCAGACACAGACACAGGCCTTTATCAGAACCAAAGCTTTATATAAAAGAGCATATGCAACAGGCAGATAACATGGGGCAGGGATGGGGGAGGGAAGAGAAGGAGGGGGACAGGGTGCAGGGGCTTTACAGAATGACGTGGGACAGCATGGGAAACAGGTGTGGGCAGGAAAGGGGGTTAATACAACATAAGCCACTGTAGGTCCCTCTAGCTCCGGCCCCTGATGTCCCACCACAGTCGCTCTATGGCCTGCCTCAGTGCCGCAGTCTCTGGCAGGTGCCACCTCTGGAGTGAAAGGAGTCATCTCTGGAGTGCCCGTAACCTCCCTCTGTCCCAGACACGGGGGCATGAAGCCTTCCCAGCAGCATTCATGTGATCACCATGGGGAAGGGACAGGACAGCCAATTAGTGCAATGTCCCAAAGACCCCAGCCCACCCACAGCATGCAATGGACTGCAGAGGAACACACCGCTGGGGGATCACAATGGACCCGTGCCTGGAGGGCCACACCAGCCATCCATACAGCACGCCACAATGGCTCAGCTAGTCAAATGGGTAGTGCAGTGTGCCCATGTGCACAAGGCACAGAGCACAGGCACTGATGTAGCACACATTGTGGAGGTTGTGTGCATATCCCCCCCCCACCGGCCAGCACAATGGCGCCAAAGTACATGCAACATTGGCATGTACAACAGGTGGTGTGCCACACACGGCCATGCAGACACATGGCTGTGGACACCATGCCCAGACCCACCGCCCACAGCAATACAACTGGGACATGAAACAGCATAATGGGCACACTTACCTGCCATGTCACCCCTACTTGGTGCTGCACCCTGTGGCCTACCTCGGCCCCTCACACCTTCTGTGGTCACCCTGGCCTGTCTGCAGTCCTCTGGCCCTGTGGAAAGCATGTAGAGAGGTGGACATGAATACACAAGCATGCGTGGAGAGCCCCCCACCACTGCACAGCCCGCATGTTGCATGGCATGTCCCCGACCATCCCGTGGCCCCCATGCCTGCATGACTGCAATAAGTGCAGCAGCCATGCATGGTGCATGGCTGCCGATGGGACTGTGATGAACCCCAGCTGCGGACCATGCCTCACAGCCCAACACCCACCACTGATGAGCATTGGTGCATGCAAGCCCATTGCGCACACCTACCTGGCTGTGGCACTGCCTCACGCTGGACATGCGCCTGCATCTGGCACAGCTGCTCTAGATCCCTGTGCTGCAAATCCCCATACCGGTGGCAACATTGCTCAGCATTCCTGGCTACCCCAGTGCGTCTCTCCTGGTCTGTGGCCAACTGCACCCAAACGTTGCCCCTGGCCTGTTGCAGTGGCACAAGGCCGAATAGTTGCCCCTCAAAGGGCTGCACCACTGCAACAAAATTGACCAATTCAACATCGATCCAGTTGCTGACCCTTCATGTCCTCCCCTGCGCCATGGCTGCTAACAACCTTTGCTGCTGGCGTGAATGGTGGTGCAGTCATGCACATGGTTGCACACGTGTAGGATGCGTGATCGGGAATGGATGGATGCAACCACGCATTACGGTGATGCACAATGCGGGTGCATTGTGCAGTCCCAGACATGCCCATAACACGCTGGCCCACCAGCTACTTGGGGTCAGGGGTCGTGACCCCAAGCACAGTCACGCATGTGCCCAAGGATGCACAATGCCGTGGCACCATGCAAGGGCTGACAGTTGCATGATAGACACATGCAATGCCATGCGCACTGTGGGAATGTGCAACTCGCATGTGCCGGACATGCACCGCAGGGTTCCTCCAGCTCAACCCCTTTGCGCACGGCACAGTTTCGTGATATTTGGCTGCGGTATGCAAATGACCTCATCAGCCAGTGCGTGGCGTAGTAGGGTGCATTAGCATATCATTACCGTTGCGCACAGGCTCATTTGCATTGGATACACCATATAAGCACCAGTGAACATCGCAGGCCACAGAACGGTATTGCACCCCTACAGGTAGGTGGATGCTGACTTGGGGAACTGGCGACCTGCAACAACAATGCCATGGAGGGTAACATGGGCCATGCCCTCACTGACACACTGTGCTGTCCCTGTTGACAGGTGGCAGAATGTCTGGACATAAGGAGGAGCAGGAGAAGTGTTGGTCTGCACACAAGCACAGGCCCAGCTTTACAAAGGAGGAATCGAATGCCCTGTTCAAGGCATACCTCAACATGGAGGCCCTGTTGAGCGGTGCCATGGGCACACCGCACGAATGGATGGCAGGGTGGGATGAGGTGGCGGACTATGTCAACCTGCACGGTAGGCACCAGCGGATGGCACAGGAGTGCCACAAGAAGGTCGGGACTGACACATGGAGAATTAAGGAGAAGGTGGCAGCCATTCGATCCTCCCATAGTGCCATCAGTGGAGGGCCATCCACTGCACCCACCCTGTTAGCCGTGGAGGAGCTAGTGGTGTCCACCATCCATTGCACTATAGTGGAGGGTGCACCTGGCAGAGGATTCCAGACGGGTGGCAGCCCATCACTGCATGGTACGTATGTGACTCAAACTGACCTGGCAGGTGTGTGCCAGGTCATGCTGGTGTGCCTACCACTGTGCCGCATGCCACATGCGCGTGTGCATGCCACTGGCCATGGCACACCACTGGCCAGCAGCACCAGTGGCATGCTTGGGGGCACATGGATGCCAACGCACCACTGATCATGTCTTCATCTCTTGCAGCACCATCACGCCTCTGTGCAGGGGATGGGGCAGTGGAGGCAGCAGCCATGGCCAGTGCAGATGGACCCTCAACATCCACCGGCATCCATGGCCCAGACAGGCTGCAGCTGAGCACCGGGGGGCCAGTGGACATCTTTGGCCTGGGGTCGGACGGGGCCCTGGAAGAGTTCCTGCATTATGCCAGCCTGGATGCGCTGTGCGTGGAGACTCAGCTCGGGCCGGGGTCCGGCTACGATAATGACATCACCCTGATCCTGGACAGCGTGATAGACAATGTGGATGACATGCCCCTACCTGCCTCACAAGCATCGTTGGGGCCCAGTGCTGTGCCCGTGGCTGCACAGCCGCCTCCCATCCACACAGGTGCAGCGGGGTGTGGTGACACCGCTGTGAGTGATGTGGGTGGTGGTGCTGTTGCAGCTGTGCCAGCACAGGGCACCACCCAGCAGATGGATAAGCGGCAGCAGCAGGATGCAGGTACCACCAGGCAGTGGGACACGGTGTTCATCATCGGTGCACCTGATGTCACTGTACCCCCTGTACAGCCCACTGTGCAGCATCCACCAGAGCAGGAGGCTGGGCAGCATGCCAGGTCACCCCCAGCAGATCGGTGTCCTGGCCAGGAGGCACAGGATGCTGACCGGCTGGCAGAGCACACCCGGTTGCTGCGGCATCCATGGGGAACCAGGCACTGCTTGCCACTGAGGTGCAGGCACTACGGGTGGAGGTGTGCCAGCTGGCCGAGCAGCAGGACAGGGGCACTGCACAGATCATGGACAGGCTGCACTGCATGCAGGAGGCCACGACCGCATCTATGGACCGCATGTCCAGTGCCATTGTGGTGGCAATGGACTGCATGACCGGTACTATTGCAGCCGGCTCTGCGTCGCTGGCTGCCACTGTGCACAGCCATGCACAGAGGATTCCCCACAGTGCGCTGTCCACCCCACAGTCCCAGCGTATGGTGACGACATCGCAGCAAATGCCTGGCTCCAATGTAGTCATCCCAGACATGCCCGGGGCTGGCCTGTTTGGCCGCCTCTGTACCCCTGCACGGACACAGTCGCTGTCTTGCACACCTACCCCGGGGGGGGCATCTGACACACCCCCTGTGGCTGATGCAAAGCCAGCATCTGCTGCTCGGCCCCAATGCGGCTGCCCATGTGGCTGTGGTGGCCGAGGGACTGCGTGGTTGACCTGAGGTTTGTGCTGCCCTGGCTTGCTGTCTGCTGCTGCCGCCCTGTGCACACATGGGTGGTGGTGGTGGTGGTGGTGGTGCAGCATGCATGTGTGTTGTGCCACATGCCTCCCGTGTGTGCTGGTCGGGTTGCTGGGACATGTAGCATGAGCGTGATGAGGGCAGCTCAGCGCAGGTTGTGCCTGTGCACCGGTGTCATGCATCTGGTCCATGCCATGTTCCTCTGCCTGTGTGTGTGTGTGTGTGTGTGTGTGTGTGTGTATGTGCGCACATGCCTGTGCTGTGTGTGTGTGTGTGTGTGTGTGTGTGTGCATATGTGTGCCACCGCCTATGCCATCCCTGCTGTGCACCCCATTCCTGGCATGCATCCTGCCATGCACGTACATGCCTGTGCGTGGTATGCTGGTCTGTGTGATCCATGCATGTGTTGCACTGCACCTACCTGCAATCTCCAAGGTGCTCTTGAACGATTGTGTCCCAGTGCCTTCATGCCATCTGTGCCAGACGGGGGTCACGTCTATTAAGGGTGGCTGCCCACTGCCCTCCAGCCCATTGTCACTGTCATCCCCACTTCTGTCGCCCTCATCAGCTTCAACAGCTATCCCACAGTCAATGGCCATGTTGTGCAGGATGCAGCAGGCCAGGAACAGGCCATAAGCTTTTGATGGGCTGTATCATAGGGCACAGCCTGACCTGTCTAGGCAACGAAATCACGCTTTCAGCATGCCGGAGACATGCTTGATGATATTGCATGTGCTGATGCGTGCCTCGTTGGAACAGCCGATGGGCATGTTGCGTGCAGACATGTGCATGGCACGCCCACTGCTGGCATTGTACGCTCCCCCCCCCCACACACAGAAAATGTGAAAAATGTGATCCAGTCGAGTGGCTTGATGGCCGTCCGCTGCAGGCTCCACCTCCAAGAGGGCATCACCCAGTGCTGGATTCGGAGCTTATGGGTCAAGTTTGGGGCTCTCCACCACCCCGCCATGGGGGCAGTAAGCTGTGGGGGATAAGAGGTGAGGGCCCGTGATCGGAGGTCGGGTCTGGATCAATGGCAGCCGGAAAAAAGGAGGAGGAGGAGGGCCAACCAGGGGACTGGGGAGAAATTGTAAGCAAAAAATAAATAAATAACCACCACTGCTTTGATCCACCACCCGTCCACTGAGTCTAGTAGTATCCCAACTTCTGCTGCAACAGTGGCCCTGTCACCCGTTCCTGCCACCGTGACCCAGGTTACACCTGCTACAACCATGATGACCATCAGTACTGCTGTGGTGACACTGGCAACTACTACCACTGTGGTCCCAGTCAGATGCACAACTATTTCCAGTACTGTGTCCACCCTTCTGTGACATCACTTGTTTATCGGCCTATCTCCTCTACTGTTGAATTTGTCAGTGCATATGAGGAGGGGGTGCACCCATCTGGGTCTGAGTATTTTCCCCCAGGAGAGGAATTGCCCACCGATACATCATCTGAGGAGGCTAAACTATGCAGCTTTGATGATGAAACAGAGCATGGGGAGTACCTTGAAATCTGTAAAGCAAGAGAGTCAGGTGGCAAGAAAAGCTCAAGCTCTTGAAGTTGCAATGGCAGGAGAAAGAAGGATATGCCCCATCCCCCCAAAAAACTCAGCAAGCTACCCTTCAGCACTTTGCTCAGCAAGCTCCATCCTAGCCTGAACAGCCAAGTGGAGCAGGTGCAGGGGCACCAGTGATGTCAGGGGAAAACCTGCAGATGCAGGTCCAAACAAGAAAGGCTAGTGGAGGCCAAAGAGTGGTGGTGGTACTGGTGACACTAGTTGCATAAGTGGTGCCAGAAGCAGTAAGAGCATGGCATGGTTGCATTTCACATTACTAAAAGAAGATAACAGACAGGCAGTGTGCTCACTGTATAGTACAACTATCAGCAACTCACTGTATAATACAGCTATCAGCAGGTACTCACTGTATAGTACAACTATCAGTAGCTCACGGTATAATACAGCTATCAACAGGTGCTCACTATATAGTACAACTATGAGCAGGCGCTCACTGTTTAGTACAACTATCAGCTGGTGCTCACTGTATAGCACAACTATCAGCAACACACTGTGCACTACAACTATCAGCAGGTGCTCACTGTCTAATACAACTATCAGCAGCTCACTGTATAGTACAACTATCAGCAGGTGCTCACTGTATATATTACAACTATCAGCAGGTGCTCACTGTATTGTACAACAATCAGCAGCTCACTGTATACTCCAACTAGCAGCAGGTGCTCACTGTATACCTCAACTATGAACAGGTGCTCACTGTATAGTACAACTATCAGCAGGTGCTCACTGTGTAGTACAATTATCAGCAGGTGCTCACTGTATAATACAACTATCAGCAGCTCCCTGTATAGTACAACTATCAGCTGCTCACTATATATTACAACTATCAGCAGGTGTTCACTGTATAGTCAACTATAAGCAGCACACTGTATACTACAACTATCAGCAGGTGCTCACTGTATAGTACAACTATGAGCAGGTGCTCATTGTATCGTACAACTATGAGCAGGTGCTCATTGTATCGTACAACTATGAGCAGGTGCTCATTGTACAGAACAACTTTCAGTAGGTGTTCACTGTATAATACAACTATCGGCAGCTCACTGTATAGTGCAACTATCAGCAGCTCACTGTATAGTACAACTATCAGCAGGTGCTCACTGTATAGAACAACTTTCAGCAGGTGCTCCTGTATAATACAACTATCAGCAGCACACTGTATAGTACAACTATCAGCAGGTGCTCACTGTATAGTACAACTATCAGCATCTCACAGTGTACTACAACTATCAGCAGCTCCCTGTATAGTACAACTATCAGCTGCTCACTATATATTACAACTATCAGCAGGTGTTCACTGTATAGTCAACTATAAGCAGCACACTGTATACTACAACTATCAGCAGGTGCTCACTGTATAGTACAACTATGAGCAGGTGCTCATTGTATCGTACAACTATGAGCAGGTGCTCATTGTATCGTACAACTATGCGCAGGTGCTCATTGTATAGAGCAACTTTCAGTAGGTGTTCACTGTATAATACAACTATCGGCAGCTCACTGTATAGTACAACTATCAGCAGCTCACTGTATAGTACAACTATCAGCAGGTGCTCACTGTATAGAACAACTTTCAGCAGGTGCTCCTGTATAATACAACTATCAGCAGCACACTGTATAGTACAACTATCAGCAGGTGCTCACTGTATAGTACAACTATCAGCATCTCACAGTGTACTACAACTATCAGCAGCTCACTGCATGGTATAGCTATCAGCAGGAGCTCACTGTATAGTACAGCTATCAGCAGCTCACTGTATACTACACTATCAGCAGGTAATCACTGTATAGAACAACTATGAGAAGGTGCTCACTATATAGTACAACTATCAGCAGGTGCTCACTGTATAGTCAACTATCAGCAGCTCTCTGTATACTACAACTATCAGCAGGTGCTCACTGTATAGTACAACTATGAGCAGGTGCTCACTGTATAGTAAAACTATGAGCAGGTGCTCACTGTATAGAACAACTTTCAGCAGGTGCTCCTGTATAATACAACTATCAGCAGCACACTGTATAGTACAACTATCAGCAGGTGCTCACTGTATAGTACAACTATCAGCATCTCACAGTGTACTACAACTATCAGCAGCTCACTGCATGGTACAGCTATCACCATGAGCTCACAGTATAGTACAACTATCAACAGCTCACTGTATAGTACAACTATCAGCAAGGACTCACTGTATAACACAACTATCAGCAACTCACTGTTTAGAACAACAATCAGCAGGTGTTCACTGTATAATACAACTATCAGCAGCTCACTGCATAGTACAACTATCAGCAGGTGCTCACTGTATATAGTACAACTATCAGCAGGTGCTCACTGTATATATTACAACTATCAGCAGGTGCTCACTGTATAGTAAACCTATCAGCAGCTCACTGTATACTACAACTATCAGCAGGTGCTCTCTGTATAGTACAACTATTAGCAGGTGCTCACTGTATAATACAGCTATCTGCAGCTCACTGTATAGCACAACTATCAGCAGGTTCTCATTGTATGGTACAGCTATCAGCAGCTCACTGTATAGTACAACTATCAGCAGGTGCTCTCTGTATAGTACTACTATCAGCAGCTCAATGTATACTACAACTATCAGCAGGTGCTCACTGAATAGTACAACTATGAGCAGGTGCTCACTGTGTAGTACAACTATCAGCAGATGCTTACTGTATAATACAACTATCAGCAGCTCACTGTATAGTACAACTGTCAGCAGGTGCTCACTATATAGTACAACGATCAGCAGGTGCTCACTGTGTAGTACAACTATCAGCAGCTCACTGTATACTTCAACTATCAGCTGGTGCTCACTGTATAGTACAACTATGAGCAGGTGCTTACTGCATAGTACAACTTTCAGCAGGTGCTCGCTGTATATTACAACTATCAGCAGGTGGTCACTGTATAGTACAACAATCAGCAGCTCTCTGTATACTATAGCTATCAGCAGGTGCTCACTGTGCAGTAAAACTATGAGCAGGTGCTCACTGTATAGTACAATTATCAGCAGGTGCTCACTGCATAATACAACTATCAGCAGCTCACTGCATACTACAACTATCATCAGCTCACTGTATAGTACAACTATTAGCAGGTGCTCAATGCATAGTACAGCTATCAGCAGCTCTCTGCATAGAAAAACTATCAGCAGGTGCTCCCTGTATAGTACAACTATCAGCAGGTGCTCACTGTATAGTACAGCTATCACCAGGTGCTCACTGTATAATGCAACTAACAGCAGCTCACTGTATAGTGCAACTATCAGCCGGTGCTCACTGTATATTACAACTATTAGCTACTCACTATATAGTACAACTATAAGCAGGAGCTCACTGTATAGTACAACTATCAGCAGCTCACTGTATACTACAGCTATCAGCAGGTGCTCACTGTACAGTACAACTATGAGCAGGTGCTCACTGTATAGTACAATTATCAGCAGGTGCTCACTGTATAATTCAACTTTCAGCAGCTCACTGTATAGTACAACTATCATCAGCTCACTGTATAGTACAACTATCAGCAGGTGTTCACTGTATAGTACAGCTATCAGCAGCTCACTGTATATTAAAACTATCAGCAGGTGCTCACTGTACAGTACAACTATCAGCAGGTGCTCACTGTATAGTACAGTTATCAGCAGCTCACTGTATAGTACAACTATCAACAGGTGCTCTCTGTATAGTACAACTATCATCAGGTGCTCACTGTATAATACAACCATCAGCAACTCACTGTATAGTACAACTATCACCAGCTCACTGTACAGTACAACTATCAGCAGGTGCTCACTGTATAGTACAGCTATTAGCAGCTCACTGTATAGTACAACTATCAGCAGGTGCTCACTTTATAGTACAACTATCATCAGGTGTTCACTGTGTAATACAACTATAAACAGCTCACTGTATAGTACAACTATCAGCCAGTGCTTACTGCATATTACAACTATCAGCAGCTCACTGTATAGTACAACTATCAGCAGGTGCTCACTGTATACTACAACTATCAGCAGCTCACTATATAGTACAACTGTCAGTGGGTGCTCACTGTATAATACAACTATCAGCAAATCACTGTTTAGTACAACAATCAGCAGGTGCTCACTGTATCATCAACTATCAGCAGGTGCTCACTGTATAGTCAACTATCAGCAGCTCACTGTATACTAAAACTATGAGCAGGTGCTCACTGTGTAGTACAACTATGAGCAGGTGCTCACTGTATAGTACAACTATCAGCAGGTGCTCACTGTATAATACAAATATCAGCAGCTCACTGTATAGTACAGCTATCAGCAGCTCACTGTATAGTACAGCTGTCAGCAGGAGCTCACTGTATAGTACAACTATCCACAGCTCACTGTATAGTACAACTACCAGTAGGGGCTCACTGTATAGTACAGCTATCAGCAGCTCACTGTATAGCACAACTACCAGCAGGGGCTCACTGTGTAATACAGCTTTCAGCAACTCACTGTATAGTACAACTATGAGCAGGTGCTCACTGTATAGTACAACTATGAGCAGGTGCTGACAGTATAGTACAACTATGAGCAGGTGCTCACTGTATAGTACAACTATCAGCAGCTTACTAAGTAGTACAACTATCAGCAGGTGCTCACTGTATAGTACAACTATCATCAGCTCACTGTAAAGTACAACTATCATCAGATGCTCACTGTATAGTTCGACTATCAGCTGCTCACTGTATAGTACAACTATCAGCAGGTGCTCACTGTATAGTACAACTATCAGCCGGTTTTCACTGAATTGTACAACAATTAGCAGCTCACTCTACACTACAACTATCAGCAGGTACTCACTGTATTGTACAACTGTGAGCAGGTGCTCACTGTATAGTACAACTATCAGCAGGTGCTCACTGTATAATACAACTATCAGCAGCTCGCTGTATAGTACAACTATCAGCAGCTCAATGTTTACTACAACTATCAGCAGGTGCTCACTGTATAGTGCAACTATGAGCAGGTGCTCACTCTATAGTACAACTATCAGCAGGTGCTCACTGTAAGGTGCTCACTGTATAAGACAACTATCAGCAGCGCACTGTATGGTACAACTATCTGCAGCTCTCTGTATAGTACAACTATCAGCAGGTGCTCACTGTATAGTCAACTATTAGCAGCTCACTGTATACTACCACTATCTGCAGGTGCTCACTGTTTAGTACAACTGTGAGCAGGTGCTCACTGTATAGTACAACTGTCAGGAGGTGCTCACCATATAGTACAACCATCAGCAGCTCACTGTATAGTACAACTATCAGCAGGGGCTCACCGTATAATACAGCTATCAGCTACTCACTGTATAGTACAACTATCAGCAGGTGCTCACTGTATAATACAACTATCAGAAACTCACTGTTTAGTACAACTATCAGCAGCTCACTGTATAGCACAACTATCATCAGGTCCTCACTGTATATATTACAACTATCAGCAGGTGCTCACTGTATAGTAAAGCTAGCAGCAGCTCACTGTATACAACAACTATCAGCAGGTTCTCACTTTATAGTACAACTATCAGCAGCTCACTGTATAGTACAACTATCAGCAGGTGCTCACTGTATAGTACAACTATCAGCAGCTCACTGTATACTGCAACTATCAGCAGATGCTCACTGTAAAGTACAACTATGAGCAGGTGCTCACTGTGTAGTACAACTATCAGCAGATGCTCACTGTATAATACAACTATCAGCAGCTCACTGTTTAGTACAACTGTCAGCAGGTGCTCACTATATACTGCAACTATCAGCCGGTGCTCACTGTGTGGTACAACTATCAGCAGCCCACTGTATACTTCAACGATCAGCTGGTGCTCACTGTATATTACAACTATCAGCAGGTGGTCACTGTATAGTATAACTATCAGCTGCTCACTGTATACTATAACTATCAGCAGGTGCTCACTGTATAGTACAACTATCAGCAGGTGCTCACTATATAATACAACTATCAGCAGCTCACCGTATAGTACAACTATCATCAGCTCACTCTATAGAACAACTATCAGCAGGTGCTCACTGCATAGTACAACTATCAGCAGGTGCTCACTGTATAGTACAGCTGTCATCAGGTGCTCAGTGTATAATGCAACTAACAGCAGCTCACTGTATAGTGCAACTATCAGCCGGTGCTCACTGTATATTACAACTATCAGCTACTCACTATATAGTACAACTATAAGCAGGTGCTCACTGTATAGTACAACTATCAGCAGCTCACTGTATACTACAGCTATCAGCAGGTGCTCACTGTATAATATAACTATGAGCAGGTGCTCACTGTATAGTACAATTTTCAGCAGGTGCTCACTGTATAATTCAACTATCAGCAGCTCACTGTATAGTACAACTATCATCAGCTCGCTGTATAGTACAACTTTCAGCAGGTGCTCACTGTACAGTACAACTATCAGCAGGTGCTCGCTGTATAGTACAGTTATCTGCAGCTCACTGTATAGTACAACTATCAACAGGTGCTCACTGTATAGTACAACTATCATCAGGTGCTCGCTGTATAATACAACTATCAGCAGCTCACTGTATAGTACATCTATCACCAGCTCACTGTATAGTACAACTATCAGCAGGTGCTCACTGTATAGTGCAGCTATCAGCAGCTCACTGTATAGTACAACTATCAGCAGGTGTTCAGTGCATAGTACAAATATCATCAGGTGTTCACTGTATGATACAAATATCAGCAGCTCACTGTATAGTACAACTATCAGCAGGTGCTCACTGTATAGTACAACTATCAGCAGCTCACTGTATAACATGGCTATCAGCAGCTCACTGTTTAGTACAATTATCAGCAGGTGCTCACTGTATAGTACAACTATCAGCAGCTCACTGTACAATACAACTATCAGCAACTCACTGTATAGTACAACTATGAGCAGGTGCTCACTGTGTAGTACAACTATCAGCAGCTCACTGTATAGCACAAGTATCAGCAGGGGCTCACTGTATAGTACAACTATCCACAGCTCACTGCATAGTACAACTACCAGCAGGGGCTCACTGTGTAATACAGCTTTCAGCAACTCACTGTATAGTAAAAGTATCAGCAGCTCACTGTATAGTACAACTATCAGCAGGTGCTCACTGCACAGTACAACTATCATCAGGTGTTCACTGTATAATACAACTATCATCAGCTCACTGTATAGTACAACTATCAGCAGGTGCTCACTGTATAGTACAGTTTTCAGCAGCTCACTGTATAGTACAACTATCAGCAGGTGCTCACTGTATAGTACAACTGTCAACAGGTGCTCACTGTATAGTACAACTATCAGCAGCTCACTGTATAGTACAGCTGTCAGCAGGAGCTCACTGTATAGTACAACTAGCAGCAGCTCACTGTATAGGACAACTACCAGCAGGGGCTCACTCTGTAATACAGCTATCAGCAACTCACTGTATAGCACAACTATCAGCAGCTCTCTGTATAATACAACTATCAGCAGCCCACTGTATAGTACAACTATCAGCAGGTTCTCACTGAATAGTACAACTATCAGCAGCTCACTGTATACTACAACTATCAGCAGGTACTCACTGTATAGGACAACTATCATCTGGTGCTCACTGTATAATACAACTATCAGCAGCTCGCTGTGTAGTTCAGCTATCAGCAGGTGCTCAGTGTATGTATTACAACTATCAGCAGGTGCTCACTGTATAGTACAACTATCAGCAGCTCACTGTATACTACAACTATCAGCAGGTGCTCACTGTATAGTACAACTATGAGCAGGTGCTCACTGTATAGTACAACTATCAGCAGGTGCTCACTGTATAATACAAGTATCAGCAACTCACTGTATAGTACAACTATGAGGAGGTGCTAACTGTATAGTACAACTATCAGCAGCTCACTGTATAGCACAAGTATCAGCAGGGGCTCACTGTATAGTACAACTATCCCCTGCTCACTGTATAGTACAACTATCAGCAGCTCCCTATATAACACAACTTTCAGCAGGTGCTCACTGTATAGTACAACTGTCAGCATGTGCTCACTGTTTAGTACAACTATCAGCAGCTCACTGTATACTGCAACTATCAGCAGGTGCTCACTGTGTGATACAACTGTCAGCAACCCACTGTATACTTCAACTATCAGCTGGTGCTCACTGTATAGTACAGCTATGAGCAGGTGCTCACTGTATAGTACAACTTTCAGCAGGTGCTCATTGTATATTACAAGTATCAGCAGGTGGTCACTGTATTGTACAACTATCAGCTGCTCACTGTATACTATAACTATGAGCAGGTGCTCACTGTATAGTAAAACTATGAGCAGGTGCTCACTGTAGAGTACAATTTTCAGCAGGTGCTCACTGTATAATACAACTATCAGCAGCTCACTGTATAGTACAACTATCATCAGCTCACTCTATAGAACAACTATCAGCAGGTGCTCACTGCATAGTACAACTATCAGCAGGTTCTCACTGTATAGTACAGCTGTCATCGGTTGCTCAGTGTATAATGCAACTAACAGCAGCTCACTGTATAGTGCAACTATCAGCCGGTGCTCACTGTATATTACAACTATCAGCTACTCACTATATAGTACAACTATAAGCAGGTGCTCACTGTATAGTACAACTATCAGCAGCTCACTGTATACTACAGCTATCAGCAGGTGCTCAGTGTATAGTATAACTATGAGCAGGTGCTCACTGTATAGTACAATTATCAGCAGGTGCTCACTGTATAATTCAACTATCAGCAGCTCACTGTATAGTACAACTATCATCAGCTCGCTGTATAGTACAACTTTCAGCAGGTGCTCACTGTATAGTACAGCTATCAGCAGCTCACTGTATAGTACAACTATCAGCAGGTGCACACTGTACAGTACAACTATCAGCAGGTGCTCACTGTATAGTACAGTTATCAGCAGCTCACTGTATAGTACAGCTATCAGCAGGGGCTCACTGCATAGTACAACTATCATCAGGTGTTCACTGTATAATACAACTATCAGCAGCTCACTGTATAGTACAGCTGTCAGCAGGAGCTCACTGTATAGTACAACTATCAGCAGCTCACTGTATAGTACAACTATCATCAGGTGTTCACTGTATAATACAACTATCAGCAGCTCACTGTATAGTACAACTATCAGCAGGTGCTCACTGTATAGTACAACTATCAGCAGCTCATTGTATAATACGGCTATCAGCAGCTCACTGTGTAGTAGAACTATCAGCAGGTGCTCACTGTATAGTACAACTATCAGCAGCTCACTGTATAATACAACTATCAGCAACTCACTGTATAGTACAACTATGAGCAGGTGCTCACTGAGTAGTACAGCTATCAGCAGCTCACTGTATAGCACAAATATCAGCAGGGGCTCACTGTATAGTACAACTATCCACAGCTCACTGTATAGTACAACTACCAGCAGGGGCTCACTGTGTAATACAGCTTTAAGCAACTCACTGTATAGTACAAGTATCAGCAGCTCACTGTATAGTACAACTATCAGCAGGTGCTTACTGTATAGTACAACTATCATCAAGTGTTCACTGTATAATACAACTATCAGCAGCTCACTGTATAGTACAACTATCAGCGGGTGCTCACTGTATAATACAGCTACCAGCAACTCACTGTTTAGTACAACTATCAGCAGGTGCTCACTGTATAGTCAACTATCAGCAGGTGCTCACTGTATAGTCAACTATCAGCAGCTCACTGTATACTACAACTATCAGCAGATGCTTACTTTATAGTAGAACTATAAGCAGGTGCTCACTGTATAATACAACTATCAGCAGCTCACTGTATAGTACAGCTATCAGCAGGAGCTCACTGTATAGTACAACTATCAGCTGCTCACTGCATAGTACAACTACCAGCAGGGGCTCACTGTGTAATACAACTTTCAGCAACTCACTGTATAGTACAATAATCAGCAGCTCACTGTATAATACAACTATCAGCAGCTCACTGTATAGTACAACTATCAGCAGGTTCTCACTGAATTGTACAACTATTAGCAGCTCACTGTATACTACAACTATCAGCAGGTACTCACTGTATAGTACAACTGCGAGCAGGTGCTCACTGTATAGTACAACTATCAGCAGCTGCTCACTGTATAATACAACTATCAGCAGCTCACTGTATAGTACAACTTTCAGCAGGTGCTCACTGTATATATTACAACTATCTGCAGGTGCTCACTGTATTGTACAACTATCAGCAGCTCACTGTATAATACAGCTATCAGCAGCTCACTGTGTAGTACAACTATCAACTGGTGCTCACTGTATAGTACAACTATCCGCAGCTCACTGTATAGTACAACTATCAGCAGGTGCTCACTGTATAATACAACTATCAGCAACTCACTGTTTAGTACTACTGTCGTCAGGTGCTCACTGTATAATACAACTATCAGCAACTCACTGTATAGTACAAGTGTTGGCAGGTGCTCACTGTATAGTACAACTATCAGCAGGTGCTCCCTGTATAGTACAACTATCAGCAGGTGCTCACTGTATAGTCAACTATCAGCAGCTCACTGTATACTTCAACTATCAGCAGGTGCTCACTGCATAGTACAACTATCTGCAGGTGCTCACTGTATAATACAACTATCAGCAGCTCACTGTATAGTGCAACTTTCATCAGGTGCTTACTGTATAGTAGAACTATCAGCAGCTCACTGTGTAGTACAACTATCAGCAGGTTCTCACTGTATAGTACAGCTATCAGCAGTTCACTGTATACTACAACTATGAGCAGGTGCTCACTGTATAGTACAACTATGAGCAGGTGCTGACAGTATAGTACAACTATGAGCAGGTGCTCACTGTATAGTACAACTATCAGCAGCTTACTAAGTAGTACAACTATCAGCAGGTGCTCACTGTATAGTACAACTATCATCAGCTCACTGTAAAGTACAACTATCATCAGATGCTCACTGTATAGTTCGACTATCAGCTGCTCACTGTATAGTACAACTATCAGCAGGTGCTCACTGTATAGTACAACTATCAGCAGGTGCTCACTGTATAGTCAACTATCAGCAGCTCACTGTGTACTTCAACTATCTGCAGGTGCTCACTGTATAGTACAACTAAGGACAGGTGCTCACTGTATAGTACAATTATCAGCAGTTGCTCACTGTATAATACAACTATCAGCAGCTCGTTGTTTAGTACAGCTATCATCAGCTCACTGTATTATACAGCTATCAGCAGGTGCTCACTGTATAATACAACTATCAGGAGCTCAGTGTTTAGTACAACTATCATCATCTCACTGTATAGTACAACTATCAGCAGGTGCTCACTGTATAGTACAGTTTTCAACAGCTCACTGTATAGTACAACTATCAGCAGGTGCTCACTGTATAGTACAACTGTCAACAGGTGCTCACTGTATAGTACAACTATCAGCAGCTCACTGTATAGTATAGCTGTCAGCAGGAGCTCACTGTATAGTACAACTACCAGCAGGGGCTCACTCTGTATTACAGCTATCAGCAACTCACTGTATAGTACAACTATCAGCAGCTCTCTGTATAATACAACTATCAGCAGCCCACTGTATAGTACAACTATCAGCAGGTTCTCACTGAATATTAAAACTATCAGCAGCTCACTCTATACTACAACTATCAGCTGGTACTCACTGTACAGTACAACTGTGAGCAGGTGCTCACTGTATAGTACAACTATCAGCAGGTGCTCACTGTATAATACAACTATCAGCAGCTCGCTGTATAGTACAGCTATCAGCAGGTGCTCAGTGTATATATTACAACTATCTGCAGGTGCTCACTGTATAGTACAGCTATCAGCAGCTCACTCTATACTACAACTATCAGCAGGTGCTCACTGTATAGTACAACTATGAGCAGGTGCTCACTGTATAGTACAACTTTCAGCAGCTCACTGTATATCACAAGTATCAGCAGGGGCTCACTGTATAGTACAACTATCCACAGCTCACTGTATAGTACAACTATCAGCAGCTCACTATATAACACAACTTTCAGCAGGTGCTCACTGTATTGTACAACTGTCAGCATGTGCTCACTGTTTAGTACAACTATCAGCAGCTCACTGTATAATACAACTATCAGCAGGTGCTCACTGTATAGTACAAGTATCAGCAGCTCACTGTTTAGTACAGCTATCAACAGTTGCTCACTGTTTAATACAACTATGAGCAGGTTACTGTATAGTACAACTATCAGCAGGGAAATCTCTGGCAAATTTTACATCCACCTCCTTAATGAACCACCTTAAGATAAAACATGTCCAGGTTTTTAAAGCATCAGGGTCTGTGTCTGTGCTTCATCAGATCCATCTAATGGTGATAATGCAGTCAGTGGCACTGGTGGCACTGGTAATGGGTTTACCTATAGCGCTTTGACACCACTAGCACCGACATCCCCTACAGCGATGGCTGCAATGCCGACTGTAAGCATTGCAGCCACGGGGATGTCGGCACACAAAATCGGGGGACTGTGCCACCCCGAACTCCCCTTTGTTGGGGCTCTCCCCACACACCCCGGTCTCTAGGATTCGAACTCCGAGTTGGTTTTGCCTGATTCTGTCGCTGTGATGGTCTTCGCGGTGCCAAAGTCACTGCAGTGAAGGCATACCCTGATAATGCCACAGAATGTTCTGCCTCTGAAAAGAAATGCTGCTGCTACCATTCCATCTCCCTCAACACCAAAGAGTCCTCCATGTATTCTGAGCACTCCTGCCAGGCACCAGTTCCCTGCTATTTGCACACCATCTGGCAAGCGTGGAATTCCGCTCATGCACAATTAGTGCCAGTAGTGAATGCGTTCCAGGCCAGAACTAAGTACCAGTCATCCCATCCAACAGCTCAACACTTCACACAGCTCATCTACCTGCAACCCTATTCACTTGAGGAAGACACTGGCTTTCACAGATTTCTGCAGCACTCGCAGCCATGGTACCGGCTCCCATCACGTTCTTCGTTTTCACGCATTGTGGTGCCAAAGATATGTGAGGGTGTGAAAATGACAAATTTCCACACTACTCTTGGAGATTGTGAGTTAGGGATGTCACAGTATACTGATATGAAAGATTACTGTACTATGAAAGCTGGCGATATCAGTATCAGTCTACGTTTTCCATACCACAATAATCGTTTCATACGGTATACTGTTGTGCTGCTCTTTTTCGTACCTGCAAATGCCAATACCTAGTAAAGGCATCTTCCTTGTACTGAAACAGGAAAAGGTCTTAGAATTCTAGGATTCAAAAGAAATGGTGTAGTTCAATATAATAACTGAAAAAAAAAAGGACTACTTATTAAATAAATTGGGTAAGGGGTCGTATGATACTAAGGCTCTTTGGAAAGTTTTGAATGATCTAATGGGAAGAAGTAAGGGTTTGGATAATATTACATTGCAATTAGATGGACAATTGGTTAGTGATCCAATTAAAGTAGTAAATGGGTTTAATGCATATTTTACTGATTTGGAAAGGTTTAATATTCAAGGACGTGTTTCAAGTTTAGAATTAGAGGAGTTACTTGAGGAAAATTATGTGGAGGGTGCCTAAATTTCATTTTGGGAGCTTACTGAAAATGAGGTTTTGATGTATATTTGAAGACTGATCCTAGGCCATACTTAGGGGGATGGAATAGATTACAGAATTTTAAAAAAAGTTGGGTCAATGATTGTTCCTATGTTGACTAAAGTTTTTAACTTTTCCCTTGCTAATAATATATATCCTTCAAAATGGAAATGTGGTGTTGTAAGGCCAATTTGCAAAACAGGTAGTAAAATTAATGTTAATAATTATAGACCTATAACACTATTGGCTCCTTTATCTAAATTATTAGAGAGAATAGTTTCTGATCAGGTTAAAGCCTATTTGGATCAAAATTTTTTATGGTCTCCTGCACAACATGGATTTAGGCAGGGATTTAGTACTGAAACCGCTTGGTGAGTTCACGGGCAGTGTACAATGCCTTAGATGAGGTAAAATAGTAGCTGCTGGCTTTGTGGACCTCACCAAGGTGCTTTGAGTTGGTTGATCATAGAAAGTTGTTAATGAGTTTGTTGGAGGTAAATTTCTCAAAGGAAGAGATATTATGGTTTAATAATTATTTAACTGGTAGGGTGCAGAAAACTATGATGAATGGTGTGTTATCTGATGAGGTATTCTGATGTGTGGTGTTCCCAAGGGTCTGTATTGGGTCCTTTGTTGTTTACTTTATTTTTAAATTCTTTGTATAAAGTATGTAAAGAAACAGAGCTTATATTGTTTGCAGATGATGCAGTTTTATTATGTATTGGTAATACTTTACAGGCTGTACAGCAAAGGTTACAGGATGATTTTAGTTTGATGCATGGTTGGTTAATGGAGCAAAATTTAGTGTTAAATCATGTAAAGACAAAATGTATGGTATTTAATAATACAAGATCTAGTGTAAATTCTGAGCTAATTCTAAAGGATAATTTTGGGAATAATATAGAAAGGGTTACTGAAATTTGTTATTTAGGCCTGGTTATTGATTGTAATTTATCATTTGAAATATATATTCAGAAATTAATAGGTAAGTTGCTTAGAAGATTGGGAATGCTTTATAGATTGAAAAGGTTTTTAAAGCCGGCCCGGTGGCGCTGAGGGTTGAGGCGCTAGACGCCACACCTCATACCAATGGATGCTCTCCTCCCTCAGGGGTGGACTACCAAGAGCGCATCGCGCTCTGCACTCCTTCCATAGCCGGTGGAAGCACCGGCAGAGGGAAGGGGTGGAGGCGGCTCCGCTTGTCGGAGTCGGGAAGGGGCGACGGCGCTGAGGGGTCTGGCGCTGTGAAGCACTTACCACTGGGACGACGCCTTAGCGAAGGCGCCCTGGGAGCGGGACGCCAGGGGAGAAAATCGAATACCCTCCGTAGCCTTAGATGAAGTCCGCCTCTAAGTCCGCCCGACCACCGATAGGACAGACCCCAATGTGCAAAGGAGAGGAGGTTGGGCACTCTAGGGGCAGATCCCTGAAGGTAGGTACCGGGGGGACATGAGCGGACGGAAGGAGGGGGCACCGGAGGCAGTAAGGAGGGATAAAGATGAAAAAATAAAAAGAAAGAAAAGGTTTTTAACAAATGAGGTTAGAATAATTTTGGTTAATAGTTTATTGTTCTCAGTTATTGATTATGGATTAATTATATATTTTTTTACTTCAGTTAGAATGCGTAATAAGTTGGAATCCACTTATCATAGTATTATTAGATTTGCTACAGGACAGAAGAAAAGAACTCATCATTGTTTATTATATAGTTCTTTGGGGTGTTTGTCATTAGTTGATAGGTTTAGATTATGTATTTTAGTATTTCTTAAAAATTAAATTAGAAATTTTTCTGGTATTATTTGTGATATGTTTACTAAATTGATTAATGGTGTAGGAACCAGGTCGCAGGATAATCTAAATTTTAAATTTCGGATTCCCTACTATAAAAGTGTTTTTGCTCAGAATTCTCTTCAATTTTATGCAGTGAAATTGTATAATGAATTACCATCTAACATTATGCAATGTGTTACGATTTTGTCATTTAAGAGGATTTTAAAGAAATTTTTGGTTGTTAATTCAAAGCGTTGTTGTTTTAAATAATGTATTTTATATGTATGTTTGTTTCTTATATTTATATGTTGTTTATTATTTATGTATGTATTATGTTGTGACTGGGCATCAGTGAAAATGGGCATTTTTGCTCACTGATTATACAGAATAAAAATTAACAAACAAACAAACAAACAAATAACTGCATCCCTGGGGTGTCCCAAAAATGTCATAAAGTGTTATATGGGATGCGAGAAATTTTCACAAAACTCCACAAAGAATACTTTTCTTCTTAAATCTTCTTTTATTGCTTTAATACTGCCCTGACATTTCACACTTGCAATAAGTGCTTTTTCAAAGGGCTTCTGTATTTTCTGAAATGAATTCAAAATACACTTTTTCACAACCAGGTAGTCATTCTTATTAACTTCTTAATTTATAATAAACTTTTCACCGTATTATTTTGTAACCCCTAGGTGGCACTATCCCAAGGGCTACTACCCCTGCCTGCTTGACTAGTAGCAGATTAAGGGGCCTGAGTTCTGAAACGGGTGCCTCCACCCAGAGATCAGGGTTGGTACTGGTCAAGCTAACCTGGGCACAGCTCTCTGGGACACTGTAACCCCCTCTCTTTCCCTTCTAGTGGCCTGAACACTATACAATAATCACTTTCACAATACCCTTGGTACACCACACAAGTACCCACACTGTTTGCACTTACCACCAGGGCTGGTTCCTTTGGCTCGACCCTGGTGACCCCCTGTAAAACAAGGTTATGCACAGCAAATAGCAACAGTACAGTACTTTGAGCACAAACTGGAACCACAGTCAGATTACATGCAGAAAAAGTTAGATCTGATTTATTCAGGGGACTTGAACAAGGGAGAGGCACAATCAGGGTAATTAGCTTAAAGGTTATATCAATCAAGCAGTTATGCATGCGCTTTGAGTCCCTCCACACAGTCTACCTCTGGGTACCCAAGTGGAGAAGAGATGGGCTAGCCAGAACTGTTGCCCGGGGTTGCAGCTGGTTGGGGCCCCGTGATGGAAAACACAACATGCACAGTATGCAATATTTGTAATCCGGAGCCAGAGGGCTCAGTTCGTAAAGGAAATGAAACAACAAGACAATCAGATGACACACTCAGATTAAGTTGTTGTTGCAGGAAGCTACGCTAGTATTTACTCACGATATCCAAGACTGGACACAGGCTGGACGAAAATCGAGACTGCAGGTGGTTGATCTGGATTGCCAGGAGAAGCAGGGCCTACATGAGTCGCAGAGGTGTCGTTCCTGTTCAAGCATGGAGCAGGGGGCTGATCCCCAGGGAGGTCTCTCTTCGATGGCTTTTCTGTGCAGTGGGTAGTCTGGCTGGGCCAGTCTGGCAAGGCCCAGACCGCATGGAGACAAATTCGGATGCAGTCCGTTTTGGGCTGGATACAGCTTCCAGCAAGCAGAACACAGTTCACACAGTGGGGGACTAACTCACGACCCACTAGCAGCTTATAGCACATTTACATGTAAGGGAATTCTACTATACCAGGCAAAGTGCTCCCCGGTCACAATCCCAAAGTTTCTGCACACCCCGGGAGCTTAGGGTTAGCTGGAACTCCTGACAGGCTGATCGCATTTAGCAAAATCTTAGGTCTTCTTCAGGTTGAGCCTAGCCCACTTCAGTAGTTTTCTTTAGTCACACAAACTTGAATTTAGTCCCAAAATAATTCTCTTCTTTCCCTCTCAGGAGCAGCACACCGACATGCAGGCCAAAAACTTAGCCTTTTCAGAGTTCTCCCATGTGAATCCACTCTGGATTGCGGCCCAAAATACACTTGAGCTCTTCTCATTTCACTTCTTAGCTCAGAACTAACTGAAAACTGCAAGCAGCCTGGAACTTCCCCAAGATCCAAAAGATTTGGTAGGCTGATTTGGCTGTCAGTCAAAGCAAGAGCTCCCCTTTCAGTTGCAAAAAAGGTGAAAAAAGTTCAAACTACAGTTCCTACAGATTTTGAATTCAGACAGCTCCTGTAGTCCGGCTACATTTTAGGTCCCACCAGTACTGTTTGATCCAATTTGCAGTCCAGGACCAAGATAGTGGAGACAAACAAAACAGTCCTTGCTACAAAGAAAGCAGGTTAGACAAACTACATTATCATTATCACTCTAAATGATTTTCAGTAAATAGTTACATCTTTCAACAGAGCTCCCTCTCAGATTACTTAAGCTGCAATCAGGCAGCTCTTAAAGAGACAGTACACAGAGGCTATACAGGCTCTGATAATCACATTTTAACTACTACAATGCAGGACACCAGCCTGGCAGTGATTTAGGCAAGCTCAAGGAAGACTTTTTGGGAACCCCCATTTGTAGGGAGTTTACAATTTCATTTATGTATTAATTACCTAGCTGTTCTGTATCTTTTTTCTCTTCCATTGTCAGCTCTATGTCCCAGTATAAAGCATCACTTCAGCTTATCTATTAAATACAAAATATACATGTTCATCTGGCTGTTCCATTATGTATTTATTGAATTTTGTTGACCCAGTAGGCCCACTGAGACTAGAAGTCCCTTTTCCAGGGGTGACTGGGGGGAGGGGGATACAGATGGTACCCAACTGAAATTGAACCAGATTAAGCTATCGGTGGTATTTTCATTGAATGGGGGCAAATTTGGCCAGGGCACCAGGGAAATTCCTCTACTCATCATTAGGGGGAATGTTGAGTGGTGTGGTGTCAGTTTCCGTCTGCTTGCTGATGGAGCAGGACGTGGAGATGCTCGGGAGTTGGCTGCTCTGCCGCTGTCGGAGATGAGCGATTTGGATACTTTTTACGATGCAGAAGTGCGCCTGAAAGAGGTTTTGTCCAGTACTGAGGGAGCATTGCCTCAGCATTCTGATATGGTTAGTCGGGCTCTGAGATCGGGAAAGACTATATTGCTACCTTCTGCGAATGTACAGTCTGAGGTACCTCTTACTGAAGGTAACTCTGCTTTACCTTTGTTGCCGAAATCTTGTGATGACAGTGATTCACCCTGTACTGCTGTGGCTGCTTTGAGTACTTCAGGCGTTTAGGTTGTGTCTCGTGGGAGTTGTCAAGTGACACCCCAGAATAGTCAGCACGAAGACACACCTGGCAACTGGCAACCTGTCTTGCCTCTCTCTCTACGCTGGTTGTGTTTCAGACTACTGCTACTACTCAGGAGGGGGGCTACTGTTCCTATCTCGGAGGTTCATGTCAAGAAGTCTTCACCTCCTGTGACTGTTTGGGATGATTCGGAGATGGAATCTACTGAGCCCTGGTCGGTAGAACAGTCTCTTAAGGCTGCAGGTTGGGTGAGGTCGCCCACTGATGCAAGATGGACTTCGGAGTTTGCCCTGATATGAATTCCAGGGGTAAGACTGACTAATAGATCTTCTGCTGTTGCCCTGCTGCTAATTCCTCTTCAATGGCTGTGTCTGGGCGTTCTTCTTCTGGCACTGTTGCCGATGTTGCTATTGACCCTGACCTAGAATTGACTCAGAATCCCAAGCTGGACTTTGGTCATATGACCGCATTGACTACTCTGGCCTCTAAGACACTGGGCCCTGAGTGACAACTTGTTACAGTGATGTTGACGGTTTCCAAAGCCAGTCTGCTACTCATGACCGGTCGGGGCAAACCCTCTCGTACCTATGCATCTTTTTTTCACAAGCGTGTTACACCTGCCAAGCGACACAATGCTGTCCGTATAATTTATAAAGGGGGTTTGGATGTCTTCCCTGCTGGGTTTATGTGGGAAAAGTTTTGTTAAAGGACTGTCTGCACTTTAATGCTACTGAGTTATATGCCCTTATCCATGTGTCTGGGGAGAGCTCTTTTGATGTGAGCTTCAAAATGCAGAGTGGGTTGGAGCATTTTTTGGTGAGGTACCATAAAGTACAACATACCCCGCTATGGTCCCCTTTCGAGGTTGTACCCCTTTCTAGGCCTGCCCACAAAACTGTCACGATTTTATTTTGAAATGAAGGGGTGAATGTCACTGATTTGGTATCCTGGTTAAAACTTAGATGTACAGTATTGGGTCACCTAGAAGGTATTCTTGATACTGAGAACATCTGGATGGGAGGTTGGAAGATTTGGGTTCTTCTCAAAACTGTTGATGGTCATCTTCAACGTCTCCCCAATTCTTTTTTTGGGGGGGACGGGGGGTATTGTTCTATCCGGGCAGCCTAAAGCCGGCTACAAATGTGGTGCCCCAGGGCATATCAGTAGTGCCTGCGATAAAATGAAATGTTCTCTGTGGTAACCTTGCCCATTCTAATCTTCAGTGCACTAATGAAATCTGCTGCACTTTGTGTGGTGTCCCAGGTCATTCTTATATGACGTGTACACAGGCAGCGCATTCCAGGAAGGGGTTGGGGGATCTGGAGGAGCAGCACTTACTGGTGGCTGCAGCTCAGAGGGAGAATGTGAAACTTACTAGAGACAGGCCTCCAGTTGTTGAGGTAGTAGACCCTCAGGTGGGTCTTCCTCCTGCTGAGCCTGCAGTCCCCCCCCCCCACTGAGGCTGAGCCAGAGTTGCCTATTGTTGATAACGAGACTTTATTGGAAGTAGATATAACCCCCTGTGAGTTAAGTTATTCTGCAATTGTTGAGAAAGAAAACCTTCTGAGTTGCAAGATGCTGTGCAGACTGAGATGCTCCCTCCCCCGACGCTCCTGGTCTGAACTTTGATAAACGGGTAATCCGGCATCATAGCTGGAAACAACCTGCATCCAAAGTACATAAAATTTCTGAGACCCAAACTTCTAATAGGTTTCGGCCCCTTTTCACTGATACTGATGCCCCGGGGAATGAGTCTGACCATTCTTTGGAAGACATGCCCAATACTGATACCTTTTCTGACTCTGGATCGAGTGAATTGGGGGAGGATTCTCGGGTGCAGGCAGGGCCCAGGAGGAAAAGGCATCACACTAAGCCTGTGAGTAAGGGGAAGGTGGTTGGTCTTGGAAAATCGAGGTTACACAAGCCCCCTGATTCTGAATGGTTTTGCAACAACAGTGGAAGTTTTTGACGATTAATGTCAACAAAAATAATGAGAAGAGGGATGGTGTTTTTTTCTCATTTACTGTCCTGTGGGGTAGATATTATTTTTTTACAGGACACCCAGTTGCATACTTTGTGTGACATACGGACAGTGCAAAGAGAATGGTTTGAAAGGGTTTCTTACTGGTCGATTGGTTTAGGGGCATGAACAGGGGTTGGTAGTTTGTTCTTATTAGATATACACCTTATTAAGCTTATTGATCTTATCCCTGGGAGGATTTTGATTCTTGATGTCAAATATGATAACACATTGTTTCGGTTGATTAATTTATATGCAAGTTAAATCCGAAAGGATAGAAATCCTTAGGCAAATTAGGCCTTTTTTATTTTCTGCACAAAATATAGTTTGGAAGGGGGATTTTAATTGTGGTCTTCCCTCGGAGGATGGGAGGGGCGGGTACTTCCACCCAAAAGATCTTTTGTAATATGGCCTTTCTTAAAAATACCGTGCTAATGGCTAATCTGGTTGATGGGTATACTTCTGTCCACAAGAGATCTGCACCCACACTTCAGAGGGGTCATTTGGCAACAAGACTAGATTTCCTTTTTGTGAATAAGGGCAGGGCGGTTTGTTCTGCTAAAATTGAATCAGTGGCATACTCTGACCACAAAGAACTGTCTGTGGTTGTAGGGAATTTTTCTCATCCTAATGGCCTGGGGTTTGGAAACTTAGTACGTTATTACTCCAGTCTATTGCTGTTACTCACCAACTAGTGTATTTTATTAAATGTCGGAAGACTTTGTTTGCTGTTTTTGACAATCCCTTACTTTAGTGGGAGAGTTTTAAACTGGATTTAAAAACCTTATTGATAGGTCTCAATAAACATAGGAATGATTCTTCCAAACTTAAATACTAACAGTACAGGAAGCACTTGCAGCGTCTCATGAGTTTAGCTCTGACCGCTCAACACGATTTGGGGGCACAAATTAATTCTATTCAACGCCATATGCGGGATTTCCATGAGCAGCAAATGTCCACGCTTATGATGCAACAGCAGTTTAGTACACAGGGGAGGTTGGGAAATGTTTGCCCTTTTCTTTGTTGTAAGGACTGAGTTAAGTCCCGAAGTATAGAAGCTGTTTGGTATGCTCAGCACATACTACAGTCACAGCATCAAGACATACTGCACACTGTCTCCAGCTATTTGACTGCATAGTTTGCATCATGTCCTACTGATACGTCGTCTTTCTCTACCCTGTTTTCGATCTTGACTATTCCTGACTACCCTTTAGCTGATGCCCAGGCCCTTTGTGCCGATATTACTCCACAGGAAGTTCTTGAGGTGATTAATGCACTCCCTGTGGGTAAAGTGCCCGGGAGTGACGGTCCGCCTCTTGAATTGTATCGATTAATTGTCCCTTACATTTCAGAAAAATTGGCCAAGCTATATACTTATCTATTTGCCTCTGGGTCTATCCCTTTGGACATGTCTCTAGGGATTGTGATGCTTTTATATCAAAAAGGTGCTAAGGAAGATCTAGATAATTGGAGGCCTATTTGCTTGTTGAGTGTAGATTTTAAGATATTGCCTAAGATTCTTTGTAATAGGCTCTCTATGATAGCGCAGCAGGTTATTTCTTCAGTGCAGTCTTGTGCAATCCCTGGTAAAACTATAATTGATCAACTCCTTTTGCTGAGAGATGTATTTGCAGCTGGGGCTTTTCCTGGTACGCAGGGTTATGTAGTTTCTTTGGACCCGAGAAAAGCTTTTGATTCTGTGGATCATGATTTTTTGTGGTTTACCCTGACTTCTTATTGTATTCTCACACAGTTTATATCCTGGTTACAGGCTCTCTATCGGACCGCGGTGGTAAAACCGTTGGTTAGTAGATTCCTTGGCCCAATGTTACCGATTAAACGGGGGTTGCGCCAGGGTTGCCCCTTAAGTCCCTTGCTTTTTGTTTTTAGCTAGGACCCTTTATTGCGGCTTTTAAATGATAGGCGGTTTTTTGACACCATTACTTGTCTCTGAACAGAGACTGCCTCTTACGGTAGCGGCCTATGCAGATGATGTGAGTCTTATCATGAAAAGTTTGGCTGATATTGGGACGGCTTTGGAGTTTTGTCATCTGTATGGGAAATCTTCTGGGATTTGTCTTAATAAGGAGAAGAGTACAATAAGATGATTTGGAGGAGTCCCTCCGCACAGCTCTCATATTGCTGATATTGCCATAGAAGATGGGCCCGTGCACATTTCGGGCATAGATTTCGATACAGATCGGCAAGATCTCCTTAATTGGGACAAACAACTTCAATGTGGGAAGCGTTAGTGGCCTCATGGAATAATTTTACTATGGGTAAATTGAAACGGGTGTATTTAGTTAAAACTTATTTATTGCCTCTTTTTCTTTATATTAGTGGGATTTTTCCTCTTCCCAAAGAGAGGGAAACTTTATTGTCTAGTCTTTTTTTTCAAGATATTTGGGGAAGCAGATTGAATCCCCTGAAACGTAATATTTTATACCTAAAAGTGCAGGATGGTGGTTTAAGTATAGTGAACCCCGCTCTTTTTCTTTTGATCAATTTTTTATTTCTTAATTTGCGTCCTTTATGTTACCAGATTCCTCTGTGGTGGACTGCATTATTTTCTGCTAAGCTTCAGGGATGGTTTAATGGATGAGTTTCTGATTCTCAGAAACTATTTAAAACTGTTTCTTTTTCCACACGATATTATAGGGAGATTTTTGTTCGGCTTCATAAATGGGGTATCACTGCTGCTGACATTAAGGCATGCACAAAGAAACAGTTATACGCTTTAGTACAAGGCAGGCATTTTACGGAAGTTACAACGTTTCTTTTATGTCCTCAAGATAAGATTCCTAGTATGTTGCACTTACTTCGTAACAATAGACTCGCCAGCAAATTTTTTTGATGTTTTATGGCCCTGCTGTCATGAGAAATTGAATATTAAGGCGAATCAAAAACATAAAGATGTAGCCAATAGAATGTGTGTTAGACCAGAATGTATACTCCAATTGGAATCTATGCTTCATTTATTTTTCTCATGTGCATTTATCCAGACTTTTTGTGATTATTTGGCTCAATGGTGAGGTATGAGTGTTGTGTCTCACGTTACGTATGACAACTTGATTTATGGGGTTTAATTAATTAATTACTTTAACCAGGAGAGACACACTAAGCTGAAAGCTTGTTTGCAGGTGTGACCTTGGAGCACAAGGAGGTTAAGTGACTTGCTCAGGGTCACACAGTACGCAAGTGGGGCCTGTGGGATTCAAACCCAGGTCTCCAGGTTTGCAGCTCAGAGCCTTAAACCACTGCGCTATACTGCCTATGAGTTTATGGGAAGGCTTGGGATAAGTGGCATAGGAGTACTTTGAATGTTTATTTTTCCATAGTTAAATGGTGTATTTGGAATGCCCGATGTTTATTTACAATGCAACAAAAGCAACTCAATTATGACGATTTAAGGGGCTGTATACTGAAAGAAATCAGAGATATTTATTATAAAGAAAAGAGTTTTCAAACTGCATTTTATGTACATACTGTAATATGTGGAGAAATCTTCCCTGGATCACTGATTCTGATGTTCCTATTACTTAAGACTGCCATTGTATTTTTGGTCCTGTTCTTCGTATTTCTTTTGAGTTTCTTTTTTGTGTGAATTTCTCTATATTGCAATAAACAAAATTCTCCTACTCGTCAGTAGGGGGAGATGCTGCTGTTCTGAGTCTGGAATGGCAGACGGAGCCAGGTCAGCGATGGGGCAACACATCAGAGTAAATGAGCAGTCTGGGCTCACTTCCCCTGCTGTAGCTAATGCAGGGGAAGAAGCGAGAAATTCGGGTAAACCCTTGGTGATTTATAGTGATTTGCATGGTAGTGACCATGCGGCGGGAGAAATGGGCTCAGAAGATGGGTCCAATATGTCTTTGCCTACTACCCAAGGAAGCACTGATATGATTAAAAAGCAGGCTGCAGTTCAGAATGACTCACCGCGGACCGCAGCTCTTTCTTCAGCGATGCAGGATAGAACAGCTGTCTGTCAGGAGTAGGGTTTGGCAGACACGGCTGGGATGACTTATCTGAATGATGCTGGTGGCGGAGGAATGCAGAAGGGAAACATGTGAAAGGACAGTTTCCCCAGCTCAGCGTGGTCGAAGGAAAGCGCTCTAACACATGCTGGCTGGATTCCACAGAATGGCAAGTGGGAGACGTTTTCACAAGACACACCATCAGGATCTGGGGGGGGCCCATGGACTCACAACAAGGTCAGGAAACTGTTTCGGACAAAACTAATGATAGCGAGGGCATGGGAGATACCGAACGAACTGCTGCTGAAGCAGGAACAGAGGTTCCTAAGGATTGTCCACACCGTTCCCCTATTAATTTACCACATAGCAAGCAGCAAAGATCTGGGCCCCATTTTTCTGACTTATTTAAAAACACTAGGTTGGAGCAAGCGCCCAGAAGAAATGCAGTCCACCTCAGGTATCGGGGTGGGCTTGAGGAGCATCCGGATAGACTTTTTGTTGCCAGAAAATTGCTGAAAGAATCGATGAACTTCCAGGCAAATGACATTTATGCCTTGATAAATGTATGAGGGAAGGACACATTCGACATAAGCTTTAAAACTTTTGCTGGGTTAGATAAGTTTTGGCAACATTATGAAAATTATGCAGCCTTTATGGCTACCCTTTTGGGCTATACATATCATGAAACCCCTCTATAAAACAGTCAATATTATGTTCTGAAATGAAGGGTTAAATGTGGGGTACATTTTATTCTGGTTGGAACAAAAATGTACTGTTCTAGGGCCTCCTGAAGCAATCATTGATGGGGAAGGGATTTGAAAAGGAAGCTGGAAGTTCAGAGTCAAATTACACATAACAGGGAATGAAATAAACCATATACCTAACAGTTTTTTTCCTGGGAAAGGATAGGGGTGTGTGTTTTTACCCAGTGCAACCAAAAGTCTGCTACAAATGTAGCAGCAGGAGACACCTCAGCAGTGCCTGTGATAAGGTAACGTGCGCTCTTTGTGGAGAACTAGAACACGATAGTGGGACATGTAGGAATACATTCTGCTGCAATCTATATGAGGAGCAGGGCCATGCCTATCACCAGTGCCCCTGGACTGGAAAAAACAGGCAGGGAGGTATAAACAAAGAAGACCTAATAAATTCAGCACAAAATAGGTATCAGAGTAAGGACACACCCACTGCAGACTCTAATGCTTCAGCACCTCTACCTAGTGAAGGTCCCACTGACCCAGCATCTACTCCTAGTGAAGGCCCCACTGACCCAGCATCTACTCCTAGTGAAGGCCCCACTGACCCAGCATCTACTCCTAGTGCAGGCCCCACTCACCCAGCATCTACTCCTAGTGCAGGCCCCACTGACCCAGCATCTACTCCTAGTGAAGGCCCCGCTGACCCAGCATCTACTCCTAGTGAAGGCCCCGCTGACCCAGCATCTACTCCTAGCGAAGGCCCCGCTGACCCAGCATCTATTCCTAGCGAAGGCCCCGCTGACCCAGCATCTACTCCTAGCGAAGGCCCCGCTGACCCAGCATCTACTCCTAGCGAAGGCCCCGCTGACCCAGCATCTACTCCTAGCGAAGGCCCCGCTGACCCAGCATCTACTCCTAGCGAAGGCCCCGCTGACCCACATCTACTCCTAGCGAAGGCCCCGCTGACCCAGCATCTACTCCTAGCGAAGGCCCCGCTGACCCACATCTACTCCTAGCGAAGGCCCCGCTGACCCAGCATCTACTCCTAGCGCAGGCCCCGCTGACCCAGCATCTACTCCTAGCGCAGGCTCCACTGACCCAGCATCTACTCCTAGCGCAGGCCCCACTGACCCAGCATCTACTCCTAGTGCAGGCCCCGCTGACCCAGCATCTACTCCTAGTGCAGGCCCCACTGACCCAGCATCTACTCCTAGTGCAGGCCCCACTGACCCAGCATCTACTACTAGTGCAGGCCCCACTGACTCAGCATCTACTCCTAGTGAAGGCCCCACTGACCCAGCATCTACGCCTAGTGAAGGCCCCACTGACCCAGCATCTACTCCTAGTGCAGATCCCACTGACCCAGAATCTACTCCAAGTGCAGGCCCCACTGACCCAGCAACTACACCTAGAGCAGGCCCCACTGACCCAGCATCTACTCCTTGTGAAGGCCCCACTGACCCAGCATCTACTCCTAGTGAAGGCCCCACTGACCCAGCATCTACACCTAGAGCAGGCCCCACTGACCCAGCATCTACTCCTAGTGCAGGCCCCACTGACCCAGCATCTACGCCTAGAGCAGGCCCCACTGACCCAGCATCTACTCCTAGTGCAGGCCCCACTGACCCAGCATCTACTCCTAGTGCAGGCCCATCAACCTCTGAGCTCACACAGGCCCCTGGACAAAAACCAGGAGCAGCATCTCAAGACAACACACACAAAGTGCATTACCTCTCGGCCCACCCAGCTCTCGCCGGGAAGCACCTACAACTTCTAAAACTCAAAACAGGCAGAGCAATATGCCCCCACCCCCTTCCACATCCGTTTTTCAAACCCCCCCCATCCAAAAAGAGTGACCAGGGCCTCTAGTAAACATGTTAGTCAGGTTTTGGATATCCCCACTGGAAACTCTTTTCAAGTTTTACAGAATCAGGAGGGAGGTTCTGAATCAGATGTAATCTCTAAATCTGGGCTTGTATCTGACATGGAGTGGGGGGGGGGGTATCAGAGACTAAGAAAAAAAAAGGGGAAAAAAGATGCCCAGAAACCATAAGGAAATCAAATAAATACCAACCTATGGCAGAAATTAAACGTGTTTCCTTAAATGCTTGCAGCATCAAGAATTATAAAAAAAGGATTGTGTGCTTGCATTTTTGCCAAACCTTAAATGTAGATACTATATTACTACAGGAAACAAAGTTTAACTGTTTACATGACATAGGTCAAGCAAAATAAACTGTGGACGCGTGGGCCTACCTTCTGGTCCTATGGGGAAGATGCAGCAGGTGGCCTGGGTATTCTGTTTAATCACACAAATGTACAAGTTACAAGGTTGGTGGAAATACACCCAGGGAGGGCCCTTATGTTAGATTGTGTGTATAAGGGGTTCCCACTTTGGATCATAAATACATATGCCCCTCAAGTTAAATCATCCTGAGTAGATCTATTTAATAGCATACAACCATATCTGTTTATACAAAAACAAGTTATGGGGGGGGGGACATGAACTGCAGCTTGGATTTAAAAGTCAAGAATCAGGTGCAAAAAAAGTCTACTGCGATACTCATGCTTTAGAAAAGGTCTTAAAACAAACTTCCCTTAAAGATGCTTATAGGGAGCTATATAGGGACGCAGGAGCTACCTACAGATGAAGTGCTTTTTTTTTACTAGGATAGACTATGTTTTTTTGTCCAAAAATCTCTTCACGTCTGGTTTTAACTTACAACCGTGTGAATTCTCAGAGCATTTGGTAGTAAAATGCACGATAAACTTCTCAAATTTTCCCACTAGGTTTCCTGCAGTTACATCAAGGTGGAAACAATTCCTCTATGTTAGAAAATCCCAAAATACAGACTAAATTAAACGCTCTATTCACTGCTAGGAAGTCAACAACTGTAATGTATGACTCCTGGGTACAGTGGTGGGCAGTCACTAAATTAGATATTAGGAATTTGTTCATTTCTGTTGGAAAAGAAAAAGTAGTAAGGATTACTTAACTTATTTAGAGTACCGTAATCCGTACTATAAGTTAACATCCCTACCAAATGTGTCAGATATAAGGATAAAAAAACAAATTGATGGGATAAAGTCATATGAGGCAGTACCAATATGATCGGCAGTCTCTCTGCAGGCTGAAATGAAGTAAGGTACTGAGAAAACACCCCCAGCAGACCCTTTTGCTGCATGTAAGCAGAGATTGGACAACAAATTAATGGAGGGCCTTATAAACAAGACTGGGCATCTGAAAAATACTAACATAGAGATGTTAGAAATTATAAGGGACTCTTTGCAGGAACAACAAGGGTCAGCTTTTACAGCATCAGCAAAGTGGGGGGAAATTCTTAACTGTGATCTGCCTGAACCGTCAGAGGAGGAGAGTCATGAGTTGGAGAAACCCATTTCTAAAGAGGAAGTAAAACTAGAAATCACTAAACTGAAATTAGGGATCTTACCAGGGGAAGATGGTCTCACAAACAAACTTTATAAATTTTTAGTAGAAGACATGTGTGAGAGCCTACAAAATGTATACAATGAGATTTTAGAAACAGGAAGGATGCAAGGAAATTTCTCGGCTGCAATCATACTATATTTGCATAAAAAAGGGGATAAGAAGGATTTGGGAAACTGGAGGCCAATCAAATTATTAAATACTGACTGCAAGATATTATCTGCCATTTTGAGTCATAGGTTACAAAAGACTGCTGCTACATTAACACACCCAGTTTGCTGGCCCGGTGGTGCTGAGGTTTGAGGCCCTGGAAGCCACACCTCGTGCCACACTGGCGACCCCGGTTCAGACATGAGCTCAGGCCGCCAGGGGTTGGCAGGGGAGGGATAGGATTGTGCATCCGGTGGACTGCTCCTCTATCCTGGAGAGGGATCCCGGGAACCACTGATCTGTAGCAGCCCCGGTGACAACCGGGGGCACTATCAGAGCGATGGCAGCAAGGGGGGCAGAGTGGGCAGATGGCACGTTGTGCCTCCGACGTCACTGGACATCCACTCTGCAAGGGGGTGAAAAATCAGCGGAAACATAGCGGGAGCAACTATCATGCGTGGCTGATGGCTGCACCGCCCCCGTTCCTGGGGATCCTGTCACGAGTGCGTGGCGACAATGGCGGCTCTGTGGAGTGCCAGACTAGGCCCGGGAGTGCAGGTGCCGGCGGCCGGAGATCGCGGGGATTCGCACAGCTAGGAAGAGTATAAAGAAATATAAGATAAAAAAAATACACCCAGTTCAAACATGTTCTATCCCAGAGAGGAACATACAGCAAAATCTTGCTTTTCTAAGAAATATTTGTGACTTTGGGAGAAAACATAAATTGACAGATTACCTATTAGCACTGGATCAAACCAAAGCTTTTGACAGAGTTTCCCATAACTTTCTCTTGCAAGTACTTGAGAAGTATGGTATACCACTTAGATTTAAGATCTTGGATACAAACTCTATATAAGTGGGCCACAATGGTACCCACAGTTAATGGGACGATAGGAGAGGGACTATTCCTGAAAAAGGGAGTGTGGCAGGGTTGCCCTATAAGTCCCTTGCTGTATACATGCATATTGAATCCCATCATTAGGGAAATTTTCAGTGATAGAACCATAGGAGGCCTGACACCATCACCAGAAATAGAGCCCCAAAAATGAGCAGTATATGCAGATGACGTAGTAGTGATAGTACAAGATACAGAGTCAGGACGGAATGCTTTAAGGGCTTTAGAAAGGTATGCACGCATAGCAGGGACAGGAATAAATTACAAAAAAAGCACAAGGGTGTACATAGGAGTAGGGGTGCATGAACCCCAAATCGGGCAAATAAATATATCAGATACAACAATTAAGATTCTTGCTGCCATTTTGGAAGCGGTGACTTGACACTCAAACTGGGAAGAAAAAATAAGAGTGGGTAGCTGAAAGTCCAAATTTGGAAAGCATGGGCTCTCTCAAAAACTAAAAGAGTTTTGATCATAAAAAAATTCTTGCTCCCAATATTTTTATATATTAGTGCTGTATTTCCTATACCAGGGAATCTGGAAACAAGACTGTATAGTGTTTTTTTTCAAATGCTTTGGGGAAGCCGCCTCAACCCAGTCAAGAGGAATTTTACTTATCTATCAGTTAAATGATGGGGCTTAGGAATGTTACACCCACAGGTTTTTTATTTCACCTTTTTCTTTAAAAATATGTTTCCAGGAGTGGTGGGACATGCACATCAATGGGACAAATGGACAGAACTGTTGTTCAGGCCCTTCCTACAGAAATGGGGGGGAAACATCCCTAAACTTCATGCCACATTAGAGGTTCCAGATTTTGCAGTAGCTGCAATTAGAAAACTTAAGCTGCCGGCCCAGTGGCGCTGAGGGTTGAGGCGCTGGACGCCACACCTCGCGCTATGCCGGCGACCTGGGTTCGGGAATGGACTCGGGTGGCCGGGGGTCGGCAGGGGAGAGGGAGGATCGAGCGTCCCAATGGATGCTCTCCTCCCTCAGGGGTGGGAGACCAAGAATGCACCTGCATTCTGCATCCCTTCCACAGCCAGTGGAAGCACCGGCAACAGGAAGGGATAGAGGCGGCTCCGTTCGCCGGAGCTGGGGAGGGGGGACGTTGCGGCGCATGAGAGGCTCGGCATGTGTCAGCACGCCACCACTCGGGACGTACGTCCCAAGTGCCAACATCTCAGAGGGTAGGGGATTTAGGGGAGAAAACGGAAAACGCCTCTCGGCAGCCCTGGATGAAAGCCGCTCCGGTTCCATCCAGACCACCAAGAAGGGACAGACCCCACTGTGCAAGGAGAAGGGGAAGAGGCATTCTAGGGGCAGATCCCTAGGAAGGTGGATTGGAGGACATGAGTGGAAGGAAGGAGTGGGCACCGGGCGTAGATAGGAGGGATAAAGAGATAAAGTAAAAAAAAAAAGGAAAACTTAAGTTTTGGGGGGTCATAAAAGGACATATACAGGATCTACATAGAAAGTCCCTCTATGCTGATATCATGGGGAGAAATTTTGCTACACAGGTGGACTTTCCAAAATGTGTACCCACAAAATTAAGGAATGCCTTAAGAACACTCACCGATAAAAGAATTCCGGTCAAAATGTGGGGTGTACAGCGGCTCAGTTGCCACAGCAGGCTGGGGGTAAAAGGGAACCTTAAACATAAACCTATAATGGAACGACAGTGTATAAGAATAGAATGTAACGGTATGGAGGAAACATTGGAGCATTTTTTCTTCAATTGTGTATGTGCTAAACAATTCTAGACTGATTTGGCCACTAGATGGCGATGGGGATTAGCAAAGCACATCACATGTGAAAGTTTGGTACGGAGAGATTATGCTGGGGCATTATCTCATTATCACCCAAGCACTTTAAATTTGATATTTGCTTGTTTAAAGTTCTATATGTGGCAAGCGAGGTGCCAATATTCTTTATAGCATGTAACTATGGCAACTATGGTTTTAATAAAACAAATAGAAGTAGCAGTTTGTAAACAGAAAGAATTGGAGAACTCATATTTAGATACACAGAAATTCCGGATTTTATGGAAGCATATATATTGGTTATAATTAAAAGACCGTGCAAGAATAGTAGCAGTTTTCTTTTAAGCTTCCTTTGAACAGAATCTATGTATAAATTCTCTGTATAATGTGAGTGATCAAATGTCTCTATTCAGGTGTTAGATGGGAAGGGTGTGCAGGGTGGGGAAGTGGGAAAACTGTTATGTATATGTGCACTTTTGTTGTTTTGTTTCCTTCTGTAAATTATGGTTACGTTGTAATGATGTAATGTTTTTCTTTCGTAATAAAAAAATTCCCCTACTCTTTTCGAGAAGTGCCATGGGATCTTTAACATCCACCTGAACAACCACCAGAACAGGACCTCTGTTTAACATTTCATCTAAAAGACAGCACCTCAGGAGTGCAGCACCCCCCCACCCCCAGCTGCACTACAGTGTCAGTATTGGAATTTAACCCAAGTGCCTGGTGTAGGAATAGAACTCACAACCTTCTGATCTTCCAGCCTCAAAGGCAAATGTGCAACCTACTGAGCCACTGACACTACTAAATTATATTGACATGATTTAGGCTTTTTCTTTATCCTGTTATCTAGAAATGATTAATTAATTGCCTCCATTTCATTTGGTGTATTTACACCCTTGTGCTAAAGTTCTTTATAGTGAGTTCTTTTCGAAAATAATAAAAAGTTATTTTTTGATACTTTGCCAACCTGTTAAACATTAATTTATTTGCATAATGTAATGTGTGTTTGTTTAATCTTACTTAGCTCTACAGAATACTACTGGTGAAACAATATTGTAACAAGCATTTGTCAATGCCGAATGTTTGCTTGCTGGCATTAGCAGTGGAAGTGCAGGAGTTAGACAGATGCAGTATAGGAATGGCAGTGACGTATTGAACTGACGCCAACTCCACCCCCACCCTGCAGAGATGGACAGGCATTAGGGTGTGCCTTTGGGTCGTCACCCATGACATCATGACATTTCACCTCACCCTACCCTTCAGACACTGACAAGTGTCGAGGTGTTCCTTGGGGTGTTTGAGCTTTACATTCACCTCATTCCATAAGGAAATACTCTGAAATGGGCGCAGTATAGAAGAACAGGGTGAACTCTGGGGGCAAAGGGTCCAAGGCGCACCTCAATGCCTGTCACTGGCTGCAGGGTGGGGGTGGGGGTGGAATGGCATGAGCATTACTGTCGACAATCCCAAGTCACACCCCTGACGCCTGTCAGTCCCTACAGGGTAGGGCGTTATGGTCGAAAACCCTAACGCCCTGGGCGTTTCTTGGTATTTTTACTCCAAGTTTTCCCCATGGGCTTTTTGTGATCCCACCACATGAACCGTGACGGTATCAGTTTGTTAGGTGAAAGGTAATTTTGCACAGCGACTGCACGATTTAGTGCCACAGGTGCGAAAACTAATTTCGAACCGGATGTGAAAAGTGACAGGTGTACTGTTCAAGCGGAGGTGTAAAAATGGCATTGCTGAAAATCTGGAGTGAAAATATACAAAAACTGGTGAAGTGACGAGCGTGCGTAGAAACTGCGCAAAGTACACCTGTAATGTAATTAGTTTGGGGATTTTTTACAGCAGATTTTCAACACAGGCATTTTGGGACCTCCGCTCATGAACAGTGTCACTGTGATTTTCGTAATCTGTCCCGAACACTAATTTCCCACAGCGAATGCGCTATTCTGCGCTGGAAGTGCAAAAACACATTTCAGCCAAGGTGTGAAAAATGACAGCTGTACTGCTCATAAGGAGGTGTGGAAAAATGCCAGTGTTGAAAATCTGGACTGAAAATATTACAAATTCTTGAACTTACGAGGGTGCATGGAAACTGCGCAATGCAAGCTCGTAACACAGTCATTTTATGGACTTTTGTCACCAAATTTTCAACATAGCCATTTTAAGACCTCTGCTAATGAACAGTGTCACTGTGATTTTCTTAATCTGTCCCAAGCATTGATTTCTCACACCGACTGCACCATTGTGTGCTTAATGCGTGAAAACACATTTTGGGTGAGGTGAAAAATGACAGCTGTACTGCTCATAAGGAGGTGTGGTAAAATGGCAATGTTGAAAATCTGGTGAAAAGATTAAAATTCATGAGAAATTCTGATGCGTAGGAATTCTTAATATGCATGATGTAAAACAGTCATTTTTGGGAATTTTTTCACCAAATTTTCAACATAGGGTTTTGGGGGGCCTACCTCATGAACAGTGACACTGTCATTTCATTACTCAGTCCTGAACGGTGGTTCCATGCAGAGACCGCAAAATCACCTTTTGAGACCAAATAACAAAATGACAGTGACTGAGGTCATGAGGTGGGGCCTCAAGAACCCCATGTTGAAAATTTGGTGAACAAAATTCCCCAAAATGACTGAGATACGCACCAACGTTGAAAAAACATTTATGCCATTATACAGCTTACCAGCATTTCTTCAGTTAAGTTGGCTTTTGAAGAGTACAGACGTGTTCCCGTTCACTGAAGATCGTCAGCGCTTGGCTCCAGAGGTAAGTATGGGATCGGGGGTGGTGGGAAGCGCAGAGGGTGGGCGTTGGTTGGGGAGGGGGGAGGGGTCAAGACAGTTAACGAGGGACCGTTTGGGTTTTTACAGATTTTTTTTTCTTTTCAGGAAGATGATGCAGGACTTTTGCCATGCTGGGGTGATCTCCCAAGCGCGTGGCAGCTGGAAAGTTTTTTAGAGGGGGCAGTGGAGCCAGCAGTTGGGCCCCGTCAGCATAACCTCGGTGTTCTGAGGAGGGAGGCGCATGAGCTGGGGTGGGCTCTCAGCGTGCTACTTGGGTGTTTGTTGGGGAAGGGAGTAGAAAAAAGCAGAGCTGTCTATGACAGCTGTTCACATGCAGTGCTGAGTGTAGGCACTTTGCATACTGCCAATGACAGTATGTAAATTGCCTGCTGATGGTAGTATGCAAATTGCCTACACATTACCACCACTGATTGTAGCAGTCTTTTGCTTTCAACTGTATGCCACTGCATCTGAACTGCTGTCATAGACAGATCCGATATTTATTGGTGGGGTGAGGTTACGCCTGCAAGAAGGAGCAGAGCATTGGAAGCGGGGTGGCACACCTATGAAAAGTCGTATGGTGGCACTATGTTTCTTGCACATGCGTGCAAGCAAACATAAAAACAGCTCCAAGGAGCTTTACTAACCCCATGACCTGAAGGCCTTCAGGCTCTCCACATGGTGGCTTTTTTTTTCTGTTTCTTAAATTCTGCAATACATATTGTTACTTAGCAACAGTACACGAACAAAGCAAGGTTCGCAAGAGCACAATTTGGGTGGTCACATGGACGAGCGGGCTCAAGAGGTAGTGAAGCCTCCAGGCAAACACACACAGTGGTTACCATCGTCAGATACAGCCGCCATTACACAGCTACGCTGCGTGGCAAAAACAAAAGTAAGTCTAAAATAGAACGTTTTGAATGTAGAAACTTAAAGAAAACCAGAAATGAGAGGAGTCAAAACCTAGGGTAACATAACTACTAAAATGTGTATTGCAGAATTTAAGAAACAAACAGAAAAAAAAGCTGCCGCATGGAGAGCGTGAAGGCCTTCAGGTCATGGGGTTAGTGAAGCTCCCTGGAGCTGTTTTTACAATATGGTTTCACTAGTGGTATTCTGTAGACTTAAGTAAGATTAAACAAACACATTACATTATTCGAATAAATGAATGTTCAACAGGTTGGAAAAGTATTAAAAAAGAACACTTTATTATTTTCTGAAAGAACTCACTGTAAAGAACTTTAGCGCAAGGGTGTAAATACACCAAATGAAATGGAGGCAATGAAGTAATTATTGCTATATAACAGGATAAAGAAAAAGTCTAAAACATGTCAGTATAATGGAACAGCCAGATGAACATGTATATTTTGTATTTAATAGATCAGCTGAAGTGATGCCTTATGCTGGGATATAAAGCTGACAATAGAAGTAAAAATAAATACAGAACTGCTAGGTAATTTATAAATGAAATAATATGGCAAAAAGTTGATTATAAATTATAAGTTAATAAGAATGACTACCTGGTTGTAAAAAATTGTATTTTGAATTCATTTCAAAAAATACAGAAGCCCTTTGAAAGAGCATTTATTGCAAGTGCGAAACATCAGGGCAGTATTAAAGCAATAAAGGGAAATTTTAGGAAGAAAAGTATTCTTTGTGGAGTTTTGTGAAAATTTTCCACATCCCACACAACACTTTATGACATCTTCCTTGTACTGTCTGTCCTTTTTTACCTCACCAGTTTCAGTAGCGTGGTAGGGGATGGTAGCCCTGCCAACTGAAATTGCTGCCAATCAAAAAAATTGCAGCCACCAGCCCATCGACGCAGTGGTTGGATTTCTGCTTTCGACGCCAACAACCCAGTTTGGGAATGGACCCAGAAGTCAGAGGGCTGGCCAGGGGAGAAGGATTAAGCATCCTAGGGACTGCTTTTCTTCTCTGGAGGGGAAGGAGGGGAAGAGTGTCCGCCACATCACGGGCCCCTAGCGGAGATTGGGGGTACTGCCACAACCGGCACATGTACGTTTGGAGGTGGGGTGGACACTGGATGTCATTGCATGTCCCCATCCCCAAGGGATCAAGCAACTGAAAAAAAAAGCCGCCCTCCCAGCATGATGACTTTACTCTGCTCCACTGTCCTCTGCCTCCCCCACCATCCGCCGGGGGGGGGTCCCACTCCCGTGGCCCCGACCCAGGGGTTAAGCTGGGGCTTTGCCCACAGTCTCCAATTGGGGAACCTCCCAAGTGCCCTGGCTACAGGTGGGTAAGCCTAGGCATTGAGGGTCCAAACCGGGGGGAGGGGGGCCAGCAGAAAAAAATGAAAAACAAAATTGCAGCCAATCCCATTCTCAGATGCTTCTCCTTGAGCGAGCTGTTACATAGGAAGAGGCATTTGAGAAACATAATTTTCCACTCTGCAGCCTGCAGGAGCACATCTCGGGGGGTGGACGCCTTCATGCTGACAGAGGGTCTGCTGTGACATATGGTGACCAGACCATGAGGCAGGAGACAGAAAAGCAGGCTATTGCCCAATAGCAACAAAAAACCTACACTGGTAGGTCTACACCACAGGAACCCCCTTCCCAACAAGAAGGATCAGTGAGACAAGAGGAGGAAAGTGGCTTAAGGCTGAGCAGTGGGGGCAGAGGGGAGCAGTAAGATAGCACAGCAACACAGCCATTGTCACCTCCGAGGAGATGACTCGAGTCTGACATTCTGAACTGAACTTCAGTGAAAACGGTCAGTCACACATCAAGGTGCACCTGCTGCTGCCACCTATTACAGTGAGTGATGTATTGTTGTCTGGGGGGGTGGCCTAGCGGGCAGTCCGGATCAGGGGATGGGTATTGCATGCCTAAATGTGAAAACTGAAGGTAGTACTGTGCTAATTGCCTGTTGTCTGAGGGTGGGAGCTGAGAGGAGGGCAACTGAGCAAGCATGAGTCAGCGCATGCTCACCTGGTGTGAAGCTGATGTGAACAGGACGTTGTGGGGGAGGCAGTAAAGCACTGCATGCTGTCCATAGTCCATTGTAATGCTGAATCCCAAATCTGCCAACCTGACGAGGTGGTATGGCAATGGCATATGGCAGGGTCCAGGCAGCACAGCAATGCAGCATTATTCACTTAATGATTCCTCCATTCGGCTGTTGGCCCAGAGAGAGAGCTCTGGGCTGGGTCCAGCTCCAGACACCAGAGACGGGGGGGGGGGATAAGTGAAAGAGTCAGCCAGCGGCTAATTTTAATGTACTGAAAAATGTGCATTTAGTTCCATTCTATTATTATATGTTGCCTTGCTGGCAGTGTACTAGCCTGTTTGTCACTAGTCTTTAGATTTTAGATTTAGTTTTATTAATAATAATATTGCAACCATACATTTATTTATTTATTTATGTCTTTGATAACTGAGTAAGTGCACTGATCCAGAGGACGGTTTTCAGTCATGACCCAGGCCACAGATCACAGCAGCACATACAGGTAGATACAATCCATGCAGTAAATTCACACCTCGGGCACGAGGTGGTGTGGAAAAAAATGAAGTAATAGTACAAAGGACATGGGGTAGGCAAAGGCCAGACACACGCAGTGTGAGGTAGGGCCATATGCAGCAATAGGAGACATGAGATACAGGAGAATACAAGGTGCAGAAGAACAGAAGTGGCTATAGGAGTAAGAAATGAGAACAGATAGTAGGGCCAACAGTAGAGCTGTGTGGGTTTATCTAGTCAGAAACTCACAACAGGTTTAGGTGGGTTTAGAGAGACACAGAGATGAGAGGGGAGATAGGTGGAGGGTTGGAGACAATGGGATGGAGACATAGGCATCAGAGTGTCAAAGTATTGATTACCGGACACAGTGGCAGTCTGCACCATCCAGGAGCCAGTGTTTCATTGCCTGTTTGAAGGCCAGGTATGAAGGGGATGATCGGACGGACTGTGGGAGCTTGTTCCATAAGGAAGGTGCGGAGACGGATAAAGCTCTGCATCCCATTGCCATGGAGACGTGGGGAGCCTACGGGGGGGGGGGGTTTGAGGATGCCCTGAGTGTTCTAGGAGTTACTCTGTCAGTCAGGAGGAGATAGTAGGAGGATAAGTGTCGGTACCATAGCACATTATCCACTAGGCAGCCCATGGCATAGTCAAAGCGATCTTATATAGGGAGCCAGCCCAGGGATTGGTAAAGAGTGCAGTGGTGGGTCCGGTGGGGAGCTTGAAGGGCAAAACAACAGACAGAGTTGTAGGTAGTGTTTAGTTTTGACTTCAAGGTGGGGGATACAAGGGAGTAGATGGGGGAGCAGTAGTCAAGTAGAGGCAGAAGGTTGCCCTGGGCGATGGCAAGGCATGCTTCAGTCAACAGGAAGTATTTAAGTCTGTAGGCAGCGATGAGTTTCTAGTGAATTCTCTGCACAGTGTTGTTGACATGCTCGTTGAAAGAGAGGGAGGGATCAAGAGTGTCACCTAAGTATTTAAAAGATGGGAAATTTTCAAGAGGGGGGCCTGCTGGGGTGCTTACTAGGAGGGAGGAGTTGGATTTGGCGGCTTTGGCGAGGAAAGGTTTTGAACCAAAAAGCATTGACTTAGTCTTCTTTTCATTGACTAGAAGTCTGTTGGCTAGGAACCATTTATGAGCAGAGCCATAGTTGTGTCTAAGGATGGAAGAGATGGGCTAGACGGATTTGTTGCTATGGTAGAGAACCAGATCATCAGCGTAGAGGAGCGCTTGGCAGCTGAGGCTTTCCCTTGGGAGTGCATTAATGAATATGGAGAAGAGTAGGGGTCCAAGTATAGAACCTTGGGGGACTCCAGTGTGAATGGGAAGGGCAGCAGAGGAGGCTTTGTTGATGATGACAGACTGAGACCGATAGGATAGATAGCTGCGGAACCAGGCTACTGTTTCTCTGGAACAGCCAAAGAGAGGCAGGGTAGAGTGAAGGAGATGGTGGTGAACAAGGTCAAAAGCCTTTGATAGGTCTATGAAGACAGCTCCTGTGGCTTTGCCTTGGTCCATATTTCGCAGCACGTGATCAGAGAAAAGGGCCAAAGCAGAGGAGGTACTGTGGTGCTTGCGGAAACCATGCTGGAGAGGACACAAGAGGTTATACTTTTCGAGGCGCTCTGAGAACTGGAGGTTCACAACTTTTTCAAGCAGTTTGCTCAGGTGAAGAAGTAGGGAGATGGGTCTGTAGTTATCAGCGGTTTGAGGGTCATCGCTTTTGAAGACAAGAACTACATTTGCATGTTTCCAAGAGTCGGGAACCATAGAGGATGTAGGGGCGAGGTTGAAGAGGAAGGTGAGTGGTTTAATCAGTGCAGGGCCGATGAGTTTAAGGAAAGCAGGGTATAGCCCATCACTGCCAGGACTGCCTTTGGCAGGGAGAGACTTTAGGAGCTTAATAGTGTCTCTATGCCCGATGACTTTGAAGTGGAACGGAGGGGGTAGGGTAGTGGCAGAGGAGGGTGGGGTGGGAGGTGGGTTGTTCAGGGCAGGGGACGCCTGCGGTGGGAGCTTGCCTAAATAGGGGGATAAGTCCGAGAACTTTATGTTGAAGATGTTTGCAATCTCTGTCGGGGTCTCAGATAGGACCAGAGGGGGATGACAGCTGCGTTACTTGACTATTGGACTTCGGGTTAAGGATAGAGTCAATAGAGGCCCAGAAATTGCGTGGTTTGCCAAAGTTTTCTTTCTGTTGATTAATGCAGAATTTACACTTGAGTGGTCTAGCAGTCTGCTTGCAGGTATTGCGTAGTTGTCTGTAGGCATTCCAGAGGAGGGTAGAGGGCCAGCCTTGTAGGCTTTCCATTTGTTGTCCTGGGCTTTCATAAGTGTCAGCAATTCCTTTGACAGCCAGCAGGTACAACCCCCTCTTACCCTTCTGGTGGTGACTGGGAAATGGACATCCTGCAGGTGTGAGAGTTTGGATGTAAGGTAAGTGACCACATCAGATACGCTGTTGAGGCTGTAGAAGCTCGACCGGTTAATTGCCCTAATGTCACTGAGGACATGGCTAGGGTCCGGGCAGCTAAAGTTTCTGAAGGACAGGCGTCTGTGAGCCAGGCAGACAGATTTGGTGGACAGAATAGCATATGTAGGGGCGTGGTCACTTATGGAGTCAGACATAGTACCTACTTGGAGGACCGAGTCGACTTGGTTAGTGATGACCCAGTTGATCAGGGAGTGATTTTGTGTGCGAGTGTTATGTCTGGTGGGGGAGGACATAATTTGCTCTAGGTTGTGTTCCTTCAGTGCACTAGAGTAGTCCAGCAATATGTCATCCAGCCAGTTTAGATTGAAATCCCCAAACGCTATTGTGTCTCTTTGGGGGTCACACTCTTCATACCATTTAGGAAATTAGAGAGGCCTGGGATACCTCCTGAGGTGGGGTTGTAGCAGCAACCCAAGTAAAGTTTCTTGGAAGCACCTAGAATTACCTCTCTGAGCATCCACTCAGAGGAGCAGCTGATGATATTGGCAGGACATAAGCACATGCAGGTTGAAGTTCAATACAATGCATAAAATCACACACACACACACACACACAACATATAAACGTATCGACAACATTTCATCAATTCACAGTAGGCACATACTTACACAGCACAACATAACATCATATCCAAATACCGCACAAACAATGATTTGCTGTAAGTCTGAGTTCTCCCTTATGGTCTTTCCCACCTTGACGATTTACGCAAAATGTATCCTACAACATCCTTTGGTACCAACAAACCACGTCATTTAAGAGCTGGGTCACGAACCCTTCTAAATGTCTAGATTGCCATTTTTGCCCTTTTTACATCTAACCATTCAAGCCCACACTTAGTTAACGCCACTCTATAACTCATTTCCCACTCCACCATACTTCTTAGTGCTCTTTTTGTACCCGCTCTAATTCTTGTTTCATTTTTTAAGCCCTCTATGCCAAAAGACTGCTCCATATTCCACCAAAGGCTGAAGTACTGCAGACAAATGATAAATCAAGTCAGATAAACTTAATCCAGCCCTTTTCAAAAATAGTTAAAAAATATAACCTACTGTTTGTTGTTTTACCATAGTTACAACTTGCTCTGCCCAACTGAATAATCATTTTGAAAAATCATACCCAAATATTTTACTTTATCTACCATCTCAATATCTTCTCATTCAAAATTCAATGGATTACGAGCAGACTGGATGGGCCTAGCAGCCCTTATCTGCCGACAATTTCTGTGTTTCTTTGATTTATGTCCTCCCATTTATTTTGCTTCCTAAATCTTAACCCCTTTGTCTTCTTTCGATTTATTTGCATAAAATTATTTTCAGACCATCTTCTTATATAATCCAAGTTTCTTTGCATACATAGTACTGTCTTCAACATGTTCCTAAATATCCAACACTGTAGTATCATCCACATATTTTATACGTGGACCCTCCGTAACTAAATCATTTATCATAATCAAAAATAGTAATGGCCCCAGTCTGGTATCCTGAGGGACCCTTCCCCGTGCCAGCTCTACCTCTGATGTCATACCACCTATCAAAAAAATCATACACCCAATCTATCATACATTCAGGAATCTATATATCTATATATTCCAATTTCTTCATAAATGTTTTCTGGTCAATTAGATCAAAAGCTTTTTTTTTTGTAATCTACTAGCACAACTCTCACATTCATTTCTTTATCCCATGCTCTCATACTTAATTCTAGAAATTTCAAGGCAGCGTCAGTTGTTGAGCTTCCTCGCAGGGACTCAAACCGGTTCTTATCCAATACATTTTCTGCAATTTCCGTAATCCATTTACAAATACAAATTTCACACACTTTGGATATTGTACATGTTAATGCTATTGGGCCAAAATCTGTTGACATATTTTTTGGTATCGCAGCCTTAGGAATAGAAATTACAGTATTTTGCTTGTTTCCATTGCCAAGGACTTTTTCCAGCTATGATAGACCTACTGAAAATGTAACACACCCACGGTGCAAGTAAATGTGCTCCTTCTCTCCATATCTACTTTGGAATGGAATCAGGACCGTATCCTTATTTGGATTGATTTTTCTTTAATTCTTTTGACATTTCTTCAATAGTTACCAAAACTCTATCTGGGACAACCGCATCTAATCTCTTCTTTTTTTCTAATGGAGATAGCTCTTTGCCTACTGCACTCAAAACCTTATTTAAAGCAGTTACGAAACGGACACCTTTATCCAGTTCACAGTAACCACAAGACTGTTTCCATTTGTCAATTTGCGTTACTTGCTTACTGGTTCCCAAAAAATCTTTTGTTCTCTTCCAACACTTTCTCAACTCCGATTTCCTTAAACCTTCCATTTTCTTTTCATAATAGCCTCTTCTTAGCCACTTTCCCTTACGATTTACTTTATTTCGTATTCAATTATATGCTACCACATCCTTTCGCTTGAAAGCTGCTTGCCTTTCCATAATCAGTTCTTTAAACTCATCATTAACCCATGGCTTATCACCTCCATACCTAATTACTTCCCGCATAGCCCCCCCAGGAAGACGAAAGTCGAAGTGCAGGATTTTTTTGTGGTGTTGCATTTTTTAAACCATGTCTGGATTCGCCACAATAAATCAAAGGAGAATTCCAAACTTTGACTGGGACTCCTGTACTTATTTCTATCATGCAGGTGCCAGTGAGTGTTTTACTAACGTGATTGTATTGTTGAACTCGGGGGTTAGCAACACCCAGCTCCACTGAGCATACCTGTTCTTGATTCTGTTTACTTCCCTTATAGGCATTACTTGATCTGATAATTCATTTATTGTTGATATTGCCATGTTTTATCTACATACACATGAATTTCTTTCCATGCCATTTCTCTGCTATAGTATCTAAAGTCCTACTCTTCCCTGCCTCATTTACTTTCCTACATCTAAATTTACTTTCTTCCCCTCTTAACTTTTTATATCCTTCAGGGTTATTTTTTATCAATACCACTTTATGGTCTGAAGAACCTACAGGTGGAAAATACTAGGTTTACCATAGAACTCACTTAAATTAGTAACAATGGGTGCTATAGAAACATAGAATTTGATGGCAGACAAGGACCTCTTGGCCCACCATTGTGGACCTCCATATCTCCGAGCCCCCATGGCGGAGGCATGTGTCACAGTCTGTCTCGCCCCCTGCAACATCCCAGTGCTGCCACAAAGCTGGCATTATGGGTACTCACCCATCCCACTGTCCATGCCCTCACCGACTGCCTATCGGGCAGGGGCAACACAGAGAGCACTGGCCAGGTCCCCCTTCGTCCAGAGGATGGGGGCCACAGTGGCACACAGAGGATTATGGCAGAGTCTACCCTAGTGTACCCTGTGCCACCCTCTGCACCCATGCATCCAGCACTATGTGGTTTAGTGAATACCGCAAAGTGCTGGCATGCCTCTGGAATTCCCCCAGCGTGGTGTGGTCCATGGATGTGGGGGATTGGGTGCAGTGGGTCTGCACACCCCCCACTTTTGTGCATGCCACACAGGGGGCGCAATGGGTGCAGAGTGGCTATGCATCCCAGATACGCACGCGTAGCCACTCTGCTCCATTCGTGCTCAGGGACCATTAATATCTAAAATATTCTCCCCCCAGTAGCTTCTTCCACTATTTGTTTTAGTCCTTTTTCATCTAATATTTTCCCAAGTGGCAATCTGTTTGCATCTCCCATAATAACAATACCAATTCTATTACATTGTTCACTAATCCTATCCATACACCAAATGTTTGTCATATGTTGCTTGTTGTTTGTTAGAAGATGGTAAAAAACGCCAATAATCATTGGTCTACATTGTCTAGGGAGACCTGGGGTATTCAGTCCCACCCACATCATTTCATAACTATCTACTTCTAATGCCACTAATCTTTTATATGGGACACCTCCATGAATATGTACTGCAATCCCACCTCCACTACGTTCTCGTCTATCTTTCCTTTCCATCAAATAACCCTCTATTGCAACCACCTGAGTGGGGATATTTGGACTACTCCATGTTTCTGTTATCAAACCCACCTAAACTCCATTTTGCTGCATTACCGCAGCGAGTTCATCAACCTTTGTTGTCAGTGCCCTTATATTTGTATTTAATAATGTTGACTGTAGTCTGTGACTGGGGGTGGGGGTGGATGGGAGGGGACCTGGTGGTGGACCACCTTCAATTAGTTGCACCTCAACCTTTCAGCTTCAAAATTCATTGCGCTGGCCTTCAAAATTAAGAGCAAATTTTGAGGATGTGTAGCACTTTCTTATTGTAAAGAACAATGCATCTGCAAAAGAGGGCCCTATATATTTAGGCCTAGATATTCAAAGGGGTTGTGCCTGGTGCAACTGAGTTGCACCAGCGCAACCCCAGAACTGTGTCCTGGGGCAATATTCAAAAGTGGGAATTGCGCAGCACAATTCCCGATGCACCGGGGTGCAAAGATAATGTATACAGCATATCTTTGGGGGCGTGCCCATCCAAATACAGCACATCCCGATATTCAGCCCGGGATGTGTGGCGCATCTGCTGGCACAACCCAGATAGGTGCCGTATACCTGGGCTCAAAGTTGAGCTCTTAAAAAATGGCTCAAGTGCCCTCCACCCACAGGCATGCTGCTGTATTGCAGTGTGCAACACAGCAGCCCCCAGCCATGGAAGGCTACCCCCCAACACTGTGCACAAGCACCCACATATGTCCCTGGTAGTCTAGTGGTACCCCCTCCCCTCCCGTACCTCCAATCGCCATAATGTATTAAAATTATTAGCCCTGGTGGTCCAGTGGTCCCCCCTCCCTGTCCGTACCTCTGATCACCATATGTTATGAATTAAAATAGCCCTGGTGGTCCAGTGGTTCCCCTCTCCCTGCCTGTACCTTTGATTGTCGTATTTTATGAATTAAAATAGCCCTGGTGGTCCCGTGGTTTCCTCCTCCCTGCCCATACCTCCAATCACCATATCTTATTGATTAAAATAGCCCTGGTGGTCCAATGGGTTCCCCCCTCCCTGCCCGTACCTCTGATCGCTGAAAATAATACCCGTTATTATCCCTGGTGATCCAGCGGTACCACCCTCCCTGCCTGAATCCCTGATCACCGACATATTATCAAACTAAATTTTCCTGGTGTGTCCCCCACCCCCACCCACACAGGACCCCCAGCCCACCCAACTACCCCCAGCATACCTGTGGACCAATGGGCGTGCAGTGCATACTGTAGTAATTCACAACCTTGTGAATGAAGTCACTGCACTGCACTGCATGCCCATTGGTCCACAGTGTGGACCAATGAGCTTGCAGCAACTACTGCAAGCTATCATTCAGCGGGCAGCCGCAGTGGTATGCGGGTGGGTATGTTGCCTGCCGATGACCGGGGGGGAGCTGTGTGGACTGGGGGTCCTGTGTGGGTGGGAGGTGGGGAGAACCACTGGACCAACAGAGATAATAATGGGTACTATTTTCGGTGATCGGAGGTATGGGTAGGGAGGGAGGGGGGAACCACTGGACCACCAGGGCTATTTTAATCATTAACATACGGTGATCAGAGGTACAGGCAGGGAGGTGGGAACCACTGAACCACCAGGGCTATTTTAATCATTAAAATACAGTGATTGGAGGTACGGGCAAGGAGGGGAGAATGACTGGAACACCAGGGCTATTTTAAGTCATAAAATACGGCGATCAGAGGTACAGAAGGGAAGGGGAGTACCACTGGACCACCAGGGGAATACTATTGTCATGTCACAGTGCTTGGGGTTATGGGTTGGGGAGGGGGTACTACTGTGGTCCCTGGTACAGGGACTGCATGCTGTGAAGGGCGCCAGGTGCATCTCGCTGGCCGGCCCTGCACAACACATGCAAATGGGGCCATAATCACGTGCAAATGGCCTCATTTGCGCCATGCATGCATAATGGACCCATTTTCATATCCAGGTCTGAATATCTGGATATTGCGCACGGTACAGCTAATGTTTTGTGCTGAAGCATTCCCAGTCCTGGTATTCAGACCTGTCTGGGGGATGCACCAGTGCATTGTATTTGCACAGCATGCATTATTTGCAATATTCAGAAGAGATGCACCATGGCACATCTGTTTTGAATATATCCCTTTGTTGCTCCAGTGCACCTCAGTTGCGCTGCGCAGCCACTTGCGCCATTGCCAGGTGCACTTTTGAATATCGGGCCCTTAGTGTTAAAGAAGAACGTCACTTTCAGGGTAGGTCAGGGATTTAATACTAGGGGTGCCCTTTCGCAACAAGCACGCCATCCCCCTGCACATTTGCCACAAATTAGTTCACAAGACTGTCCTCCCTCTGTTTGACTACAGGGGCACTATCTATGCCTCAGCCCCTGCCTTTCTCTCTCTAAGCTTGACACTTTACTCGACACTCTTGGCAGATTTGCCACTAGCTCCCCACTGCCAACTCACCACTACACACTTCTCTCCTCTCCCACAGGCAGTACATTCATTCTCTAATAACCATGTCAAAATACTGATTCAGCCTTCTCCCTCCTTACCTCTCCTCACTCCTCTCCTCTGCTGCTAACCCCTCCTACTCCTTTCAATTCTAGCATCCCCGCTCCTTTGTCATCCCCCACCGGTGATCATCGACCGGTACCTGTACCTTCTTCTACCACCTCCCTCAACTCTGGAATCAACTGCCGCTCCCCTATGAGACTCCCAATCCCTCCCGGCCTTCAAATCGCCATCTTAAATCTATCTCCCCACCCCACCCTGCATCTGTCAATTCACCACTTTTTTCCGCCTCACCCCAATCTGTTCCTACCCCATTCTTATCTCCCCAACCTCTGACTCACTTTCCTCATAGCTCCTCACCCTACCTTTCAACTTCCCTCCCGATTAAATTCTTAGTTATCTAATGCACCTTTCTATGTATTTAACATTCTAAACCAGCTATTCTATGTAAATACCTGCATCTTAACTGCCTATATGTTATATATTTTGTATGTATATACCTACTATGTATGTATAAGTCACCCTTGTCCCCAGATCACACCTGGAATGAGCCTCGGCTCAGTGTGCCTTTCCTGGTTACCAAATTTTAAATAAATAAGTAACACAGTAGTTTGTGTGTCCATTCCATACTCCAGATAGCCATTGTAAACCTTTGCGGAGCAAGGGTAAGTTTAAACTCATAGCGCTAGTACGCTACGCAAAATTCATAGCGGAATGCATTGAGGAATGGTTTATGGCCATGGTTTGGAGGAGTCTTTGATTGATGGCCTCATGTGAAGGTCCAAGGTGACCTGTGTTGCTGCCTTGTCTGACTGGGGTGGAGAGTGGACCCAGGGATTGGGGAGAAGTTGGGACCTTTCCTTTATGGCCACCATGTTGGGGGGGGGTGTATTTTGATGGCCTCAGCATCAATCATCATGCCACAGAGTAATTTATGTGACACAGTTGCTGTGCTGTTACTTTGAGCATGTGCTTGTGTTTTTTATTTAATGACTCCACCTCAGACTCTGTGACTCACATATCTTTTTTCTTGTAAAAGGAGAGAAGACTACTCAAATGGAAAATTGCCTCAGCTGACAGCGACAGCACCACACAGTCAGGTGGCCGGAGCTTGGCTACTCTGACAATCAGGTCAGGTGGGTGTTTTTGACATTCAGTGCCAGTGTGTAGTGTCCGTCTAGGCCTCTCAGGTATAACAGCCATGGTAGTTTTTTTTTCTACCCCTCCCCCACCCACTTAATGCTTCATATCTTTTTGGAACCCTCAGTCCACAGTCAGTGGTGTGGCACTGCCAGCCGGGACTTGCTGGGGGGGGGGTGCATTACAGTTCCTCTCTCAGTCGATTCGAGTCGAGTGTGCATCAGTGTTCTGCTGCAGCCTGCCCTGTAGGCAGTATGGGACAAATCAGCATGAGAGTTAGTGGTCCATTTGACTACGAGCTTTTTACAGTGTGATAGCTGGAATTTTATCAATATTTTTAGTGGCCATCCTTTAAGAGCTCGAAGAACTTTGTGCACACAAGTGGCCACCAGGCAATAACTTTAAAAATCTGGTAGCCAAGCCACCATGTTCTTTTAATTGCCATTAGCCACCTGGCCATGGATAGCTACCTGTTTTATCCCAACTTGCCTGAGGACCAGGAAGAGCAAACTGTCAGGCACAATAGCAAGATTTGCTACAATGCAGTGAGTGCACACAGACAGAGCGTGTTGTGCCAGTCACACCAACTCCTTCCCTATTCTGTCTGTTGCAACTTGCAATTTGCCTACACTGCATGCAACAAGTAGCAGCAGAGCGAAATCCTGGTCCCACAATCCCATCTTGCTGGTTAAATTGCTGACTCCCACAAGTAACACGAATCCCATTTTTTGTTGTTGTGTTTTTTGTCATTGCACATACCTTGTTTTTTATTTTTTTGTTCCTTAACAGGTCCAAGCGAATGCAAAAGAAATCTTGCTTGCTAAACAGCACGACCGCACCAGTGTACTAATCTGTATTCTTTGTTTTGTACTCTTTTAAGTCCAGATTTAGAAAACTCATGATATTCCGTCCAATTTTCCTATTACACGCCCTTTTTCCGGGGTAATAGGAACTACTTGTGCTCCCTGTTCTCCTTCTCTGGATTTATTTCCTAGAAGGGAGGGAAGCTGATGTGCAATGCAGGCTGCTTAAGGCAGATGACATTATTTCTGTCTGATCTGCAGCAGAATTTCAGTGGCTGCAGCCTGCAACAACCTGTCCACAACAGCAACCTGCTCTCGGTCCCCAGTGGTCCCTGGCTGCATAGTGCACACACAGCCGCAACCACTGTAGGGGCTGGCCATGCTTACCTGACACGGGGCAGCATGTCCCCTCCACAGGAGAAAAGCTCTGTCATGGAAATTTGAATCCTCACCCTTCCTGACCAGTCGGCAGTATCCCTCCGAGTTCCCCTCAGGTCAGCATTCGTCTGATCTCGGGCTGCTGGCGTGAAAGCAGATTTGGCCGGAGCCCATACTTCAGCTGCCATCCGGTCCAGGTCCTCAACCCTACCCCCCCCCCAAATATGTTGAGATTAAAGTTGCTATCAGTTTGACAAATGACAATGTGTGTCTGTCTAACTTTCTGTTGCAAATATGTAAAGCAATTAATGTAGTCTTCGGGTTCCAGTTCCAGAGGAAAAAAAGAGAAGTCCTGGAACCCAGTATTCCAAAGAGCACAAAGTGGAGCACAAAACCTTGCACTGCACCTTGCAATTGCCCAGAAGTCCAAGGCTGCTATATTCAGTTGACTAGTACACCGGCGCTATTCATCGGAATATAGGGTCATGATGACGCAGCACTACGTCAAGCAGCACAGCCCCAACATAGATCCCGAAGTACACTGCCATAGTGGAGAGCGCCAGAGCACTATCTGCAATACTGAAAGGGACCCGTGCAAATGAGCCCATTGGGCCTGCAAGGTGCTAAGGGTCCACTTGCATGAATAGCGAGGCAGGTTAGTGCGGTGCCACCTCCCAATTGCCTGATCCTAGACATGTGTAGATATCCCTAGTGGTCATCCACACCCCGATCACTGGTCCATAATGTAAAACTAAAACTCCCTGGTGCTAGTGGTCCCCCCCTTCCTCCAAGTGCCAGTCCGTATTAAAACAGAATACCCTCCCTAGTGTCCAGTGGTCCCCCCCAGGCACTGATCCACAGTACTGCCACTCACAGTTCCATAATCCTTGGCATCTAGTGGCCCCCCCAACTGTGGCACTGAGCACCCACGCCCCCAGTCACTTTACCACTACCCTCGGTGCTGCAGGTGCACATAAAGTGACCAGCGCAGCCCTCCTCACTCCTCCTCAGCCAGCCGCTCTATGTCCGGGCAGGGAGCATGCATCAAAGGATGGGGTGATGTGCCCTGCCCTATAACTAAGAGGGGCATTCCCTGCCTGAACATGTGGCAGCCAGCCAAGGAGGTGTGATGAGGGCTGCACTGGTCACCGTACATGCACCCATGGCACAGAGGGTACTGGTAAGGTGACCAGGGAGTGGGTATTCAGTGCCACAGTTGGGGGGGCCGCTAGATGCCAGGGATTATGGAATTGCAAGTGGCGGTACTGTGGATCGGTGCACGGGGGACCACTGGACGCAAGTGAGGGTTTTCCATTTCACTACAGGCTGGCAATTGGAGGGGGAATCACTAGCACCAGGGATTTTTTTTTACTACATTATGGGTTAGCGATCAGAGGGAGGGGGACCACTAGCACCAGTGAGTGTGTTATTATATTACGGGCTGGCAATCGGAGGGAGGGGGGACCACTGGCACCAGGGAGTTTTATTTTTACGTTAAGGACTGGCGGTCGGAGGGAGGGGGGACCACTGGCACCAGGGAGATTTTGTTGTACATTATGGGATGGCGATCAGAGGAGGAGACCACTAGCACCAGGGTGGGTTGTATTGGTACTACTGTCTGGCAGTTGGTGGGGGGTGCCATGGACCACAGAGGGCAGGTGTGCTCCCCCAGTGGCCAACAGGCTAGGTAGGTGCATTACTTCTGGCAGCAGCTAGGGCTGTCCGGAGTAAGTTGGGGTTTTGTTCGGTTGTATTTATGCTGCACAAAAGGACCATGCTAAACCCTTTTGCGCAGCGCAAAGCCACTGAATATGGGATAGCACAGCTATTCATGGCCACGCCTCTCCCCTTCCCCACCCTCATATGTTATGTTTTGCACGGGCGCTAACCCTCTTTGCCCATGCAACAGCCTCTTTTGAATATGGAGACCAGCGTTAACCCCAGTTTGCATGGGCTAAGACCTGTCAGTGCTTGTGCAGACTTTTGAATATCGGGACCCTGAACTTTTCATGCTACAAGTCATCTCCACCAGACTTCCATGCCACCCACTGCGCAGCCAAACACAGTGAGGAAGAGAGACTCCATCAACTTCTCAATCACCCAGTGAAGATGAATACGTTTTCCTATGGTTATTTGAGGCTAGGTGGTCAATTCGGCCAAGTGCATGATATTATCATGCACTTTTCACTGAATGTGTTTTCATAGCATACATGTTAATTCATATGAACTTAAACACAATACTACTATTTTGTTGACAGTGTGTGACTACCTGTGATCAAGTTAAGTACCAACTTCGTTGGTGCAGTGGCAAGCTGGGATTCATAAACCGTTTCCACACTGTACAAATTGTACAAGTTACTGTGTGTGGTTGTAAACGGATACGAAGTGAGTCAGGGTTTACATGCTTATTGTCGAGTCGACTACTTTCAGTTTTCAAACAGTTCTGGGTCATTACATACATCTGATTCTGAACTGAATCTGTTCAAGTTCAACAAATGATGGTCTTGAAAATGACTTGTGATGACAACATCATGTCTTATTTTTTGCGAGGGTAGTATTTTCTACATTCCCATGTTCTAGCATTTTTTGCAGCAGTGTTTCGGGTTCCAAATCTTCTCAGTGTTCTAATTCTAAACACAACTTCCCTGACTTTTGGTTGCATACTTTCAGTCCCCTTGTGCAGTTTTATTTCTTCTTGGTAATAGCACTTTCCCATTCAGTTCAAAAAGGGAAGTTATACATTTAAACTAATGCTTTCCCAGTAAAGTGAGTGCAACTTTTTTTTTAACTCAGAGTTTATTGCTAGATTCAAGTAAACAGCTCAGATATACCAGTGATCACTAAAAGTACATCTGTGTCTATTAATTAATTACATGCTAATTGCAATCAATGACGTCTCTGTGTACAGCATTTGCCTGGCTTTATACATACAGATTATTTGATGGGTATGAGCCATCACTCACCTGCAGGTAAGCAAGATGTCTTCAAGAAGTATACAGCACTGCATGTCTCTGTAACCAGGGCAAGTAGCGTACTTTAACAATGATGCTACCATCTGTTCACCAAACTTCATGTGATATGAAGTAAAACCATCATAGCTTTTATGCATATATTCTGAATGAGGTATATGAGAAGAAAACATTATATTTTAGCCTTGGGGGGCTACGCCCCTAACAACTGAGGACTCAACCTTGGTCTAATAACTATAACTGTATGGGGAGACTCAATTGGCAAATGTATGTACCAACTCATATAGAAATCTAGTGGGGGGGGGATGGACCAGTCCTAATCATATTTTCTTCCTTAATACCAATATCCAAGATCTCGCCTATGATCCACTTAGTATCTGGTTGGTACTCTCTACTCCTTTCTTACAGACCACCCTCTCATCCAGTGCATCAAGACTCATCCTGAGCTAGAGGTGAAGTCCGGGGTAAACAGGGGGCCGGTGACTCTGGACTCTCTCCTAATTGTCCCTTCTCCCACAGTCTCCATCGCTCCGTATGTTTCTCTTCTAGCAACCTTAACTTGGCTGTTAGGCCCTCCATTCGTTTGAGCTCCTCTACTCTACCACGCTAGGAGCCAAGATTCGGTGGGACAGCCGTGAGCCACCTAGTCGTGCTCTCCTTAAGCGCCACCAGGCAGAGCAATCTGAACAGAGCTTTCTGTCCCTCCCCTCCAAAGTGAGTGCAACTTAATTCGCTCTTGAACTGATGTGCAGAATGTGACAGGGAGCTCCTGTCACTCTTGAGGGCCGACATTTCCTTAAATCTGTTGCAACAGTCCTTCTATTTCTTAGCCTAATCTATCCTTTACAGTTTCTAGTCCATAATCAATCAATCAATCAAATCTTTATTTATTCAGGTGAACATCATTGAGCACAGCTCATTTGCAAGATGGACCTGATAAGGTCAAGGTTCAATAATTGGTACATGTATAGGAAGATTTAAAACACGTATATACTTATATACAGTAATCAAGGTTCAATAATTGGTATATGTACATGAATAATTAAAACACTTATATACAGAAATCAAGAACAGAAATTGTTTAAACATAACAGGATATGGTAGGAACATATGAGATGCACTCTAGGTAAACCAGTATATACATATCAACATTGGCAGTAAACATGGCATACATTCAACATGATATACCCAAGATTCCAAAGATCCAAGGGAAGTCAATGTGGACAAAGAGAAATAGTGATTGGATGACTGAAGAAGTGGTCATAGACTGAGACAAGTGACATGGTAGGAAGGGGTGCAGATGACTAGAGCAGGGCTGGTGCTAGAACTGGGAGGTGAAAGACAGTGATAAGGGCTAAGGTAGGAGCCTGGAGTTAATGGGAGAAGATTATAGCCAGGGGTGAGGTATCTGTGGAGATGAATTTAGGGAAGTGAATTGCCATAATATGATGGCAGCCTGAGAGGGGAGAGGGGGAAGGAAAGAACTGCGAATAAACTAGAACTTGTGGAAGCAATTGCATTTTTCAGGGAAGAGACTTAGGTATAGATACTTGAAGGATGCTAAGGATACCCGGTTGATCAGCTTCAAGGACTTTTGAATCGTGTTCCATGATATAGCTAGATTATAGCTGATAGCAGATCTCCCATGCCGGGTGTTGACTTTAGGCACTTTGAGCATAATGAAATTGTAGCTTCTTAGGGCGTAGGTGCCAGCTGTGGCCTGTGCAAAGCAGTCTAATATATAGTTTGGAAGCATCTTAGTCAAAATTCTGTATGTCCACACTGCAGCATTTCTGTTTCTTCTGAGATGTAGAGATGTCCAACCGACTGCTGCATAGAGATAGCAATGGTGAGTGTTAAATGGTAGATCTGTTACGAACCTCAGAGCTCTGTGGTATAGTGTATCCAATTTGCATAGGTAGGAGATAGGGCAGTGACTATAGAGGAAGTCTGCATAGTCAATTACTGAGAGAAATGTGGCCTGGACCAACCTCATTTTGGAATCTCTGTTTAGAAAGTGCCTTATTCTAAAAAATAGATCAAGTCTCTGGCGAAGCTTTTTTAAAAGTTCTTCAATATGAACTGTGTAGTCAAGTTGGCCAGGTTGGCCACCTGTGGCACCCTCCTTTCTTGACTATGCTGTAGTGTCCTCTTTAAATTTTCCTTTTCCTCCCGGTCCACGCACGGGCGTAAGACAGTATGCACTGAAGCTGATATAAACAACAGGCTGTGTTCCTCGTTGTTGGATTTAGTATGCAATGGCATTATGTCATAAAAATACTTTAATGTATATACCTTATGTGTATAAAACCTGCAAATGTTGAAAATACCATGGCACTAGATGTTTTTGATAAAGTTAAAAAGTTACTAGGGGACTGTATTATAAAAATTAAGTTAGTTGTGCTATTTAAAATGCATGTAAATTGCTGTAAGTTGAATAAGTCTGGAATGTCATGGTGATTTGCATATATCCCATAATGCTTTGCATTATGGAAGTATGTGTGATGTTGTATTTCTTTGAAACTTGGCTTATTATCAATGTCCTTTGTGGTAACCCTTGCTTCAGTGCTTCTGCACTGAGGTTCTTTGTATTTACCTTGTTTTCTTTATTTGAGCCCCCACCACCGAAGTAAACAAGAACCATATGGGGAGGCTGAATCTCAACTGATAAGTTAGATCAGAGATCTGTGAGTTAGTATGTTCTGGCTAAGTGCAGATGAAGGACATACATAGGACATGCATAGTCTGTTGCTGCAATTGATATATTAAGTAGAGAATAATGCATAGATGACTTTGTGTTATGAAGTTTTTTTTACCCACTCAAGGTGTGTGATTTGCTATAAACTTCGAGAGCGAAGCTTGAGAGGTTAATAAAAACATCACACACTGAGAGTGTGTAAAAAAACTTCACGAAACTCACAGTCGCCTATGCTTTATTTTTTATAATTACTGGTGCAGGAATTGTGCCACCATCCGTTTATGTAAACAGTAACTTTAAGGACCACACAACAAAATGCACTAATAGTACACTGTTTAATTTTTTTTTTATTTCATAAACAATCACCACTGTCCAAGGTGTACCTCTCCCCATCAGACATCAGAGATTCCTATTGCTGTGCTTTGACATCCACTCCTCTCCTTAAAATAAAATAGTGATAAAAATAGGGCATCCTTCTTGCTGCTCTCACCCACAACCTGCCATACAGTACCGCTCTCTTGCTTCCTTTTCTCCTCTTGCGGTCTCCAGCCAGCACCAGGAACCTCAAAAAAACAGACTGCTCGCAGTCTTTCTTTACTTTTTTTTAACAAAGAACCGTGTTTCTCAAATCGTGGCCAGTCTCTTCACAAACGGTGACCACCCCTCCCCCCGCTGCTCACTCTCCTCCCGCCGCTCTTTCCTCACACACGGCTCAACAGTTGCTCTACCTTTTAAAAGCTACACACAAGAGCAGGCTATTCGCGCTTTTGCTTTCAATAACATTGCAGACCGCGAGCTGTCATAAGCCGTAATAACCGGTTATTACGGCGTTTCTCGGTTATTACAGCTTTTGAAAAGGAACCAAGAACCATTCATTAAAGGGGGTCACCAGTAATTATAGAAGGGATATGCCATTGCTGAATGTTATCTCCTGTATTTTGAATAAACATCACACGGAGACTGTGTGTTGAACCTGAAGTTCGGTGCCTGGTCCATCTGTTATCCCACAACCCCTCCACACAGGATAGACTAGTGAAGTGTGTGAGTCCTCCTCGCTCCTCCTCCTCTGCCTCCAAACACCGATACATACATGGACAATAGTTCATCTTATTTTTATCCTTTATTACTGCATTATGCCACATGAGTTAAACAGTCTTACATACCCCGTTCTCGCATTTAAACTGTTTAAACACAGAACACCAGCCTGGCAGTGGGCATTAGGCAAGCCCAGGAAGACATTTTAGGAACCTCCATTTGTAGTGGGGGTTATATCTGTTTAAAGAGGACCTTCCCTGATGGTCCAAAAAGTTACAACTTGTAGTCATTATGTGCAGTACTATACCTGAAAGAGTGTATGTATTTATTATTTTTGGCCAAGGTTTACTCTGCCATCCATAATTTGGATTTGTTTTTGAGCCCTGCTGCACTTGCCCTTTCTGTTCAGCTGCTGGGCTGATCGCTCCTGATGACATCACTGTAGGATAGAGTAATGACTCACACTGTTCAGTACCATGCAGTTGCAACAATGTAGCAAGGGAAACCTACTATTACTCAGTGTACATACTGTGCTCCCCCTTCCCCCAAGACACCCTGTTAGCAATGCATTGTTCCAAAATCTAAATGCCTTGTCTGTATGTTGTTGTTTTTTTTGTGAAATTGACTCTGCCCTACAATGATGTCAGCAGTACAACCCTGGGCCCACAACAGCACTAGGCTTGCTATAGAAGCTCTGGTACACCCTGCAGTTTTTAGCAGCTCAGAATGCAAAAACTGACTGCAACAGACAGTAATGAAATACAATTCCAGAATCAATGCAAGAAGGGGTAATTAATGCATGAAAGTCAAAGTGACTGGGGAAGGTCCTCTTTAATGTCATTTCACTTGAGTGATATCAGACATACTTCCTCAAACAGACAGTCAAAAGAACTGGTGTAGCAGCCAACCACTGTCTCTTCCTCAATACTGACTAATCCATGATCAACATTTGATTTGACTCCCGTGATTTCAGTGGGACTGCCATTGTGTTTTTCCCACATGACTAAGCCATATTGTTCATGTATTGTTGAACATATCATAGAAGTGTGTTAAAAAAAATCATATAAGTTTGTTAAAAAAAAAGCCACAAAGTGAATGTAATATTTTGACTATGTTGATGAGTCAGTGCTATGAATTTGAACTCTTCGGGGTTTGTGCAAAAAGAGGTTTTGATACTTTTTTTTTATGTACTCTATGAGTCATATTATTAGTACCTCATTTAAATTATCAGCCATCTTATATTTTTAGGAGACTATTTCCCATAGTGTTTCCCATAATTTTTTTAAATTTTTTTTTATTTATTTTGGTCTAGAATTACAAATACCTTTGAGCCAAGGCTCTTTTACAAAGGTTCCACGTCAGGTGAGGTATAATACAAGGTAGGACATTGAGACATGTTAACAGGTTATAGAGGTTTACATTATGACAGTAAAACAGACTACAGTGGTAAGTAAACACATGCGTATGTATGGTTCAGAGCTACAGGGTTGATTGACAAAGGACTGGGTACACAATATTAGCAAGAATTTGGCAATACACACAAAAATGCAGCCAGTGGCTAGTGTCAGGATCTCACATAACACAGAAAGTGCAAGTAGGAAGTGCAGTATGGGGGGGGTTGCTGTAGAGGGAGGGGAGAGGAGAAGGGGGTCAAGTAAGTGCTAGATAGAGAAAGATTAGCGAAGACAGTCATATGAGCTGGAGGAAGTTAGGAGCAGGAGAAGTTTAGATTTGAAAGGTCCAAGCTTAGAGAGGGAGGAGATGTAACTATTTAGGTCATTTAACCAGCTAGGAGCTCTATAAGCAAAGGATCTCAGACCCAGCGCAGTCCAGCATCTTGGGATGTGTAGTGATTGAGATTCCGAGCTTCTGGTGGGGTGGAGATTCACAGCAGGTTGGATGAGAGCTTGGACACCAGGAGGGGCAAGGCTCATCACTGATTTTTTAGCCATTAGGCAGATGTTTGGTATTTGATGTGGTTAGAGAGTTTATTTATTTAGTTTTTGTTTGGAGCCATCCAGTTTGAGCATGAAGGTCACATGTGTGAGTGAGACGGTGTGACCTGGTGATGAGTCTGCAAGCTTTGTTGAGGGCCATGGATATGCATCTGAGGACGGAGGAGGAGGCGGATCCATAAATGATGAGTCCATAGTCAATTGCTGCAGCTACCGAGCTCCGGACTGCGATCCGTAAGGCATCAGAGGTGAGGCATTTCCTATGCCTGTAGAGTAGGCCAATGAGAGTATTGGCCACTTTGGCGACATTATCAATGTGGGACGCATAAGAGATGTTATAATCGATAGCGATCCCAAGGTATTTGAAGGATGCCACTTGTTCCAGAGTTTCACCCAGGCAGTTGGAGATAAGAGAGGGGGTGAAAACGGTGTTTATTATGTGAGCTGCAGAACATCATGGTTTTGTTTTTTTTGTAGTTAAGCACCAGTTTATGAGTGCTGAACCAGCTCTCGACCGAGGAGAAGCCATGTTGGAGTTTGCTCCGGAGGAGGTGTGGGTCCTTGTGAGTGGAGTGGATGGCTGCGTCATTTGTGTAGAGAAGGATTTGCTTCAGACAGGATTGAGGAAGACTATTCAGAAAAAGGCTTAATAGCAGAGGTCCAAGAATGGATTCTTGTGGAATCCCAGAGCATACAGGTTTAGCCTCAGAGAGAAAGTCAGCAATTTTCACTCTATGAGAGCGGTTTTCGAGGTAGCTCTTAAACCATGTCATTGAGTCAGGGGAATAAGCCAGCACTGAGCAACTGTGAGATAAGTAAGCGGTGATGGACAGTATCAAAAGCTTTAGCAAGGTCTATGAAGACCGATCACGTAAGGAGGCTTTTGTCTAGAGATATGTGGATTGCTCCAGTGAATTCGAGAAGGGCAGATGTAGTACTGTGTCCTTTTCTAAAACCGTGCTGTTGGGGGCACAGGATTTTGTGCTGTTGAGGTATTCCGTAATTTGGTCAGATACAATACGCTCAATGGCCTTGGGGGGGTAATATAGAGATGGGCCGATAGTTTCCAAGCAGAGTCCTGTCCCCACTCTTGTGGACCGGAGTAACAATGGCTGATTTCCATCTGTCTGGAAACTGCCCAAGGGTGAGGGATAGATTGAAGATTGTTGTTAGCGGCTGGAGCACCTCTTCAAGGGTGAGGGACAGTAATTTGAGGTTGAGGGTGTCCCCACTGAACCTAGACCTGGCTATTGCTTTCTTGATGTAGTTGCGGACTTCATTCATCTTGACTGCTTTGAAGTAGAACGAGGGTCGATTGGGAGAAAGAGGGGGTCTCAAAGGGATAGCTGGGTGTCATCTTCATTGAGAAAGCCAGGCGGAAGAACAGCACTGAGGTCTGTGAATGCCGTGTTGAAGAACTTAGCGATGGTAGTAGGGTCAAGCACTGTGATCCCATCAATGACCAGCATAGTAGGTGAGTTTTTTTGCTGCTTACCAGTAACTTCTTTTAAGTTGTACCAAAAGGATTTCCCTTTTGCCACAGTTGTTTATCAAAAACCTTTTTTTTCTTTACAGTTGAAGTTGAAACAGGAAGAGGACTGCGTGACAGGCAAAACTGCACATCACGTCGTGTACAAAAACAAAATAAAATAGTGATGTTAGCCGGCCCACCAGCACAGTGGTTGGATTTCCACTTGTGACGCCAGTGACCCGGGTTCAGGAATGAGCCTGGGAGCTGGAGGGCCAGCCGGTGGGGAGGAGGTCTGAGCATCCAAAGGACAGCTCGCCTTCTCTGGAGGGGGGGGGAGCTAGGGCTCGGTGTATGTCTGACCTTGGGTGGAGACCAGAGGTATAACAAGCCCAAGCCAAAGAGAAGGGTGGCATGCTGGACGTCGGCGCTTAGCGCCTTGTTGTCGGGGCACACAGCACCCCAAGAAAACAGTGAAAATGACCGCAGCATCTCTGGTAGACGAGTCGCTAGCCACGATCCCCAGTGCCTCCTACCTGCCGCCGAACAGGCATCCCGACGAGGCAGAAAGAAAAATGGGGTGTCAGAGACCCACCTCTACCCTGCCTGGGGGGGTACACCAAGGTTCCATGGGGGATGAGACCGCTCAGAAGGTCAGGTAGGAGAGCGGGGACTTACAAGGCATGAGTGACTCCCGAAGAGTGGAGCGCTGATGGCCGAGGGGAGTATAAAGAGAAAATTTAAAAAAATATATAGTGATGTTAAACTATTAACGTTGTATTTAAAAAAGTTTCTTTGGGTTTCATTTCAGGTGCAAAAAAATCCCAGAATCATTACTGAAACTGAGGAAGTGCAGTAAAAGGGCATCTTTCCTGCATTAATGTCCTGCAGTCAAGCTCTTTTACGTGCCTGGGACTAGCTAACTGATTTAGATAATTGTGTCATATGTCTTTGGCCTCTCAAAGGGAAGGGATCGAAAATTGGCCCCCAGGGGCCAGAAAAAGATCCCTTGGCTTCAAATTCCTACTGGTCAGGCTCCCTCGCTCTGATATTACTGACGTGTGTATATGTACAGCAGGGGAGTGTGCGCCATACAAATGCAAGTATATATAGGGTGTTTTTTACTCCTTTTTTTGAGACTTGTGTTCACTACAGAGCTACTTATTGTATGGCACCCTCAGGGTCCTCCCTTCCCCTCCCCGTGTGGATCCCTGCCAGTAAGAGGGTAGGGGGAGTGGTGGCTGGGACTACAGTTGCTGGCAGAAGTGTGCAGCAGGCAGAGGAGGGCATCAGGAGACAAAATAAAAACCTGTATGTAAAACAAAAAAAAAATACAAATATGCTAGTAATAAGTGTGTGCGGTGCATGCTCCCTCGCTCTCCATGTGCACGTCATGTAACATCAGAATGTGTGGGCATGGGCAGCAATGAAGAAAGTGGAAGGTGTGATTTGGCTGGCCCCTCAGGTACAGTTTACAATCCCTTCCTTTTCAAAAGGGGCACGCTGGGCAACAAGTTAAAATGATCAGTTTCAGACTTTGGTAAAACAGCTCTCAGGCAAGTAATGGAGTATATATGCCTTCTTAAAATCCACCGAGAAATGTGCTGTTTCTGTCTGTTTATCAGAATACACTATACCCTAACTGTAGATAATTACCTCCTTGACCACCCAATTTAGACCTCTGTCAGTTAAGGCAGGGGCAACCAGTACAGCAAATTACATTTTTTTCAAGTTTGACATGCCCCCACTATTATCCCAAAACTGCAAAGTAATTATCCCAAGTTAGTGACAGGACACAAGGGTGCAGATTCCAAATCCAGTCCATGTAATGACCTGTCTGCAAAAGAAGAAATAGGAGTTAATGATATGGGAAAAATAAATATTTCTGATATACAGAGGGACTTTGAGGCAGTGGGGGCCACACTCAGGAATGAAGGGTGTGATGTGTTGATTTCTGGACTTTTACCTGTTCCCCAAGCAAGTAATATATTAAACAGGGAAATCAGATTTAATGGGTGGCTAAAGCGCTGGTGTGCAAGGGAAGGTTATACATTTCTTGAACATTGGCAAGAATTCCAGGATCATCACTTGTATGCACGCGATGGGTTACATTTAAATAAAATGGGGAAACGATTACTGTCCCAGCAACTAAAAATAGCGTACCTGCCATTTAAACTTCATCTGCAGGGGAAGGAGGGATTCAAAGCCAGTTGTACCAAGAAGACTCCTTTATTAGGCTGGAATTTTTTGTCAATTAACGCTCAAAGCCTTACAAATAAAATTTGATGAGCTTCAGGTAACATTACATGCCCTGAATGTCCATATTTGTGCTATTGTGGAAACGTGGTAGCAACCCAAGATACCTGGGATAAACAAATCCCAGGTTATACACTCTATAATAATGGCAGATCACGATCAAGGGGTGGGGGGGTGTTGTATATTATAGATAACATCTCCTCAGAATGTGTAGACATATCTAAATGGGTAGATACTGAGGTCTTATGGATCAGGATAAGTCCGCCTCGGGCAGCTAAAATCAACTTGCATGTTGTATACAGGCCCCCATCCATTAAGACACCAGAGGATGAGGTTTTACTAGACTTTCTTAACCAGATAACATCAGGAGGGAATATAGTATTGATAGGAGACTTTAACCTCCCAGGTATCAACTGGGAGATGCAGAAAGCTAGTACTACCATGGAGTCCAAATACTTGGATGTCTTTAATCTAGCTGGGTTGGAGCAATATGTTACAGAGACTATTAGAGGTAACCATATTCTGGATTTAGTATTAAGCAACCTCAGTAATAATATCCTAAACTACACTCTGAAACCCCCATTAGGGTCCAGTGACCATCTAATGATTAGTTTCCAGTATATTGGTACACTGGGAGAAAATGTGGGTAGTACTGTTATACACAGGTATGATCTAGTTAACTTCGAGCAAATAAAGGAGGACCTGGCAAACTGGAATTGGGAAGCTGATTTTGGAAATGAAACAGTCACAGGGATGTGGAATGTACCAATAAAAATAAATACAATGGGGCTAAAAATTTCTCCCACCTTGGACTGACTATCCCAGTTAAAAAAAATGAATCAAATGCAAAAACAAGGCATATCGTCAGGCAAAGCTTAGTCATAAAGAAGCTGACTAGGAAACTTATAAAACTAGTCTTAAGCTAGCAAAAAAGGGTATTGAACTGGCAAAAAGAAATTATGAACATGCATTAGCCACTAGAGTTCAGGATAATTACAAAACCTTCTATTCATATATTAACAGCAAAAAGGGGAAAAATAATACTGTCGGGCCCTTAAATGCACAGGATGGTGCACTTATAACAGAGAATAGAGAGCTAGCAGAGGAATATAATAAATATTTCTCCTCAGTGTTTAACAAAGGGTCACAGATAAGGAGGAATTGGGACTCTGAGCACAAGGGCCCCAGTTTAATGATAGACCCAACTGAAGTGGCTAAAATATTTAAAAATATTAATCACAATAAGGCCCAGGGACCAGACAACATCCATCCTAGGTTAATCAAGAAGATGGCAGACTTATTGGTTGGCCCTGTTTCTTGGCTGTTCCAAAAATCACTGGAGACAGGAGAGGTCCCTGATGCATGGAGACAAGCGATGGTTATTCCTATACATAAGAAGGGTTCCAGACAAGAAGTCGCAAATTATAGACCCATTAGCCTGACTCCGGTATTGGAGAAAGTATTGGAAGGTATAATCAAAGATTATATCATAGAATTTCTAAATAAAACAGGCAACAAAGATATAACACAACATGGGTTTACCAGTGGGAGGTCATGTCAGACTAACCTTCTGGATTTTTATAGTAGGGTTAGTAATTCCCTGGCTTCAGATAATCTAGTGGATAGCAATTTTTTTTATTTCACATATGCTCTGGCTATGTCCCCATGGGGAACTGGTTAAGGCCCTAGTAGATCTGGGTTTCCCTACCTGGGTTTCTCAGTGGGTGGAGGCTTGGTTGAATGAAAGACATCAGAGTGTCTGTATAAGGGGCGAGTTTTCCAGCCAGATCAAAGTGACAAGTGGAATACCCCAGGGTTCTGTCTTGGGTCCCTGTCTTTCTAATATATACATTTCTTCATTGCATGTACAACCTGAGGTATGGCTTGCTAAATTTGCAGAACAGACTCTGCAACTGGCACTGGATAAATTGATTTATGGGCCTCAAATAAAAAATCTATTTTTAATATTGAAAAGTGCATGGTAATGCATTTTGGTAAAAACAACTAACAATTTAAGTATTCATTGGGCGGTAGTACACTAAGAGTTGTTAAAGAAGAGAAGGATCTGGGGATATGGATTAATAATGATCTCAGTTTTAGTTCAAGTTCAAGTTCAAGTTTATTGCAGGAAAACTCCATTGAGCAAGCTCATTCACAAGGAGGTCCTGTGACATAAACACTTAAAGTACAAACACAGATAGGTAATAACAGTATATACATGAAATGCACGTTACATGATACAGGCTGGATATACATACAAGGGTACCACATAGGGTGACCGCAGGTGGTAAACATTGATATGAAACAGGGAAGTGACTTACAGGTTGCATACTGATAAATGAAACATGATGATGGGTGTGTACATATACAGTATTTTGGCAGCTAGAACAAACAACAGACTACAACTGATATGGGGGGGAGGAGTGATTTGATAGAGTAGCAGTGGAGCGTAAGCATAGATAAAGCCAGGAGTAGAAGGGGAAGGGAAAGCAGTTAATGTGACAAATCAATTATACCTTACCAGTGGATAAATATGGCACATGGCATTAGTATGCGGTGTAATACGACTATAAATAAGGCAAGCAGTATTATGTACTGCATTCAGAAGCACATTTAGTGTAGGGATAGAGAGGTTATGATCCCACTGTACACAGCACTTGTGCGCCCTCATGTGGAATATTGTGTGCAGTTCTGGGCGCCATATAAAAAGGGGGATATCAGAACCCTGGAGAGGGTCCAGAGGAAGGCCACCAAAAGTATTAAGGGTACTGCTGGACAGAGTTATGAGCAAAGGTTAACATTTTTGAATGTGTATTCCTCGGAATACCATCAACTGAGAGGGGATATGTGCTTGATTTATAGGGTCTTGACTGACATGCATTTGTGGGATCTGTTGGGACTGGTACCAAGAGACCAACTATACAATACTAGGGCACACCGTTTTTTAGATAGTTAAAAGTAGATATAGAACTAATAAAAGGAAATTCTGGTTTAATATTAGAGTGACTCAAATCTGGAATACCTTACCCTGTGAGGTTGTGGAAAGCAGGACTATGCTGGAATTTAAGACTAAACTTGACAATTACCTTATAAGCAGGGACATATAGGGATATCTTTGAGAACAATAAATGGCGAGCTAATGGACTAACGTCTTCAAATGCTCTGTAATGTCTGTGTAATCTGTGTAAGAAAATAGAATGGTCATGGTGTGGCCTAAATTATTTTGTGAGTGGGGGGCTGAAATTTGTATTGCATTTTCTAGACAACTTAAGATATATACATAAGCCCCCCCCCAGCTGTCTAGGGGTATTCCAGGTGGTAAAGGGGGGGGACACTGTACAGCCATGAACACAGTCCAGAAAAAGGTATAGCACATTTATCTGGGTTTTCACTGGATGGTCCAGGGGTGCAGGCAGTCTCTTAACAGGGCACAGCTGCCGGGGGTGTAAACTTTGGTAACGAGAATCACAGGCATGGTAAAGATTAAATCCATTGTACACAACTGATTAGAAGCTCCAAACTAATTTAATTAAAACTGATAACCCTCCATGGAGCATCTGAGGTAGCACTAAACGGTGAGCAGGCCACAATGTTTCATGGTTGAAAACCAAGGTACAGCATACTTTGATCCAGGGATCTATTTGGGCACTCCAAGGGGCCGAATAAGGCTCCTGCCCAAATGATGGTAGCAAGCTTTATTCCGCAGGTTGAACAGACCTCATCCATACAGTTTCTCTACACTCCCTCCAGCACTAATTCTTTGGCACAACCATGGTTGGGAACATCGTCTTTGTTTGCACAGGACCTCCCCAACTGTATCCCGGTAACTCCACGCTGCATGAGCACCCCACAGATTCCTCCACTGAGCGGTCCCGAACCACAGCGCTGGGACTTGGGGGGGGCCTCCACACTGTGCTAAGGCAGACACAGGGCTTCTATGGTGACGGGATATAGGCTGCCACCACTGTACCCCCAACGTTCCAAGTTGCCACCACTAACCTGCACACCACAACCCCATGGCAACCGCCAGGCCTAACCTGCCCCGGTGCCAGGGATCACATTGCAGAACCCACTACTCCCTGAGCCGTGGCTCCCAACATGGCGTGGCAGTCCCCACCCACAGGCCAAACTCACAGCAGCAACGGATGGTCCCTGACAACTCCAGGCGTACATTTCTTTGAGGTCAGTGGGCAGGGATGGCAATCGCCTCACCCCAGCCCTGAACCTCGGTCCAACTGGACATTGGCTGACTCACGACTCCTTCCTCTCCCTGCCTGGTTCTCTGTCCTACTTGGCACCAAAACCCTCCCTTATATAGCCCCTGGCCTCCTGCCCCTCTGGCCAGCAGGGGGCCCTAGAAACCAAGCGAGCTAACCCAGGAAACAGAATTGCTGTAAGCGCCCAAAGGGGTTCTATATTTAGTGTTGAATTTTAATTGCTTTCAGAATCAGTCTCAGAAAGCAATAAAGGCAACAAAGACAGGGCACCACTCCTGCTGGGGGCAATAAGATTTATGGGGTAATAAAGAGGGGAGCCTACTCCTTGATTACTAGACTGCCACATTGAGTCGCAGCTGTTTGATTCAAAGCTGCCTTAAAGGAAGCAGAGACAGTTATAAACTGTTGTAATCCCCCCCTGGGGCAGTATATGCTCCCTTTAATTATCACTGAAGAAGGAACTGGGTGGGGTGGGGTGAGAGCACGTCTGACACCCCTGGTCGACACACTGAAGTCCATTGCTAAGCTTTTCCTTGGTTTATAATTAGAAAGCTCCACTCCCTTCCATCCATTTGCCCCTGAGCTATACCTGGAGATTAGTTATACACGAAGGGGGGGGTGCTCTCATGACCACCCATGATGGTTCTCACGTCCTGTGATGCTAGCTGGCTTAATTTTTCCCTAGTTTTATTTTCTCCTGTGTTTTTGAGGACATCCATGTCCCCTTGAAGGCCCGGGAACTAATTCTTCCTGGACTATCCTTCAGCTAGGATGGGATTCTGGTGAAAACAGTATCTCTTCCAGAGCCAGTACGGAGTGTTGTAGAATGCTCCCCTCCCTTGGAAGTCACACCGCCTCAGTTTTGGTGGATAGTTTATTGTTTGTCTAGTTCTGTGATGCATGTGCTTCTTGTTTATAATCTAATAATTATTTATGTTTTATAGTTAAAAATTGTAAAGTACTGTAATAATCAGATGTATGCAGTGGTAGTGGTGAATGCTGCTTTGGAAAGGGGAAATAGTTTAACCAGGAAAAGCACACTAAGCCGGAGCTTGTTTCCAGGTGCGACCTGGGAGCACAAGGAAGTTAAGTTACTTGCTCAGGGTCACACAGTACGCAAGTGGGGTCTCCAGATTTGCAGCTCAGTGCCCTTAACCACTATGGTATACTGCCTCATACTTTGGGGGGGGTAGGCCTCCTCTCGGGTGGGCGGCCCGGGTGGTCGTACAGCCCCGACGCTCTATGTTAGGCCCTATGGTGCGGGTGTCAGGCTAGGCTTGCCCTCCTCCTGTTGCCACACCTGGGGGGATGATCCCATCCTTTTTGGCTTCTCTGTGGGTAAACAAGGGTTGGCAAGTCAGAAGGGTCTCTCGGACGCATGCATGCGCGTATGGGACTGGGCAAAAAAATGGGAAAATGAACATAAAATACATAATGAAAAAAAAGAAACAAACAAACAAAAGGCAGACATTGTATATCTGTAAGAGATTGACTTGTCCCACACCGAACATCAGAACTTGACTGGAGGGAGTGTTACAAAATCTATACATCCTCATATCCGGGAGGCAGACGAAGGTGAGTATCGAGTCTCATTCCATTTGCAGCTCCCTTTATCTTAACTCAAGAATTTGCTGACCCCAGTGGTCACTACATAATTCTTACTGGATGATTGTTTGAGGTATTATAGCAGGGGGAATTACACCTGTAGAGGTCAGAGAGGGGCTATGAGGGCCATGGTTGCATGAACCCGGAGCAGTTTGAGTAGCAAGTGGTTTCTTTCTGCCAGCCTCACAGTGTATTCTGGGGCAAGAGCTCCTGAAACGCCTTAAAGGGTATAAAGACTTTTCTCATATCTAGCATACTGACATGGAAGTGCGTGTCCTTAACTTCCGAGTTCATCAAGATAGACAGGTATGGGAGAATTCACTCCTCAGCTCATGGAGGATGTATGTGTCAGTAATATCTTGGTAAACATAGAAACATAGACTTTGATGGCAGATAATGACCACTTGGCCCACCCAGTCGTAACGTGATAACGATGTGGAAACAATCTGTCTGCCTTCACCTTGACTTTCATGACCAAGTTGTTCTGCCATTACTGTCTCCGCTGTCCACCCTTAAGTGGTGGGAGTCTAGGGTTATCATAGGAATGGGAAGCAGTATGAATCGAGCACATGTATGCTGCTGATACGGAGTTTGGGATCTTGAAAATGAACCCCCAGTGTGTTGAGAGAGGGCATCAGGTTTCCTGGGTTTTGGTTGTAATAAGGGAAAAACATGTGTCCTCATAAGGGATGACTGAGAAGCAGGACCCCTTCTTTGCTACAAGCAGTATTAACAAATAGATTGTAACGTCTCTGGTACTTAAACCTTGGCCCCTTCAAAACAACCCTCCGATTTCATCTCCTCTCCTCCTGCTCTTGTGACTACTAATTCTAGCCCTCTCTCTCTCCTGCTTTCCCTCACTCTCCCAACCTTGCCAACTCCCCCTGTGACAATGGATTTCACTTAATCCAGCTTATGTTTGCTGACCTTGTATTTTAAGCTGCATCTGTCATTGACTTCCACCTTGTTATTTGTATCTCCTATGTAATTAAATTCTGATGTGGAGCCTTTGTAAAGGAGTCTCTGACTCAAAGGGTTGTAATTCTGATTTCTCTCTGATTTGCTGCTCCTGCGTTCCCAAATTACCGCTAGTCTCCTCTGTTGGAGTAGAAGAGTGAGCATTAGTAATGGCATCATGCGGAATTATTAGTTCTGGATGCAGATAAGGAACTGTCGATCGTGTGGCATTTGTGCCTCATTCCCTGTTGTGTGGGGTGAGGACTAAAATGTGAAGAGGTACTCCTAGTGTCTGATTGAGTAGAAAGTGACTCTGTGGCTGTCCTATGTGCACATATCATGTGCGACTGCAGCCACACTTCCTCTGTGGATACTACATCTACTTGGGGCGATAATGGTTTGCATTCCTTGTGGGTTGGCTACCTGTAGGAGGGGCCCTCAGAAAAAATATTTAATCTTTTTTAATAAGTAGAAATGTCCAGAGCAATGTATTCCTCTCGGATTCCTGAAGTCTTATTAGGGTACTTGAAAATTCCATTCTGAATAGTTTATGCCCCATGAAATGGTACTCACAGAATTGGACTATTTGATTTGTGTTGCAAAGTCCAGAACCCATAGACCCGATTGGCATTTAAGGGCTATAGAGCTCTCTGAGGTGCTAGTCCGGAACCCACAGCATTACAAAAGGATCTGAATAATAGAAGAAAAAGGAATATTAATCCAAAACCATTGCCCGAGTATGACATAGGGTTGGCTAAGAGACTAGTTCAGGGGCACATCTTATGTGACTAAGACTGTTGTAGTTTAAATTCAGGCAATTTATATGCAGGTTTGCTGTTGGGCTACTTAGATCTTTAAGGTACACACTGAACTGTTTCATGTGTATGTAGAAAAAATGTACTTAGTAAGTAAATTTGATGTACAAAATACCTTTGTCATCTGATTGGCATGTTGCCTTGACATGTGGCCAGAAAGGGAAGAGGCCACGGTGTCTAACCTAGTTGAAGGGCTCAGAATCACTGACAGAGTCTGCCAAAATCTATTCTGGAAGAAAAAAAGACTTCCACAAAGGATGTTATAGAGTCTGTCTCCCCATTTCCGAGGAAGCGAATATGGTCATTGGGATGCCATGAGTGGTCTACAAAGGAAATTACCCTGAAGGGAGGGAAATGTCGGGTGATTTATGTAATACAGCCAGTGTGATCTGAAAACACATTGTTTCATGAAGTCCCATGGTGGACGGTGTCTGCAAAGGGCTGGCAGGAATGTAGGAGGGAAAATCACAGAGCTCAGATTTCCCTAAAATGTACATCATGGTCCCTCTAGGGTAAGTGTAGATGATAATCCTTCATCTCTAACAGTGCCGTAGAAACGTGATGCAGCCTAGGTTCCTAGGGGAGCAGGAAAGGGAGAGTGCTAGCTGGGATGTTGTCTAGTCCTTAGTAAATGCATCAGTCCTGGACGCAAGGTTCAGGTTGGTTTTGAGGTGTGGTTAGCAGCTTTAGGCACGCTTGGACATGCTTGAGACTTTCCGAGTATCATGGAATGTGTAGAATCATAGATAGAATCATTCATAGAATCACAGCTAGTTGAGGACTTAGCTGTAAGCCACTTATCCTTGTCTATAAGGAGTGCATCCGAAGAAAGCATCGACCACAGTGGAAACAGCAATGATGTCCCACCCTATTCTGGGTGTCCATACCCAGCTCTGAGTCACTCTCTAAGTGCAGGAAGGAGCCTCCTTGGGGTATCCCAGTGCATTGGTGGAGACAGGAAAGAAGCTCCAAGCCAACAACAGAATTGTGCTGGGAAGCATGCCCATCATCGATGGGTCCTTCGTTGACCGCGAGACCTTGATTCCTAACCTAAGGTTCACCTACAGGGCTGAATGATTTTGCCCCCTTAATGCACACCACTTGAGGGTTAGGAAGGTCTCCATTGGTGAATCATCATTGACAAGGCCTGGTACAAGTTAGCAAGGCCCATACATGGGGCTGAGTGTGTCCAGTTAATAAGTACACCTAAAATGCTTCATCAACAGCCTCCCCCAACTAAGGGTGGTACCCTTTAGCAAGGCTCATGTACAGGGTGAAATGATTGCGCCCCGTGTCAGTCATTACTGTCTGAGAACTTGAAAAAATGCTCTGTCAATGAATCACCATTGACGAGACATGAAACTAATCAGAGAGGTTTGTATATGTTGCTGAGTGATTGAGCCCTGGTAATCATTACAGTCTGCAAAAATGCACCTTCAATGAATCACCGTTGATGAGATCTGGTTCAGTACAGTCCAAGGACTGAAAAATGCTCCATCAACGAGTCATCGTTGACAAGACCAGGTACCATTCATAAAGGCTGGTATACAGAGCTGAGAGATATTGCCTTGTAATCATTACCTCAGGAGAACTGTACCATGCTTCGTCAACAAGGCGTCATTGACAAGGCCTGGTACTAGTCAACCCCACTTGTATACAGGGCTGAGAGATATAGCCCTGTAATCATTATAGCCAGAGGACCACAAAAAGCTTCATCAATGAAACATCGTCCAAAAGACCTGGTACCCTTCAATAAGGATTGTATACTCGGCTGAGAGATATAGCCCTGTAAATATTACAGCCAGAGGACTGCAAGAAGCATCACTGATGAGGCCTGATACCCTTCAACAAGGCTCGTATTCGGGGCTGAGAGATATTGCCTTGTAATTCTTACCGCCTAAGGACTGCTACTTCAATGAAGCATCATTGACAAGGCCTGGTATTATTCACCAAGGCTCATATATGGGACTGAGTGTGAGCCCGTTTTTACTATAAAGTGCTCTGTTGACAGTGTCCCAACTGTTTTAAGCAGCTGGGGAGGCAGAGTGTCACATCGCTCATAGGAGAATGTACGTGGCTCACGGCGATGGAATTTGACTGGAGACTTTTTATGCTCGGCTGAAATGAAAAGAAAGCCCTTTTGATACATCTACAGCACAGGAGTACTAAAAGAGAAGCTCCAGTCATTGAAGTATTGTCTAATAGTATGAGATATCTGGAGTAGTCGTCGATGAGCAATCTTCCTGAAAATCTGTTTTTGTGGGAAGAAAATGTAATGAATATGTCCAACAAGAACCTCAATGGATACTGGAAAGAATGACTACTTAAAAAATAAAAACCCAGCAAAAGGGAACCAAGATGGGTTTGATACAAAGACAACATCAAGTGGATGAGGATGCAATACTACTGTATCATGCACTGATCTTGGCTACAAAGTTAAGCAACCTCGGCGAAATCATTCGACAACTGTGGCTATGCTCCTTCCCAGGAAGTATAGCGTACAGGGTAGTGGCAGGAAAAGAACTGAGAAGCATCTGGGACACCTGTGCTTATATACCATAGGGCACAACATGTGAAGTTGGGGGCGGTCCCAGGTCAACTGCTGGAAAAATCCTCCGGCCGGAAACACGCCTTTGGCTGAGAAGTTCCTATATGTGTGACCTGCTGCAAAAGATATCATCAAAGAAGATCTAGTATATTTCATCAATATTATCAGAACTTATATAATGAGTTGACCTGCTCAGATATGAATAGGATAACACAGTTTCTCTCCTCCCTGCCTCTTCCTACGTTTTCTGAAACACAACAGGAGCTCTTGCAAGCTCCGACCACTTTAGGAGAGACACAGAACTCTCATAAACAGGTGAAAACCTTAACATGTCCTGGCCCCAATGGATTCCCATATGAATGGTATAAATCCCTCTCGGATCTTTTCCATCCCTATCTTCTATCCATGTTTTGGGTTATGCAGGAAGAGGACCCTCCTCCCCCTCCTGGTTTTGCTACTCTATCTGTTATAATAAAACTGGGTCATGATCCTAAATGCCCTTCATTGTGTCACCCTAATTCCATACTAAATGTGGATTACAAATTATATATGTCCATTTGGGCACAGAGACTTGATAGAATCTTTACATGTTCCAAAGTCAAGCACTCACCACCTCTGTACAAAAGGCACCAGTCTCCATAAGTTTCAAATTAGATTGTCCATTTATTAAAGTAACACACAGACATTGCTGCCAGCAGACAGTGACTATGCCCGCCTGATGTGTTTCGGATTCAAAATCTTTTAGCAAAGGCTGAGGCTCTAGTTGCAGTTAAATACACCTAGTCACACAAACGTCACATTGACGTTACACTTAAAACAATTCAGAATCATTGGTTGAAAATTTAGCATCGTTACTTTACTTCATCTCGACCAATCCAGTTTTATCCACTGCAGACAGGCCACAGGCAGAATTCAGTGAACTTTACTTCTTATAGAACATCTTACAGAAAGATCTGTCCCTGCGGCTTTCATCAGCCTTGATTCCGAGAAGGCATTTGACAGAGTGCCCTGGGACTTTGTCTGGGACGCCCTCTTGGCGTTTGGGTTCCCTTCTGACTTTCTTGCATGGCTTCAGAATGTCTATACATCCCCTGCAGCGTACGTCTGAGCGACCAGCTCATTGTTCTCCCCCATCTCACCGCAACGCGGCACATGGCAAGGGTGTCCACTGTCGCCCGCAATGTTTCTGATTTATGTAGAATCACTAGCAAGTGTGATATGCCAAGCAGTGAACATTGAAGGAGTCTCACTGGGAGTAACCTTTACAAAATTTTACTTATGCAGATGATGTGTTTTTAATAGTCTTGAACCCTGACAACTCGATTCCCGCAGCCTGGACACTCGTTAAGCAGTTTGGGTCACTCTCAAGATTCCTTCTAAATGAACACAAGACAGAGGTGCTATTATTTACCTATGCCCCATCTCTGATCCTCCATGACCAATTAACATTGAGGTGGAACAGCATTAAAATTAAATATCTTGATATTCAGATTTTACACAGCCTGAAACATCTAGAGCTATTAAACTTCGAACCACTAACATTAGCCCTCACTCAAGATTTTACCAAATGGAGCCGTCTTCCTCTTTCTTTTCTTTCTAAGGGTAAGACGATCAGTGTGGATGTCTTGCCACGTCTTTTATACCTTTTTTGAACCCTACCTATTGTTCCAGCACCCTGGTACTTTACCTCTTGAAACAAGATGATCTCTTGATTTATTTGGGAAGGGAAGCAACCCCGATTACATTTCACTATCCTGCAGCTTCCTCTAACACGGGGTGGGGGGGAGTAAACCTCCCCAATTTACTAAATTACTCTAGAGCAACCCATCTCTGAACTATAATCCAATGGCTAAATCCCCAGCTTAACCCGGCATGCAAGCAAATAGAAATTGTGATTAATGATCTCTATGTAACTGGAAAACTACTGTTTGCGGCATTCTCAGATCTTTCTCGCCTTACCAACTTCAGTTGCTTCGTAGCACATACCCTCCATCTATGGTTTAAAATAAGAGCCTTCCCCTCTCTTTCTCTCTCTTCTGTATTCTAGGTACTCTCTATCTCGTATGCCACGTGGCTTAAGTACACTCTCCCATCCATCAATGTTTCTTCTGCTCCTTATTGGAGAGAATTTGCATGGAGAAGTCAGACCCAATTTTTTCCACATACCCTCAGCCTTAGCCAAGTTCCTTTCCCCTCATTTTGGCCATCGTTGGATGCACTGCAGACATACTTTCACCACTCACGCACATCTTTTTGGTCTTGCCCAGTCTTAGCTCAGTTTTGGGAACAGATAAAGGATCGTACCAATCGAATTACTTGTACTGCTGATTTGGTTATCCCTATTACAGTACTTCTGTCGATATCTCCCCCATGCTTATATCTGCAATCCCACTCCATGGTTATTGTATACTTATTCGCCACTAAGAAGGCAATAATACATTTATGGAAGCAGCCATAACCTCCTACCTTAGCATCATGACACCAGATCTTGGCGGATATGTATTACATGGAGCTCTTAACAGTACAGTTAAGGAGGTTGTTGTCCCAATTTGAACTAAAATGTCAAAATTGGGTGCTCTATATGTCAGAGAAAGATGAAACCTTTGTGCCCTGAGGGGAGTGGCCTATTTATAACTCACTGTGAGTGGGGCCCGCTGGAATGGGCTATAATTTGCTTTGATTGGAGCAACCTGGTGTGACCCTGTGAGTGCACTTTCATGTGCCTTACTTCATAGCCCCAAAAAATCACAAGGAGGAGTGGTAGCCTGAGATAATTGTATTAGACCTTGGAAATTGTACTGCAGTGGTCAGTACACTGTAACTGTTTATGAATATAAATGTACATTGACTGTAAGTCTGTCTGACACTTTTTTGCAGATGATACTGTGTTGTATACTTCTGGCTCATCATTATCTGAAGTCAAGGGAGTGCTTCAAGCGGACTTCGCACAACTTGAGCATAATCTAATAAAGGCAAAGCTTCTGCTCAATGCTAAGAAGACTAAAGCGATGATATTCTCCTGCTGTGCTGTCTCAGGCCCCCCCAATACCCTTGCCCAAGACTTCATTGTCACCACGCTAAGCGAGCTTCTGGAAGTTGTAACCAAATTTAAATATCTAGGTATCTGGATCGACAATAAATTATCTTTCAGTGACCACGTCGAAGATGTCTCTAGAAGGTTAAAAGCAAGGTTAGATTTCTTCTACAGAAATAGGCCCTTTTCCCTTGAAACTCGAAACAAGCTTGTACAGGCCACTTTTCTCCCCTACTTGACTATGGCGATGTAATCTATTCCTCCACCACTCTTGCAAATCTAAGTAAACTGGACATCACCTTTTCACCGTGCGTTACGGTTCATTACCAACTCCTTACCGGTTAGCACCACTGTGACTTATATGCAGCTGTTGGTTGGACATCCTTACTACTAGGCGCCTGCTCCATGCTGGGCTATGGACTCTTAAACTGCTCCTGCAGAAATTGCCAAGCTATCTCTCTTCCCTTATTAGTATCTCACATAGTGCATGCTAGATTAAGAAATCTGACTTTATTATGCTTGACATACCAAGAGACGTGGACTTCCTTTGGTAAGCGATGCTATTGCATATGCCCTTCCCTCCATTTGGAACCAATTACAAACCTGCATTGAAACTAACTAGCACAGTTTCAATAAACTTCTACAAATTGCTAAGTTCAGCCAAAATAAAAGACACCTGTAACTGTCATTAAGTCTCTTCCTTCCCCATGTGTGCCATATTTATCCACTGGTAAGGTATAATTGATTTGTCATATTAACTGCTTTCCCTTCCCCTTCTACTCCTGGCTTTATCTTTGTTTACGCTCCACTGCTACTCTATCAAATCACTCCTCCCCCCCCCATATCAGTTGTAGACTGTTGTTTGTTCTAGCTGCCAAAATACTGTATATGTATTGCACACACCAGTCATCATGTTTCATTTATCAGTATGCAACCTGTAAGTCACTTCCCTGTCTCATATCAATGTTTACCACTTGCGGTCACCCTATGTGGTACCCTTGTATGTATATCCAGCCTGTATCATGTAACGTGCATTTCATGTATATACTGTTATTACCTATCTGTGTTTGTACTTTAAGTGTTTATGTCACAGGACCTCCTTGTGAATGAGCTTGCTCAATGGAGTTTTCCTGCAATAAACTTGAACTTGAACTTGTCACGCTGCAACTTAATAAATAAAAAAAGAAAGAAAACAGAATAGTGTTGAACCATCAGTTTTGATGGCATCAGAAAAAGGGAAAAAATGTGAACCAGACCCAAAATAAGCGCAAGAGTTAAATTCAGCCACAGTAGCTTTTACTACAAAGGATGTGAAACCATTTTAAATAGTGAATAGGCCTGGTGTCCATAACCTAGAAGAGAAACTAAACCCACAGTATGTCATGTCTAGTAGATAGGGTATGAAATTCATGAAAAAAGTACATGCCCACTTGGGCATGTAATAAGCAAATGTACTTGCCCAAGAAACTATTTACATGCCATTCCTTAGTATTTAGATTTTAGATAGTCCACAGGGTAGCTTGTAAAAAAAGCTTTTAATGGACTTTTTTTTAGATTTTTGGTGGTTTGGTGGTTCACAGAGTAGCTTGTAAAAAAGCTTTACTAGACATTTCTTTTTTAACTTTTTATTTGTGCTCCCCCCTGGCTCCCGGAGCCCCATCATTGGGAATCGCCAATGGTATCTGCCTCACTTCTCCGCCTACCTGACCTTGTTGAAGCATCCCCCATGGAGCCGTGGATATACCCCCAGGCGGGTACAGGGCGGGGCCCTTCACCCCAAGGTCCTTCTTGTTCTGCGTTGGGTACCAGGCTGGGTAGGCAAGCAGGAGTTCCAGGATCTGCACCTAGGTGCTCCATCTTCCGGTGCTCTAGGAGCCAATTGTTTCCTTGTTCTGTGGGGGGAGTGATGTGTGCCTGAAGTCAAGGCACAAGCGCCAATGTCCGTCATGCCCCCCTGTCCCTCTTCTGCTTGGCATGCCACTTGCTGCATCCCTGGCTTCCACTAGAGGTCAGCCAAGCATCGAGCCTCTACCCTCCCTCCCTCCCAGAGAAGGCAAGCAGTCCCTCGATGTTCAAACCTCCTCCCCCTGGCCAGCCCTCCATCTTCCCAGGCTCGTTCCCAAACACGGGTCAACAGCATCGCAAGCGGTAGTGCTACCGCTGCGCTGGTGGGCTGGCTAATAAACATTTTTTAACCGAACCTTGTATTTAGATTTTACGTAGTCCAGAGAGTAGCTTGTAAAACTACTATTTATTGCTAATTTAGGTTCTAGTAGGTACCTTAGTACACAGAGGTGATGATTTGCAGATACTGTACTTGTCTAGTTAGGTAAAATAGCTTTTTTTGAGAGATTTCCTTGTTAAACTTAGTCTCCAGCAGGGCCAGCAACTTCTGCACTGCTGCAGCCTTCAAACTCCGAGAATGGCACCCTCACCCTTCATTTAGGTAGTGTAGGTAGGCGCTATTAATGTACAATTGCTGTAGTAGCTGAGCTTCCTCTTCAAGCCTTTTCAAAGTATATGATCTCTGCTCCAAGTTATAAACAGTATGTTTATTTGATGGCTGGCTTAGTTTGCTTCCGCAGTAACACTTTGCTTGGTGCTTTTTATTGACGGGAGAACAGGGGACAGAGATTTTTCTTTGACTTTCAGTTCCAGTTCCCAGAAATTTCAATAAGCAGCTGAATACATAAGACTGCTTTAGCCTGAAAAGTGACTGAGAATGGCCCGAGACCTTCTCTGCTGCAGTCTAGCTGCCTTTCAGTAGTACTATCTACCTGTTGCAGTACAATCCACAAAAAATATCTTGGGCAGCAGTACTTTTGGTGAAAGTAATTGGTTGCAGCAGGAAAAGAAAGCGCTTTCACTCAGTGCTTCCCCCAGTCTCCCACCCCCACCCTTCCCGTTAAAGTAGTCAAGAAGTGACCAAGTGACTGTATTTCCCACAGAACTGGATTAAGGTAAGAGTCATGATAATCTGTGTTGTTGAACCTGTTTTTTTCTTTCACCAAAGTCTGATCCAAACTTTTTCTGTTGCTGATTTCCTGGATGGGAGAGTTCTTTCATCCCTTCTGCCAACCAGAGACTTTTGCGGTTTCACTTTCACCCTCCTCTCCCGCCTAAGTCCCCCACTCCCCTCATTTGCAGACCGACTCTGAAATATAATACTAGTAGCTCTTAAAAGAGCTTTTGGTTCTTGGTTTTTTTTTTTTTTGTTTTGGGTGGGCTCAGAAAAGTAACTTCGTTCGCGATCGGTGATCCCAACTGCTGTGGCCACTCCAATGTTCACAGCACACTCCGTGAAAGCACGGCACAACCTATCTGTCCAACTCACTTGGAAAGAATGCTGCTCTTTGCAGGGTCCTTCTCAAGTCACACAGAAGGAAGAGGTGGGTAAACTATCACACTACAGTCACCAGTTAGTGTCTGAGCCTGCAACCCCTCCTCCAGCAGTGACGGACCGACTCCTTCTGACTTGCGGTTGGATATTGGCTGTGCTGATGAAACTCCAACTTCAGTCTGCTCCTCTCCTCTGTGAACTAGTCAGCCTAGCGCCTGCACTCCTCCAGTGGCCGTTGCACCCCCCCCCCGGAAAATGACACGTGACGCGTCCGACTCCCGAAGGGGGAAAAAATCCATCCCAAACAAAACAAATGCACAGAAAGGATTTTTTTTTAAATGGAGCTCTGACTGAAGGAATACCTTAGGTACCCCACAGGGCAGGCATTAAGCAGCAGTAGGTATCTTGAGACAAAAGTGCCTGCCTTGGGGCACCTAAGGTATAGGAATTTCGCACTGTGCTACTAGACCCTATTTTTCAGCGAAAGAAATATCACAAATGTACAGTCTTGTGAGAAAACAGATAGAGTCACCACTATCAGGGGCACGGTGGTTTGCTGTTACCACAGACCTATGGACAAGCACTGGAGGAAGTGGTGAACCATACCTGAGTCTAACAGTGCACTACGTGACAAAAGAATGGGAGCTTAAAGCAAACTGTCTGAAGACATATTTCTGCCAGAAGGCCACAGCGGAACACGTAGCTGAAGCATTTCAAGAGCCTCTCAATGAATAGCACCTATAGACAGAGGGCATGGCTGCAGTCACCACCAATAATGGAAACAATGTTAAAAAGGCATTCAGAGATGTTACGAAGGTAAACTGGTTGCATTGTTTTGGATACGACCTCAATCTTGCTATTGGAAAGGCACTGAAAATAAATAGAGTTAAAAGTGCTCTTACAGCATGTTGATGCCTGGTTCAAGGTTTCATTTGCAACTGGAAGAAACAAACTCTGATCAGAGACAACACAGTTGCTGTGAATTAACAAGAAACGTTTTAGTTTTTTTTCTTTTGTTACCGAAGTCCTTCAAAAAATATAATGCTTTAATTGATATAGTCTACTTGGGCTGTTTTTGTTGTTGAAGTGTGATGTGTTACATTTTAGGGGTGCAACTGCAGAGCTATTTTGCCCATTATGCATAGATTTACAGTAGGTACAACACCACCTGGTTATTGATGTTTTGCAGGGCTTGACCTCGGACGGTAAATTGTGCATGCATCGATGTGTGACTACTGTAATATTGTATATGGGGATATCCACAGCTTTACGGCAGCAGCAACACAAACCTACTCCCTCAGGCACATTTGCGAATCTGCCTCCTTCAGTTCCCCATATACAATATTACAATAGTCATTCGTCGATGTATGCACAATTTACCGTCACAGGTCAAGCCCTGCAAGATATTGATAACCAGGGGGTGTTGCACCTAAACCTGTACGTACTGGAACAATAGCTCTGAGGTTGGACCCCTAAAATGTATCACATCATACTGTCCAGAGATGGTCCTGATACCTCCACCGGCTCCTCTGTTCTCAATCACTGCTTCTGAGACACCCCTATTGCCTGCCTGTCACAGTTCTATAAGCAGGGTGTCACAAAAGTCTGTGCCCAGGTTACCCTGCTTTGGGCATGCATTGGCAATTTGACGACCTTGCCCTTCCCCACATGGTCCTTATAGTAACAATCCTCGGGGCTGGGGCTCTTTGCAGTTGTAAGAGCTCTGGCTGCAGTTGATAAACCAAACACAACGCTCCAGTGTTTCAGGCATGAAACATTTTGTACATTAAGGGTCTAGATTGGCTGTCTCCTTCTGACCTCCCCTGTGCCGTGTCATTGATGGGAGATCAACTGGATCAGATCACCCACCTAATTATAGTGAGCTGTCCATGGGGGACCCCACAGAGCTGCCCACGGGGAACCCCGCCAGCATCAAGAAGGATGAGCTCTGGGTTGGGGTTACCTTTTTCTTCTCAGATGAGGAGGAGGAAGAGATGATCAATGACTGTGTGACAACCCAGCCGAGTGTGAAATTCGAGCAGAAGGCAGATGCATGGGAAAAATATGCAAATGCATCACCAACACAGACTGCTAGAATACCTCAAAACAGCAAAAGATAAACTTTATAGAGACATCCAGTTCTCTAATGGAATGATAGGCACACACTGGATGCACACATAATGAAAATGTCCTAAGTTTGTATATTTTGTATTTTCCCTACACTTCTGTAAATACCATATCAAAGTGGTCTCAGTTTAAAACTGCTGAGGGAAGCCAGGAACTACCCCAAGGAATATGCTGAGTCCACTTAGCAGACAGGTCAGTGGAATCTGGACCACTGATAACATTACTCCTGGAAAGGCTTAGCTGGGTACCCTGCAGAGGATAACTATGAGGGTTGATCAGGGGTCTGAGCTTAGACACGGAGACCTCTCCTGAGGTCAGTTCTCCTACCTGTTATCAAGTCCAGTCCCAGTTCTAGACTAGTGTGCAGATATGGGACTTTGACATCTGTACATCTACATAGGGGTTAATGTGTAGCCAAAAACAGAAGTAACCGAGACTAGAATGGGAATTTCTTCTGTGTTTGGCTGCACATAAACATGGGTAAAAGCAATCAGCTGTTTTGCATAGGTGGCACTCTCACTGGAGTGCAAAAAAGTGTTTTCTCTGTAGGACAGTTGGATCACTCATAATAGGCTGAGCAATAACATCAGCAGTTTAAAATAAAAACAAGCATTTGTCAATGCCGAATGTTGATTGCGTTGGTCTGTTGAGCACGCTCACTGGCCCTCTGTCACTCGCTCAGTCTATGTCTTCCGGTGCTGCAGGCTGCTGTTTTGTACTGGGCTCCTGCCTGCATTGGCACTTTGTTCTGCCCACTAAGAAATCTGCAGCTGTCCCGACAGAGCTCCGTTGAGGTGGCTCACTCCCCCCTCTCACTCGCTCATTCTGTTTCAACTGGAACTGCAGGCTGCCCTTTTGTACTGGGCTCCTGCCTCTGTTGGTGGCTTTTTCTGCCCACAAAGAAATCTGCAGCAGTCCTGACACAGGGTCTGTTGAGCCTGCTGACTGCCCCTCTGTCTCTCCTTCTCTCTCTCACTCACTCGTTCGGTTTCTGCCAGCGCTGCAGGCTGGCCTTTTGTACCGGGCTCCTGCCTGCATTGCCGCCTTTTTCTACCAACAAAGAAATCCGCAGCAGTCACAATAGAGCTCCATTGAGCTTGCTTACTCCCCCTCTCTTACTCACTCATTGTGTTTCTCCCGGTGCTGCAGACTGCCCTTTTGTACTGGGCTCCTGCCTGCGTTGGCACTTTTTTCTGCCCACAAAGAAATCCACAGCTGTCCCGACAGAGCTCCGATGAGGTCACTCACTCCCACTGTGTCACTCACTCATTCTGTTTCTCCTGGCACTGCAGGCTGCCCTTTTGTACTGGGCTCCTGCCTCTGTTGGCGCCTTTGTCTGTCCACAAAGAAATCTGCAACAGTCCCGACAAAGCTGCGTTGAGCTCGCTCACTCTCCTTCTTTCACTCGCTCATTCCGTTTCTGCCGGCGCTGCAGGCTGCCCTTTTCTATTGGGCTCCTGCCTGCGTTGCTGCCTTCTTCTGCCCACAAAGAAATTTGCAACAGTTGCAATAGAGCTCCGTTGAGCTCGCTCACTCACCCTCTCTCACTCGCTCATTCTGGTTTCCCCACCACTGCAGGCTGCCCATTTGTACTGGGCCACTGCGTGCATTGCTGGCTTTTTCTGCCCACAAACAAATCTGCAGCAGTCCCAACAGAGCTCCGTTGAGCTCACCTACTCCCCCTCCCTCACTCGCTCGTTCTGTGTCTCCTGCCACTGCAGGCTGCCCTTTTGTACTGGGCTCCTGCCTGCATTGGTGGCTTGTTCTGGCCAGAAAGAAATCTGAAGCAGTCCTGACACAGCTCCATCGAGCTCTCTCTCACTCACTCATTCCATTTCGGCCAGCGCTGCAAGCTGGCCTTTTGTACTGGGCTCCTGCCTGCATTGCCACATTTTCTGCCCACAAAGAAATCCGCAGCAGTCACAATAGAGCTCTGCTGAGCTCGCTCACTACTGCTCTGTCACTCAATCATTCTGTTTCTCTTGGCACTGCAGGCTGCGCTTGTCTACGAGGCTCCTGGCTCTGTTGGCACCTTTGTCTGTCCACAAAGAAATCTGCAGCTGCCCCGACAGAGCTCTGTTGAGGTCGCTCAGTCTCCCTCTGTCACGCCTCATTCTGTTTGTCCTGGCGCTGCAAGCGGCCCTTTTTGTACGGAGCTCCTGCCTGCATTGGCGCCTTTTTCTGCCCACAAATAAATTCACAGCAGTCCTGATAGAGCTCCATTGAGCTCACTCAGTCGCCCTGTCTCACTCACTCGTATTGTTTCTCCCACCACTGCAGGCTGGCCTTTTGTACTGGGCCCCTGCCTGCACTGACGCCTTTTTCTGCCCACAAAGAAATCCGCAGAAGTCCGGACAGCGCTCCGGTGAGTTCGCTCACTCCCCCTCCGTCACTTGCTCTCTTGTTCTGTTTCTCCCAGTGCTGCAGGCTGCCCTTTTGTACTGGGATCTTGCTTTGGGGCCTTTTTCTGCCCACAAACAAATCTGCAGTAGTCCTGACAGAGCTCAGTTGAGCTCGGTCATTCCCCCCTCTCAGTTGTTCGATCTTAATCTGTCCCAAACAGTGATTTCCCACAGTGACCGTGCCATTCTCCGGCAGGAGGACAAAAACATATTTTAGCCAGGATGTGAAAAATGGCAGCTGTACTGTTCATAAGGAGGTGGGGAAAAATGCCACTGTTGAAAATGTGGCATGAAAATATTACAAAATTGCAAAGTTACAAGGGTGCGTGGAAACAGTTCAACACACACTTGCAACACAGTCATGTTATGGAGTTTTGCCACCAAATTTTCAACATAGGCATTTTAGGACCTCTGCTCATGAACAGTGCCACTGTGATTTTCTTAATCTGTCCTGAACAGTGATTTCCCACAGTGACCGCGTTATTCTGCGCCAGAACTGTGAAAACACATTTCGGTCAGGATGTGAAAAATGACAGCTGTACTGCTCATAAGGAGGTGTGAAAAAAATGCCACTGTTGACAATGTGGTGTGACAATATTACAAATTTGCGAAGTTACAAGAGTGCATGGAAGGTGTGCAATGCACACTTGTAACAGTCATTTGATGGGCTATCATCACCAAATTTTCAACATAGGCATTTTAGGACCTCTAGTCATTAACGGTGTCACTGTCATTTTCTTAATCTTTCCAGAACACTGATTTCCCACAGCGACTGCGCTATTCTGCGCCAGAAGTGCAAAAACACATTTCTGCCAGGATGTGAACAATGACAGCTGTACTGTTCACAGGGAGGTGTGAAAAAATGTCAGTGTTGAAAATCTGGCATGAAAATATTGCAAAAATCGCAAATTTACCAGCGTGCGTAGCAACTGCGCAACGCACACTCGTAAAACAGTCATTTTTGGGATTTTGTCCACCAAATTTGCAACATAGACTTTTTGAGAGCCCACCTCATGAACACTGGCACTGTCTTTTCGTTAATCAGCACGGAAAGGTGATTCCATGCAGTGACCGCGAAATCACCTTTCGGGACTGATTAATGCCATGACAGTCTGAGAATTCATGAGGAGGGGTCCCAAAAACCCCATGTTGAAAATTTGGTACCAAAATTCCAAAAAATGACTGAGATATGCATTAAAGTTGAAAAAACCCTATTTATACCATTATACAGCTTACTGGCATTTCCTCAGTTCGTGGTCGGCTTTGAAGAGTGCAGATATGTTCCCGGTCCACTGAAGATCATCGCGCTGGACTCCAGAGGTAAGTATGAGGTGGGGGTGTGGGAGGCAGTGTGCACAGTGGGTGGGTGGGTGTGGGTGGTGGTGGGGGCCAAGGAGTCCACGAGGGGCAGTTTTCTGATTTCACAGGTTTAAAAAAAAAATCACAGGACAGTTTTTTTCTTCACAGGGCATTAGGCACACTGGGGTGGGCTCCCAGCATGCCACCAACTGCTTCTTTTGGGGGACCAGTAGCCAATGGAAGTTGGGCCCCATTGTACACCACAACTAAAGGGGGTTGCCATTATGCCAGCAGGGGATTTGGGCACCCTGTCGGCACACAATAACAGTGGGGGGTTGACATAATGCCAACAGGAGTGGGCTCCCCTGTAGGCACAATCAACATTGGGCCGCTGAAGCCAACTGGATTGGGGCCCCTGCCGGCAACTAAACATGGTGAGCAAGAGATAGAACATGGCGGCAAGTCGCCACCATGTTCACAAACAATATCAGAGTGTTTACATCCTGCCCTGCAATGACGGTTCGCTCCCTCATTGCAGCGGATGGCTGACGCTGCAATGACGAGGCGGCCCCTGATTGCAGTGGCTACTTTTTTAGAAGGTTGTGGCATGCTGGCTGAACTAGTGTCAGCAGCAGCGTGCCACAGCATTGGGGGAAGCCGGACAAGCCTTTGCAGGCTATGGGGGCATTGGCCACAACAGTGCCACGCCTTCACAACCTGCTTGTGGAGAAAGCTGCCGCAACATGTTTCTTGCGTATGCACGCAATCAACATAAAAAATGCCACATTGATTCACGGTTTTACTGCCTAACAAAAAGTGGCATCCGCATGTTAGATTGTTCAGCGTGGTTGTGCATATCACTGTCAGGTAAACACGAGTGAAGTCAGCCAAAAAGATTAGTTGAGATTTCCAGGAAGTGAATCCTCCCTTCTCCTTGTATAGCCATGTGGGCTATATATGTAAAAGTAATCTGTTTCACGAACACAAACATACACAATAAATAAAATAGGGACTGCTGCCTTTTTTTTTTTTTTTTTTACAAAACTTGCTCACCCTGGCACGCCTCTGGAAGAATTGTCAGTTGTCACTGTGGAGGTTTTAAAATTAAAAATCACCCTGTCACACACTGCTACTACTGAGATTTTCTTTTTGAGTTTGTCAGTGTGTGTGTGTGTGTGTGTGTGTGTTCCAAAACATAGTACTTTTACACAAATAGTGTTGTGGCCTACCAAAAAAGCAAAGCAGGTTTTTGCACCGTGGTGCAGGGGTGGTGCTGTTTGGAGGCTGGCTAAAGCTCAACATAGTCACAAAAATCCAAATGTGGAGCATATTCAGAGTCGACTGTGACCATACAGTTCAACTGGGTAATTTAATGCTCAAATGCAAATCCACAACAAAGGCTGTATTTAAAAAAAATGTACTACTTCCACAACCTGCTGTCAGCAACCAGCAAATGACCATGAGTTAAAAGTAAATGTTTTTTAAAAACAGCCTTCATTGTGGATTTGTATTTCTGCATTTTACTACACTGCTGAACTGTATGGTCATGGAGCAGTCATTTTATTATTCGCCCAGCCTACCCCAAGTGCTCTCCACGCTTGTGTTTTAAAAAATGCAATACAAAAAGGCTTGCATCCCTACACATTGCAACCACCCCAACATACAAACACACCAACACACTAAAACCCATTTAAAATCACAGCAATTATAAACAAACTCTGGCCAGAGCCAATAAGGGCTACAGCTCAGGAATCTGGGGTACAAATATTGAAAATTGCCAAAGTTATGAGCCTGCATTGGTACAATGTAACGGAGGCTCATAAATGTGTTCTTTTTTAATATTTGTACACCACATTTTCAACATAGTCTTGTTATGACCCTGCCTTATGAAGAAGGACAGAGAAAATGTTCAACTCCTAGCCTAAAGGTGACTTCATGCAGGGACTGCGAAATCAACTTTTGGGATACAAAAACACATTTTAGGCAGGAGCTGAAAAATGACAGCTGTCACATTCATGAGGTGCTGTAAAGAAATGGCTATGTTGAAAATTTGGTGTAAAACTATTGAATATTATCACGCTTATGAGCCTGCATTTGCAAAATTCAACATAGCTTCTTAACTTTTTTGTATATACATATATATATATACATATATATATGTACTGTATATATATATATATATATATATATATATATATATATATATATATATATATATTTTTACACCACATTTATAAAATAGCCTTCTTATGACCTCGCCTTATGAACAAGGGCAAAGAAAATTTTCAACTCCTGTCTGAAAGGTGATTTTGTGCAGGGACCTCGAAATCACCTTTCAGGCTTTAAAAAAGAACATTTTGGCCAGCATTTGAAAAATTACAGTCATCACACTCATGGGGTGCTGTAAAGATATGGCTATGTTGTAAATCTGGAGTAAAAATACTGAAAATTACCAGAGTTACAAGCCTGCATTTGCAAACTTCAACGTAGTCTCATCACTTTGTTGTTTTTTAATATTTTTATACCAAATTTTGCAGCCTGCTGCACGGGCACTTCTGTGGCAAGGGTGGCTCAGGGTGGCGTTGGTGCCGGGCATCCCAATTTTGATGCAGCCCGAGTCTGAAAATTGGGATTGCCACAGACTTTGATGCAAGGTGCCACTTGCGTCACAGTCATTTGACACAGGCTGCTTGTGCAAAAGTTTCCCTTTTTAAAACTGGGCCCAATGTGTCATCTACCAGGTAAAGTACTGCTTTATACATCAAACCTAATGATATAAGGCAGAAAACTTTCTAATGAGCAAAGCAAAAGGAAGAATACTTCAGAAATAACAAGGAAGAACTGAGTACTTTCATAAATGAATAACATTTTCTGTCTGCTGTTTTTGGTGCTACTATCTGTTTATAATGGGGATTGACTATCGTTCAAATTGTTATGAAATGGTTGCTTTGTTTGTCTCTTTACAGTGCGAGTATATTGTTCCCACAAAGTTCTATAAAACTCTTTGAATACTTGTTCTTTGCACTGCTAGGATGCAGAAGTTTGTTTGCACTGCCACGCGGTTTCAGGTTCCTGTACACTGCAGTTACTGTATAACTGCATGGTAATAATATAGAGAATAAAGAATGGGGTGGTGTGTGCAACGAGATTTTACACACACGCCCGAGGGGTTGAATGGCATATAAACCCTGAGAGCGAAGCTCGAGGGGTTGATCCAGGCATCCAACCCCAAGGGCGTGTGTAAAATTAGAGTTTACACACACCACCCCATATTTTATTTTATGTAATTGCTCGGTTGGGCTTTTTTGCCACAGCCAATTATATAAAATAAATGGTCTGGTGCGGCTGCGGTCTGGATGATGTTTAGCTGAGTCCTCGGTCACTTAGCAGCAGTTTACTTTTTCTTGTTTTGTTGTCCCCTTTACAGGGTGATTTTTGTTAGGAAGTTTTTTTTTTTAAATAGTTACTTACCGCCTAGAGATAGTGGCGGCGGTGCGGTTTCGACCGACGAAGAAATCTGGTGGCGAGCGGTGAAAACCTGGAAGAGCAATAGGTTGGGCATGCACATAGCGAGGGAGACTGTGTGCGTGTTTACCGTTATAAACACTCCTTTATAACGGCAAATTACACCATGGTTTCCCTATGGGAAAAAGCCTAACCCAGTTATTATGATGTACCTACATGCAATTAACATGTAACTATGGCATCATTTTCTCTGTTTGATTAAATTAACAAATGCCTACCATGCAGGTATATTGTAACTGACTTTTAATATAAAATGTAATCACATTTTGCCGTGAAAGAAATGTAATTATTAATAAATATATTTCTTCAGGGTGTTTTTTTTATTATTCTATTTTCTTCCCTTTTTTTGCTGTTCTCTCTGAAGCGCCTTCTACCTCCTTGTCTGCCATTCCACAGAGGAAACTGGATCCCACCATATTCTGTGGCCAGTCTCTACATATACCTCTAAGTGCTGTCACCATCTCTATGTCCTTCCAACAAACAGTTTCTCCCTGGCATCAGTGGGGTGATGCAGACAGCACTAAGGGATTTTGTAGCGAAATGGCTCCTTTTCATTCAAGGCAACATCTTGAGCAGGTGTGCTTATTTACAAAGAGGTCTCATCTAGAAATCTGGGAAATATGTTTCTGCACACAAAATCTGCAGCCATTTTGCATATTTGACATTCTAGAAATTCCACGGAATATTTGAAACATTACGCAAAGTCTTCAGTTTACTGCAAAAAAAGTCACAGAAAAATAACCCAAACTAGGGCCACTTTTTTCCCTTCCTCCTGAGGAAAAGTAAAGATTTGCTGCCAAGTACTAAAGTCCTCAAGCCATTAAAAAAAACTGAAACAATTCTCAAGTTGCAGGAACAAAATTGAGAATTGCCAGCTTCGTGATATGCAAAAAAGAAACCTGAAGTTCCGGGAAACAATTCTGCTACTGAATAGACATTTGATGCTTACATTCAATAGTCACACCCAATTCTATTTCTTACTGCCTCGTTCAGTAGTATATTCCAATATTCCTGAAATTATATACACAAAAAGGTTTCCTTTATTTGTGTCCTATGGCAGTTCACATTATAATCACTTTAAATCTCCTGTTTTCCACGTGTATTCCTAATACAGCACATGCTGTCACCGACTTGTGACCAAGTTGCATGCCTCCTCTGCACTGGCACACACTCCTGCTATTCAACACGTCTCCTCACTAGGGTGATTTAATTCTGGGTTTGAAAAAAGAGTTTGTTCTTAATAGACGAGTTCCTCTGTCACCAGAGACTGCTAGTCCCTTTCACTTATCTTATGTTACAAACCTTCCTGTCATGTCAGTGAAAATAAATCAGGTACTCACTTTTTTCAGCAGTATTTCCTTCTTAACAAGTAATGCCAGTAAGTTCAAAACACCGTTGAAATACATTGACCCACATACCTGTTTCTTCAGTTCGCGATCTGGCTATGAAGAGTGCAGACGTGACTGCGGTTCAGAGAGGATTGCAGTGTTGGACCCCCACTGGGTAAGTAAGGGCTTGGGGTGTGTGGGGGTGTGGGAGCTGAATGGGAGGGTAGGTGGGGGGGGAGTTCAGTGTCCGCAAAAGACATTAATGGACATTTTTTTTTACAGGAAAAAAAAAACACAAGGATTCCTACACTGGGGGATTGAGCAACCCCCAGTGCCACTGTTATGTTTCTGGGAGGGAATGGGGTGTTGGGTGCTGAGAGGGAGGGTTGAGAGGGGGGAAGAAAGTATAAGAAAGTAAATAAATAACTGCACATGCATGGTAGTGGACGGGGGGTGGACGAGGATTCCTGCACTGGGGGATTGGGCACTCCCCAATGCCACTGTTACATTTCTGGGGGGAGCGGGGTGGTGGGTGCTGAAAGGGAAGGTAGGGTCAGGGGAACTATAAAAATATATTTAAAACATGCAAACAAAAAGAATGCAGAAATAACCATGCACGTTAGTGAAGGGGGGGGTCAGTAACAGAATTTTGTGTTTGGATTCAGGACACTGGGGGATTGGGCACACCCAGTGTCACTATTATGTTTCTGGGGGGGTGCCGAGAGGGAGGGTCAGGTGTGAGGATATGTATAATTAAAAAATAATAATTGATCACCGACTGTAAAATAGTGCTCTGCAGAGTGCTTCCCAGGTGCAGAGGTGACTGTGTTAACACTCCAACATGTTGTTTGGTCACAAGGAATGCGGGAGTCCTTTTCTCATAGCAAGAGGTCTATGGGGCTACACCCACTGCAGCCCCAAAAAGAAGCAGGAACATAATTAGTTTACAAAGACTGAAAGATCAATACCAGAATAAGGGCAATAACAATTACTGTATTATATAAAAAAAAATACACAGTCACATTATAAGCAGCAAAAATATTTTATTAATTGTAAGGTAAGTAGTCACAGACAGTGGCTAGTGTGTTAAAAAAGGTAAATAAAAAGTAAACAATGTGTCCAATTGCCAGTCCCCCACCCACCAGCCAAAAATAACAACTGGTAAACCCATTTTCAAACCCCAGTACATAGGGAATATATTTCCAGAACAGCATGTTCAAATCCCATCACTATTGGCAAAAGGGCACATGCAGCTAGCACAAGTATCCACTTATACTAATATAAAAAAAATGGTATTATTGTAAGATGCTCCCCAATTTGACTGCAGCCTTCCACGCAGTGACCTACACATATACTACTCTCACCTCCCTGGCTGGCTGCTAAATGACAGTTTACTATCGTCTGCATATTGTAACAGCTGATGCACTGTGCAGGTGATTGTAAACTGACATTCAGCAGCTGGCTGTGGAGATGGGAGAATGGTACTGTATGTGCCACTAGCCAGTGAGTAACAAATAGTAAAACAGCGGTGCTGGAATGCTTTATAATTCTAATTACAGATGAAGAAGGGCAATAAGCCCTATGAGGAAAGACTCGGGGAGCTAAATGTGTACTCTCTAGAGGAAAGGAGGGAAAGAGGAGACATGATAGGAACATTCAAATACCTCAAAGGTATCAATAATGTACAGAAGGATGGCATTTTTGCAAAGAAAGAGATTCTCAAGGGTCGGGGGGACGATATGAAGCTAGAAGGGGGAGACTTAGAGAGGGGATGTGGGGAAATACTTCTTTATGGAAAGGATGATGGATGTCTGGAACAGCCTCCCAGTGGTAACAGGTTTCAGACATGTATGGGGTAGATACAAAAGGACCTTGGTAACAGGTCTGGGAGGGGCGAGGTAAGGCCAGAGATCAGACAGTGTCTACGGCAGCAAAGTAGTTAGGGACCTTAGGGCACACTAGGTGGACCAGGGTTCCATGTCAAGATATCGACAACTATGTTGACGACATCCCCGATAGTGACGGGAACAATGTCGATTGTCGGCATTGTTCCCATCGGGACAAAGTGCTTTTTTGCCGGGGGCTTCGCCCCTGCACCCTCCATCTCTAAATATCCAACTCCAAGTCGGAGTTGGTTCAGGTTGGGGGCACAACACCCAGAAAGAGAGCGGCGGTGGAAAGCAAGACCATCACAGCAACCTGGTGAGATTTGTCGCCGTGATGGTGTTCGCTACTAAACTATCATTGTGCGGACGTGATACCGGTGGACCAGTAGGTCCTTTTCTGCTGACAGCTTCTATGTTTCTATGTTTCCATGTAATAACATAGGTATTGTGACAGGTAATGGGATTGATGGGGTAAACATGAGTCAAACAGCATCAGCTGTGAGAGAAAGGTGTTTGAGGGTTTACCGTTAGTGAAGTGAGGCAAAATGGAAATAAAATCAAGAAACGCATGCATGTCAGTAAACATATTGTGAGGTACGTGTACATGCTCATTGGCACAACACATCCACATCTCCCGAAAATATTTGTTTTAGAAAAAAATATGAAATAAATAAAAAATGTGCCATTGAGTTGCCAAAACCCCTTTCACCTACCAGCCCAAAACATTCAATAAACCTATATTCTATCTAACACCAGCAGGCATACATTTCCATGAATCACAGGTTCAAATCCCATAGCACCCAGCTGCTGAATAAATGCAGCTCCTGTAGCAGCAGTAGGCAGCTGCGTGAATATCATATAGATTTAATAATATACAATGATCCCATAGCTGACTTCAGCACCACCATCCATTCAGGGACCTGTGCATACAACCTACGTGTGATCGTTTGTGTGGTAGAGAACTAGATTGCACTGCTGGTTAAGATAAAATATATTCATTAGTTCGACCTTTGCAGCCTGACTTTTTCATACTAGGAAATCATGAGCTATGGAAGCCGTCAGAAGTTCCTATAGAGAAGCAACGTTTCTGTTAAGAAACATAGAAACGGGAGAGACATGACCAGCAGCTGAGCTGAGAACAGCCTTTTTCAGCAGCTCTCCAGATGAGTGGGGGAAAATGATAAAAACGTAAATCAGTCTTATAAGTACATTCAGAGTATAGAATAAGTTGCAAGCTCTCGATCGATACCAATTTTGTACTGGTAGACACTAGCAAACAGCAGAAAAGGTGTGGGAAAACAAAGCAAGCACCAATGTGGAAGGGGACTGACCAAAGGAGACCAAACCAGGTGGCAGTAAAGATCCCCACCAGGGTCCTGAGGAACAAGCAGGACAGCAGCCGACAAATGCGGGGTTACTGAAGGCCATACAAAGCCTGGATAAAAAGTTGGAGGAATGCAACACGGAGCTGAGGCAAGTTAATACAAAAGTCGGAGCTCTCACAGATGAGATGCAGGGGACAAAGAAACATGCCGACAAGGCCCTTGTGGTGGCTTCGGGTCTCACCAAGGAGAACGGCCTACTACGGAGGTGCTTAGAGAATGTGGAAAACACAGTGCGTGCTAATAACATTTGAGTGCCTGGCCTCCCAGAGCATGCTGAAGGGGAAAACCTTTTACCTTTTCTACATGAATGGCTCAAAGAAGTGTTGCAGCTTGAAACAGACTTTATGATTCTCAAGGCATACAGGATTACACCTCGTGCCAGATGACAGACGGCGGTAAATGGGGATCAGGTACCACGCACAGTTATGGCGGAGCTGTGAACTTCCACGGAACAGGACAGTATATTGCAACAGGCGAAATCCCTCAGCCTGATTACCTGACAAGACCATAGAGTACATTTCTTCCCAGGCTTCAGTTATGCTGCAAGGATGCGGCACAAGAATTTTGATGGGGTACAAATGCGCCTCCCGAATTTGGGGGTGTACCACATACTTCTAATGCCAGCCAGCCTCAGAACTGTCTGTGGTGGTAAGACCTACCAATTTTCTGATGTTTTGGAAGTTGCCAAACTTTTGGACAAAATGGAAACAAATGTGTTGCTCGAGAAGCAACTTCGGACTCTGAAGGGGGCTGAAATGTTGTATAAGACTCTTGTTTAAACAAAACGTTTGTAAGATAGAAGTGGAACTTAAGAGGGAAGACTTTCAATATTTGTTTTTTTTTCTTAATCATACCTCAGAAAGTTCATGTGGTATTTAAAATATCTGTTGAAGTCTCAGTTTAAAATGGGGAATGAGATAAAATGGCGCTAAATGGGGATCTATAGCTCCATCACAACTATATATTTAAAAACAGATTGCTATCTGTTCAATTAAGTGTAAAGTTTGTTCATCTATGTACAAAAATTTCCATGCAAAACCTACTAGAAAATTTTTACACCCAATTAATAAACATGGCTAAAGTTTGAATCTCTTTAAAAAAATAGGACTACTGTTTTCTCTTTTTATGTTTGCTTGCACTCATGTGCAAGAAACATTTTGTGGCAGCTTGCTGGAGTAGCGGGTTGTGGAGGTGCAGCAGTGTTGTGGCCAATGCCGGCAGTGCTTTTTGGGGCTGGTCGCTGTGGCACCAATGGAGGAGCACGCTGTCAATGACGGCAGTTTTGAAGCGTGCCACCAACCTGAAAGAAATTCTCCACTGCAACCAGGGAGTGCCCCGTCATTGGAGAATCAGATGTTTTTCCTGAACAGTTTGAAGCTGGGGCGGTACCTGATTGCAGCAGCAAATACCAGCTTGCCTTGTGTGTTGTCACATTTCAATAAACATGGCAGCGGCTGTCGTCGCCATCTGCCTCTCACAGTCCCCCTGAAAGCTGACGGGGGGTGGCCAATCCCCCTGTCGGCATGCCCCCTCTCCAGTTCATTTTCAGATGGGGGAGCCCAATCCCCATTGGCATAATGTCCCCTCCATTCGTTGTGTGCCAAGGGGGGTGCCCAATCCCCCTCGGCTCATGCACCTCCCAAACACATTGTATTTACAGATGAGGTGGCCAATCCCCATCGGCTCCAGCCCCCCCAACAAACACCCAGGTGGCACGCTGGGAGCCCACCCCAGCATGCCCATTGTCCCTGTAAATAGAAAAACCATCTCGCGACTTTTTTTTTAAACCTGTGAAAACAGAAAACCGTCTCTCATTGTGTCCGTTGCCCCTTCCCCCAACCCGCACCTATCCTCTGTGCACCCCACCTCCCCACCTCACCCCATACTTACCTCCAGAGCCCGGCGCAATGATATTCGGTTGAGCGGGAACACATCTGCACTCTTCAAAGCCGACCATGAACTGAAGAAATGCCGGTAAGCTGTATAATGGCATAAATGGGGGGGGGGTTTCAACTTAGGTGGATATCTCGGCCATTTTTGTGAATTTTGGCACCAAATTTTTAATATGGGGTTCTTGGGATGGCACCTCAAGAATTCAGTCATTGTCATCTGGTTATATGGTCCCGAAAGGTGATTTCACAGTCACTGCATAGAATCACCTTTCGGGACCGATTAACGAAATGACACTGTCATGGTTCATGTAGTGGGCTCCCAAAAAGGCTATGTTGCAAATTTGGTGAAAACATTCCAAAAATGAACTGTGTTAAGAGCGTGCATTGCGCAGTTTCCACGCACACTAGTAACCTCGAGAATTTGTAATATTTTCACTCCAGATTTTCAACATTGCCATTTTTTCATACCTCCTTATGAACAGTACAGCTGTAATTTTTTCACAGCCTGGCCAAAATGTGATTTCGCACATCCGGCACACTATAGCGCAGTCGCTGTGGGAAATCAGTGTTCGGGACAGATTATGAAAATCACAGTGACACTGTTCATGCGTGAAGGTCCCAAAATGCCTATGTTGAAAATTTGGTGACAAAAGTCCACAAAATGACTACATTACAAGCGTGCGTTGTGCAGTTTCCGTGCACACTCGTAACTTTAGAGAATTCTTCATATTTGCACTCAAGATTTTCAACAGTGTCATGTTTGCACACCTCCTTATGAACAGTACAGCTGTAATTTTTCACATCCTACCCAAAATGTGTTTTCACACATCTGGCGCACAATGGTGCAGGTCGTTGTGGGAAATCAATGCTCGGGACAGATTAAGAAAATCATAGTGACACTGTTCATGAGCAGAGGTCACAAAATGCCTATGTTGAAAATTTGGTGAAATAATTCCTCGAAATGACTGTGTTATGAGCGTGCATTGCACAGTTTCCATTTACGCTCATAAGTTCGAGAATGTTTAATATTTTCACTCCAAATTTTCAACATTGCCATCTCTTCACACCCCCTATGAATGGTGCAGCTGTCATTTTTCACATCCTGCCCGATCTGTGCTTTCGCACATCTGGCTCAGAATGGCATGGTCGCTGTGGGAAATCAACGTTCGAGACAGATTAACAAAATCACAGTGCCTCTGTTCATGATCAGAGGTCCCAAATGCTGTAATGAGGTGGGGGTCACAAAAAGGCCATGCTGAAAATTTGTAGTGCAAATACCAACAAACTCCCAGGGAGTTAGGGTTTCTAACCATAACGTCCCACCCTGTACAGACTGACAGGCATCAGGGGTGTGCCTTTGGATTGCCGTCTGTAATGCTTATGACATTCAACCCCACCCCCACCCTGCAGCCAGTGACAGGCATTGAGGTGTGCCTTGGACTCTTCGGCCCCAGAGTTTACCCCATTTTCCTATACTGCACCCATTTCAGCATATGTCCTTATGGAATGGGGTAACTGTAAAGCCGAACACCCCAAGGTACACCTCAACACTTGTTGGTGTCTGCAGTATAGGGTGAGGTGAAATGGCATGAGCATTATGGGCAATGCCCCAGAGGCACACCTCAATGCCTGTCCATCTCTGCAGGGTGGAGTTGGGATTGGCGTGAGTTTAATACTTCACTGCCATTCCTATTCTGCATCTGTCTAACTCCTGCACTTCCAATGCTAATACCAGCAAGCAAACATTTGGCATTGACAAATGCTTGTTTCCTATTGTTTGTGCTGAAGCTGCGCAGGAGGTTGTAAAGCGATTAACTAAGTAACTGATGTTTGAGGACGAGATGTTTAACCCTATAAAAGGGTGCATGTTGTGTTTAGACCACATATATTCTCCCTTCTTATGGCAGTGCTTTTATGTCTATCCCATACATTCTTGAATTATTCTGTTTTGGCCCCATCACCTCCGTAGGGAGGCTGTTCCAAGCAACCACTTCTATTTCTGTGAAAAAGTACTTCCTCACGGATCCATGACAGTCGGTCGACAAATTCATTGTTGACCGATGTTACGGCGACACCTTTATGTCGACCGAAATTACGGTCAGCATAAAGCCAATCATTTGAGACTGTGTTTTCTTTGGGGGCTTTGCCCCCAGAACCCCTCCCCCCATGTAGAGGGCTCTGCCCCCGCAACCCCCATAACTAAAATAATCAGCTCCGAGTCAGAGTTGATTTGGGTAGGGGGTGCAAGACCCCTAGAAAGCAGTGCCAGGGTCCCACGCCAAGACTACAGCAACCTTTCACTTTTGTCTCTGTACTGTCAATCACAGTAAAATTGTTACCGTAGCGACAGCATACCCTTCCTCACATTGCCCCATAACCTACCCCCAGCCTCATATCATGCCCCCTTGTTCTTATACACTTTCTTTTCTGAAAGATGCTACCCTCCTGTACCTTGTTTATACCCCTGAGGTACTTGAATGTCTCTATCTTATTTCCCTTCTTTCTCCTTTCCTCCAGGAAATACATATTGAGGTCCCCTAGTCTTTCCTCATATGACTTTTGGAGCAGTCCTTGTACCATTTCTATTGCCCTTGTCTGGACTGCCTTTATTTTGTCTGTGTCCTTCCAGAGACAGACTCCAGAACTGGGCACAGTACTCCAGATAAGGTCTCACTAGTGTCTGTACAGTGGCATAACCACCTCCTTTTTTCTGGTGGTGATACCGCTCCCTGTGCACCCTAGCATCCCACTGGCTCACCCAACAGCCTTCTCCCATTGTTTGGTTACCTTTAGGTCATCAGATATGATTACCCCAGGTCCATTTCTTGATTGGTGGCCATCAGTACCTCCCCCCATCTTGTACTCCTCCCTTGGATTTCTGTGTCCCAAGGGCATGTTTGTGCACTTTGCATTGACTCTTAGCTGCCACAGTCTCCACCCCTCCTCAAGCATGTTTAGGTCCTTTCTCATTTTTCCACCTCCCCTTCCCCCCCGATTGTTGACCCTGTTGCAGAACTTAACGTCATCTGCAAAGAGGTATACCTTCCCCTCCAGCCCCTCTGCAATGTCACTTATAAAGACATTAAAGAGGACTGGCCCCAGCACGGATCCCTGTGGCACACTGCTGGTCACCCCCCACCCCACCCCCGGTTTGAACGCCATTTACCAACATCCTCAGTGTCCTGTCACTCAACCAATTTCTGGTCAGGATTACCACCTGGGGCCCTTTTCCAGGCTGCCCAACTTATTTACCAACCTTCTATGTGGCGGGGGTTGAAGGCCTTGTTGAAATCTAGATAGGCCACATTCACTGCCCCTCCCTGATCTACCTCTCTGATCACCCAGTCAAAGAAATCTTTCCTAACTGCATCAGACAAAATAATCTGAATCTCTCACTCTCATCATATATTCAACAACAGCACATTACAGGATTTATCAATTGTATTTTTTTTATTTAATAATCAAAACAAAAGCATGTTTGTCATAAATATGTGATCACAATAAGATAATTTGTACAAAAATCAGTAGTAACAGGGTTTTAAATCATTGATTAGCAGTTTTTTTCTTGGCATAATACTAACTGTACAGAAAGTATTTATATAGGTTTTGTAGAAGTGTTAGGTTTGTTAAACACAGTGAGGCAAGTACCATGCATTTTCACAATGTTTTTGCACTTTTATGAGCAAAACACTAATCAATTTTTAGAATTAAATAAAACCGGAGTAACCTGCATCATGTTTAACAGACTTAAAGGAATGGCTGGTAACTGTTTTATTTTAAAACATGTATTCTGGTGTCATGTCGGCCACCCTGGTTCAGGAACAAGCCAGGGTTGTTGAGAGCCAGTGAAGGAGAGGGAGGAGTGGGATTGAGCAGCCGCAAGGCAAGCTCTCCTCTCCTGGGGAGGGATCCTGTTGCTCCCCCCCCCCCGTAGTTCCAAAGCCTCCAAGTGGAAGCCTGAGGGAAGAGTAGGCAGGTGGATGGCACGGAGAGGGAGAGTGCAGCCGAACCACAGAACTGTGGCATGGGCCGGGGTAAACAGGGGTCTGGAAAAACTGGGGAGAAAAATGTAGATTGAAAAAAAAAATGTATTTTAGTCATATGAACACAAATGGCCATTGTTAAGTGCAAAATAATGCACCTGGGGAAAAAAGAACCCAGGGGAAGAATACACAATGGGTGGGGAGGTAGTAACAACAACAAAAAGGGAAAGGGACCTGGGGGTAATCATATCAGATGACCTTAAGTTTAGCAAGCAATGTGAGAAGGCAGTAGGGAGGGCTGGGGGTATACTGGGATGTATAGGGAGAGGCATCAGCAGCAGAAAACAGGAAGTTGTTATCCCTCTGTACAGACAGTTGGTGAGACCCCATCTGGAGTACTGTGTCCAGTTCTGGAGACCCCATCTCTGCAAGGACATAGACAGGATAGAGGCAGTCCAGAGGAGGGCAACTAAAATGGTGCAGGGTCTGCAAGAGAAGCCGTATGAGGAGAAACTAAAGGAGCTTAATATGTATACCCTTGAGGAAAGAAGGGAGAGGGGGACATGATGGAAACTTTTAAGTACCTTAGTGGAATCAACAAAGTCCAAGAGGGTAGCACTTTTCAGAAAAGAGACTTGCAAGAACAGGGGACACAATTTAAAGATAGAAGGAGGCGGTTCAGGGGCAATGTGAGGAAGTATTATTTCACAGAGAGGGTAGTGGATGCATGGAACAGCCTTCCTGAGGAGGTTGTGGGGTCTAAAACTGTGGGAGAATTCAAGAATGCATGGGACAGACATAAGGCAATTCTTGTGGGGGGTAGGAAGAAATAGGTTGTTGGTTAACTAGGCTCTGCGGCCTATCCTGTAGGTAGGGAAATGGGCAGACTAGATGTGCCTAGCGGTCCTTATCTGCCATCAAAGTCTATGTTTCTAAGTTCATGTACTAACAAGCAACAGCAAAAACAAATAAAAAGACATGCTCTATTTTCCCCAGAAAATCTAATGCTTCTTTCTCAAGGCACACCTTACTGACAGCTTCTCTGTAGTCCACATGACTCTACAAAAAATTGGAACCAATATTGAAAATATGACACACAGTTTTTGTGCAGTGCTCCTCTGGGATAAGCATGTAGTACAGATTTTGGGGGGGATAAACTGAGCCCCAAACTAGGCTCCATATTCCAGTAAATACAGAGTAAAAACTGGGGAAAGCAGGATCCCACTGAAAACAAGATGGCATCTGAGCTGTGTTATCCTAACTAAATGCAATAAAAAAATGTGTCAAAACAAGACCACACTGAAAAAGAGATATTGCATCTCAGCTGGGTTATCCTGGGCAAATGTACTGCAAACTACGTAGAACACATGACCCTACAGCAGAACTCCACCGAAAGGAGCTGTTTCACCTAAAATGATGTGTCCTAGAAAAAGACATTATAAAACCAGGACCACACTAAAATTAAGATGTTGCATCTTACCTCTACTATACCGGCTAAATGCAGTATAAAACTGTTCAAACTCAGGAGGCCATTGCAAATGACATATTACATCACAGCTGGTTTATCTTAGGTTAATATATAGTAAAGTGTGTACAAGCAGGACCTCGTACAACAGCAATCCAAGACACGAACATTCAGCATTGACAAATGCTTGTTTACATATATGTTTTTGTGACTCTCAAATAGTATGTCTTGTTTCATGAAGTTGCCTTAAAGCTGTGTTCACATGACATCAGCGCTATGCAGATCGATGTGGCCATGCTCGTTGAAATGCCGTGGATTAGCACTCAGAAGGCATGGCCAGGGGAGCACTGTATAGGCTCCCATTGCAGTTCCAGCAGTTTGAGGAGTGTTCTGGCTGGGACAGGTGCAAGGTTGTGGGTCGGGCTCCCAATAACAGCGGCCAAGGATGGGGGATCGGTTTTTCCAACTTGAGTTCAGCTAAACTTTTTTTCTGTGCTTGTCAATAAAGCTGAACTCAGGGAAGTGTTTTTTATTCTAAACTGAAAGCTAAATAGTGAATGAAACACGGGCTCAGAGTAGAGCCATGACGCTAGACATGGGCTTATGCTATGCGTAAACGCTTGCCCGGTGTCACAGCTTGGCTCGACTCCAAGCCCGTGTTTCATTCACTATTTTGGCCTCGGTTTAGAATAAAAAACACTTCCCTGAGTTCAGCTTTATTGACAAGCACAGAAAAAAAGGTTAGCTGAACTCAGGTCTGAAAACACTGGTAAATGCAGCATTTAGGCTGCCTTGGCAACCACAGGTGCAGGCTGGGAAAAGCCTGTCACAGCATTGTTGGTGGTGTGGGTGGTTCACACGGCCAAATAAAACACTGAAAAATCCCCACACCACTACACGATCCCACAATAAGAGGAATCATGACCATGATGAAACGGAACCCAAAACAGCCAAACTGCGGCATTCAGACATGCACATTGGCCATGATCTCGCTACTGTGCACCTCCAGTAACGCCACAGAATTGGCCATGTGAATGAGGCAGAAGTGCGCTGGGGAAGTTTCGTGAGGTTTCTAAAGTTAAAGGCTATTTCTGGAGCTACTTGGAAGATTAATGGGGGTTAACAGGAGGTTGTCAAATTTGTTTTACCACCTTTTTGGCTCAGTTGAGCAATTTGCAATGTTATCTCCTTCTTTATGGCTTGTTGAGTCTTTCATGAAAGTCAGGTGTGTGTGTGTGTGTGTGTGTGTGTGTGTGTGTGTGTGTGTGTGTGTGTGCTTGAAATATCACTGTTTACTTCTGATGCTCTTTTAAAATGTACTTGTGTTTCTCTTGGTGACACCTCACACTCCACACCCAGCTCAGACAGCAGATCTGTTGAATGCAGAGGGATTCTGCTCCCTCCTAACAACACACAGCTGGGGGAGGAGGGGAGAAGGGAGGAAACTCAGTTTAGTTAATGCAGAAAACAGGGACTTGATTTCATGCCTTTCCTGCGGAACAACAAAGGCGTGCTGTGTTAACAATTCAGACCCCTTTTTCTGATGACAGCAATACATCTGCATGGCTCTGCCCATGTAGCCGTAAAAAAGGGAACTGAAGAAAAAACAAGCCAAACTGAATCTCCTGCAACATTCCCTGGTCTATGATATAGTAACAAGATGGGGTTCGACATCAATGAAAAGTTAGGTTTCCTGTGCAGGAATATCAATGCTTTGACAGATGGGGCTAGGCTACTTATTGCAAGGCAAATACCGTTACCAGTGTTAGATTCTGGGGCCCCTTTATTTTTTTGGACAGGGTAGTTCTTTTCTGATGAAATATCAGCTTATACCGAACAATATATGCAGATTTAGTTTAAGGGCCCCAGTTAGAACACATCATTGTCTCTTGTATACTAGGATGAACATTTATTCTACAGAGCACAGAACTGACTATAATACATTGCAATTTTTTGCCTTTTCAATATATTGGGGTCTCCTCGTATCCTTATTGATAGGTTCTTAAAACACAATGGGGCTTATCTAACCAGGCATACTGATCCTTCTTAATTCTAAGTTGTTATCCCCCTGTACAGACAGTTGGTGAGACCCCATCTGGAGTATTGCGTGCAGTTCTGGAGACCCCATCTCTGCAAGGACATAGACAGGATGCAGGCTGTCCAGAGGAGGGCAATTAAAATAGTGCAGGGTCTGCACCAGAAGACATACAAAGAGAGATTAAAGGAGCTTAATATGTATACCCTTGAGGAGAGAAGTGGGGGGGGACATGACAGAAACTTTCAAGTATCTCAAGGGAATCAACAGAGTTCAAGAGCGTAGCATCTTTCAGAAAAAGAGATGTGCAAGAACAAGAGGACACAATCTGAAGATAGAGGGGATGGCTCAGAGGCAATGTGAGGAAGTATTTTTTCACAGAGAGGGCTGTAGATACATGGAACAGCCTTCCTGAGGAGGTAGTGGAGTCAAAAACAGTGGGGGAATTCAAGAATGCATGGGACAGTCATAAGGCAATTCTAGCGGGGGGGTAGGAGGAAGTAGGCTGTCAGTTAACTAGGATCTGCAGCTTATCCGTTAGATAGGGAAATGGGCAGACTAGGTGGGCCAAGCGGTCCTTATCTGCCAACAAATTCTATGTTCTATGTTTTTGTGTTTCTATCCAAACTCACATAAATTGTCTCAAACTGAACGATCGTTTACATGTTATGGCCCACAACTGTTAAACAAGTTATCACAAAGCACCAAAAAAGCTAAAAGCACAAAGCACTTAAAAAATGCTTGTATCTCACTTTAGTCAAATAACTAATTGCTTTTGTGATATACTTGAACTGTGCACTTTTTATTGTGTTCTATATTGTATTATTTATTCTGTACAAGTATGTCTTGTTTCAGTATTTAATATGTTATTGTCCTGTACTTTTATGGTAGACATGACTAAAAAGGGCTGTGCCCAGTCATTTTCCTGGTGCAAAATAAAATAAAATGAATGAATATGCTATGGTGTCATGGTTTCTAGAGCAGCAGGAGGCTGTGTGCACAGTGTCAGATTCTGACTGCAGTAAGTGGCATTGAATGCCAAAGGACACAGATGTAGGAGTGCTGGAGGATGTTAACCAAATCCTGGGTCCTCTGAATACATTCACTGACTGTTTAGCAGCTGAGCAGTATATGACAGTGTCTGCACAAAAACCATTTCTCCATTATCTGAAAACTGAGGTGCAGAGCCTGAAAGCAACAGATATGGCACTAGGAAAGCAAAAGACGACCTGATTCTCCAGGTATGAAGACCGTGCTGACGTTCAATGCACCCTTGAAACTGCCTGCTTGATGGATCCAAAATTTAAAACCAGTTTTGCAGAAGATGTAAGTTCCATTCTATCCATGGGAGAACAAGAAGCAGTCAACCTTGGTATTGCTCAAGAAACAATCTCCGTGCACAGCCTGCTGCTGCTGCATGAAGGAACATCACAGCATGGTAGAGAAAGTACCGCCACTGCTGCTACACCACCTCCAACTTCAGCCTTTTCAGTTGATAGTGAAGATGAAGTGGAAACTGGCAATGCTTGATGCTGGTGAAGACTAGTTAGTTAGTTAGCTAGTTAGTTAGTTAGCTAGTTAGTTAGCTAGTTAGTTATTTAGTTAGCTAATTAGTTATTTAGTTATTTAGTTGGCTAGTTAGTTAGCTAGTTTTTGTTTACCAGGCAAGAGCACCAGATAAAAACATTGCCTATTTTCAGGCATGACCCAGGAGAGTTACAGACAAAAAGAATAGCAATTACAGGTGACACAGCAATACAAAACATCAACAATGGTTTGACATTAATACCGGAGTACCATAAAACAATGCACAGGCAGATACATCCCTCCCAGGTAGGTTTCATCCCCGGTAGATACAGCGTTGACCATATTAGATCCCTGATTAACATCTCCGGAGTTGCCAGGTCCCTCCCCATCCCAGCAGCAGTACTGGCTGTAGATTTCGGAAAAGCTTTCAACTCCTTAGAATGGAACTATCTACTGTCAGTGCTGGCACATATGGGGTTTGGCACGACATTCCTAGCATGGATCACTGCTTTATATTCTGCCCCCACAGCAAGGATACTGACTAATCCCATCCTATCAGACCCCTTTCCTCTGGGCAGGGGCACCAGGCAGGGATGCCCCCTAGCCCCGCTCCTTTTTGTACTGCAGTGGAGCCCTTAGCGGCGGCTATTAGGCAGCACCCACAAATATATGGAGTCCCCATTCGCCCAATCAGATATTCTATGCTCATGCATGCAGGTGACTTGCTGGTCCCTCTTGCTGACATATCAGTATCTATCAGCCCATTATTGGACATGCTAGCCCACTTTGCCACCCTATCTGGTCTTAAAGTTAACCACAGCAAGACGGAAATAATACCCTTAAATCAATTTAGCACTGAAGGCATGGTCACGCCATACAATTTGAGATGGACGCCTCAAGGCATCACATACCTGGGCATAAGAATATCATGTGATGAATCTCAGCTCTGGGACTTGAATCTTAAACCTCTACTAAGTGAGATACATGCTGAACTCTCCCAGTGGAAGCTATCGCATCTCACTATGGTGGGGAAAATAGCTGCCATTAAAATGGTAATTTCCGCAAAGTTACTGTATGTCATTTCACACCTAGCCCTATACCTACCCCCGTGATGGTACACAAAAATTGACAGTGTCATTGGGGATTTAATTTGGGAAGGCAGTAAGCCCTGATACAGCTGGAATAAACTGAGGGTGCATTGGAAGGCAGGAGGCTGGTGCCTCCCATGGTTTGAGGGGTACACCATGGCATAACAGGTCTCCCAAACCATTCATTGGCTCCACCCTCACTCCAACTCCTCTCCACAGTGGCTTCATATGTAAGAGGCACCAGCAGGACTGCACAGTCTATTACCACTTCTCTATGGCCTCCCCCTAATGAACCTAAAAACACACCCAACCATAGGTCCATCTGTCAGCTACTGGGCCAAAGCACATTGGCTCCTTAGGACAAATCCAGCTCCCCTGAGTTATACCCCCCCTTTGGGACAACTATCTTATTCAAATTGACAGTAAGCTCCTCTTTTGGTCTCACTGGAGTGAACAGGAAATTACGCTCCTCCAGCATGTGCTAGACCCCTCCACTGGACAGATGGCCACTTTCCTATCCTTGAAGACTAAGTTTAAGTTGCCACAGGTGGACTTCTGGAGATATTTACAACTGAGAAGCACTGTCCAGACATACCTGTGGAAACGCACCCAAACTCACCTCCCTAGTAGCATACACAGATGGGCAACCCTACAGAGAGGGGTGGCCAGCCGAATATACTCTGATCTTAGAAATAAAATCCCTAACCAAACATCTGAGTCCAAATCTAAATAGGAGCATGCTCTGCATATTGAGATTACAGACCAGCAGTGGATGACCTGCTGGACAGCAGCACATAAGATGTATCCTGACCTCAGTAGTCAGCTCATACGAATAAGATTCTACATTCCTGGTATAGGACCTTGGAGTAGCTCTATAAAGCAAAACTCTTACCCATGGATTTGTGCTGGAGTTGCTTAGCCAACAGAGGGGACCTTGTCCATATTCTCTGGTCTTGCCCCCTAATATCCCCCTTCTGGTTGTAGTGTTATTGTTGACAGCAGATGTTCTGCACAAACCCAGCCCCCATACTGCAGTCTTTTGACTTTTAGGGCTGCCCCCCCCACAGGTGTGTACTCCCCCACTGAGAAGAGGTGACTGGCCCTGATAGAGATACAGGCCAAAAGACTTATCCTGTCAAAATGGAAAACCACAGTTATTCCTTCTGTCCCAAAACTGCTGAACTCCCTAACGGCCTTGGCCTCCCAGGATAAGGTCACCCAATCACTAAGCGGCACCCCAGAAAAGTATTGTAAGTGTTAGAACCCCTATATGATCTATAATGACCCCTGGAAAGGTCTAGGCTGAATTGCCATCCAGTCCTCCCTTGCTATCCTTGTATGTTTATTCATGACCCTGACTGTAGCATGGAATGAGCCTCAGATAACCTTACTTAAGCCATTTTATGTTTGCCAATATGTGTATGTCCATCACACTGTTGTAGCCCAAATGCTTTGTGGTTTCATGTTTCCTTTTTGAGATTCAAAGAATAGAGTAGCGTCGTGTAGGGGACAGGACAGGATAGGACAACCACTAGGTTGAGCTGCCAGTGAAAATTGACCCCTGATTACCTGTATACTCCCTGCAGCAGGTTTGATAATAAAAAACAGGGCCCCCTCATTATTCCAGGTACTCGAACATTAATGTATGTGTATGTTATGATAGCTGTCAGACTGCCTGTTGTAATAGACATAGTTCCAAGGTATGAAAATGTATTTATGTCACATCATTCACTCCTCTATCCTTCGGTAATGCTGACTAACTGAAAAACCAATAACAATTATTTAAAAAAATAAATAAATAAAACAATGCACAGCAATAAGCAATTCCCAAGACAATTATAATAGGTGCATAAGTGACATGTTCTTATTTATTTTATTTATTTAAAACGTTGGTAACCGGGAAAGGCACACTGAGCTGAGTCTTATTTACAGGTGCGACCCTGGGCAAGGGGTAAGGAGAAATTTACATAGATACATAAGATACAGGAATCATAGTCATTTACAAAAGGTATGGGAGAGAAAACACAGCAATTTAGGGCTGTAGCCAATACAAGATTTACATATCGTACAGGAATGAAATCGCAGTACTTTACAACAAAGCAGGTATTGAATCAACAGCAATAAAGATACTGCGTAACTAAGAGCAGGAGTTGTCACGTGGCAAGAGCAGGTACAGAAGAGAGATAAGGCCATGATAAGTATGCATATGCTAGGTCAGTTTCACGCGTACTTATCAGTGCACATGAGGAACTTACCAAGTTCCTTCTTAAAGACCTGGGGAGACCGAGAGTACCTTAGAGACTAGAATGGATTTGCAGAGCTTGGGAGCAGATGGTGGGAAAGCATGCTCACCCCTCATTGTAGCACACTCAGGTACATCAAGGAGAGCCCTATCAGCATATCTCAAGGGGTAGGCCTGCGAGGTGTGTTTTAACATGTTGGCCAGTGTAGCCGGTGTACCGGTTCTAATAATATTATCAACTGTACAACCAGTGGTGCACAGCCAATAAGACGATCCGGAGAGCCAGCCGAGACTCGAGTAGAGGATGCAGTGATGGATAAGCCTAGGTACAGATAGGGCAAAGTAACAGATGCTATTGTAACATGTGCTCCATTTATTTAAACCCCTTTATTGGTATCCAGGTAGGTTATCAACCCATAGGTAAGACTCGGCCAAAGGACACCCTGGGCAATACCTGTCTAGCAGCTGTAGTAAGAGTATGCCTGATTTTATAGGTGAGCCCCAGCTTCATGTTCACTGTCTTACAGATAGTTGACGGATGTTACTCCCCCTTCCCTGACGGTATTACCTTCACTGTTATTTCTTCATCATCTCAACTGGAAATGAAAAAATCTTCTTGCCCTGGCATTTCAGGGTTGCTGAAACACATCACCGAAATAAGAAGAATACAAGCAGAAGGACCTCTGGAAGAAGACGTTCCTCTACAGACTAAAGTAAAACAATGCGTTAACAAGTTACATGGCCATGCCATAGTTGGACAAAAATCTTCATCCTTTTTTTTTTTTATTGTGTCAGTTCTGTTTCCCTCCCAGTCACCGACTTACTGGAGCATTTCTCAGGTGGGGACCCACTCATCCAACCTCTGCCGCCCGCCTGAACCCTGACCACAACCAAGGAATCAAATGCTGGGTCCCCCCTCTCCCAACGACCCTAATGGGAGGAGGTGGGGACCAAGGAGAGTCAAGTCGGATCTGGGCCGGCATTGGGCATGCGGGCATGGGTACTCAAGCCCCACCATTGCTTCCCCAGTAGCCAGGGTTTTCCTCAGTGTTTTGCCCCGGGACTCAGATGTGCAATGATGTCTGTGCATGTGGATCTACTATGCCAGTGCGACAAACATTTTGTCGATCGACGTTACAGCGACACCTTTATGCCGATCGCATTTGCAGTCAGCATAAAGGTGATCACTGCCTTTCTATGTTTTCTTCAGGGGACTTTGCCCCCGAATCCCCCAAGTGGGGAGCTCTGCCCCCTGCACCCACCCAACTAAACTAATCAACTCCAAGCCGCAGCTGATTAGGGGAGGGGGTGCAAGACCCCCAGAAAGCAGTGCTGGGGTCGAGCGCCAACACTGCAGTGACCTGGCACTGTTGTCACTGTAATGTCAGTCACTGTTGACTTGTCGCTGTGGGGGGTGTACACCTGTGCACATAGTGTTGATGTCTGCCGTAGTCCCACCCCTTCAGTGGCACTGCTCTTGTAGTGCCCCCGGTTTCCACCAGGGGCCTCTACTGAGTGAGGCAAACCCTGAGCCCACCCCAGGAGAGGAGAGCAGTCCTCTGGATGCTCAATCCCCTCCTTCCCCTGTCGACCCATGGCATCCCAGGTCCATTCCCAAACCCGAGTAGCCAGCATGGCAGGAGGTGTGGCGTCCAGTGCCTCAACCCTCAGTGCCACCGGGCTGGCCAATCTTGATCTTCTTAAGTGGTGGGAAAGTCACGAGGCAGAACTGCCTTGACTATCAACTGTAACTCAAAAGGCCTTATGCATAGCGGCAAGCAGTGTGCCATCAGAGAGAGTATTCAGTGCTACCGGACTGTTGTTAACACCAATGAGGTCTAGACTAACTCCTGAACATGTTAGTATGCTCGTCTTCCTCAACAAAAATTTACAAATTTTACAAATAAAAGAATATCCTGGTTTAGCTTAAGAGTTACTAACATCTGGAATAAACTACCATTGGAGGTGGTAGCAAGTAACAATATGAACAATTTCAAGATTAAATTGGATAGCTTTCTTATCAAGCATGGGATTCTGGGATACACATGAATTGAGAGCAAAAGGACTATTGTCTATATAGCTCTGTATCTACCTATGAAACCTATAGTAAATCTTCCACTTCATGGCAATTCTCTCTCCATTGAGAATACCACCATTACAAAATTGTAAAGTGCATAATACCACCAGGGAAGGGAAGGGGGGACCAAAGACTGTGATGGAGCTTAGTTGACTCACTTGTCCGCTTAAACAAAAATATTTTGAAAAAGTGGAGGAGGAGGAGGAGGAGGAGGACTGCACTATTCCTAACACAAACATTTACAATGCACAGCAGCACACACAAACATGTTAGTGATGGAGAATAATTTTATTTCAAAAATACAAATGTATTCTCTCTGCTTTCCTAGCTGTCTCAATTTCAATTTCTTTTGAAATTTGACATGACTGGTACGTGAATGTGAAATGAAATTTCATATGCTATGATATGTAAATGTTTCTGAGCATTGTACTAGCCCATTTCCTTAAATCGTCGGCTGGCGCTAGCTGTTTGGTACCAATGAAATTTCTAATTTTATATCAGGTTGTGTGTGGGAAGGAAGGGATTGTAACTATACCCAAAACCACATCCAACCAATCTCTACCGCTTCCCAGTCGGCCTCTGCCAGCCCTGCCCATGCTGTACCCAAAACCACATCCAACCAATCTCTACCGCTTCCCAGTCGGCCTCTGCCAGCCCTGCCCATGCGTGCGTACATTTTTCTGACGTCACAAGCAGGAAGAGCATAGCGGGCTGGGACGCACCCTAGAGCAGTCTATTGGGAAACATTTCCTTAGGTTTTTCTACATGATTAATCAACCTTGTAGAGAAATGAAAGCCACCGCTCTGCTCAACTAATAAGAGCCCTATTACTTCTGAGTGGTGCCTTTCATTTTATTACAAGGTTTCTTAAACATTTGGAAAAATCTATTGAAATATTTTCCAATAGACTTCTTTGGGGCAAGCCCCCACACTCTACCTGCCTATATTGTTGTGAAGTCATAAAATGTCCGAGCACAAGGGGCAAGGCTGAAGGACTGAGAAAGGGGATTCAAAAATATTTGATGGCCCTACTTGCCCCCCACCAGAGGTTCCCACCCTGATCTGTGGACATCCCTTTGTGTTTGTCCCATGCCCTCTTGAATCCCTCCACTGTTCCAGCCCCCACGACCACCTCCGGCAGACTGTTCCAGGGCTCCACCACCCTCTCCATTAAGAAATGCCCTCCAACATTTCCCTTAAACCTACCCCCCTCCACCCTCAGTCCATACCCCCTCATTTTTGCGAGATGTGGAAGGGGTTGGCTGACCATGGGTTCAGCTCCAGTTAAAACCACTTCCTTCCCTCACAGGACTTGCTATAACATTATAATTATTGGCTCTAAAATGCTAGTGCGATTTAAGGCAATGGCCTATACAGGTCAGCAATCCAAAAGATTTATGTCTCAGAGCAGTCTCGCCGTACTATCTCCTTCAATACCATTCATGTTGCAAGGCAAAGAAAACCCTGTCTTTTCTTGTTTCTGTATAATGTCTGCATTATAGAATTCCAAATATGTATTTCTTGGCTGACAGCAGCTTCCCATCCTGTTCCCCTGCAGCACAGTAGTGCATTGTTTCTTGAGAAAAGGTCTGTGACGAGGTTCTGAGATACATCAAGTGACTAATGCTGCATCACTGTAAAGAAAGAAAAACACGTTTTCTAAATGTATTGTATTTCTATATATGTTTCTACTCTTTTCATTGGCCGACTATATTTATTTATTTTAAACTGTGATAACCGGGAAAGGCACACTGAGCCAAGGCTCATTTCCAGGTGTGCCTGGGGAAAGGAGAATAAAGCAATATATATATACATACATACAAATAAATACAGTAGATATATACTGCATATATATATATATACTATATATATATATATATATATATATATATATATATAACACAGGTAGAACAATTTCAACATTGCAGCAATCCGAGGAAGGGGGAACGGGGGAAATGCTTCAGTAAATATATACATATATACAGTTACAACAATTACAGCAGTATAACAATCCATAGTTGTAAAAGCAGAACAGTGATTGGTGACCTGTTGACAGAGATATGAAATAGGTACAAGCGTAACATGGAGAGAAATGTGTGATACAGCCGAAAAATTATCATAGAATTTAGGTCATCCACAGAGAGGGCAGAAGATGCAGGGTAGGATTCACTAAAAATACCACTAACAGCTTAATCTGGTTCAGTTTCAGTTGGTTACCATCTGTATCCCCCCCCCCGTCGCTCCTGAAAAAGGGACTTGTAGGCCCAGCGGGCCTACCAGGTCAACAAAATTCAATAAATAAATAAATAAATATTTAGAAGGGGAGTAAATGTGATGGGATAGAGTAGAGGTGAGTTAGTTGCAAGTGCAGATGTGAGGAGGGAGTTTGTGAAGGACAGAGGAGAGAGAGCAGTGGGTGAGGGGGCATGATGAAGGGGCAAAGGGACAGAGTTCCACAATTTAGGCAAGTGGTAGGAAAATGCAGATTGGCCTTTGGAAGTGGATCTTCTGGGAATAGTTAAAGAATGGTGCTCATAGCTACGGAGAGAATGGGAGGGGGACATGGCGAGAATGAGGAGGAGCGATAGGAAGGGAGAGAACCAGACCAGTATTTAGCTGTCAAGGAGATACAGTGGGAGCATCTCCTTTTTTTGTTAATATCATCTTTATTATAAATTTCATATTATATTACAGTCGATTGAATGAATAAGAAGGTTACTTACAGGAATCCATAGGTACATGGTTATATTAAGATTTAATTCATGTGCAAAACCACCATGGCGAGGCTAAAGTTCGTTGTTATCATTGGTTAGCCAGTCCAGTACCATTCTTCATGCCTTGGCTTTGTCAATCCTCTTCTTCCAGTGTGTTGGCTGTTCCTGAAGGTTAGACTGGGTTACCCAAATACCTTTGTTTTCTAAATTTCATCTGATCTGCCCAAGGTTCTAACTTGTGTACTAACCTTTGTACCACAGTTAGGGCTGCTGTGAGAGGCCCACCCGGAATTTGCATTCACTGCTATACTGACCGGGGAAGGGGGTAAACAGTGGGGAGCCTATAATTGAGCCAAAAGAAAGCTCGAGTAAGGGGGACTAGGGGCTGGAGAGGTAAGGATAACTCTAAGGCACAAAGGTTTTATCTTTCATCATGTAATACAAAAGCCACCTAGTCCACCTGGAGCTGCACCTCTTCCCCTCATCATTCAGACTATGTGTTATTTTTTTCCATTTGGTATATTTGTTTTGTGATGGACCACCAGTCTTGCATAGTGGTGTCCCCTGGGGTAAGCCATAGTTTAGTAATGGCCTTTTCACTGGCAGTTAAGAGGATAGCTAGGAGGTAATGGGTGTGTGAGTCTCTAAAGTCCCTGGAGAACTGCAGCAAGATAAACATCTGCTTAACTAATTGTAGGGGTCTACCAAATAGTTCTTGGAGCTCAGTCTGGAGGGGCATTAAAAAATGGCTCCAGCTTGGGGCATGTATACATAATCGGCCCTATCTTCCCCGCAGTTACACCAGCATGAGGTTTGTCGATCTGGAGCATAGTGACTGGTGATCACAGGAGTTTTGAAAAATTGAGCGAGATTCTTCCATGCAAACTCCCGCCACTGATGTGAGCTAGTAATTTTAGCCGCTTGTTAGCAGGCCAACTCCCACTGCTCCACGCCCACAGGGGTGTCGAGTTCGTCTTGCCACCATTGACGAATGCCCTCGGTGAGGGTGTCTGAATGTGTCAGTAACACCTGATATAAGGCGGATACCAGGTGCCCCTGGTTCGGGGTGGCGAAGCGAGCCATCATTTTAGCTACCAGCGGTGGGTGTTGTGCTGGGTTTCAAACCTCTATTGGCAGGGATTCAAAGTAGTGCCTTAATTGTAAATATCTGTAGTGGTGAGTATTTGGCAACTTAAATCTTTTTGTTGGATATCCTGGAAGGACCATAGCCCTCCCTGGGTGATGATCTGAGCTATGTATATCAGGCCGTATCTACCCCATTGCTGGAAGGCATGATCCATCCTACACGGGGGGAAGTTGGGGAGTATGGCTATTGGGCTTACCAGGGGTGTAAACAGAGTCAAAGAGAGTTGCATCTTAATTTGGTGCCAGACCTTTGCACGGTGTTGCAATATCGTCGGCAGGGGGGTAAGGGGGGAGAGGGGTGTTTCTGTGATATAGCAGGCAGTAATAATCTGCACTGGGGATTAGTGCCTGCTCAGTCTCCACCCAGAGTGTGTCTTGCATGGGTGATTGCCTAGAAATTATGTGTGTTAGGTGGGCAGCTTGCTAATATTGATAGAGGTCTGGAAGGGCTAGTCCTCCTTGTGACCTCGGGAGAGTTAGGAGTTTAAGCTGGACTCTTTGACTTCAACCAGACCCTATGAATTGCGAGATTGCTTTGTTCCAGTCTTAAAATGTGGGTCGGGGCAGGCTGATTGGGATGTTATTAAACAAGTACAGGGCTCTGGGTAGGATAACCATTCAGATTAAGTCTATCTTCCTCGAGAGACTGAGGAGTAGCATGCTCCAGCTGGCAAGGTCCACCTTTAGGAGAGCCGTAAAGGGAGTGTAATTCACCTGTAGGCATCAGCAAGGGTTCGGGTTCGATGTATCCCCAGGTATTTTTACTTTTCTAAGTTCCATCTGCAGGGGAACAGTTTCTGTATAACAGGAGAAGGGGAGTATTGGAAGGTCAGCATTTCAGTCTTTGAGATGTTAATTTTATATCCTGAGACCTGGCTAAAGGACTCCAGTAGCTCCTTGGCTTTTGGGAATTAAGTTTCTGGGTCTTGAAGAAATAGGAAGACATTGTCCGCAAATAATGCAGTCCGGTGTTCCTCCCCATCTATCTCAATGCCACAAAGGTTGTCTGTCTGCTGGATGAGTTGGGGTAGGGGTTCCATAAATAGTGCAAAGAGGAGTGGGGCGAGTGGGCACCCTGTCTGGTCCCTCTGTGTAAAGGGAAACATTGTGCATGATGTCCTGAGACCTTAACCCAAGCTCTGGGGGCGGAGTAGATATTCTTAATTACTTGGACCAGAGGCCGAGGTATCCCAGCTCTATCCAGCACCCAGTATAAATATGGCCATAGTGCCCTGTCAAAGGCCTTTTCCGCATCCAGGCTGACCAGGACAGCTGGGGTGTTACTGGTCTGCATCTTGTGTACTATGTGATATGTCCGCTTAATGTTATCCGAGGTTGTCCGCCCTCCGACAAAGCCTGTTTGGTCCTTATGTATTATTTGGGGGAGGACAAGTTCAAGTCTCCGGGCCATAATGCTCATAAACAATTTATAGTCAGTATTTAGCACTGATATTGGCCGATATAATTCACAAAGTTGGGGGTTCTTGCCTGGCTCAGGAATAACAGAAATAGTGGCGTATGACCAGGTAGGAAGAGGGGATTCACCTTCTAGAACCGAGTTGAAGGCCTTGAGGAGGACTTGAGTAGTTTTTTCTTTTGTAATTTTGTAAAACTCAGCCCCATAACCATCCGGGCCAGGGGCCTTCACAGTCTTGGAGCGCACTATAGCAGCAGACAACTCTAGCAGTGTAATTGGCTGGATTAACTGATTCCCTTGGTCGACACTAATCCTGGGGAGGTTGAGAGGTTGCAGAAAACATTTTATGTCCTCGGTGGACACTGAGTGTTCTTGGGTATAAAGGGTAGAGTAGTATGCCATCAGGGCATCTGCTATATCCGACAGTTTGTTTATGGGTCTGCCATCTGAGGGGTGACGGATGGTGGCAATCGTGCCACTTTTTTCTGTCTCCTGATTTGATAGGCCAAAAATCTAGTGGCTTGAGGGCTCACCTCATAGTATCACTGTCGAAGGGATGTCAAAGCTATTTCTGTCTGTTGCAGGGCTAGCTTATCTAAATCTAATTTCATTTGCTTCAGCTGAGGGAGGACAGCGCTATCCCCCTGTTTATGCACAGTCTGTAAAAAATTAAGTGTTTCTTCCAATGCAGTTTTGTGTTCCTGACGGGCCCTAGCCTGGGCTGAAGTGTATTTTATAAGCTGGCCACGCAGCACTGTGTTCACGGTATCCCAGAGAATGCATGGGGAGATATCCGGCTGGGAGTTGTCCATGATTATTTCTGTGATTTTGTCTGCGAGGAAGCTCTTAAATTGTTTAGATTTTAAGTAGTAACGGTTTAGGAGCCATTGTGTTTTCTTTCGCTGTATACCTAGCTTCCAAGATGTTACTGTGGAGGCATGATCTGAAATTGTTATGTCTTCCAATTGGCAGTCTTCTACACTACTTAGATATTCTGTCTGCATGTAGCAGTGGTCGATTCGTGAGTACGTGTGATAAACTGCAGAGTAGTGTGTGCTGTTTCTAATGCGTAGATGCAGGTATCGCCAGGTATCAGTCCAGCCAACCTCGGCCAGAAATCTGGCAAAAAACGTCTGTATGCCAGCCCGGTGGCGCTGAGGGTTGAGGCGCTGGACGCCACACCTCGCACCACGCCGGCGACCCGGGTTTGGGAGCGGACTCAGGTCGTCGGTGGGTCGGCCGGGGGGAGATAGGCTGGAGCGTCCAACGACAGCTCGCCTTCTCCGGGGAGGGATTCGGCCAATGCCCGGCACTTGCATGACCCCGAGCGGAAGCTCGAGGAACTGCAAGCCCCACTTGGGATGGGCGCTATTGGGCAGTATAGACGCCGACGCTGCAAGGGCCATGACATCTGGGGAGACTACTTGCTGCTCGAGGAAGGGAAAACGAAAAAATCCTGCCTCAGCCGGGAAGATGGGAGGACCATGGCCGTGCCCACGATTTACCTGTGCCACCCAGCAGACCTCAGACCGGCGAAATGTAAGTAAGAGTCTGAGTCCCCATAAACCCTCGCCAGGGTAATCCGGCTCCATGGGGCCTAGGGGTCGCTTGGGCAGGGTTCCGGGCAGTGGGATGTCCAGTTGTCCCCCTGAAGGGTTGGAGGAGGCAGGCTGGGGAGGAGGGATAAATAGAATATAAAAAAAAATAAAAAGTCTGTACGGGTGTTTTTCTTGGTGTCTTAGGGCTGGAAGAATCCAATTCTGAGTTAGACAGGATGTTACAATCCCCAGCTAACATTAATATCCCCTCAGTAAACTGTATTATTTTATCAAGTAAACTGCATACGTCCCGTACTGAAGAGTCGGGGGGAAATACGCATTAGCTAGGGTAACCTCTGTACCTCTGACTGATCCCTGTATAAGCACTAGTTTGCCTTCGGGGTCTATCCATTTAGTCCGCACTTGCAGTGGGGTGCGTTGTGTAGCTATAATTGCCACCCCCACCTCCTCCCCAGCCTATAAGTGGAGCTGTAGATTTCACCTCTTGAGAGCTTTCCTAGTTTGGAGTGCTCCTCCTTGTTTAAATGGGTCTCCTGCAGATAAATAAGAGCCGCCTTACTTTTCCTGACATAGGCAAGCACCCTGGAACTCTTGATGGGGGAGGTGAGTCCATTGACACTTAGTGACAGAAACTTCGGTGGGGTCTCCTCCACTGTGAGTTTAAAGGGTTGAGTGTGGTAGAGGGACCTTGCAATAAAAATTCTGGGGGGCCTCCCACAGCGGGTTTCACTAGTTTCTTACATATACAGCATTAACCACAATTGACTGTTATATTGTACTAGATGGTTGTAACTGTAAACATTACTTAATCTTAAAAAAAGAGAACATTTAACATGTAACATCAACCTAATGCCTTTCAGCTGGCATACTAAGTTAACTACACAAATCATGTGTCAAACCAATAAGTAAGGTTGAGGCCAAAGCACCAACAGGGCAATAACGAAACCAGCCATTAACTGGGTACTTCCACTACAGGGATCTTCACAATGTCCCTGGTGTGAGGAATCCTCATTTGGGGCTAGCTCTCAATACTGAGAGCCCCCATGGCACTTATAGCACCGGGAATGGGTACGGGGATAACGGCTTGGCTCGCCATGTTCCCACCTCGCTGCCTGTGCATACTGTGGGGTAGTGTGTGAACAAGGGGAAAAATCGGATGTGTTTCCCTGTATAGGCAAGCACTGAGTTTCCCATTCTCAGTGGTGCTCCCTGTCTACCACTGGTTTGGGGAGCGTAAGGCAGCAGCAAAAGTCTCAGTGTGCTAACATCATAGGGACCCCACCAGGTCACCCTCGTGGAACCCTGGGGCAGCAGCTCCTGTAGGTTATTTCGGGTCTGAGCTCACTGCACAATTTATAGGGAGTATCCAGTCCCATCTCGACCCAGGTCTCAAGTGAAATATGCAAGGGAGGAGAGGGAGGGGGGGTGGAGAGACCACCCCAATCTAAAATTAGGCCCAGTCACTGTTAATCACTGCAAGGGGCCTGAAGGGCATATGTCCAGCTGCTCCAATTGGTGTTCCCACATAAGTGTATCATAGGGTTGTCCTCCCATCCTACCAGCCCCCCCAGGTTCAGAAAAAAAGGGGGGGAGGAGAGGCCAGGAAACCACCATGGTGACCACCTCCGGCAGCTGCGCCAGTATCCCTGACTTTGACAATCATCGGGACCACCCCTGAAGTCTCTCCCCCCCCCACAACCCCCAGTGCCCCAGTGTCACTGGTTCAACAAACACCATCCCTGTCTCCAGAGCCCTCACCAGTGTACAGATCCCGAGACCCAAACCCCATGTCATAATTTTACCATTTTATCATTTTATCATCTGACAGGCAGTAGGGTGGCTTAAATAATCAGCCTGCCCACCGCTGAGCTGCCAAGTACATCCGTGGCTCCAAAGTAGGGCCTGGTCGTACAGCAGCCGCTCTCTAAGTCAGCTAATGAGGGGTATTACTGTATATAACTGCAGGCAGCTGCTGATTAGTAAACTTGAAGGGGAAGGGCTCTGCAGATCTGGGATAAATTTAAAACTACCTTACCCCTTCTCTGCCAAGTCTCCTTCCTCCAGCTCCTGTTAGTAGGTTATCTGCAAAACAGAGTATAGAGGGGTCTCCATCATACTGAGGGAGACATCATGTTAAGTGTTGGTTTGAGAACCTGTCACACGAGGGAGGAGAGAAGCTAGAAACACATCAATGACTTAGGGTTAATTCACACAGTATAAAATATTAGCAGGAGGTTATTCAGCAAGTGTAAAAAGAGAATTAGTAAGCTGGGACTTATCTGAGAGTTAGTAGTGCTGAGCAAAGGACGCTGAAAATTCAGTAGTTAAGAGTCCTGGAGTTTGAGTACTGTCCAAAGCAGTTCCAGCTAGTTATTTCAGCAGGGGGATTAAAGGTGTATGCTTCCGATGAGGCAGGCCCTCTTCCTGGGTTAAGGAAATCCAATGAGTGCCAGCCTAGTTTTTCCCTCAGCGCAGCATCTCTCCTGAAAGCTGAGCTCGAGATGTTGGGGTATGACTCCGATTGTGGAGCGAGTCGGCGATTTTTTGAATGGCTTCAGCGCCTTTGGTGTCTCCAGGATTCTCGCTGTCCTAAGTGCCATACCTGCTGTGAGAGCTTTGCAGTGAGTATGCCCCTGGGAGGTGTGTGGGAGCATCTCCTATCCTCAAGAGAGAGAAAGGAGACGGAGTTATAGAGGTCACAGTGATGGGAGAGAGAGAGAACATGAAGTGCATCAAAGCGGCAGAAGGAGTTGAAGAGGGTGTCCAATCTGGCAAGGGAGGTTTTGGGAGCAGCATTAAAGACTATGTCACCATAGTCAAAAACTGGGAGGATCATTTTCTGTATTACAGTGCAGCGGGATGCAGCTGCAGTTACGGTAGAGGGCACCAAGCTTGGGGTGGAGTTTTTTGGCAATTGCATCCATGTGTACAGAAACATCGAGGTGTCTGTCAAGTCAGAAACCAAGATACTTAGCAGAGGAAGAATTCTCCAGTTTAGTCCCATCGAGGGTGTGGAAGGAAGGCAAGGAGGGGAAGCGGGACAATCTCTGACTAGTGTTAAAGGTTATGGAGATAGTCTTTTTGGCATTAAGGAATAGTTGATGTGAAACTAGCCGGCGCTGGATATTGTCAAAGTCCAGCTGTAGGGTGGCAGTGACACTAGACGGGGACGAGCCAGATGTATACAGAACAGTGTCATCTGCATACATGTGGATGCTAGAAGAGGAGCTGACAAGGGGAGGTCATTAAGAAAAATGGAGAAAAGTTGGGACTCCCAAATATGAACACTCGGCGAATATTCTAAATAAGATATTCACACAGCCCTAGTATGTGCTAAGCTGGTTGTGGGGAGGCTTAGGTCTGTGTATGCACTAAGCTTGTTGTAGGACATGTCTGCTGAGTGTATACTCTATGCTGCTTGCAGGGTCGCCTTACTCTGTGTATTCTCTATGCTGATTGTGGGGTGGCTCTTCTCAGTGTATACTCTATGCTGGTTATGGGTGGCCCTGTTCTGTGTATACTATATGCTGGTTGTGGGGCAGCCCAGCTCTGTGTATACTCTATACTGGTTACTGGGTGGCTGTGCTCTGTGTAGTCTCTATGCTGGTTGTGGGGTGGCCCTGCTCAGTGTATATTCTATGCTGGTTGTGGGTGGCCCTGCTCGGTGTATACTCTATACTGATTGTGAGTGGCCCTGCTTGGTGTATACTACATGGTGGTTACGGGGAGGCCCAGCTCTGTGTATACTCTATACTAGTTACAGGGTGGCTGTACTCGGAGTAGTCTCTATGCTGGTTCTGTGGTGGCCCTGTTCAGTGTATACTCTGCTGGTTCTGGGTGACCCTGCTTGGAGTATACTATATGCTGGTTACAGGGCAGCCCTGCTTGACGTATACACTATACTGGTTACAGGGCAGCCGTGCTCTGTGTAGTCTCTATGTTGGGTAGGCTGGTTGTGAGGTGGCCTTGCTCGGTGTATACGCTGCTGGTTGGGGGGGGGTGGCCCTGCTTGGTGTATACTATATGCTGGTTGCAGGGCAGCCCTGCTTGGCGCATGCTCTACGCTGGTTACAGGGTGGCCATGTTCTGTGTAGTCTCTGTGCTGGACAGGCTGGTTGTGTGGTGGCCCTGCTTGGTGTATACTCTGCTGGTTGGGGATGGTCCTGTTTGGTGTATATGTATACTATATGCTGGTTGCAGGGCAGCCCTGCTTGGCGCATGCTCTACACTGGTTACAGGGTGGCCATGTTCTGTATAGTCTCTGTGCTGGACAGGCTGGTTGTGTGGTGGCCCTGCTTGGTGTATACTCTGCTGGTTGTGGGTGGCCCTGCTTGGTGTATACTCTGCTGATTGTGGGTAGCCCTGCTTGGTGTATACTATATGCTGGTTGCAGGGTGGTCCTGCTTGGTGTATGCTATATGCTGGTTGCAGGGTGGTCCTGCTTGGTGTATACTATATGTTGGTTACAGGGTGGCCCTGCTTGGTGTATACTATATGCTGGTTGCAGGGTGGTCCTGCTTGGTGTATACTATATGCTGGTTGCAGGGTGGTCCTGCTTGGTGTATACTATATGCTGGTTGCAGGGTGGCCAAGCTCTGAATAGTCTCTATGCTAGTTGTTGGGTAACCTGCTCGGTGTATACTCTATGCTGTGTAGTCTGTATGCTGCTTGTGGGCCTCCCTGCTTGGTGCATACTGTATGCTGGTTGTTGGCAGCCCTGCTGTGTTAGTCTATGCTGGTTCCGGGTACTCTGCCTCTGTGTGTGTGTGTGTGTGTGTGTCTGTGTGAGTGTGCATTTTTACTCTGTTACTCTATGTGGGTTACTCTTCGTATTCTCCATGCTGGTTGCAGGCAGCTGCACCTAGTGTATACTCTATCTTGGCAAGGCAAGGCAAATTTTATTTTAAGACGCCCAATCCCTGGAGCTTTGGGTGCCGTACACAAGACATACAACTAAAGAATAAATAAAAACAACACACCAATAAATAAAACAGTATTAAATAAACAATTATGATAGAATAAAATCAGAAAGATAAATAAATAAATAGGTAGGTGGGGGGTGGGGATGGAGTCAGCAGTCTAGCCAGAAGCAACAAAATTCTGGAGCTCCTGAGAAAAGCCTTCTTTTGAATTTAAAAAAAGAATATTTCAACCTCCAAATCAATACCAGACTCTATCAAATCTCTGAGACATCGCTTTCTGCATCATTGGAAGTACATTTCCTGCCATTATTGGGAAAACTAAGCCAACTAAACAGGACTTCTGTGTCCAAACAGCCAGAACAAGATGATGGAGCCTCTGCTTCACCTGCTACAGAGAACACTTCGGCCTCGTCGCAATCTCTCCAAATTGCAGTTAACGCTCTAACAAAAACTGCTCAAGGAATAGACCACAAGTTGGATTCCTTTTCAGTGTGATTTCAGGCTATTGAAACTCAACGTGATGCCATGGGGGAAACAACTAAAACTGTCGAAGCAGCAGCGGGGAAGGCCCTTGCAACTACAGCTACCCCAATTAAGGAACAAACTGCTTTACGGAGTTGTGTGGAGCAGCTAGAAAATACAGTACATGCAGCCAACATTTGAATTCTTGGCCTTCCTGAAGGCGCTGAGGGGGATAACCTAGTGGCTTACTTAGGCGCGTGGCTTCCTACCATAGCGGGCTTCAGTGCTGCGAATCTTGCACGGGCATACAGGATCACTCTCCATAGGCCATCCTCTAGCCTGGACAACCCCCGTACCATCTTGGCTACCCTATCCTTGGCAGCAGAATGTGATCTGGTCCTGGGAGCTCTGCGGAATAAAAGCCCTATCCATCATAAAGAATCCCGAATTTTGTTTTTCCCTGACCTAGCATACGCAACCAGAATGCGTCGTAAGGCTTTTGATGGAGTCAAAAATAAATTGAGGAACCTCGGCATATCGTACTCGATCACCTTCCAGGCTCATCTCTGCTTTGTTGATGGGTGCAGACAATACCGCTTCACTGATCCGAAAGAAGCGGGTGCATGTGTCGAGAGGATTGCAGCTCACAAAATCCAGGAGGAATGGCTCTCCGATAAAGAATCCGAGGATGATTAAACACTGGGACTGTAATGACTTGCCCTTGCTATCTCAGACTGTTGAGCTGGTTAACCTACTTTTACTTACTCTTTATAACCTTGATGCCCTGATAAACATCTCTTTTTCTGTTTTAGGGGGAGGGTGTCTAAGAATGTTGCTCGGCTGGATTTAACCCGACTCCTCATTGTGACTTTTTCTCTACTTACTAAGTTTAACACCCCTCTCATATACGACATGGATTCTTTCACATGTAATCAGTTTTGGACGCTATGCAGTACAAAGAGATATTGGGCTAGTGACTTATTTTGGCTTCCCATAAGTCTCGACAGCACCGTTAATGGCCTATAAGACTTACACAATTCAATGCAGAGCTTACCTTTCTTCTTACTTTAAAAACGACTTACGTTACTTGTGTCCAGAGGGTGTGTTATTATAGGTAACTACTAATGGGAGGTTGCTTATCCTTTTCGTTTCAGTAAGTTAAACCTTGCTTTGGTTCTGCAATCAGACTCTCTAAAGGAGACGGCTTCATCACTCCTGGCCCTCACTTAGCCTATATCATATAAGTGAAGTGGTCCTGGGCTGGTCTCAAGCTCACTAAAATATTCTTTATCTTATTTATTGGGCAAGAGTGTAGCCACTAGAACCCGTATTTGCACCTTAATCTTGTATATACTGGGGGTGTCTGGCTAAATGGGTATATCGGGGGGCTTTATAGGAGCTCTGGAATGTAGAACTTCTATGTACTACTACATAAGAAATATAGTTAAGGACCTGGTACGGTCAGTTATATTATGATGCTTTGACCTTTGGGAAACTAATAGATGGGGCACTGACTGGATATGTGGCTCCTAATGTTACTTTGTATTCTTTTACATGTATTAGGCTTTTACCGCCAAACGCTGTACCAATTGTAGTATGTAATCACACTCCTTTGTAATGTATAAGGATCATCTTTCATGTCTGCTACATGCTCAGAAAACTATTGTTTTATGCATCTGTATAAAATTATAAATAAAAAGTTAAAAACAAAAAATAGGTAGCCTGGGACAGAAGCTGTTTCACAGTATGTCAGTACCAAGGCAGTATTTAAAAGATAGGGTCAGGGAAAGCTTGATTAAACAAGAAGGCCGTGAGGTGGGCCTTGAATACCTCTACTGAAGGGGCCTCCCTTACAGCTGGAGGTAGCAAGTTCTACAGGACGGGGCTGGCAACACTAAAAGCTCGGTCGCCGTCAGTTTTTAACCTCATCCGGGGAATCGCAAGGAGACCCCTGGAGGAGGAATGGAGGGAGCAGACTGAGGCAGCAGATGTAAGAAGGTAGGCCAGGTAACCAGGGACCAGGCCAAGTAGGGCCTTGAAGGTGAGCAAGCCACCTTAAAGAGCACTCTCCACCTGACTGGCAGCCAGTACAGTTCAAGCAGCACTGGGGTGATGTGGCAGTACTTGGGCTACCCTATCAACAACCTGGTGACTGCGTTCTGCACCAGCTGTAGCTGGCAGAGGGTACCTCCTGAGACCTCGAGGTAGCGTGCATTACAGAAGTCAAGCCTCAACGTCACGAAGGCATGCACCAAGGTAGGGAGGTCCACGGGCAGAACTAGAGGCTTGATCCTGGCGATATTCCTCAGATGATAGAAACTGGTACGGACAATGGACGACACCTGGGATTCAAATGTCAGTCCACTGTCCAGGATAACGCCAAGGTTGTGCACCCTAGTGGAGGCCTTCAATGGCACAAAACCCAGGAAAAGTCCTGTCTCTGCACCAGAAGCTATCCTATCACGCCCTCTGTTCGACTCCACTGCCAGTACCTCTGTCTTATTGGGGTTCAGTCGCAACCAACTGGAGGTCATCCAGTCATTGATCTCAGGAAGGCAATTATTTAGCATGTCCACTGCATTGGATGTCCGAGGGGCAAAGGAAAGGTACAGCTGGGTATCATCAGCATAGCAATGAAAACCCAGACTGTACTTCTTAATGAGCTCTGGGGCAGCATGTGCGTGGCGAACAACATCGACGACAAGACTGAACCCTGAGGTACTCCACAAGACAGAAGGCTGGGGGGGAGGAGGAGGAGAAATTCCCCATCACCACCCTTTGCCTCCTGCAGATGACAGTGCCGGCAAGTCCACAAAATTCACTCAGGCAGTTGATCCAGAAACAAATGATTTGATACCTTTTATTGGACCAACGTGGATGTTCTGTAACATCCATGTTGGTCCAATAAAAGGTATCAAATTATTTGTTTCTGGATCTGTTCTTAAATGGACCAATACGGCACCTACAACACAATTTTTTGCTCAGGCAGTTGAGTAACACACAATGGTCCACCGTGTCAAAAGCTGAGGAGAGCTTGAGGAGACCAAGAATTGTCCCCTCCCCTCAATCTCTTGCCATGAGGAGGTCATTATGCACCTGAACTAACGCAGTTTCTGTGCTATGCCTCACGCGAAACCCAGACTGCAGGGGCTCATGTAGATCATGGGCCACGAGGTGCTCCTCAAGCTGAAGCACCACAACCTGGTCGCTGGGCGGGAGTGCCTGGTGCATACTCTATTCTGGTTGCAGGGTGGCCCTTCTCTCTGTATACTGCATGCTGGTTGTAGGGCGGCCCTGCCCTCTGCATATTCTATGCTAGTTGTGGGGCGGCCCTGCTCTCTGTATATGCTATGATGGTTGCGGGTGGCCCTGCTCTGTGTATTCTCTATGCTGGTTGTGGGGCATTATCGCTCTGTGTATTCTGTATGCTGGTGGTCCTACTCTTTGTATGCTGTATGCTGGTTGCGAGAAAGCAGCTCCTGGTGTATACTCTATGCTGGTTGCGGAGCGGTATCGCTCTGTGCATTCTCTATGCTGGTAACGGGCGGTCCTGTCCGATTGTTTGCTCTATGCTGGTTGTGGGGCAAGAGCTGCCCCTGGTGTATATACTCTATGCTGGTTGCGGGGCCGCAGCGCTCTGTGCATTCTCTACGCTGGTAGCGGGCGGTCCCGTCTGATTGTTTGCTCTATGCTGGTTGCGGGGCAGCTCGCTGCCCCTGCTGTATACTCTATGCTGGTTGCGGGGCGGCAGCGCTCTGTGCATTCTCTACGCTGGTAGTGGGCGGTCCTGTCTGATTGTTTGCTCTATGCTGGTTGCGGGGCGGCATCGATCTGTGCATTCTCTGTGCTGGTAGCGGGCGGTCCCCGTCTGATTGTTTGCTCTATGCTGGTTGCGGGGCGGCAGCGCTCTGCGCATTCTCTACGCTGGCTGCGGGCGGTCCCGTCTGATTGTTTGCTCTATGCTGGTTGCGGGGCGGCAGCTGTCATTTCCCAGCAGGCCTCGCGGCGGCAGTAAGAGCAGCAGCGGCGGCGGCCCCGGAGCTCGAGCGCTCGGTTGTCTGCGGCGGCGGCGGCGGCAGCAGAGGAGGGAGCGACAGTGCCGGAGTGGGCAGGGCAGCAGTGATGTCGGAGCCGACGGTGGCGGACACCCGCCGCCTCAACTCGAAGCCGCAGGACTTGACGGACGCGTACGGGCCGCCCAGCAACTTCCTGGAGATCGACGTGTTCAACCCACAGACGGTCGGCGTTGGCCGTAACCGCTACACCACCTACGAGGTCCGCATGCGGGTGAGTAGTGAGAGGCGGGGCCGGGGGCTGTAGTTGTGATGGGGATAACTGGAGACTTGATTGCCGGAGTGATAATGGAGGAGCCGGGGACTGGGCCCCGGGAGTGGGTTGACGCCCCGTCCCACTCCCGGTGTGAGGTCCAGTTAGGGCCGGAGAAGTAGGGTGCTGCTGCTGGGGAGAGACACCCGCGCTGCCCGACTCCCGGCGGGCTGTGAGGGGACTCCGGTTATATAGAGTGGCTGGGGGTCTTCAGCTCAAGCAGAATGTGAGGGCATTGGGCCAGCTGACAGATTGGAATGTGTGGAACTCCATCCTCCGAGTTGAATGAAGGGTGAAATGTGCGGGACCCTCGCCCGATATGTTTGTGTTTTTGCGGGGAATTGACTCCAGGCAGGACGTGAGTGGCCCTGTCTGACTTGGGGTGGGGCCCTTGAGGTCGGGCAGTATGTGAGATTATTTTTTTGGGGGGTTTGAGCGTACTGTACTGTACTCTGTGGGGAAGCAGGATGTGAAGGCTCCCCCTCCAGGGTGTTGTGTGGTGATGGGAGAAGGGTCTTGTTTTGAGTTTAGTCAGGATAGGAGGATATTGGGGAGGTTGAGTGCAGGTTGAAGTGTGGGGAACTTCACTTTAATGGGTCATGGGGCTCAAAAAGGGGAAAATGTGTTGGACCCCCCCCCATATGAAGTGTACATGACTCTTCTCAGAAAGTGTGTGTGGTGTGGGTCTGACTCCTGGCAGGATGTGAGACCCCACCCTCTGGTATTGGGCAGAAGGTTCTGAGTTTACGCAGAATGTGAGGGCACTGGAGAGGCTGAATACAGGTTGGAAATGGTTTTTGCTAGGGTAGAAAGTAACCCTCCCCCTCCCCAGAGAGTGAGTGAGTGAGGGATGGCTGAGTCAAGGTGAGATTGGATGGATGTTTCTTTTAATTGTGGACTGGAGTTCAAATGTAAAATGAAAGACCCCCCACCCCAATGATATGAACACTGTGTCTGTGTATGATGTGACCATGGACATGCAGTTTTTGCTACAGTATTGTGACTAAGTCCAGAACTTGTTGAAATGGCTCTGCAATGCTTTGGATATACTGAAGGTTTTAAATGGAACAGCAGTTCATGATGATTGGGGGAGGGGGCACTTAAATTTTCTTTGTGAGTAAAGCAGTGATTCTTTGCACCCCTTCATGCCCTGAAAATTTGTTCTCAAAAGCAGGCCCCAAAAAAAAAAAAAGTGTTATGGATACTGAGGGCAGAGTCAGACGAGACAAGAGGTGACAGAGTAGCTTGTATTGAGAAGTAGGCTCCTTGCCCGAAGTGCTGGTTAAGTTGTGCAGTTGTTGTCACGTGAGCTAGCTTGTACTAAGCTCCACTGACTTGTTTTTTTCAAAATTATAAAACATGCTGAGAATCCAGCCTTCCAATTGGTTAAAACCATGTTTGATTACTACATGGGTTTATTTATTAACTCTTTCTTAATCCAGGAAAAACTTAGAGATTCATAGATGTGTGACAGCAGAAAAGGACCAAACTAGGCCCACCAAGTCTGCCCATTTGCCCGGACCTGTGCCCCCCCCTTTTTTTTTTTTTTTTAACACTCCCATGCCCTTTTGAATCTCTCCACTGTTTCCTCTCCAACGATTGCTTCTGGGAGTCTGTTCCACTTTTCTACGACTCTCTCTGAGTAATAGTATTTTCTAATGTTACTGCTGAACTGTCCTCCCTCCACCTGCAGGCCATGCCCCCTCGTCCTCTGACTTCCTTTCATCTTGAAGAAGCTCCTCCCTGGCACCCTGTTTATACCCTTAAGGTACTTGAAGGTCTCTATTATGACCCTCCTCTCCCTCCTCTGCTCCAGGGAGTACATGTTAAAATCTCTCAACCTTTCTTCATAGGATAGGTGGCTTAACCCTTTTACCATTTTTGTCGCTCTCCTCTGAACACACACTATCCTCCCCACATCCTTCCTGAGGTATGGCCTCCAGAATTGGACTCCGTACTCCAAGTGTGGTTTAACCAAATGGGTGTACAAGGGTACTATAGCCTCCCTATTCCTACTGGTGATTCCCCCTTCCGATGCATCCCAGCATTACACTCCCTCTAGCCACTGCCCTCCCACCTTCAGGTCCCCGGATATAATGATGCCTAGGTCCCTTTCTTGCTCTGTCTCCTCCAGCTCTCTGACCCCATCCCCATACGGTATCCTGCCTTCTGATTTCTGCAGCCCAGATGCCTGATTTTACATTTTTCTGCATTGATTTCAAGCTGCCACCTTTTTATCCATGCCTCAAGTCTCCCCAAATCTCTCTGCATTTGTTCCACCCCTTTCTCCGTGTCCACCCTACTGCAGATTTTGATATCATCCGCAAACATACTCACACCCCCCTCGAGGCCCTCCACGATGTCTCCTACGAATATATTGAACAGTAGGGGCCCCAGCACTGATCCCTGGGGGACCCCGCTCGTGACCTTGTCTTCCTCGGATGCCACCCCATTTATTATGACCCTCTGCCTCCTTTTCCCCAGCCAGTTTCCCACCCATTTGACTACCCTTTGCCCAATCCCCAGTGCTGCCATTTTACACAACAGCCCCACATGAGACACTGAGTCAAACGCCTTTCTGAAATCCAAATAAGCTACATCTACCGCTCTCCCTGATCTAGTTCCTTGGTGATCCCATCAAAAAACTCACTCAAATTTGTTTGACAGGATCTGCCCCTAGTAAACCCATGTTGTCTTGGATTCATCAGGCCGTTTGTCTCCAGGTAGCTGGAGATCCTGCCTTTTACTAGCTTCTCCATGAGCTTGCCTACCACTGATGTCAAGCTCACGGGCCTGTAACTTCCCACTCCTCCCTCCCCCCTTATGCAGAGGGACCACATTTGCATGCCTCCAGTCCTTTGGCACCACCCCCGTTTTCAGGGACCAATTGAAGAGTGCAGTCAAGGGTCCTGCCAATACCTCCTTTAGCTCCCTTAACACCCTTGGGTGCACCCCGTCTGGCCCCATTGCCCTGTCTACCTTCACGCAGCCCAGTTCTTCCAATACTTCCTCCACGAGAAACGACCTCCTCTCTACCCCCCCTTCCCCAGCCATTTCATTACCTGCTCTACTGCCTTCTTCTCCTCCTTCCTCCCTCTTGAACATTGAGCAAAAGTAGGTGTTTAGTATGTCTGCCTTTTCTCTGTCTCCTTGTAGCGCCACCCCCACTTTTGTTCTTACCTGGAGAATCCCCTGCCTAGTCATCCTTTTTTTTTATTTACATATCGAAAGAAAGTCTTATCCCCTTTTTTGACCCCTCTCGCTATTCGCTCCTCTGTCTGTGCCTTTGCCCTCCTTACCTCTACCCCAGCTTCTCTCTGGCTCACCTGGTATTTTACCCAGTTTGCTTCCGTCTGAGTTGTCTTGAACCTCCTAAAGGCTTTCCTTTTTGTCCTTACCTTTTTTGCTACTACACTCGTATACCACAGAGGTTTTCTCTTCCTCTTATTTTTACTCTCTCTATTAGCACATATGTCAATGGTCCCTACAATAGCTTCCTTAATCTTCCCCTACTTTGCCTCCACCTCCATCAACTCCCCCTCCCCCGCAATGCTCTCTCCACTATTTTCCCCCATTCTCCTGAAGTCCATCCTCCTGAAATCCAGGACCTTTAACGTAGACTGGTGAACCTCTGCAGTGTTTCTCATTTTAAACCTGATCGTGTTGTGGTCACTTGTACCGAGATTTTCCCCCACCGCTACCTCTTCCAATCTTCCCCCATTCATCAGGACCAGATCAAGAGTAGCTCTAGCCCTGGTTGGCTCCCTAACCAGTTGATTTAGGAGGGCCAACTGCAGGGAGTCCAATATTTCCCTGGTGCTGATTGAAGCAGCCAAAAGGGTGTTCCACTCTGCGTCTGGTAGATTTAGGTCCCCCATCAGCACCACCTCTCTCTCCCCCACCCCCCCCTTGCCACCATTCTCACAAACTCATCAGTCATACTTCTGTCCACAGATTCGTGCTGAGCTGGGGGTCTGTACACCACCCCCATACGCACCGAATCCCCTTTCCCCACTGCCAACGAGACCCAGAGTCCTTCTGCCTCTCCCCACTTACCCTGCAGTTCTGATGCCCTGATACCCTTCTTTACATAGTGTAATCCCCCCTCCCTGTCCTTCCTGAACAACTTGTACCCTGGTATCTCCATTTACTCATCCCTGCTGCTGGTGGCATCACGTTTCTGTTACCCCCGCTGTGTCAAGGTCCTCCTCCTGCCATTTTTGCCATTAGAGCAGGGATCTTTCTACCCAGACTTCTGGCATTCGCGCACATAGCCCTCCATGCCCCTCTCTCCTCCTTCCCTGTATGTTTGTCTCCTTTACCCTTTTGCTGTGTATGTAGGGCTTTTTGCTCCCCTCCTGCCTCAACAGCCGGGCTTTTCCCTGTCTCCCCCCCCCTTGTTAAGTTTAAATGGTAGCTTCTGTCCACATAATCATCCAGTTTACATTTGAGCACTTCTTTTCCCTTCCCCGTTTTAGGCACAGCCTATCCGGGGCATATAGGCTCGTGTCACTCCATCTTGACCCCCAATCTCCTATCACACCATACCCCTTCTGGGCACACCAACCTGCAAGCCAATCATTGAATTCCTCAATATTTTGCCTTGCCTCCATGCTGGCCCTTGGTACAGGTAGCACCTCCAAGAAGGACAGGGATTTGAAGTCCAAATTGCTGCAGAACCTGGCCAGTGCCATAAACCTGGCCTGCACCTCCATCACGCTGCTCTTTGCTAGGTCGTTTGTGCCTAGGTGGAAGATCAGATGCGTTTTCTTATCCATTTCTCTCCCCCTCGAGGGGATCCACTGGATAACTTTTGCAGCCATCATACTTGGCAGGCACTCCACCCATATTTTTTTCCCTCTCTCTTCTCCACCATGTAACTCCTTTTTATAGTAGAGTCCCCCACTATTAAGACTGTATCCCCTTTTTCCTCCTGGACACCCCTCCCTGCTGCCATTCTCCTCCTTTTTCAAATGTCTTCTTCTCCATGCCCCCCCCCCCCCCAATCTACCTGAGCCTTTCTCCCCTCATCCTCCATCTGTACCCTTCCCTGGGCCCCTTCCTGAATTTCTGGTTTCTTCGTGCCACCCTTACCCTCCTCTGAAGCTCCTCAATCCTCTCTTTCTCCAACCTGCTCTTCTTCCTCACCCAAATCTTGGTTTTCTGGCACTTCTGTTGTACTACCCTTCCTTGTGCATTACTCCCTTTGATCCCCCCCATGCTTTTCTCTCTTTATTGCCATGCACTGCTCCACTTCCCTTCCTGCCGAAACCCCCTTTCCCGCTTCCTGCCTGGTTTTATTCCACCCCACTTCCTCCTTTCCCTTTCTTATCTGTTCACGCTCCTCACTCCCCAGTCCCCTTGCTGCTAATCCTGGGTCCTCACTACCCCCGCTACCCTCTGCCCTCTTCCTGTACTACTCCCCTCTCTCTCTGGTCTCCTGTGACCTCCCTTCCCCTTGCCTAGTGTTACGGGCACTCCCGCATCCTGGGCTCCTCCTGCCAGGCTGCCCCATTCCCCCAGCCCACCTCCAGTTCCTCTATTTGTGCTTGAGATTTCAACCTCCTGTATATGTATGCAGGCCACCCCATGCCCCTTCCTTTTCCACTCTACCAGCTGTCTCAGAACTCCTTCTACTTCCTCCCTGAGCTTTGCCAGCTGGTGGCATACTGGGCAACCTCCAAATTTCCAAGCCCAGTCTAGTACCATGGCTGCTTCACACACCGTGCATCCAACCACCCTCCCAAAGATGCCAGCTCTAGCAACTTGAGGCCACATTCCTATTCTGTCTTGCGTCATTAGTCACTCTTCCCTTTTAATAATACTGTACTAGCACTTTTGCACCTACAATAGGTAGTTCCCTTTCTTCTAGCCTTTACAGACAACCACACATCAAGTTCCTGAATGCACTGTGCTCCAGTGTCCTGCACCGAAGAATACAAAAAACCTCTATCAATATTTAAAAAAAAAAAAAAATCCTCTAAACTCGGGTCCAGTAACCCAAATCGGGTACACCTCAAAGTTGGGTTAAAAAAAAAAAACAACCTCTCCATGTTCTTTACAACCACTAAAGTCAGGCCACTCCTTCTCCTAGGCTCCATCTCCTCTGCCTATTTAATAGAGATTGGAGTGGGTGGTGTGGGAAGAAAATACTGAAGACAGGATGGGTGCCTCAAGACAGGAGGGTGGCTCATGTAGTGCTTATCCACAAAGGGGGGTCTGGAGAGGAGATGGGGAATTGTAGGCCTGTCAGCCTAATGTCTGTGGTAGGCAGAGTAATGGAGGGCATTATCAAGGAGAGGCTTGGGAGGCAGCTGGAAAGGTTGGGGCACCGGGATGATAAACAGTAGGGTTTTCTCTCTCCTTATGCTGGTCTCCGGGCTTCACAACTACTGGGAGGTACCTCCTCTTGCCACGTGATAGGCAGGAACCCAAAGCTCTGCAGCCTGGACAACCTCCCTCCCACTTCCTGTGACCACCAGTTTTGCTTTCTGCCTGTCAGGGAGCAGGTGCTCTGCAGCAGAGCTGTCACTGTGGTGACAGGGCCGAAGACTTCAGGACTGTAAGTTTGGACAACCGGGAGAGACTTCCTACAGCCAGGCAATTGGAAAACACTCCCTGCATTATCAACAGCCGGGGCTGCAGGATACAGACCCCCCTCCTCCCCGACAAAAAAAAAAAAAAAGGAACCACCAGTATTAACTGGGGTCCATAACCTGGCTTAATGGTTAAAGGAATACGAGCCAGGAGTCCTGGTGACCGATGACCTGAGACCCGAGTTTGACCTCGCTTGGAATTTGAAATCTGGTCCACAAGTGTAGTTAAGCGTTTCTGTATCTGGATATGGGCCCTATCCCCCAGCAGGCCGAAGCAGGCCCCGACATGCTCCATAGTATGTCTTTGGATTAGCAGGGCTGCTCCTTCGAGCAGGAATGGCCTTGGGTGCAGACCCCCACAGTGGGCCCCTCGTGGAGTTATATGACTGGGTGGGGGGGGGATTCTGGACTGAACTAGGCCGGTGGACGTCCTATACCTGGATTTCAGCAAGGCGTTTGATTCGGCACCCCATAATGGTCTGATAAAGCTGGGGGAGGGGATGGGGGGAGTGGAAGGGGAGTTGCTCAGGTGGGTGGAAAATTGGCTTATTGGGCAAATACAGGAGGTAATGGTCAGTGGGATAGTCTCCTCCCCCAGGAAGGTAATCAGTGGTGTCCTCCAAGGTTCAGTATTGGGGCCACCCCTGTTCAATGCCGATGTCTGATATAGGGAGGGGGGTTAGGAATAGGCCGAGTCTCTTTGTGGATGACTCAAAACTGGGAGCACTGCTGGATGGGGAAGAAGCGACAGAGACAGTCCACAGGGACCTGGAGGGGTGGTCAAGGAGGTGTGACTGAAGTTTAATGCTGGGAAATGTAAGCTGCTGCATTTGGAGGTCAGAAACCCGGGCCATGTATTCACCCGGGGTCACACTGCAAGCTACATTGGTGAGAGGGATCTAGGGGTGGTGGTAGATGTCAAAATGAAGAATAACTCTGAAAATTGTAGAAGAACCGCAGCAAAAGCAAACAGGATACTGGCCTGCATAGCCAGGGGGATTACGTCCAGGAGGAGGGAGGTGATCCTCCCTCTGTGTAATGCCTTGGTCAGGCTGCAGCTCGAGTAAAGTGTACAGTTCTGGAGCCCTCATCTGAAGGACATAGCACTGCTGGAGGGGGTTCAGAGGAGGTCTACCAGGATGATTCAGGGCATGGGGGGAGGCCCTGTGAGGAAAGACTGAAAGAGCTCAGGCTGTACACACTAGAGGAGAGACGGGGGAGACATGATAGGGGTCTTCAAATATGTGAAAGGAATAACTAAGGGCGGAACCAATGAGCTGTTCAGGCTAATGAAGGGAGGGGACAACCAGGGGGCACTAGTGGAAGCTGGAGGGGGAAACTGCAGGGGGGAAACATAGGAGACATTACTTCACTGAGAGAGTGGTGGAGCCATGGAGTCGCTGTCCAGGAGGCTGGTGGAGGAGGGCACAGTGGAGGGCTTCAAGAAGGGGTGGGACAGGTACAAGGGGAAACTGAAGCCAAAGACCCTCTCGGGCTGGGGGGGGTGGGAAAGCGAGCACCCACTAGGTGGCTGGCTACTGAGCAGACATTATGGATCATCAGGCCTATTCTGCAGGCTTTTAGTATGTTAGTGAGTAGTGGGAGCTAGCACAGTGGGGAGGGGGATTCATATATGCATGGGATAGGCACAAGGGAACCCTAGAGGTGGATAGGAAAGGCTAAAGCCAGTGACCAAGTAGTCAGTGACTGTTGATGCAGGCAGGGAATACGGGCAGACTGGGTGGCCTAGGGTTCCTTAACTGCCATCAGATATTATGTCACTATAATAACACAAATCAAAAACAGCAAAGTTCCCCCAAAATTGGCACCAGTGAAGCAAAGAATAAAAAAGGTTCAGTTACAGTTCATAGGCACAACAGCATATATTGGGTACATACTAGGATAAATGCAGATGGAAAAGCAGCAACTACAAGTCAGCAGTTACAGGAACATTTGATTTTGTTCAAGTGCACCTTTAACCTTTTTTTTTTTTTTTTTTTTTTTAAAAGCCTCCAAGTGTGGAACAGTTTTGAAGAGATGCAGGCAGAGCTTTCCCGAGGGAAGAAGCCAAATTGCATAATGCATAAACCAAGTATTGATACGTGTGCTGATACTGTATGTACATATAGTGGTAATGTCTAAGATTTAAAAGCCGTGCCTATAGGTTTCAATGAAAGAATTGGAGCGGAGTTGCTCTGATGACATCATCACATCGGTGCCATTTTGTGAGCCGAGAAGCAGCTCGTCTGGGGGTTTGTTTACATTTTGGGGAAATGTTTGCAGGGTTCCGACCAGCTGGATAAAGTGGAAGATGTTTAAGATTATCACCAGGTAACTTGGCATCACTGACTTTCACTAGGCAGGAGTTTTTGTGATTTCTCTTACCCTGAGTTTGCTTGTTTAATTATCCTTTAAGTCCCATAAAGCATGCACCAGAAATGTTCAGCCCATTACATGTAGTTGTAATTTTTGCCCAGAAAATGTACTCTGACTTGTGACAGCTGTGTTTCTAGGAGCATCCTGGGTGGTGGGGTACATAGACCTGTTTTATTGACTGGACACAAACAACACAGCAGTGCACACAAATATTTCTCTAAGTAGACCAAAAAAATTGAGATTGGGTAGGTAGGACGGGGGAGAGGGGGGTTGCCTTTGTATGGCTTCTCCTGTGGTCCATCCAGGAGATTTTCACTACATCTCAGCCGAGGAGGTACACCTGCTTAAGTAGACTGAATGTTTTCAGGCTATTGTCAAAGTTTGACCAAGTTCTTCTGCTGGTGCTGCTCTTGACTCCTCCTCACCACTCTGTATGGTTGTATTGGACTCGTACAATAAGTGCTGTTGACTGTTTTAACTTTAACTTGGAGAGGCACCAGATAGATGTGGGCAGAAGGGACATTGGTGAACATCATATCTGAAGGACAGCACCTTAACGGTGCAACACACCCACGGGTTTATTTATTTAGTTTCTGTTAATCAGGAAAGGAGGACTAGGCAATTCTTCCTATTTTCAGCCTCGTCCAGGGGTGGGGTGGATACCGATGAAAATAAACTGACATTGCACCAGATTAAGCTACTGGTGGTATTTTTAGTGAATGGGGAACTTTTGCCAGGGCGCCAGGGAAATTTCAGTACTCTTCAAGAAGTTCCATGGATCTTTAACGTCCACCTGAAGAACCACCAAAGAAGCAGATGGGACCTCGGTTTTAACGTCTCATCCAAAAGGTGGCACCACGGGAATGTAGCACCCCCTTCATGCTGCATTGTCATGTCAGCACTGCGATTTAACCCAAGTTCTTCGTATGGGAATGGAACCCATAGACTTCTGATCTTCCGGCCTTAGAGGTGTGCAATATGCTGAGTCGCTGACACTGCAGAATGCACTGTTAGTATTGGGTATTGGCACAAGATGCTGGCGTGGTACCTGACGTGATGACCTTCTGCGCCCAGGAGCGAGAGCACAACCTAATCAGCCACTGATAGTAAGACCCATTAGTAGTAGGTAGCCTGCTACATGCCACAAACGTGTTGCCCATTTGGTGATGCAGCAGTGAAACTGAGTGTGCCTCTTTGTGATGGTCACTGTTTTCTCTTTGAAAAGTAAGAGGGTCTTTTTGTTAATCAAGGCAGCAGGCTCCTCCTGATTTTAGCAAGCTTTACTGTTTTAAAAATATATATAGATAGAGAGAGAGAGGCGCGTATATATAGATATAGATATAGATATAGATATAGATATAGATATAGATATAGATATAGATATAAGAGAGAGAGAGCCTACAAGTGAATCAGCACCCAGAGCCACAGTACCTTTTATTCTGCATACAGTGGTCTCTCGTTCAGGAACATTAGGAGTGGAGCATTCCACTTCACAGCCAGGGGGAGGGTGGCTTCATTTAATTTTGAAAAAAAAAAAAAACTAACTTCTGGCTAACTTGTGATTTTATAAGTTGAAAGGGCCTGTGCAGGGTGTCTCTTATGGTATGAGACTCTTTTCTTGAGGTTTAGGCAACAGAACCACTGAACTTTGCTTTGCGCTCCTCTCAACTAGCCCTCGCTCTGGAAGTATTTTGTTTTGAGACTTGACTCTGTCTTTTCCCCCACGAGTATACTAACATGCCAGCAGAATAGGCCTAGCGGTCTTTCGTGTCTGCTCATTTGGTCAGCCCCAACCCTGGGAGCTGACCTTGCTGCCCCCCTCTCCCTCTCTGGCTTCTCCCTTCCCAGTCCCTGATATTCTCGCTGCACTAGATTTTGCTTCTAGAACCCTTCCCCTATACCTGTCCCACCCCCTCTTGAACCCCTTCACCAGCCCCCTAGGCAGCACATTCCATGGCTCCACCACCCTCTCAGTGAAGTAGCACCTCCTCCTTTCTCCCCTGAATCTCCCCAGCTTCCACCCATGCTCTCTAGTCTCCCCCCCCTTCCGGAGCACCCTGACTGCTTCTCTATACCCCTTCATGTACCTGAAGACCTCTATCATGTCACCTCCCCGGTCCCTTCTCTCTTCCAATGTGTACATATTTAGCGCTTCGAGCCTCTCCCCATAGGTCCTATCCGCCAAGCCCCGTACCATTTTGGTTGCCCTCCTCTGGACCCTTTCCAGGAGTTCAGTGTCCCTCTTTAAATGTGGCCTCCAAAACTGCACGCAGTACTCGAGGTGCGACCTCACCAAGCAGTTATACAGTGGGAGTATCACTTCCCTTCTTCTGGAGGTGATCCCCTAGCGATGCATCCTGTTGGCCTTTGCCACTGCCTTCCTACAAGTCTCCGAGTTGTTCATCTTGACATCCACCACCCCCAGGTCCTTCTCAGCCATCGACTTGTAGCACCCCCCTCCCCGAAGGTGTACACTTGGCCCAGGTTTCTGGCTCCCAGGTGCAGTACCCTACATTTCCCTGCATTGAACCTCAGCTTCCACTTTCTATACCACCTTTCCAGAGTCTCCAGGTCCCCCTGTAGGGCCACCCTCCCCATCCACCACCGCACCCAGTTTTGAGTCATCCACAAGAGACTCCTTTCACGCCTGATACCCTTTCTTATATCAGAGACGTAGGCCTATACAGCTTTATTTTTCTTTATACTTTGTCGTGACTGAGGTGCAGCATCTTGCAGTCTTTTGGGAGGGTGGCTGTTGTCTCCCAAGTGTTACGGTTGAGAGGGACTGAAGTACAGGAAGGTCAGGGCCACACCATGATATGGTTGTTTTGATGGGTTTAGAACCCAGATCTTTCTCTCTATCCTCAGTGGTGTCGTGCTTCTGTCCTGTTTCACAAGTGATATGTAACCCCAAGGGGACGCTATCCCAAGGGCTACTACCCCTGCCTGACTTGCTGCTAACAGGTTGAGGGGCCTGGATCCGATGGCAAGTGCCTTCACCCAGAGGTTGGGGTTAACGCAATCTGCTGTGACTTGGTCACAGTCCTCTGGGTCACTGCAACCCCCCTTTCCTCCCACTAGTGGCCCACACAGGTCAATCCCAGTACCTTTGCGACATACACTTGGCCCCAGGCTTGGTTCAGTCAGCTGGCTCTGGGGACCCCCTGTAAAGTAAGATACAATTAGACCATGACCACCGGTACAGTAATTCAACATAGACACACAGATCAATCAGTGTACCTTTCCAAACAACCAATCTGATTTAAGGGGAGATAACAAGGACTGGGGGAAATCAGGTTAATTTGCTTACCTCTCTAATATTAATATATGTGTGTTTATATAGGGCACTGTGCACAGGCTTTATCTATAAGTCACTGTCTTTGGGTACCCAAGCAATAGAAGGCTAGCCTCTCGATGCAGCTGGTTGGGGCCCTGACGCAGGAAACGAGCTTTTGATTCCCAAGAGGATTATATAGAGCCAGCAGGCTCAGTCCGTGTAGCCAGTAAAGTAGTCAGACAACTATTACCCTCACTGTGAACATCTGACAGGGAGCTACCCTGGTTTAGTACTCACGACTCCAGCACACTTGCAGGACCGAGCCTAGAATTCAGCCACTTCTCCACACATTTATATGAAGAGCAGAGGGGTACCATACCAGGCAGCTGCTGTATACTCCCGATCGCTTTCACTGCACACACCAGGCCAGATGACACAGCTTCACTAGTCCTGACAAACCGAGCGCGATTGAAGCAGATTCTCCAGTCCTACAGGGTGAGCCTGGTAGATAGCTGTGCCTTCGCACAGCCTCTTCTGACCGCTGCTTGGCAGATTTAGTCTGTGTCACTTGATGGCATTCAACCCGTCGAAATGTGGCCTTCCACACACGCTTCCCACGCGAAAGCTTAACAGTGCAGGAGCCAAGAGCTCCTTCCTCGCTCACAACCACAACGACTCTGCTCCATGGCAGTTTGGGCCAGGACTCTCAGTTTGGGCGCCACTCGATCCTATTGGTGGGCTGCTGATACCAGTCACGTAAGTCGGTCCCCATTGGTGCAAAAAGGGTGCCGTAGCCCAGAACTTCATTTCCCAGAATTGCTGGCTGTATCCCCTACGGCCAGCCAGCTCCAAAATGAGTTCTGACCCTGGTTGGCTCAAAAGATCTCCATTTTAGTGTCTGTCTCTCCCCGCCCCTTCCCATTGGACCATCTCAAAGGTCCCGGTCCAAAATGGAGAGGCCAAACACACACAGTCCCAGCTGCAACGGAAACAGGTTAGAAGAACTGTAACTTCACTAATACTCTAAATAATTACAGCCACACAGTTACATCTATCAGAAGGGCTCCCTTTGCGCTTGCAGCGACTATAAACTTGGAGCGATTTCACTGCAGCTCAGGCGGGATTTGAGCAGGGAAACCCCAGTCCCCCTATACAAACCCGCTGGAGCCTGCGAGCAGGCAACTCTTAAAGATACAGTACTGGAGGCTTAAAAAGCACTCGCAACAGCCACATCTAGCGGCATTACACCGAGCACCAGCTAGGCAGGGAGCTATTAAACAGCTCCGGGAAGGCTTTTAAGAACCCCCATTTGTAGGGGGGTTACAGATAGGAGTGGAAAGTTTGAGGCGTGTATTGCCACTTGGCTCACCTGACGATGTGTGTGTTTTTTTTTTTTTTCCCCTCTTCCTTCTGCTGGGTGCATATAGGTGGCTGTTGCCTGTGTCCCGATTCCCCCTGACGACTGCCTCACACAGTACCACTCCATTCACACACAGGCTCCGCAGTTCAAAGGCTGCCAAATATTTATTGTCTGTGACTAAAAACAAACAAGTGGGAACCTCAGCCAGCCAACCGGCTGTTAAGTAGCTCAATTAAGTCTAGGGTGATTCCCAACTACTGGAGGGTAGAGGACATAGTGCCATTCCATAAGGGTGGGAACAAGAATAGAGCTTGTAATACAGCCTTGTCGGTCTTAACTCTGTGGGTAAACTTATGGAGATGCTAGTCAAAGAGGACCTAGTGGACTACCTGGAGAGTAATAATGGGCTCCAGTATAGTAAACGGCATGGGTTTGTGGCAGGGAGTTCTCTTCAGACCAACATGATGGTATTCTTTGACTGGGTAATTAGGGCAGTAGATAAGTGACTAGAAGTAGATTTACTTTGCTTCGATTTCAGCAAGGTATTCAAATCAATTCCACACATAAGGTTGCTGAAGAAGCTAGAGGATCTAGGTATGGTGAAGGACATAGATTGGTGGCGGGTGGTTGGTGGGAGGGGAGACAGCAGAGTAGTGGTAAACTGAGTCAAATCTGGGGGGAGAGAGGTTGCAAGTGGGGTGCCACTGGGTTCAGCCTGGGGTCCTGTCTTTATTTCAATATGTTCATCAGTGACATATAAGGAATTCGGGGCAAGCTGTGTCTCTATGCAGATAACACTAAGCTCTGTGGCAGGGAAGGCAGCAAGGAGGAGGAACTTGGAGAGAGTTGCAGAGGAACCAGAACCGTTTTTGCGGCCGGCTGCAATGGCAGCAGCCATGTTCTGGCCAGCAACCCAGGGGCAACTTCGGTAGCAGAAATCAAGCCAGGTTCCCCTCTGGCCAGGGCCCAAAGCATCCCAAAGCTGCCCAGCCCGCGGGGTCCAATACCACCACAGCACGACTCCTTCCCAGCCCCGCCCCTCGGATCAAAGGGCCGAGAAGGTCGGGGGTCGCATCTGTCATCACCTTTCGGGATGGCAGAGGATAGCCTCCGACTGGTGGGTGTTGCAGTTGGTAAAACGAGGCCACTCTATAGAGTTTTTCAACCACCCACCATCCAGACCTCCCCTGCTCTCCCGCTACTTGGGTCGGCATGCCGTGCTCATCCTGCAGGAGATCTTGGCCCTCATCGACAAGGAGGCCATAGAGTATGTTCCACTGAACTAGAGAGGAAAAGGCTACTATTCTTACTTCTTCCTGGTTCCAAAAAAAAAAAAAAACTGGACCTGTGCCCGATCTTGGATCTCAGCGACCTCAACACCTTTGTGTTGTACAAGCGCTTCTGCATGGTGACCTTGCTGGGTCTCATTCCCATGGTCAAAGAAGGCGTATGGCTGGTGTCACTGGACATGCAGGATGCTTACCTACATCTCCCGATCGCTCGAGCGCACTGAAAAGTTCTGCGCTTCGAGTTTCTGGGACGCCACTACCAGTTCTGAGCCCTCCCTTTCGGACTGTCGTCGGCACCTTGAGTATTCACGAAGTGTATAGCAGTCGTGGCAGCAGCTGTCAGGAGACGGGGCCACTATGTTTCCGTACCTAGATGACTGGCTCCTTGTGGCACCCTCACAGGATGCCCTCGATTCAGGATACCTGTTCCCTCTTCCTATCGCTGGGCATCACCATCAACCAGGAGAAGTCGCACCTTGTCCCGTCTCAGAACTTGAAGTTTATATGAGCAATTCTGGACACCACTATGGGAAGGGCATTCTGTCCTCAGGACAGGGCGGAATGCATCAGATCCCTTATAAGGGACATTAAAGGAAAAGCATACGGTACCAGCGTGGACTGTCCTTTGCCTGCTCGGGCACATGGCAGCTGCCATTGCAACGGTTCCCCTAGCTCGACTCCATATGTGTGTCACCCAGTGAATGTTGAGGGCACAGTGGGACCAGAAGCAAGTTCCCTGTCTTACATCAGCTGGCCCAGGAACCTCCGGTGCCTCTGCCATTCATCTGTCACCTTCTGTCCCAGGAGGCAGGCTCCTTGGTCCATCTGGATTTTCGGTCGCTGAATCTGCATGCCTGGCTCCTAAGGACATAGCAGTCCTGAGATACAGGGTCTCTCAGGAAGTTGCGGACGTTCTGGTGGTGGCCGAAAACCCTCCGCTCACGACCTGAAGTGGCACAGATTTTTGTATCTGGGCTCAAACTCGTGGATTGACCCCATTGGATTGTTCTGAGAGGTCTGTTTGACTACCTCCTATCCCTCTACGAAGCAGGTCTTGCCTACTTCTCCATTAAGGTTCACCTATGCGCCATTTCGGCATACCATTCTCCGATAGGTCACAGGTCTCTAGCTCAAGTAGAGGCTTCTTGTGCCTTTTTGCGTGGCATCCTGCACTTGAGACCTCCCATCAAAAACCCGGTTCCACTTTGGGATCTCCCTTTTCTTCTAGAGCATCTTACACGGCCTCCTTTTGAACCAGCCACGGATTGCAAGCTGCTTCTCCTCGCTTGGAAGACGCTCCTTTTAGTTGCTGTTACTTCTACCAGAAGAATTTCTGAGCTTCATGCACTAATGTGCAAGGATCCTTATTTGATTTTTCACAAGGACAGGGTGTTCTTAAGAACGAATCCCAAGTCTCTTCCTAATGTGGTCTCTGCTGTCGCACTCAACCAGGATACAGACCTGCCAGTGTATTACCCAAATCACTGTAACGGGGGGAAGCCCTGTTACACACTCTAGATGTGCATAGGAGTCTCTGATATTATCTGACCAGAACCAAGGCCCATCGTAAGTCGGTCCAGCTCTTTGTTTCCAGCGCACAAAGGATGCCCGGTGCTCCTGTCTCCAAACAGTCACTTTCTAGATGGCTGGTCAAGTGTATTATGTTCTGTTACCAGAAGGGCAACAAACCTTTACCGGGACCGGTAAAAGGTCATTCTATGATGGGGTAGCTACCTCCTTCGCTGCGCTCAAAAATGTCTCCACTTCAGCCATCTGTGCGGCAGCAACCTGGAGCACTGTGCACACCTTCATCAGGCACTACAGTTTGGATATTTGCCTCTAGACGCAGAGCTGGTTTCGGCTTGGCGGTCCTTCAGGGACTTTTGTTCTGAAGTCTGAAACATCTTTCCTGTCCTCCTCCCGATAACAAATTGTTACCTTACTGCTTGGGAATCTGTCCTAATGATGTAACCTGCTGTAAGAGCTGTTTCTCGAAGTAAGATAGTACAGTTACGTCAGAACTTAACGCAACAGTAGATCTTCGAGAACAGCTCTTGCAGCAGGTAGTTTCCCTCTCACCTTCCCCTCTGGAGGTTGAGTCTTCTGACCTAGTTACTAGGCTTCAGCGTCTTTGACGCCATCCTGTTGCAAACCTTCCTTTGGAGGCGGATGCTCGGTCTCCCCTTCAGATGTTATCTTTGGGCTGGGAGTCTCCTGCAGGAGAACTGGGGATGTTGGGGGACCGCCCCCTTTTATGTGATGCCTGATGTCAGGGAGGGGCCGATGTGGGGGCGGTCCCCCCGCTGCATACTGCTAGCTAGAATTTTTCCATGGGGTCCTGGTGCCTGCCTGCTTCGGTCCTAATGGTGTAATCTGCTGCAAGAGCTGTTCTCGAAGATCTACTGTTACGGTAAGTTCTTACGTAACTGTACTTTTCATTGCCTGTGCAGCCCAATACCAGAGGCCCCTTTTGGTCTACAGTACTGGCACTAGTGGACAAGGTGCCTGGAGAAGTGGGGATTGATCTGACAGAGACTCCAGGACAGCCATAGATGCTAGTAAATAACCAGTTCCACATGGCTGTCGATGCCAACGACACAGCAGCTAGGCTTGTGGTACTGGCGGCTTCACTTTTTGGGGATAAAACTGAGGCTTACATGGAAAAAGTGGAAGAACATAAGGCCACCTACAGAAGCAATGCAGCAAGAGACAGGCCTTCTACATCCTACCGAGTCTGTGCTAGGGGAGGCAGGGGTAGGGGGTCATACTCCAGACCCTTCTATCAGACTCTGGCACTGCCAGACTACCAGCAGCCCATAGGGTACTTCAGAGGTAGGGGCAGAAGAGCTACCAGGAGGGTTGGGCCAGCAGCCCAGGCCACAGCCCAGCCAAAGCAAACTCCCCGATGCGCTTCCACAGGTCGCCTCCCCCACCGGCCAGTAGGCAGGCTCACTTCCTCCAAGAGTGGCTTTCCATCACCACAGACAAGTGGGTCTTTGGGCTAGTGAGCCAGGGTCTGTCATTAAGTTTCAAAAACCTCCCTAAATTGAGAAACAGATTGCCCCAGCAACACCAATAGAAAGGAGCTTGCTGGAAGCAGAGGTAAGAAATCTACTGCTCATAACAGCAGTGGAGCCTGTTTCTCTGCCCCAGATGAGGGGCAAAGGCTTTTATTCAAGATACTTCCTAACCGTAAAGAAAAATGGGGACTGGCGATCCATTTTAGATCTCGGACTCCTGAACAGCACATAAAACAAAACCAAAATTCAAGATGGTCACTTTGGCCATGATGATTCCTACCGTTCAGCAAGGAGACTGGCTAGCCCCCTTAGATCTAAAGGACACTTATTTCCACATACCAATCTGTCCAGATCACAGAAAGTACCAGAGGTTCAGATTGCCCTCCGGACGTTACCAGTTCGCAGCCATGCCCTTTGGCCTGACTTCTGCACAAAGTGCCTAGCTGTAGTAGTGGCACACCGGAGCAGACTGGGGATCACTGTTTTTTCCCTATCTGGACAGTCTCCTCAACAGACTAGAAACTCCCTGGCTCTGTACAGCACCCTGAAGTCAGTGGGGTTCCTAATAAATTCCCAGAAGTCTCAGCTGGAACTCAGTCCAGGTTTTGGACTTCATTGGGGCAGAGCTGAATACCCTGCAGGGAGAGGCTTTTCTCCCTCAGGACAGGGTAGACACTATTCTGAAGTTGGCAGGATCCTTTTAAACAGGCCCAGACCAGCAAGTCATTTCCTGCAAATACTGGGCCACATGGCAGCAGCCGCAGCAGTGGTCCCAGGTTTCAGATGGACATTCAGTTCCACTTGAGATCTTACTGGTCTCAAAGGTGAGACTCGCTGACCTGGTGGCGCTGAGGGTTGAGGCGCTGGACGCCACGCCGGCGACCTGGGTTGAAAACAAGCCATGGTCGGCGGGGAAGGAGAAGATTGAGCGTCCGGAGGACTGCTCTCTTCTCCTGGGGTGGGATACAGGGGTTACCGAGCTCAGCAGTGGCACCCAGCGGAAGCAGGGGCACATCTCTCGGTAGCGGTCAGTAGAGGGGGTTGACGTCGGCAGGATGCTTGTGGGAGGGACCCGCACTGCATCCATTGCATGTCACGTCAAGGGGGAAAGTAAAAAGTAGAAGTCTCCTACACCGTCGGTGAGATGACTGTGGCCCTGGGGGAGTTCACTCACATCTCAAGTGCCGGCCTAACACACCCAGGATCCTCCTCCACCGCTGACCCTGTGACGACAGGTAGGCGCTTTACACTTAGGTGGTAGCCGCCAAGGAGGGTGGAGTCAGCCCCAGAGATGGTGCCGGGGGTTGGGCCTGCTTGCGGTCATTTTTTTTGGGGGGGGGTCGAGGGAGAAGCGAGGGTTCAAGCTGGGAGTAGAGCGGACTCCGAGTGGGTACTCCTGAAGGATGCCTGGGGGTGTAGGTGTAGAAACAAAGTTTATATTTATAAATAAATAACTAAAAAAGGTGCGACTCCCTGTCCAAGCTGGTGCCTGTCACAAAAGACTCTTAATACAGGCAGGCCCTGCAATGGTGGCAGGACTGGGTCAATCTCTAAGAAGGTGTCTCCTTTCATGCAGAACACCCACTGTGATTCTGACTACAGATGCCTCCCTCCTAGGGTGGGGGGCATGCTAGACCTTAAAGTAAGCGGGGCATAGTTCCCTCAGGAATCTCTTCAACACTTCAGCCTGTTGGAGCTCAGGGCAGTGTTCCTGGCACTACAGTCGTTTGCTCCTCTGCTCAGAGGCAAGGTGTTACAGGTCAGGACAGACAGCACTACCACCATGTATTATATAAACAAGCAGGGAGGTACCAGGTTGACCCACTGTGCACAGAGGCCATGAGGGTCTGGACCCTGGCCTACTCCCTTCAGGTGTCCCCCTCTGCCATCTACCTTCAGGGAAAGACAGTGTTCTGGCAGACTCCCTCAACAGAATCTGTGAGAACCATCATGACTGTACCATCAGTGCACAGGTACTACAGTCGGTGTTCAGACGGTGGGGTACCCCGTACATAGACCTGTTTGCCTCCACAGACAACCACCAGCTTCCACTGTTCTGTTGCAGGCCTCTGGCCCAAGGGACAGTGCCACTGGATGCCCTGGCATTGGATTGGATAGGCAGATTCCTTTATGCCTTTCCTCCCTTTCCACTTCTGCTCAGAGTTATGGTGAAGCTTGGGTCCTAGCTGGCAACAATGATACTGCTGGCTGGCCCGGTGGTGCTGAGGGTTGAGGCACTAGACACCACACCTTGCACCACGCCGGCGACCCGAGTTAGGGAGCAAGCTCGGGCACTGGGGGTTAACAGGGGAGGGAGTAGATCGAGCACCCGATAGGCAGCTCTCTTCTCCTGGGGGGAGGGCTGGGTGATGTCCGGAGTTCCTGTGGCCCCTGGTGGCGTCCGGGGTGCTGCGAAACTGACTATGTCTGGCATGGCTGAGCGCGCGGGGTGCCGTGTGCCATGTGTCGGTGGGGGTTCCACGCAGGGGAGGGAGGACAGGAAGTGGAGGAAACCAAGAGGGGGGGACTCTTCGGGCCTTGGATAGGCAATGGCCCGCAGGTCCACCGGCCACACATCCAATGCTTGACCTCCGTCACTGCCCCTTTGATATCCTGTGGGGCTGAGTCCCCAGGGGCTCTGCAGGAACCGTAACGTCTCTGAGGTTGATGGAGGCCACAGCGGGCGGTAGGGCTGGGGACATGTAGTTGCCTGAGAGACTTCCAAGGGTCCCTGAAGGAGATAAAGGAAAAATTCCAAAAAAAAAAACCCACTGATACTGCTGGTACCAGGCTAGGCAAGACAGCCATTGTATTCTCTCCTGTTGTCCCTGTCTGTGGCACAGCCAATTTACCTCCCCCAGAGCCACAATCTGCTCACATCCCCACAAGGCAGGATACTGTATCCCATCCTGAGGACTTGGAGTTTACCAACCTGCACCTCGCTGAAGACGTGATGACTGTCCTCAGGGGTTCACAGAAGCCCTCAACTAAGAAAACCTATGCCTCTAAGTGGAAAAGGTTCTCCATCTGGTGTGGAAATACTGGGATTGACCCTGCTGCAGCTGGGTTAGCTATCCTTTTGGATTATGTGACACACTTATACGCTGTAGGCCTTGGGCCACTTGGCTGCTGTTTCAGCATACATCTCTGCTGTGCTCTGAGCACAGGGAGGTCCCAGAAGACTGGAGAAGGGCTCATGTGATCCTGCTCCACAAGAGTGGTAGCAGGGAGGAGGCGGACAACTACAGACCAGTCTGCCTTACCTCAGTAGCGGGCAAGAATATGGAGGCACTCCTTAAGGAAAGGCTAGTGCAACACCTGGAATCCATAGGAGCACAGGACGGGGGTCGCGTTAGGGGTGTGCTCCATTCTCGGAGCATGTTTTGCGCTTTGAGGAGCACGTTTTCAAAGCAGTTTCCCTTGCGTTCTGTGCTCCTACTGTATACAAGGAGCACGGAGGGGGAAGGGCTTTAAATGGGTGCCAGGCTCATTTTTTTGAGAACTGAGTACAATTTTTTTTTTTTTTTTTAAAGGAGTGCAAAAATAAATGAAATGTTTGCAAAACCCAAAGTGTTGTGTGTATTTTACTCTTAGTGCCGAGTGCAAAAATAGGAGTGTGGTGTCTAATTCTGAAAGCGGGGGTTTAAAATAAATCTAATGGCTGTGTTAAACGTCAATCAAGTAGTGTTGTGGCGGGCAACCTCTGTTGATTGGCTGTGAGCTGCATTATTAGTCAAGCAAACGTGGCAAGCACGAGGAGGGAGAGCGAATGAAGAACAGAAGAAGGTGGTGTGTCAGCTTCGTGGGCCAAGTTTGATCATTGAAGCCTGCATTCGATCCAGCCTGTCAAGAACATATGGTAGGTTTATTATTAATGCGCTGTTAAAAAGCAGTACAATGATGTGCCTCTGTGTAATATTGTAGAACGTGATCAGTTTGGGTTTTTGGGTGAGTTGCAAATGCTATGTTGATACGGGCACTGACCAAACTCACTGTTGTGGGTGGGGGAACTTGCTGCTAACTCATCTTTGTGCTGCTGTTGTTGTATTAATTATTTTGACCTGGAGAGGTTTTGTTTTGTGAAGCCAGAGAAGGACTGAGGAGGTTCAGGTTGGTTGGTTTTGGTGGTGTGCAGACAGTGTAATTACTGATCGCATCAGGTTTTCCTTTTGTCCAAGTCTACGATAGTCCTTCTCCTTATAGTTCGACTCTCTTTAAGAAAATGCATGTGGTACGTATTTGCCTGTGTCCTCCCCTGTTAAGACTGACATCTAAATGTTGCTTGTACTTTATATACTTTAAATCTTCGCTAGTGCCTGCCTGTGTATGCCGAATCAAGGCGTGTGTGTGTGTCTGTGTGTAATTGACTAGGCCAGCCCTGAGCCCAGTCCAATCTGCTGTGTGGCGTCCGTCCATCCCGACTGGGGAAATTTTGCTTTGCTTGTCAGTTTGTTTCTTGCCATGCAGCAGTTGGTATCCTTGAAGACTGCCTGGATGGTTTTGTGGGGGGGCAGTGTCTAGTAGCCTGGAAGGAGCTTAAGACCCGCTCCTCCTGTTATGTAAAGAAGCCACCAGCCTCTCTGCTTGCATCACACAACGATACCCACTGCTGCAGTGCTGTATAGTGGGGTCGGACTGGGAGGGGCTGTATGGTCACTGGCTCTGCTGGTCGCTGAACGGATCGGTGTGGGTTGCAATTTGCTTGCTGTTACTGTTTTTGGGTGGGCGAGGAGGAGACACTGTCACGGACATGGAAGTGGGGGCCTGGGGGGCGTTCCGGCTGTTTGGGCTTGGAGAGGACTTGGGAGATAGTCATGGACATGGTTGTGGTGGGGGGGGTGTTTGCGAGGGGCAGGGTGTTCGGGTTGTCTTGTGCCATCGCAGAGACTTTATTCGCGTCTGCTTTACTTTTGTAGGTTATGTTTGTCATATTTAAGTAGTTGATGAGCGAGAATTGCCCAATTGATGTCTACTGCTGCTCCTGTTAGTGGTCGATGACTGGACATTGGTTGGTGTTGGTGTGGTGAGTGGTGACTGTTGATGCGGTGGCTGGTGATGCTGCTAGGGTGGGGGTGGGTGGGTGTGTGTGTGTGTGTGTGTGTGTGTGGAGGAGGGTTAACACGAATTGCCTGGGCCGAAGGGACAACAAACTTGTGTTGCTGTATATGCAGTTCCATGGCTCTGGCTGTAGTGGTGTCCCAATAGTCGGAGGAGACGGAGAACAGTCCTGTCTGGATTTGGGCTTAGCTGGTGCAGTGCTCAGGGTGCTGCAGCTGCACTGCTAGCTGCTAGACTGTGTTGATGCGGGTCACCTGGCGGCGTGGAGTAGAGCTAGCCTAGTTGCCATCCGGGTGATTCAGATGGAGTACAGTTGCTGTTATTGCAGCAGCTTTACTTAAAGGGCTTAAGGCAAGCAAGCAACTCAGTGGTTTTGTGACCGTCATCGGACATCTGTTTTTGCTGGCTACTTGCTTGCTAGAATTCCTTGCAGCTGCAGTGCTGGATGTGTGCATAAAAAATACTATGTACAGACAGAATTGATGTACTGACTGCCTGCAAGCAGGCAATGGCAGTCGGGCAGTGAGGATGGAAAGAAAACTGGCGACTGGACCCCGCTGAATGCACTTGCTACTTTCCTGTTAGTGTTCATTTCACTGCCTAAGTTTGCTAATTTGCTGAATTGCTAATGCTATTGTAAGGCAATGATGAATTTGGAATCATGACTGAACATTGACAGAGAAGGAGGGTGTTAAGGCTGCAAATATTTAACCATTAAATATGCACATAGCCATATTATTATATATCAACATACTAGTCTTATTAATTTCAGTTAACTAAGCTTTTAAGGCAACTAGCATCATTAGCCTGAATTTGGATAGAATTTGTTGAATGTGGTAGGCTCAGGCTGGCTGAGTGAGAAGCTGAAGCCTGAATCACGAGTCATGACAGTCAGAACACAGGTTAAGGCTTGAATTTAGTTTGACTGATTTATTTACACACCGTTTTGAATGTGAATGAAATGAATTGTGAAATCCTCCTGACTGAGTCAGGCCACCACTACTCTGCATGCCCATGCAGTCAGTGCACAATAAGGGACTAGGCTAGGGGAGGGAGGAGGAGTGAACGAGGAAAAACTTTTAGAGAATGGTGGAGTGGGGGTGGGGGTGGGGTCTGGAGTGGGCTGGGGATCTTATTCTTACCATGACAGTGACTGGTGCATGCGGTGGGCTTTACCTTTAGAAAATAACATTACATGTGTAGGAGCACAGATTCGACAGGCAGGAGCATAAATATTTGGTCATAATTTTGCCAGTGTGTGCTCCTAATTTTCGAAAGAGCACACCGTGCCAAAACCTTAATGCCATCCCTGGCACAGGATCCAAGACAGCATGGGTTTACAAAAGGAAAGTCCTGTCAAACTAACTGCGTAGATTTATTTGACTAGGTGACCAGAGCGATGGACCAAGGGGGAGCAGTTGATGTCGCCTACCTTGACTTAAGGAAAGCTTTTCGATACTGTTCCACATAGAAGATTGATTAATTAGCTGGGTAGGCTTGGGGTGGGTCAGAAGTTGGTCAACTGGGTGGCAAACTGGTTGACTGGCAGAAAACAGAGTGGTGGTACACAGTATACAGTCAGAAGAGATGCAGGTCACAAGTGGGTTACCTTAGGGATCAGTCTTGAAGATACTGAGGAGGACTGGCTCCATCAGTGACATTGCAGATGGACTGGAGGGTAAGGTTTGTCCATTTGTAGATGACACCAAGATCTGCAACAGAGTAGATGATCCAGATGGGGTGGGCAGAATGAGAAGAGATCTGGATAAACTAGCAAAATGGTCGAAACAGTGGCAACTGGGGTTTAATGCAAAGAAGTGCAAGATCATACACATAAGGAAGAGAAACCCTGAAGCCACCTATAGGCTGGGAGGGGAGTTGCTGGCAGTCACAAGGGAAGAGAAAGGCTTGGGCATCATCATCACCGATGACCTGAAATCATCCAGGCAGACCACTAAGCAGTAGGTAAGGTTAGGGGGATGTTGGGGTATATTAGTAGGGGTATCACAAGTCAGAAGAGGGAGGTAATAATCCCTCTTTACAAGACACTGGTTAGGGCCCATCTGGAGTACTGCTTGCAGTACTGCAGGCCACAGCTTCACAATGAACATTGTCCAAATTGAGGCAGTCCAGAGAAGGGCAACCAAAATGGTGCAGGGACTGCATCAGAAAACATGAGGACAGATTAACGGAGCTCAATATGTATATCCTGAAGCACAGGAAGGAGAGGGGTGATATGATCGAAACATTCAAACTCCTTAAGGGCTTTAACAAGGCGAAAGTCTAACATGTTTCAATATAAGAAAAATAGCAGGACAAGAGGACACAGCAGGAGATTAGAGTGAGGCCGATTAAGGGGTAATGTGAGGAAGTTTTTTCACATAAAGGGTGGTGGATGCATGGAAACGGCCTACCTCAGGAAGTGGAGAATATGAATACAGTGCAGGGCTTCAAGCAGGCATGGGATAGGCATAAGGGAGCAATACAAATGAGTATGAATAGATAGGCCATTGACAGAGTACAGGCATGTGGCACATTCATAAGGTAGGAAAAGAAATGGGCAGACTGGACGGGCCTTGTGGTCCTTTTCTGCTGTCAACTTCTATGCTTTTATTTTTCTATAAGGATAAATCCATGGCATCCCACCCAGTTTTCAGAAAGTTCTTAAAGGACTACTTTTACATTTCCAATTGAGGAAACAAGTTCCTTCCATGGAACTTAAGAGCAAGGGAAACTGAAATCAGAGAGGACCCTCTTGGGGGGTGGGGAGTGGTAAGGTGAGCAGCCACTAGGTTGCTGGCTTTCGAGCAGACATTGAGAGACCATTTGGCCTATTCTGCTGGCTTTTAGTATGTTAGTATTTGCGTTGCCATGCTCTTGGAGCCCCATTTGAGCCTATGGCAACTGTGGATATAATGGTATGTGATCTGGAAGGCAGTCTTTTCAATAGCCAGTACTTCGGCAAGACGAGTCAGTGAGTTACAATCCCTGTGTACAGATCCAAACTACATCTCTTTCCACAGGGACAAGGTGATACTCAGAACTCATAGGAAGTTTCTTCCCAAAGTGGTGTTGGATTTTCACCTGAACCAGTCCATTATACTGCCAGTCTTCTTTACAGATAACTCAAGCCCAGGTAAGAGAAAATTGCACAGCCTGGACGTAAAAAGGGCACTTGTAACATGGCATCAGAGTTGAAATCGGGAGCAGCGATAGGCGGAACAGCATCACGAGACCCGAATCGGAGCGGGCATTAATCCATGGTATATGCCGTGCCCACCGAGGTAGTACTCACAGCAGCCAGACCCCCAGGTTAGCAGCACTGGGTACTGGCAGTAAGCGAGGGGAACAGCGGCAAGAGAGGCGGAGCGGGAGCCTGACTAGGCATCCGAGCTCGGAAACGGGAAGGGGGGACCAGAACGTGAGGCGGACAGTGGCGAGAGGTAGCAGATCGCCAGGCAGACACAGCATGCCAGGCAGTTCCGTGTCCTTTTGACTCTCAGCAGGCGTCGCGATGGAGCAGTGGTGAGGGGCAGGAGCCAGTGGTAGGGAGGCACAACGAGCAGTGACCCCAGCAGTGATGGAGGCCAGAGCCACCAGCAGCACGCACAGCCCAGGCGGGAGAGGGGAGCGCCGGAGCGGTGAGCGGGAGGCAGCAGGAAGTGAGCGCCTCGATATGCAAATCGCGAGCTGATCACTGCTCGTGGCTATTGAGAACTGCACCGGAGACCTCCAGCTGCGGATATGAACGGAATACCCACACAGAACCTGAATGACTGGGACAGTGATGTCGGCTGCAGGCAGCTATGCGGTTGCAGGTAGAATAGCGACTCACCACATGACTATGTAAATAATGTTGTGCACGTGTGTGTGTGTGTGTGTGTGTGTGTGTGTGTGTGTGTGTGTGTGTGTGCAGGAAAAGGTTTACATCCTCGCAGCGCCTCCGCATTTTCTGTTTCATGTCGCACAGTGTGCAGGCTCCCGATCCCGCCACTGACCTGTGGCCCATGTTACAAACGCATTAAGCCACTCAGTCGGTGGCATCTAATGCGATTGACGCATGGGGGGTGGGTGGTGGGCCTCAGGCCGCCACCGCCCCTCCCCCCATGCATCAATCCAGCATTAGATGCCACCTTCGTCGTGGCTTAATGCTTACTTGTCCACTACCTGAACAGGACTAAGCCATTGGCCAGAGCATACATAGATACATAGACAGTGTCGGCAGATAAGGGCCTATGACCCAACTAGTCTGCCCATTTGAGCTTGTAAGTTCAGTTTGTTTTCCTAGAAGTCTATTTCCCCTTACCCCTGACCTCTAGAATTCCTTTATGTCTATCCCATGCATTCTTAAATCCCGTGATTGTTTCAGCCCCCACCACTTCCTCTGGCAGGGTGTTCCACTTGTCCACCACCGCTCTGTGAAGAAATTCTTCTCATGTTTCCTCTGAATCGTCCTCCCTCCAACTTCATCCCATGCCTCTAGTCCTGAAACATCTTTTTCGCTAAAATAGTGTTTTCCTGCACCCTGTTCCTCCCTGTAAGATACTTGTATGTCTCTATCATATCCCCTCTCTCCCTCCTCTCCTCCAGGGAGTACATGTTCAGTTCCTTCAACCTGTCTTCATAGGACTTGTGATGCAACCCATGCACCATCTTTGTTGCCCTCCTCTGAACCTTCTCTACCCTGTCTATGTCCTTACGTAGGTATGGTCTCCAGAACTGCACACTGTACTCCAGGTGGGGCCTCACTAGTGTCTTGTATAGCGGAATTATGACCTCCCTTTTCCTGCTGGTGATGCCCCTACCTATACATCCCAGCATCCTATTTGCTTTACCTGATGCCTTGTCACACTGTTTCCCTACCTTGAGGTCATCAGAGATGACAACCCCAAGATCCCTTTCCTGCTTGGTGCATGCTATATCCTCACCCCCAACTGATATATTGTGCCAGGGTTTTTGTGCCCCATATGCATTATCTTGCACTTCTTTGCATTGAATTTCAACTGCCAAACCCTTGACCATTCTTCAAGTTTCTGCAGGTCCCTTCTCATTCTGTCTACACCCTCTGGTGTGTCTACTCTGTTACAGAGCTTTGTGTCATCAGCAAACAGTGAAATTCTGCCTTCTATATCCCAGCAATGTCACTGATGAAGATGTTGAATAGGACCGGTCCCAGCACTGATCCCTGTGGTACCCACTGGTCACTCTTCCCTCTGTGGAGTGACAGCCATTTAACCACCACCCTCTGTGTCCTGCCACCCAGCCAGTTACCTACCCACCACACTACTGTCCTGCCCACACCCATATTCCCAGTTTGTGCAATAGTCTCTATGTGGCACAGTGTCAAAGGCCTTGCTTGAAGTCCAGATAGGCCATGTCCACTGCCCTCCCCTGATCCACCTCCCTAGTCACCCAGTCAAAAAATTCAATGAGGTTGGTCTGACATGACCTCCCCCTGGTGAAACCATGCTGCCTTGGGTCCTGTAGTCCATTGACAACCAGATGTTCCACCAATCTCTCCTTCAGTAGTGCTTCCATGATCTTTCCCACTACCGAGGTGAGGCTGACTGGTCTGTAGTTCCCTGCTTCCTCTTTGTTCCCACTTTTGTATAAGGGGACTACATCTGCTGTCCTCCAGTCTTTGGGTACCTCCCTGTTTCAGTGATTGGCTGAACAGGATAGCCAGAGTTCAGCCACCACCTCTCTTAGTTCTTTAAGGACCCTGGGGTGCACCCCATCTGGCCCCATTGCTTTATCAGCTCTTATTACTTCCAGTTCCTTGAGGACCCTTTCTTCGTAAAGGGACTTGTGTCCATTTCTGCACCATTCTCACCCCTTGTACTCCCTTCAGACCCATTACTCCTCTTCCTTAGTAAAGACTGAGCAGAAATACCTGTTCACTATGTCAGCTTTACTGTTGTCATCCTCCACGCGGCTCCCATCCTCCCCCTTCAGTCTCACTATCCCTCCCTTTGTCCTTCTTTTTTCACTTATGTACCTGTAAAAGGTTTTGTCCCCTTTAACCACTGATTTTGCAATGTGTTCTTCTGTCTGAGCTTTGGCTTCCCTTACTGACTTCCCTGCCTCCTTTGTTTCTCCTGGTACTTCTCCCTATCCCCTTCTGCCTGTGTCTTTTGTATTGCCTGAATGCAATCTTTTGGCTTTCCTTTCTTTGCTACCTCTTTGGAAAACCATAATGGTCTCCTCTTTCTTTTCCTCTTGCTAACCTGCTTAATGCATAATTCTGTTGTTCTTATAATCCCCATTTTAAACACTGCCCACTGTTCCTCAATCCCTGATTCCTGTCCCATTCCTTAATGCCTCTTTCAAGCATCTCCCCATTTTCCCAAAGTCTGCCCCCTAAAATCCAGGATATGTGTTGTTTTGTGTGGTTTGGTTCTGCTTTTTCAGGATTTCAAACCACAGTGACTGGTGGTCACTGCTACCCAGGTGCTCCCCACTGTTACCCCCATCACACTGTCCCTGTTTGTGAGCACAAGGTCCAGTATTGCCTTCTGCCGAGTTGGTTCCATGACCAGTTGCTTGAGAAGGCACCCTGAAAGGAGTCCAGGATAAATCTGCTCCAGTTGATGCTGCTGCTGATGCTCCAGTCCACGTCCTGGTATATTGGAAGTCTCCAACCAGTACTACCTCATTCTTGTCTGCCATCCTTTGGATGGCTAGCATCAGCCCTATCTGTTTCTTCCTCCTGGGCTGGTGGTCTATAGACCACACCTGTGCGGGATGGCTGGCCCCATTTTCCTTTCCAGCTTAACCCACAGTATCTCTCCCCTATTTTGTTCCTCCTGGATCTGTGTGGCTCTTATGTCATTTTTCACATACAGTGCCACCCTCCTCCCTTCCTGCCTGCTCTGTCTCTTCTGAATATGTTGTAGCCAGGTATGGCCATCTCCCAGTCATGGTTATCATTACACCAGGTTTCAGTGATGGCCACAATGTCCAGGTCTGACTGTACCATGACAGCCTCCAGATCTTCCATCTTGTTGCTAAGGCTCCTGGCATTTGCACACATGGCTTTCCATGATTTGACCTCCCTAGACTGCTTCACTGTTCTACTCCAGCCCTTCCTTGGTTGTCATTTTATCCCTGGTTCTCCTTGCTGTCTGCCCTTCTGCTGAATTTTGCCCTTTTCTGCTTATCAACCTTTGGACACTAATCTCCATCTTTGCTCACTGCTTTGCAGAGATAGCCACCCTCTGGTTCCACTGGTTCCATTACTAGCTGTGGGGGTGAGCAAGTAGGTATCATCCTTGCTGGCCTGCACCCCTGTGCTAGTTTAGTAAATGCTCTGTCAATGTAGCATTTAAACTTATCATTGAGTGCTTGGATTCCCTCCAGGATGGATGCAGGCCGTCAGGCTTGAACAAACCTCCACTCCCTCCAGATGGGTCCCCAGTCACCAATGAATCCAAACCCTTCCTCACAGCACCAGTTCTTCAACCATGAGTTAAAGTTCCTGGTGCATGCACTCCTATGTTCTCTTGCCTTCTCACAGGTAGTACTTGAGAAAGTGACAGAAGTAGCTACTTGTTTGAGACCCCTCCCCAGTTTCCTAAACTCTTCCTGAACTTCTTTGGCTCCCCATTTGCCAAGTCATTAGTACCTAGGTGGATAATGACATCCAGCTCACCCTCCTGTCTTGCCTTTCCAGTGATCCCCAGTATCTTCCTTCCATCCCTCCATGCCGTGGGCACCTGGTAGGCACCTCACCTCCCTGTCCTCCCCCTCCTGTGTTCCTAGCTGGATCCCTCTTATGATGGAGTCCCCCACCAGGATTCACTTCCTCCTCCTCTGGGGTCCACTGCTTTCCCCACTGAGGTCACCTCCTTGCCTAACCTCCACATCCTTTCCTTCCCCTTCCCTGGGTACCTCTATTTGGTTGTCCTCATTTGCCAGTGTGGCATATGAGTTCTTGAGAGGAATAGGATTTGGGATGTGCCTCTGCCTGACTGCTCTAACCCTCCCTGATCCCACTGTCATCCAAGTGCTCCTGCTCTCGCATCCTTTGAGGCAGCTGCATTGACTGGGTGGTTCCTGGACAGGGGTGATGGTACTCCTGACCCAGTTTACTTCCGCTCTGAGTCTGGCTACCTCATCCGCAGTCCCGAGAGATGCATGCAGATAGGGCAGCACCTCAGTGTCCAGAAGGTCTGCTCTGAATATGGCTGCCCCACAGCCACTGCATTGCATCCACTCCCCACATTATACTGCAATTCCACTACTTATCTGCTACTGAAGCTCTCTTAGTTCTCTTTTTATTTATTTACAGTACTAAAATCCTGTAACTGATCCTCAGATATATTTTTTAAGGAAAAGAAACCAATAAATAAATAAATGAGTCAAAAAACTTGTTGTGCTGAGGGTGGTCTTCTTCCCCTATGCTCCTCCTACTTCAGATCTCTACTATACCCTGTGTTTAGCTCCTGTCAATCAGATTTATCAGGCATATAATTAGAGTTGGTGGGGGGGCTAAAATTGCAGCAATTAAAGACAGCACAGAATTACACCACCACTATTTTTAAATTTTCAACAGCCCAAAAACAATTATAAGTAAAGACAACACAGAAAGAAAGTATAGTGTCACTACAAGCCTACAATCTAAGTTTAAAAGAAAAATACCAGTTACCAGTTACTCTGAAGCACTGAATTGAATATGTTTCCTTCCTTCACCTTCTGGCTTCTTCTCCTAGCTGTTCCTTCCCTATGGTGAGGTGGGCAGGGGTAGACCAGCTTCAAAGAGAATGACTGCACGCTGGATAGTGGCCTGCATACAGTTCTGTTACAGTAAGGTTGGGGAACAAGCTCCTGTGGGCCTCAGAACACACACTACTAGGGCAGTGCTGCATCAATTGCTGCAGCAAGGAATATCCCTCTGCTGGATATTTGTAGAACAGCTGTCTGGAAGGCTGTCCATGCATTCACAGAGTACTATAGCCTGAACCTTCAGTTCAGGAGGGATGCCAGATTTGGCACAGTAGTCCTGCAGAATCCATTTCCTAACCTGCCTCCAAAGGCACTGCTTGGTAGTCTGCATTAGTTAAACGTATTGAAGGATTTCTGGGCTTAGAAGGAAAAATTACCATAGTAATCTTGTTTCTTCCAAGGTATTTCCCCAGTATGATTAAAGCTCCCACCTTGCCTCCCCTTCCAGAACCAGAAAACTGGGATCTCCCGGGGGTGCTGTTGAGCAGCTTTCAGGCAGCAGCAATTTTTGTCAACCCCCAGGGAACTTCATTTAATATACATATTAAACTTTAAATTTTCATTTTGTATGATACCACAGTGGTGTATGAAGAGTGCTAGTTTTATGCGATGGGTAAAACTCTGGGAGCTACCTCCTCATATGCTGTCTCCCCCCAAAGAAATCGCAGTCGGAGCGGGAAGAAAGGTGTGTAGGGATGCCACGGCTTCGAGTGACTTGCCTTCGGGGGTGGGGGGGTAGCTACGTACTATTCAGACTACGCTCAAACAACTCTTGTTCAGTCTGCAAGACATCGTCAAGAAATTGAATTCTTTGACCCCCAGTGTCTCGGCGTTGGAGACCAGAATGGATCAGTGCGAACAAGTGACCCAAAAGACTGAGGGTGCTATACTGATGGGGTGTGATGCCATGGACCAGTCTCATGAAAGAAAATTCCTTGCTCTGTCCGCGTCTGGAGGGACTTGAAAATCCAAGTTTGAGAGGAACTTATGGGTAGTGGGTCTCCCTGAAACTGCCGAGGGAGAAGATTGCCTCTTGTTTGTCAGCCCCTTTTTGCCTTTTAGCTTGGGACCATCAGAAGATGATTTACCTACTTCCATTGAGAAGGCTTATCTGATCACCCCCAGGTGAGCATCTGAGGACTCGAAGGTTCCCAGAACACTACTGATCGTCTGCACGAGAGTTTGGGACAGAGAGAGTGCTGGCTGTAGCATGAAGGAGGTGATAGAAGATGGTGTGCTAATCTTCTCAGACTTATCCTACAGTACACGGCAGAGGCGCAAGGCTTTTTATGGTGTCCGAGGTCGTCTGAGACAGTTGAAAATCCAGCACCAGCTCCTGTTCCCTGCACAATTGAGACTGACCTTGTGGGACAAAGTTTACCAATTCAGTGAGCCTAAGGATGTGGATAAAGTGATCAGATTTACTGAGCATGAACTGAAGGGAGTGGGAGAAGGAGAGGTCTCCTCTGAGGAAGAGTGACAGTTTCTTTGGACCTGAATTATGCCACAAGTCTTGAAGGTGCATGGGGAGCGGGCATGGTACCGGTACTTCGAATACGAGTTTATTCTGTGTTTTAGTTGGATAGAATCAATCAGTTATAATAGAACTAGCATTATGGGGTATGTGTGATTTTGTACTTCTTTGAAACTTGGCTTCCTGGCCAATGCCCTTTGGGGTAACCCTTGCCTCAGTGCTTACACGCTAAGTTTCTTTGTGTTCTAGATGGTTGTTCACTTTGATTTTTAAATACAAATCCTGCCCTGATTGTTGAATTCGTCTGAGTCTGTACTTTTTCTTACGAATGTTTGCTCTGGTGGACTTTATATGCCGGATATTTGACGGGATCTGTGATTTGTGATGCCTGCTTTCCCAAGACTTACTGGACACTCCTTGATTATGGACTGCTGTGTGTACTCTTACTGCAGCATTTATTTGGGGAGGAGACATTCTGACTTTAGCTTACATTTGAGGATTCTGTTTCCTGGGATATTGTGTGTTCGTTTTAATTTTTACTGGGACACTGCTGGACCTTACATTAGAGGGGTCTAGCAGTTTTTGGTGTCCCTTTTTATCTTCCATAAACTACATGCTTTTTGGGACTTCTCACTTCCACTTATTGGATTATTCCTCCACGTGGTAACTGTTGGGGAGATGTTTTGTAATTGCTTGCCTATAAACAATGTTGATGTATTTTCTGTTGTGCTGTCCTCCTGTGTACATGTTTTGTAAGTAATGATTTGCAAAAATCAAAAGAAAAAAAAAAAAGGGGGATTTCCCTATTCTGCATCCCTACTGGTCACTCTGTTTGGTGTTTAAACCACTGTTACGGTTAAATAATCTTACAAACCAGTTTGTTGTGACCCCTTTTTGCTCCTTCTTAGAAGCCACAAATTTTTTTTTTTTGTTCATAGTGATAAACAGAAACATAGAAATTGTCGTCAGATAAGGACCGCTAGGCCCATCCAGTCTGCCCATAGGCCCTATGCATTGTATGTGGCCACTAACCCTATGTGATCAATGGCTTTTCATCACTCCTTCCCCTCCCCCTATATAGTATGACTAGTTATGGTGCTTTCACCCTGTCAGGCTTCCTAATAGATCTGAGCGCCTTTAGAGCGTAGCAGTTACTCGGGGGAGCAGTTTGAAATTGGCACGAGCCAATGAGTGTTCCATCATTAGCATGCATTCCATTTCTCTCTGGGGCAGTTCAACGCAGGAGGCTAACTACATTAAACACATTTATTTATTTTATTTATTGAACTCTCAGATTACAACCTTTTGAGCTGGAGGCTCGTTTGGGGGTTCCACGTGATGACAAAACAGGGATACAGTAGTTAAATTATACAAGTCAGAGCAGTGTTGAAGAAAAATGTAATTCAGATACAGCCGTTTAATGCAGGTTTATAAAAGTACATGTATTATGGTACAGTATATGGGCCAACAAAATTGCGCGTAACAAGTGCACTAATAATTCGAGGCAGGAGAAGGAGAGAGGACCACGGATGGGAAGGGACTGGTAGCATGGGGTGAGGGGAGGAGATGGATAGTGAAGGAAGGAGTAAGAGAGGAGGTGAGGGGAGGACTGAAGCAGCCAAGTAGGCCTCATTAAAATTTAGCAGATGAGGGAGTAGATTTTGGGGGAGAGATGGGGCATTGATCTGGGTGGGAGGGGAGATGGAGGGACATGGCTGGGGAAACAGACACTGAGGGAGGCATTGAGAGAAATGTGAAGGCGGAGGGGATGTAGAAGGGGGAAGTAGAGGTGTTGATATGCTTTGAGCAGGTTAAAGGTAAGTCACAATAGCTTAGGGTTGCAAGGTAGTCACTAAGCTTAGCTTTGAATGGGCCGAGTTTAGTACTGGATAGCATGTCTTCGCTGAAAGAGTTCAGCCAGAGGGGAGCACGATATAAGGAGCGCTGGCCCTGGGCAGTGCGGCTAAAAGACTTTTAGGGTCAGGATGTTGGCGCCCCCCCAGTGATGTGGGTATTGTCGGTGAGGGAGAAAAGGCTTTGAACACCAGGAGATGCAAGCCTTGGCATGTGTATGTGTGTGTGTATATATATATATATATATATATATATATATGTGTATATGTGTATATGTGTATATGTGTATATGTATATGTGTATATGTGTATATGTGTATGTGTATATGTTATGTGTATATGTGTATATGTGTATATGTGTATATGTGTATATGTGTATATATATATATATATATATATATATATATATATATATATATATATATATATATATATATATATATATGTATATGTATATTTTTTATAGCTAGAAGGCATACCGCGTACCGAATTCTGCAGTCCCAAGTTTAGCCACCCTGACTAGGAATAGAGGTCACGGTATGTGTTGGGTGGGGAGCGTCAAGGACAAGCCAGCTGGTTTTGTTGAAGGATATCTTGGAGGAAACAAGATTACTATGGCAAGTAAAAAATTTTTTTTTGTTTGTTTTTTCTTCCTGGATAACTAGCACTGCTGCTTTAAAGCCTCCCAAGCCTGGATCGGAAAATGGAGGATTTAAACAAATGGACACTAGAGTAGGTATACTGGCTGAGGACACAAAAGGGGCAACAGAGACTGCAGACAAAGTCTTTGCATTCTTGGCAGGCTTGACGAAAGAAAGTGGATTGCTAAGTAGACTGCTAGACAAACTTAAACGCTGCTGGAGCCACACACATTCGGATTCCAGGACTACCAGAGGGGTCGGAGGGAGATTTCTCCAAAGGATTGACTGATAAAACTTTTGTACATGTAGGAGGACATTGGGATCCTGAAAGTGTGGAGGGTGAGGCCGTGCTGTAACAGTTGAGCCCAATCCCTGAACTCTGCTGGTAAAGCTCCAGACGACCTTTGAACTAGATACAATTCTTCTGAGTGGTAAGGACTTGAGCCCACTATCTTGCCACACAAATGTGGGGAATGGTCCTTCCCCCACATCTGTTTATGCTCCCCCAGGCCCCTTGACTAGCCACGCCTTCAGGCTGCCTAGGACCCCTCAACCCACCAAGACAACCCTTCATCGCTATTCTCACCGTTTCCCTCTTCTGCCGAGACCCGAGTGGCCCAATGTATCCTTTCATCATTGGGGAGGGGGCTCCTGGATAAGAGCAGTAGGGGGTCTCTTCCCCCCAAATCACCACCACCCACAGTGCTGCGCCACACATGTGGTGTCCTGGCAGGTTGCACTGCAGTGTATGGTCAGCCATGCCACAGAGTGCACCTGCCACAATGTGACACCAGGTGCCCTGAAAGAGAGCATCCATGGGATGCTCCGAACCCTCCCTGCTGGTCTCTGCTCCTACCGTCCCGGGCTTGGGCATAAACCTGGGTTGCCAGTGTGCCGAGCAACCCCCCATCGCTTGTTACCGTGGAGCCAGCAGCCGAGAAAGGTGTTTGTCATTCGGGCTTGTCTCCTTACTTTGGGAGTACACCATGTGCTGTTGATGTCTTTGAGTTTGAAAATATTATATGGAGGTAAGGCTTTCCAGTTCTTTGATGCAACAGAAGCTGCAAAACTACTAGCTAAAATAGACAGTCTTCTACTTGTGGGGATGAGTTGGACTTGGAAGGAGAGGAGGATGTATGAAAGGTACTCTGAACAGGCATTGGGTGGATAAGAGACAATGGGAGCTTGGAAAACAATTGTAACATCCTTTTTTTTAAACCTGGATAGCCATGTGCTTGGGACTAGAACTTGAACTTACAACTATTAACCATGGTGCCTCCTGGCGCAGCTCAATACGTTGTTGCACAGCTTCTCCCTCCTCAGATTTTGGCACCTTTGATACACAGTGATGCGAATGGGACATTTTGAGCTGCATGACTAAATACGTTTTAGCTGTGTGCCAAGTTGGTGTGACTCAAGTCAGTGCTTGCCTGTTCTGACACTATTGCGTGTGTTTTTTTTTTTTTTTGTGTAACCACATGAACTTGAGGAACTTAAGCTTATCTTGCAACTCTAAGTTACCTGTTTCTTACGGTTTGTTTTGTCAGTTTAGACTATGCTTACCATGCAGATTGTGTTTATGGTCATAAAGTTTCAGCTTTAACATATATGGTTTTCAGCGTAGCCTACATAATACTGACAGGTACTAGCTTAACTCTTTAAATAGTTTTTTTGCCAATAAGGGATCATTAACCCCCAAGAATAGGAGAATGATTAAGCAATAAGGTATGACCAGGGGTTATGTTAATGGCATGTTAATCACCCTCTAGGGGTGCAATGTTGCACGAGGTGTAGCAGAGTGCCTTGTGCCCCAGAGTGTGATTAACTGACCGTTTAACATAACCCCTTGGAATGCATTCTTGCTATGTAATAAAATCATTTTTAAAAAGTGTTAAACTTTTGTCTGCATGTGATTCAGTTCTACATGTATGTTGATAAAAGATTAACATATGGTTGATGGAATGCTTCCAGTCAATCAGAAAGCTCTATTTCCCAGACCCTTATAATGTTTATCACATCACTGCTCATGGCCACAGCAATCATTTCACATACTAATGTACTTCAGTTGACGGTATATGCTGTAACCCTCCGGTACTGTGACGGAGCACAGGGGCAATATTCTTTAATCCTTTACTGTTAAAATGATGTCCGCTGCTTGTCACAACTATCAGTTTTTTTTTTTTTTTGTGCTTGCCTGCAGGTCACTTGTACGTAATGTTTTCATGTAATGCAGCAAAATGTGATTGGGGGAAAATCACTATCAGGCTCTAGACCAGCAGGCGGAAGAACTACGTTAAACAAAACTGGAGGGTCAGCCTGCTGGTGCAGTGGTTAGATTTCCACTTGCAGCTCTGACAGGAACAGACCCAGGAGTCAGAGAGATGGCTGAGGGGAGAGGGATTGAACGTCCTGGAGACTGCACTCCTCCTGGGGGGGGGGGGAGGTGGGAGGTAGAGTGTCTGGTGCTTGACAAACCCCTGGCGGAGTTTGGGGCATCGCAGCTACTGGTACCAGCAGGTTTGGGGTGTGGACGCTGGATGTCATTGCATGTTTCAGCCCCAGGGACAGCAAACTAAACTAAACCTGTTTAACACTAGCCCTGGCACGATATTCAAAGGGAGGGTTGCGCAGCGTAACTCCTGATGCGCCGGAGTGCACCAGTAATGTCTGCGGCGCAAGTGCGGGGGTGTGCCTATGCGTATGCGGCACATCCCGATATTCAGCCCAGGATGTGCAGCGCATGTGCAGGCACCACCCTGCCTTGTGCCGCTGGGGGAAGGGGTGCAGAGTTGTGCCCGTAAAAATAGGGAACAAATCGGGGACGCCCACAGGCTGGCTGCCATATTGCAGGGCGCAACATAGCAGGTGCCTGCAGTGGGTGGCCACGCGACCTCCCAAAACACTGCCCGAGCCCCCTGTCCAGGGAGCATTTTGCCCCCGCCCCACCCTGTAGCCCGATCATGGGCATAGGTAAAGGATCTCCCTGGTGGTCCAGTTGACCGCTCTCCATTGCCCGATCGCTGGCATAAATAGAACACCCTGGTGGTCCAGTGGACCGCTGTCCAGTGCCTGATCGCAGGCAGTACTGAAATCCATCCTTGGTCCAGTGGTAAACCCCCCACCCGCCCACAGAGGTCCCCAGCACCCCACTAGTCGGCAGCAGGCAGCAGCACCCTGCCCTCATGCCTCCCTGCCCGACCCCGGCCAGTATAGTAGGGCCTGCCTATTGGTCCACCATGTGGACCAATGGGCGTGCAACCATACTATTACTACTCAGACTCAATTGTGAATGAACCCATTCAGTCAGCGGAGGCATGCGGGCGGGTGCTGCCGCCCGCCGCTGACCGGGGTGCTGGGGACCTCTGTGGGCGGTGGGGAGGTTACCACTGGACCACCAGGGATGAGATTCCCTTCTTCCCGCAATCGGGCATTGGATAGTGGTCCACTGGACCACCAGGGATTAAATGTACACATGCCCGCAATCTGAAGCGGAGCCTGCTGTGGGGCTGTAGTGCATCTGTCCCCGACGGCTGCAGCCTGGCAGGGCGCCAGGCGCAAGTCGCTGGGGATCGACACACCGCATGCAAATGGGGCCATAATGACATGCAAATGGACCCATTTGCACCTTGCATGCATAATGGCCTCATTTGCATAGCCAGTGCTGAATATTGCAGTTGATGCGCCTAGCGCAACCGCACTTGTGCTGTCGCATCCTCGGTTCCCCTCTTGCCACTTGCGCTGGCGCAGTGCAAGTGCCCTCGGTGCCATATTCAGTGGTGCTGAGCCATGGTGCAGCACCGTTGAATATCGCATGGTCCATGCTCTGGCGCAGCCCAGTTGCATTGCGCCTCTGCTTGTTGCAGTCTGAATATCCCACTCTTAGTATTTTTTCCTAAACTCATTTTATAAGTACACTAACACTCTGTTTTAAGGCACGCTGCTTTCGGCCTTGTGCATCAGAATAACTCTGCCAAGAAATACTCTGATTATTGCACGTTTATCCTGCTCCCACTTGCTTCCTGCCCCAGTAAAAAAAAAACCATGTAGTCACACAGTCTGCACCCCCCCACTCCTGAATCAGATGATCCCACATTATAAAATGGGCATAGCAAAATAAGAGTAATGATTGGCTAGAAAATCTGTGCCACGTATGTGTTTACACACAGAAAAAAAAGACAGGCAAACAGATCAATGCCCCTAAATAGAATGTTGACAAAAATGGAACGTTCATAAATGTTAAGTTAGCCATCTCGTTTTCAAGCTTAGCGAGTCTCATACGAGCAAATAGTAAAGCATGTGCAGCGGGCAAGGGGGTGGTGCAGTGGGGTGTACCAGCCAGGACAGGAGTAGAGAAACTAGCAAAGTATGGGGCACGGTGATCTGCAAAACTAACAAAGTGGGGAGACCTGGGTCGGTGGAAACGATCAAAGTTGACAAATTAGACTGGGCAGAAAGCAGTAATGTGGGGCAGGTGAAAAGGGAAGAAAGGAAACAAAGTGAGGACTAAAAGGGCAGCTGGGAAACTGCAAGAAAGCGAAGGGGAAGATCGCTGCTGTCCCTAGCCGCTGCACAGCGGGGAGATGGAAGGAAGGACAGAGGTGGTTGTATTGTTTGCTCCAGCCTCAGTCGTCACCACCTGGGACCAGCGCGACAGGCGATCCCTGTGCAGCGGGTTTAAACTTTTACAAGTTGGCAAGCCGCTGGATCGGAAGAGCGAAGGAAAGGGCAGTATTCTTCTTGTGGGGTCTATAGGTGTGTCTGGAGGTAACTATAACTGCCGCCCTTTGTGTTGGTCCTTGGAAACTGGGGGAGAGGGAGAGGAGGGAGAGAGAGAGAGAGAGAGAGAGAGTGTGTGTGTGTGTGTGTGTGTGTGTGTTTGCTCTTTTGGGGGGCAGCCTGCCAGAACCATGATGTAATTTTCTTGCTGGGGAAGGACTGTTTTATCAGAAGTTCTGATTAAAAAATGCCTTTTGCTGCTTACAGGTGGGCTATTTCGTGGGGGCAAAAATGTGTTAAAAAAAAAAAAAATACAATTTTTAGGCGCAATAAAACACTCCAGGGGCAGGGCCTCGCGCCTTACTACGCCCCTGGGCGTGCAGTAATATCTGTTCAACACACACCCTGTCGTGTCTTGTTGCTTACGCAGCGGGTATTCAGTCAAGCAGCCTAAGCCCTGCACGTACAATAACCGACATCATCATGCACCTAACCCACTCCCCCACCTACAGGGCAGTAAACCAAGTCGGGCAGAGAAAGATGCACTTGGACCCCACCTTGTGACCAGCAATGGGTGGGGCCCGTTAAAAGGCTAGGGAGCTTGGGAAATGGAAAACTGCAACGCTAATAAATACACACACACACAGCACAAATGTATTGATATTAACATACTGTACCCCAATAAAAATAGCATTTTTTTTAAATATTACCCTTGCATCAGGGAAAACAGTACCATGGCATGAAGTTGTGCTACCTCTGTTTCTGTTTTGAGGAGTTGTGCACCCCAGGAGCACCTGTTATAACCTTTCAAATGATGTAATTTAGCAAGCCTCAATAATATTTTTTTTTTGTTGTTGTTAAACATCCACGCATCAAAGCAAAGGACATGGCCAGGTGGGAGTGTGTGGATGGCATTGACTGGTGTCTGTTTGGAAAATTTAGTGCCCTCTACACCTGCCAGTAACAGCAGATAATGGCTCTATGGATGATCATTTTAGAGTCTGTTCTGCAGTGGTGTCCAGGGAAAATTAGAGTTGGGAGATTGGGATGGTGGAGAGCAGGGTGCGAAATTCCTATACTTTAGGTGCCCCAGGGCAGGCACTTTTGCTTCAGGACACCTAAAGCTGTTTAGTGCCTGCCCGTTTGGGCACCTAAAGTATTTCAGCAGAGTTCCGTTTTTTTTTTTCTCCCCGCAGAGTTCGGTTTTTTTTTTTCTCCCCAGACCTTGCCGGTTTTTTTTTTTCTTTTCCTTGGGGGCAGGGGAGCCAGCAGAGTAGCGCAGACGCAGAGCTGACATCTGTAGAGCCGATCACGAGTCTGCTCGTCTGGATGTCAGCTGACTGCTTGTCTGCAACACACATGGAGGGAACGAGTTTAGAGCAGGTTGATGTGCCCCCATTACAGTTGACTGGCACACAGATCAGCCAGTCAATTCTTCATGTGTCCCCAGTCACTGTTGGAGGTGGGCTACAGCAGCATATGCACCAGTAGGTGCGCTTATGTGAGTATTTGCCGCCCTCCAAACAGCGTGACGCAAGGACCGGACATAGCGCATTCGTGAGACTGCATTCATGGAGACAGGCTGCCTGCCAACCTCAACGATCGCGATCAGCAAAATAAATAACCAAAAGCTCTTTTAAGAGCTACATTTCTCTTTAACCACTCTCCCAGAAAAACGGGACTGCAAAGGAGGGAGTCGGGGGATTGTAACTTGTAAATTGGAGCAGCTGGGGAGGAGAGGAGTGTGTCTGTGTGAGACTAACGTGGGTCACTCTGCAGTCAGGACTAAAGAAAATCTGCAGAAAAGAAAGGAAATCTGTTGGGGGGATTAAACTGCAGAAAGAAGGGAATGGAAGGAATTTTAAGTTAGGAGAGGTACAAAGGAGAGAGACAATTCAGCAGGATAAAAACCAGGCAGTAAACAGAAAATAAAAGCAAAGCAAACAAATCTATCTAAATTAATCAGTCTGCTCAACTGCTCTACAATTTCTAATAAAACCAGTGGCAGCAGCAGTCTGTAATATCAGGGGAGGGACACTGAATGCAGGCTTGTGGTGAAGCACTGCAGAGACTAGTCTAACTGCACATGCACTATATATCCAGCCAAGTAATTAAAAAGTAATCTGTACTGGGTTGGCCTTTTGATTTGTTTATAGAGACAGTACGGAGAGTCAGACTAGCACTGCCTGCAGTCTCTTTGAACTAAAGGAGCTCAGTGTTGCTCAGTCAGCTCACCCAGTATATAAAGAAAGCTGCATTCATTTACAAACTTCTCTGCACTAACTTAAATGTAAATCTACTGTTCCATATTTTCTCCTAGCTAGCTACTGTGTGTGTGGAGGGACTAACTAAAATCTGGACTAAATACTGAAACAACCAGGATCAGTGTGTTATAAAAAATAAAATTGCTGAGTGTGGACTAAACTAAATGTAAATCCAGGGACCAGTTATAAAAAAATCTATTTAGCTACTGTGTGGACTGAGAACATTTAATTAAAAGTAATTGTTTAATAAAGTTCTAAAAGCTTTTGAACTTGGAACACCTAAAACTCAGGGGATCTACTATTACTCTACTAGCTAATAAAGCTACTTTATGTGGAGCTGACTATCTCAAATCTAAATACTGTTATTAAAAATATCTCATTGTGGTAATGGACTGTCTAAAATCTCTAGCTTTTACAGGCTACACTGTCTGTGGACTGTCTAAAATCTGTATACTGTTATAAAAATAATCAGACAACACAGTCAGGTTTTCAAGTTTATTATAAAAAAACACTTTTTTCCTTGTTGCATTTATTAATACTGTGTAACATAAATAACAAATTCTTAAAATCAGTATTCACAAGTTCAACTCCGAACAGCCAGGCAGACACCATGAGTCTTTTAAATTTGGATTTAAGAGAAAGCGTTTTGATGAGACTCATGGAGCTGACTCGGATTCATAACACCAAGTACTAGTACTACTACTACAGGCACAGCTATAACACCACCATCTCCTTGCCCAGGCAATGAAACTGTTATGACCACTGAAGTTTCCTCAAGTGCTACTGCTTGTACTGAAAGCCAGTTAAGGCCCTGAAAGTTAGAAAATTTCAGGAATCCTGGAAAAAGGCAGGAAGTGGCTTACATATGACACCGATAAATGTGCCATGTTGTGTACATGGTGTCAGAGTTATGATAAAAGCCAAAGCAAAAACAATTTCAGAACTGGATGCAGTACTTTTAGAGTACATATTATCTCGGCACATGAAGTGTCCATAGCACACAAAAATGCTGAGAGGGCATACATTGCAAATAAAGCAAAAGCTGGAGAAAGACCAATAGAGAAATCCATACTATTTATGGAACAAAAAGAAATGGATCAAATTTGTAAATTGTTCTGTACTGCATATTACGTTGCTAGGACTGAAAGGCCTTTCAGGGATTTTCCTGGGTTGATAGATTTACAAAGAAGAAATCATGGGGATGATGCTATGAGTCACAGCTACAGTAGTGACAAGCAATGCCGTGTCTTCATTCACTATATTGCCCAAGATATTCAAAGCAGTACTGCTAGTCTACTACAAGACAATGACTTCTTTTCTTTTCTTGTTGATTCCTGCACAGATAAAAGTGTGACTGAGGAGGAGGGCATTTATGTACGTGTTTTGAAAATGGCCTACCTGTAACAAGATTTCTTGCACTGAAACCAGTCAGTGTCCCTAATTCAGAAAGCATTTTAAATACTGTAATTAATGCTTTAGAGGGTGAAGGTGGTTTAAGGGATGGTGGTTGAAACATAAGCTGATAAGTCGCATCTGATGGTGTTGCTGTAATGTTGGGAGCACTTCAGGTGTCCTTAGTCCAGATAAAACAAGATTGCCAGTGCCACACCTCATTGACATACATTGCTGTGCACATCGCTTAGAGCTTGCTGTAAAGGATCTGCTTCAGAGACTGCCCATTTTACAAGTCATTAGAACAACTTCTGCTGAACATTTACTCATTTTACCACAGATCACCAAAAGTTGGAAAGGCCTACAGGAAACAGGATCCCTTTTAAATATTAATGTGGTCAAACCAGTTAACACTGGTGGCACTAGGTGGCTTGCACACAAGAGAACGGGCCATTTCTGCCCTTGAAAAGGAATTGGGCTGCATTAGTGCTCACTTCTAACATGTGTCACTGACAAACAAGCAGGATCATGGCCAAAAGCACTAGGAATACTTAAAGTGCTTAAGACTTTAAAATGTTATATACATGAACTTTCTGAAAGTGTTTTTGGTTACTTATCTGTCTTAGTCTGTGCTTTCAGCAAGAGGATGCCACTGTTGAAAAGTTCACAGCAGAGTAGAAAGCACAATTCAAAAACTAAATGGTCTCTCAAATCAAGAAACTCTTCACCGCATAACACTTACATCTGTAAATGAGAACCTAACTCAGTACAACAGTGTTGACTTAACTAATGAAACTAGCAGGCACAGATCAGGTTCTCCTTCAGACATTGTAGAAGCCACAATTTCAGAGATCAAAAAAATTCTTCAGAAAACGTCACAGCACATTGAATCTCGCTTTCAGTCCTTCACGACCAATAAAGTGCTACTAGCTGCAAGAGCTTTAAATTTTCAGTCCTGGCCAACATCCACAGAGGCACTTGAAACATATGGAGATCAAGCAATTCAAACAATTGTTGATCACTATAAAGTGGTCCTAGAGTCTCATGGAGTTGATGTTACCTTGGTACTGCTGGAGTGGCTAGACCTAAAAAGCATGTACTCCACTTGGCTGTCTGTTGAAAGTTGTAAGTCTCTGAAATTGTGGCAGAAAGTGATTCTTATGGATGTGCAGGATCAACAATTTGAATGTGTTGGCCGTTGTCAGAATCATTCTCCTGATTCCTGTGCACACTGCTGCTGCAGAACAGAGGCTTCTCTTGATGGGAAGAATAAAAATGACTGGAGGGTTGGATTCACGCCCAGACACCCTACACTAACCTAATGTCTATATCTCTGAATGGACCCCAGCTTAGTGACTATAACCCTGAAGGTGCCATATCACTGTGGTGGAAAAATGGCAAAGAAGGCCCACTACGAAAGCTTATGGCTCCCGAACACTGTCACTGCATGCTGCTTCTGCCAGCCCTAGTGGTGGTGATGAAAACGAAAGTGCTTGGTCCAGTGAAGATGACGTCTAAAATTATGTAAACTAAGGGGCGGCATGTAAATAGTTTGTTGGGCATGTACATTTTCTTCTTACATGCCCAAGTGGGCATGTACTTTTTTTCACGAATTTCATACCCTGGTGGAGAGAGAGTAGCCATGGGAAGGCAGGGATAAAACCACCTGCAGGGCAGGCCCTGTATACTGTTTAACATTTTCTCGCTGAAATGTTGGATACAGACACTGATAGTGTAGGAAAATGAGGGACACTGGTCTTAGTAATGTGGGACACATCAGCAGACACAGAAAGACATACTCAGAACACTGGAAGCTAGTGACTTACAGCACTGTACCTCTGAACACTAGCATGTTTACACTGCAAGCTGTGCACCATTGTGACTGGTACAAATTTTTTAATGTGGTGCACTTCATAGTGTCTAAACGCACTGTACACTGTCACAAGCTGCTCTGTATTGTGAGTTTGTGCTCCCTGACTTGCAGAGAATGCATAGCAGTGTGGCTGTTCTCATGCTGCATCTGCACAGTCTGCGCCAGTCACGTCATGTCACTCACTAGCCCCTGACCGGGTGCTACCCTCGCGGTGCGGCTTCCAGGACTGCTGCTGCCCACACTCTCCAAGGCTGGTACACCTCAGGCCCCCCCAGACCACTAGCCTCTGACCGGGTGCTACCCTTGTGGTGCGGCTTCCAGGACTTCCACTGCCCGCACTCTGCACGGCCGCTACACCTCAAGCCCCACTAGCCCTGACTGGGCACTACCCTCACGGTGTGGCTTCCAGGACTTCCGCTCTCCACAGCCTCTACACCTCAAGCCCCACCAGGTACGGACTGCTGAAGCGCCCGCTTTTGAATTTCTGCTTTTTCCTCGATTGGCCCTCTTTTTACTGGAGGCTTCCAATTGGTCACTTGCTTTGGCTGTGGCACCACTGATTGTCTCCCTCTCAAGCCAGGACTCCTTCCTCGGCCTGCCTGGGATTCCCTGCTCTGTTTCCTGCTGGTATTCTTGGACTCCAATTTTCTCCCACCCCTGGCACTCTTTAAATCTTCTTGCTACTCTCAGGACTCCTCCCAGAAACAGGTTCTGTCCATTTACAGCCCTCACTGACACTGCAGCTTGAGTCTCTCCCCAAATTAACCAGTCTTCTAGTACACTCTTGTTTATCAGTGACAAGACCCTACACTAGACACTCATTTCTGTCACCCATCAGCAGTGATACTGACCTCTAGTTCTCCTCATTACCATCCTGCTAGCACTTTGTTTCCCTCTCACCTACTCCCCAGCTCCTTAATCTCATCAGACCGGCCCCTCTCTCTCTCTCTCCACCTTATTCCTTCCTGTCGTGCAAAACAATGCGGTGACTCCCTGTCCTGCCCTTACTGCTTGGACACACTACTCTGTCCATGCTCCTCCCTACTCTCCTCCTAATATTCTAAACTCCACCCTCACACCCCTCCTTCCTCCCCACTTCCTTAACTAGATCCCAGTCGTGGTTTGAGTGTGAAGCTCCACTTTTTGATCATTGCTGTCCTGCTCCTCTCCTCTGGCGACATTAATCCCAATCCCGGGCCATATCGGACTGTTGCCCCAGCTCCAGTAGTCTCTGGCCTACCCCTAATCAACCCCTTAGCCCTTCCTCCCTCGTGACCTAAAACTCCTACATCTAAACATCTGCAGCCTTCTCCCAAAGCTCGACCTACTCCAGCCTATAGCAGTCTCGCTTGCCCCTGACATTATTTCTGAAACTTGGCTGAGTAGCAGAATTGATGATCTTCAGCTCTCCATCCCAGGTTACTCTCTTATCACGCCAGGACCGACCCTCTAGGGGTGGCTAGCTACGTCTCCTCTTCCATGCAGTTCACCAAAATGGTCGCCATGGCTTCACCCAAAGCCTACGAGCTCCTAATCTTAAAACTATCCCTGCCTTTCTCTGCACCTGTCTACGTTGTGGGTGCTTATTGTTGCCTTGGCCTCCCTGCCGTTGCCATTTCTGATCTCTTCACCACCATTGTCTGCCACACCCCTGCAAGCGAAACTTATATAATGGGAGACTTTAACCAGAACTGGCTTTCCCCCTCCTTCAGTAAAACTCTCAATGATATCAACACCCATGATCTATCTCTGCTCATTCAGGAACACATGCGTTTGAACCTTAAATCTGGTAACCATTCTCTAATACACTGGGCATTCACATCTCATTCACACATGGTTATAAAATCAGGCATACTCCCTGACACCCTGAGCGATCACCTTATGACCTTTTATGGAGCATAAAATTCATAGGGCCAAGACACCCCCCAAAACCCCTCCATCTCCAGTTGTACGAATCTTTACCCCCTTCTCCAGGACCTAGCCCACACAAACTGGACACCTATTGCCACGGTCAACTCCATAGACGAAGCTTACAACTATTTCCAAAGCAAATACTTGGAAATCTGGAACCTCCGTGTCCCTCTACATTACACCAGGGTTAGGGGTAACCACCTCCCTTGGATCACGCCTGAACTACTTGCATGTCAAGCACGTGATCGGGCTTGGAAAACACACAAAGCCTCCAAACTTCCTCAAGATTTTAACAGATACCGCTCCCTTAGTAACGTGCATTAGAGCCAGCCATTTAGCAAAAGCAGACTATTTCTGCTCCTCCTTTCAGACCAACATCGATAAACCCTTGAAATTCTGGTGAGTTATTCACTCCCTGTTCTCTTCCCCCTCCCACCCCCATCCTCAAAGTAAACACTCTCCTTGTCGACCACCCTAGTGTCGCTTCGGAATTTAATTCTAATTTATTTCCTGCACCTCTGCTGTCCTTGCATCCCTACCTCTGCTCACTCCCCTCTCTTCTGACCCCTTCCCCCCACTGCTTCACCTTTTCTAGCATCTCATCCTCTGTAACCTTGGACGCGCTCTATGCATAAACCCCTCCAACGGCTGCTCGCCAGATGGGCTGAACCCTAATCTGCTTTACTTATCTGCTCCTGCTATCGCTGTCTCCTTGTCTGGCTTCCTCAACCATTCCTTCACTTTGTCAGCCATCCCAACTGTTTGGAAGCATGCCACTGTACTCCCTCTGCCTAAAGGAGATCTTTCTGCTCCTGCTAACTACTGCCCCATATCTCTCCTACCCACTCTAGCTAAGCTTCAGGAGCACCTAGCTCTCTCACAGCTTTCTGCCTACCTCTCTGACGCTAGCTTTTTCACACCATTCCAGTCTGGTTTCCGAAGAACCACTCCACCACCACCTCCCTGATCAGACTCATTGGCTCCATCCTGTCAAGGATGGACAGTGGCCAAATCGCTTCTGCTATTTTTGTCGACCTGGCAAAGGCTTTCGACAGTGTCCCATACCCTTCTTCTGCGCTCCCTCTCCTCGGCTGGCCTATCCGGCTCTGCCACTAACTGGTTCTGAGCCTACCTGGTAGGCAGAACTCAGTCTGTCAAAATTGCTGACTCCACATCTCCCCTCTGTCAATACTGACGTACCTCAGGGCTCTGTCCTAGAGGTCCTATTCTTTTCTCCATTTTCGTCAACAACCTTCTTTTAGTCTGCTCATCCACATGTACGCCAATGAGTCTTCTTCACCTAAAGCCAGTCCACCATTGATGTACAGACCAGACTTCGGCTTGATTTCAACAGAGTTTAGCAATGGTTCTGTTTCCCATCAACTCTCCCTCAATGCCAAAAAGACAGTCTCTATGACCTTTGGCACAAGGCAGAGAGACTCTAGGCTCCCCTCGCTACCTTTCTTCCACTCCCTTAATGGGACAGTCTAGGACACCTCCTCCTTTAGGTATTTGGGGTTGGCTTGACCAACAGCTCAACTTCTCTGGACACGTGAACACCATCCTGAAGAAACTGCGCCCCAAGCTTGGTTCTTTGTACAGGAACCTCAGCTACCTAATGCTACCAGCTAGACGTGAACTTGTCCAGAAGATGATCCTACCTATCTTCAGCTACTGTGGTGTAGTCTACAGTGCTGCTTCCAAGTCTTCCTTAACCAGGTTGGACACCCTCTTTAACTCTTTCTGTTGCTTTGCACTTGACACCCTCCTCTCTCTCTCCCCCCCCCCCCCACTCACCACTGTATCCTGGCTTTTCCTCACTTGAGAGCCGCCACCTTCTCCACTCCGCCAAATTTATATCTAAATACTGGTTTGTAGCACTCCCATCCTATCTTACCTAGCCGCTTCTCCCCTCTTGCCCACTCCCATAGATCATATGACTCCCACTTAACGTCAGTCCCTTGTTGCATAACCTCCATTGATCAGTCTGTATTTTCACACCACCTCCCTAAACTCTGGAATGCCCTCTTTCCCCGCCCCACCCTCAGATTCGCCACTTCTCCTCTCACTCTGTCTCTCTCTCTCTCTCTCTCTCTCTCTCTCTCCCTCCCTGCCTACACAACTCCTCTCAGTGAACTATACATGCAATTAACCCACCCTCCTCCAAGTTCTACCTCTCACTAGTCTTGCAGCCTTCCTGCTTCAGTAACTCAATGATTCCCCTAATTTGAAATGATTTCTTATTGTTTCTGAACACGCTTCTGCTCCCTGCACCTTTGTGTCCACCGGTGCCGTGTTCTATTGTCTTACTATCTCCTACAATCTTAAGTCGACTTGCAGTTGGTGTTTGCGTAGTGTTACTTACCAATAGCCTATGTGTTTCTAGTGACCATTTTTGAATATATTGTATATAATTATGAACTAATTGTTTGTTGGATTGATTGCTGTAAGTTGGTATTGAACCCCCAGTTCCCCTTCTTCCCCCGAAACATTTCAATAAATAAAATTTCAGTCACCACCCCACCCAAAGACAACGGCACTCAGCCAGCCAGAAAGGCAACTGCAATGCCAGGAAATGATGCACAGAGCTCTGCAACATTGCAGAGCTTCAGCGTGTGAATGTGGGTCAGTGGCGGTGCAGAGCGAGTGGCAGCAGCAGTGTGCAGGTAATTCATGTATAAACATACCTTCAGATAATTGTAGCTCTTAAAAAGCTGGTAATCACACCAGGCCATCTGGAACACTGAGGGAGAGTAGCATGAGGACTTGAGCCTGCTAAAGTAGGGGCCCTTTTAGCTGCACTAGTTTTGGTCAATTTGTATTCTGTCCAGGACAAGTGAAACACTGTTAAAATTTACCCTTGTGTATAAGGCCCGAGGCCCTATGATGTGTACCTTCAGTCTCTGGAAGTGCATTCAGGGCTCTTTTACCAATAGCCTGGAGTGTCTTAGTTGCGCTTTTTGAAGCGAGCCTGAGGTGTGGAAGGCTTCTAATGCAGTGCTTCACCTTCTGGCTGTGTCGGACGGCCCAATGCTCAGGAATGAGCTTGTCGTTTGGGGTCATCCAATGGCAGGGGAGAAGACTGAGCATTTGGAGGACTGCTCTCCTCTCCTGGGATGGGGAGACGTGCTGTCTCTGCCCTTGGCTGCCCCGAGGTGGAGGCCTGGATGCAGCGCTGGCATCTGAGCGACATGTAGGAAGGGGCCACTGTTCTGACCCCAGTAATACTCTGGTATTCATAAATCTTGCAGTGTCCTTTTAAGATGGAGCTGCCCGGAGAGATGGAACTTATACAAATGATGAAATCTTTTGTGCATGCAACTTTTTCAAAAGCTGCCTTCTATTAACTGCCTTAGTTCTAAACCCCTTGGAGTTCTCTCTCTGCCTGTCGAGACTAGACGCTCAGAGATCCTGTCCTCATCTTGTTCTGACGTGAGAACTTATAGAATGTGTGTGTATATATAATATATCCTTTATATTTCACTTGCTTCTTTCTACTTTTTGTAATTTTAAGTTAAACCATAGTTTTAGTGTTTAAATTGTACGTTTTCTCGGTTTCTCCTAGTTCGGTATAACCGGGGGTAAACCAAGGTTATTTTATATTTATCTGAGTTTTCTGACTAAAAAACTCAATTATATTTCATTTTATTAATTTAACTTGTTTAGGAACTGCTAATACCAGTTCCTGAACCGATAGCCTCGGTTCACTTCTACTTTAGTTGCTGGTTTCCGTTCAGGTCTGGAACTGACCAACAGCTAAAACTTAAAATTTAAACATTTTGTTTAGCAGTTGCAACATTTATCAGTTTTACATTGAGAATGTCACAAAAACTGAGAAGAAAAACTGGTGATAACGGTTTCAAACCAGGCATTGTGTGGGGTGAACATTAAAAACAGAGTGAAATCTGCATACATGTCCTGAGAAAACTATTGAAGAATGCTTGGATAAGGCTAGAGAGAAAATTACCACCAGCTAAGGATCCCTCGAGCTCTGACCAGCTGACACCCTAAATTACTATGTGTGAAACCACAACTACTACTGTAATTGCTACCCCTGAGACGGATATACAGGTAGTTCCTAAGAGTCTTGCTGAACCGGCTGATTTACCGGTTCCCTCAAAGAAATCTAAGCACACAGAACCCACTGTTGGACAGCATTTGGGGACTTCTGTGCCTGCTATAAGCCTGCCAACTCCTGAAGAACTTGCACAGGTGTTTAAGGTCGTTCAGGCTTGCAAGGGCTGTCTGTCTCCTCTGCTCAGTTTTCCTATTGTTTAAGAGGAAGAATATGATGGAAGGGGAACCTATTGAACATGTCAGTGTCTGCCTCAGTAGGTAGCACACTCTCCTCTGTGGCCGGGAGATCAGAGGGCTGTGGGTTCAGTTCCCACATCTGGCACTTGGGTTAATATCCCAGTACTGACACTGTAGTGCAGCATGAGAGGGGTGCTGCACTTCTGAGGTGCCGTCTTTCGGATGAGATGTTAAACCGAGGTCCCATCTGCCTGGATTGGTGGTAGTTCAGGTGGATGTTAAAGATCCCATGGCACTTAACGAAAAGAGTAGGGGAATTTCCCCGGTGTCCTAGCCAAATTTCACTCATTCATTAAAAATACCACCAACAGCTTAATCTGGTTCAAAGTCAGTTGGCATTTGTCTGTATCCCCTTCCCCCCGGGTCGTGCCTGAAAATAGGCAGGATTTGTCTAGTGCACTTACCCGGTCAACAAAAACTAAATAAATAAAATAAACCTGAGGTTTCCCCTGAACAGGAGTTTGGCTCTCCCCACAGAGCATCTGAGGTTTATTCCTCACAGTTCACATTTGTGAGCATCACCACCAGTGAAGTGATTGAGGATGAGGAGGTCGCTGAATACTTGGAAATGATGGGGCTGACTCCCACTAAGAAACTTCTCCTTTCTGTAAGTAAATCCTTCAAGAAAGATATTTTAAAGATTTTACAAATGCCAAGCTCTGCTCCCCCTCTTGATAAGAGGCTGGATAAGAAATATCAGCTGGACAGGGAGGGAGCTGAATTTTTATTCTCCCATCCTGTCCACCAGGGAGTGGTATAAGTGGCAGCCTGTGACGAGGCAAAGGTACCCCTGGCATTTCATCCTCCTAATAAGGATTTCGGGAAAACGTGGCCCAAAAAAAAAAAAAAAAAATACGCTGCTCAATACCAGAAGTCACTGTGGCAGTCAAGGCCCAGACTCCTCCGTCAGATCTAGCTGAAACCGCTAAATTTGGTTTGGGAGCAGCCAAATACCAGTTACAAATGGCTGCTGACTCAAATGACACTGCTACCAGATGAATGGTAAGTACAGTGGTTCATACTAACATACTAGCTGCCAGCAGCGTAGGCCTATTGGTCTATCAAGTCTACTTGTGCTTCAGCACCCCTGATTGGATACCATAGCCCTCCGTCTCCTTCCACTATTACTCCATCCCCCAGGGGCAAACTAGCCTCTGCTTCACCCCTTGCCTATACCTGTACCACCCTCTGTTGAATCTCTCCACCGTAGCTACCTGTACCAGCTCCCCGGGCAGCGCATTCCACGGTTCCACTACTGTCAGTGAAGTACCTCCTTCTCCTTTTCCCCCCCTGATCCTACCACCCTCAATCTTCCAACTGTGTCCTCTGGTGATTCCACCCTCCTTCAGTCTAAAGATCCTATCTCACTTTACCTTATTTACTCCCCTGAGGTACTTGAAGACCTCAATCATGACCCCCCTGGTCCCTCCTCTCCTCCAGCGAGAACAGGTTGAGTTCCCCTAGTCGTTCCTCATATGTCATATCCCCCAGGCCCTGGATCATTCTGGTTGCTCTCCTCTGAACCCTCTCCAGGAGTTGGATGTCCCTCCTAAGGTGCGGTCTCCAGAACTGCACACAGTACTCAAGATGTGGTCTAACCAGGCTGTTGTACAGTGGCAAAATTACCTCCCTGTTCCTTGAGGTAATCCCCCCAATGATGCATTCCCAGCATTCTATTTGCCCTGACCATAGCCCTCCTGCACTGCTCTGAATTATTCATGTTAACATCCACCAAGACTCCTAGGTCTCTTCCCCTGCCGTGGCCTGCAACTCACCTCCCCCCCCTGGTGTACACATAGTTGTGGGGTTTCCCGCCCTAGGTGTAGCACCTTGCACTTGGAGGAGTTGAATTTCAATTTCCAGGTGCAGGACCACCTATCCAGAGTATCCAGGTCCTCTTGCAGGGCCAATCTCCCCTCCTTCCCCACCACCACCCCCGCCCCCAGCTTAGTCATCCACAGAGACTCATTTCACACCCAGTACCTTCCCTGATATCAGAGATGTAGGCAGTAAACAGGAGTGGCCCCAGGACTGATTCCCTTATGACCTCCCTAGGAGACGAGACCTCCTCTCCGACCACTACCCGCTGAGTGCGACCTAAAAAGCCAGTTTCCAATCCACCTAAGAGTCAGTGGGCCTACCCCCATCCCCCCTAGCTTCTCCCTTAGGCCAATGTGAGGGACCAACTCAAATGCCTTGCTGAAGTCCGGGAACAGTACATCCACTGGTTTTTCCCCCTGTCAATTGCTGATGTCACCCAATCATAGAACTCTACAAGGTTTGTTTGACATGACCTACCTGGCACAAACCCATGCTGCCAGTCATCCAGGTAACCGATCTCCTCCAGAAACCTCCCAACCTTTTTCTTAACTATGCCATCCATTACCTTCCCCACCACCGACGTCAGACTGACGGGTCTGTAGTTTCCTGGCTCTTCTCTCAATCCACCTTTATGGATGGGCACAACATGCGCCTGCTTCCAATCCCTTGGCACCCTCCCTGTCTGGAGTGACAAATTAGAGATCCGCCAATGGCGCAGCCAAAACATCCAGCAACTCCCTCAGTACTCTGGGATGAATAGCATCAGGCCCCAGAGATTTATCTTTTTTTTTTTTTTAAGGGACTGGAGGGCTTCCACACCCAACCAATAGGAATATCAGCATCTGTTCTCTTCTCTCTCCCCCAGTTCAGAAGAACCAGCCAGATATCTCACCCCTGGCCTCCCTCCCTCCCCCAGTGGCTTGTTCTTCAGCAGGTACCCCAGTAGTCAGGTCTGCTGCGCCTTCTGTGTCCTTCAACCTCTTTATTGGAAGTTCCCCAACCTCCTCCCTAGTGAACATTGAGGCAAGGTACTCATTTAGTACCTCCGCCTGCTCTCCAGCCCCTCCCAGCCCCCCAGCTGTCCTCAACCTACTGAGCTGACCCTTGACCTTCCTCCGCTCATCAATATACCTGAAGAACCCCTTTTCCCCACGCCAGCCTCTACTCTTTCCAGGCCTTTGCCCCCCTCACCACTCTGGTGACTGTCCTGGTTGCAAGGCAATAATTCTCTCTAGCCCTCTCTCCTCATTTTTTTTTTTTTGTACCTACTGTAGGCAGCCTTCTTCTCCCTTACTGCCTCCTGGACCTCCTTGGTCCACCAACATGGTTTACGAGACCTACCGCCCTTGTGCTTTACTCTTGCACAGGTCCTGGTGGCCTCCTGTAGCCCCCGCTTTATGATCTCCCACCTACCTTCCACGTCCAAACCTGGTTTTATCTCCTGCAAATGCCCCTTGAGAATTTCCCCCATGTTCTGAAAGTCTGCCCCCTAAAATCAACTATAATTGTCATTGAATTATTTCTCCCCCACCCATCCCACGCCCCCCAGTTTAAGCCGAAACCAGACTGTGTTGTGGTCACTCCCAGCCAGGGGTTCTTCCACAGTCGGATCTTGTACAAGATCCCCATCCGCAAAAACACATCCAGGATATGACCCTCCCTCGTTGGGTCCATCACCTGCTGATTGAGGAACGCGTCCAGGAAGCCATCCAGCAGCTTCTGCTCCCTGGTTACAGTGGACGTCATAGCAGGGTTTTAAATAATTGACTAGCAGTTTTTTTCTTGGGACAATACTAACTGTAAAGAAAGCATTTATATAGGTTTTCTAGAAGTGTTATGTTTGTTAAACACAGTGAGGCAAGTGCTATGCATTTTCACAATGTTTTAGAACTTTTATGAGCAAAACGCTAATCAATTTTTAGAGTTAAATAAAACCCTGCATAGTACCCCAATCAGTAGCTGGCATATTAAAGTCCCCCATCAACACCACTCCTGCCCCTTAACTTTAGCCAACAGGCAATCCTCCAGGTCCTCCACTAGTCCTGGGGGCCTATATACCACCCCCAACTTATCTTCCCTCCCACGGGGGTTCGCAAGGTGACCCTTGGGGCCTCCATGTTGCTCTCTGCTTCCTCCACTCTCATAATCTCGATATTATCCCTAATGAACATTGCTACTTCTCCGCCTCTGCCCACCTTTCTGTCCTTCCTTAGCACAGGGTACCCACTCAGATTAAGGTCCCAGTCATGACCAGGGGTGGCCCAAGTTTCAGTGACCACTGCTACATCCACCCCACCCTCGAACAGCGTGGCCTGGTACGTAGGCATTTGATTCCCCAGGCTCCTGGCCTTTATTAAGGCCACCCTCCAACCCTTGTCCCTACCCCTCTTTACCATATCCTTCCCAGATCTTTCATATGTCCGTCCACACTTCTCCTCTAGGGTACCGTCTGTCCCCCCTTTATGGGGTTGCAGGCCAGTCCTACCAGCGGTATGGATTGCTGGATCAGCCCGGCAGTGCCCCCTTCCCCCTTCACAAGTTTAAACCCCATCTAGCCTGAGTGAAATCCATCATCCCCGCTTGAGAACTTCCTTCCCCACAGATTTAGGTGAAGCCTATCCAGGCGTACAGTCCCATGTCTCTTCTTCCCTAAGTCTCCCAACACCCCAATCCCCTGTGCTTCACCCCACTGCCGAGCCAGCCATTAATCTCCTGATCTTCTATTTGTTCTCCACAGTGGCCCTTGGCACTGGCAGGATTTCCGAGAAGGAGACTGTGCATCCATTGTCATGACAGACCCTGGCCAGTTCTCAGAACCTTGCCTGAATTTCCAGCACACTATTCCCCTCAATGTCATTTCTTCCCAGATGCATCAGGAAGTCCGGTTATCCTCCACAGTCCCTCGCCAGCTCATACACCATGAACTTCGCCCTATGCACAGTCAGACCGGAAATACCCACTACATTTAACTGGATTTTCCCTCACCCTGCCGTGCCCAATGAATACCTCTGATCATGGAGTGTCCCAGCAGGAGAATCTTGGTGTCCCCCTTGATCTTTTGTGCACCTCCTTTTTGGACTCCCCGGCAGCCCCCGTCACCTCCCCCCTCCTCGAGACCACTTGTTCAGAGGAGGTTTGCCTGGCTGTGAGTCACAAACCTCACTCAGGATACCCAAACCAAGGCTATGGATTTCAACAGGGGCATAAGGGGGTCCAGGCATGGTTCCCAGTCCCAGCCTCAAACAAAGCAGACACCCGGCATGTCTCCCCAGGCGCCTCCCTACTACTTGTAGGAGGCAGGCTGACTCACCTTTTCCAGTCTTGGCAGAAAATCACCACAGACAAGTGGGTTCTAGATGTAGTGAGTCAGGGATTGTCTCTGAGTTTCAAATTCTTTCCAGCAACAAAAGTTTTCAAACCATCTGTAAATGTAGAGAGAGAACTCCTGGAAAAAGATACTTTCTTACCACAAAGCAAAATGGGGAGTGGCGGCCGATCTTAGACTTAGACAGGGTACTAAACAGGTATCTGACAAAGCCGAAGTTCAGAATGGTGACTTTGGCATTGATTCTGCCAATGCTTCATAAAGGGGACTGGTTGGCATCGCTGGACCTAAAAGACTCCTATTTCCACATCCCCATAAGGGAGTCTCACAGAAAATACTTCCAATTCAGACTCCCATCAGGTCACTACCAGTTTTCAGCCCTGCCTTTTGGTCTCACTTCAGCTCCAAGATTGTTCACAAAGTGCTTGGCAGTAGTTGTGGCACACCTTCGAAGACCAGGTGTCAGTTTTCCCATACCTAGATGACTGACTAGTGGTTGGAAAATCACCCCAGCAAGTGAGGGGAGCATCTGCAACTCACCCAGGGACTTCAGGATTCTCTAGGGTTCCTGTTGAATCAAAAATTAATTACTTTTTTGTCATTCAGCCTGCTCAGGCACTGCAGTTCATGGGAGCAGAGTTAGGGGAGAGATGGGCACAAGACCCGGGGGAGCAGGCTGAGGTACTAAATGAGTACTTCACCTCAGTTTTCACCAAGGAAAATGGGGGTGCTGCATCATACATGGGAGGAGACAGATACTGAGGAGGGGGGGGGACCCTTACCGATCGGCAGGTCTGGGGAGAGGGGGAGGCATCACTGGCAGGAGGGGGGGGAGGACTAAGCAGGGAGAAGAGGTACCGGAAGTGGAAATCACAGGAGAGAGAGAGAGAGAGTGAAGGAAGCCCTCAGCTTCCTTAAGATGGAGAAAGCACTGGGGCCGGATAAATTACATCCCAGAGTGCTGAAGGAACTTGTAGATGTCCTGGCGAAACCCCTGGCGGAGCTTTTCACCATCTCTCTGAGGACAGGGTGGGTGCCCCAGGACTGGAAGGTGGCACATATAATGCCTATCCACAAGGGGGGATCAAGGGAGGTGGCAGGGAACTACAGGCCTCTCAGCCTGACATCGGTGGTGGGCAAGGTGATGGAGGGCATTGTCAAGGAGAGGCTGGGGGGGACCTGGATAAGTCAGGGTGCCTGGACGATAGACAGCATGGATTCATCCCGGGGAAATCATGTCAGACAAACCTGGTGGACTTCTATGACTGGGTGACGAGTGCCTTGGACCTGGGTAGACGTCCTCTTTCTAGACTTCAGCAGGGCATTTGACTCTGTTCCTCATGCGGGCCTGTTGGATAAGCCGGGAGAAATGGGGTTGGGGAACCAGATGATCAGTTGGATAGGCAGTTGGCTCCAGGACCGGACCCAGAGGGTCGTAGTTGTCGGGATAGTCTCATCCCCAAGGAGGGTCATTAGTGGGGTCCCACAGGGATCAGTCCTTGGGCCCTTCTGTTCAACGCCCACATCTCTGACATAAGGACAGGAATCAGGAGGAGATGAGTCTCTTTATGGATGACTCAAATTAGGGGCGGTGGTGGATGGGGAGGAGGGGAGGGTGGCTCACAGGGGAACCTGGAGGCTCTGGAAAGATGGTCTAGAAAGTGGAAGCTGAGGTTCAATGCAGGGAAATGCAAGGTACTCCACCTGGGGGCCAGAAACCCAGGCCAAGTATACACCCGGGGGAGAATGCTACAAGTCTCTATGGCTGAGAGGGACCTGGGGGTGGTGGTGGATGTCAAGATGAACAACTCTGAGACTTGTAGGAGGGTAGCAGCCAAGGCCAACATGATGCTGGGATGCATCGCTAGGGGGATCACGTCCAGAAGGAGGGAATTGATACTTCCTCTGTATAACTGCTTGGTGAGGCTGCACCTTGAGTACTGAGTGCAGTTTTGGAGGCCACACTTAAAGAGGGACATTAACCTCCTGGAGAGGGTCCAGAGGAGGGCAACCAAAATGATTTGGGGCTTGGGGGACAGGACCTATGAGGAGAGGCTCAAAGAGCTAAATATGTACACATTGAAGAGAGAAGGACCGGGGACATGATAGAGGTCTTCAGGTACATGAAGAGGGTAAATAGGGAGGAACAGTCAGGGTGCTTCAAGGAAGGAGGAGGAGGGGCCACTAGAGGCATGGGTGGAAGCTGAGGGGGAAGATTCTAGGGAGAAAGGAGAAGGTGCTACTCACTGAGAGGGTGGTGGAGCCATGGAATGTGCTGCCTAGGAGGCTGGTGGAGGCAGAGACAGTGGAGGGGTTCAAGAGGGGGTGGGACAGATACAGGGGAAGGGTTCTGGAAGCAAAATCCAATGCAGCGAGAATATCTGGAACTGGGAAGGGAGAAGCCAGAGAAGGCGAGGGGGGCAGCAGGGTCAGCACCCAGGGTGGGGGCTGACCACACGAGCAGACACGAAAGACCGTTAGGCCTATTCTGCTGGCATTTTAGTATGTTAGTAAATACCTTGCAAGGCAGGGCCTACCTGCCTCTGGACAGGGTAAGAAGTATTCCACTGATAGCAGGCTCATTTAGCCTGAATAAACCAAAAACTGCAAGACGGTTTCTTCAGCTACTGAGCCACATGGCAACTGCCACTGGCACAGTCCTGGAATCCAGGTTCCAGATGAGGGCCATTCAATTTCACCTCAGGGCACATTAGTGTCAGAAATGATCCTGTCTATCGAAACTTAATTCCAGTAACAAAAAAAAACATTGTTACAGGCCATCCAATGGTGGAAAGAGGAAACCAACTTAAGGGGTTCCTTTTCAACAAGAGTCCTCATCAGTTTTTCTGACAACAGATGCATCTCTACTAGGGTGGGGTTCACATCACTCAATGCACTTGGTCAAGTGCAGACTCACTCCTGCACATAAACCTGCTGGAGCTAAGAGCAGTGTTACTGGCACTAAGGGCTTTCACACAACTAGTACAGGGAAAGGTGGTACAGGTCAGAACAGACAATACCACTACATTGTACTACATAAACAGCAGGAAGGGACAAGGTCATACCCTCCCTGCACGGAAATCCTGAAAATATGGAGTCTAGCATACTCCATGGGGGTTTCCCTGCAGACTGTTCATCTGCCAGGCAAGGGCAATACCTTGGAAGATACCCCAAGTCAAATTAACCAGTATCACCACCAATGGGCCTTGAACAGTCAAGTGGTGCAAGTGATCTTCAGGAGGTGGGACACCCCAGAGGTAGACTTGTCTGCATCCCACCAGAACAACCACCTGTCACAGTACTGTTGCAGACCACCAAATCGGGGAACAACCCCCCTGGATGCTCTGACTCTGAATTGGTCAGGCAAGCACCTGTATGCTTTTCCTTCCTTCCCTCTAGTGTACAGAGCATTGCTTAAGCTCAGGTCTCGGTCAGCATCAATGATCTTGATAGCACCAGACTAGGCCAGGCAGCCATGGTACTCGCTGCTGTTCCTCCATGTCTGTGGCCAAGCCAATACACCTTCCTCGGAGGCACAGTTTGCTGACCTCCAACCAAGGGAGACTCCTGTACCCAAATCTCAAGTCACTCAGGCTCAAAGTTGGGCTCTTGAGAACCTAGAATATGCAGGCTTGCATCTTTCTGAAAGTGTCTTGGACATTTTAAGGGGTTACAGGAAGCCCTCAACTAAGAGAACCTATGCATCAAAATGGAATAGGTTTTCTATCTGGTGTTCAACCAGAGGAGTGATACCAGCACAGGCTGGTGTCCCAGCTGTGCTGGACTCTCTGATCTATTTGCATTCACTGGGCTTGCAGTCCAGTGCCTTAAAGGTCTACGTGGCTGCAGCATCTGCTTACATTTCAGTTGGACAGGATGTTTCTGTGGCCTCAGACCCTATCTTCAAAAGGTTCTTTAAAGGCCTGGCCCATTTGCAACACCCCCCCCCTCAAAGGAACCGGTGCCAGCATGGGAACTAAATGTGTGTGTAACTAGGCTCATGGGTCTCCCTTTTGAGCCTATGTCTTCAGCACAGTTGAAATATGTCATGTGAAAAACTGTTTTCCTTGTGATAATTTCTGCCAGAAGAATTGGTGAGCTCCAGTCTCTGTATTGAACAGGACTACATTTCATTCTACAGAGACAGTGGTCTTGAGAACAAACAGGAAGTTTCTTCCTAAAGTGATTTCTGATTTCCATTTGAACCAAACCATTACCTTACCTGTCGCTTTCACTGAACACTCTAGTCCTGGTGAAAGGAGACTCCATAGTGTGGATGTCAAAAGAGCTTTTGGCTACTACCTGACAGCCACTAAAGTCCATAGGCAGGACAGAAAACAGCTGTTCCTGACTTATGAGGATGTGGGAAAGGGTATCCCGGCATCAAAAAGGTCCATTTCTCGCTGGATAGTACAGCGTATCCAGTTTTGTTACTTCTAAGGTTGGAAAGGAGCCCCCAACAGGGTTGAGGGCCCATTCCCCAAGGGGCACAGCTTCTACCATAGCAGCTGCCAGGGATGTTCCCTTGGTGGACATCTGTAAAGCAGCTACCTGAAAATAGTACACACCATTACAAAGCATTAGTCTGGACATCCCAGGGTTGGCACAGCAGTCCTGCAGGGTCTTTCCAATGTAGTTTCTGTGCCTACCTCCAAAGGTACTGCTTTTTAGTCTGCAAGAGTTATGAATTCCTGAGTATTACTGGGGTTAGAAGAAAAAATTACTCACTGTAGTAATCTTGTTTCTTCCAAGTGATACTCAGGTATTCAGAACTCCCCACCCTGCCTCTCCATCTAGAACCAGCAGCCTCTGCACTCCTAAAAACATTGTGTTCTCAAGGTTATCTGTGCCACACATGTTGCGATTGTGTTCACTGTTGTTGTCCCCCCTTTTCAGGTGATCCTGACATTCAGGGGTATTCTTTCATAAGTTATGCCCTCCAGTTGGAGGCCTTTTTGGTGTTAAGGGGTTCCTACAATTATTATTATTATTATTATTATTATTATTATTATGATGATTATGATTATTATTACACTTAGTTCTCGGAGCTGTCTTTCCAGGCTTCCAGGAAATCTGAGGGGTTTAAAACTAAGGCAGTTAGTAGAAGGCAGCATTTGAAAAAGTGGCATGTGCAAAAGATTCCACCATTTGCATATGTTCCATCTCTCTGGTTAGGAACTCTGCAGGAGTTCTGAATACCTGATTATCACTGAGAAGAAACAATATTACTACGGTAATTATTTCTTCTGTGGTGCGTGTGCGCCTCCATGTCCACATGCACCGCAGTGTCGGGGGTCCAGTGGAGAAAAGTGGAAAAAGGCAAGCTCCATGAAGCTTCACATGCCATGACCTATGCTGCCTCCTAGACCAACAAATCCAGATATGCATCGGGGCAGCCTTCCTTCCCTTCGTGACCCTGGCACAGGCCAAGCCATGGGACTCACTGGATTGGTGAGTAATGTGGTGGTGCGGTGGCTGGTCGTGGAGGAGGTGGGGAACAGAACTGAGTAGCCCTGCCCGAGTCAGCTGAGGAGGAAACCGCAATATGGAAAATGGGTTTGGGATAGAAAAAACACATAACCGAGAACAATTGTTTTGGTTTTGTAATCAGTAGTTTGTTTCCCTGTTTCTCAGCTGGGTCTAGAAAGTGATGCAAGGTAGCATCTGTGAACAACTCGGAAGTAACTGGTAGAAAGCCTGACATTTTTATTTTGCTTTTGTGGAACAACGAATTTAGGCTGTCAGTACTGGCAGTTGAAATTTTTAGATGGCACCACGGGACTTCAGTAGGTGTCTGTAGTACAGTAATTAAGTAGCCAGTCAAAATGTCCCATTTTGTAAGCAGCGTGTGGGAGGCAGTGAGAGTTTATGTAGAGGTCAGTAGCTTAAATGAGTAAGGGAAGCCATCAACTTTGATTTGTGTAAAACTAGGTCAGTTTCCTTTTTCGCTGCATTGTTGTGGCTGTCAGCTGTTGAGTTTACAAGGTATCATGCACTATGTAAATCCAGGGGATCAAAATTGGAACCACCCCAGTAGCCAAATACTGGTAGATTTTGTATTGGCTAGTAAAATTTCCTTTAACAAGTTCTGCTGACTTGCTTTAGAAAAGAAAGACTCAAGTAAATACTCCAGTTGGACCAATGGAAACGTATGTGGGGCCAGTAGAGTTTCCAAGTTACTAGCTCTGCTGGCTAGTGGTAGCAGAATGTAATTTCAACCCCTGAAATGGTGGAAATACAGATTATAGGGGTGGGCTTATCCTAGCAGGAGAGATTTAGTCATGCTGTCTCATAGGCTGTACTCCCTTGAGGTGGAGTGCAGTTGAATAAGACCATAAATCATTATTTTTATTGTTTTCTAGTTTTAACTATTAAACTAAAAGGCCTTAATGGAAAACATTTTCCCCTGAGTGTTACATAATGCTCTGAAAATATGAGGAACTGCCATCAAAACAGGCTTTGCATGTATTTCCGTTTCTGTACTGCATATCTTTGATTTGGAATGTTCATAGCTTGCTCACCAATGTCATTTTGGGGTGGGGGGGGCTTGGGTTAGCAGATATGAATTGATTTTAAAGAGCACCTGATGCCTCCTGGAGATCTTAAAAAAACCTAATATTTGAACACAATACTATACTTGGCCCGGGTGCTGCTAGGGTGAATGTAGGCTGCATCGGGGGCTCGGCGGCAACAGGAGCCGGCGACCGTCATCCAGTCGTCCCTGGAGCTTTTTTCCCTTTGCTCCCCTGGAGGCATGGTTGCTACAATGACAAAGGCATAAGCCCGGCATTCCTCACGTGCCCCCCTTTGGTATGTAGGGGCCCCAGCATGTTGCCATACCCCCACCCTCCTCAGCAAACGCTGGGTCCTGAATCCCCCGAGCGAGAGGCGAGCAGTCTCCGGACGCCCCAGCCATCTCTCCCTGGCCAGCCCTCCAGTGTCCCGAGTCTGTTCCCGAACCCAGGTCGCTGGAGTCGCAAGCGGGAATCCAACCGCTGTGCTGACAGGCTGGCTGTGATTCCTCTTTAGCATTTATTTTTTTGACTTGAAATAAAGGGTACACTTTTAGACTGAAATGTGCTGGGGCCTCACGGTTCAAATGTTATATAAAAAAAAAAAAAAAAAAAAAATTTGCTATATGAAATAATTTCTGACTTTTTGTGTTAATACTGCAAAATCTGTCCACCATGCTGCCTTCCAAAGACCCCAGTGGATGAGCCTCTGATACAAGCAACAGGTTCAAAAGTTCGAACTGTGCACAGAACACTTTAGGAGGTGCTCTTGTGATGTCTGAAGACAAGAGAAACGCAAGGAATGGCGCATACTCATGGCAGATAAAGTGCAATTTTATTCATGCAAACGTGAAGCATTTAAGAGGGTTAGAAAAGCTTTTTTGAATCTTGTGAATGTCTGCTTCACATTTGAATGACTGACTAAAATAATACTTGCGCTTTATTTGCATGAGTTTGCGCCATTACTTGTGTTTCTTTTCAAGCAGCGGGTTCAGCCACATGGGTCATCTCTGTGCCTGTATGGGTCTTTATTTCTAATATTCGGTGTGGTAGTCCATTTTCTGCACTGACACTGCCAATACTGATCCCACTCCTCTAGGTTAAGGAGCAAGCTCAATAATGGCGGTGTCCGTGTGGAAATACGCGATCATTGCCTAATTATAAATGAAAAGACCTGCTCTGGCACCTGGATGACCCCCATGGGCTGAACTTGTTTGTCATTGGAGGCTTTGCCACTTGGGTTGATCAGGGGGCCATGACAGAGGCTCAGTTGGAGTGTAAGGGCTGAGGCATACTTGCACTACTGTTTTTGCACTATGATGTTTTACACTTTATGGAGTATGGTGGTTGCAAAAAAAAAAACTTGTTTTTTTAGCAGCTGATTACCTGGTCTTCAGACTGCCATACTTCTTTTGGTCTACTGGAGTTGGTGCAGTTACATTTTGATCTGGTATACCCAGTGATTAGGGCTTGCTTCCTCTTTAACTGCACAGCCAATTATTTTCAGGAGTGATCTCATCCGGAGATCGTGGTCTCACCATGGATCTTTATAGAGGGATCATATCACCTCCTTCCTTTTGCTGTTGGACACCCCAGCAGTCTGCTTGCCCTCCCAGATAACAACTTGCACTGGACTGATGACTTGCAGTTGTAGCTGATCAAGGGTTGGAATTACTACCTGTCCTGGGCCCCTCATGATGAAGAATCCCTGTTAGATCTGAAGTACTGGTATATTTTTTGTCCTGTGCAATAAACCCACAAGCTTCCAGTTGCATACTCCCTGATTTTCAGTTTATTTTAAATGTGTACAGCCTGTTGTGGTGTAGCCAGATAGCTAGCTAGCTTTTTTAATTCTCCTGTAATTTACTGGCCACAGCAGTTTTGGTCATTGCACCGGGCCTTGGTTTGCATGTTTTTTTCCGAGGGACAGTTGCGCTTGTTTCCCCCTGCTTGTCCCTGGAGCAGTTGCAATATCAGAAGCAAACCCTGGGGCCTTGAGGACCAAGGAAATGACCCCTGCCTGTGGGATTTGGCTGACCAACGTCTCATCGTCATGGCACCCCAAAATCACGTTTCAGCAGGCGAGTGCCTGACTGAGCCACTAGAGGACTGCAGATGGCACGCCTGCCTTGTCATGCATGCACAACTATGGGTCTGTTGCTGTTTGCTATGCTGTATACCTTATTTTGCTCTGTGCTATGCTTAAGGTAGCAGTGTTCAGTGAGTACTTGGAGCAGTAAGTTTTTTGGGTGCAAATTCAAGTCCTTATTATCTGTCTGAGGGGCAGTTTTGGAGGAGATTGGGGAAGCTAATTGAAGGTCCTTATAAGGGCTAGAAAACCATATATTTGTTGCTGTTGAATTTAACTTGCTGCAGTCAGTACAGCGAGTCTTGCTGTGGCTGACAGGAAGATGAACGGACAGAAACATTCTAGACACAAGTTGGGCACTGAGATAGCTCGTGTTAATGTCTAAAAGACAAATGTACATTTTTTATATTTCTTTGAATACACCAAATTATAAAGGACATCACACACAGGTAAAACCAGTGGAAATTTTGAAGTACTGTATGAAAACTTGGAAAGGTGGGAGGAGGATTAACACTGTCTAAATAATAGCAAGAGGGGTCAGTCCATTACACCCATTTGGTATATGTTGCACAAGTAAGCATTAATCCCTGAAAGAGGAGGGCTCTACTGGTGGATTAATGCCCTTTTTTTGGAGGGGGGGGGTGGCCTCGTGCTTTCAACCACCAGCCGGGCATTGATCCACTAGTAGAGCCTGGCTCTGGAGGGGATTAATGCACTTGTAACATGGCAAGTGCCAGGGAAGTATTCTTAGATTAATATTCCATGCACAACGATCTACACATTCTGCCGATCGGTTATTTCTGTGTAGAAACTGTGGTGTGGGCTGCTACTTTTGTTGCGCTGAAGCTGTAACAACATGCGCATCCACATTGGACGGGTCAGGTACATTGATGTAGTGTTGAGAGATTTTCAACAAATGCTCACATTACATTGCCATCTGAAACACGCACAACTTGAGTTTTTTTTTTTATTTAAACATTCTGACCAGTTTCAATGTATTGTCGTTCGTTGTCACATCTGCCACATACATCACAGCACTGCATTATGGGACACATCTATTAATTAATGTTTATTCACAAAAAGTGGCAACATCGCTTTCTTTTCCAGATCTGGAAAAGATTTTATGCCAACAGTTTATTTTACTAATTGTACTGGGTGCATACGTTGCAAACAACGGTACGACATGTTTAGTGCTATTCATTTACATCAGCTCCAGCTCCAAGGCACTTCTTTGTACTGCCAGTGTATTTCTCTACTTGCTGAGCGTCGCTACGATTGCTTCCTCGACTGCACTCCTGCCGAAACATGCATCATTTTGCTCACCCCCGATATCAGCTGTGTTCTCCTTCCTCGCTTTTTATGTTCCCAACTTCAGCAACATGCACTAGCGAACGGGCTACATTTGAAGTTTCATTATGGATATTTGCTATCTCTTGTGGCTACAATTGGAGCTGCAGAAGCGGGTTCTACTGCTGGATTAATACCTGCTACATTTGTGTCACCTGTTGCTTTCTCACCAGTCCCGCGGCTCAGTTTCACGCAGCATTACGTCCCATGTTACAAAGCAGTCTAATTGTACTAAAAATCCCTAAGGGGTGTCCTCCTAATTCATGGAATATGGCTGGTACCAGACAGTTGGCGATATTGCCGTGGAATGTGCACAGCTTGGATTACTCCATTTACTAGTGTACCAAGGCACTGGCTTCACTAAATAGCAGACACCTCAATATTGCCTTACTACAGGAAATCCACCTTACAGACTCTGAGGTATTAAACCTCTCTAGAGCCTAGGTGGGGCAGATTTTCTGCAGCACATTTCACAGCAGGAAGCCTGGGTTGGTCATCCTCTACAGAAATGGACTTTATTTTACCACTGTCTCCAGTCACACAGGCAAGGAAGGTAGATTACAGGCACATAGATGAGAATTCTGTGCACCTAACTTAGATGAACCAGCATTTCTTAATGAGCTTTTGAAGAAGTTGATGGACCTCGATCTGGCATTTAATTTTTTTTTTCGCGGTGGGGGGGGGTTGTTTGGGGAGGGGGAATGAATATTTGTACAGGACACTGTGACTTGACAGATTCCTGATAGAAGCCAACCCGGAAAATAGACCTTTGGTGAACATTTTTTTTTCTTCTTTGTTTTCTTGTTACATGACTAAATTTGATCCTGCAGGCTTCCTTACTCCAACATCTTTGGATGGCGGCCACCTAGGTAGCGTATCAAAATCCCCTGTGGATGACATCTTGATCGAGGATCAGCTACAGTAAAATCAATATGGGCACATATGGTGATAAACATTTAAAATCATGATTCACTTGTTAGCTGTTCCCCAGTAAAAGACAGGCTGAGTCACTTTATTTTGGGGTATTTGCGGAGGGTCCTTTCCATGACCCCGAAGTAAAGAGCATAGCAGTAGCCGAACCTGAAGGTGACAAAGGCATGTACTAGGGTTGGCAGATCCTTGGGCGGAATGAGGGGCTTGATCTGGCGATGTTCTGTAAGTGGTAGAACCCACTCTTAACAGACACCTGATCTTCAAAAGTCAGCCTACTGTCTAGGATCACACCTAGATTACGCACCTTCGGGGAAGCAACTAATGGAGCAGAGCCCAGGAAAAGGAAAACTGGGGGCGGTGGTGGATGGGGAGGAGGGGAGGGTGGCCCTACAGGGGGACCTGGAGGCTCTGGAAAGATGGTCTAGAAAGTGGAAGCTGAGGTTCAATGCAGGGAAATGCAAGGTACTCCACGTGGGGGCTGGAAACCTGTACGAAGTGTGTACACCCTGGGGGGAATGCTACAAGTCTCGATGGCTGAGAGGACCTGGGGTGGTGGTGGATGTCAAGATGAACAACTCGGAGACTTATAGGAGGGCAGCAGCCAAGGCCAACAGGATGCTGGGATGCATCGCTAGGGGATCACCTCCAGAAGGAGGAAGTGATACTCCTCTGTATAACTGCTTGGTGAGGCCGCACCTTGAGTACTGCGTGCAGTTTTGAGGCCACACTTAAAGCGGGACATTAACCTCCTGGAGAGGGTCCAGAGGAGGGCAGCCAAAATGATTTGGGGCTTGGGGGACCGGACCTATGAGGAGAGGCTCAAGAGCTAAATATGTACACATTGGAAGAGAGAAGGGACCGGGGGACATGATAGAGGTCTTTAGGTACATGAAGAGGGTAAATAGGGGAGGAACAGTCAGTAGCCCGAAGGAAGGAGGAAGGGCCACTAGAGGGCATGGGTGGAAGCTGGAGGGGGGAAGATTCAGGGGAGAGAGGAGGAGGTGCTACTTCACTGAAAGGGTGGTGGAGCCATGGAATGCACTGCCTAGGGGGCTGGTGGAGGCAGCGACAGTGGAGGGGTTCAAGAGGGGGTGGGGAAGGGTTCTGGAAGCAAAATCCAATGCAGCAAGAATATCCGGAACTGGGAAGGGAGAAGCCAGAGAAGGCGAGGGGGACAGCAAGGTCAGCACCCAGGTTGGGGACTGACCAAACGAGCAGACACGAAAGACCGTTAGGCCTATTCTGCTGGCATTTTAGTATGTTAGTATGTAAAAGACCTGTGTCTGCTCCAGATAGCAACCCCTTGCGCCCATGGCCCGGCTCAACCACCAGCACCTCTCTTATCCAGGTTAAGTCTCAGCCAGCTGGAAGCCATCCAGTCATTGATTTTAGCCAGACAGATATTAAGCACGTCAATGGCACTGGATGTTCCGGGAGCAAATGACAAATACAGCTCGGTATCATCTGTATAACAGTGAAACTCGACGCTGTATTTCCGAATGATCTCACCCAGAGGCAGCATATACACCATGAACAGCATCTGCGACAAGATCGAGCCCTGTGGAGCTCCACATTACACAGGCATTGGAGAGGACAGAGGTATTGTGGCTGGTGCAGAACACGGCTGCCAGGCTGTTGGCTGGTGCATCGAGATTTGATCATATTGCGCCTCTTCTCCGCAGGCTACACAGACTGCTGATAATGTGGAGGATTGCCAGTGAGGTCAAATTACTGACCTGCAAAACCCTGCATGGCCAGGGATCAGACTACCTGCAAGACCTCCTGGTTCCTCACTGCCCGGCTCGCGCTCATCGTTCCTCCGAGGGATGCCTCCTGGTGGCCCTCAGGGCAGTTGCGGCAGTTGGGGGGCCATGCTTTCTCCGCTACGACCGGCCCTGTGGAATTCACTGCCAGGTTATTTGAGGGAGGCACCTTCTGTGGAAAACTTTAAAAAAAAAAAAGGGCTCAAAACATATTTACTTAACCAAGCATATGATGTATATTAATACTGAAAGTTTTGTACTCTGACTGTCTTGTTTATGTGGTAGATATATTATGATGATTTATATTCTGCAGTGTGATTGTTGGAAGATTCTCATGCTGTTGTTTTTAAGAATTTGTACAGCTCTCCGGGAAGGGGCGCTTTATAAATGAAGGCCCCCATATTCAGAAGTCCCCTGCAAACTCTGGCAAGTGCCTGCGCTATACATCTGAGATGCGCCAGCCCAAAATAATGAGATTCAGAAGATGCGTTTGATTCGGTACCCCATGGTGGCCTGCTGGCTAAGCTGGGGGAAATGGGGGTGGGGACGCAGATGATCAGATGGATAGGAAGTTGGTCTCTGAGCATACTCGGAGGGTGGTGGTTGGGGGGGGCTAGTCTCCTCTCCAAGGAAAGTCATTAGTGGGGTTCCCCAGGGATCGGTGCTCGGGCCCCTCCTACTTAACGCCTGTATCTCTGACATAAGGAAGGGTATCAGGAGTGAAATGAGTCTCTGCGGATGACCCAAAGCTTGGAGCGGTGGTGGATAGGGAGGAAGGGAGAGTGACCCTGCAGGAGGACCTGGAGGCTCTGGAAAGGTGGTCGAGAAAGTGGAAACTGAGGTTCAGTGCAGAGAAATGCAGGGTTCTGCACCTGGGGCCAGAAATCCGGGCCAAGGGTATACCCTGCGGGGAGAGACACTACAAGTCTTGGAAGGGTGAGAGGGATCTGGGAGTGGTGATAGACGTCAGAATGAATAACTGAGACTTGTAGGAGGGCAGCGTCAAAAGCCAATAGGATGCTGGGATGCATCGCTTGGGGGATATCTTCCCTCTGTATAACTGCTTGGTTAGGCCGCACCTCGAGTGCTATGTACAGTTTTGGAGATCTCACTTAAAAGGGATATTGCACTCCTGGAGAGGGTACAAAGGAGGGCAACCAGGCTTAGGGGACAGGACATACTGGGAGAGGCTCGAGGAGCTCAACATGTACTCCTTGGAGGAGAGGAGGGGCAGGGGGACATGAGAGGTCTTCAAGTACATAAAGGGGATAAATAAGGGAGGCTCAGTCGTGTTCCAAAGGAAAGAGGGGGGCAACTAGAGGACACGGGTGCAAGCTGGGGGGGGACTCAGGAGAGAGAAGAGGAGGTGTTACTTCACTGAGAGGGTGGTGGAACCATGGAATGCGCTGCCCAAGGGACTGGTGGAGGCAGAGACTGTGGAGGGGTTTGAGGGACTGGGAGAGGTATAGGGGGAGGAAGACTACGTTCAGTACAAGGGGAACATCTTGGGCAAGAGACAGAGAAACCCAAGGGGTTGGGGGAGACCATTGGGCCTCCTCTGCTGGCTTTTTAGTACGTAAGATGCGCTGTTAGATGTGCTTTCGCATGTCTGGCTAAATATCCCGAAGATGCTTGATCACGCAGTGGGAGATGTGTGGTGCAGCAAGTGACCTGAGCCCCATGCGGATCATGGGGGACATACACGATGCAAAGCCATTTGTGCAGTATGCAAAGTTACAGTATTCAGCCTGGACATGCAAATGACCTCATTGCACATCCCAAGCCCATCTCCCACATGTGCGGCTCATTACGGGAATGTATTTTGGCCATTTGCATACCCAAGCATGCTCACTTCCAGCTGTGAAGGGCTGCCCCACTACTCCACAAAGGTGAACAGGAGGTACTGCAGCCTATCAGGCAGGTGTGATGGACTGTTTGTGTGGGTGGACTGCATTGGCCTGGGTACAGTGCTATTACCCATAGCCATGTACAGACTCGGACTGGAGCACCGGGGGCCCACCTGGATAGTGACTATAGGAGCCCACCTGTATATGCAACAGAGGAGGGCACAGGGTGACAGTCTGATCGGTATACCACACGCATGTGATACACCAGCTCCATAAGCAGCATAGTCATCTGCAGTGCCCCCACCCCATATGAATGGAACATGGTGATGACTGCAAGGAATGGCAGTGTGCAGAGGGTGATCAGGTACACTAGTGGGTGGGTCCCACTTGTGTGCACCTATGGTGTACCACCGTGGGTGTGTGCCACAGGTCAGTCCCTGGCCTGTGTCAAGCTGCCACATGTCCACCAGGTTACCTGGGCACCATTGCCCCAGACGGCACCATGGGTGCATGCCACCACCAGGTGGCACCCTGAAGGCCCCATGGGTGCAGGCTGTGTGGCCCCCGCTACATATGCTGCATTGTGGCTGTCCACTCTGCTGGTGTGTCCTGGGGGCACCCAACAGCACTGGCATGCGACTGCTGGATGTCTACATCCAGGGTCCGGTGTGGGGATTGCTTCCTGGATGGTGCCGGTGGTGACATGGCGCCTGTGGCTCAGGGTTCATCCATCATGGCATCACTGCTGTGCGTGGGTGCCTGGAGCATGTCCTGATGCACCTCCAAGGGCCGTTTTCGGATGGCTTGCCCGTAGTTTTGCGACCTGCCTGTGTGTGACTGGCCATTTAGGCATGCTTTTTCCATGCCTAACTTTGGGCAGCTCACCTCTGAGATGCGCCCCACATTTTGGCTGAATATAGGGATGGGTGGCACATTCACGGGAACACCCCCTTTACGTCTGCCGCATGCATTATAGATGAGCGATGGTGCATCCGGAGAAGCGCAGTGCATATCTCCCTTTTGAATATCGCAGTTCTGCTCATTTTTTGAGATGCGCGGCACATCTCCACTTTGCATCGCACATTTCATTTGAAATTGTGGGCTAAAGTATCAGTCTTGTTTTTCTCTTGTAGGTTTTTACCATTTGTATCAAAGTCACCTAAACACCTGTTGCATAAACAAATATGACATGGGCTGACTTAAGGTATCATTTTTATCTTCAGTTGTGGGCTTGGTCTGTCTCACTTGTGGCTTTGCCACTCGTGAGATAACAGACCAATTCCCTTTCACAAAGATAAAATGATATCTTCAGTCAGCCCATGCCATATCCCTGATGTGTCCTTTCCTTCTCTTGTATATGGTTGCCCATTCATTATTCTGTGCATCCAATCTCATTTCTTGTGAACTAAATGTTCTAGTTAGGGTGATAAGCTGTTGCTTCTAACCCAAACACTTCTGCAGTCTCTGCATACCATTCTTGATATGATCGGGAAGGGAATGGACTGGTTTTTCTAATGTTAAATGCGTTGACTCAAGAAACTCTTAAGGGCAACTTCTGAGCTCATTTTTGGGCAGATACGTTGTCTTTGAAATTCGTACTCTCGAATTTGGAAAAAGGCAGTGAGATAAGCTGTCTCAAGTTGTTAATGGAAACGCCTCCTTTTGTTTCACATTTGGCATATGATGCAGAGTTTTGCAACTTTTATCAAAAGAAAAGGACTGGGCAGGCTTGGGGCTGCTAGTCTTAAACGTTAGCCAAATGGCAATTGCTTGCAGTGGCCAACTCTCACCATTGCGCCATCCTTGGCTTTCAGGGTCAGATAATTAATACATTTTAAATGGCAAGTTCAGCTCCAGCCGTGTCCCCCCACCCCTTATCACACTGGCTGCTTGATGTTGCCATGTGTAGATAACGGTTTGCTGTTGACCTAGACGGGTGTGCCCACTAAGGTTTCCTGGAATGGAGCATTCTAGCTGATAAGGTGGAGGATGGCGTGTAGAGTCCCATTGCTGTGAAATGCTTAACTGTCCCTGGGCAAGTATTGTTCTGTAGTTCTGTTGTGGCCTTTGCAGGATGAGTTAGCTGGTGATGGCCACAAATTGTTGGGGTTCATGCCTATGTATGACTGTTTTGGACTGGGATGATTAATGGATTCTATCACCTGTGGTGGAAAGAGGGTCCAGGCAAGAAAGTACAGTAATGGCGGGCAGTAATGTACATAGGCCTCAGCCAGGAAGTGATTGCTGTGCACAGGCTGTGGGCATGTACAGTGTGTGTGTGTGTGTGTGTGTGTGTGTGTGTGTGTGTGTGTGTGTGTGTGTGTGTGTACGTGTATATGTGTATGTATGTATATATGTGTGTGTGTGTGTATAATATATATTATATAATGTACATAGACCACAATCAGGAAGTGACTGCTATGCAGACCATGGGCATATACAGTGAAGGGGGTCAATGTGTATAGGCTACAGACAAGAAGTGATTGCTGTGCATTGGTTGTAGGCATGTACAATGTATGTGTGTGTGTGTGTGTGTGTATACGTGTATGTATGTATGTATGTATGTAAATATATGTGTGTGTGTATGTATGTGTATATATATATATATATGTGTGTGTGTGTGTATATCTATGTGTGTGTGTGTATGTGTATGTGTGTATGTATGTGTATATATATATACACACACACACACACACACACCACAATCAGGAAGTGACTGCTGTGCACAGACCATGGGCATGTACAACGGGGGGGGGCAGTAATGTGCACATGGCACGGACAGGAAGTGATTGCTGTGCACATGGCACGGACAGGAAGTGATTGCTGTGCACATGCCATGGACATCTGCAGTAAAGGGGGGGGGAGGTTATGTACACAGGACCCAGACAGGAAGTGGTTGCTGTGCACAGATGCCTCGGCCATGTACAGTAAGGGGGTTGTTAATGTGCAGAGGTTTTATACAGGAAGTGCTTGATGTGCACAGCCCATGGGCATTGGTCCACCCAGTCTGCTCATTTAAACCTACCTAAAGTAACTCCTCAAATTCTACATGATCTCCGGTTCTTCCTCCTGCCCCTTATTTCTTTCAACTAAGATTCTCTGTGTGAACCCATGGTGTGTCTGATTTTGTAACCTATGTGACACAAGATTATCCACTGTCCTGTCCTTCAACAATAATTCCATTAACTTTCCCACCACTGAGATCAGACTGACTGGACTATAATTTCCAGCCTCCTCGCTGCTACCACCTTTATGAAGAGGGACTACCATCTGCCCTCCTCCAGTCCTCTGGAACCACATGTGTTCCTGGTGAGTTGTTGAATAGGACTGTCCGAGGTGCAGCCAGTACCTCCTTGAGTTTATTTTATTGCCCTAGGATGCGCCCTGTCTGATCCCATTGCTTTGTCTACCTTCAGACTAGAAAATCACTCTAGTTCCCTCTCCTCTAAAAAAGGACTGGTGTCCATTTCTGTCCTTAGAATGCATAATGCTTTTTGCTGGCCCACTCGTTCTTCCTTCACCTTGAACAAGCATATTTGTTTAGTATGTCTGCTTTTCTTGGTAGTCTTCTGTTCAGTCCCCCAATCCCTTTTTCATGTTAGCACCCCGCCCCCCGAAAAAAAACTCCCCTTTTCACTTACATACCTAAATAATGTATTTCCCCCTTTCTTTACTTATTTGGATATCCTTACTTCAGTTTTTGCCTTTGCACTTCTTACTGCTTCTGTGTTTCTGCTGATATATCTCCCCGTCTTCCTCCCTCTGTCTTCTTTTATCTCCTGAATGCTACCCTTTAGCCTATACCTTTCTAGCCACTGTCTTGTTTCCCCTTTTTCCCCTTACACTTCTTGCCTGACACAGAGGTCTGTAGCCTTCAGAATTGCCTTCTTTAATTTCGCCTGCTGTTCTTCCACTCTACCTAGGTCATCTCTCCCTGCCAGTTCACCTTTTAGGCATTTACCCATCTTAATCAAATCTCCCCACCTGAAGTCTAGGACTCTCACCCTAGTGTGGCTGGAATCTGCCTTTGTCCGTGTATTAAACCACACTGTACAGAGATCACTGGTACCTTGGTGGCTTCCCAGCTTGGTATCTACCACACTGTCTCCATTTGTAAGCATCAGATCCAGTATAGCCCCATCACGAGTGGGTTTACTGAGTATTTGTCTGAGGAATGCCCCTGTAGGGAGTCCAGTAAATCCCTGTTTCTTGCTGTAGCTGCAACTGGAAGACTCCAGTCCACATCCAGCATATTAAAGTACCCCATGAGCAGTATTTCCCTCCCCCCCCTTCTGTCATTTGGCCAGTGGCTTCCACCAGTTCCTGTCTCCTCCCCGTGTGGTGGAGGTCTGTATATCACACCAGTGCGAATGGTGGCACCATTTCTTTTCTCCAGGGTGACCCACAAAACCTCTTTCCCCTTCTGTATTTCCAGTTCCTCTGTTTTCCTTTACATAAAGCAACATGCCACCTCCAACCCCCAAACAGATTATAGCCTGGTATGTCAGTGTCCCAGTTGTGGTTTGTATTGCACCATGACTTGTAATGATGGCTGTCTAAGTTAGCCTCTGACATGAGTGCCTCCAGATGTAGAATCTTATTTCCCAGACTTCCAGCATTTGTACACATGGCCTTCCAAATTTCATTTCCAATTCTGATAATTTCCCACCTTTTTTTTTTTGCCCACCCCCTTTACCCACTCTGTTATATACTACTATTAATTTTTTTTTAATTCAGGTTTATTGCATATTTCGGCACAGGTGTGCAATAATTAGAAGTCATTTACATCATTTTTTACTTTAAAAGTACATACAATTTACATCAGATCTTATTACATAGTCATATTTCATTGGCTAAAGCTCTTCCCACATTAATAATCTTTTTATTTTACTAAGACAAGCTAGTTAAATTATACCCTTCAAGTGGTTTTTGATAAGGCACTCGTATCTTCATGCCCCTCCTTGGTCCCCCCACCCAGGCCAACTGCCCCATCACCGGTGACACCAGCCATGGAGTCCATCTTCTCACAAAACTCTGTGTCCTCAGGTTTATTCTATATGTATATACTACTATTCAGACTACAGGAAGTCCTAATGTATACTGACATATGCAGTAAGATCTTTTTGTTCTGCCCCGGAGAGGAAGGAGTTAAAGCCTACATTTTAAATAGGCACGGGCTTGGTTTCAAATCACTGTCTCCTGGTACATTCTGTTCAACCATCAGATTCTTTAATCCACCTTACCGTGAAGACGCCGCGGAGATTTCTCCTCAGCATCTCATCAGTTAAAGTGGTTTTCTCTTCGGTTTCATCTACCAGTAGTTTTAAAGCAAGTTTCAAGTCACTGTCCCTCGGTATAGGTACAATTGCCATTTAATGTTTCCTCAAACAGGGTAAGTCTCTGTTCTTGAGAGGGTTCCTACAATAGGTCTTCGCATATAGGACTGCGCCCCCGACATTGGGTCTGAATGGCAAACTTGTAGACAGTAATAATCAGCGGGGACCGCCCCCGACGTCAGGCGACATGACATCATCCTGACTATAAAAGGGACGGTCCCGCACCTGCTCTCCAGTTCTTTTCTGCCGTCGCCTCAGTACGTTCGGCACGCGATAGAACAGCGATCGTATGTCCGCCATTTTGTCAGTTTTCTTCGCCTCATAAATAATTGTTCTCTAATCATTTCTCTCATATCTGATGTCTTCTAGACGGAAGAAATGCTCGAAGTGCTGCGCTCAAGTCCCGCACGGGGATGACAATTCTTGCTGCCTTCTCTGCCTTGGTTCCAAGCACAACACCCAGGAGTGCTTCATCTGCCAGTTGTTCAACCAGATGACTTGAACCAGGCGCAAGTGGACCCTCAAGGTCCATCTCCTGACCAGACGACTGGCATTGATGGAAAAGGAGCTCCAGGAACTGCAGGATAGGTAGTCATCGCCGCCAGCCTCTAAAAAGAAGAAAAGCAAGGAGAAGCGCCGGGACCGGAGTCCTTCACCACGTGGGAGGCCCTCTGAAACTGTGCGTACTTCAGCCAGTGCCCTGTCTGCTTCTATAGGCCAGGCACCTTCTCCTCCTCCTCCTGCCGAGGCCTCTGTCAAGTCGCCTTGCCTAGCCGATAAGTCACCCCTTGACCCCGTCGAAGGGCACGCGGCTCCTGCTGATCAGCTTAGTGGCGGTCTCCAGACGTCCACTAGCCTGGTGCAGTCCGTTTAGTCGGATGACGGCTCCTCCATCGCCCGCCCAGATCGCTCCACTCTCCCGTCGAGCTCCAGCTTGGCCCCTGACGCTGGACAGAGGGAGGGGCAGAATCACCGCCGTCAACACCAGGGTTTTACATCCTAGGAACTTGCCACCTGATCCGCTGATTTTCTTGCCAGCAGGATCGCCTTCGGACCTGCTGTCGGGGCTTCTTCCAGACCTTTCCCCCTCGCCAGGCTACCGCCGTCCCCGGACATTAGTCCGCTGCCGGCTAGGGATCTCTTTATGGAGCCTCCTCCCTCAGGACCTTTGGGGGCCCTTCCAGATCCCGTGCCTTCCAGGGGCGTCATGGCACTTCCCCCGGCAGGATCAGATCCTCCGGGCGGGTTTCCGGTTTCAGAACCCATTGTTCTGCCTCTGTGTGGCCCACTGTCTGCTCCACAGTGCCTGATGCCAGGCCATGTCCCTCCAGCACCAGCATACCCAACGCCGGGATACCCTGGGTACTCATACTATCCACAGATGGGTTATCACTACCCTTCTTGGCCTCAGTACCCAGGCTATCCTTCCTTCCAGCCTCTTCCTCCACCAGCTGCGGCACCAGAGACAGCCCCCCAATGGTGGCAGGAGGCTAGTACCCAGCAGCTGTCAGAGCTTGGGCAGTCTGTAGGGGATGCTCCCCAGCCTAGGGTCCCCCCTTCCACCGCCTCCTCCCAGCAGAGCCTCTGGTTCTTTTACTGTCCGAGCTGCTGGAATAGAACATCTCTTTCCCCCCCCCCGTTCCCAGTGGCTCCGAGCCCTCTGATAAGGAATCTGACTCCGAGCCTTCGGACCCCAGAGCTCCTGTTGAGATTCCTCCCAAAGAGTCACCCAAGTCTCCCCCAGAGGACCCATCTTTTGGAGACCTCTTGCGCTCCATATAGGCAGCTGGAGGCTGGCCCACGAAAGAGGTGGCTCCGCAACGAAAAAGACTAGCGGAGCACCTGGATCTTGCCACTTCTGATCCTATTCCCATCCCCCCATGAGGACTTGGTGACCACAATATGGCAACAACCATCCTCCATACCAGCAATCTCCAGGAAGGCAGACCGGACTTCTTATCCCCCCGGAAGGGATTCAGCATCTTAACTGGGTGGAAACCGAAGGGGGGGGAGGGAATTCAATAGAGAAAGGAGGAGATGCTACTTCACTGAGAGGGTGGTGGAGGCAGAGACAGTGGAGAGGTTCAAGAGGGGTGGGACAGGTACAGGGGAAGGGTTCTGGATGCAAAGTCCTGTGCAGTGAGAATATCCGGGATTGGGAAGGGAGAATCCAGAGAGAACGAGGGGGCAGCAAGGTCAGCTCCCAAGGTGGGGGCTGACCAAACGAGCAGACACGAAAGACCGTTAGGCCTATTCTGCTGGCATGTTAGTATGTTGGGTAACTCCCCCCCCCCCTGTTTTCTGAATACTGAGCAGAAGTATTCACTCAGTATCCCTGCTTTTTCACTGTCCCTCTCTACCAACCCACCGTCCATTCTATTCAGCTTCACTATCCCTCCCTTTGTCTTTCTGTGCTCCCTAATGTATCTATAAAAGGTTTTATCCCCCTTCTTAACAGAGTTGGCTATCTTTTCCTCAGTTTGGGCCTTTGCTATTCTGACTGCCTTCCCTGCTTCCTTCTGCCTTAATTGGTACAGTTCTCTGTCCTGCTTCTTCTATATTTCCTTGCACTTCCTAAATGGTATCTTTCTCCCTAACCTTCCCCGCCACCTCTTTTGAGAACCGTAGTGGCTTTTTCTTTTGTTTTGGTTTATTTGCTTCACACAAAGGCTTGTTGCCTCTGATGGCAGTTTTATTGTTTCCCCATTGTTGCTCCACCCCTCCTTCTTGCCTGTTTGCTAATACTTTCTAAGGCACTTTCCCATCTTGCCAAAGTCAGCCCTCCTGAAGTCCAGTACCCTCACTTTTGTAAGGCTTGACTCTGCAGCTGAGTTTGTGAACCACACCGTTTGGTGGTCAGGTGTTCCCAGATGGCTACCCACTTCTAGATCTGAGATCCTCCTCATTTGAGAGTACGAGGTCTAAGACTGCTCCCTCCCGAGTGGGTTCCAACACTAGCTGTCTGAGGCATGCCCCCCGGGTAGGGCATAGAGAATGGCCCTGCTCTTGGATGTGGCTGCAGTTAACATCTGGCATATTCATGTTCCCCAATCAACAGCATCTCCCCTTTCTCTGCCATCCTAAGGATGCCTTCTATCATATCCTTGTCCATTCCTTCCCCCTGAGATGGGAGTCTGTATACAAACCCTGTGCGGATTGTGGTCCCATTTCCAGTCTCTAAGGTGACTCACAGTGCCTCCTCTCCTCCCTGTTTACTCTTTTTTTTTTTTTTGTTCAGTTCCTTTTATCCCTTCCTTTACATAGAGAGAGAGAGATACTCCTCCCCCTCTTCCACCCTCCCTGTTTCTCCTGTAGGTTGTGTACCCTGGTATGTTAACATCCCAGTCATGGTTCTCTGTGTACCATGTTTCAAACAACATGAAGTCTTGCTATATTATGACAATTGCAGTATGACCGCAGGTTAGAACTGCTCCGGAGGTGAAATAGTTAACTTTCCATGCAGGCATGGAACTTAGAGCGCAAGCTCGGTTGAAAACACTGTCTGTTCTTCAAACGCAAACTGTCAGATTCTTTACTCCGCCTCACGGTCGGTTCAAGCTCTGTCTGTGAATGTAAGTAATAGGTTTTACATTTAGTTTTTCTGTGTGGAACTTGTAATTCTTTATCGGTTCGGTTTGAACCGATCAGGTTGTATTTAAATCTACTAGTCCTTTTTTAGAGTGCGGTTCCCGGTTCTTATCGGTTCTAAAAAAAAAACGGATTTCATTACGGTTTTTTCCACGACCCGTGACGCGGTTGGGAACCGATAAGGGTGTCTTGCTTGGTGGATTGCCATAAACGGGCAAGTTGGTTAGGACCACCTCAATTCAGACTGCCAGATTTGTCACAGTTTCCCTGCTGCCACCATAGATAAGAGAGTTGGTAGGCTCAGGAAAAGGGAGGCCAAAAAGTCCGCTGACCCGGATGGCCAGCCCGGTTCGGTACCAACCGAACCGGAGGGAGCGCCCTCTGACCAGGGCGATACTTCCTCTGGCAAACGAAGAGCCGGCTCTGAGGAGCCGGTTCCTGCAAAAAGGACTAGAAAGTCAGCTAACGCAGAGCCAAAAGTTCTCTCCCCAACTGCTGAGGAAATAGCTAAAGCAATTCAAATTGTTCAGTCTCTCTCCCCGGTTCCGACCGAACCGACCTTCAGGTAAGCGTTCCGTCTGGCCGCGGTTCCAGTTCGGTTCAAGATTATGATTTTGAGAGGAATATGAGGCGAGTGAATATGGTTTTGAAGATTTGGATGTGCCCATTGATCCGGTCATCTCTCCAGATAGACCCCTAGGGGTTTCTCCTCCAAGGCTTTCTGAGTCCCTTCTCATTTCATGTTTTATAAAAAGTTGTTGAAACTCTCCAGCTCCCTGTTGAGGAAGCTGTTGATGACCAAGAGGAGCCAGACTATGTAGAAATGATGGATATTCCAGAGTCTAGGAGACTGTCTATTCCTTTGCATAAATCTTTTCGGAAACAGACAGTAAAAGTTTTAAAAACTCCTCACACTATACCTCCTGTGGATAAAAGGATGGACAAGAGGTATCCTTATCAGGCTCAGACACTGATTTCCTCACTCAACAATGCAGCCCTGTGGGGGTAGTGCAGGCTGCAGCCTGTGACAAGGCTAATATTCCCCTAGCTTCACACACCCCTGAGAAGGACTCCAGGAAGATTGATGCTATGGCAAAGAAACAGTACATGGCAGCATTTTTGGAACTCAGACAAGCAAATTATATGGCTTATGCTGCTAGGTACCAGAAATCCAGATGGGATACTGTGCTGGCCCTAGCAAAACAAGTCCCTGACCAGCTTGCCAGGGAGCTGGAACAGGTGGCTATGGATGGTATTGAGGCATCCAAGGTGCAATTTCATGCTGCAATGGACTCTAATGATGTTTCATCAAGAGTCATGGCTACATCTGTGGCACTTCGCAGGATGGCTTGGCTCAGATGTACTACCCTGTCTCAGAATACCCAGTCTAAGGCCATGGATTTTCTTGTTGTGGGAAATTCTCTGTTTGGGGAGCAAACAGATAATTACATGAAGAAAATGGATGAATATAGGACCACCTATAGGAATGCACAGGCCAAGGAAAGGCAGGCCACTCCTCAAAAGCAGCTTCCTAGAGGCAGGGGCAGGCCTTTTCATAGGCCTTTTACTAGCTTCCTGCTTCCTCCGCCTATGCTCAGAGGGGTTCTTAGAGGAGAGGCAGACGGGTACAAGCAGGTCTGCTTCCACCCCTCAGCCCAAAGCCCCTGCCAAGCAGGCACCCTGATGGGATTGCCAGGGCCGATTCTTCTCTACCTGTAGGGGGCAGGCTGGCTTACTTTGTCCAGGACTGGAAGTCTTTAACATCAGACAAGTGGGTCCTGGAAGTAGTAAGCCAGGGACTGGTTCTCAGCTTCAAAAAAATTCCAAAGCTGAGAACCAGATCTTTTCCACCTGCAACTCCATCAGAGGCACTCGCCCTAGAGGCAGAGGTCTCTACCCTCCTGGCTCTCAGAGCTGTGGAAAGGGTTCCTCCCCTACACCAGGGCAAAGGTTTGTACTCCAGGTACTTCCTTACCCCAAAAAGACATGGAGTGGCGGCCCATCCTGGATCTCAGATATTTAAACAAGCACCTTTAAAGCCAAAGTTCAAAATGGTGACTCTGGGAATTATCCCACCTCTCTAGGGCAGGGGACTGGCTAGCTTCCTGGACCTCAAGGATGCCTACTTCCATATTCCCATCAGAAGCTCCCATCGAAAGTACCTCAGGTTCGAGCTGCCCTCAGGCCACTACCAGTTCAGAGCAATGCCCTTCGGCCTCACTTCTGCCCCAAGGGTATTCACCAAATGCCTGGCAGTAGCAGTTGCCTACCTAAGAAGGCAAAAGATTGCCATCTTTCCTTACCTGGACGATTGGCTCATAGTAGGCCAGTCCCCAGACCAGGTCAATTTACACCTTCAGATAACGCAGCAACTGCTTACCTCTCTAGGTTTCCTTCTGAATCTCTCAGTCAGTTCTAGAGCCTGTCCAGCTTCTTACCTTCATAGGCGCAGAACTGAACACACAGGAAGCCAGGGCCTTCCTTCCTGGACAGGGCAAAGACCCAGTCTCCTGGCCTCCTCATTTACCCTGCAGGTCTCCCGCCAGCAAGGCATTTTCTGCAACTCCTAGGACACATGGCTGCTTCCACAGCAGTTGTGCAGGGAGCAAGATTTCAGATGAGGGACATCCAGTTCCATTTGAGAGCTTTTTGGTCTCAAAGAAAGGATCCTCTTACCAAGTTGATCCCAGTAACTCGAACCCTGATCCAAGCCCTACAGTGGTGGCAGGATCAGAGCAACCTGAGACAAGGGTTCCTTTTGTCACTCAGTCTCATTCTCTAATCCTTACTACAGATGCGTCCCTCTTGGGCTGGGGAGCTCACATGGCCGACCTCACCACCCAGGGTCTGTGGTCTCCCCAGGAATCTCTGCTCCACATCAACCTGTTGGAGCTCGGAGCAGTTTTTCTAGCACTTCAAGCTTTTCCAAATCTGTTCAGAACAAGAGTATTCAGGTCAGAACAGACAACACCACTCACAATGTGGTACATCAACAAGCAAGGGGGCACTCCTGTCTCACGTGCCCAGGCAACAAGCCATGAAGTTGTGGTCTCTGGCTTACTCCCTGAACACCTCCCTTACGGCAGTCCACCTCCCAGGCAAGGACAATGTCCTGGCAGATGCTCTCAGCAGAATTTCCCAGGGCCACCACGAATGGTCACTGGATCCCCTGGTCTTGGGAGTAGTATTTGCCAGATGGGGCACCCCGCAGATGGATCTTTTTGCAGCCCCAGACAATCACCAACTTCCTCTCTCTTGCTGCAGGCCCCCAGTGTTGGGCTCACTCCCTCTGGATGCCTTAGCCCTCAGTTGGGAAGGGAAGTTCCTCTATGCCTTCCCTTCCTTTCCTCTCCTGTTCAAAGTGCTAGTCAAAATCAGATCCCAATCCTGCAGTGTCATTCTGATAGCTCCAGATTGGGCCAGACAGCCCTGGTATCCACTCCTGCGGTCCTTAGCAGTCCATCCTCCCCTGTGCCTTCCCAGGAATCACAATCTGTTAACCTGTGCCCAGGAAAGGGTCTGATATCCGAATCTCAAATCTCTCAATCTCAAGGCTTGGTTCTTGAAGAGTTAGAGTTTGCTGATTTACACCTTTCCCAAGGTGTAATGGATATATGGAAGGCCTCAAGGAAGCCTTCCACCAGGGCTACTTACAATTCCAAATGGAAAAGGTTTTCCATATGGTGCTCGGAAAAGCATATTTCTCCAGTCTCTGCTGATCTACCCACAGTCCTGGATTATATGGTCCACCTGAATTCTTTGGGGCTGAGACCAGTTACCCTGAAGGTGCACTTGGCATCTGTGTCTGCTTTTATTTCAGCAGGTAAATCTTCTCCTCTTTCAGCTCACCCTGTATTTTCCAAGTTTTTTAAGGGGTTGTTTTACACCAACCCTCCATTCAGGGATCCTGCCCCTGCCTGGGATCTTAATGTTTGCATTGCTCAGCTTATGCAACCCCCCTTCGAGCCCTTGTCTTCAGCTGAGCTCAAGTACTTGACTTGGAAAACTGTTTCTGGTAGCCATCACCTCTGCCAGACGCATAAATGAATTACAAGCGTTGTCAGTGGAGCAGGAGTTTACCTCTTTTCACAGAGATAAGGTGGTCCTTCGGACTAACACAGTTCCTGCCTAAGGTGGTTTCAGATTTCCACCTTAATCAATCTATTTCTCTTCCAGTGTACTTCACTGACCACTCCTCCTCTGGGGAGAGGAGGCTGCACAGCCTAGATGTGAAGAGAGCCCTTAGTTACTGCATAGAGCGCACTAAGGGTCATAGGTTTGACCCTCCAACTGTTCCTCACTTATGGCAAGTTGGTAAAGGAAGCCAGCCACTAAAGATCCATTGCCAGGTGGATTGTCTCTTGTATCCAATTCTGCTACGAGTTGGGTAAGTTCCCTCCTCAGGCCTGAGGGCTCACTCTACCAGAGGTACAGTTGCTTCTCTGGCTGCCAGAGACATTCCTATTCTAGAAATATGTCAAGCAGCTACCTGGAAAACAGTTCATACTTTTACCAAGCATTACTCCTGGACATCCAGGCTAGGAGTGATGCTCGATTTGGCACAGCCGCTTCAGAGCCTATTTCCTAAGTAGGTTCTGTCCTCCTCCATGGGGGTACTGCTGTGTAGTTCAGTAATTGATATAATATAGCAAGACTTCATGTTGTTTGAAGAAAAAATTACTCACCTTAGTAATGTTGTTTCTTCTAATGGAGTCTTGCTATATTATGACCTCCCTCCCTGCCTGCCCCTCTCAGAACCTCTGTTTTGGGATGTGGGTGGGCAGTACAGGATTGGCACTTTTTTGATGCCCACCTTGTTGTTTTTCACCTTCCTTTTTGGGTGAAGTGGTGTTGTGTTTTTGCATTTTTGGGTCTCCTGACTTGAGTCTTTGTTTTAGGCCAAGAAATGAGTGTTTATGATGTTAGCCAGTTGGCTAGTGTAGGTTTACAGCTTCCACACAGAACCTTAGTGAGTTTTAGCTCGTAAAGATCTGACCTAAGTTCCATGCCTGCATGGAAAGTTAACTATTTCACCTCCGGAGCAGTTCTAACCTGCGGTCATACTGCAATTGTCATAATATAGCAAGACTCCATTAGAAGAAACATTATTACTAAGGTGAGTAATTATTTCTTCTGTGACTGCACGATATCCAGGCATTCTTCTTCCATCAAGGCCACTAGTTCAGGGAGCTTGTTGCCCAGACTACAGGCATTGGTACTCATTACCCTCCATTTCTTGATGGCCTTACCCCTTTTTGCCCCATCCCTGTTCTTATTGCCTTTGTCGTTTTCTCCATTTACCCCTGCCCTACTTGCTATCGACGTCTCTTAGTGTTTACCTCACTTACTACCCTGATTTTTTTTGGGGCTCGGATTTCTCTGCTCCTTTCCAGTCTCTCCCCCCCTTGGCTAGTTTAAATGCTTGCCAATGAAGCATTTAAACCTCTCACCTAGGATCCCGATTCCCCTCCTAGACAGATGCAGACCATCTTGCCAGTATAGGCCTGCATCATTCCAGGTGGACCCCCAGTCTCCAGTGAAGCCAAACTCCTGAGCTCTGCATCAGTTTTTCAACCACTGATTGAGCACCCTGTCCTCACCCATGCCATTGACAGGCAGCACTTTCGAGAAGGTTACTGTGCGTGCTACTTGTCTAAGGCCCCTTCCCAACTCCACAAACTCTTCTGCATTGCTCTGATCCCTTTCCCAGCTAGGTCTTGTGTCCCTAGGTGGACAGTGACATCCAGCTTCCTCCCCCGTGCAGCTGCTCCCGTGATCCTGAGGATTCGCTCCCTGTCCCTGCAAGCCATGGCGCCAGGCAGGCACCTTACCTCCTTCTCCCCCGCCCCCCGTTCTACCCTCCTAACAGTGGATTCCCCCACCAGGAGTTGTTTCCTTCCCCTGTGGGGTCCCATGCCATCCTCCTGTGAGTCTCCTTTGTGGAGGTTCCCAGCATCCTCCTTAGTCTCCACTGCGGGTGCCTCCATAGAGGAACCACACTTTGCCAGAACGGCATATGAATTGTGGAGAAGTACAACTGAAGGGATGCACCTCTGTTCCACCACCCTCACCCTCCCTGAGCCCACTGTGGTCCAACTGCTCCTCTTTCTTGGCAACCTCTGAGGCAACGGCAGTGACTTTTGTGGTCCCTGGGTGGGAGAGGAGGTCCCACAAATCCTTGCCAACTCAGCTTGGAGAGCAGTCTCCTCTCTCAGCCAAGAGAGAGGTGCCTGCAGATGGGACAACACTGCATCCTCCAGAACGTCTTCCGGAAGACTGTTGCTCCACAGCCATTGCACTGCACCACTCCCATCATGCCTTTTTTTCTGGCCCCTTAACTGTTGTTTGGAATACTTACTCTTTCCTCTGTTTATTTTCTTTTTTTCTTCCCCTACTTACTGCCTCTGTGCCCTTTTAGCTCTTGATTTTCCTGTTCTAGGACAAGAAAATCCTATATTTCGCAGTAGTCTCCTTACTTGCTCAGAGTCAGACCTCCAGCAGCTGGGGGGGGGACAGAGAGCTACTCTTGCCCTTTTAGCATGGTGAGTCTTTTGTGGCTCTGTGATCACTCACTTTCTGCTCCCAAACAGGAAGTTTCTCTTGTCAGTCAAATCCTGTGCCTATAAAAGTAGAATTGGCGAAGGGTGGAGAGCATTATAGTCCAGTAGAGAAGTATAGTTGTAACAGCAGTTCCTTCCTCTTGCTGTTCTCTGCCAAGCCACTCCCCCTAATTTACAGCTCTTTCAATACCTAGTTACTTGCACAGATAACAGTTCTCTTCAGCCAATTCAAACACCTAGATAACTGCAAAGATAATTCACTTCAGACAAAATTGAAGGTACAAGTAGTAGAGTTCTAGTTCTTTAGTCCCAGTAGAGAAGTATATAGTTATAACAGCAGCTCCTTCCTCTTGCTGTTCTCTCGGTTAGGGCCCATCCAACTGCTTGTAGTCACCCACACGTCAGTAGTGCATGCCATTCAGCTGTAGGAGGAGCTTGTGCAGTGGGAATCTCTGCTTCATCCGTCCTGAAGCTGAAGGCAGTGTGTTCCAGGCTCCACCGGGATCACAGCATTAAGCTTGGTCACCTACATGGTATAACCATGCACTTCCACTACTAGGTGACGTGGAGTCTTTGCAAATGAGTCTATGACTCAAAGGATTGTAATTCCGATTATCTTCAATAAATAAATAACTCTGGGCCACACAACATAATGTATTTATACATTTATAGAATTACAGATTTGCCCAACGTGTGGCAGAAAACCTTTGAAGAAATGTTATCTCAAATAGTTACTAACATTTTATCTAGTGCTTCATTACTGCAGTTTATTTTCATGCATGTGTCATTACACCTTCATTAATTGCTTCCCAGAGATCAGTTTCCATTCTGGAAGCCAACATTTTCTCCAAGAGCCGCCCCCCCCGCGTTTAACCCTCACCCACGCCACATAGTTGCTACTAGCCTCCCTTCATCTTCCAAACTTTAAAAACAGTTAAAGGATGACTACTGGCATGTATTAAGCCCCGACCACTACAGGTCGGGTCTCCGATCCTCCATGCAACCATCATAGAAAGAAACAGTTTAATTACTTCAGCGCTGGTAAAAGTTTAAGCTCCCGGTGCAGCTGGCATTTTGGAGTATGGCGCTCCTCACCTGATCCGATCTCGCTCCTACTAACATGAGATAATGACGCTGCACTGCCCCTCCCATACTGTTGCCCATATGTACCGAAAAATGCCAATCTCCGTATCTCAAATATTTGTCGGTATTTTTGTAGACTTTGCATAAATGCCATGTATATGGCTAGGTGTGGAGCTTTGCAGTAGTCGAGCCTCAGTGTCCTAGAGATGTATGTTGTCACCAGGTCCTCATGCGTAAAGATATGGTTTGATCCAAGCAATATTCCTTAACTGAAAAAATCCACCATGAACCGCTTGATGATCTAGTGACAGCCTGCAGCCCATGATGACCACCAGATTCTTTTTTTTTTTCCTCCTACTTACTGTTTATACTCCCTCCTACCCCGCAGCGCTCCCACTCTGGGAGATGCCTAGAGTCTTGTAGTCTCCACCTCTTACCTGGCCTGGTGTTCATCCCCATGTAGTCACGGGCTGTGGCCTCTGTATGGGCACGGGTTGTGGGCGCCCTCAAGTCCTTCTTGGTCTCGCTGGGATGCTGGTGCCAGGTCAGGTAGGGGCACTGGAGATCAGGACGGGTGCTCAATCTCACCGGTAGTGCAGCAGGATCTTTTTCCTGATGTTCCTAAGGGAGAGGTCTATGCCCTGACATCAAGGTGTCTCCTCTGACGTCCGCCACTCCCAACCCCCTCTGTACGCTCAGGTGCCTGCTATGCAGTCAGGCGCTGAGCGGGTGCCCCCTCCCTCCTGGGAGAGGAGAGCTGTCCTCGGACGCTGTATCCTCTCCCTCGCCAACCTCCCAGGTTTGTTCCCGAACCTTGGTCGCCGGTCTGTAGCAAGGTGTGGCATCCAGTGCCTCAACCCTGAGCGCCACTGGGCTGGCTAGCCCCCACATTCTTGACCTCAACTGCACACAGTACTACACCATTTAAAAATGGACAGCTAGATTGGTCATCGCCGCCCGTGGTTCCACCAGTAACATCTCCGTCTTGCCTGGATTTAAACTCTGCCACCTGGAAACCATCCAGTCGGAGATTTCATGCAGGCAGTGGTCTAGCACAGAAATGGCATCATGCCTGTCTGGGGAAGCAACCGGTATAGTTGGGTAGCATCTGCATAGCAGTTTAACTCCATTGAATACTTGCTGACGACCTCTGCCAGCGGCAACATGTACATGGCGCACACCGTGGACAGAATTTACCCCTGCGGTACCCCACAGCCTGTCACAGTAGGTTACACTGAAAAAGTACCTAACATAATTTGCTGCAATCTGCTAGATAAGAATGACCCAAACTACTTGTAGGTTGACCCAGAGAATCCTCCTTACTGCCACTACTGTCGAGCACCAGCAGCCCTGTGCACCACTTGGTAGGCAGTTCTAAACCTTGGTTGCAAGGGCATCATCGGATGTGCCACTGAACCAGGGTTGGTGACAAACCAAAACATTTTGCCTTGTTAAGTGGAAAAAAATTAATCTGTGACAGAGGGTCAAAATGCTAAACTGAGCACTGAGGCAGTTACAAATAAGATTTTTTTTTCCATATATTTATTTTTCCATTTTCTCCCCTTTACCTGGGGTCACAGCGTACACATGCATGCCAGGATCTGGTAACCCCTTCCACCCAGACTTGCGTCCAACGCTCCTACCGCCTCACGTACCACGGACCTCCACTGATGGGAGTGGGACTCACGAGAGCAGGTATCCACTCCTGGAGGGAACCCACTCCAACCCTCTTCTCGGTCGCCGCAAGGCGCGGCCAAGTGGTAGTCCAGTGCTCCCAAACCCTTGGCACCACCGGGCCGGCTACAAAAAACAGATTTTAAAGTCCTTGTTGGTATTAAATTCCTGATGGTCCTGGCCAGAATAGCAGCCAAGACGTGTGGATCAAAGAAAACTGTCATGTCCCATTGTCCCCAAACTTGTCTTCATTTAGCTCATCGAAACTAACTTAGTTTCTTTCTCTTTACTTGTGCAGACCAACCTCCCGATCTTCAAACTGAAGGAGTCTTGTGTCCGAAGAAGGTACAGTGACTTTGAATGGTTGAAAAATGAACTGGAGAGAGACAGTAAGGTAAGGACAGGGTTTGAGGTGGGGTTGAAGCATCTCATCTCGTGCTTGTTTTAGGCTGTCTGTTTCAGGAAACATGAGACTGCTAGAATGGGGTGTCTGGCTGAAGCTGCAGAACTCCTAGGGTCTCACGGAACTTATTTTTTGGGGACAGGGCACACGTTGCAGGGCTGTCATGTATTACTCATTACCCTGAATTCTGACTAACTTTTGGCAGGAGGCCTAGAGAAGGCAGGAGCACAAGAAGAGTATCGCACTGGATCCGGGGGGTGGCATCGGAGGGGACTTCCATTGGTCTGGGACTGATGTTAAACGGGGAACTGACCTAAGGCTGAGTGTCAGTAGTGGCTCCAGGGCTGGGTAAAAAGTGAATTTAAAAGATGCGCCCCTAATTGGCTCTCCTAGAGTGCCGGCGACTGTGGGGCACCAGAACACTGACTCAGTCACTCCTAGGTGACGATCCCTCTGGAAGCTGACAGCGCATCCTCCAGTTGTCTTAGGGGGCAGACTCCGCTGTGCGCCAACTGCTCACACCATGGTTCGAGGAAGGTAAGGGGAAGGTCTTCTCTTGCCCTACCCGGGGGGTCATCCAGGGCTATTAAGGGTCTTTCGAGCAACTGCTAGCACTCTAGGGGCAGACTCCTGGGGGCAATATGGGAGATGCGCAAGGCATGAAGGGATCCGATTGAGTGGAAGGACGGGGTAGTAAGGAGGATAAATAGAAAGATAAAAAAAAGTACATCTGTCTGCCATTTCGGCGTGTCACGTGCTTGTGGATGGTAAACCCGTGGCCCAGTTGGAGATCTCCAAAACTTTCCTGAAAGGAATTCTCCATCTGAAACCCCCCATCCACAGCCCTACACCGCCTTGTGATTTGAAGTTTGTGTTGGAGAAGCTCACGCTTCCTCCTTTTGAACCAGCGATGAGCTGTGATTTGCCCCATCTGTCCTGGAAAGCGCTATTTTTAGTTGCTATTACTTTTGCTCAAAGCATTTCCGAGCTTCAGGCCCTGGTGTTCAAGGAGCCTTATTTGATTTTCCACAGGAACCGGGCAGTCCTCAGAACAAATCCGAAGTTCCTGCCCAAGGTGGTGGAGTTCACGCTGAATCAGTCAGTGGAACTACCGATCTGTTATCTGGCTCCCACGAATAGAGGTGAGGCGCTCTTGCACACTTCAGATGTGCATCGAATCCTAAGGTGCTATGTTCATCGGACTAAGGATTCCCATAAGGCTAACCAACTCTTTGTGTCCTTCGCTCCCAAATCCTTGGGGATGGCTGTCTCCAAACAATGCCTTTCCAAGTGGTTGGCTAACTGTATTCGCTTCTGTTATCGGAAGAACAGCAAACTTCTGCCAGGGGCTGTCAAGAGATCATTCCACAGGAGGCATGGCTGCATCTGTGGCCTTTCTTCCCAGTGTTTCTGCAGCAGAGGTCTGTGCAGCAGCAACTTGGAGTTCGGTCCATACCTTCACTAAGCATTACAGTCTGGACATAACTTCTAGGCATGGGGCCGGGTTTGGCCTCGCCATTCTGCAGGGTCTACTGTCCTAAGTTGGTCCTGTTCTGTCCTTTCTGTTACACCTCCTCCCGTGTTTCTCTGTTGCTGTTCTGAGGCACTGCTTGGGATTCAGTCCTACAAGTAATGACCTACTGCAGGAACCTTCTCTAAGTAAGATAGTGAAGTTACGTAAGAACTTACTGTAATGGTAGATCTTCGAGAGAGGTTCCTGCAAGTAGGTCATATTTTTCCCTCCCTCCTTCCCCCAGTTTTCTTTCGGGACTCCAAATCCTGTTTTCTTTCTCCTGTCTTTCCTTTAGGAACTCCGGCGGGAGAACTGGAGGGCAGGCATGGGGACCACCCACTATATGGGGTCACACTGATGTCTGTCATGTGACATTGGGTGGGAGGTCCCCCGCCTGGCATTGCTGGAAATGTTTGCCGTGCGGTCCTCACGCCAGGTGGCACTAGTCCTACAAGTAATGACCTACTGCAGGAACCTCTCTCGTTACGGTAAGTTGTTACGTAACTGTACTTTTTCAGCCCTGCCATTTGGCCTAACTTCGGCCCCAAGGGTATTCATAAAGACTTGGTAATGGTTGTGGCACGCCTCCGAAGACGGGGTGTCATGGTGTTTCCATATTTGGATGACTGGCTGGTGGTAGGAAAATCACCAGAGCAGGTCAGACAGAATCTGCAGACCACCCAAGGGCTTCTGGAGTCCCTGGGGTTCTTGATAAATCACAGAGTCAGTCCTATCTGCACAGGTGCTGCAGTTCATAGGAGCAGAGTTCAGCACCCTGCAGGGCAGGGCCTACCTGCCTCTGGACAGGGTAAGAAGTCTCCAACTGATTGCAAACTCATTCAGCCTGCACAAACAAAAAAACTGCAAGGCAGTTCCTACAGCTCCTGGGCCACATGGCTGTGGCCACAGGCACAGTCCTAGGCTCCAGGTTCCAAATTAGAGACATCCTGTTCCATCTAAGGGCACACTGGCGCCGGAGAAGAGATCCCCTCTCAAAGCTGATTCCAGTAACAATAAGCACTTCAGTGGTGGAAAGAGGAATCCATCCTGAGAGAAGGGGTTCCTTTCTAATGAGTCCCCATCAGTTCTCAACAGATGCATCTCTACTGGGGTGGGGTGCCCATTTAGGGGACCACACAGCCCAGGGCACTTGGTTAAGTGCAGAGTCACTCAAGCACATAAACGTGCTGGAACTCAGCGCAGTGTTTCTGGCACTAAAAGCCTGCATAACACTGGTACAAGGAAAGGTGGTACAAGTCAGAACAGACAGTACCACCACAATGTACTACATAAACAAGCAGGGAGGTACCAGGTCGGGTCCTCTCTGCACAGAGGCCATGAAAATTTGGAGCGTGGCTTACTCCTTGGGAGTTTCCCTACAGGCAACCAATCTGCCAGGAAAGGACAACACCCTAGCAGATGCTCCGAGTCGAATCAAGCTGGCCCATCACGAATGGACCCAGAACAGGCAAGTGGTGGAAGTAATCTTCAGGAGGTGGGGCACCCCAGAGATGGCTTTGTTGGCATCCCACGAGAACCACCACCACCTGCCACAATACTGTTGCAGACCACCAGATCGGGGTACCCTTCTACATAGGTGCTTTCCTGGACTGGTCAGGGACGCACCTATATGCTTTTCCTCCCTTCCCTCTGGTGCACAGGGTATTGCTCAAGCTCAGGTCCCACTCAGCATCGATGATCTTGATAGCTTCAGACTGGCTCAGGCAGCCATGGTACTCTCTTCTGCTCCCCATGTCTGTAGCCGAGCCAATACACCTCCCTCGGAGGTACAATCTATTAACTTCCAATCAGGGGAGACTCGTGTATCTGAATCTCAGGGGTCTCGATCTCAAAGCTTTGCTCTTAAAGACCTAGAATATGCAGATTTACACCTCTCTGAAGCTGGTTTAGACATCCTAAGAGATTACAGGAAGCCTTCCACTAAGAGAACCTGTGCTTCAAAATGGAAACTGTTTTCTCTTTGGTACTCAGCCAGTGAGCTGGTATCAACACAGGCTGGGGTTCCAGCTGTTCTTGATTACCTCTTATTTACATTCCCTGGGACTGCAGCCCAGTACCCTCAAGGTCCACCTGGCCACAGCATCAGCTTATATGTCTGCTGGAAGAAATGTGACAATAGCTTCAGACGCTATCTTTAGGAGGCTCTTCAAGGGTTTGGCCCATCTGCATCCCCTTATAGGGAACCGGGTGCCAGCATGAGACCTTAATGTGTGCATAGATAAGCTCATGGGACCTCCTTTTGAGCCCATGTCCTCTGCTTACCTGAAATGTCACTTGGAAATCATTTTCCCTAGTGGCAAGAATCCGTGAGCTGCCGGCTCTCTCTGCGTTGGAACAGGACTACATCTCATTCTACAGGGATACGGTGGTCCTGAGAACACAGACAATTTCTCCCTAAAGTGGTTTCTGATTTCCACCTCAACCAAACCATTACCCTACCTGTCTTTTACACTGAGCATGCCATCTCTGGTGAAAAGAAGGCTTCACCGTCTGGATGTCGAGAGCTCTCGGCTACTGTATGACAGCCACCAAGGATCATAGGCAGGACAGAAAACAGCTGGGGAACTTGTGGGGATGTGGGAAAGGGTAACCCAGCATCGAAAGGGTGCATTTCTCGATGGTAGTCCAGTGTATCCAGTTCTGTTGCAGTAAAGGTGGAAGGGAACCCCTAACAGGATTGAGGGCTCCTTCCACAAGAGGGACAGCTGCTACCTTAGTAGCTGCCAGGGATTTTCCACTAGTGGACATCTGCAAAGCAGCTACCTGGAAAACAGTACACACATTTACAAAGCACTACAACCTGGATATTCAGTCTAGGGTGAGGCTAGGTTTGGCATAGCAGTCCTACAGAGTCTTTCCAAAATAAGGTTCTGTGCCCACCTCCAAAGGTACTGCTTCGTAGTCTGCAGAAAGTTAGGCATACCTGAGTATTATTGGGGTTATAAGAAAAAATTACGTACCATAATAGTCTTGTTTCTTCCCAGTGATACTCGGGTATTCATAACTTCCCATCCTACCTCCCCTTCTGGAACCCTCTGCACTCCTGCATACTGTGCTGTCAGGTATACCTGCCACTTTCTGGCGCAAGTTGGATAAACAAGGTTCATGTTATGTTTTCCCCCTTCTTTCAGGTGACTGACATTTTTGGGGGTGTCTATTGTGTTTTTCCTCTCCAGTTGGAGGGTTTATTTAGGAGGTTATGGGTTTAATTGTCACTATTATTATTATTATTATTGTTCTTCAGTATTCATAGTTATGGGGGTGGGTGCTGCCTTTCCAGGCATCCAGGAAATCTGAGGGGTTTAGAACTAAGGCAGTTGGTTCAAGGCAGCATTTGAATAGTTGTCACGTGCAGCGTTCCATCATTTGCATGTGTTCTGTCCTTTCCGGGCAGTTCTGGCGTAATGGGACACTGCAGAAAGTTATGAATACCGGAGGACCACTGGAAAGAAACAAGATTACTATGGTAAGTAATCTTTTCTTATTGAATAATGTGGTTAATTGGGTTGGGCCCTATTTGTCCCACAGAACACAGATGATCACAATCAATGGGGAGTTCTCTGAATGCCTTACTAAATACAGGGTTCCCCAGGGCTTTGTCCTGGGCCCCCTCCTTTTCACCCTTTTTATCAATAAGCTCCAAGAAGTCTGTAGCAAAACACCAAAATGGTCCTCTACGTGGATGATGCTGTGCTGTACTGCAGCAACAGAAACCCAGATGTGATGCTCACCTGCTTGCAGTCTGACTTCAGGAATCTGCATTCATAGTTCTCCAATAAAGGCATGGTCCTAAACGCTTAAAAAAAAAAATGAAATACAGAATTTTCTCTGGTCCCAGGAAAACCTACAACCTAAAACAAACCCTCTACGATAACTGTGGAAGTTTCATATAGCAAGTTTCTGGATTTAAATACCTTGGTCTTCTGCTTGATCCCCACCTGTCCTTCAACCTTCACGTCTCTAACATCAAATAAATAAGGTTTACATGAGGCTGGGGCTCCTTTACAGGATCCGTAAGTTTTTAATCCCTGAATCTATACTCTGTATAGCAAGTTCCATTCTCATACCCCTTGTGGACTATGGATTCATCGTTTACGTCCTCTCCCCCACTTCTCAACTCTTCTGTCTGCTTCGTCAGTGGACTTCCCTGGAGCATACCACTGCACCCTATACAAAGCTATTGATTGGCTCCTTCTTGAGGGGAGTTTCACCCTCAAATCTTTCTTTTCTCCATAAAGTTCACCTGAATAAACTTCCACTGAGAGTGACATCACTATTCCCGAAATCTGCTCCTGCCCGCCAAACCAGAGGATCCTCTAGCAATGTTTTCAGCATCCCATTCTTTCACAAAGTTCCACTGCTTATAAGGGCACGAAACAGTACAACTTGCTTCCACTGAACTACCTTGCCTGCTGCACTATAAATGCCTTTCAAAGGACCCTCAATTCACCTCCAAGAAAAACTCGCATGCCGGCTGACTCGAACTCTGCTTTTTATTTCCCCCCCTTCCAATCCACCCCTTTTCTCCCCTACTGGTTTTCCCTCACCTCCCCAACCCCTCCCTCTTTCCTATCACCCCCTCCTGTTTCCCTCCATCTTTACTTCTTTTGGTTATCCTCTGTATGCAAATGATTTTAAACGCTTTTGTAAATGATGTCCCGTGTAAGCAATAACCCACGACTGGGGGGTGTGGTTACTGGGGATTAATCAACACCTTGGGTGCATTGTTGAGGCACAAAGGCGAAGCCAGAGTGTCCACAGTACCCAGGGTGTTGATTAATCCCCAGTAACCACACACCCTGGAGTGGGTTTTTGCACTTATAACATGGGGCTACAAAAAGCTTGAAAATACTGTTATTTATTTGCAAAACAACAAAATGTTGTCTGTCACTTTGTATCCTGCCACAAAGTACTGTAGTCCCTCTGTAATAAATTCCTGGTTTTCTATTTTCTTTGCAGCTTTTAACATGATTTACACGCTCTGTGTTACAATAATCAAGCCAAACTCTGCTACCACTCCCCCTAACTGCTTCTCCCGGCTGTATTATCCCACCCGACGAATTGCTGCTCTTGCACCTGGGGAAATACAGTGACTCGTCAGCTACGGATTTGCTCCTGCAGCCCATGGTCCTTGCTCAGGTCGCTGTCCTCTGCCCACTCCCCTGTCCCCTGGTCTGGGGCCTGCTAGACAGCTTTCTGGAAACCGCCACCCTCTTTCAGCCTGTCTCTCTCTTCTTCCCCCCGTGTCTGGCACTGCATCCACATCTGATGCCACTGCCGTTCCCATTTTATGACTGCTTCCTCCACAGTGATCCATCTAGGAGGGTGGGTGGGACCTGCTCCTGGTCTCCCCAAATGACCACGGCAGCATGCTGGAAAGCCACAGCAGGGGATGGAGCAACCTGCAACTGTTGCCGTGGAGAAGTCACAGACTCTGTTCAAGAGGGGATGGTGTTCGGGAGTTCAGCTGCACGGGAAGGATTCCCCGCACGTCAAGAAGTTCAGACTACCCGATCCATATACCTTACAGCTAGACGTGAGTAGGGATTTCAGCTAAGACCTACTCACTGTAGCTGTTGGTATAACAGAGATTATGATCACACACAGTCCACCAATGGCCTTACACATTTTAAGGTGCCTGTATTATAAAATTACTTTACCTTGCACATTCATTCTCTCATGCTTGTAAATAAGTTTGTTTATAATTGATTACCTTGGTGTTTATGTACAGTGTATACTGTAAATTGTTTCTCTGTATCTTTGTAATTTCATGCACAACTGGACGTTTGTGAAAACGGGCATTTTTGCTAACATAATTCTCCAGTATAAAATAAAAATTGATTGACCTTACACATTGCCAATCGGAAAGTTGCAGGCAGTCTCCCTGCCTGAAAGTCTGCATCCGCTGAGACCAGGGCAGTACGTCCCTGTGACCTGCGTCTAAATACAAACTGGCCAGGTATAAGCATTATAATCAAACTCAAACCTTACCGCAGTTCAGGCTTAGCAGTAATACAGTGCTGGTAACTTCAGTAATATAAGGAAATTTGTTTCCTATTGAGCTAGAATAATCCAGGCGGAGTTACCTGACTGGGACCTGGATAAACCCAGACTGAAACAGTGTCAGTCGATACACAGGCTTGAATGGCCTGACGAGGCCCAGAATCATTTTACATATAAGTAATACAAGTGAGACCCAAGCTGAATAGTTGATACATATTTGCTTTTTAGCCACCTACCTCTCCTGTTCTCCATATTTCTTGCACCTCTCTATATTTAGGCACAGGGAAGCTTGCTAAGTATTTTTACCAAATTTTGATCCTTATCTAGCCACATTCTTACATTCATCTACATTGTTCTGATTGGTAGAAGAGTAGCAGCAGATTAGACAACTATAATGTGATTGGTATTTTTTGGAGAAACTATTTCTAACTGTGAAATCCCAGAGTTTTTGACCCTTGAGGAGACCCTCCAGATATGTTCCTAAAAAAGCTGTTACTATGTGTCCCCGGCGGGTATTTTGTTGTTTGGCTACGACCTCATGATAAGGCCAGCAGGGCGATCAGGCTGAACTCTTTATCTCTAGCATAGTCAGCTAGGGGAACGTGCAAAGTATTGGTGGCAAAGACTGCAGCTTGCAAGTGAGACCATTCTTTGGGGGGAATGCTTTGCATACTTGGATTAGATTCTAGACTCATTAGGATATAGATTTATTAGGACATACGTTTATTGGGATATGGACTTATTAGGACATAAATAATTTATTGGGCAGTAGTCACTTTGGTTGATCACTTCTGTTCTCTAGGGTTAGGAATTTTTATGAGGAGAGGACTGTTAGACTTGCGTAGATATTTGCTCATTGAATGCGCTATATAAGAAAAAAGTTTGAAATATTGCAAGATGTTTTCTCAGAACTGTAATCATTTTTTTCACATACTTTGTTTCTGTAGTTTAGTAGGTAAGCAAGTACTCAGATTGTAGTAATAGCTATAATAAATGTAAGCCCCCCTCCCCACATCGAGGGGGGTATAATGGTGAAAGTCCAAGGGAGGGGGCACTATACAGCATAAGAGTCCACATACGTGGTCGGCCTAGCTTACCAGACCTGGTGAAACTGGGTGTCCTTGGACCTCTTGTTGCGGAGCTAGTGACTGGAGAGATGAATGCTGGTTTTCACCTGCCTGGCCTTGCCGTCTTTGCCTCAGAGGCCTTTGTAGACAGTCTTCACCAAGCAGACCTCTCACTGTCTTCCTCGACGGTCCTTTGAGGCCTGACCCCTTGGATGCAACTCTGGAATACACATCAAGAGCTGGGCTGTGGAGGCAACATCTTGTTAGCAGCAGAACGGTCCATCGAAACGAATGAGGCCAACACCAAAACTGCAGGAACAGGGGTTCCCATTTAATGAACAGTTAATTCAAATGGGAACAATCACTCCATGGAGCAGAAAAACACACAAGTTGCTCTGGACCGAGAGATCACATCAGATGCTCAAGTAGTGCTCAGGACCTTGAAGGTCACATCAGAAGCTAAATTCCAGGTAGCTACGTTACAGGCCAGGCAGCCACAGTCCAAACACAGGCAGCATAATTTGTGGCCAAATTAGGCCTTCAAAAGCAAACCGCATCAGTTCCTCCTTAAACATGGAAACTGAAAGTCTCTAACATGGGTATGTGGAACCAAAGTGGCTGCCCCAAACACCCTGGAACCTGCTAGTACCAGTTTCGACATAATTGGTGCTGCCACAAAACAGTCTCTGGGACCAGTGGTTTTGTGCGGGCCCTGGATCCCCTCACCTCTCTGGTGTCATTCACTTTTTCCCTTTCAGCTCCTCCTCGTTTCTCCCACTGCTATTCCCCGAGCAGCAAGTCCTTTTAGGGGGTGCCACTCAGCAGTGGTCCACCGGGATGACAGAACAGCCCACCATATGATGCAGGCTCTCCACCGTCTCCTCTCTGGTATGTTTCTTGGAGAGGTGCCAGCTGGGGCACAAAAAATATTGTCCGCTGCCACGTTCCTCTAGATCCAAGACACACTGCGCCAAAAAAAAAGCAAACTGTGGCCTCTGTGGCCAAGCGGGCAGTTACTCCCGCTCCGACCTCTCTCCCTTGGATCCCCCTTAAAAGGTGCTAAACACACCACACCATTTTATTCTTTTCGCCCAAAAGCCCCGAAAAAGAAAGGTTCAATCTGGAGCACGATCCTGGGTGCCAAAATGACCCATGCCCCAAAGCCTTCTGGGACCCGTAGTCCTGAAATATAACTATTTCAAACACCATGAAGTCTTGCTATAATTAGGACTTATTGCAGTTAACCCCTGGCTCTGAACTGCCCCGGAGAGGAAACAGTTAACTCCAGAGAGATCTGGAGTTCCACAGCTCGAGGGCGCTGTTCAAAGCTCTATCTGGCCAGTTTCAAATGAAACTGCCAGATTCTTTACTCCGCTTTCACTGAACAGTCGCTCCGGAGATCAGCTCCTTCAGCTCGGTTCATTTCGCGGTTCAAGCGAGTTATTCGGTTCATTTGAACCGGCAAAGTGTCTATTTTACCGCATTTTCGGTCAAATACTCTATCTAGTAAACCGTAAGTACTAGTGTTTAAGTCTGTGTGGAAATTCATTATCGGTTCAGTCTGAACCGATCGGTTCTTTAAAATAACGAATTTATTCATTGAATGGGCTTTTAGAAGTCCGGTTCCCGGTTCTTATCGGTTCTAAAAAACCTAGCATTATCAGGGTTTTTCAAATACCGTGTACGATTTAGGAACCGATAAGGGTGTCTTACCTGCTTTGGCGTTTAAAGAAACAGATTTTTTGTTAGGCTGGCATTATGTAACAAAAGAAAACCCGGGCCACTGGGTTTCCAACACTGTGATGTCTGTGGGAAGCCTTTGCCAGGCTGACCCACACCACTGTGTCTATTGTCTGGGGCTGACCACCTCCTGTCAGACTGCCAGGTGTGTAAAAATTTCCTGCAGCCACCCTGGGAAAGAGATGGGCTGGCTCAGGGAGCGAGGCGCCAAAGTCCGCTGACCCGGATGGCCAGCCAGTCCAGCACCCACTGGACCAGAGGGAGTGCCCTCTGACCAGGGCTAGACTTCGGGCAAGAAAGGCTGGTTCAGAGGAACCAGTCCCAGTAAAAAGACAAAGAAATCAGCAGGTCTGGAGTCCAAAATTGTCTCCAACTGCTGCAGAGATAAGCAAAAGCCATACAGATTGTTCAGTCTTTGTCTCAGGGACTTGTCAAACCCCTTTAGTTGGGAAAAGGGTGGCTCGTTCAGGTCCAGTGGTTCAGGATTATGATGTTGAGGATTTTATGAACCACAGGAGGGAGGAGGAATTTGATCAGTGCATTTGTGACTGGGAAGGTCTGGACGTGCCCATTGAGCCGGACATTTCTCCAGACAGACCCTTTGAATCTCCCCCTTTGCTGTCTGAGTCCCCTTCTCATTTTAGGTTTTATAAAAAGGTGGCAGAAACCCTCCAGCTCCCTTTAGAGGAGGCTGTGGATGAGCAAGAGGAGCCTGATTATGTAGAAATGATGGATATTCCAGAGTCTAGAAGGTTGTCTATTCCTTTGCATAAGTCATTTAGGAAGCAAACAACGAAGATTTTAAAAAATCCTCATTCTGTCCCTCCTGTAGATAAAAAAATGGACAGAAGGTATACTTTATCAGGCCCTGATACAGACTTCCTCACTGACCAGTGTAGTCATGTAGGTGTTGTTCAAGCTGCAGCCTGTGACAAGGCTAATATTCCCCTGGCCTCACATCCTCCTGATAGACTCCAGGAAGATTGATGCCATGGCGAAAAAAACAATATATGGCAGCTTCGTTGGGACTCAGACAGGCTAATTATATGGCTTATGTGGCTAGATATCAGAAATCTAGATGGGACACTATATTGCAGTTGGCCAAGCAGGCCCAGGGCCAGCTGGCTAGTGAGTTGGAACAAGTGGCTGCTGATGGCATTGAAGCTTCTAAAGTTCAATTTCATACTGCTATTGATGTTAATGATGTTTCCTCTAGGGTCATGGCCACTTCTGTAGCTCTCCATAGGTTGGCATGGCTCAGATGCACTAATCTGTCCCAAGATACTCAGTCAAAGGCTATAGATTTTCCGGTGGTAGGAAATTCTCTGTTTGGGGATCAAACAGAAAATTACATGAAAAAGATGGATGAATACAGAACTACCTACAAAGTGCCAAGCTAAGAGGAGAGGCATGCCACTCCACAAAGCATGCCCCAGGGGTAAGGGCAGGCCTTACCACAGGCCTTTTATCAAGTTCAGGCCTCTTCAGCCTTTGCACAGAGGGTTTTTTTTCAGAGGCAGAGGTAGACGGGGCACAGGCAGACCCTCTCCCTCTCCTCAGCCTAAAGCTGCTGCCAAGCAGGCACCCTGACGGGGTGTCCAGGGCCGATTCTCCTGTACCGGTGGGGGGCAGGTTGGCTTATTTCAGCCAGAACTGGTTGTCCCTAACTTCGGACAAATGGGTTCTGGAGGTGGTAAGCCAAGGTCTGGTTCTCAGCTTCAAGCAGTTCCCAAAGATGAGAGCCAGACATTTTCCTCCTGCAAATCCTTCAGAAGCCCTTGCTTTGGAAGCAGAGGTTTCTTCTCTTCTAGACTGCAAAGCAGTGGAAAGGTTCCTCCTTGCCATCAGGGCAAGGGGCTGTACTCGAGATACTTCCTACCCCAAAAAGACAGGAGAATGGCGGCCCATCCTAGATTTAAGGTTCCTGAACAAGCATCTTTTGAAACCAAAGTTCAAAATGTTAACTTGGTAATGATTTTGCTTCTCCCTAAGGCCAGGGACTGGCTAGCTTCCTGGACCTCAAGGATGCCTATTTTCATATCTTGATCAGGCCTTCTCACCGAAAGTACCTCAGGTTGAACTGCCCTCTGGCCACTACCAGTTCAGAGCAATGCCCTTCGCCTCACTTCTGCTCAAGGGTTTCACAAAATGTCTAGCTGTGGTAGTGGCTCATTTAAGAAGCAAGGGGTTGCTGTGTTTCCCTACCTGGACGACTGGCTCATAGTGGGTCAGTCTCCAGATCAGGTAAAATCCCATTTGCAAGTCACCCAGCAGCTTCTCACTTCTCTGGGATTCCTGCTGAATTTTCCAAAGTCAGTTCTGGAACCAGTTCAGGTACTAACTTTCATAGGTGCAGAGTTGAACACAAAGTCAGCCAGGCATTTCTTCCTCGGAAAGAGTGGACAGAATCTTTGCCCTGGCATCCTCCTTACCCTCGTGGTCTCTCGACCAGCAAGGCACTTTCTGCAACTCCTAGGGCACATGGCTGCTTCCACAGCTGTCGTGCAGGGAGCAAGATTTCAGATGAGGGACATCCAGTTCCACTTGAGGTCCTACTGGTCTCAAAGGAAGGACCCCCTTACCAAATTAGTCCCAGTGACCAAAACCCTGATCCTAGCCCTTCAGTGGTGGCAGGATCAAAGCAGTCTAACTCAGGGGTCCCCTTCTTACCCATTCTTCATTCCCTCACCCTCGCCACGGATGCCTCCCTGTTAGGGTGGGGGGCTCACTTGGGCGACCTTTCCACTCAGGGAGTGTGGTCCCCTCAGGAATCTCTGCTCCACATCAATCTTTTGGAACTCAGAGCTGTTCTCTTAGCTCTCCAGGCTTTTTCAGCTACTGTCCAGAACAAGGTAGTTCAAGTTAGGACAGACAACACCACAACAATGTAGTACATCAGCAAGCAAGGGGGCACTCAGTCTTCAGCCTTGTGCACCGAAGCAATGAAGTTGTGGTCTCTGGCTTATTCCCTGAACACCTCCCTGATAGCGGTTCACCTCCCAGGGATGGACAGTGTCCTGGCGGATGCCCTCAGCAGGATCTCTCAGGGCCATCACGAATGGGCCCTGAATCCTCTGGTGCTGGGGACAGTCTTTGCCAGATGGGGCACCCCTCAGATCTTTTCGCAGCCCCAGACAACCACCAACTTCCTCTGTTTTGTTGCAGGCCTCCAGTGCTGGGATCAGTCCCCCTGGACGCCTTTCAGTTGGATTGGAAAGGGAAGTTCCTGTATGCCTTTCCTCCCTTCCCTCTCCTCTTCAGGGTACTAGTAAAAATCAGAACTCAGCCCTGCAAAGTGATTCTGATTGCTCCAGACTGGGCCAGGCAGCCCTGGTACCCTCTTCTCCTGTCCCTGACATTCCACCCTCCCTGACCTTGCCAGGACCCACGACCTGCTGACCTGTGCACAGGGAGAGTGTGGTACCGGACCTCAATTCCCTCCACCTCAAGGCCTGGTTCTTGAGGAGCTAGAATTTGCTGATTTACACCTTTCAAGGTGTCCTGGATATTTTGAAGGCTTCTAGGAAGCCTTCCACTAGAGCCACTTACAACTCCAAGTGGAAGAGGTTTTCCTTTTGGTGTTCTGAGAAGCAAATTGTACCAGAATCTGCTGACTTGGCCATTTTATTGGACTATTTGGTCCATCTAAATTCCTAGGCCTCAAACCAGCTACTTTGAAGGTTCATCTAGCAGCTGTTTCTGTTTTTGTTTCTGCAGAAACCTGTTTCCCTCCTCTCACCCTGTGTTTTCCAAGTTTTTAAGGGTTACTTCACACTAACCCTCCTTTCGGGAACCAGCTCCGCCTGGGATCTGAATGTTTGCATTGCTCAGCTAATGCAATCCCCTTGAGCCTCTGTCTTCGGCAGATCTCAAGTTTTAACTTGGAAGACTGTCTTTCTAGTGGCTATCACTTCTGCTAGCGTGATAAGTGAATTACAAGCCTTGTCAGTGGAAAAGGATTTTATTTTCACAGAGATAAAGTAGTCCTCAGGACTAACAGAGTTTTACCTAAAGTGGTTTCAGATTTTCATCTTAACCAATCCATCTCTCTTCCAGTATTTTTCACTGAGCACTCTTCCTCAGGGAGAGGAGACTGCACAGTTTGGACGTCAAAAGAGCCCTAAGCTACTATTTGGACGCACCAAGGGTCATAGGTTGAATCCCTCCAACTCTTCCTTACCTATGGAGAAGTGGGCAAGGAGACCTGCCACTAAGAGGACAATCGTAAGGTGGATTGTCTCTGTATCCAGTTCTGTTACAAAAACTAGGTAGAGAACCTCCTCAGGACTGAGGGCTCATTCCACCAGGGTAAGCTGCATCTCTAGCGGCTGCTAGAGATATTCCTATTTTGAAATTTGCTAAGCTGCTACCTGGAAGACAGTCCACACCTTCACCAAGCATTATTCCCTGGACGTCCAGTCCAGGAGAGATGCTCGTTTTGGCACAGCTGTGCTTCAGAGCCTATTCCCTAAGTAGGTTCTGGCCCTCCTCCTTGGAGGTACTGCTGTATAATCTGCAATAAGCAGATTATAGCAAGACTTCATGGTGTTTGAAGAAAAAATTACTCACCTTAGTAATTGCTTTTCTTCTCATGGAGTCTTGCTATATTAGGACAACCCCCCCTCCTACCCCTCTCAGAATTCCTACTTGGAGTGCAGGGTTTGGCAGATTAGTGCAAGCACTGTGTCATGCCATTTTAGTCTCTCTAGTGTCCCCGTTTCATTTGGGTTAGGGAACTAGGTAATTCTGTTCTTTAAGTGGTAGATGGTCCCCTCTCTGGACTTGAGTCTTTTGGGGAGAGGGGGCCTATTAGTGCTTGTCAGGGGTGATCCTAACAACAATAGGTAATATTGTTTTTATTCTGTGATGATTGTTGTGTTTTGTTGTTTTACTACTGGTAGGTAGCCAATGGCTAGTGTAGAGCTTTTCCACACAGACTTGCTATGTTAGTTTAGCTTCGTAAAGAACCTGGCAGTTTCATTTGAAACTGGCCAGATAGAGCTTTGAACAGTGCCCTCGCGCTGTGGAACTCCAGATCTCTCTGGAGTTAACTGTTTCCTCTCCGGGGCAGTTCAGAGCCAGGGGCTAACTGCAATAAGTCCTAATATAGCAAGACTCCATGAGAAGAAAAGCAATTACTAAGGTGAGTAATTTTTTCTTACATTCCCCTACCCCAGCTGAGGCACCAGCTGGCACCAAACTACTTCCCCGAAAATGGAGCAGCCACGCCTCTAAACTGTCCTCCTTGACAATTGCGTAGTAGCAAAACGCGGGCTGCCATAAAACTAATTACAGCAGTCCACTCCCTTTTCTGTGTTGTCCCAGCCTGGTCGACCCAGAAAACTGGACCAGCACCTCAAAATGTGCCCAGAGGCGCGAACACCACATCAGCACCTGGCTCGCCTGCCAACAGACCAAGCATCAGCATTCAAACAACATGAAGTCTTGCTGTGTTCTGACAATATGCGGTTAGCTCCAGCACTTGAACTGCTCTGGAGAGGAAAGAGTTAACTCTGTGCCGGAGCATAGAGCTCGAGCTCGATTCAGACCTCTGTCTGTTGCACTTCCAAGTGTAACCATCAAGATTCTTTACTCCACCTAACTGAACAGTCGCTCTGGAGATCTCTCGTATGCTTTCAAGTTTATTGCAGGAAAACTCCATTGAGCAAGCTCATTCACAAGGAGGTCCTGTGACATAAACACTTAAAGTACAAACACAGATAGATGGTAATAACAGTATATACATGAAATGCACGTTACATGATACAGGCTGGATATACATACAAGGGTACCACATAGGGTGACCGCAGGTGGTAAACATTGATATGAGACAGGGAAGCGACTTACAGGTTGCATACTGATAAATGAAACATGACTGGTGTGTGCAATACATATACAATATTTTGGCAGTTAGAACAAACAGTCTACAACTGATATGGGGGGGAGGAGTGATTTGATAGAGTAGCAGTGGAGCGCAAGCAAAGATAAAGCCAGGAGTAGAAGGGGAAGGGAAAGCAGTTAACATGACAAATCAATTATACCTTACCAGTGGATAAATATGGCACACATGGGGAAGGAAGAGACTTAATGACAGTTACAGGTGTCTTTTATTTTGGCTGAACTTAGCGATTTGTAGAAGTTTATTGAAACTGTGCTAGTTAGTTTCAGTACTTTCGGTTCGGTATAAGTAAAACGTCAGTTTTTTTTTTTACTGTTTTTTCTGTTTCTTCGGTTTAGATTCCTGTCTGTGGTACAGTAAGTGTGTAGGTAGTGGACTGGTTATTTAAAGTTGTGTGTGTTTTCTGAGGAAATAGTGAGGGGGAAAAAGTCTTCCGGTTCAGCTGAACTGATTATCTGGTTTCTTTATTTTGAATTGTGGGTTAGTGTGAGGTGCCAGTCCTTATCGGGTCTTTTTAAAAAAAAAAAAAAAAGTGTTTTATCGTTTTTCAAATACCCGTAACGCGTTAGGAACTGATAAGGGAGTCTTGCTTGGCTGAAGCAGAGTAAAGGGTACGTTTTTGTTTAGGATGGCTACGTCTGAGAAACCCAAAAGAAAAACCGGACCCACTGGGTTTCAACACTGCAGTGTGTGCGGGGAGGCCTTTGCTAAGGCTGATCCCCACACCACCTGTGTTTACTGTCTAGGGTTTGACCACCTTGATTGAATCTGCCAAAAAAAAAAAAAAAATTTCCTAAGGCCACCCGAGATGAAAGATTGGGCAGGCGTAGGGAAAAGGAGGCAGAGACATGCGCTGACCCAGATGGCCAACCTGGTTCGGTTCCGACCGAACCTGAGGGAGTGCCTTTTGACCAGGGTGAGACTCCTTCGGACAAAAGGAGAGCTGATCCCGAGGGATCAATTCAGTCAGAAAGAAAAACAAAAAAAAGACACATCTGCCAGTTCAGATCCAGAACCACATCGTCCAACCGCCGAAGAAATTGCCGGGGCGATTAGTATAGTGGAATCGCTCCGTCCAGTTCAGACTGATCCAGTGCCATCAGGTAGGCAGTCTGTTCCTTCGGTTCCGGATTATTCCCCTGAAGAGTATTATGAACCGGACCTGGAGGGGGATGAAGATTATGATAACGACGATGATGGTATGGAAGGTTTGGATGAGCCCATAGAACCAGACATCTCCCCAGACAGACCTTCTGGTGTTTCCCCTCCTAGGCTTTCTGAGTCCCCTTCCCACTTCATGTTCTACAAGAAAGTGGCAGAAACCCTCCAGCTCCCTTTGGTTGAAGTTGTCTAACAAGAGGAGCCTGACTATGTGGAGATGATGGACATCCCAGAGTCCAAGTGACTGTCTATTCCCCTCCATAAATCTTTTGGGAAACACACACAGACTACTTAAAACACCAAATTCTCTACCTCCTGTGGACAAACAAATGGACAAGAGGTATATGCTGTCAGACTCATGTACGGATTTCTTGTACCAGCAATGCAGCCATGTTGGGGTTGTGCAGGCTGCAGCCTGTGATAAGGCTAGCATACCCTTGGCTTCACACCCCCCAGATAAGGATTCCAGGAAAATAGATGCCATTGCTAAAAAAAAAACAGTATTTGGCATCCTCTTTGGGACTCAGGCAGGCTAACTACATGGCCTATACAGCCAGATACCAGAAGTCCAGATGGGACACTGTTCTGGAATTGGCTAAACAGGTCCCCCCCAAGCTAGCCAAGGAGGTGGCTGCTGATGGGATAAAGGCATCAAAGATCCAATTTCATACTGCAGTGGACTCGTGATGTATCATCACAAGTCATGGCTACATCTGTGGCTCTTCTGAGACTGGCTTGGCTCAGATGTACTAGCCTTTCACAGGACACCAAGGCTGAGGCCATGGATTTCCCTGTGGTGGATGATTCTCTGTTTGGGGAGCAGACAAAGAATTATATGAAGAAAATGGATGAATACAGGACCACCTATAGGAGTGCACAGGCCAAGGAAAGGCAGGCAACTCCTCAAAAGCAGCAATGCAAGGGCAGGCCTTTTCACAGGCCTTTCTACCAGGCACAGGCCTCCTCTCCTTTTCCTCAGAGGTTTTTCAGAGGGAGAGGCAGAAGGGGGATGAGCAGGGCTGCATCCTTCTCTCAGTCCAAGGCTCCTGCAAAGCAGACACCCTGATGTGTCATCCCGGGTCAACCCCCCTCCCAGTAGGAGGCAGGCTGGCTTACTACTTCCAGGCCTGGAAGTCTGTTACCTCAGACAAGTAGGTCCTGGAGGTAGTAAGCCAGGGACTAGCCCTCGGCCTCAAAAGATTCCCAAAGCTGAGGGTCAGGTCTTTTCCACCTACAAACATCTCCGAAACCATTACCCTAGAGACAGATGTTTCCTCTCTACTGGCTCTCAGAGCTATATAGAGTGTTCCTACGGTACACAGGGGAAAGGTCTGTATTCCACATACTTTCTTACCCCAAAAAAGACGGGAGTGGTGACCCATTCTAGATCTAAGATACCTAAACAAGCACCTACTCAAGCCAAAATTCAAAATGGTGACTCTGGGAATAATTCTTCCCTCTCTGAGGCCAGGGGATTGGCTAGCTTCCCTGGACCTCAAGGATGCCTACTTTCACATTCCCATCAGGTGCTACCACAGAAAGTACCTCACGTTCAAATTGCCTTCAGGCCATTATCAGTTCAGAGCAATGCCCTTCAGGCTAACATCTGCACCAGTGGTATTCACAAAATGCCTATCAGTAGTAGTGGCCTTCCTAAGGAGACAAAACATCTCTATATTTCCACACCTGGATGACTGGCTCATTGTGGAGCAGTCTGCAGACCAAGTCAAGTCAGACCTGCAAGTGATTCAGCAATTGCTCACTACTCTAAGATTCCTCCTCAGTCTTCCAAAGTCAGTTCTTGAACCAGTGCAACTCCTGACCTTCATAGGGGTAGAGTTGGACACTGTCAAGCAAGAGCCTTTCTTCCTCTAATAAGGGTAAAGGCCCTCACAGACCTGGCTTCTTCCTTTCGCCTTCTGGTCTCTCAACCAGCAAGGCATTTTCTTTAACTCCTGGGCCACATGGCAGCCTCCACTGCAGTGGTACAAGGTGCCAGATTTCAGATGAGGGACATTCAGTTCCACTTAAGGGCTTTTTGGTCCCAGAGGAAAGACCCTATAACTAAACTAATTCCAGTGACTCGACTCTGATCCAGGCTCTCCAGTGGTGGTTGGATCAGAACAACCTAAGACAAGGAGTCCCATTCGTCACCCAGTCTCATTCTGTGGTTCTCACCACAGATGCCTCTCTCCTGGGATGGGGAGCTCATTTGGGGGCACTCACAGCACAGGGAGTGTGGTCCCCTCAGGAGTCTCTACTTCACATCAGTCTTCTAGAGCTTAGGGCTGTGTACCTGGCTCTGCTAACCTTCTCAGAATCAGTACAGACCAAGGTGGTTCAGGTCAGGACGGACAACACCACCAGCATGTGGTACATCAACAAGCAGGGAGGCACTCTGTCTACAGCCTTGTGCACGGAAGTCATGAAATTATGGTCCCTGGCTTATTCTCTACAGGCACATCTGGTAGCAGTCCACCTTCCAGGGAAGGACAATGTGCTAGCAGATGTTTTGAGCAGGACTTCTCAGGGCCATCACGAATGGTCCCTGGACCCCCTAGTGTTGAAAGTGATATTTCCAAGGGGGGGGGGCACCCCAGAGGTGGACCTCTTTGCAGTCCCAGACAATCACAGATGTCCTCTTTTGTTGCAGACCCCCAGTATTGGGCTCAGTCCCCCTGGATGCTCTATTTCTGGATTGGCTGGGGAAATTTCTGTATGCCTCCCCCCTTTCCTCTGTTATTCAAAGTTCTGGTCAAGATAAGGTCACAGTCTTGCAAAGTGATCCTGATTGCTCCAGATTGGGCCAAACAGCCTTGGTATCCTATATTACTGTCCCTGGCAGTCTATCTCCCCTTAGCTCTTCCCAAGAATCGCAATCTGCTAACCGCCTCTCAGGGCAGAATTTAGTATCCCAACTTTCGGTCTCTCAACCTCAAGGCATGGCTCTTGAAGAGCTAGAATATACAAGTCTGAATTTGTCTCAAGGGTTTCTGGACATTCTCAAGGCCTCTCGAAAACCTGCCACCAGAAAAACTTATCACTCCAAATGGAAAAGATTCAGCATTTGGTGTTCCAATAAGCACACATCCTCAGATTCTGCTGACTTGGCTACAGTTCTGGATTATATGGTTCATTTTAATGGCTTAGGCCTCAGATCAGCTACCCTCAAAGTACACTTTTCAGCTGTCTCTGCATTTCTGTCAGTGGGGAAAGCCCTCCTCACTGGCATCTCATCCTGTTTTCTGTAAATTCTTCAAAGGATTGCTTCATACCAATCGTCCCTTTAGGGATCCTACTCCTGCTTGGGATCTTAATGTTTGCATTGCTCAACTTATGCAACCCCCTTTTGAGCCTTTGGCGTCAGCAGAACTTAAGTACTTGTCTTGGAAAGCTGTGTTCTTGGTTGCTATTACATCTGCCAGGCGTATCAGTGAATTACAAGCTCTATCAATGGAGCCTGATTTTATTTCATTCCATAGAAATAAGGTGGACCTTAGAACCAACAGGAGGTTCTTACCCAAAACGGTTTCAGACTTCCATCTGAACGAATCCATGTCTCTTCCTGTCTTCTTCACTGATCATTCTTCTTCAGGAGAGAGAAGATTGCACATTTTGGATGTTAAAAAGGGCTCTTAACTACTACATTGAGCGTACTAAGGCATTTAGGTTTGACTCCCTCCAGTTGTTCCTCATTTATGGTGAAGTGGGGAAGGGTAAACCTGCTATTAAGAGAACTATTGCCAGGTGGATTGTCTCTTGTATACAGTTCTGCTATGAAAAGCTAGGCAAAGTACCCCTCTCAGGCCTGAGGGCTCATTTGACTAGAGGTACAGCTGCTTCTCTGGCTGCTGCCAGGGATATACCCTTATTAGAGACATGCAAAGCAGCCACCTGGAAAACGGTCCATACATTCACCAAGCATTACTCTCTGGATATCCAGGCTAGGAGTGATGCTAGGTTTGGTACAGCAGTACTGCAGAGCCTATTCCCAAAATAGGTTCTGTCCCTCCCCCACGGAGGTACTGCTTGATACTCTGCAGATTGTCAGAATACAGCAAGACTTCATGTTTGAAGAAAAAATTTCACCTTAGGTAATTGTTTCTTCTAACGGAGTCTTGCTGTATTCTGATCTCCTTCCCTGCCTCCCCTCTCAGAATCTGGTTTTTGGGAAGTGGGCTGGCAGGTGCAGTGTTGTACCCCAGAGGTGCACTGGCACTTCCCCCTGTTTTGGGGGGCAGTGCATTTTGTTTTCATTCTTGTTTATAATTGTATTGTTCACTACCTGGTTTTTGTTTTGGACTTCACGACTTGAGTCTTTTGGGGACTGAAAACATTTGGTTGCCTTTTGGCTAGTAGTTTTTTTACAATTTCCATCTAGCAGGTGTAGTTAGTATTAGCTCGTAAGAATCTGACGGTTACACCTGGAAGTGCAGCAGACAGAGGTTTGAACCTAGCTCGAGTGCAGCGTTCTATTCTCCAGCATAGAGTTAACTCTTTCCTCTCCAGAGCAGTTCAAGTGCTGGGGCTAACTGCATTTTGTCAGAATACAGCAAGACTCTATTAGAAGAAACGCAATTACTAAGGTGAGTAACTTTTTCATCCAGGTGGCCAAGACAGCAAAAAGAGAACGCATGTCCGAATCCGGCCCGGGACTCCTGATTTGGCTCCCCGGGGAGCACAGAGCTGCAGCTTCTTTGACTGGGTGACCAAAGTAGTTGATCAGGAAGGGGCTGTGGACATGGCCTACCTAGACTTTAGCAAGGCATTTGACACAGTCCCACACAAAAGATTAATATACAAGTTAGCCAGCCTGGGAGTGGGTCCCAAGATGATAGCCTGGGTAAAGAATTGGCTGGAGAATAGGACACAGAGGGTAATAGTAAATGGAGTCCACTCTGAAGAAAGGGGGGTTACTAGTTGGGTACCGCAGGTTCAGTGTTAGGACCAGTTCTCTTCAGTGTCTTTATAAGCGACATTGCAGAGGGACTGGAAGGAAAAGTATGTCTCTTTGCAGATGACACAAAGATCTGCAACAGAGTTGATGCACAAGGTTGGGTAGAAAGAATGAGAAGGGACTTGGCAAGGTTAGAGGAATGGTCAGATGTATGGTAGCTTAGATTCAGTGCCAAGAAGTGCAAAATAATGCACCTGGGAAACAAAAACCCAGGGGAAGAGTACACAATGGGGGGTGAGATACTAACAACAAAAATGGAAAGGGACCAGGGGGTAGTCATATCAGATGACTTAAAGGTGGGCAAGCAATGTGAGAGGGCAGTAAAGAGGGCTGGGGGGATACTGGGATGTATAGGGAGAGGAATCACCAGTAGAAAACAGGAAGTTCTCCCTCTGTACAGAAAGCTGGTCAGACCCCATGTGGTGTACTGTGTGCAGTTCTGGAGACCTAATCTCCACAAGGACATGGATAGGATGGAAGCTGTCCAGAGGAGGGCAACTAAAATGGTACAGGATCTGCACCAGAAGACATAAGAAGAGAGACTAAAGGAGCTTAATATTTATAGCCTCGAGGAAAGGAGGGAGAGGGGGACATACTAGAAACTTTGAAGTACCTCAAGGGAATCAACAAAGTCCAAGAGGGTAGCATCTTTCAAAAAAAGAGGTGTGCAAGAACGGGGGGGCTCAGAGGTAATGTAAGGAAGTATTTTTTTCAGAGAGGGTTGTGGATGCATGGAACGGCCTTCCGGAGGAGGTTGTGGAGTCAAGCGATCTTATCTGCCGTCAAATTCTATGTTTCTATGTTTCCAAAAACAGGTACTCGCATTTGGGAGGCTTGCATAAAAACCACTGGAGTTTTGAGAATACACCCTGCATTTGTTTATTACATATATGGTAACTGACTAGTCAGATAATTACATCATATGGACCCTGGCATGGGCATCTAGGTCCGGTACTGATCGGGTCGTGGTACTAGTCCTAGGTGACACCCCCTCAGTGTTCCCTTCCTGGCTGTACTTTTGGGTTAACTTCCCCTCTTGTGTTCCATTCATTGGAGTCTTGGTGGATATTTTTTGCAGGTATGGGAGTACCAGGTGAATCCTCATCCTGCAGGCTGGGGTCCCCCCCCCCCCCAACCGCAAATATTGTTGGCGAGGGCCAGAGGAGCACACACCGAAAGCAAGCCATTGCAGAGCCTCCCTCCCACAGATCTCCAGCAGTTGTCAGTAACGCAGCGGGATGCACTACTCACAGTTCACCCTTTCCTCCTTTAATATTGTCAGAGAAGATTAGGAACACACAAAGTTTTTGCAGTCAGTCCACTAGGGGCCACCCATAAAGTCCTGTGTCTGCACTTCCCATGTAAACGTGGGCAGCCCCTTCCCTCTTTAGTTCCCCGCCAGAGATCATGCTCGGAGGACCTCCCTATAGGTAACCAGGAGAGAACCTGTGGTTCTGCCTGCCAGGCAAGGCATGAAGCAGCAGGTAGACCTTTTTGGAGAAAGACGGGGTTTACAGAGCTCTGAATCCTTAGGGGGATGGAAGGTGGGACAGCATGGCCTGATGAGAGATTCTTTCAGAGATCTATTGATCTTACTTCAAGGAAGGCTTTTGCAGCAGTCCACACTGGTAGGACTAAGCCGCCAGGCACCAGGGTCACACTGAAAACTTATAGCAGTCTACCCGGGGGGACCGCCCACCACTGACGTCAGCATAGCTTGTGTAGGTGGGTGGTTCCCCACACCTCCCTCAGTTCTTTTCCCACCGTCGCCCCATGCACGTCGCACCTTAGATGCTGCAGCTACTGTCGACTGCCATTTCCTGCACTTACTGCACTTTTTTATTTTTCATTTTCTTCAGTGTAAAACATCTAATGGTTCCTTTCGACAAGTTTGTCTTCTCCACCAACCTCGTCTTCCGACCACTCCTCAAAGTGTGCCTGCATCAAACAGATCCCTGAAAAGGATGGCCACTCTGTCTTATCTGCTTAGGCCCCAGCCACAACACAGAAGTCTGCTTGTTTTGCCAAACATTCAACCAGGCCACTCGGAGACATTGTTTAGAAACTCTGGAGAGCCACCTTTTGAGGCAGAAGTTGGTCGTGATGGAGAAGGAGATGCAAGCCAGGAGCTCTTTGGTCTCGCCGGCACAGTCCTAGAGGGCCTCTTTATATTCTCACAAGGAGAAATCCAGTAAGTACAAGCACCAGGATAAACACCAGCATTGGGTCCAGTCAGCTTCCTGGTTGTGGTCTCCCCACAAACTTTTGACTGCAATGGAGTTGTCCCCCCGTGGGGGGTTGGCTCCTCCAGGCTCCCAGTGGCTCTGCCTCCGCCCTCATTACCATTTTGAGCGGCAGCTTTTTGGGGTCAGGGGGCTTGCTGCTTCCCAGCCCCTGACGCTAAGGCCCTCATCTTCCACGGACTCTCAGCCAGGCAACTTGGCCGGTGTTGGTTCCTTGGGAGTCTGCTCCACAGTCGTTGCAACTTCAGTCACAGCGTTGCCTTCGTCGGCTCCCACTGTTGGGACAGTCAGTCCTGCCAGGCAGTGCTTACAGCAGGCTACTGCCATCTCCTCCTGTCCAGTGTTGTCTCTGCCTTTGATTCAGGGGTCCCCATCCTCTCTAACACCAGCTTCTCTAGCTGGGACAGCCCCGGTGGATCCTTCCCCTGGGCACTCCAGGCCGTCGCCCGCAGGGCTGCAGCAACCCCAGCCTATGGGCCTGACTCCATTGCTGACGCTGGCTTCTCAGCTGGCCCCAGGCTGACCTGCATCTGGGTACCCTTTGCCGACTCCTCAGCTGTCCTATCCTTCTCCGGTGCCCTCTTATCCATTCCTACCGGTGTACAGTATACTGCCCCAAGTGGATTATGATACCCTCTTTTTGGCATGGTGGTTCTTCATGCAAAGACGGACACCGATCCCTCAAGGGTCACCTCTGGCATCTCCCCCCTCCACCTTCCCCAGAACCCAGATCGGGCTGGTCTGAGCGGACTGCAGGGGTTCATCCTGACATCGGCTCAGGTTCTCAAAGGGACAAACGCCAGTGATTCCTCTGAGGATGACTCTAATTCTTCGGGGTCTTCCTCACCTGGGGAGTCTTCAGAACGGTGGTGACCAGACTGAGGAGATACCCAGGTCCCCTACTGATGATCGATCCTTCATGGATGTCATGCGCCACATCCAGTCCATTATGGGCTGGGAGATAGAGGAACAGGACCCAGAGAGATGCCCTTTGCCCATCTGTCTCGGGCAGCAAGATGCCCTCCCCATTGTAATGCCCCCTTTGATTGGCTGCTGTAAAGATGTCATTAGGGCGGCCTGGAATCGTCCTCCTACCACCCCTCCTCTGACCAAGAAGGCAAACTGCCTTTACCACGCACTGGCTAAAGCCCTTTTTGGTGAGTCACCCTAAGGCAGATACAGTGGTAATTAATGCGGCACATGACCTTACTAAGAAGCCCGAGCACCTTGGTACCCTTCCTCCAGATCGCAAGTCCAGGCAGCCGGATCACCTTGGCAAACATCTGAACATTTGTATTGCTCAGCTTATGCAGCCCCCTTTTGAGCCCATGTCTTCTGCAGACCTCAGATATGTTACTTGGAAAACAGTATTCCTAGTGGCCATTACTTCTGCTAGAAGGACCATTGAGCTCCAGGCATTGTCCACACAACCCGGGTACATTGCTGTCCATAGAGACAAAGTAGTCCTGAGGAAGCAAGGCGGGGAGGTGGATCGGACCTTACGCTCAGTAACCGCTTCAATTCTCTTCTTCTGCTTGAGGATGAGGGCCGGTGATGTAGCCATGACAGGGGTGGTTAGAGATGGAAAGGAGTGGGGGCAGGAGGCGGGGGCGGATAGCAGGAGGGACAGGGGAACCTGGAATGCAGGAAATGGGGAGCAGTGAATCAGAGCAGGAGGGAAGAGGGAGGAAAGTGCAAGGAGAAGGACCAGCTGGGAGGAAAGGGCAAGGAGAAGGACCAGAAGTACAAGGAGGATACAGTAAAGGGAGCTGAGGGTTTAGACCAGGGAGCACGACAAGCAAGGAGGGCTGAACAGAGACAGGAAGGAAGGAGACGAGCCAGGCTAGTTTAGCTGATGGGGAGAAGGACCAGTCGCTGAGCAGTGAGGGGAAGTTGGAGGTACAGAAGGATACCTGGGAGGAGGAGAGGTAGGATTGGAGGGAGGGGTGGCCAGGGAAAATAAGGAGGGGGTGGCATGTGGCACCCAGATGGGAGGAACAAGGAGCCGGCTGGGTGGAGGGGCTGGTAGAAAGGTTGAGGGACATGGAAGGGGGGGTGGGGATGGAGGAAAAGAAGCGGTCAGAGTGCTCCTGCTGGGGGATTCTATGATCAGGGGTATCAAATGGGATAGGGAGGGAGAAGCCTGGCCAGTTAGAACAAAATGCTTCCCTGGACTAACGGTGCACAGGGCTAAGCACGAGGTATATCAGCTGGCAAAGGACTGTGGGGTTCCCCAGACATACTGGTCCACCTGGGTACAAATGACATTGAGGGAAATAGCGAGCTAGAGATACAGGCAAGATTCAGGGGCTGCCAGGGTCTGGCATGACATAGGATGCACAGTTTCCTTCTCGGAAATCCTGCGGTGCCAAGGGCTAGTGGGGAACACAAAGGAAGATTAGGAGATAAACCAGTGGCTCAGGGAGTGGTGTGAGGCCAGAGGGTATGGGTTGATGGGGGATTGGGGGAGACCTGGGAGGATAAGGAGCTGTATGCTAGAGATAGGCTCCATCTCAATTTGGAGGAGGAATCCTTAAGTTGAAAATAGAGGGGTTCATTGGTGAAAAGTGGGGTTTAAACTTGTGAAGGGGGGAGGGATGGGAGAAAAGGCTATCGGGGGGGGGCGATAAAGGAGGGACCTTGTCTCCACCCCCCTGGGGAGCTGGAGAAATGCGGGAAAAGGCCGACTGGTACAGTGTGGACTAGGGGAAAACAGAATCCCCATGGGAACACGAGCAGGGGAAATGGAAGTATAGGGAAAGGGTGGAAGGTAGTCCTGCTAAATGCTAGGAGCTTGGGCAGTAAAATGCCTGAGCTCCAGGCGATGCTAACTGAGGGAGCGGTGGATGTGGCAGCGGTCACTGAGACCTGGGCCACCGCAGGACACGACCAGGACCTAAACCTGGAGGGTTACACTATGTTCAGGAAGGACGGGGGGGAGGGAAGGGGAGAAGGGGTAGCAATGATTAGTCAAAAACTGCATTGGCATAGGGAGAGTAGAGGAGGTGGAGGGAACCGTAGAGGCAATTTGGGTCACCTTGATAACAAGAGGGGGGGCAAGAGAGTAAAAATAGGAGTGGTGTATAGACCCCCTGTGCTGGCGGAGGAGCTGGAGGAGAGTCTGGTGGCAGATGTTGGGAGACACTGCAGACTGGGCAGGGGAAGGATGGTGGTGTTGGGACTTAAACATGCCAGGAACAGACTGGGAGACTGACATCCTCGGTGGCCAGGGAACAGAGGTTGTTGGATGTCTTTCAGGACACGTTCCTAACTCAGCAGGTGGGGGAACCGACCAGAGAGGCGCGGGTACTGGATGTGGTCCTGGCAGACAGTGACCAGATTGGGGGCATGGAGGTAAGGGACTCGGTGGGGAGTGACCATGCCACGGCCTTGTTCTGCCTGGACCTAGGAGGGTTAGAAGGCTGCACAAAGATGGAGATAACTGACTTCAGGGGAGCGGATTTTAAGGAAATGGGAAGTATCCTTAAGGAGCATTTGGATAGGATTGGGTCAGACATGGATGCTGATGATAGGTGGGAAATCATCAGGAGAGGGGTGCAGGATGCTACCAGCACCTGTGCAAGAATAAGGCGAAAATGCGGAAGGGCCCGAAAACCCTGCTGGTGGACCAGGGAGATCCAGGAGGTGGTGAGGGGAAAGAAGGCAGCCTATAGGCAATTCAAGTGCTCAAGGAGTGAAAGGGATCGAGGGGAGTATGAGCTGATGGCTGGAAGGGCCACTAGGGTGGTGAGGGCGGCTAAGGCAAGGAAGGAGCAGAACCTGGTCAGGGAAATTAGGAGAGGGAACAAGGGGTTCTTTAGATACATTGGGGAAAAACGAAGGGTGAAGGGGCAGATTGGCAGGATTAAAACGGGGGAGAAATGGGCACAAGACCCGGGGGAGCAGGCTGAGGTACTAAATGAATACTTCACCTCAGTTTCCACCAAGGAAAATGGGGGTGCTGCATCATACATGGGAGGAGACAGTGATACTGGGGGAACCTTCCGACGGCGGGTCTGGGGAGAGGAGGCATCACTGGCAGGAGGGGGGAAGGCTAAGCAGGGAGAAGAGGTAGCGGAAGTGGAAATCACAGCAGAGAGAGAGATTGAGGGAAGCTCTCAGGTCCCTTAAGACGGAGAAAGTACCGGGGCCGGATAAATTACATCCCAGAGTGCTGAAGGAACTTGCGGATGTCCTGGCAAAACCCCTGGCGGAGCTTTTCACCATCTCTGAGGACAGGGTGGGTGCCCCAGGACTGGAAGGTGGCACATATAGTGCCTATACACAAGGGGGGGATCAAGGGAGGTGGCAGGGAACTACAGGCCTGTCAGCCTGATATCTGTGGTGGGCAAGGTGATGGAGGGCATTGTCAAGGAGAGGCTGGGGGGGACCTGGAAAAGTCAGGGTACCTGGACGATAGACAGCATGGATTCATCCCGGGGAAATCGTGTCAGACGAACCTTGTGGAGTTCTATGACTGGGTGATGAGTACCTTGGACCTGGGTAGACCAGTGGACAACCTCTTTCTAGATTTCAGCAAGGCATTTGACTCTGTTCCTCACATGGGCCTGTTGGATAAGCTGGGAGAAATGGGGTGGGGAACAGATAATCAGATGGATAGGCAATTGGCTCAGGACCCGGACCCAGAGGAGGGTTGTAGTTGGCGGGATAGTGTCATCCCCAAGGAGGGTCATTAGTGGGGTCCCACAGGGATCAGTCTTTGGGCCCCTCCTGTTCAATGCCTACGTCTCTGACATAAGGACAGGTATCAGGAGTGAGATGAGTCTCTTTGCGGATGACTCAAAACTGGGGGCTGTGGTGGATGGGAAGGAGGGGAGGGTGGCCCTACAGGGGGACCTGGAGGCTCTGGAAAGATGGTCTAGAAAGTGGAAGCTGAGGTTCAATGCAGGGAAATGCAAGGTACTGCACCTGGGGGCCAGAAACCCAGGTCAAGTATACACCCTGGGAGGGAAATGCTTCAAGTCTCAATGGCTGAGAGGGACCTGGGGATGGTGGTGGATGTCAAGATGAACAACTCGGGGACTTGTAGGAGGGCAGCAGCCAAGGCAAACAGGATGCTGGGATGCATCGCTAGGGGGATCACCTCCAGAAGGAGGAAAGTGATACTCCCTCTGTATAACTGCTTGGTGAGGCTGCACCTCGGTACTGCGTGCAGTTTTGGAGGCCACACTTAGAGGGACATTAAACTCCTAGAGAGGGTCCAGAGGAGGGCAGCCAAAATGATTTGGGGCTTAGGGACAGGACCTATGAGAGGCTCAGAGCTACATATGTACACATTGGAAGAGAGAAGGGACCTGGGGGACATGATAGAGGTCTTCAGGTACATGAAGGGGGTAGATGGGGAGGAACAGTCAGGGTGCTTCGAAGGAAGCAGGAGGGGGCCACCAGAGGGCATGGGTGGAAGCTGGAGGGGGGACGATTCAGGGGAGAAAGGAGGAGGTGCTACTTTACTGAGAGGGTGGTGGAGCCATGAAATGCGCTGCCTAGGGGGCTGGTGGAGGGGTTCAAGAGGGGGTGGGACAGGTACAGGGGAAGGGTTCTGGAAGCAAAATCCAATGCAGTGAGAATATCCAGAACTGGGAAGGGAGAAGCCAGAGAAGGCGAGGGGGGCAGCAAGGTCAGCTCCCAGGGTGGGGGCTGACCAAACGAGCAGACGCGAAAGACCATTAGGCCTATTCTGTTGGCATTTTAGTATGACTAACAGAAAATTCTTGCCCAAGGCTGTAGCAGAGTTCCACCTTAACCAGTCTCTTACTTTGCTAGTCTCTTTCACAGACCATTCCACCTCCGATGAGTGCTGGCTACACAGCCTGGATATGAAAAGGGCAATCGGCTACTACCTTGACCACACAAAAAGTCACAGGCATGATCAAACTCAGTTTTTCCTCACTTATGGAGAGGTGGGAAAAGGAAAACCTGCCACAAAACTATCCATTGCACAATGGATTGTAGCCTGCATTCAGTTTTGCTACAGCAAGATGGGTAAGCAGCCACCTGCAGGTCCCGGGGTTCATTCAACCAGGGGCACAGCAGCTTCTCTAGCAGCTGCTAGAGACATCCCCCTAGTGAACATTTGTAAAGCAGCCACTTGGAAGACAGTCCACACATTCACCAAGCATTATTGTTTGGACGTCCAGGCCAGAGGGGATGCCAGGTTTGGTACAGCAGTCCTGCAGAGCCTGTTTCCCAAGTAGGTTACAGGCCCACCTCCAAAGGCACTGCTTGGATATCTGCACAAGTCAGAGTACAGCAAGATTTCCTGGGGGTTTGAACAAACAAATACTCACCATAGTAGTCTTGTGTTTTCCAAGGGAATCTTACTGTGTACTAACCCCAGGAATCCGCTAATATTACTCTTGCAGTGCTCCTTTAAATCAGCACTGCCCTGTAGCCAAATGGAATGCTGTACTTATGATGGAATCTTTAGCTTGTACATTCAGTTTCAGACTGCCCAGTGTAACTGCCTGCATTCTAACCTCAGATTTTTTCTCTCCGCTGCAAAGTTCAGACGCTTTGGAGATGATCTCTCAATCAAGACAGATTCCTGTAGTACATAGCACAAAAAAAACCTTTATTTTGTTTAATGTTTTCATTACTGCCTAGTGTAATTGTTTTTTTACCTCATAGTTTTAAATTAAGTTTCATTTACTGGTTCTTCGCAGCTCCTTTGAACCGAGGGGCAGCCGATCCCTTTCTCTGAATCGCAACCTTTAAGTGTTCGTTTATTTTTTTATTTTTATTAAATTTGAACCGAGGTTTATCGGTTTCCTCAGCAGTTTTCTCAGTTCTGGATCCGATTGGAACCGCAGATATTTAAATTCGTTCTCTTCTTGTCAGGTTTCTGTGTTCTAAAATGTCAGATAAGCCAAAAAAGAAAACGGGACCTCCTGGTTTTAAGAATTGCCTGAAATGTGCAGAGGTGTTTGCCAAAGCAGACAAGCATAACCTATGTTTGATCTGCCTTGGACAACAGCATTTTTTGACAAGACGGTGGAAACGCGGAGGAAGAGGCTTAAAAGAAGATTGGAGGAGGGGTCCATGGGCTGTAACCAGTCCACCCCCTCGAAGACTGTGGCTATTCCTTCCAGAGCCTCCAAATCCGCCCTGATATGGATTAGAGTTCTGACAAGAGAGGCAATGAACCGTCTGACTCATCGATGCCTGCCAAAAAAGTAAACACAGCATACTGAAACGCCTGAAGGGGTCCCTCAGGTGACTTTTCCTGTGCCTTCGCCTGCGGATTTAACTCCAGCTTTAGCCTTACTCCAGGTGCTGCAGGGCTTACTACCCCCTCAGGAGCATGGGGTCACTACTGCTGAAAAAGCTACTGTTGCCCCTCTCTTGCCCACTGCCACAGTGGAATATGAGGAGGATGATCAGGATGAGGAGGGTATTGAACCAGAGGTCTCACCAGAACAAGATCATGGTTCTTCTCCCAGACACACACAGGATTTCTCATCCCATTTTTGTTTTGTTAAAAAAATGGTGGACACCCTGGACCTGCAAACAGCATAGGAGATCCAGGATGAAGAGGCACAATATATGGAGCTCATGGGGCTGACACCCACCAAAAGGCTACTCCTGCCTATGTACAAATTCCTTAAAAAGGATGTTCTGGAAATCTTCAAGTCTCCCAATACTGTCACACCCAGTGATAAGTGTGACAAATACCAGCATGAAAGGTCAGGGGCTGAGTTTCTGTTCAGTCATCCAGACTACCAATGTATTGTTCATCAGGCTGCCTGTGGAAAGGCTAAAACTCCCTTGTCCTTTCACCCCGTGCCCCCCCCCCCACACACACACCCCGGAGAAGGATTTGAGGAAAGTGGAGAGCATGGCAAAAAAGAGGGTACCTTTCGGCATCCCTGGCACTATGCCAAGCCAGCTACCAGGCTTATACAGCCCTCTATCAGAAGGCTCTCTGGCAGTCAGTTGCAGACAGTGCTGAGGCTAATCCCTCTTTAACAGTGTCAGAGCTGCTGGACACAGCAAGACTGGGTTTGGGGACTTCCAAGTACCAGTTTCAAATGGCAGCTGACGCACATGATACAGCTGCTAGATGGATCGCTGGTACCATAGCACTAAGGAGGCTTGCCTGGCTGAGAGCCACTAATTTCACCCAGGACACCCAGAGTAAGGCTATGGATTTCCCAGTCAAAGGCCATATATGAAAAAAGTAGATGCATATGAAGTTACTTTTAGGTGCAGTTCTACCTGAGAGAAAGCCTCTTCTTCCACTTTGTCCTGTGCTGGGGGAGGCAGGGGTAGGTCCTCTTTTAGGAGGCCTTTCTTCCAAGTGCAGGCTGTTTCCCAACAGCAGTACCAACAACAGCTGGTTGGTTTCTGCAGAGGTAGAGGCAGAAGGGGTTCCAGGAGAGGATCCCAGTCTGCGCAGCCACAGCAGCAAGCAAAGCAAAATCCCTGACTTTTCCCCTTCAGGCTGCCTCTCCATCTCCTGTAGGGGGCAGACTTACCCATTGTTTTCAGGATTGGTTGAAAATAACCTCAGACAAGTGGGTCCTGGAAATGGTGAGTCAGGGTCTGTCCCTTTATTTCAAGTCCCTTCCTCCTCCAAGGTTAAAGCAGTTTATACCAGCTCCTTTCTCAGAAAGACAACTACTGGAGTAGGAGGTGCAGGCTTTACTGCTGGCAAGAGCAGTGGAGCCTGTTCCTCTCAACCAAAGGGGGCAAGGGTTTTATTCAAGATACATAGAAACAGAATTTGATGGCAGGTAAGGACCGCTTGTCCCACCTAGTCTGCCCATTTCCCAACCTAACTGATAAGCCGCAGATCCTAGTTAACCAACAGCCTACTTCCTCCTACTCCCCACTAGAATTGCCTTATGTCTGTCCCATGCATTCTTGAATTCCCCCACTGTTTTTGACTCTGCGACCTCCTCAGAAAGCTGTTCCATGCATCTACAACCTTCTCTGTGAAGAAATACTTCCTCGCATGACCTCTGAGCTGTCCCCCCCTCTATCTTCAAATTGTGCCCCCTTGTTCTTGCACATCTTTTTCTGAAAAATGCTGCCCTCTTGAACTTTGATTCGCTTGAGGTATTTGAACGTTTCTTTCATGGCGCCGCCCCCCCAAGGCTATACATCTTAAGCTCCTTTAGTCTTTTTCATATGTCTTCTGGTGCAGACCCTGCACCATTTTGGTTGGCCCCCTCTGGACAGCCTCCACCCTGTCTGTCTCTGTGGAGATGGAGTCTCCAGAACTGTACACAGTACTCCAGATGTGATCTTAATAACTGTCTGTACAGAGGACCAACAACTTCCTGTTTTCTACTAGAGATGCCTCTCCCTATGCATCCCAGTATCCCCCCCAGCCCACCTTACTGCCTTCTCACATTGCTGGCCCACCTTTAGGTTGTCTGATATGACTACCCCAGGTCCTTTTCCATTTTTGTTGTCAGTATCTCACCCCCCATTGTGTACTCTTCCCCTGGGTTTTTGTTTCCCAGGTGCATTACTTTGCACTTCTTTGCATTGAATCTAAGCTGCAGTACACTTGACCATTCCTCCAACCTTGCCAAGTCCCTTTTCATCCTTTCCACCCCACTTTGCGCATCAACCCTGTTGTAGATGTCAGATGCTGATAGCAATGTCAGTGGCTCAGTAGGTAGCACACTCACCTCTGAGGCCGGGAGATCAGAGGGCTGTGGGTTCAGTTCCCACATCTGGCACTTGGGTTAATATCTAGTACTGACACTGTAGTGCAGCATGAGAGAGGGGTGCTGCACTTCTGAAGTGCCGTCTTTCGGATGAGACGTCAAACCGAGGTCCCATCTGCCTGGATTGGTGGTAGTTCAGGTGGATGTTAAAGATCCCATGACACTTATCGAAAAGAGCAGGGGAATTTCCCCGGTGTCCTGGCAAAATTTCCCTCATTCACTTAAAATACCACCAACAACTTAATTTGGTTCAATGTCAGTTGGCATTCATCTGTATCCCCCTCCCCCAGGTCGTGCCTGAAAATAGGCAGGATTTGTCTAGTGCACTTACCTGGTTAACAAAAACTAAAAGATCTTTGTGTCATCTGCAAAGAGACATACCAGTACTTTCCCTTCCAGTCCCTCTGCAGTGTCACTTATAAAGACATTAAAGTGGACCGGCCCCAGTACTGAACCCTGCAGTACCCCACTAGTAACCCCCCTTTCTTCACTGTGGACTCAGTTTACTATTACACACTGTGACCTGTTGTCCAGCCAGTGTTTTACCCAGACTACAATCCTGGGACCCGCTCCCAGGCTGGCTGATTTGTTAATCTTTTGTGCTTGGACTGTGTCAGATGCCTTCCTGAAGTCTAGGTAGGCCATGTCCACAGCCTCTCCCTGGTCTACTAATTTGGTCACCCAGTCAAAGAAATCAATTGGATTTGTCTGACATGACTTTCCTGCTGTGAATCCTTGCCGCCCTTGGGTCCTGTGCCTCACTGGCCTCTAGATACTCAACAGTTCTTTCCTTCAGAAGTGATTCCTTCATTTTTCCTACCACTGAGGTCAAACTAACTGGTCTGTAGTTTCCTGCCTCTGTCGTGCTCCCACTTTTGTGAAGAGGAATCACATCTGCCCTCCTCCAGTCCTCGGGTACCACCCCATCCTCCCATGATTTGTTAAACAGAGTAGTCAGCGGTGTCACTAGTTCTACCCTTAGTTCTTTTAGAATTCTGGGGTGAATCCCATCAGGCCCCATTGCTTTATCCACCTTCAGTTTTAAGAGTTCTTTTAGAACCCTTCCTTCTGTGAAAGGACTATCATCAGCCCCCCCTATCCAGAGTGCTTCTGTTGACTGGATTAGGTATCTCCCCCTGCCCTTCCTTTGTGAACACTGAGCAGAAGTATTCGTTCAGTAATCCTGTTTTTTCACTGTCGCTCTCTGCCCAACCTCCTTCCTCTTTGTTCAGCCTCAGTATCCCTGCCTTAGTCTTTCTTTGCTCCCTAATGTACCTATAAAAGGTTTTATCCCCTTCTTCACCGAGTTGGCTATCTTTTCCTCGGTTTGGGCCTTTTCTATACTTCCTAACAACAAAAAAGAATGGAGAATGGCGGCCTATACTAGACCCCAGACTGCTAAACAAGTACCTGGTAAAACCCAGGTTCAAGATGGCCACATGGGCCATGATTTTGCCAACTGTACAAAAAGGGACTAGCTAGCCTCCTTGGTTCTAAAGGACGCATATTTCCATATCTCTGTAAGGGAGCCGCACAGAAAGTATCTGATTCAGACTCCCCTCAGGCCACTATCAGTTCTTAGCACTTCCCTTCGGCCTCACTTCTGCACCAAGGGTCTTTACCAAGTGCATAACAGTAGTCGTGGCACACCTGTGAAGGTTAGTTATCACAGTTTTACCGTATCTGGATGATTGGCTAATAGTAGGAAAATCCCACCAGCAGGTGTCGGACCACCTGCGGTAACCCAGGATCAGTAGCTCTCCCTGGGATTACTCTTCAGCACTGAAAAGTCAGTCCTGACCCTTGTGCAGGTTCTGCGATTCATAGGTGCAGCACTAAATACTGCAGTGGAAAGGGCTTTTCTCCCTCAGGAGAGGGCAGAAAGCATTCAGCTTTTGGCAGGCTTATTTGCCCTGGGCGGGCCAAAGCCAGCAAGACAGTTCCTTCAACTGTTGGGGCACATGGCTTCATCAAAAAGCACAGTCATAAGTGCCAGGTTTCAGATGAGGGATATTCAGTTCCACCTCCGAGCACACTGATGCCAAAGGCGGAACCCTCTCTCAAAGCCAGTACCAGTCACAAAGGTGTTACTACAGGCACTCCAATGGTGACAGGAGCCACCTTCCCTGGTTCTCACAGCAGATGCTTCCCTGCTAGGATGGGGTGCTCATTTAGGGGAACACACCATCCACAGTACCTGGGAGAGTGCAGACTCACCCCTGCACATAAACTTGCTGGATTTAAGAGCTGTTTACCTGACCCTTCAGGCTTTCTCTCATCTCATACAGGGAAAGGTGGTACAAGTCAGAACAGACAATACCACAACAATGTATTAAATCAACAAACAAGGAGGTACAGTGTCCACTCCACTGTGTACAGAGGCAATGAAGATATGGAGCCTTGCTTACTTCCTAAATGCCTCTCTGCAGTCAATTCATCTGCCTGACAAGGACAGTACCTTGGCAGATGGCTTGAGCAGGATAAACCAGGCCCATCACGAATGGGCATTGAACAAGCAAGTGGTGAATGCTCTATTTATTTATTTAGTTTTTGTTGACCAGGTAAGTGCATTAGACAAATCCTGCCTATTTTCAGGCACGACCCAGGGGAGGGGGATACAGATGAATGCCAACTGACTTTGAACCAGATTAAGCTCTTGGTGGTATTTATAGTGAATGAGGGAAATTTGGCCAGGACACCGGGGAAATTCCCCTACTCTTTTCGATAAGTGCCATGGAATCTTTAACATCCACCTGAACTACCACTAATCCAGGCAGATGGGACCTCGGTTTGACGTCTCATCCGAAAGAACGGCAGCTCAGAAGTGCAGCACCCCCCTCATGCTGCACTACAGTGTCAGTACTGGGGTATTAACCCAAGTGCCAGATGTGGGAACTGAACCCACAGCCCTCTGCTCTTCCAGCCTCAGAAGCGAGTGTGCTACCTACTGAGCCACTGACACTGCAAATTCAGGAGGTGGGGGGGCCCCAGAAATGGATCTTTTTACATCCCCCCAAAAATCACCACTTACCTCTCTGTTGTTGCAGGGCCCCAGTGAAGGGGGACAGTTACCATGGATGCCCTGATTCCAGATTAGACAGGGAGGCGTCTTGTATGCCTTTCCTCCTTTCCCCTTGATACTCGGGGTGCTCATCAAGCTCAGGTCCCAACCAGCTTCAATGATTCTGGTAGCCCCAGATTGGGCCAGGCCACCTTGGTACTCCCTACTGCACTCAATGTCGGTGAATAAGCCGATTCACCTCCCTCGGAGGTACAACCTCCTGACTTCCTTTCAGGGGAGGGTAATGTACCCCAATCTCTGGTCTGTCAAGCTCTCAAGGCTTGGCTCTTGAGGACTTAGAATATGCAGATTGACAATTCTCTGAAGGAGTTTTGGAAGTCTTTAGTGAAAGGTTTCCTGTAGCTTCTAAGAAAACCTGTGCCTCCAAATGGAAAAGATTTTCCATTTGGTGCAGAGATAAGGATATAGTCCCAGCCCAAGATGGCATCCCAACCCTTCTGGATTAGGATTACTTGTCTCACCTGCACTCCCAAGGGTTGCAGCACTCAACTTTGAAGGTGTACCTGGCTTCAGTTTCAGCATACCTTTCAGCTGGAAAGGATACCTCCCTGGCATCAAATGCTATATTCAAAAGGTTTTTTTTATTTTTTAATTTTTTTTATTTTTTTTTTTAAAGGACTCTCATTTATTTCCCCTCACAGGGAGCCAGTGCCAGCATGGGACCTTAACATTTGCATCACCTAACTTATGCTTCCGCCCTTTGAGCCTATGGCATCTGCAGAGCTTAAATTTTTTACTTGGAAGGTAGTCTTTCTGGTAGCAGTCACTTCTGCCAGGAGAATAAGTGAGCTCCAGGCCCTTTTTGTGGAGAAGGACTATGTCTCCTTTCACAGGTACAAGGTAGTGTTGAGAGCTAATAGGAAGTTCCTCCCCAAGGTGGTTTCTGACTTGCATTTGAAGCAGTCTGTAACACTGCTAGTTTTCTTTACTGAACACTCTAGCTCAGGTGAGCGTAGATTGCACAGCCTGGATGTAAAAAGGACTTTGAGTTATTACATGACTCATAACAAGGACCATAGGCAGGACAGACAGCTGTTCCTCACCTATGGGGAAGTAGGTAAAGGAACTCCTGCTTCGAAGAGAACTATCTCTCGATGGATAGTTCAGTGTATTCAGTTTTGTTACTCAAAAGCAGGTAAGGTACCCCCCCTCTGGTCTTAAGGCCCACTCTACAAGGGGGCACAGCTGCCACTATTGCAGCTGCCAGAGAGATACCGCTGATGGAAATATGTAAAGCAGCTACCTGGAGGTCAGTCCACACCTTCACTAAGCATTATAGCCTGGACACAGAGTCCATGAGTGATGCCAGATTTGGCACAGCAGTTATGCAGTCTTTTTCCTAAATAGATTCTTTCCCACTTCCTTGAGGTACTGCTGCATAGTCTGCAAGAGTAATATTAGTGGATTCCTGGGGTTAAAAGAAAAAATTACCTGTAGTAATCTTGTTTCTTCCAAAGGGATCCACTAATATTACTGCCCGCCGTGCCTCCCCTACAGAATCGGTAAATAGAGAAATCCTCTCCACAGCTGATATGTATACTTGGAGTGGCATGCCACCTACTGGCACATCCTAGTAATGTCTTAGCTTGTCGGTTCTTTTTCTAAGGCATGCCTGGCTTTCTGGTTGTTTACTAGTTGCCCTAATTGGGGCACCATTTTTCCTATGGTTATTTATTTGTCTATATGTTGTTATGGCCTCTTTGCAGGCCTCTAAGAAATCTGAGGTTAGAATGTAGGCAGTTACACTGGGCAGTTTGAAACTGAATGCATGAGCTAAAGATTCCATCATTAGCATGGCATTCCATTTGGCTCTGGGCCAGTGCTGATTTAAAGGAGCACTGCAAGAGTATTAATATTAGTGGATCCCTTTGGAAGAAACAAGATTACTACAGGTGAGTAATTTATTTTCTTCTGCGCTCCCTCCCTTCTTCCCCTACTAGAAACCTATGGTCTCTGCACTCCAGCTGTGGTAGAGATGTTGCAAACAGTGTGTGTGTGTGTGTGTGTGTGTGTGTGTGTATGTGTATATATATATATTGTGTGTGTGTGTGTGTGTGTGTGTGTGTGTGTGTGTGTGTATATGTGTGTGTGTGTATTCTATATAATATTTTCTTTTTTGGCATCTGTGACCTGAGTCTTAGTGATGCCACTTTGGTAGATGTTTTTCTAAAAAGAGAGAAATTCCTTTAGTGTGTGTGTGCCATTAGTGTCACATTGGTTGGATATTGCCTAGTGCACACTTCATACGAGTCTGACAGTTTAGAACTGTTTACCAGGGGCAGTGATTTGAAAACCGAGCTTGAGCCTAGCATTCCTTAATTTTATAGGTTCTATTAACCATTTCAGCCTCGGGGCAGTCCTATGGTGTGACCATATTGCATTTGTTAGAATACAGTAAGATTCCCTTGGAAAAAACAAGATTACTATGGTGAGTATTTTTTTTTTCTCTGATCAGGGTGGCAGTTTCTCCAAGTATCCATATACCGTGTTTCCTCTAGGAGTCTTAAGAAAAATATCCTTTAATAACCCAGTCCCCGTACCAGAGTTACTCCTCCTATCTAGATTTTCTGAAAGCACTCTATTAAAGTCTCCCCCTATTTATATACAATGCCTCCATTTTGGTCACTGCCTCCGAAAGTAAGGCACAGGGAAAGGTACGGTTCTCCCTTTCTTCGTTTGGGGCATACAGGTTTAAAAAGACACAAGATAGCCCGTAACAGTAAGCCCATAACTTCACAAAGCGACCTCCCGTATCTCTCTTCCCCTCACTATTTTTATAGGGGAATCTTTTCTAAACAAAATTACTATACCTCTTCTGTGTGGATGGTCACTCCAGGTGGCTGCATAAACCTCTCCCACGCAGGACCTCTGCAACTTTGAGTGCTCCACCTCTGTCAGGTGCGATTCGTGAATATATTTATTTATTTTTATTTATTTATTCTCAATTCGGATTTACAACCTTTGAGTCGAAGACTCATTTACAAAGGCACCTCGTTGCAGGGAGGGGAGACAGCATTTTGGTGGAGCAAACAGTGGGGAACGATACAGGTGAGATACAAAAAGAGCAAGCAAAGCAAATGGACATACAAAGCCATGTCAGTCATACAGTGGAGCACGCAGGTTTCAATGCGTGGTGTACAGACTACAAGTAAGCTAATCTAAATAAACTAGTACATATGTAATACTGTAAGATCCCTAGAGATACTAGGTGGCGGATATCTGGGGGGTGGGGTGCAGAGGGGTAGTTGCTAGGGAGAATGGTGGACCGGGAGGACTATGTCTGTGGATTGGCTCAGGCGGATGCAAGACCCACTTTTTGCCTTCCCATTTCCTGTAGTATGAGAGCTCTCTTGATGGGGCCATTTAACCCTTTAATGTTATATGTGATTACTTTTAAGTTCATAAGTGAAAACAAGCCATTTTATCTGGCTCCGCCCCCTAAGTATTTGGTAGCCGTCTTACGTTCCCCTCCCCCTCTGGGAGGGCTAGAACTTGCATATATATCCAGGCATCTTAATTGAAACAGTACCTGTAATAACCAATAACATTAACATGAACTGTGAACATCTTAAACATTTTACAGCTTTCAGAAGTGCCACCCTTACCCTCCCCTCAGGCTCAATGTTGGGGGGTAATGTGCAGCCACAGAGATTGCACTTAGCTCTGGGACCCTAGTCGAGCCACGGGAATAGGTGTCTAGTCAATCAACGACGACGGAAGTTTCCCACTTGGAGAGAATAGAAAATTCACATCTTTCCTTCCCCCCGCGTCACAACCCTACCCCTCATCCTCCCTTTTCTTCAAACTTTTTGTATTGTGCCATAGTTAAATTCTGAGCATCATATCGAAAACTAAAAAAGATCTGTATCTAGCCCTTGTTGCGTTAATCGGTTTTGGCCCCTGAAAACCTGATCTGCTGGTATGAGCCCCCCTCCCCGTTATGTTGTTTAACCCATCCTCACTTGAGCATATTCAGACTCGGAAGAACTCACTGATTTTCTTAAATTCTCCCTTAAGTGAACTCGCCCCTACAATTTTTAAAAAGCAACAGATATGCTACCTATTCATTGCTCATCTACTGTAGGTTTCTAAATATAGTTCAGTATTAACCGTAATGTCCTTCCCTTTAGCTCTGCTGCAACCAGTGCTGCAAGCTACAGCTAGTTAGTCGGGGAGATGAGGATTTCAAATGGGTCTCAAGTCTTAACATGAAGCCATGAGTTGCCTGACATAGGGTTCCCCGTGATCGAATCTTCCCCAGTCTTTTTTTCAATAATCTCAAGTATCTGTTTCCTCTTGAGTATTCACCGATGAGGCTATAATTGCTGTGTGGTTGCGACACTTCCCTTTTGCTTTTCCAGGAGGAGAGGATATTTCTAGAGGGTGATGTGGTTTTCCTGGACAAATCCATCTGTTCTAAGGGTCTGCCATCATCTTGTTTGTTTGTTTAAGGTGAGTTTTCTTGTCTGCCGTGGGTTCTAGACTGTGTACCACCTTCTATATTCCAGCTCTTTAATAGTTTCTGTATCCAGTAAAGAATCCACAGAAATGTCCCACTGCTGTAGAAACTTGGCAGCATTGGAAATCACTGGAAATGAATGAGTCCCTGAATCCGTATTGATTTTTAAAGTTGCCGGATAGTCAAGCCTTGCTTTCACTCCCTTAGCCCACAGCAGCTTCAAGATTGGGAGTATTTTTCGCCTTCTGTCCACGGTGATTGGGGCATAGTCATGCTCAAAAAAATAGACGAGTGTCCCCAAATATGACTTTTTTTTTTTTTGCCCATGCTTTGTATAATACCTCCTGTTTAGTTCAGTAGTCTAAGAAGACTGTTATTACCGAACTAGGCCTTGTGGCAGGGCGCAGTCCCAGTGATCGATGAGCTCTAATAATATTTAAGTTTTAGGACTCCCCCAGCCCCAGAAGTTCCTTATCAGTCCCTCCATATATTGAACCATATCTCCTGATTCTGTCTGCTCTGGGAGTCAGTTTATTCTGATGTTAAAGCTCCTGGACTTGTTTTTTTAGGTCCTCCATTTTTTGTTGAAGCCAGATTTCCCGGTCATGGAGTTGCAGTATGGTTCCGTTGTGCAGGTGGACTGACTTAGAGGTTTCCGTTGTATGTTCCTTCAGATCTGCCAGCTTTTGCCCCTGCTTCTTCTATTCAGAGCGGATCTCAGACAGTTCATCTTGTATTTTCCTAAGGGTGTCTCCAAGGCATCAGCTCTTTATATAGTTTTCTGGATGTGATTGTGAAAGCAGCCTCCTCTTCTGAGCTGCTCTCTGAGGATGATCCCAGACTGGGAGTTGCCGAGTGTCTCAGGGATTTGTTGCCCGTGTCTGGCAGCTGCTGTGAGGTCTCTTTTCCGGCTTTTTTCACTGTCTCCATGGCCCCATCTTTCAACTGCTGCCGAGCTGATGCCATCATATCATCCAGCTTTTGTTGTTTCAACCTGGATGCCAGTGTAAATTGAAGATGGAGAAGGATTTAGGCAACAAACGAGGCAGCAGTGGTACTTTTCAGCCCGCCATGCACGCTGAGGTCACCGGGAGTCCCACTTCCATTTTCTGGGTGTCCATTTTCAATTCCGGGCCCTCCCTTTCGGCTTTCCTCTACCCCCTGGGTATTTATCAAATGCCTGGCAGTGGAGGTAGGGGCATCTGTTTTCCCCTACATGGACAACTGGCTGCTAGCAGCCCCTCCAGGGACCACCTTGGTTCAGACCCTGGAATACACCTTCCGTCTTTTCCAGGCCCTGTGGGTCATTATAAATCTGCCAGAGTCCTGCCTCACCCTTCCCCCTTGCCAGCCCCTTCAATACATAAGGTGGTCCTGGACACCAGCCAGGGCAGGGCTTTCTTTGGCCCGAGGACATGGTGGAGCGACTGGTGGAGCAAGCCTGTCTGGTTTCCTCCAGCCAGCCAGGGTTTTCCTGTGCCTTCTGGGCAACATGGCAGCGGCAGTTGCCAAGGTTCCCCTGGCCCGGTTGTATATGTGGGTTCCTCAGTGGACCTTGAGGGTCCAATGGGACCAACGCATGGACAACCTGGACCAGTTGGTCCTGGTCTCCGATCTGGTCCAGAGGATTCTGTCGTGGTGGCTGGATCCAGCTAACCTTCGGGGGGGGGTGTCATTTCAGCTGTCAACCCCCCCAGCAGATCGTCGTGCCAGACGCATCCAGCCTGGGATGGGCTGCTCACCTGGCTGGTCACCAAACCCAGGGTATCTAGACTGACGTAGAGCAGCGTCTTCATGTTAACGTCCGGGAGATACGGGCGCTTCTTTACACTCTGAATGCCTTTCAGGTTCATCTCCTCCCCAGTCCACTGCTGGTGCAGATGGACGTGTGTCGTGTATTAAATCAACAAATGGGGGGGGGGGCACCCATTCATATCCCCTGTATCGGGAGGTGATGAGTCTGGTATTGGGCCATCGAGCTTGTTCTGGAGTCCTCGATTTGGCCGACAGTCTCTGCCACTCCAGGTCGCGAGCTCATGAGTGGGAGCTTCTAACCTCGGTGGTCGAAGGTCTGTTCGACAGGCAGGGACCATCCAAAGTTGGACCTCTTTGTAGTCCCACTCAGTGCAAAACTGCTGCTTTTTTTGCTCGCTCAGTCCCAGGCTTGGAGTTTTCTGGTAAGACACATTGTCCCTCTCTTGGAAGAGGTTTCTTTTTTTATTTATTTTTATTTGGGTATTAAGAAAAACATAATACAGCATTTTTTTTTTTTTTTTTTTTTTAACAGTAATGTTACATTAGGATTTGAAACTCCTCATTCTGTTACCACAAGTGGAGGCCTCTCTACTATGGGTAATCAGTATATTTTATTTTTCAAAAAGAGGTTCGTGCAGCAGAATGGTGGACAAAAATCCATAAATCATTTTCAAAGATTCTGCCAGGTGCCAGGCACCATAACGTCAAGGAATTGACGTACAGTATATGTCCGCTAACAAGAATTGGAACGGTAATCTCCCCTTAATAGAAGATGAGACGAGCTTCCATCTGGCTCACAATGTCAACTTATCACTTAATACTCTGTGCATAACAGAATTATATTAACAAACAAGTAACAAAAATTATTGTAACAGAGCAGCGAAAAACAAAAAGGAGAAATCAAGAGAATTCTCATACAAAATGTTATACAAGATTGCTATAAGGTATACATATTATACATAGATAACTTACTCTGAAACATTCAGAGATGGCAGAAACGTCAGGTCAGAATAGAAATAGGTTTTCCCGGCATAGTTTAGTCTTTAGTTTGGCTGGGAATTGGAGGGTATGCACCACTCTGAGAGCCCTCAGACCAGCCCAGACTGCACTGAAACTTTTCTGGCAGTGTCTCGTTTCATAACTTAAATCTGGGAAACAGTAAATGTGGTGGTGTTCTGGCAGAAAGAGCTGTCCTTTATCTTTTGCTGTTTGTAGGATACGATCTCAGAAATGCGGTCCTCTGGTAACCAACAAGGTGGTATTCGATTGATTAGAATCCCCTGTTCGTCGTCTAGGTGCATTTCTGTATCCTTGGTAGAACTGATCTCCCATATCCAAGTGGGAAATTGTGGCCAAAAGTCTGATCACAAATCCCAGTAAGTCTTGTCCCTCGGTTTCTTTTGGGACACCATGGTGCTCTTATGTTGGACATTCTTGCACCATTTTCCAGATGCTTCAGTCTCAAGCGCAGCAGTTTGTTCTCCTTCACAATTCCAGCAGTACAGATTTAATAGCTGAATCATTTGCGTTTTTTTTACATTCTGCACCACTGTTTCCATTTTAGTTTCAACCGTTGTCAGTTGAGAGTTGAAACTTTTCACTTTTCTGTCCAACTCCCAAATTGCCTATAACAGTGTCGCATTGGTAGGTTCAAGCACACTGCTCGATTCTGTCCCTGTGGCGCACTTCTCTGGTTGTTCTGACTGCTTCTGTGGCTTTACTGTTGTGGGTCTGTGGTCTGGAGGCTGGCATGTCCTTTCCCATTGGAAATTTGAAATAAAATTTACATCACTCTGACCCTCTGAGCTCTGTTTAAGTAGAAAAAAAAAGTATATTTCCTAAAGAGAAAATCAGCTTTTTTATAGTTTTAAAGTTGATCACCGGTGGAGCTCTCTTGAAGCACAACTAAAGCTGTTGACTGCAAGCTCTACCCCCCCCCCCCGGGAAGGGGAGGTTTCTGTAGCCTTTCCTCCCTTCCTGCCCCTGCAGAAGGTTCTGCTTAAGCTTCAGTTGGAAGGGGCAGAGATGATCCTCATAGCCCCCTACTGACCATGCCAGATTTGGTTCCTCTTGCTGCAACAGTCGGCAGTGGAACCTCCAGTGCCATGCCCCTGTGCTCTCCCCGGACCAGGGCACCCTGGTCCATCCAGACATAAAGTCCCTGCATCTCCATACAAGGCTGCTCCGGACCTAGCTATTGCCCGCTTCAGGGTATCCTCTAGGGTCGCAGATTTTCTGGTGGTGGCCAGGAAACCCTCCACTAGGGCCACTTATGCCATGAAGTGGAAGCGTGTCTCCATTTGGGCCATTGTTCACCATTTGGAGCATTTCACCTGCCTGTTAAATCAGGGTTTGAAGAACCTCCTTTCCCTTATGGATTCAGGCTTTGGGTACCCCTCACTTAAGGTGCACCTTTCCACCATATCTGCGTACCATGCACCTATTGAGGGCAAAGCTGTCGCCCAGCTAGCAGTGTCCCGCACATTCCTGCTGGGCATTTTGCATCTGAAACCTCCTATTCTGGACCCGGTCCTTCCCTTTAAACTAGCAGCAGGTTGAAAGTTGCACTTTCTCTCATGGAAAGCACTTTTTTTAGTTGCTGTTACTTCTGCTTGAAAGATTTCAGAGCATCAGGCTCTTGGGTGCAAAGAGCTTTATTTGGTTTTTCACAAAGACAGGGTGGGTGTCTTTACATATTAATTCTACATTTCTACCTACAGTGGTGGCCGGAGTTCACTTTGAATCAATCCATCCACCTTCCTGTTTATTTTTCCTTAGTGTTTCAGTGGGGGTAGGGGGCCTTGCTCCATACCTTGGATGTACATAGGATTTTGCGGTACTACACATACCGCATGAAATGTTTAGAAAATCTGAGCAATTGTTTTGTTCGTCTCCGAGACAGGGCACTCCTGTTTCCAGACTTTGTCTAAGTGGTTAGCAAATTGCACTGTTTATTGCTACCGCAAGTACAACAACCCCTTCCAGTTGTGGTCAAAGGCCATTCCACCAGGGGCATTGCTGCCTCCACGGCTTGTTTCAGAAATGTGTGCTGCAGGCAGCTGTGCAGCTGCCACATGGAGTTCTGTCCACACCACCAAGTATTACAGTATGGACATTGCCTCTAGACACAGGGCCAATTTCAGCCTGGCAGTTCTTCAGGGCCTTCTCTCACGAGTTCTTGGCTGCTGATCTGTCCTCCTTCTCCTGGTGATATTATCTTGGTGACACTTAGTACTGCTCGGGACTCATTCCTACTGGTGTGGCCTGCTGTAGGAGCCTACCTCGAAGATGGATAGTAAAGTTATGTAAGAACTTACCACAACAGTAGATCTTCGAGAGAAGCTCTTGCAGCAGGTTCTGCTTTCCCTTCCTGCTCTCTCCTTCTACTCTCTTCCTTCGCACTACTTCTGCTTTGCCTTTGGTTTTCAAGAAACCTCCTTGGTTCTCCTTTAACTGCCTGTACGGGGTCTCTGGTGGAAGTAGTGAGGGAGGTGTGGTGGGCTACCCACTTTATAGGCTAGACTGACATAAGGTGACTGTCAGTAGTGGGCGTCCCCCATGGTAGACTGCTAGCTAGAAGTTTTCTGTGTAGTCCTGGTGCCTAGCCCTACTGGTGTGGCCTGCTGCAAGAGCTTCTCTCGAAGATCTGCTGTTACAGTAAGTTCTTACGGACTGTACTTTAAGGTAAGTATATAACTGCTCTTTGCAGAGCCAGTTGTGGCATCCATGCAGGTCTTCAGCTGTACCGTCCTGTTTTCACACTACTGTCCATAACACAGCAAGATGTCCCGTCTCCCCCTCTCCCCGAATATTGTCAGGTTTGAGGTGCACGCACCAAGAGCATGTCATCACAGAGCTGGTGGCATCCTCACTCCTGCGGGTTTCCTGCTGTACTGCCATTTGTTGTCATGCTATCAATAATACAGCGGGACATGCTACCTACCCCTTTCCCACTGGCACTGCAGCATTTGATGATCAGATGACAGACTTGGAATGCTGGCATCGCAAGTGGCAGTGGTGCTGCGCCAACATGCCAGCCTTCCCATGTTTGAAAACCTTGTGCACAAGAAATGTCGCTTGCCAGAATGGGACTTCTTAAAAATAATATATGGGAACCCTTCAAAATCTGTAAAGCACCCCCAAAAAAAAATACCTGATCTAGAAGCTAACACCTTGCAGCAGGTTCTGATAACTGTTGCAAATCTAGAGCACAGATCCCTTGGAACAGAAAGCTTGACTAAAAACTGGTCCATTGTATAAAACTGGTGGGTTTGTTTCTTTGAGTCTAAATATATCTCTGGCCCCATTTTATAATAGAGATGATGACAAGGGGCACTCTGTAGCACATGAGCCTTCTGCACTGCATCTTGTGCGACAGATGTGAGGAAAACTAGTTTATTAGAAGTGGTGGCCTGATTAGAAATTGATCTGTGCCGCAAGGTTGGGTAGAGAGAGGGACGGACGGGAGCCATGAGGAGATGCTAGTGGTTCTCGACCTTAGGTGGTGTCTTGAAGAGCAAGTGTGTTTGGGTGGGGGGGTAGGCATCGATGTGCACCGTTAGTCTGATACTGACATCGGAGCATGGAGCTGGCAAACAAGCAAGTATTTGTTTCTGTGGCTCTTAAAATCATTCACACTAATTACTGCTATTGAATGACTTAGTCTTTTATTCTGTATGGATATGTATATTTTACCTATTACTACTTACTGTAGACTATGTTCACCTTGTTCTTCTGTTACTCTGTACATTGCCCCTCTTGTTATGTACCCTTATTTTTCATTGTACTCTCCCAGGTCATACCTGAAAATAGGCATATAACTTGTCTCGTGTGCCTACTTGGTCAACAAAACCTAAATAAATAAAACCTTATCAGAATCTTCTGCAGGGGGAGAAAGTAGGTCTTCAACTGGGTTAGAGAAACGATGCTTTTTATTTATTGACTGAAAGATTGAACAAGATAAAGCATATAATCTGCAGCCTCTTGTTTTCAGGCGAGTCTGGGGGAGGGACAGCAGGATGAGTTACATTCAGGTTTTACATGTAGGTTTGTCACTTTCCAAGTATTTAAATCCAGTTCGGCTTATATTTTATATCTTGTTTACATTATCTTCCCTTTTTCATTTTCTAGGTTAATTTGCATGGAATCATGATACTTGGGCCCTAAAGTTCATGTGCTTTTACCACGCGGTCCTTTGCTAAAATCAATAATCCTCTGTTTGTGACATTGGTTTGTTGCAGTGGAAATGTTTATGATGTCATAGAGGAATGAACAGGACAGTAGATCACCTGTGGGGGTGAAGATCCTCCTTCCACACAAATAAACCTAGTAATGAAGATTAAAAGGAATAGAAATACAGAAAGTCAGTCAGTTTGGGCTGGCAGGATAGCCTAGAGGTTAGAGTAACAAACTATGAATGAGCTTGGTGCGTGGGTTTGAGTCCCACAACATCCATCCGCATACTGTGCGGCTCTGAGCAAATCACTTAACCGCCCCAGTGCACCCAGGTCACGCCTGAAAACAGGCACTTGTGTCTAGTAGGCTTTACCCAGTTGCCAAAGACTAAAATGAAATAAAACCTAGCAGTCGAACTATATCCAAAAATTATATTTATTGGAATATTCAGACATATGTTTGAGCACAAGTGCTGTTTTACAAAGGTTGCACATCGAGAAGCAGTGAAACTACACAGATGTAAGTAAGCAGCTCCAAGGGAATATTGTCCAGGAAACACAGGTACGTACAAGGTTAGATTCAGATACGGACATGCTTGCATAGGCTACGCAAGGTTACTACATGCAACAGTCTCACAGAATGTGTGGTTATGAACAGGGGCCATCTAACTGATGCAGATAATTTTGTGTTAGATTTAAGGGTTATAGTTACATTGAACTGCAAGGGTAGAGCGTAGGGATCTCTTCAACTGATCAAACTTAAGGAGATTAAACAAACTACTTGAAACTCTGTTCAACAAGCAAGCTGCCCTGATGGTAAATGACCACTTGCCCAGTTGGGTTCGTCAGAACAGCAGATCAAGGCCATTTCTAGCCATGCTGATGGTGTGAAGTGGGTTGACAGCTGGATGGAGGCAGCTAGCTAGAGCTAGCTCAAATACTAGAATGCCCAGTTGTATTCAGAGTTTTCCCAGAAGTGACACACTTTACTCAGGGAAAGTTTACGCTTTTGTGATGTTTCCATTTTATTACTTTGTTTTTACTAGTTAAAACCTTTTGGGGAGAGGGGGAGTTTCCTATTAAAGGGAAACCTCCATAAGTAAGTGCCCCACACTTGTGTAGGGCAATGTGCTTTTGAAATTCTATTTTTTATTTCAACATTTTTACCTGGACAGACATACTGAGCTGGTAACAGCTCATTTCCAGATGCATCCTGGGATGAGGAGGTATGCAGACTATACGGAAGCATATTCAGTGACACTTAAAAGAAGTGCAAAAAAGAGTGTACAATAAAATGAGCATAGTGCAACACGATAACAGTCCTGCAAATCCAAAATATTGTACAGGGTAAAATTCACTGGTGTGCCCAAGGTACCAAAAATTGCTCTTGAATCTGAGTGAGCCCATACCATGGGTGGAACGGGTGGACACCCAGAGAAGTGAAGTGTAGTAGCGTAAGCCATGGGTGATAGAACGCCATGAAGTAGAGACTTAAGGGACATGGGGGAAGAGGCCTAAGGGAAGGAAAGTGGAGACTTGCCAAGAGCTTAAAGAAGCGATACAAGACAGCTTCAGCGGGTTTCCTATAGGAGAGGGAGACGGCATGGGAAACACTGTTGCGTTGGGGGGAGAAGAAAGGGGGGAGGAGAGGAAAGGCAGGAAGGGAGGGGACCAAGCCAGTATTTGAATATCAGGGAGGCGCAGTGGGATCATCTGGCTGCCCCTCTAGCTGACATTTTGTGAAGCACGTCCCAGAACTTCTGTCGGTTGATGTTAGAGCTGAGATCAGTAGCGGGGGAGTGTATGTAAGCTAATATTAGTACGAGCTATTAATATCACTGGTGCGTCCATTCAGACCCCAATGCCATACCAAGACCATAACATATTTCTATACTATCTGCAGTCTCTTGGTGTCTCACTTGCCCCACCTGACTTGATTAAAGCTACCTGGTCGCTGTGACAGGGTAGAATAGGACTGTGTCCCATTTGTTATGTAGAAAGTGTTCAAATGCAAGGATTCTTCCTTTTCTGTCTCTTCTCTGTCTGGTTGCACAACCCAATTTTCCTGTGAGACCTCGGACTTGATCACCCCGAACTGTCTCGCAATTTCTGTGCCTCTGTTTTCTCTTGCTGTCTGTTTTTCCTCCCTTGCATATCTGCCAATATAAAAATATGTGCAAATCATTGTATGAAAATGTAACAGATGTTGGGAATCCATATTGTTTAGAATATACAAAGTATTACTGTTGAAATGTATATAAATATATTTTGAGATGATTGTAAACTCTAGAGGTTACTTGAGTGCAAATGTTGAGCCTTTTGCAAAAGCTGTAGGGGCCTCAAGAAGCACACTGTTCATCCTGCCTGAAACTTACAAGAACAGGATGTTTGCTAAGGATGGGGGTTGAAAAGACTTATAAAAGAGCTAAGCTGCTACTGCAAGAAAGATTACAAGAAAAAGGGACACAGAGACTGAAGGAAGATTTTATTTTATTTCTCCTCTGTACATAGTTATTCTGAACAAGTTTTTTACTGCTACTGTAAATAAATGTTTTTGGTGAATTATACAACTGTTCCTGGTTTTCCCTATGCTTCCTGACCTGTACCTCTACAACAGTCGCACTCAAGTTCACCCCGGGAATGCCCTGTCTGAAACTGTCCCAGTTTCACTCTGTGTTCCCCTGGGGTCTATCCTGGGTCCCTTACTATTTTCCCTATTTATTAACTCCTCTTCGCACAGCTTGCCATTATAGCAGAACACTACTAAATGCAGACACCCTAATGATCTTCCATAGTTCTAAAAATCCCTTGATGTCTCCCTTTCCCGCAGTAGACATTTCCAGTCAGCACAGTGGTTGCCCAGTCAGCAACTGCTCATGCTCAACTCTGAAATTACCAGTCTGTGCTGTTTGGCTGCTTGCACCAACTTGAACTAAATCTGCTCCACAGGGATTGGACCATGAAGGTGTCAGACTTGAAAGAGCCTAACTTTAAGTACCTTCTCCATCTCCAAACCTCTCCAACCTCGACACTAGTGTTCCCCTACCTCCCCCCTCCCTTCCTTGACAAAGACTCATTGGGCTGCAATTCCATTAACTGATTGCTTTTAACAGGTAAACTCTAGCATAAGTCCCTCTTTCTATCCTAATTATCCCCCCAACCCCCATCTCTTACTGGTCGCCCCCTGTGGCTTCACTTGAGGTCCTTTTCACCACATTCTGAACTTCGTATCTCTCCCTACTCCTACCTTCTCATGTTCTCGCTATTGCTATCCCTCCACCCAAACCCCCCCATCCTCTTGTTTTTCTCCTCACGATCTCCCTCGTGTTGCTGACAGACTTCTCCGACTGTAATTTAGTTGCAGTTTTTGGTACTTGTTAGTCTTGCAGCAGTCCCCACAGTTACTGACTAAAATGTTGCCTTATGTTATGTTTTCCATAATTTCTAAGGAATGCACTTCTTCAAACTATGCAATTATATATTTTACTGTGACTACTCCTATGATATTTCTCTATTTTTCCTGCTTATTGTATTTGTATATCATGTCTGTGGTGTTTGTGCTACCTCGACTTGGAACCTTTGTAAAAGTGCCATTGAGCTCAAAGGTAGTATTCTGAATTGTGAAATAAATAAAAAGTATCTTGGCATTACTCTTCATCCCAACTGTTTTAGTGGTATCTACATTACCGAAGTTTGTGCAGCAGAAACCTGTCAAAAGCTGGGTGTTCTGTATAGGTTAAACCAGTATGTCATCAGCAAGGTCCATCTGGCAGTTGCCTAAGGATCTCCCTTGGATTGACTGTGGGACTCCCTTGCACCTAAATGCCACTGGTAAAGAAACTGGAAACTTCACACCGTCTAAAGCAGCATGTACCACTTTGCCCCATCTGCACCCTTGTGCTCGCACCACTGCAACCTATACACCAGGCTGCAGTGGCTCTCCCCTGCTGTCGACTGGAGCTGTTTTTTAGCATGCCTAATTGAGAAATTCTGCACGTCACCCTACTCCTCTCTACTACCTAAACTCCTTCAACTCTTGAAGCACTGCCCCTGGGAATTGAGGTCCTCAGACAAAGGCTTCCCGACAGTTCCCATCTCAAGAACATCTGGTTGTTCCAAATCTGTATGGCCCAAAAATTTAACAACCTCCCAGACTCCCGGCACCTCTCCTCCTGCAGTCTGCAGATGAAATCACTTCTAGGGGACCAACAATAACTGGTAAAGGAAAAAAAATGACCCTCTGAGATGGGTGTGGTGTACAAATACATAATTTATTAAATCAAGTTAAAATCGAAGCAGCAGTACTCGCCCCCACAAGCTGACATTTAACATAATGCATATGTTTTTTTCAGGGCCTTAAAAAGCATACATGTACACAAAATGTCCACTCGTGGAGTGAGAGTTGCTGCGCTGATTTTTAACTTGGTTTAATAAAATTATTTTTAAACTGCACCCATCTCAGAGGGTCACATGGGTGCCCCTCCTCTCCTCTCCCACCATCGAGCATGTTCGTCGGACCAGTTCTCGGAAACATCACTTCTAGCAGCTACGTTTTTACACTCTTACTTTAAACCATAAGTATCCGTTTGTCATTTGCGGCACTCTGCCTGTTGCCAGCAGCCCCATCGTCATTTTTTACCCCAGCATGGGCGTTGGAACAGAGCTCTGTTTCTGCCTACTCTGCTGTCCAGTCCTCTCATACTAGGATCACCTGTGAGGGTCACCAGCCTTATGTTTTTAGACTGTAGTGTAATGCTGTACTGCATTTACCGCCAACCGAATTGCAGTCGTTGACCGTGTCTAACTTCAAAACAACCTTCATGCCCCTCTCCCCCTTCTATTATACTTATCTAGATCTAGCCGTGCACTTTGGCGGCAGCAACCATCGCCACTCCAACCATCTGCCAAGACACACAGAGGTCGAGGCTTTTAGGCTGTACCGGGACCATGGGGATGGTAAGTTGCTTCATTTGCCGGGTTTCTAAGCCTGCCCTCTACTTTCCACCCCAGACCCCCCCCCCCGTACCGTTACTCAGACATCAAAGTCGGAGTTTGACTTCTGAGACATCGAGCCTGTACGGTCAGTGTGTGACTGTCATTGCCGGGTCAGAACCGTTGTAGACTTGGCTGCCTACGTTTATGTAGATGCGTGATGTCGTTATGGGCGGCCCCAGCCAACTGCTTGCAAACGTTTCCGTGAGGTCCTAGCACTGACGCAGTACTAGTTCCAAAAGTGACCTGATGACTGAGATCCCCTCGATCTGCTGATCTTACTTCGAGAGGGCTCTTGCAGTAGGTACCAACAGGACTAAGTTGCCAGGCGCTAGGACCACACAGAAAATTTCTAGCTAACCGTGTCTGGCGGGGGACTGCCTGGCGTCACGTGATCGTCAGCGTGCCACTATATAGGGAGAGGTCCCCACATCCACTGTCAAACTGCACACGTCTGACCTCGCAGAGAACGTTGCTTCTGTCAACACCATTTTGAGTATCTCACTTAAATTTCACAATTTATTACAAGTTTAACTTTCTTCCCTCACAGAAGTGTATAGTTAAGTATGTCGTGCATGTCTTCTATGATGTCCGAATCGCGTAAAAATAAGTGCAGCTCCTGCGAGACACCGCTCCTCAACAAAGATGGCCATTCTCTCTGCCTTTTTTGTTTGGGCCCAGACCACAGGACCGAGGAGTGTGATACAAGTCACAGATACATAGACATCTTCGGCAGATAAGGGCCTGTGGCCCACCCAGTCTACCCATTTGAGCTTGTAAGTTCACTTCTGGGAAAATGAAGTCTGTGAGATTTGCCAGGACTTTAACCAGGCCACACAAAAAACACTGTCGGCAGTCTCCGGAAGCCCACCTTTTAAAATTAAAAATGGCTTCCGTGGAGAAGGAGCTGAAGGAACTCTGAAGTGCTTCTCACCCGAGGGCCATCGCAAGAATTACAAGGAGAGACATCAGGACCAAGTAGAGTCCCTTACAGGGCAGCAACACCCTCCTGATGTCTCAGCCAAGGAGGTAAACTCCCCCCCGGGGAAGAAGCCTTCGTCCACGGCTGTCTCTGTGGGAATGGTGCAGCCATCGTTGGGCACCCCCCCCCCCCCGACGGGAGCCTCCGAGGGAAAGGAGGTACCCACTTCCTCTAAGTCGCTTAAGATTAAGCAGCCTAGTGGCTCTAGTGGGACTGGTAAGTCAAGCGCTGGCTTCTCCGGCGCTCACTTGGAACACGCTGATATGCCACCTGTCTGCTCCTCTGACAGCAGCACAGCGCCGGTCCGTCTGTCAGGTCCCAACAGGCCAGATCAGCTCACATCTGATCTGTAATTGACACCGGAGTTTCCTCCTGTCTCTTCCCCCTCCATTGTCTGAAGCAGTCCCTCCAGTTTCCCCGCTACCTGGGGATCCAGAGGAGGGAGAAGGCGCACCGTCGGGGATTGTACCACCCCTGACATCGGAGAGACAAACACCTGAGGTACCACTGGACCCAACGAAGGCCGCACCAGTTTCTTTGGGGGGGGGGGCGCCAATGCCAGACTCATGGAGCTTCTACCCCCATCTCCAGACCTTCTGGGACTATATGCTACCCCATCAGGGCCTCCTTCAGCCCTGCCATCTGGCCCAATTGTAGGGCCAACGCTGAGCTATCCGACACCACAATACCCCACGCCAGGGTATCTGACGCTGGGATATCCATTGCCGGGATTCAGCTACCCCTACGATGCGGGATACTTAGGGTATGGTAACTCACTGCCTCCACCCCCACCGCCCCCAGCCCCAGGTAGACCTTCAGGCAATGCTGCGGTCTTGGTAGAATGAGGCAAAATCACAGCTCACTTCGGAGCTGGAGCGACGACAGCCTTTGTCCGCCCCAATGCCAGCGCCTAGGGCTCGTCACCTAAACCCATCCTGCTGTTGACCCCTTAGCATACGACGTCGGGAAGGCCAGTAGAGCAACCAGCTAACCCCTGAACCTCTGAGTTTGTCCGACCTGTAGACCTCTCCAGGTCGGTAGACATCGCCCTACCAGGGCTCACATCTCCCGATGAAAGCCATTCATCGGATTTATAGTGACTGTTCATTCCAGCTCTGAGGCCCTGCCACCAGATGATCCAAAACCCAAGGACTCACCTAAGTCTCCGCCAGAGGACCCCTCCTTTACAGAACTCCTCAGAAAAATCCAGGTGGCACATGACTGACATACAGAAGCCCAGGATCCACAGAGACAGAGACTGGCTGAACACTTAGAATTGTCAGATCTGTCACCAACCCTCATCCCGCCCTGGATAGGGCCGCATGAGGATTTGGCTTCTACAGTTTGGAAACAGCCAGCCTCTGACACTTGTGGCTTGAAATGCAAACTGACTATATCATACCCCATAGGGCAAAGGCCACCTGAGCATTCACCCTAAGGCAGACTCAATGGTCATCCGTGCTGCCCATGATGGGTCAGCCTAACCAAAGCACCTTAGCACTTCTCCACCGGTGGAGAGGGAATCTAAGGTCATTGTCCAGAACGGGAAGGAGGTCTACTCCTCTTCCACTTTGACTGTCCGAGCCATGAACTATGTGGTTTACATGGGGGTCTACCAAAAATCTGTTCTGGGCTAACTGGAGTCTAAGATTGACTCTCTCCAGGACTCCCAGTTAAAGGAGGTGATGGCAGGCTTGGTCAGGTCAGCTAGCAGACACATCCTGAGGGCCACCTATGATGCAGTGGATGCCTCTGCTAGGGGAGCAGCCACTGCCATCAGTTTATGGAGGCACACGTGGCTGAGGATTTCAGGTCTTGTACCAGAGGTCTAGACAGCCACCCAAGATGCTCCTTTCAGGGGTCTGGTCTTGTTTGGAGGGGATGTCAAGGATATCATTACTGATTTACAGGACAAGGGCAAAGCCTTGTGCACTGTCCAGTTCATGTATATACCCCCTCAGAAACGGAGGCAGCAGCCATTTTTGCGGCAGCAGTGTCACCAGCAAAGTCTCAGAACCGACGTCGGAATAAAAGTCCCATAGAGCCTCAGGAGCTGCTGCCTCCACCTTCCCCACTTCTCCCTTCTGTGGAGCGCGTCACAGAGGATCTGATAGCGGGACGGTTTGCCAAACATCTACCGGGATGGGAAGCAGTAACCACAGACTTGGTACTCCAGCCGGTGGCTCAAGGCCACACAATAAAGTTCATAGAAAGCCCTCTCACAGATCCTCCAGGTCACTCCTTCTACCCCCCAAAGCCACATCCGTTTGGTGAAATAGAAAATAAGCTCTCTGCTAGCAAAAGCAGCAACAGAGCCGGTTCCTGCAAATCAGCAAAGAAAAGGGTTCTACTCGAACATCTTCCTGGTGCCCAAGAAGACAGGTGATCTTGGCCCATTCTGGATCTGAGCTCACTAAATCTCTTTGAGGAATACAAGAGATTCAGGATGCTGTGTCTACCAATTTTGCTTCCTCTCTTACAGAAGGGCCATTGGCTCTGTGCACTGGATATGAAGGATGCCTACCTCCATATCCCTATTTTTCCACCACACCACAAGTTTCTCAGGTTTTGTTTTCTGGGAAAACATTTTCAGTTTACAGCTCTTCCCTCGGCCTTTTGTCTGCAGTGTGTGTTCAAAATGCCTAGTGGTTGGCCACTGCTAAACCGGGGGGTGGGGGTACAGGTGTTTCCATACAACAACAATTGGCTTCTGTTAGCACCGTTGAGGGACAGTCTGGTCAAGTCCTTGACCATAACTCTGAACCTTTTTCAATAGGTGGGCATTACAGTAAACTTTCCCAAATCCCACCTATCTCCTGCCCAACAGCTCCAGTTTATTGGAGCAATTTTGGATACAGGCCCAGGGCAGAGCCTCCCTGCCTTTCAGCAGGATGGAAACCCTGAAAAGACAGGCACAGCTGGTGACCTAACGGAGAAGGATGTCAGCAAGATCAGTTCTTCGCCTTCTTGATCTTGTGGCTGCAGCCATCCCTACAGTTCCCCTAGCCAGACTTCACATAAGTCATAGTGGACTCTCAGGGTTCAGTGGGACCAGAGATCCAACGATCTGAACCACAAGATCCTGGTCTCTGACCCAGTGGCTCAGGATCTGTTGTGGTGGCAGGAGTCAGACAACCTTACTCAGGTGTCTCATTCCGCACGGACCTTCCATCACAGACCCTGACGACAGATGCCTCCAGCTCAGGTTGGGGAGCCCACCTGGGTGTTCACAAGACTCGAGGCTCTTGGTCCAACAGCGAACTACCTCTCCATATAATTGTGCTGGAGACGCGGGCTGTTGTGAATGCGTTACAAGCTTTCCAGCATTTGATTTAGCTGGGACAGCTCATGATCCAGTCAGACATGTGTGTCGTCTGGTACACAAACAAGCAGGGCAGCACACGCTTATACCCCCTCACGAAGTAGTGAGGGTATGGTGTTTGGCAGTCAGCCACAACCTTCATCTGACAGCTTTACATGTGCCAGGCATTCAAAACGTCCTGGCAGATGCGCTCAGTCGCACTCAAACCAGAGCCCATGAGTGGGAACTGATACAGTCTGTGGTAGACAACATTTACGAGAGGTGGGGAAGACAAGACTTAGATCTGTTCACATCCCCGTCCAATGCAAAACTACCAACTTTCTCCTCGCTCCAGGGCCTGGTGTTTTCTGGCAAGACGCGCTGCCTCTGTTGGAAGGAAAGGTTCAGGTACACCTTCCCTCCACTCCCTCTGATGCAGAGTGTTGTATTGAAGCTGCAGGCAGAAGGGACATGAATGATTCTGATCCGCTCCCTTCTGGCCCAGACAAGTTTGATTCTCTCTACTTCAGCAACTGTCAGTGGATCCTCCAATACCACTACCAGTTTCTCAAGACTTATTGACACAGGAACAGGGGACCCTGGTCCATCCAAGCCTCAGATCCCTGCACCTGCATGCGTGGCACCTACTGACACAGCTGCCGCTCGCTTTGGGGTTTCCCCGGGGGCAGACAAGGCTCTAATGGAGGCCAGAAAGCCGTCCACCAGAGCTACTTATGCCAGGAAGTGGAAAAGATTTTCCATATGAGCTACTTTGAAAGGGTTGGAATCTTTCACGTGTCCTGTCCCAAAGGTCCTGGATTACCTTCTGTACCTGTCTGACTTGGGGCTTAGTTATTCGACCTTGAATGTCCACTTACCTGCCATTTCTGCCTACCACATCCCTGTAGGCGTCAAAAACTTGGCTCAGCTGGAAGTCTCCAAGACTTTCTTAAAGGGAATCCTTCATTTGAAACCCCCAGTCAGGAGCCCTGCTCCTCCCTGGGATCTGAACTTCATTTTGGAAAAACTCACGCTGTCACTGTTTGAAACAGCAGCAAGTTGTGACATGCGCTACCTTTCATAGAAAGCACACTTCTTAGTTGCCATTACTTCAGCTCAAAGAATTTCCGAGCTTCAGGCCCTGATATGCAAGGAGCCTTATTTGATTTTTTCACAGAAACCGGGTGGCTCTGCGTACAAATCCTAAGTTCTTGCCTAAGGTGGTTTCAGAGCACACTTTAAATCAAACTCTTGAGTTGCCAGAGTATTACCCTGAGCATTCCAGTCTGGGTGAAGCAATCCTGCACACTCTAGATGTGCATAGGATTCCTCATTACTACCTGAATAGGATGAAGCCAGTCCGTAAAACTGACCAGTTGTTTCATTTGCACCCAAAAGAGGGGGCACTGTGATTTCAAAGCAGTGTTTGTCAAAGTGGTTGGCAAACTGCATCACCTTTTGTTATCAGAGGTATAACAAACCACTTCCGGGGGAGGTTAAGGGTCATTCAACAAGAGGCATGGCTGCTTCTCCTGCTTGTTTCAGGAATGTCTCAGCCACAGGTATTTGTGCAGCTGCCACTTGGAGTTCTGTCCACACTTTCACCAAACATTAGAGTTTGGACATTGCTTCTAGACGCAGAGCGGGCTTTGGCCTAGCTATTCTTTAGGGTCTCTTATCTTAAGTTCCCTGTTTACTGTAGACTTGTTCCTGCCTCCTGTGTCTTAGACTTGTCTGAATTTGACTGCTTGGGACTCTGTTCTGTTACTACCTACTGCAAGAGCCCTCTCGAAGTAAGATAGTATAGTTACGTAAGAACTTGCCGTAACAGTAGATCTTCGAGAGAGGCTCTTGCAGTAAGTACTGCTCCTCTTCTCCCCCCCCCACCGGTTTCATCATCTTTTTCTCCTGGCACAACCTTTTAGCTCCAGGAGCCCACTCCTGCTGTCGAACCTTTCTGGGTCTCCGGCGGGAGAACTGGATGGTGGGCGTAAGGACCACTCCCTATATAGTGGCACGCTGACGTTGATCAAGTGACACCGGGGGGGTGATCTTCTGCCAGGCACTGCTAGCTAGAAATTTTCCGTGTGGTCCTAGCGCCTGGCAGCTTAATCCTAAATGTTTGTACCTACTGCAAGAGCCTGTCTCGAAGATCTACTGTTACGGTAAGTTCTTACGTAAACTCTACTTTATTGTCAGTTCTTGTGCAACTGTTCTTTTCTAGGTTGTTGCCCCTGTAATGGCCTGGGTCGTGCCTGAGAACGGGCCTCTGGCTCTGTGTGATTACCCGGTTATCAAATAAATAAAATATCATATGTTGCAATAAGAGTGAACGTTACATGGTGACTTTCTGGGTTTTTCCCACAGATTGTAGTGCCACCGCTGCCTGGAAAAGCATTAAAGAGACAGCTACCGTTCCGAGGGGACGAAGGCATATTTGAAGACGCTTTCATCGAGGAAAGAAGACAAGGACTAGAACAATTCATTAACAAGTAAATGAGTTGATCTTTTTATTCGGGGGTAGGGTTCTGTTGTCCATTCCTCCTAGAGACTCAAGGTATCTGTCTAGTGTGGCCTCCGCTGTAGCACTATCACAGCTTGCCCTCTGTGTCGGGCCCAACCAGCAGCCACCCATTTAAGCTAAACAGGCAAGGAGTGGGCGGAGCCACTCTCTAGGGAGCCTTATAGAGTGTGTGGGTAGCAACCCCTGCCCAACCAGTGCCCTTTTTCTATCTTCTCCAAATCCATTGGAGGAAGTCGCACTACAGCATGCAAGGAGGCCCTCAATCCATCCTTCACCCCCAGTTAATGTACTTCCTTGTTGTGCCAGCTGATCTGAAACACTTTTGTGTTGTTTTTTGGGGGAGTTGACAGTGGGACAGTCACCCGTTATGGATGGAAGTGGCTCACTGCATGCATCTCTCCCAGCCTGTCGAGTGTCTCGGGGTTCAAGAGCAAACAAGTTTCTGGCCTGTTCATTTCCCCAGCTGCTGTACTTAACAGGTGTCTTTGGTTGTTATTTTTGTTTCTTTATTTATATCTTTTCAACAGCATAAACAGCACCTGTCTGCTTCTCCAAAGCAGGATTGTGTCCTGAAGTGGTTATGTCTGCAGCTGATGCCAGCGATATCGTTGATAATACTAAATGCAGATCCATTTCCTGTCTACCATTTAGCCCAGAACTAGCTATTGAAACTGCTGAACTGGGGTATGAGATGAACAATTCGACGGTTCAGACCCTTTGCTCGCTGACTCAGGAGGGTGGGTGGAGGAATTGCATTAATCACTGATTATTGTGATGGGAATACTGGCAATTGCTAGGTGGGATTAGGTCAGCTACTTCCATTCAGAGGACTATTAACATATGACAGAGCTTTCCTTCACCCTACTGTCCAGGTCCCAGGACCTCGGAATCTTTTCTCGGTCCCTGCTTGTCCTCGGGTCCTTCTCTTTTTTTCGGCTGGCTAACTCCATAGTACGGATCCCTGGACCTTTGAAATTTTTTTTTTAATTGATTTGTATTAAAATGGATCACTAATACAGTAGAACATACAAGACAAACAACTTCCCTTTTTACACAAAACACATTACAGAAACACAGATGACAGGGTAATACATTTTCACTGATGGAGCAGTAATTATCAGGAAGAGCGTTTGTTAAGTAAGTAAAAATTTATTTTTTAAGCGCTTTTCAAAGTCAAAGCGCTGTACAGTAATTAAATACATAAGACATACATGTAACATAAACAACAATAAAATACAGTTCCAATTTCATGTCAGTGCAATAACTACTCCCCATAGGCCTTTTGGGATAAATATGTTTTTAACTCTGATTTAAAGCTTTCGACGGTCAGGCAGCTTCGTATCCGATGAGGTAGAGAATTCCACAGGGTCAGGGCAGCATAAGAAAACGCTCGTGCCCCAGATGTTTTTAAACGAACCCTGGGAACCTCCAGCAATCCCTCGGTGGATCTGAGTGAGCGGGAGGGATGGTAGGGAACAAGTAGATCTTGCAGATATTGCGGTCCCTGTTCGTGAGGGCTTTATGGGTCAGTAAACAGACCTTAAAGGTGATCCGCCACTGAACCGGCAGCCAGTACAGTTTGCGCCTGTGCGTATATGATTCCTAATTGATGTCCTGTCAAAGCCTGGCTGCAGCGTTTCTGCACCAGCTGCAAGCGGCGGATATCAACCCCGCAACCCTAGGTACAGGGCATTGCAGTAATCAAGGCGAGAAGTAACAAAGGCGTGGACTAATGTCGGGAGGTTAGCCGGAGGAACAAGGTGTTTCACCCGAGCGATATTCCTCAGATGGTAAAAAGAGGATTTGACGGCAGATGACACCTGAAATTTTAGCGTCAGACTATCGTCAATGATAACACCCAGGTTACGCACCCGGTCTGAGGTCGAGAGCTGGGCTCCATCGATCCATATGCCCGAAGGAAGACCAGCCCTACAGCCCGCCTCTCGATGACCTGAGTTCACCACCAACACCTCAGTCTTATCCGGTTTAACCTTAGCCAGCTGGCACTCATCCAATCACTGATCTCAGATAGACAGTTAAGTCAAGTCTAGAGACCGCATCTACTTGCCCGGGACTAAAGGACAAATATAGCTGGGTGTCATCTGCATAGCAGTGAAAACCTTCGAACCTTGTCGAACCTTGGGAGAGAGTACAGGTTAAATGGTTGGAGGGAACAGAACCAGGGATCTTGTCTACGAAGCTCCTGATCCTGGAATCTTTTCTCTATCCCTGCCAGTCTTTGGGCCCTTCTTATTTTCCAGCAGACTCCTAACATCGCATGCCACTGTCCAGACGGGCTGCGTCCCTGCAGGGTAACCACAGTGGTAGGGTCCCAGGAGTGTCAGCAGCTGTCCTTGAGACGTTGGGAAGGTTTTTTTACCCAGTATTTTGTCAGAACTCTACCTGTGGTTCCTTTTCTCAGCCAATGTTTGCATTGCAAGCAGCAGTCTCCACTGTTACTGGACTGTGAACCCTATTCGTTGTGCCTTTTCACAGCCTGTGTTTGCATCGCAAGCACTAGTCACCCCTGTTACTAAAGGGTAAACCCTGCCCATGGTGCATTTTCACAGTCTGCGTCTGCATCACAAGCACCAGTCTCCGATGTTACTGGAGAATGAACCCTGTCCATGGTGCCTTTTCACAGCCTGCGTCTGCATCCCAAGCACCAGTCTCCCCTTTTACTGGCGGGTGAACTCTACTCATGGTGCCTTTTCACAGCCAGCGTCTGCATCACAAGAACCAATCTCCTCCCTTACTAGAGGGTGAACCGTACCCCTGGTGCCTTTTCACAGCCACTGTCTGCATCGCAAGCTCCAATCTCCCCAGTTACTGAAGCGTAAACTCTTCCTGTGGTGCCTTTTCACTGCCTGCATCTGCATCACAAGCACCAGTTTCCTCTGTTACTGGAGAGTGAACCCTACCTGTGGTGCCTTTTCACAGCCTACGTCTGGATCACAAGCAACCAGTCTCCTCTGTTACTAAAGGGTAAACCCTACCAATGGTGCCTTTCAAACCCCCAGGAAATCTTACTGCATTCTGACAAATGCAGTATGGTCTCACCATAGGACTGCCCCAGAGCCAAAATGGTTACTAGAACCTATGCAAATAGTGGGATGTTACACTCGAGCTCCATTTTCAAATCATTGTCCCTGGTTGCACTTCCTGCAACCGTCAGTCTTTACTCCGCTTGCCTCAGTAAGACGTCTCCGGAGAGCTCTCCGTTGCATCTTGAAGATTTTTTTATTTTATCTCAGTTTAAGTTCTGTTATTTCGATTTTGAAGCACTGTCCTTGGTTCACAGGTAGACTTAGTCTAGAGTAGAGTGAATTTTGGTACATTTCTTCAGTTCCTTCTCGTTTCTTCCAACTGGGAAGGAACCGATATTATTTACTTCTGCACTTGGTTTTAATTGAATAGTTTACCGTCTGGAAAGGTGGTTTACATTATTTACTAAACCTTAGAACTTTTTACTGGGGTAACTCTCGGTTTCTTTCAGTTCTAACTGACTGATAAATGTCACAGACCAAGAAATGAATGGGCTCCACAGGTTTCCAACATTGTACAGAGTGTGGGGAACTGTTCGCTAAAGCAGATCCTCATTTAATTTGTGTGTTTTGTCTGGGGTTTGACCACCTCAAGGAGGACTGTGCAATTTGTAAAAACTTCCCTCGGTCAGCGCTTGAGAGGAGACTTAAATGACTGCAGGAGAAGATGTCAGAGAGCTGCTGAACCAGCTTTAAACAAACCGGCTACTAGCCAAAAAGAACCGGAGGAACAGCCCTCTCGCAAGGGTGACTGTTCCTCGGCTAAGAAAAGACCTGCTGAACCTGCTGCTAACCCGGTTACCGCAGGGAAAAGAAAGAAGAAAATCATAATGGGGTTGAACCGCAACTGGAGGCATTGGTTCCAACCGCTGAGGAAATAGCCAACGCTATTAAAATTTTTCAGGTGCTCCAACCGAGTACCCAGGTTCCACTTGAGATGTAACATTACTAGGCACCTCAGGCTATACTCAGTTCCCGGTTCCTTGGAACCTGAGGGAGAGACTTTTGCTGAGGAGTACAATGACTATGATGATGACTATGTGGAACCGATTGAACCAGATATTTCTCCTGACCCTCACCATCCTGATTCCCCTAACAAGGGAACTGAGGACTACACTTCACATTTCCGGTTTATCAAACAAGTAGCCCAATCCCTGGACCTTCCTACTCGGCAATCCACTGATGAGGAGGAAGAACAGGACTATAGGGAGATAATGTATATCCCAGTCTCGGAGAGTTTTACTGCCCGTCCATAAATCCTTGAAAAGCAAGTAAACTCCTGCAGACCCCAACTTCTATACCACTAGTTGCTAGAAAAGTGGATAAGAAATACTGGGTGGCTAACAGTGGAGCAGAGTTTCTTTCTGGACACCCTAGCCATGAGAGTGGTGCAGGCTGCAGCCTGTGATAAGGCAGACATATCTTTGGCATCCCACCCTCCAGATTAGGATTCCAGGAAGATGGATTCCATTGCTGAGAAGCTGGGAATTTAAACTAGGACTAGTCTGGTTCAGAGATGAGCTCTGGGAGCTGGCTGGGCAGCACAAGGTTTGGGGGAACACACCACTGCTCTGAGTCTGGGAAGGTATGGCGCACAATGTTCTGTCACATGGGGAACACATTGTGATGAGCTTTGTCTCACAGTGGGTTCACATGCATGTCATGGCCTGATGGTGTTATGTAGTATGTCAGGGGAAGCAGGTTGGCATGAAAAATGAGTGTTGCAATATCTCCTATTCTGTTTGTTCCATTTCCAAAGGGACCTGTATGAATGAGGATACAATTTTATGGAAAATATATACATACGGTATGTGTATGTGTGTGTGTGTGTGTGTGTGTGTATGTGTATATATATATATATATATATATATATATATATATACACACACACTGTATATATTAACTCTCAACAAAGAAACTCTTACTGCTGCTGCTCTTGGCCCTTTTAAGAGACAACTCCGACTTTATCTCATTCCAACTAGTTGTCGTGACTGCCTGCCTCATCAGGGGCCCACTGCTCACTGCCCTACACTTCAGTCTTGACAGCTACTCTCCCACCTTGCCCCTCCTACCTGCTCTACCCTTTGCCCCCTCCTTTCCTCCCCAGGCATTTCTGACTTTTATCCCTCCCTCCCTCCCTTTAGAGCTCTTTTACCCCACCCTCTACCCTCGGACAATGGCCTTCCTGCCTGCATACCCCCTTCCCTCTCACCTGCAGTGCTTATTTCTAAGATTGCCCTTAGCTGGTATGTTATGCTGCCTAACATTTGGCACATTTTGAATTGCTGGAATTTCCTAAACCTTAGTCTCTTACTTATTGTTATTGTGTAACTATGTATTATTATGTTGACCTTTGTATGTATGTATACCCTGCTCAAAGGTATTTGTAATCCTAGATTTCAATAAAATAAAAATAAAAAAATGTGTATGTATTTAGGGAGGCAGTATAGTGCAGTGGTTTAAGGCTCTGAGCTGCAAATCTGGTGACATCCAGCATCACAGACATGGGTTTGAATCCCACAACTTCCACTTGCATACTGTGTGACGCTGAGCAAGTCACTTAACTTCTCTGTGCTCCCAGGTTGCACCTGTAAAAAAGCTTTCAGCTTAGTGTGTCTCACCTGGTTAAATAACTAAATAATATATGTACACACACACATTTGTATGTATGTTCTAGATTGCATATAAATATATAAGTGATGCACAGTGGGACCTCATGAGTGGTGTAGATGGCACATATAAATAAATATATGTGATACACAGTGGGGACCTCATGAGTGATATAGACAGCATGAGTGTAGAAATACCTTATTTATCACATAAGGTCCCCTCTGCATATTTCATTTATGCAATAGGGTAGGACCTTAAGGGATAGATTTTTTGTTTGCTTTTTTAGGCATACAATTATTTCTTTAAGTGTTATTTTTTTGAACTAGTGATCTTACTTCGAGAGGGCTCTTGCAGTAGGTAATTACATATAGGACTGACGGCGGCAGGACCCCACGGAAAAATTTCTAGCTAGCAGTCCCTGGCGAGGGACTGCCCCAACGTCAGGTGACTGGCGTCGGGAGACGTCGGTATAAAGGGGTGGTCCCGGACGCTTGCCTTCCAGTTCTTTCCCGTTAGCTTGTGCAGCGCCTCACGGAAAAGTTTGTGCTTCGTCAGCCCTACCTTCGTCGTTTTTTTACCGAAAAATCTTTATTTTTTCGACTAACGTCAGTGTATGTCGTCCCCTACACCCTCCGAGCACAAGAATAAGTGCAGTTTGTGCGGCGCCCAACTACCGCAGAAGGACGGCCACTCCCTGTGCCTGTTCTGCCTAGGCCCCGATCACCCGGTCAAGAAGTGCCAGCACTGCCTCAGTTTCAACGCTGCTACCCGGAAAAGGCGGCAGCAATCCTTGGAAGCCCATATTCTAAATAAGAAAATGAGTTCTATGGAGAAGGAGCTCAAAAAACAGAGGCAGGCATCCACTTCCCCCGAAGGCCATCGGAAGAAGGAGAGGCACCAGGACAAGGGCTTCTCCACCGCGTCTCCCTCGGGAGTTGCGGGGATGCAGGTAACATCCCTTCCAGGGGATCGCTCCTCGACAGCCGCCTCGGAGGTTTCCGAGGGGGCATTGGCCCGCCCGTCTGGCTCGCGCTCGGGCCTTGCAGGCGCCTTCGGGCAGTTGGAGGCCTCCACCCCTGGTTTGGCTGCAGGCTCGCTGCCTACCACTGTGGGTGACTCCAGTAAGCTGGGCGTCTGCTCCTCTGATGTCCGCCCGGAGAGGGCTGGTAAGGCGTCCGACCCTCCGGGGTGACACGCGGCCTCCTCTCCACCGGACCAGGCCAGTCACGCTACTCGGCCTGCCTCCGGTGATGGCTGTCGTAAGTCGGACGTCGGCTCCTCCGGCACCCGCCAAGAGCTCGACATTAAGCCTCCGTCCAGCTCGTCCGACTGACGAAGAACCGGCGGCCCCCACACATCGCGTAACGGTTCCCGCAGCCTTGCTGCCGTCTGAGAACCAGTCTCTAACCCGACCCCGGGGACTTTTCCCCTCCGTCCCTGGGTGAAGCTGGGGATCTTTTGCCTCAGTCAGTCCTTCCTCCACCTGGAGCGCCAGACCTGACGTCGGCTCCCCGGACGTCGGTACCTCCCGCGCCAGGGCCTCCACCGTCGGCATTACCGACTACGGGAGACATTTTGCTCCCATCGAGCCCTCCAGGCTCTCCACTATGGACCCGCCCGTAAGGCCTCCGGCGGGCCGCGCGCCCGGAGCCCCCTCCGGCTCCGGGTATCCTCCGTCTTACTGGGCGCGGTGTACCGGGACGCGGTATCGGCGCCACAGTGCCGACACTGGGCTTCCTGACGCCGCAGTACTCAACGCCACAATACCCGACGCCGGGCTACCCACAGCCGGGTTTTGGATATGCTCCATATGGTTATAACCCGTATCCTTATCCTCCACCGCCCTCGCGGCTGCTGGTGGACCTGCAGGACACTCTGGCCTCCTGGTGGGCTGAGGCCAAGGCTCAGCTCACCAAAGAGGTCGAGAGTCGCCTTCCGGCGACTGTGCTGTCCCAGGTTCCCCTACGCCCGAGGCGGCACACTCCCTCACCACCTCCGGATTCCAGGGTTCTTCCGTCTGGATCCAGAGAAGGGCATGACACGCTTCCCCAGGGACTTCCCAAGGGGTCCGTTCATCCCCCAGGTTGGGAAAGGGAGGCTTTCTCTTCTTCTTCCTCCTCTTCACTCTGACTCCTCGGACGCTTCCAATGGCTGTTCTGAGAGAGAAGACGAGCCTCGCTGTCCGTCAAAGCCCAGGCCAAGGACTCCTCCGAAGTCTCCTCCGGAGGATCCTTTTACGGAGTTGCTTAGGAAAATCCAGGAAGTTCATCAATGGCACTCCCTGGAACCAGATCCTCAGCGTCTGAAACTCACTGAACATCTGGATCTGCCCGTGACGGCTCCTACCTTGGTGCCACCCTGGATAGAGCCTCACGCTGACCTTGTTACCACAATATGGAAACAGCCGTCGGCCTTAGCCCCACTTCCTAGGAAGTCGAACCGGCTATATCAGGCTCCAGAGGGTGTTGATTTTCTGGATTCTCACTCTCGTGCCGACTCGGTCATGATTAGCGCCGCTCACGGCCGGTCGGCGAACCCTAAACGTCTTAGCTCATCACCTCCTGATGAGGAATCTCCCCTTCTGGACCAGTATGGGAGAAAGATTTATGCTTCCTCCACGCTGGGGATCAGGGCCCTGAACTATGTCGGCCACATGGGGGGCTGCCAGAAGGCCATCCTGACTCAGGCGGAAGCCAAACTGGACTCCGTGCCTGACTCCCCAGAGTCAAGCAGGAGTTGGCTGGTCTAAATCCGCTCTGCTCGTTGACCAGATCTGACACATGCTAAATGTGACATACGATGCAGTGGACACTGCTGAGCGAAGCTCAGCTTTCGCTATAGGCTCACGGCGCATGCTTGGCTCAGCGTGTCAGGTTTGGTCCGAGGTGCAATCTGCTATCCAGGAAGCACCCTTCTGGGGGTCAGTGTTTTCGGGGTGTGTCAAGGACATCATCAACGATTTGCAAGAGAAAGGGGACGGCTCTGAAGTCAGTTGATTCCATGTACCGTCCCCATCAGCAGCGGCGCCGTCCCTTTCGCAGACTGAATTGGCCAAAGGCGAAACCCCAGGGAAGGCGGGCTACAAACGCTGGCCCCGCAGCTGCCAAGCCCGCCCAAAAAGCAGCGGTGCTTCTAGCCGAAAGCGTGCCTGCCACCTTCACCTGACTCCTTTCTCTTCCCACTGCCTCCGGACTCCCCGGAGGAACTGGTAGGAGGGAGGTTTTCCCTCCACCTTCCGGGATGGGAGAGGATAACCACAGATTCTTGGGTGCTCCAGCTCATAGCAGAAGGACACTCCATAGAGTTTCTTCAGAAACCACCCCGCCACCCCCCTCTGAAGTCGTCGTATTCAAGGGAACATCTTCTCTTGGTCCTGGAGGAAATCTCTGCTCTTCTGATGAAGCAAGCGATAGAGCCTGTCCCCCTTCATCTATAAGGGATGGGTTACTATTCCCATTTCTTCCTGGTCCTAAAGAAGACAGGAGATCTCAGACCAGTTTTGGATCTCGGTTCCCTGAATCTTTACGTAGAGTACAAAAGGTTCAGGATGCTCTTTGCAGAGCCTTCTGCCCCTCCTCCGGCGGGTCAATGGCTTTGTGCTCTGGATATGCAGGATGCCATCTGCACATTCCCATTAGCCCATCTCGCCATAAATACCTTCATTTTGCGTTCAGGGGACCACTACCAGTTCAAGCGCTCTCGTTTGGTCTATCCTCGGCCCTAGTATTTACCAAATGCCTGGCAGTGGTGGCAGCCCACCTGCATACCAAGGGAGTGCAGGTTTTCCTGTGCCTGCCACTAAAAGAACTATTGCCAGGTGGATTGTTTCTTGTATACAGTTTTGTTATGACAAGTTGGGTAGAACACCCCCTTCAGGCCTGAGGGCTCACTCGACTAGGGGTACAGCTGCTTCTCTAGCTGCGGCCAGAGATGTACCTTTGTTAGAGATCTGTAAAGCAGCCACCTGAAAAACAGTACATATTTTCACCAAGCATTATTCCCTGGACATCCAGGCTGGGAGTGATGCTAGGTTTGGCACAGCAGTACTGCAGAGCCTCTTCCCAAAGTAGGTTCTGTATTCCCTCCTCCATAGGGAACTGCTTGGTAGTCTGCATTATGTCTGAATACAGCAAGACTTCATATTTTATGAAGAAAAATTACTCACCATAGTAATGTTGTTTTTTCTGATGGAGTCTTGCTGTATTCAGACCTACCCCCCTGCCTCCCCTCTCAGAATCTGGGTTTTGGGAAGTGGGCTGGCAGGTAGTGTTGCACATCAGGGGTGTACCTTGTACCTTCCCTCTTGGCGGGGGTAGATGTTATTTTTCTGGTGTTTTATACTTAAATATTGTCACTACCTTTCCTTCTTGGGTTCTCGACTTGAGTCTTTTTGGTCCAAAAAGAATCTTTTGCCCTTTGGCTATATGTTTGAACAATTTCCATACTATAGTATATTAGTTAGTTTGCTCGTAAGAATCTGACAGTTACACTGGGAAGTACCACAGACAGAGGTTTGAAAACTGAGCTCGAGCTCAACATTCTATGCTTCTGCATAGAGTTAACTCTTTCCTCCCCGGGGCAGTTCAAGTGCTGGGGCTAACTGCATTATGTCTGAATGCAGCAAGACTCCATTAGAAGAAACAACATTACTATGGTGAGTAATTTTTTCTTGTCGGACTTCAACCTTTCTGAAAAGGTTTTGGAGGTCCTTAAAGTTTCCAGGAAACCAGCAACAAGGAAAACCAAGTTTTTCCCTGTGGTGTCCACCTGAGCAGCTCAGCTTTTACAAGCGGACCTGCCCACTGCCCTGGACTGCCTGGTCCACCTTCAATCCCTACATCTTAGACCCTCCGCCCTAAAGGTGCATCTGTCAACAGTGTCCACCCATGTTTCAGCAGGTAAAGGGAAAACAGTGGCTTCACACCCCATTTTCAAAAAATTATTTAAAGTGAGTTTCATAGCCCAATACCTTATAGCAGCATGAGCTCACAGTCATTACTTTTAGTAGGGGAAGGGATTGTAACTGGTGCCTAACCCATGTCCAGCCAATCCCTTCCAACTTCCTGATGAGCCCGCTCCGCCCCTGAGCTCTCAGAATTTGTGGCGTGGTGGAGAACTCCATAAAGTTCTATGGGGGATGTCTTAAATATCGGATTTTAGTCATTTTAAACACTCCTAGAGGATAATTAAAGCAGTCGCTTAACTAGTAGGGTCTCTACTAGTTAAGCAACTGCCTTAATTTTCCTCTAGAGTGTTTGAAATTACTAAAATACGGTATTTAAAACAGCCCCCTAGACTTACATGGGGCTCTCCCTGGCCACATGTCACAAATTCTGAGTGCAGGGGCGGTGTGGGCTCATCAGGAAGTTGCAAGGAATCGGCTGGCCTTGAGTTTGGTGCCAGTTACGATCCCTTCCTGTACCAAAACTACTGACTTAATTTAACATTTTTGTAGCAGTGTGCTTATGGCAATATAAGGTATTGGGCTATGAAGTCCAGTACCTTATATCGGAAATTTCCTTTTAAGGGCTTAAATCTACTTCTATCCCCCTGTTAGGGACCCAGTCCCACCGCGGGATCTGAACCTGTGCATTGCCAAGTTCATGGAGCCTCCTTTCGAGCCCATGGCTACTGCTGATTTAAAATATGTTACGTGGAAAACAGTTTTTCTGGTGGCCATGACTTCTTCCAAAAGGGTGTGTGAGCTGAAAGCTCTCTTCACAGACCCAAATTACATTTCCCAAAGAGATAAGGTAGTCTTAAGGAAAAACTGAACATTTTCTCCATAAAGCAGTGCCCGACTTTCAACTGAACCAGTCCATTGCCCTTCCAGTGTTCTTTACAGCACAGTCCAGCTCTGGAGAACAAAAGCTCCATAGTCTGGATGTTAAGAGAGCACTCTGCTACTACCTGGACTGTACAGAGGAGGTCAGGTCCTCGTCTTCTCAGTTATTTGTCACATATGGCGAAGTTGGCAAATGCAGGCCAGCATCTAAGAAATCAGTTGCTCACTGGATTGTCTCTTGCATACATGTCTGTTAGAGCAAGGCTGGCAAGCTGCCACCTCAAAGCCTCAGGGCACACTCCCCATGTTGCTCTTCTGCCTCTGTGGCAGCTGCAAGGGACATCCCCTTGTAGGAAATTTGTAGAACAGCTACCTGGAAAACAGTGCACACCTGCACAAAGCACTGTTGTATGGATGTACAGTCCAGAAGGGATACCAGTTTTGCACTGCTGTTTTGCAGAACCTTTTCCCAAAATAGGTTCTGTACCCAGCCTGTCAAGATACTGCTATGGAATCTGCACTTGTAGCTTGCTTTGCAACCTGTCAAGGTTCTGCTATGGAGTCTGCACTTGTAGCTTGCTTTGCAGCCTGTCAAGGTTCTGCTATGGGGTCTGCACTTGTAGCTTGCTTTGCAGCCTGTCAAGGTTCTGCTATGGAGTCTGCACTTGTAGCTTGCTTTGCAGCCTGTCAAGGTACTGCTGTGGGGTCTGCACTGGTAGCTTGCTTTGCAGCCTGTCCAGGTTCTGCTATGGGGTCTGCACTTGTAGCTTGCTTTGTGCTGGGCACTGCAGGCCTTATGTGAAGCAACAGGTTTATTTGATGTGGCTTCTCATCATTAGTGTGAAGCAGCAGTCACCCATAGCTTGGCCTTGGCTGCTGAGGGGTGGAAATGGGGAAAAGTATGGGCATTAGGGGGTTGTGTTGTAGGGGTGCACATTACCCATATGTATTAACTACCCATTGACTATGTAGGAGCTAACAGGAAAGGAAATTACAATAAGTATGAAGAAATTTCTTCTGCTTTGTAGTCTGCAATGGTTAAGCATAGTGAGGTTATTTCTGGGTTTTGAAGAAAAAAATACTCACTGTGGTAATGCTGTTTCTTCCAAAGAATCTTTCACTGTGCTTAACAAACCCACCCTACCCTCCTTCCAGAACCTGGAAGAGGTTCTCCAAGAATCAGTTATTTTATTTTGCTTCAGCATTACTAGTTGCATTGTTTTAGAATTGATACTCGGTGATCTAGTTTGTAAAAGTTTGGTCTGCCATGCTTATGAACCCACAGGGACTCAATTTTTTTTATCCATTCCTTTTCCTTTTTTTTTTTTTAATAGACTTATCTAATTTAGTGGTCACTGCTTCCCAGGCTACAGAAATAAATCTAACATTAGAGGGTAGAGTGGAGCGTGAGCACAAATCAAATTAGAATTTCATTCTAAGATTCCATAATTAGGATACAATTGTACTCTTCAGGGCATCTCAAACCAGCAGACTGATTTGCAGTGGTTAAGCATAGTGTGGGATCCCTTGGAAGAAACATTATTACGGTGAGTAATTTCTTTCTTCATTGCTATGCAGACAGTCACTATAGGGAAGGACGGAGGGTAATAGGCCAAAACTGGTAATAGGAGTATTTTTATTATACTGCAGAGTGCCCAAACGTGCATTAAACACTTAAAAACAGTAAGTAGGTCAGAGAGCCCTGAGAAAGAGCAATGTGCAAAACTTTTGGTATAAAAAGGGATTTAAACAAGGTATGGGGGAACACAGACAAAAGAGGAACACAGAAACACCTTATCAGGGGTAAGTGTACAAAATTATTTCCAGGTAGCACAGGGAGAATAGGCTGTGCGAATGCTGCGAGTGGCTATGGGATGGCAAATTTCAGACACACTTTCTGGGAGATTGCGGTACTGCCCCATCTGCATGCACCTCTCTTGGTTGAGGGAGGAAGTTGCTAGACTGCAGGCAGAGTGGGTTAGGATGTGGGGGACCTCTTTCCCCATCCAGGGGCCACAATGTCTGCTATGTTACCTCAGAGGATGCTAGGGAGGAGGAACATCTGGACTATGGTGTGCTCTAGAAGGGTGGGAGGGATAGTGGGTTAGACGCACATGGTACCACTACACAGTTTCTACATCACTCTGGCGGGTGGGACTACCAGGAGGAAGCATACGTGGTAGTGGCCAAGGAGGATGGGGGTCCTCTGTAGCGGAGACCCCCAAGGAGGGTGGAAGAGGACCCCAGAGGAAAAGAAAGCAATTTCTGGTGGGGGACTCTATTGTGAGGGGGTAGATATGGGAATAGGAAGGGGCAGGAGAGGGAGGTTAGGTGCCTATACGGTGCCATGGTCCTGAGGGATAGGAAGCAGATCCTGAGGACTGCTAGGGCAGCAGGAACTGGATGTCATTGCCCACCTGGGGACTAATGACCTGGCTAGGGACAGGGGTGAGATAGTGAAGGGGGGAGTTGAAATGGGGTCTTGGGTGGTGTGCTCAGTGACTTTCGATAAGGTGCTGCCTGTCGACTACGGGGATCTGCACCAGGAGTTTCAGCTCATGGTTGAAGGAATGGTTCAGAGAGGAAGGCTTCAACCACATTGGGGACTGGGAATCCACCTGGAGGGATACGGGCCTGTACAGCGGTGATGGCCTGCATTCATCCAGGAGGGGAACCGTAGTTCTCAGTGGGCGGTTTAAATGTTACTTTGATGAACATTTAAAGTAGCCAAGGGGTGTGGTGGAAGAAGTCAGAGAAGCAGAAAGTGTCCTCAACAGGCTGAAGTAGAGAAGGAGCACCCAGGGAGAGAACTTCGGCAAATTAATAAAGGAAGCAGGGTGGTAGAAATGAAGGGGATGAGAATGAGAGCATTAAACAGAGAGGGGGGGAAGGAGGGAGGGTAAAAAGAGAGGATTAACAAGCAGAGTGGTAAAATCTGTAAGGCCATGTGTATGAATGCTTGAAGTCTAGAAAATAAGATTCCCAACCTAGAGGCCATGATAGCAGAGGCCAGCCTGGATAACTGTGGTCATTGGAGTCATGGTGTGCTGAAAACTGTTCCTGGGACATGGCCATACCAGGCTACACTCTATTCAGGAAGGACCGGCTGGGAGGGAAGGGAGTGTGTGGTGCTTTTATGGTAGGGAAAGCATAAAGGCTACAGAGATGCAGGAGACTGGGCGGGGGCACACAGGTACTGTGGGTCACCCTGGAGACAGGGAACAAAGCCACTATTCACGCTGGTGTGATCTACAGACCTCTAGCATGGGGAGGAGTTAGTTACGGTACTGGTGGAAGCCATTGGCAAGATGGCAAAAAAGGGGGAGGTACTGCAGGTGGGGCACATCAGTCTGCCGGATGTAGATTGGAGCCTCCAGTTTCAGCTAGGAAACAGGGACATTCTAGACTCCTTGCAGGGGGCGTTCCTCAGGCACCTAGTCAGTGAACCCACTCATGATGGTGTAGTACTGGAGCTTGTGCTCACCAACTGGGGCAGTGTTGCAGATGTCAAGGTGGAAAGCCACCTAGGTGCCAGCAGTTGCTGTACAGTGTGGTTCAATATAAGGGCTGCTGCAAATACATAGATACATAGACAGTGTCGGCAGATAAGGGCCTATGGCCCACCCAGTCTGCCCATTTGAGCTTGTAAGTTCAGTTTATTTTCCTAGAAGTCTATTGCCCCTTATCCCTGACCTCCAGAATTCCTTTATGTCTATCCCATGCATTCTTAAATCCTGTGATTGTTTCAGCCCCCACCACTTCCTCTGGCAGGGTGTTCCACTTGTCCACCACCCATTCTGTGAAGAAATTCTTTCTCATGTTTCCTCTGAATCGTCCTCCTCCAACTTCATCCCATGCCCTCTAGTCCTGGAACATCTTTTTCGCTTAAAAATAGTATTTTCCTGCACCCTGTCCCTCCCTGTAAGATACTTGTATGTCTCTATCATATCCCCTCTCCTCCAGGGAGTACATGTTCAGTTCCTTCAACCTGTCTTCATAGGACTTGTGATGCAATCCATGCACCATCTTTGTTGCCCTCCTCTGAACCTTCTCTACCCTGTCTATGTCCTTACGTAGGTATGGTCTCCAGAACTGTACACTGCACTCCAGGTGGGGCCTCACTGGTGTCTTGTATAGCGGAATTATGACCTCCCTTTTCCTGCTGGTGATGCCCCTGCCTATGCATCTCAGCATCCTATTTGCTTTACCTGCTGCCTTGTCACACTGTTTCCCTACCTTGAGGTCATCAGAGATGACAACCCCAAGATCCCTTTCCTGCTTGGTGCATGCTATATCCTCATACCCAACTGATATATTGTGCCAGGGTTTTTGTGCCCCATATGCATTATCTTGCACTTCTTTGCATTGAATTTCAACTGCCAAACCCTGACCATTCTTCAAGTTTCTGCAGGTCCTTCTCATTCTGTCTACACCCTCTGGTGTGTCTACTCTGTTACAGAGCTTTGTGTCATCAGCGAACAGTGAAATTCTGCCTTCTAGGTCCTCGCAATGTCACTGATGAAGATGTTGAATAGGACGGTCCCAGCACTGATCCCTGTGGTACCCCACTGGTCACTCTTCCCTCTGTGGAGTGACAGCCATTTACCACCACCCTCTGTGTCCTGCCACCCAGCCAGTTACCTACCCACCACACTACTGTCCTGCCCACACCCATATTCCTCAGTTTGTGTAATAGTCTTCTATGTGGCACAGTGTCAAAGGCCTTGCTGAAGTCCAGATAGGCCATGTTCACTGCCCTCCCCTGATCCACCTCCCTAGTCACCCAGTCAAAAAATTCAACGAGGTTGGTCTGACATGACCTCCCCCTGGTGAAACCATGCTGCCTTGGGTCCTGTAGTCCATTGACGACCAGATGTTCCACCAATCTCTCCTTCAGTAGTGCTTCCATGATCTTCCCCACTACCGAGGTGAGGCTGACTGGTCTGTAGTTCCCTGCTTCCTCTTTGTTCCCACTTTTGTATAAGGGGACTACATCTGCTGTCCTCCAGTCTTTGGGTACCTCCCCTGTTTCTAGTGATCGGCTAAACAGGATAGCCAGAGGTTCAGCCACCACCTCTCTTAGTTCTTGAAGGACCCTGGGGTGCACCCCATCTGGCTCCATTGCTTTATCAACTCTTATTACTTCCAGTTCCTTCAGGACCCTTTCTCGTTTAAAGGGACTTGTGTCCATTTCTGCACCATTCTCACCCCTTGTACTCCCTTCAGACCCATTACCCTCCTCTTCCTCAGTAAAGACTGAGCAGAAATACCTGTTCAAAATGTCAGCTTTACTGTTGTCATCCTCCAGCCCCCATCCTCCCCTTCAGTCTCACTATCCCTCCCTTTGTCTTTCTTTTTTCACTTATGTCTGTAAAGGTTTTGTTCCTCTAACCACTGATTTTGCAATATGTTCTTCTGTCTGAGCTTTGGCTTCCCTTACTGACCTCCCAGCCTTCCTTTGCTTCTCCTGGTACTTCTCCCTATCCCCTTCTGCCTGTGTCTTTTTGTATTGCCTGAATGCAATCTTTTTGGCTTTCACTTTCTTTGCTACCTCTTTGGAAAACCATAATGGTCTCCTCTTCCTTTTCCTCTTAACCTGCTTAATGCATAATTCTGTTGTTCTTGTAATCCCCATTTTAAATACTGCCCACTGTTCCTCAACCCCTGATTCCTGTCCCATTCCCCTTAATGCCTCTTTCAAGTATCTCCCCATTTTCCCAAAGTCTGCCCCCTAAAATCCAGGATCGTGTTTTTTGTGTGGTTTGGTTCTGCCTTTCTGTGATTTCAAACCACAATGACTGGTGGTCACTGTTTCCCAGGTGCTCCCCACTGTTACCCCATCACACTGTCCCTGTTTGTGAGCACAAGGTCCAGTATTGCCTTCTGCGAGTTGGTTCCATGACCAGTTGCTTGAGGAAGGCACCCTGAAGGAGTCCAGGATAAATCTGTTCCTAGTTGATGCTGCTGCTGGGATGCTCCAGTCCCGTCTCTGAATATTGAAGTCTCCAACCAGTACTACCTCACCCTTGTCTGCCATCCTTTGGATGGCTAGCATCAACTCCCTATCTGTTTCTTCCTCCTGGGCTGGTGGTCTGTAGACCACACCTGAAGCGGATGGCTGTCCCCATTTTCCTTTCCAGCTTAACCCACAGTATCTCTCCCCATTTTGTTCCTCCTGGATCTCTGTGGCCCTTATGTCATTTTTCACATACAGTGCCACTCCTCCTCCCTTCCTGCCTGCTCTGTCTCTTCTGAATATGTTGTAGCCAGGTATGGTCATCTCCCAGTCGTGGTTATCATTACACCAGGTTTCAGTGATGGCCACAATGTCCAGGTCTGACTGTACCATGACAGCCTCCAGATCTTCCATCTTGTTGCTAAGGCTCCTGGCATTTGCACACATGGCTTTCCATGATTTGACCTCCCTAGACATAGAAACATAGAAGTTGACGGCAGATAAGGACCGCAAGGCCCATCCAGTCTGCCCATTTTTTTTCTACCTTATAAATGTGCCATCGGCCTTTGCTCTGTCAGTGACCCATCTATTCATAGTCATTTGTATTGCTCCTTATGCCTATCCCATGCCTGTTTGAAGCCCTGCACTGTATTCATAGCCACCACTTCTTGTGGTGTCATTCCATGCATCTACCACCCTTTCTGTGAAAAGAATTTCCATTCCCCCTTAATCGGCCTCTCTAATCTCTCATGCTGTGTCCTTGTCCTGCTATTTTTCTTATATTTAAACATATTAGACTCTTTCACCTTGTTTATGCCCTTAAGGTGTTTAAATGTCTCGATCATATCACCTCTCTCCCTCCTTTGCTCAAGGGTATACATATTGAGCTCCGTTAATCTGTCCTCATATATGTCTTCTGATGCAGTCCCTGCACCATTTGGTTGCCTTCTGGACTGCCTCAATTTGGTTAATGTCCTTGTGAGAGGTGTGGCCTCCAATACTGCTTGCGCAGTACTCCAGATGGGCCTAACCAATGTCTTGTACAGAGGGGATTATTACCTCCCTCTTCGACTTCCTTGATACCCCTACTAATACACCCTAACACCCCCTAGCCTTACCTACTGCTTTAGAGGTCTGCTTGATGATTTTAGGTCATCAGTGATGATGATGCCTAAGTCTCTTTCTTCCTTTGTGACTGCTAGCAACTCCCTCCCAGCCTATAAGTGGCTTCAGGGTTTTCTCTTCCCTATGTGCATGATTTTGCACTTCTTTGCATTAAATCCCAGTTGCCACTCTTCTGACCATTTTGCTAGTTTATCCAGATCTCTTCTCATGCCCACCCCATCTGGATCATCTACTCTGTTGCAGATCTTGGTGTCATCTGCAAACAGACAAGCCTTACCTCTAGTCCATCTGCGAGGTCACTAATGAAGATGTTGAATAGGACTGGCCCCAGGACTGATCCCTGAGGTACCCCACTTGTGACTTGCATCTCTTCTGACTGTATACCATTTACCACCACTCTCTGTTTTCTGCCAGTCAACCAGTTTGCCACCCAGTTGACCAACTTCTGACCCACCCCGAGCCTACTGTTTCACTGTTCTACTCCAGCCCCTTCCTTGGTTGTCATTTATCCCTGGTTCTGCTTGCTGTCTGCCCTTCTGCTGAATTTTGCCCCTTTTCTGCTTATCCACCTCTTGGGCACTAATCTCCATCTTTTGCACACTGCTTTGCAGAGATAGCCACTCCTCTGGTTCACTGGTTCCACTGCTAGCTGTGGGAGGTGACAAGCAGGTACCCTCCTTGCTGGCCTGTCACCCCCTTTGCTAGTTTAAATGCTTGTCAATGTAGCATTTAAACTTATCATTGAGTGCTTGGATTCCCTCCCAGGATGGATGCAGGCCATCAGGCTTGAACAAACCTCCATCCCTCCAGGTGGGTCCCCAGTCACCAATGAATCCAAACCTTCCTCACAGCACCAGTTCTTCAACCATGAGTTAAAGTTCCTGGTGCATGCACCCTATGCTCTCCCTTGCCTCTCACAGGTAGTACTTCTGAGAAAGTGACAGAAGTAGCTACTTGCTTGAGATCCCTCCCCAATTTCCTAAACTCTTCTTGAACTTCCTTTGGCTCCCCATTTGCCAGGTCATTAGTACCTAGGTGGATAATGACATCCAGCTCACCCTCCCGTCTTGCCTTCCCAGTGATCCCCAGGTTCTTCCTTCCATCCCTCCATGCCGTGGCACCTGGTAGGCACCTCGCCTCCTGTCCTCCCCTCCTGTGTTCCTAGCTGGATCCCTCTTATGATGGAGTCCCCACCAGGATTCGCTTCCTCCTCCTCTAGGGGTCCACTGCTTTCCCGCTGAGAGTCACCTCCTTGGCTAACCTCCACATCCTTTCCTTCCACTTCTCTGGGTACCTCTATTTGGTTGTCCTCATTTGCCAGTGTGGCATGAGTTCTTGAGTGGAATAGGATCTGGGATGTGCCTCTGCCTAACTGCTCTAACCCTCCCTGAGCCCACTGTCATCCAAGTGCTCCTCGTTCTCAGCATCCTTTGAGGCAGTGGCATTAGACTGGGTGGTCCCTGGATAGGGGTGATGGTACTCCTGACCCAGTTTACTTCTGCTCCGAGTCTGGCTACCTCATCCCGCAGTCCAGAGAGATGCATGCAGATAGGGCAGCACCTCAGTGTCCAGAAGGTCTGCCTGAATATGGCTGCCCCACAGCCACTGCATTGCACCACTCCCCACATTATACTGCAGTTCCACTACTTGTCTGCTACTGAAGCTCTCCTAGTTCCTTTTATTAATTTGCTGTACTAAAATCCTGCCACTGATCCTCAGATAATTTTTTTTTTAAAGAAAAAAACCAATAAATAAACAAATGAGTCAAAACACTTGTGCTGAGGGTGGGCTTCTTCCCCTTATGCCCTCCTACTTCACACCTTACTATACCTGTGTTTAGCTCCTGTCAATCAGATTTAACAGGGCATATAATTAAGAGTTGGGGAAGGGAGGGGGGTAAAATTTGCAGCAATTAAAGACAGCACAGAATTACACCACCACTATGTTTTAAATTTTCAACAGCCCAAAAACAATTATAAGTAAAGACAACAAAGAAAGAAATTCGAACCACCACAAGGGTGAGGGTCCTGGACTTTAGGAGGGCAGATTTTATAAAGATGGGTGAATGCCTCGGGGTTCACCTGGCAAGGAGGAATGACCTGGGTGGGGTGGAGGAACAGTAGGTGAAGCAAAAGAGGGGGGGGTGTAGTGAAGGCAACAAACGTCTGCAATGAGCAGATGAGCAAAAGCAATAGGAAAGACCATTGTGGTTTCTCTAAAGAGGTGGTGGAAGAGGTTAAGGCTAAAAGGGTGTCATTCAGAAGGTACAAGGAGACGCAGCAGGAGGGGGGGGTGACAGGGGAAGCAGTGAAAGCAGTAAGGAGCATGAAGGCACAAATTGAAGAGCTAATGGCCTAGTTGGTAACAAAAGGGAACAAGACTTTTTTAGGTATGTAAGTGAAAAGAGGACGACCAGGGGAGAGGCTGTAAAGTTAAAAGGGGAAGTTGGGGATTATGCACAGGGAGGCTAGGAAAAGGCAGACATACTAAGCAAATACTTTTGTTCAGTGTTCACAGAGGAAGAGGAGGAGGGGCAACAAAAAGTTACAGGAGCAGTGGAGGGAGGGGGTGGACACTAATCCTTTCATCGGAGAGAAACAGACTTTGACTGCAGATAAGGACCACTTGGCCCACCTAGTCAGCCCATTTCCCTACCTATTGGATAAGCTGTAGATCCTAGTTAACAAACAGCCTACTTCTTCCTACCCCCCACCAGAATTGCCTTATGTCTGTTCCATGCATTCTTGAATTCCCCTACTGTTTTTGACCCCACGACCTCCTCAGGAAGGCCGTTCCATCGCGTCCACCCTTTCTGTGAAAAAATACTTCCTCACATTGCCCCTGAGCTGTCCCCCCTCTATCTTCAAACTGTTCCCTTGTTCTTGCACACCTTTTTCTGAAAGATGCTACCCTCTTGAACTTTGTTGATTCCCTTAAGATACTTGAAAGTTTCTATCATGTCCCCCCTCTCCCTTCTTTCCTTAATGGTATACATATTAAGCTCCTTTACTCTCTCTTCATATGTCTTGTGGTGCAGACCCTGCACCATTTTAATTGTCCTCCTCTGGACAGCCTCCATCCTGTGTCCTTGCAGAGATGGGGTCTCCAGAACTGCACGCAGTACTCCAGATGGAGTCTCACCAACTGACTGTACAAAGGGATAATGCTTCCTGTTTTCTACTGGTGATGCCTCTCCTGTGCATCCCAGTATCCCCCCAGCCATCCTTACTGCCTTCTCAAATTGCCTGCTTACCTTTAGGCAATCTGATATGACTACCCAAGGTCCCTTTCCATTTTTTTTTTTTTTTTTTGTCAATCCCCCCCCAAAAAAATTGTGTACTCTTCCCCTGGGTTTTTGCTTCCCATGTGCATTACTTTGCACTTCTTTGCATTGAATCTAAGCTGCTATACTTTTGACCATTCCTCCAACCTTGCCAAGTCTTTGCTCATCTTTTCCACCTCCCCTTGTGTTTCAGTCCTGTTGCAGATCTTTGTCGTCATCTGCAAAGAGGCATACCCTTCCTTCTAGTCCCTCCACAGTGTCATTTATAAAGACATTAAAAAGAGGAAGAGTCTTGAAGGGACTCACTAATCTGAAGGTGGGCAGAGCAGTGGGGCCAGACGGGGTGCATCTGAGGGTATTGAGGGAGCTCAGGAAGGTATTGGCTGCACCTCTCAATCCTGTTAAACAGCTCATTGGAAACAGGAGTGGTTCCAGAGGACTGGAGGGACTGGAAGAGGATGGACGTAGCCCTGCTTCACGAAAGTGGTAGCAGAGGGAGGCTAGCAGTTAATAGGCCAGTCAACCGGACATCGGTAGTAGGAAAGTTAATAGAATCACTGGTGAAGAAAGAAATTGTGGAATATCTTGAATCCAGTGGGTTTACAAGATGTGAGGCAGCATAAATTCACCAGGGAAGGGGGTTTATGTTAAACTAATCCAATAGATTTGTTTGGAGTGACCAAGGAACTAGATCAGGGTGGAACAGTTGACCTGACCTGCCTAGATTTCAGTAAGGCTTTCGACAACGTTCTATATAGGAGACTAGTAAGCAAGCTGGGTGGCTTAGGAACAGGTCCAAAGGTGGTAAACTGTGTAATAGATTGGTTAGAGAATAGGCAGCAGTGATAAACGGAGTTCACATTGAGAAAGCGAGGGGGACTGACAATGCAGAGGAGCTGGAAGGGAAGATCTTCCTCTTTGTGGATGACACCAACATTGCAATAGGGTAGACACTCATGGCAGCTGGTTTTCATTGCGAAAAAGTGCAAAATAATGCACTTGGGGCACAGAAACCCAGGAGCAGAGTACAGAGTGGGTGGAGTGACATTGACGACCACCAGGCAGGAAACTGACCTGGGAGCAGTCATATCTGATGACCTAAAGGTGGCCAGGCAGTGCAGCAAGGCAGTAGGGAGGGCTAGTGGGTTGCTGGAGTGCATAGGGAGGGGTATCACCAGCAGAAAGAGGGAGGTGGTGTTGCCTCTGTATAGATCGCTGGCAAGACCCCACCTGAAGTACTGTCAAGTTCTGGAGACCACATCTCGGGAGGGACATAAAGAGGAAGCAGTCCAGAGGAGGGCAGTTAACATTGTGCATGGTCTGCATCAGAAGCCCTACAAGGAGACACATAAAGGACCTCAGTATGTACACCCTGGAAGAGGAGGGAGAGGGGGAATATGATAGACCCCTTTAAATACCTTGCAGGGTTAAATAAGATACAGGAGGGAAATATTTTTCAGAAAAAAGGTTCACAAGAACAAGGGGACATGCTGTGAAGCTGAAGGGGGACAGATTCAGGAGAGAGGTGAGGAAGTATTTCCTCACAGAAAGTGATAGATTCCTAAAACAGTCTTCCAGCAGAGGTGGTGGGATTCAAGAATGCATGGGGCAGGCATGCGGGAATTGTAGGGGAAAGAAATGAGTGTAGGGAGGATGGGCTGGAGATCATGTAGGGGCTACATTGATACAGTAGGTAGGGAGAAATGGGCGTATTGGGTGTCCCAAACTTGTAAAAATAATTAACAAAGACCTGTTTTGACCTTGAAAGCATGTGTCCGTAACATCTTTGTATAAACGGTGGTCCAAAAGCAAGCATCAAAACTCTGTTCTTTTTCTTGTTCCCATGTAGGATCGCAGGGCATCCGCTGGCACAGAACGAGCTCTGTCTACACATGTTCTTACAAGAAGAAACCATTGATAGGAATTACATCCCAGGAAAAGTACGCCAGTAGAAGAGCTTGGCACCACCACCTTCCTTCCATTCCACTCCCTTCTCTCCTGCATAAATGACATTTATTTTTACACTAAATATATATCTATCTATAACCTGCTTTCATGCCTAGATATTTGTTTCAAGTCTACAGAGATTAACATTTTTTTTAAGTTGCTGGCAGTATTAAGATTCGTTCTGTTTTAGGACATTGATTCTGAATTCAGTGGGGTTTTCACAGCTGCTTGACCTGGGTGTGGGGCTGTGAGGGTTCCTTGCCTCAAAGGTAACATGAGGGGCCGAACACAAGTATATGAGTCCGCCTCCGTAAGGAGCTGTCTGGGATCAGCACTTAACAAGAGCAGATGGTGAAAGGTGGAGAAGACCATGGTTCCACTTTACAGGATTGATAATGTGTCCACAGTCTCTGAACGTGACTTAACCATTTCCCCTGCATAGGGTGCGCTTTTTCTTTAACAAATGCAGCTAGATGGATTTGGTACAGAATCACTTAGCAGGCAGTTAGGCCTTCTTTAACTAGTTTTTGAGGGTGCACACCAGAGAGCCTTGACTGCACTGTGTTTAAAGGATACATTTTTAGCTGTATTGCAGTCCAGTACCAGAACGGTTTGTGGTTGATAAACAGCTGTTTACAGAGGTGCAGTGGGCAGGTTGAGAACAACGTGAGGAGGAGGGAGAGGGATGGAGTCTGTCTGTAGAAAATATAGCTGCTTGATGCATGCATGCACGTGTATACGTGCACACACACCATACATACATACATACCATACATACATACAGCTAAGAAAAATCTGTGAAAATCGTGTCTCCTGACTGGATGAAATGCACCATATGATTGTGCATCATACCACAACAACCGCATGCCTGCACTTCTTTTCATCCCTCAGCACCTTCTGGACATACTATAAGACAGATAGTTCACTACAGGGTATGCGGTCATGCTCTGATGTACGCACACCTTGGGTGGTTGATCGCACTCAGCCTGCGGCCTCATGCCTCACACCCCACCCAGGACATGTGTATATCAGAGCATGACTGCACTCCCTGTAGAGGATTATTTGTTGCATATAGCACATGACTGACTGACTGTGGCCAACATGTCTTGAGGTTTTTAAAGTTTTGCCCGACCAAGGCTATAATCTACTAGACTCAGACTCTTAACCATAGTGTAGCTGTGTTATTGACCATTGATGTGGATCATGTGACCTTCACACTGGTGCTGTGATAATGGAACAGGGCTGATTCCTGTGCAGAGTTTGTGTGGAACACGGTGCTACTCGTAGCCTTCTCTGCCCTGGGTTGTTTGGAACAGTATTTTGTTATTCGTTCAATATTTTCAGTGTCCTGCAATGCTAAGGCCTTATTGAAAGAAATGTTACCAGACGCAGGGATGTGAAGCATCCATTACCCCTTTTGCTTCATCATACACGACCCTTGGATAATCCTCCTGTTTCTCTGGAAAAGCATCTGCACCATTTATCTGCCTAGTCATTCAGCAACTAAATTGGCACTCAGACACTAATGGAAATGATCGTTCTCTTGCATTATCACCCAGCTCGGCACCCCACATAATTGGTAAGGGATGCTGAGCTTTTAGCTTTAATTACACCTCACGTAAAACGAGTTTGGCTTCCAGTGTTTCGACTGGGAGGGCTACCCAACCAGCCTCTGAGCAGGCTATTTTGGAAGTGCTGCTTGTAGTACTTAAATCTGTGTTTATATGAAGAAATTGATGAACCAGAAGAATCGTTCTCAGCAGGATGCCTGCTCTAACCATGCAATTGGATGAAGTTTATGGGTTTGAACTGTAGTAGAGTGTTAACCGAATGTAATGGGAGTGGAAACCATGGCAGAGACTAAATCATAATGAGAGCGAGAGAGAACCTCTTTAGCACTCTAATCCATCAAGAGATGGACATAGAAGTGGTAAGCAGTCTGTCTGGCACCATAGAAATCAGATCCATTGAGAGAAGGTCATGGGGGCAGCCTATTTTGTCTCCATTTGCTCTTATCTTTCGCCCATGTCCAGAAAACTTGCTCTGAGGAAATGAAACACAGGAATCACAGTTGCCTAGAGAGACAGTCCAAAACCATGTCTCTAAAATCATGGCGCCATCTCTGTCTACACCGATGTTAGGATGATAATGGGCTTTATTTCTGTGGTCTCATAAAGCACTGGTGCGTCTGTATCCCTTGCCGGATGCAAACATTTATGGACTGCCCAACGTGGTATTCTTGGGTTGCATGGATTCCCATCGGGGAGCTAAAAGTGTAAATCGATCCTAGGGTAGGGAGTGTGTTATAGTGACCCATGACACTGAACTGGGGGCATAGAGTGAGTTCACATGTCAATTTGAGGCCAGTTTTCCTGTTGTGTAGCCTTTTCTATAACCCTTACTCTGTACAGGTGAGGCATTTCAAGATTCCCTTGTGTGTGTATGTGTGCACACGTGCACTTATGTACGGTTTCTGTAGCTCTCTGGAATTATAAAAATGAACTCCATATGCCAGCTGAGACACATCTACTATATTTCCATCATAAACCTGATTTCTGACTTTGGTTTTGCATGGAGCTGCCTGCCGAAAAATTGGTCACCCACCCATTAAGTGTCTCGACAGAAAAGGAGTCTTCCTCAGTGACTCATTCCACTCTCGTACTGGACAGTCACATTTTGACACTTTCTGCTCTGTGTTTTATATTAAATGTGTTTACTGCATCTATATTTTTTATGAAGCTGCCTTTATCATGTCTAGATCCCAAGCTCACAGAGTGACTGCTGTGAATGTAATAACTCTGGGCTTTAATTTACTAAATGGTGTCTGAAAATGTTATGTCCAGGTATCATGTTCATATTAAACCACTGTGGAACCAAGGTCATATTAGTGTCCTCCTCTTTCACGGAGAATAGACAGTATAGTTCAGAGATACTCCAGACTTGAGCAAAACATTTTAGTAATAAAATTGATGTCCAGTCTGATGGTAACTACAAAAGAACCCCAGAGCGAATGCACTGGAGTAAAGGTTATCCCAGAGGATATTGGCCATGTAGCCAAATTTTAAAGAAAACACACATTGAGCATACCCCCAGTAATGCAAAGCATCATGGGAAACATATGCACATGCCCATGAGTTAATTGGGACTGGCTCAACTTTAAGCAGAATTGCATGGTGCCAGAAGGCCTCACAATACAATCCGCAGATAACAGCAGACACAGACACATGTTTCGTCCTCATTTGGACTCCTCAGTGTGCCATATCTGTATCTCGGCCCAGGGAAAGATAGCCAGCCACCCTATAGGGGATCTTATTGGTTTGGGTCATGGGCAGCCCAAAGTAGAGAGAGAGAAGAGAGCTGCAAAAGAACCCCAGAGCGAATGCACTGGGGCAAGGGCTATCACCAAGGATATTGGCCATACAGCCAAATTTTAAAGAAAACGCAAATTGCACATACCCCTATAATGCAGTCTGATGGTGTTGGTGGAGTGCATCGCAGTCATGTGGGTGATTGGGTTTGCAGAGGAACCTATGCACTCATCTTGGGCCAGTGGAGTCACGGAACAAGGCAGTGCTGTGCAGTTCCAGCTGGGAGGGAAAGTGTCCTGCTGCTTGAGTACTCCCTGTGCACAAAAGAGGGCCTGAATGTTGTGAATAAGGGGTGATCCATATTCCACAGTGAGGGGGCAATCTTGTAGTGTGTTCTGGGGGGGGGGGGAGATGAAATCTGAACATGGAGATTGGGGTAGTGGGCCAATGGTAAGGGTGGAGAGCAGGAGTGGCTGGAAGAGGTAGCCCCTGAGAAAAGTGAGGGGAGAAGTGTCAAAAGCAAAAAAGTAATGACAGTAAGCAGAGATGGGGTTGGGACCAAAGTTTTTAACATTTCATCCGAAAGACTGCATGTCAACTATGCAGCATACCCCTCGTACTGCATTACAGTGTCAGTTGCAGGTATTACTCTTAGTTCCTGGTGTGGGGCAATCTGTGAGCTCTCAGCTTGAGTGATGGGCTTTGGGATAACGGGGGGTGTAGAAATCTGCCTTTTTTGTATCAAGCTGTGCAAACGGTTCGGTCGAACATTTAGGCCAGTTTTGTTTGAAGGGATCCTTGCTCCCGTAAGCCAATTTAACTCACAACTTGGCAGTATTTTTCCTCCTCCCAGCATCCCCCAATCTTCTTCTGCTCATTCTCTCTCCCTTTATCTGTTCTGTCTCCCCGGAGTCGCCCCAGGAGTGAGGCCTTAGGTAGGGTTCTCCTCTTTCCTGTCCTCCATCGGCTTATTCCGCTTTCAGTTGTTTCCTTTTACTATCCCTCGGCTCTCTTGCCTCACTCTTATTCTTCTGTTCTTTAATTCACTTCTCCAACTTATAGAACTGGGATGAAGGAGGAATCTGCGGCACCTAACAGCTGCCCCTCACGCACCACATAGTATGTTGCTCTTGTGGGCCAGCGCCGACTCCTCCATCCCAAAAAAAAAATTCTCATAGCAGGTGCGCGCTTCCGGCTTACACCCAGCAGTAATGAATGGTGAAGATACAAGAGATCATCAGGAATTATGGTGGGTAATAATTTTTATTTCTCTTTGCAGGGAGAGTGTGGGAGCCGTGTCTGGAACAGGACGTTCTAATCCAGGTTATCTATCTGCCAGGGGCTCAGAACAGTCTGGCAGATCCTCACGAGTGGTCTTTGGCACCAGACATTATGCAGTCTCTGTTCGACAAGTGGGGGAAACACCAGAGGTGGATCTTTTTGTGTCCCCACTCAGTGCCGAACTGCCCTGATTCTGCTCCAGAAATCCAGAATGTGGTGTTACCTGTCAGGATGCCTTCAGGCTACAGTGGATAAATCGCTTTCTATATGCATTTCCTCCTATTCCTCTAGTTCAGAGGGTACTGCTCAAGCTGGAGGCACATGAGGGCAAACAGATTCTAATTGCCCCATGCAGGCCTCAACAGATATGGTTTGCCCATACTCAACAGATCATCAGTCAGACCTCCGAGAACCCTCCCTCTCCGGACAGACCTTCTGACACAGGGATCCATGGTTCACCCCAGCCTGCACTTCCTTCATCTTCACGCCTGGCTCCTGAAAAGATAGACGTGAACAAGTATAAAGTGTCTCATAGGGTCTCCCGAGATTCTTTTGGCTGCTCCTAAGCCCTCTACCAGAAAGATTTACACAGCCAAATAGAAATGTTTTTCTGTGTGGTGCTCCAAATCCCATAAAGATCTATTCCAATGCTTGCCAGACAGGGTTTGGAGTACTTGCTTGACCTCTGTAATGCAGGCTTGCAATACTCTACAGTTAAGGTCCACTTCTGCACTGTTTAAGCATATCACGAGCCTGTTCAAAACCTCTCTCTAGCATAGCTGCCTCTAAGGGGTGCTGAAAGGAATTTTGCACACAAGGTCCCCCAGTTAGGAAAACCCGTGACCACATGGGACCTCAGCCTTGTGTTGGACATGCTCACACGTAAGCCCTTTGAACCCTTGGCTACGTGTGACCTCCGATTCCTAACTTGGAAAACTGCGTTTCTAGTGGCCATCACCTCTTTCCACAGAATCTCCAAGATACATGCATTAATCTTGGATCCTCCATATACTGTTTTCTGGAGAGACACAGTGGTTCTTTGTACACATCCCAAGTTCGTACTGAAGGTGGTGTCAGAGTTCCAGTTAAATCAGCCTTTAGTACTGTCTACATGCTTTCTCAGCTTCCAGAATGAAGGGGTGCACACCTTCCACTCTCTGGATACCGATAGAACTAAGGACTTTTAGCAGTCGAAACAGCTCTGCATCTTTTTTCATCCCAGTCAGCTTGAGTCAGGCGGTTATGACCAAATGCATTTTCACATGGATTGTTGCTTGCCTCCAGTGCTATTCCATGGTGCTGTTCAAACTGGAGGGCCAGGTTCTTGGCCAGTACTCCAGAGTGATCACTACGTCCCTGGCAGAGATTCGCTGTGTTCGTGTTGCTGATATTTGCAGAGCTGCCACCTGGAACACAGTGCACACTTTTTTCAAGCACTTTGCTCTGGATGTCGATGCCAGGCAGCCATGCATCTTTTGACAGAACGGTCCTTAATGGACTTCTGTCCTGAGTGAGCAGCAGCTCCTGCCGCCCTGCCCGGGGGACTTTAGTCTCAGCTTGGTACTCTAACCCATTTATGTGAATCAGTGGTGAAAACTGGTCGTGGAAGATGTTACAATTAGGTACTCACCATAATTCTTGATCTTCTTGGACCATCTCCGCCATTGATTCACACACCCACCCTCCATCCCCTGGACTTGCTCTTTTTGTTCGTTGCTCTTCACCCCTTGTTTGTTTTAGGTTTGGGATGTGAAGAGACTGCTTTCTTTCTTGTTGACCCTTCTCACACTGGCCGCAAGGGCTATCTTATGCCCTTTAGTTAGTTGTTGTGTTAGGTTACGCTGCACCTTCTCAGTAAAAAAAAAAAAAATATATATATTTTACTGAGGGGGTTGAGGGTCAGTGCCAAGGTAAGCCACAGTGTGCTAGCTATTCTCACGGTGCCACGCATGCACACCGCTTACCTCAGCACCAGGTAAGAGTACATAATTCTAATTGTAGGTTCTGTATCTGTAGTTACAAGAGCTACAAGGATAACACTCACACTTTGTATGATCTTCTGTCAGTCTTCATTCACCATTGGTGGGTGGTTGGCCGAAGACCAGCACCCCATGGGAGCTTTTTTTGTAGGAGGAAGGGCAGACACCATCCTGAGCCGCTTTTCGTGGTGCTCACCGGGTTGGCCAGTAACGGGCATTGGCTCCCCCTCCACCTCAGTTCTGCTTCTCCCGCCATTGAGACAGCACCTCGCCAAGCAGCTTGGCATTCTTCTCTACGGCACAGCGGCCTAGTCCGATGTCAGCGCCTCTTTTCCTAGAGCCATTTCTCTGGGCCATTCGATGCCGATTTCCTTCAACTCTATCACCGCTACTCCACCTCTGTTCTGCAGCCCACTCGACGCTGTTTATATTCCAGTCTGATAAGATCTTTCCTTTTATTAAGCAGCGTCTGGGCTTTTAGTTACCGTCGCATCATGCCTGGTCCTCGGGACAAGAAATGTTCAAAGAAAATGGGTTGGCCTTCTATGCATCAGTGTCCTTGCAGCCGACAGATTTCCATCACCGATCGGCATGATGTTTGCCTCACCTGCCTTGGACCCCAGCACGACATGGACACCTGTAATGCTTGCTTCTCTGTGGACCGCCGTGTTCTGAAGCACCACGTGTTAAAGGTCGGCAGGCCTGGCTGACTTTCGGAGTTGGTTGTCGGTCCAAGCACAGGACTCTCGGCCCATCCTCTGGGTCCCTTTCTGGCCTACACGGTCCAGTGAAGGGGCCGCCTCCTCTTCTTGCCTTGCTATAGAGGAGGTTCTTACCATGGTGCCGGAGGTCCGATCTGGCTCCACTCGGGGATGGCCCCGGAACACTGCCCTTGCAGTCACCTCTTTGGAGGTGCAGGCCCCCCGTTGTCGGGTGCCCATGGCCACGTGTCCCGGCATGGGGCGTTTCTCGGCGCCACCTTGGATCCCGAGGGCATTTGTGGCTCTGGTGATCAGGCGACACCACGAGGGGGTATGAAGTTGGCACCACAGGTGGGGGGGGGGCCCCAAGGGGCCGCCGGTCCAGAGCACTTCTGGATCATGCTCTCTTCCAAACCGGATTATTCGGTGCCTGATCCAGACTGGTAGCCTGACTCCTTGGAGTCTATGGGTTCTCTACGGCCTAGTACTCTTGTGACTACCCAGGTGCTCCCTCCTGTGGCTCCGGGGACTGCGGGTCATGTGAATGCTGGCAGTCCTACTACTGCAGGAGTGGTGGTGGTGGTCCAGATTTTGGGGGTGGGGGTGGCTGCCGTCCCCAGTGCCATCTCCTCTGTTAGGGTCAAGACTGAACCTCCCTCTGCGACTTTCCTTGGGGAGTCGCCGGGTCAGGGAGTCCTTGGCACAGGGTGCAGGAAGAGGGCTTCCTCAGAGTCAACGGGGTTGAGAGGACAGGGTGAGGGATGGTGGCATCCTTTCATGGCCCTTTGTGGCCTGGAGAGGAGCCGCAGTGTTGAGCCCAGTTTCTCTCCTTTGTCCCCTTCAAGGGAGTCCTCATTGGGTGGGGCTGGGGACGGCCCTTCTGGATCCATGTGGCCCAGGTCCCCTCATAGGGAAGCTTCTCCTACAGGGCAAAGTCCCAACCGCTTTAATTTCTTAACAGGTTGGTGAATTTGCAGACCTGCAGATTCCCAGTTATGCCAGGTTTGCCTGTAGTCTTCCAGCCCTGGCAGAGGCACATCACATACAGTGACAGGTTCACCCGTGCCTTTGAGTCCAGCTCCCCCTCTCTCAGGCCACTTTGGGACCTTTGACCTGGGAACAGTTCAGATCCCGGGCTGCAGATTTCCCCTAGTATGTTAGGGCTGTGGACGAACAGGTCATTCAGCCAGTTCCCCCTCCGCAGCCAGAGTCTGACTCCACAAGCTCCTTGGCCTCCTCGGCTTCCTCCACGGAGGAAGGGGAGTCCTCTGTCCACGTGTCCTCAGATACTGATCAAACTCTGTAGCAGCACTTCTTAGTGAGGCTGGTCAGGGACTTGCACATTACCCATTGTGCCAGTCATAATAATGAGCGTTGGTGCCGGCCCAGCAGTAATACTCCTTGCAACGCCAGTGACCCAGGTTTGGGAACGGACTCTGGCAGCTGGAGGGCCAGCTGGGGGAGAAGGATCAAGCACCCACAGGCTGCTTTCCTTCTCCCAGGGAGGGTGGGGATGCCTGTCCCACTGCTGTACCACCACCTAGGTGACCACGGGTGGAGGTGCAGTGGGACGGCATGAACAGGGAGGGAGGGAGGATGTCGCCTGAGTCAGGACGACAGCACGTTGCTATGTGTCCTGCCACTTGGCTCTCCATGCGCATCTGCATCCTGAGGGGAAGGGCGTCACCAGAATAATGGAAAACCCTGCAACAGATGCCTGGAGACAGGACCTGGCTGGCCAAGAGAAACCCACAACAAGGCTTCAGGATGGGCCTATGCAGCATACCCGATGCACACTAATGGACTGGAGGGGACTACAGGGGAGTCCCTCTCCTCCCCGCTAGGGGGACAGCCGAGACAGGATTGGGGCAGTGCTGACAGGACCCAGAATGGAGATACCTGGGGAGGACCTACGAGAGCGCGTACAGCCTTGGGATCCCCGAGGAAAGGGTCCAGAGCAGTGAGTAAGGAGGGCATGAACAGAATATATTAAAAAAAAAAAAAAAAAAAACTGTGTTCGATGCAAGCCGCCTTAGGCGAGTACAGGGCACACCATTTGGTGATCTCCTCCTGGCCAGTTCCCTTCCAGGAGGCATCATAAGCACCTGGCAACTTCCATATGCCACAGTTCCAGCCCCCGTGGACTGCCGGAGGCGGTATTGTGCACCCCTGGGGTCTCCAAATTCTGCCTCATCCCACTTTGGGACTGACTCGTCTGGACACCCGTTCCGGACATAGATGCGATCTATCCCCAGATCCTGACTCTGCAAAGTTCGATCTTCTGGGGCAGAGAGTTTTCTTTCTCCCTTTCACAGATGGTACTGTCCATTGTTTCGCATCAGGTGCACCATGCTGCCTATAACGGGCATCTGTGGGCGATGCTGGGCCAGGCTCTAGCATCACTGCCCGATTCTGAGGCTACCTGGCAAGCCATAGCCCTCTCTGTTACAGGTCTGGAGCTGGCAAGGCATCAGTTAAGGGCATCTTATGACGCCAGCGAAGTTGCTTCATGACTTGCAGGGACAGTGATCTGCATTAAGCGGATGTCGTGGCTTTGTCTTTCGAAGTTGTCACCTTTGGCCTGGCAGAGGTTACTTGCCGCCTCTTTCCGGGGGCCCATATCTTTTTCCGAAGGGCGAGACTGGAATTGCAGGGGTGCCTTCCTTCCCTTGTCTTGACCAGTCCCAGGCCTAACTGGCCAATGGAAGGTCTCCCTCCTCCCTCCCTCATTCTCCCCTCCCTGTAAGGCTCTCTCTGAGATTCCAGACACTAACAGTATGAGTGGTGAAGATTGACACAGAAAATTACCTACCTACCATAATTCTTGGTCTTCCTGTGTATCTTCACCATTCATCACTGAATCCTACCCACCTGCCCCTCACAAGGCCTCGGTCCCTGAGCCATGCCCCCCCCCCGGGGACTCTGCTGGGGCTTTCCCCTTCTTCCTCTGGTGGCCTGCTAAGAGATCTTTGGGGCAGTGTCAGAAGAGGGCGAGTAGGATCTCTGTCTCGGCTATCATAGGGATTTCTGGTGGGCCCATCCCCTTATCCTGGGCCTGATCTCAGGGGTTGGCCAATTCCCTAGGGTCGCCAACCTTTGGATCCCCTGGGATGAGGGGGGTCTGGGGCTGACTGAAACTCCACCACCCCTTGTTGTTCTAATCTTTGGCTTTCCCTGTTACCTTTGGAGACACTTTAATAGTGGGATTCTCCCCCCCCCCCCCCCGGAATCCTTTGGGTTCTCCTGATAAACTGTAATAGGGGGAGAAGAATCCTCCTTAGGGTTCAGGGGGGCCCTTGCCCATCTTAACAAGAGTCTCAGAGTTCCTTCGGAATCTTTCCTGGTGAATGCTCACCCTTGGAAGATCTGCCCTTGCCAGCTTATTTCCTGGATGGGTCTTTGCTCTCCCCCCCTCCTACCCTTTTGGCTGTCCAGTGACCCGGGGCCTTTCAACCCCTAACCTCCCAGATCCTCCTCTGTCCTCTGGTCTGCCTGTTTCTTTTTTGGTTTGCATACTTTCCTTTTGCTGTCTCTTGGGCTCCTTTGCTCTGCCCTTATTATTCTCTATATCCTGATCTTATCTGTGTCAATCTTCACCACCTTCAGGTACATGGCCGGAGGTCCATGACCCTCGCGAGGAGCTTTTGGTAGGGTGGAGCCGGCCTTGCCTATCGGCGCCGCTCTAGGCTGGCGCATTCGCGCGTGGCACTTTCCGTGGGTTAGCCGTTAGGCACTGTTAACTCCGCCTGCCTGCCCGGTTCTTCGTCTCCCGCCATCGAGGTCACCTCGTGGGAAGCTCTGCAGAACTTGAGGCCTACCGCCTACGCAGTTGCGATTTTCAGTCCTTGTTATTTCCTCCGTGCCGCAGTCCGTCGGCTCCTTTCCTGCCGGTTCTAGCTGCCTTGCTAAACGTCGCTTGGTAAGACCTTTTAATTTATTTTTATTCTTGGCGACGTCAAGTCTGTTTTTGGTGTTTTTTTTCCTCGTAGGTCATGTCCTGGTCTGAGGGCAAGAAGACTTCGAAGACGGGACGGCCCCCCATGCAACGGTGCCCTTGCAGCCATAAATTTTCCGTCACCGACCAGCACGACCATTGCTTTACATGTCTTAGCCCGCTTTACGACATGGATTCATGCGACGCCTGTTTCTTCATGGACCGCCGGGTCATCGAGTAACGCGCATGGAAAGTGGGGTGAGCTCCGCCGACTTTCAGGGGTCAGGTGCGCACTCATCGGGCCAAAGCACATACTCTGCTTTTCCTGCGGGTCCACTCCCAGTTCTACATGGACCAAGGAGGAGGGAGCCTTGGCTTCTAGTAGCCTGGCCGTTGCCGAGGCTCATTCCGTGGTGCAGGAGGCCCATCCCGCTCCCTTTTGGGGTGGGAGGGCAGGAGGCGTCGCCAAGGCAATTACCCCTTTGGAGGTGAAGGCTCCCCCGGTGTCGGACCCATGGTTCGCAAGGCCTGGGTCGGCGCCAGTCGGTCAGTGCTGATTCGGGCCTTGGTGGTGCCATGTGCCCTGGCCGGAGCCATCATCAAGCGCTAGTTTGTCGCTGGGGCGCCGTTCGTGGCACCAATAGTGCTAGCAGTGCATTGGGAGTCTCTACGGCACCATCTTTGTCTCTTCTGCCGCACGGCTCGTTAAGCGCCAAGGTTGAGCACAGCGCCGTGTACAGCTCAGGACTTGGCGCTGTGGGGGCTTTGGAATCCGCTTTTGGTACTGTGGAGCCAGATGGCACCGTCGGCGCCATGACTGGTTCTGACTCCAGGGCTGCTGTTCAGGCCGGGGCCCTGTCCACCACGAATGCTGCCCGCGGTGCTGTGGGGGGCACTGGCTCGGGTGTGGTCCCGATTTCTGGCACCCCATTTGGCAAGGATGGCAGCAGATGCCCTCCTACGGTCTGGCACAAGGCCTCTGCCTTGAGGCCAGTGGGACTCTTGTCTGACTCCTTAGGGTTGACTTTGCTGGTGGTAGGCAGCCTGTAGTGTCTCGACAAGCCAGAGTCGGCCCCTTTCTGAGGTGGGGTCGGTGGCTGCCGAGACTGGGGTTGGGGTGCTGGGCAGTGGTGCAGGCCACCATTGCTCTGCAGCCCGGTCTTGTTGGGTTCACTGACCCCTCAGCCATGGTACCCCCGCCTGTGGTGTGCCTGGATCGCCCAACTTTGGGGCTGATCAGGGCACCTACGGGAGGGGAGGGTACTGTGCCCTGGATAGCTCCTTCAGGTTCTGGCCAGGGCTGTCAGCTACCTAGGCTGGCCCCTTTCGAGGAGGAGGAGGACTGTCTCGGATTCTGATGGGTCAAGGGGCATGGGGTCTGCACGGCAACCTTTTTTGTGGGGCCCACCCAGGCTCCGGGAGAAGCCGTAGTGCGGATCTCTGCTATTCCTCCTTGATCTCTTTGAGAGAGCCCCATTCTTTTGAGGTAGGTTACCGTCCTTCTGGACCTATACAGTCCCGGTCGCCTCACGGGGGATTCTTCCGGGCGCAGCCAGGGCAGTACCGAAATGGTTGTTCAGCTGTCGGCTGTGGAGACTTCCGGAGCACCTTCTTCGGGTGCTCTTGTTCCCCTCCTTAGCCCAGGCGGAGGTTAGCAGACATCTCTTCTCGCCTCTGTCCCCATCCCTCTGCCACATTCTCCTGCACTCCCAGGCATCCTTGGTCCTAGCGGGCCTCTCTCCTGGGAGCAGTTCAGGGCTGTGGCTGCTCAGTTCTCAGCTTACGTCAAGGCAATGGACAGTCAGATTTTTCAACCTCAACAGCCGCCTCTGAGCAGTTGGTGCTCTCAACTCTTCATCCCCCTCTTCTTGGGAATAGGAGTCTGCTGTCCACATCTCTCCAGCTGCTGATCTCGCTGAGTATCATCGTTTTCTCGTGAGGATGTTGGAGGACTTGCACCTCACCCCTGCCACTTCAAGCAATCCAGAGCACTCTGCACATGCCTTTCTAGGTGATTTCAGTGAGGCCACCCTTGTGGTGTCCCCCTGGCTTGCTCCCTTTCAGGAGGCAGCGTTGCGTTCCTGGCAGAGGCCCTTCTCCGGAGTTCCTGCCCCTAGGGATCTCTGCCAGCAGTATTGCGCGCCCCCCGGTCTCCAGGTTCGATGCCTCATCCGCAGTCTGGATTGACGCAGTTGGACACTCCCAGTGGGCTTTGTGCCCTTCACCATGACTGGCCCAGAGATAAAGATTCCTCGGTTTTTGACTTCTGGGGTAGGAGGGCTTTCTACTCTGCATGGTTGTTGCTTTACATTTCTGCACATCAGGCCCACTATGCGGCCTGTGACAGGTTCTTGTGGTCCAGGCTAGCTCAGCTCCTAGCCTTGTTGCCTGACACAGAGCAAACCAGACAAGCCATTGCACTCTGTGCGTGGCCTGGAGCTAGCAAGGCACCAAGCAAGGGTATCCTATGATGCCAACGAGGTAGCTACCAGGTTCGTAGGGACAGTGATCTGCACTAGGCAGACAGCATGGCTGCGTCTTTCCCGGTTGTCACCCTTGGCCCGGTGTAGGGTGATTAACTCTGCTCACCAGAGAACCTATCTCTTCTCCCGTAGAGCGAGACTGCGTTTGTTGGGGCCACTTCCTTCCCCTTCCAGGGGTCTCTGTCTCACTCTCCCCACTCTTGGGCCTCCTCAGGCCCTGAAGGTTCTCCCTCTTAGTGTGTCGCCCACTGAGAGCTAAGGGACTCTGTCCCTGAGGGTGTAAAAGAAAACCCCCTGGGGGCTCAGCACTCACTCAAAAGTGATGAATGGTGAAGATTAACACAGAAAAGATATGAAAATTACGTACCTACCATTATTATAATCTTTCTGTGCATCTTCACCATTCATCACAGTCCTGCCCTCCATCCCCCTGGGGACTCTATCTCTGGGTCCACCTCCCTCTCTGTGCCCAACCTCGCCCCCCTCCTTTCTTTGTTAGGAGTGGCGTAGACAGGGGCACATAGGGGGGATAATGTTCTGGAGAGAGTGGTAGCATGGGGGGCACTCCTTCTCCAGTGCATCAGCTCCACCCCTGTGGGGTGGGAGTTGGCAGTTGCCCTCCATTCTCTCCTCCTCCTTGTTCCCGTCCATGTTATTTTTCCTTGTCCTTTGGACTATCCTTAATTACAAAAAAAAAAACTCCTTTTCCTTTTTCACCAAAAATCTTCCCTTGAGAGGGTGTTGATTCTCTGTGCCCTGTCCTTCTTCCAGGATAGCCGATTCTGCTCAAATGGAGTTTTTGCCAGCTATTTTGTGCCTTGAATTCTGGCAAGAAGCCTTTGGCTACTCCTTGCAGTTCCTGTACAGTCTGGAGACTGACCAGGCTCTGCGATGTTTTAATCTTCTCTCATCCTACCTTCTAACTTCTTTATCCCACCCCTACCTCCCTCCTCTATTTCCAGAGATTGGGGCCCCTCCCAGTCACTTTAGTTTCCGACTTCTTTCTCACTGTCCTCTGTCGTTATTTCTCCTTTTAGTTTTATATCTTTTCCTTTTTCCTGTCCCTTGGACTTCCTTGTCCCTTCCTTTTACCTCTCCGGCGACTCGGAACTGGCAGGCAGGCGGAGTCGACAGTGCCTAACAGCCAACCCGTGAGCGTCACACAGATACGTCGGCCTCGGGGCGAGCGCTGAAGCGGCCGGCTCTGCCTACCAAAAAGAGCTCTCGCGGGGTCAAGACCTCCAGCCATGTACCCGAAGGTGATGAATGGTGAAGATGCACAGAAAGATCACAATTACGGTAGGTATGTAATTTTCATTTTTTATCTGTCTCCCCGACATGCAGAACTGAGGTGGAGGAGCCAACGGCTGTTACTGGCCAACCCATGAATGCCACACAGTGCATTGGCCTCGTAGGTGGTGCTGGCTCCTTCTTCCTACAAAAAAGCTCCCACAGGATGCCTGTCTCTGGCCAGCCATCCACCAGTGATGAATGGTGCAGATGCACAGGAAGATAAAGAATTATGATAGGTATGTAATTTTCATTTTTTGCTTGGGATTGTCACACAACATGAGGGCCTGCAAGCTCTGCCAGGGATTTAATTGGGCCACAAGGAGATGCCAGAAGAATTCATTGGAGTCTTTCATTGCCCTAAAAGCAGTGGAGGCTCTGGCAAAGGCCACAGGATCCAAGCCAGCCTCTCCCTCTCGACCATCCACCTTGGTGGTCGTTGACTGCATTGCTGCTAAGGATGATGGATAAATCCAAGGAAAAGGATAGTCATCGAGACCCTCCTCTTCCAGCCATCATAAGCAAAGAAGGAACCTGTTTGGCGCAATCAAGGTCTCAGGTGGGTAAACCTTCATCATTGTCTGCTCCTGTGGCTACGACTACGGCCCCTTGCCCATCGTTAAGACCCCAAGGTCAGGACCTGGTTCTGCTCTACGTACTACGGATCGTATGCAGCTGTTGTCGACAGGTTCCATCAACACAACCCCTCCGTCAGGCATAGTTAACTCACAGGTCATGCCGAGCAATGTTAACACACCTTTTCCTGTCGCTGCAAGCGGTGGTGTCGGTGCTGCAGACGGTGTCCTCCATCAGCACAGTTATTGTTTACCAAACCTGCTACATTGATGATTCAGCAGTCACCTCCATTGCCAGCTCCATCAATCGCTTCTATCGTCATAAGAGACGAGGAGGAATAAAGTGCTTACCTAGAAATGGAGGAGGATTTAGAGGGTGGAGGTGGGGATGACTAACACTATGATGGAGCTTTCCCTTCCATCTCAACCTTGTCATCATGCAGTGAGGACTCTGTCATATATATAACCCCAGGTTTCCTCCCGAGGATCCTTCATTCCAGGCTTTTTTTTTTTAATTTTTTTAAATACAGGATGTGATGGGATTTGAAGAGGAAGACTCCAATAAAAGGAACTTGGTGTTCTCAAGAGTATCAACTGCTCTCACTATTGTGGTGCCACCTGTTTACCCTGCATTGGAAGAAGCTATGTTTCAAACCCCAGGAATTCCTCATTATGCTTAACATATGCAGGCAGCCTAGCAGGTGAAGCTGCCCCGAAGCATATGAAGTGGAATTTCAAATGTAATTCAAACTTCTGCTCTCTGGGTGGTGCAGTGTTCTGCAGCCTAATGTCAGATCCTTTTCTCCACCTGCAGTAGCAAGTTGCCCCAAAGAGCTTGCTTTAGCAACTCATTTGGAAGAAAAGTCACTTTGTGGTAAGTATTTTAACTATTTTCTTTTTTTTATCATCTCTGCACTCATAGTTTTTATTAAATTTCTTTGGGGGGGGGGTTATGTTTTCGTTTAATTTAGTGTGCATTTTTCTGTACCTCAGTGGTTCCCTGGGAACTGGAGAAGTCCTCTCCTGTAGTTTATTTAAAGCTACTACTTTGGGGAAAAAGAAAGAAAAAACATCATCTCAGCTGTTTATTTCTGTTTCTGGCATGGCTTTAATTACTTTTCATCTCTGTTCCACAGCCAGGGAACAGAGGTGCTTTTTTCCTATTAGAGTTGTATATAAAAACAATACAGGAGAGCTTTTAATCGTGGTTGGAACCGAACTGCGTTCTTTTTCCATAAGGGGATTGTTGGGTTTTTCTTCTGTACTGGCAATTGGCATGTCAGACAAACCAAAAAAGAAAACGGGACCCTACCGGCTTTAAAAATTATGCTAGGTGTTCAAACAACATGAAGTCTTGCTGTATTCTGACCGCAGCAGTGAGTCCCAACCTTCGAACTACCCTGGAGATGAGAGTTAACTTTCCATGCCAGGTATGGAACACCGAGCTTCGGTTGAGACTGTCTGTTGCTGTTTGAACTCAAACCGTCAGATTCTTTACTCCGCCTCACTGAACAGTCACTCTGGAGATTTCTCCTTCTGCTCGGTTCAATTTGTCGGTTAAAGTACTGTTTTTCTCGGTTTTCGACCGAATTTAAACCGCAGCCTGTCGGTTCAGTCTCTGTCTGTGGTATTCGTGAGTACTAGATAGGTTATATATTAATTTTATTCTGTGTGGAACTTGTAAACGGCTTATCGGTTCGGTTTGAACCGATCAAGTTGTTTAAAAAAAAAAAAAATCTAAATTGTACTTTGAGTGTGGTTATCGGTTCTTAAAAAAAAAAAAAAAAACCCGGATTTTATTACGTTTTTTTCCATGACCCGTGACACGGTCAGGAACCGATAAGAGGGTCTTGCCTGGCGGATTTCCATTAAAAGGGTAAGTTAGGTTAGGACTGGCACAATGTCTGAGAAACCCAAAAGAAAATCCGGGCCCACTGAGTTTCAGCACTGTAGTGTATGTGGGGAAGTCTTTGCCAAGGCTGACCCCCCACACCACCTGTGTTTATTGTCTGGGGTTTGACCACCTCAATGCAGACTGCCAGATTTGTAAAATTTTCCTGCAGCTATCCTAGAAAAGAGAGTTGGTAGGCTCAGGGAAAGGGAGGCCAAAAAGTCCGCTGAACCAGGTGGCCAGCCCGGTTCGGTTCAAACAGAACCAGAAGGAGTGCCCTCTGGTCAGGGTGAGACTTTGGGCAAAAGGAGATCCGACTCTGAGGAGTCTGTTCCAGCAAAGAGAACTAGAAAATCAGCTGGTGTGGAGCCAAAACTTTCCTCTCCAGCAGCTGAAGAAATAGCCAAAGCGATCAAAATTGTCCAGTCGCTTTCCCCGGTTCCGACTGAACCGGCATCATCAGGGAGGCGCTCAGTTCAGTCGGTTCCACCGGTTCAAGATTATGATTTGGAGGAGTATTATGAACCGGAGGAGGGGGGGAGAGGAGTATGAGGAAAGTGAATGTGGATTTGAAAGTCTGGATGTGCCCATTGATACGGACATCTCCCCAGACAGACCTTCAGGAGTGTCTCCTCCTAGGCTTTCTGAGTCCCCTTCTCATTTCATGTTTTATAAAAAAGTGGCTGAAACCCTCCAGCTTCCTATGGAAGAAGCTGTGGATGACCAAGAGGAGCCTGACTTTGTGGAAATGATGGATATCCCAGAGTCTAGGAGGCTGTCTATTCCCTTGCATAAATCTTTTGGGAAACAGACATTTAAAATTTTAAAGACTCCTAACACTATACCTCCTGTGGATAAGAGAATGGACAAGAAGTATGCATTGTCAGGCTCTGATACGGAGTTCCTTACTCAACAATGCAGCCATGTTGGGGTAGTGCAGGCTGCAGCCTGTGACAAGGCAAATATTCCCTTGGCTTCACACTCTCCAGACAAGGACTCCAGGAGGATTGATGCCATGGCAAAGAAACAGTACATGGCAGCATCCTTGGGACTCAGACAGGCAAATTATATGGCTTATGTTGCTAGATGTCAGAAATCCAGATCGGACACTGTCATGGCTTTAGCAAAACAGGTCCCTGGCCAGCTTGCCAAGGAGTTGGAGCAGGTGGCTGCTGATGGTATTGAGGCATCCAAGGTGCAATTCCATGCTGCAGTGGACTCAAATGATGTGTCATCAAGAGTCATGGCTACATCTGTGGTACTTCGCAGAATGGCTTGGCTCAGATGTACCAGCCTGTCACAGGATACCCAGACTAAGGCCATGGATTTTCCTGTTGGTAATTCTTTGTTTGGGGAGCAAACAGAGAATTACATGAAGAAAATGGATGAGTATAGGACCACCTACAGGAGTGCCCAGGCCAAGGAAAGGCAGGCCACTCAGAGGCAGCTTCCCAGGGGCAGGGGCAGGCCTTTTACAGGCCTTTCTACCAAGCCCAGGCCTCCTCTTCTGCGTATGCTCAGAGGGGGTTTTTAGAGGGAGAGGCAGAAGGGGTACCAGCAGACCTGCTTCCACCCTCAGCCAAACCCCTGCCAAACAGGCACCCTGATGGGTTTGCCAGGACGATTCTCCACCTGTGGGGCAGGCTGGCTTACTTTGTCCAGGACTGGAAGTCTCTAACATCAGACAAGTGGGTCCTGGAGTAGTAAGCCAGGGACTGGTTCTCAGCTTCAAAGATTTCCAAGCTGAGAACCAGATCCTTTCCACCTGCAAACCCCTCGGAGGCACTTGCCCTAGAGGCAGAGGTCTCTTCCTCCTAGCTCTCAGAGCTGTGGAAAGGTTCCATCCCTACACCAGGGCAAAGGGTTGTACTCAGGTACTTCCTTATCCCAAAAGACAGGAGAATGGCGGCCCATCCTGGATCTCAGATACTTAAACAAGCACCTGTTAAAACCAAAATTCAAAATGGTGACTCTGGGAATAATTTTACCCTCTCTAAGGCCAGGGGACTGGCTAGTATCCCTGGACCTCAAGGATGCCTACTTCCATATTCTCATCAGGAGCTCCCATCGAAAGTACCTCAGGTTCGAGCTGCCCTCAGGCCATTACCAGTTCAGAGCAATGCCCTTTGGACTAAACTCTGCTCCAAGAGTGTTCACAAAATGCTTGGCAGTAGTAGTTGCTTCTCTAAGAAGGCAAAGGATTGACATCTTCCCATACCTGGACGAGTGGCTTGTAGTAGGCCAGTCCCCAGACCAAGTCAAGTCACATTTACAGATAACTCAGCAACTGTTCACCTCGTTAGGTTTCCTCCTGAATCTTTCAAAGTCGGTTCTAGAGCCTGTCCAGCTCCTCACCTTCATAGGCGCAGAGCTAGACACAAAAAAGGCCAGAGCTTTCCTTCCCCTGGACAGGGCAAGGACCCATATCTCTCTGGCCTCCTCATTCACCCTGCAGGTATCTCGACCAGCAAGGCATTTTCTACAGCGCCTGGGGCACATGGCTGCTTCCACAGCAGTGGTGCAGGGAGCAAGATTTTAGATGAGGGACATTCAGTTCCATTTGAGAGCCTTCTAGTCTCGAAGGACCCTCTGACCAAATTGATCCCAGTGACTCGAACCCTGATCCAGGCCCTACAGTGGTGGCAGGATCAGAGCAATCTGAGACAAGGAGTTCCCTTTGTCTCTCAGTACCACTCTTTAATCCTTACTACAGATGCCTCCCTCTCTGGGTGGGGGGCTCACTTGGGCGACCTGACCACCCAGGGGTTGTGGTCCCCTCGGGAGTCTCTGCTCCACATCAATCTGTTGGAGCTCAGAGCAGTATTTCTAGCACTTTAACTTTGTTGTGAACAGACTTGGAAAAAACTTATTCAGAACAGACAATACTACCACAATGTGGTACATCAACAAGCAAGGAGGCACTCTGTCTACGGCCTTGTGCACAGAAGCAATGAAGTTGTGGTCCCTGGCTTATTCCCTGAACACCTCCCTCACAGCAGTACACCTCCCAGGCAAGGACAATGTCCTGGCAGATGCTCTCAGCAGGATATCTCAGGGCCATCACGAATGGTCACTGGATCCCTTGGTCTTGGAGAGGTGATATTCTCCAGATGGGGCACACCACAGATGGATCTTTTTGCAGCCCCAGACAATCACCAACTTCCCCTTTTTTGCTGCAGGCCCCCAGTGTTGGTCTCAGTCCCCCTGGATGCCTTAGTTCTCAGTTGGGAAGGGAAGTTCCTGTATGCCTTCCCCCCCTTCCCTCTCCTGTTCAAAGTGCTAGTCAAAATCATATCTCAACCCTGCAAGATGATCCTGATTGCGTCAGACAGCCTTGGTATCCACTCTTTCTGTCCTTAGCAGTCCATCTTCCCAGGAATCACAACCTGTTAACCTGTGCTCAGGGGAGGGTTTGGTACCCGAAATCTCAAATGTCAAGGCCTGGCTCTTGAAGAGTTAGAGTTTGCTGATTTACACCTCTCCCAAGGCGTAATGGACATTTTGAAGGCTTCTAGGAAACCTTCCACCAGGGCTACTTATAATTCCAAGTGGAAAAGATTTTCCATATGGTGCTCTGGAAAGCATATTTCCCCAGAGTCTGCTGATCTGCCCACAGTCCTTGATTATATGGTCCATTTGAATAGCTTGGGCCTTAGACCAGCTACACTAAAGGTGCATCTGGCAGCTGTCTCTGCTTTTATCTCAGCATGTAAGCCCTCTTCTCTTTCAGCTCTCCCTGTATTCTCCAAGTTTTTCAAGGGATTGCTTCACACCAACCCTCCTTTCAGGGCCCTTGCCCCTGCTTGGGACCTTTATGTTTGCATTGCTCCGCTTATGCAACCCCCTTTTGAGCCTTTGTCTTCAGCAGAGCTTAAGTACTTGACTTGGAAAACTGTTTCTGGTAGCCATCACCTCTGCCAGACGCATAAGTGAGTTACAAGCTTTGTCAGTGGAGCCTGATTTTATCTCCTTTCATAGAGATAAGGTGGTCCTCAGGACTAACAGGAAATTTTTGCCTAAGGTGGTTTCAGATTTCCACATTAATCAATCTGTCTCTTCCTGTGTACTTCACTGACCATTCCTCCTCTGGCGAGAGGAGGCTCCACAGTTTAGATGTGAAAAGAGCCCTTGGCTCTACATAGAAACGTGCCAAGGGTCACAGGTTCCACCCTCCAACTGTTCCTCACTTATGGTGAGGTTGGTAAAGGGAAACCTGCCACGAAAAGATCCATTCCCAGGTGGATTGTCTCTTGTATCCAGTTTTGTTATGGAAAACTGGGTAAGGTTCCACCCTCAGGCCTGAGGGCTCACTCTACCAGAGGTACAGCTGCTTCCCTGGCTGCTGCCAGGGACATCCTTATTCTAGAGATATGTCAAGCAGCTACCTGGAAAACAGTTCACACTTTTACCAAGCATTACTCCTTGGGATATTCAGGCTAGGAGTAATGCTTGGTTTCTTTACACTGTGCTGAGAGCCTATTTCCTAAGTAGGTTCTGTCCCTCCTCCATGGAGGTACTGCTTGGTAGTCTGCTACTGTCAGAATACAGCAAGACTTTGTTTTTGAAGAAAAATTACTCACCTTAGTAATGTTGTTTCTTCTAATGGAGTCTTGCTGTATTCTGACCTCCCGGCCCCTCTCAGAACCTCTGTTTTGGGATGTGGGTGGGCAGTGGCAGTGTTGGCACTCAGTAGATGCCCACCTTATTGTTTCACCCCTTTTCTTGGGTGATTTGGTGTTGTGTTTTCATTTTTTGGGTCTCCTGACTTGAGAGTCTGTTTTGGGACCAAAAAATGTGTTTTTGTTTAGTAGCCAGTTGACTAGTGTAGGTTTACAGCTTCCACACAGGGCCCTCGTGAGTTTGCTTGTAAAAATCTGACTGTTTGAGTTCAAACAGCAACAGACAGTCTCAACCAAGCTCGAGCTCAGCGTTCCATGCCTGGCATGGAAAGTTAACAATTTCATCTGCGGGGCAGTTCGAAGGTTGGGACTCACTGCTACGGTCAGAATACAGCAAGACTCCGTTAGAAGAAACAACATTACTAAGGTGAGTAATTTTTTCTTTCAGTCTCTTGACCAGAGCAGACAGCTGTGAGTTGTGTATAGGGTGCCTTGATCCCAACCACATTGTCTTAGACTGTGAAATCTGCAACAAGTTCTGTTCAAAAACAGTAAAAAAAAAAAACCTGGAAGAAAGTATGGCCTCAGTCTACCTCTCGGTCACCAAAACAATCAGAAGAGTCTGTCTGCCAGATCCTGTAAGGACCATTCAAATAAAACCCCTTTAAAACAAAAAAGGTCTTCCGAGCAGGCTCCAGAATTAGTTCCTGCCAAAAAGAAGCAGAAGGAGGAACATGTTGCGGTCCCTCCTGCTGAAGAAGCAAAGGAGACACGAGTGAAGAAAGCAAAAATGCCATTTCAGGAGGACTGACAAAGGCTTGGCAGTTTTTCCAGGCATTTCAAGCCATGGGAGCCCTTATGAGTCTACCAGTTCCTCCTCAACCCCTGCTCTCCCCCCCCCAAACACACTCGTTCCAGGGGACCAGGGTGAGGATTTTTACTGTACGGAGGAGGAGGAAGGGGGACTGATTGAACTTAGAGTCCCCCGTCCCCATGGTATCAGAGAATTATTCCTCACACTATAACTTTGTCAAGCAAATGCTATAGACCCTTGTTCTCTCCACACAGGAACCTGGAGAGGAAAAAGAGGGAGCTGAGTTTTTTGGATATAATGAGGCTGACGCCCACTAAAAGGTTGCTCCTATCCGTGCACAAGTCACTTGAAAAGGCAACCTGCAGCGGCTCCAAAACCCCACTTTCCTTCCCGGGATTGACAAAAACAAGGCCAAGTAGCTCTATTCACATCCAGACTGTGAGGGGTTAATCCAAGCTGCGGCTTATGACAAGGCCAAGGTTCCTCTTTCCTCCTAGCCTCTGGACAAAGACTCCAGATGGCTGGACAGTGTGGGAAAGAAGGTGTACATGACTGCCTCCCCTGCTTCTGAGATGGGTCGTGTACATGGTTTACACTGCCCAATACTAGAAGTCTCTCTGGAATTTGCTATTGGCCGTGTGCGATGACTTCCATGGAGATTAGTTGCACAAGTTGGCAGACACTGCAGAGTGTGTTGGATGCCACTAAGTATCAGTTCCATATGGTAGTAGATGCCAGTGACACTGCTTCCAGGGTGATGGTTCATGCTGATCTCTTAGGAGATTTTCTTGGCTGAGAACAACTAACATGTCCCAGAACACCCAGGTGAAAGCCATGGACTTGCCCTGTGCAAATAATTGTCTTTGTGACAAAACCGAGGCATACATGAACAAAAAGTGGAGTACAAAGGCAATACTGAGAAGGAGAATGTCTATTTCCTGTAGTCCTCACAGAAGGGGAGGTAGGGGTAGAGGCCACTACCCATGGGCCTTTTACCCCATGCCCTATGACTACCCTCAAGCGAGAGGTTATTTTAGGGGCAGGAGAGCTTCTAGAAAGGCTAACCAAGCTTCATCCTCATGGGCTCAGTCCAAACAGAACCCCTGATGCCTCTGTCCAGGTCGCCCACCCATCTCCAGTAGTAGGCCAGTTGGCTCATTTCTTCCATTACTGGGAAAACCTCACTACACACAAGTGGGTCCTAGAGGTAGTGAACCAATGTCTTACACTGCAGTTCAACATGTTTCCAATACTGCATGTTGACAAACGTTTCTATCCCCCTGCACCAGCAGAAAGGATTCTGCTGGAGTTGGAGGTCAGAAGACTGTTGCAGGCAGAAGCAGCAGAAACCGTTCCTCCTTCCCAGTGGGAATGAGGCTTTTACTCAAGGTATTTCCTCACACAGAAGAAAAATGGGGAGTGGTGACCCTTTCTAGACATCAGATTTCTGAACAGACATCTGAGAAAGGACAAATCGGGGGGTGGAGCTAGCAACCCAGCCAGCAGCAGCATTTTTTCTAGAGCTCCTGTTCGCAGTCCCATTAATAAGCTAAAACAACCTAATTCTTTGCCTGAATGCATTGAGAAACTACATCCTCGCTCAGAGAATCATCTGCTACATCTGGGGACCTAAAAACAACTTCAAAATGGGTCAAACTAAACCTGTTAAACAAGATTTCTTTCAGCCGTGCACACCAGCTGCCAAACCACCAGACCATGTGGATGGCGCTCTCCCTTCCACAAGCATGCAGCCTGAAGCAGCTTCACTAACATCCCTGCAGCAATCTGTCAGCGCTCTTACCAGAACAGTGCAGCAAATCGACGAAAAACAATGTTTTTTCACAGCGATTTATTGTTGTGGGGACTCTGATGAAATGGGGGAGATAATAAAAAGTGCAGAGTGGCAGAGGCAATGGCAGGGAAGGCCCTGGCCACCACGACAGCCTCTATTAAAGAACAAGCAGCGCTTGACAGCTGGGTGGAGCAGCTGGAGAACACTGTACGGGTTCCTAATGTTCGGATTCTGGGTCTTCCCAAAGGGACCGAAGGTGAAAATTTGATGCAGTACCTTGAGCAGTGGCTTTCAGAGGTGACTGGGACTAATGATTTTAAAATTACCATGGCCTGTCGAATTTCACCCAGAAGGCCTAATATCAATGCAGACACTCCCCGTACCGTCCTGATCACCCTCACCTCCATGGCTGAATCGGGATTTAGTATTCGGAGCCATCTGAAAATAGGGCCCAGTATTTGTGGATGAAAATAATGTATTATTTTTCCTGTATTTATCTTGCTAGACATGTAGCCATGCCTCCTCCTTAGCAATCTCTTGGCAACCCTGGAAACCACGGAACAGTGCATAACACACAAAAAGTAAAAGGCTGTTTAAAAAAAAAAAAAAAAGATTTTTGGGGGTGCTATATAAAATAGTAGATGAGCATCCTCTTGCACAACCAGCCTTTCTAGGGACGCGGATATGTCTGGCAGCGCGGTCTTCTAGAACCAAAGGTGCGAAGGACTTGCATAGATTGCAGGCCTGCAGATCATGAGCATGTCCCAGGCAGTAAACGCACGTGGCGTGCGGGTTGGTCAGGGAAGTCTTCTGCCTGTAAGGGCACCGACGGAAGCCAGGAATAGATTTTGTATCCATCACAGCCATGAGGGAAGATGAAGACTTGAGTCTCGTAAACTTTAAAATTATTTTTGGAAAATCTGAAGGATTAGGATCCAGGCCTACAAATGTAGAGCGCCAAGGAGGGAACCTGATCTTCCAAGCTGTATGGAACATCTGGCATCATGGGGTGGAGCCGAAGGTTTTAACACCCGGGTGGGTGGGAGGAGCCAGCTTGAAGACTTTCCGGCATTAGTGGCAAGGAACCTGCCAGACAGTGTGGATGAACAAAGATATACCACTCCTAGAACTCCTGTTCTGAGTAACCTGTATTTTTGTGCCACCTTGAGGTTCTGATACCATCATACCTGACAAGCTTCGCTCTCGAAGTCTGATATCAGAACCCCTCTGTAGCACAACAGGCTGGTTGTGCACAGATTCCCATCCACTATTCTGTGTGTTTTCCAGCAGGGATGTTTTTTTTTTTTTTTACAGGCTGTGGATTTTTGAGAGATCTGGGTCCTTTATGAGAGCCTCCTCATGGGATAGTACTGGAGACACGGGCAAGAGCTGGTCTCTAATCCTACGTGGCATCAGTATATATGCTACACATAAGGGGAGAACCTAATGTTTATAAATTAAATTGTTAAACTACACTCTCAAAGGCCTGTGTTGGAAAACTATAGCATTGATTTGGTTAATATGGGGTTATTGGAGCTCTGGAAAGGGGAACATTTCCTTCACGAATTGCTTAAACTTTACTAAGGACCTATTTAAGGTCAGTTACAGAAATGCTGTTTATTTACGCTGGATATATAATGGTGGGAATTGGCTGCATTATGGCTCTTATTTCATTATAATTTCTAGAACATATGATGTCTGGCTATACCCCTAGATGCTGTACCAAAGGAACAAGTAGTCTCTGTCCTTAGTAATGTATAATGATTGAACATGTACACCATACCTGTTCAGGAAGGAATGTTTTATGCCTATGTATAAAATGCTTTAAAAAGTTCAAAAAAAAAAAAAAAAAGAAATTCAAGATGGTAACCCTGTCCACAGTGGTTCCTTCCTTGCAACAGGGAGACTGGCTGGAATCTCTGGACTTGACAGATGTGTATTTTCATGTTCCAGTCAGGCCCAGTCACAGAAGATCCCTGCGTTTCAGGCTACCTTCTGGTCACTACCAGTTCACAGCCCTTCCCTTCAGCCTGTCATCCACTCCCAGTGTGTTCATAAAGTGCTTATCCATAGTGGCAGCACATCTCAGAAGACATGGAGTGATGGTATTTCTTTATCTAGATGACTGGCTAGTTCTGGGAAGGTCACACCAATAAGTCAAGGACTCTCTCCACCTGACTGTCGGCATGCTAGAGGGACTGGGGTTCCTCATAAACGTGCAAAAGTCTTGGACAGAATCAGTACATGTATTAGAGTTCATAGGAGCAAAGCTGGATGCCCTCCAGGGAAAAGCTTGCCTCCCCCCAGGAAAGGGTAGTAAATCTGGTAGAACTGGCAAACTCCTTTGTCATAGGTCAGCACAAGCCAGCAAGGCACTTTCTTCAGCTTCTGGGGCACATGGATGCTACCACAACTGTAGTTCCAGGAGCAAGATTTCAGATAAGTGACATCCAGTACCACTTGTGGTCCCAAAAGTGGCACGCTCTGTCCAGGTTGGTGCCTGTGAGAAAAACTCTACTACAAGCTCTGAACTGGTGGAAAGAAAGTGACAATCTGTGGGAAGGCGTTTCTTTTTAGGTAAAGGCCCTGACAGTTGTGCTGACAACAGATGCTTCCATGCTGGACTGGGTGCCTACCTGGGAGACTTAACAGTAAACGGTGTGGTCTTGGGAATCCAGAGAGCACATAAACCTTCTGGAGCCTAAGGGTGGTTCTTTTTGCTCTTCAGTGATTTGCCCCCCAAGTGAAGAATCAGTTGGTCCAGATCACGACAGACACCATCACCATGTATTACATCAACAAACAGGGAGGCACAAAGTCCTCACAGCTGCGCTCAGAAGCTCGTGAGTCTGGCTTACTCACTGGATGTGCAGTTGTCAGCAGTACACCTCCAAGGGAAGGACCATGTCCTGGTGGATTCCATCAGCATGATCAGCCAGGCTCATCACAAATGGTCTCTGGACAAACTGGTGCTGTCCACGATCTCCAGGAGATGGGGCCCACCAGAGAATGACTTGTTTGCCTCCAAAGACCATTTCCAGTTCCCTCTCTGTTGCTGCAGGCCTCCAGCATGAAGTACAGTACCCATGGGGACCCTGTTCAGACCTCAGGAAATCTTAACTGTATTCTGAGAAATGCAGTATGGTCTCACCAGAAAACTGCCCCAGAGCCAAAATGGTTACTAGAACCTATGCTAATCATGGAATGTTGGGCTCAAACTCCGTTTTCAAACCACTGTCCCTGGAAATACATCCTGCAACTATTAGATTCTTTACTTCACTTGCCTAGTACAGACACCTCGGAGAGCCCTCCTTCATCTGTCTTGATTTTATTTTCTTAGTTTTTTGAAGTAAATTTTATTTTTGTTCATTTTTAAAGCAGTGTCCTGGAGTTTGTAGGTAGATTAGTCTAGAATTAGATTTAGTGTTTTTTGGTTTCTTCTTTGTTTGTTTAACCGGGAGGTAACCAGACGTTTATTTACATTTTAAAAGGTAAATATATGTATTAAAACTACCCATATTGAACACGTCATAAAATCTGCAAATATCTGACTTGGGATCTTATACCGGCACAAAAAAGCTATGACTCCAGAGGCCCTCAGTCTCGTCACATGGAGCTCTATATTGTCAATTATCGACTATGGCCTCATATACAGTGCAGCCTCCGAGACCTTGCTTAAAATGAGTAAAACAACTTCTTAATCCGGCTCATATTGGGGGCTGATCCTCTCACTCACACTTGCAGCATCTATTCCTCGACAGGGTGGCTCCCCTTCTCCCTAAGGGCCAAATACCAAGTCTGTCTACTTGATAAAAAAGCCCTACTAGGACAAACACCTAAATCATCATTTACACTTTTCCAACCCAACCTAACTTACAAAAATACGAGAAGTTCAGTGAAGGGCCTCCTACATGTACCGTTTAAAAGAACCTCCTTGGCCCAGTGTTCCCTTTCTTATCACGGCCCACAGTGGTTGAATGACCTACCCCCCCCCAACACTGTGTTGCAGCATGAAAACATTGGCCCATTTAAGAAAGCCCTTCATTTCCACCTGGCTGGTACCCACAACTGCTACTGCTTTGCTTAGCAACCCGAGCCCTAGCCTCTTCTCTTGCCCTTTTTCACAATTCTTCCCTACCCCCACCCACATCCCCAAACTCTCTCTCTAAGCCCCCAGCTCAGGTTCGTCACTGCTTGCCGTGTCCTTGTGTACGGCTGGCTCCCTCCTCGATCCCTCACCCCACTCCACCCATTCAGTCATTCCTGGCAGCCACCCCACACACCTCCCCCTCTCTCCCCTCCCGTTCTTCACTCCCTCACATCCCTTTGGAATCCTCCATGACAAAGCCACTTTTTTCCCCACCTTCTGCACTTAGCAACTACAAATCAGCACTTAGCAATTGGTTTTGTTGTATCTGAGACTTCTTCACTGGAATTAGTTCATACTCTGCTTGTTTCCAAGTCTGTATGTTTTCTACTTTTCACGTCCCACTGATTGAATCCTAGCTAACTACCCAGACAATTCTTGCCTCTGCAAGTCTTTCTGTAATGTATTATGTCCATGATATGGAACCTTTGTAAAAGAGCCTCTTTGCTCAAAGGTTGTAAGTCAGAAACTGAAATAAATAAAAAGAGAACTTCCCCTGGGCCGGTTGCTTTAAATTTGGTCTTTTTAGAGAGAAACTGGGGTAACTCTCTGTTCTTTCATCGGTTGCTAAACCGACTGCAACAAAAAGAAAAGAGAGAGCTTTGTTTCTCTGTATGGGTTTCTGACTTGCAGAAAACACATATTCTTTTTAAGGTTTTCTTCTGGTATGTCACTACCCAAGAAAAGAACCGTCTCGTCGGGTTTTCAGCATTGTACAGAGTGTGGGAACAGTTTCCTAAAGCTGATCCTCACTTGGTGTGTGTTTTCTGCCTATGGTTTGACCACCTGAAGGCAGATTGTGAAATCTGTAATAATAATAAAATAAAAAAAAAAAAAAGTTGACACTTGATAGGCGTTTGAACTGACCGAAGGAAAAATGTCAGAAACGGCTGCTGAGCCAGCTTCGGATAAACCTTCCTCCTTTTTTTTTTTTCCGTACTTTATGCTCTCTACCGACCTGAACTCCGGGAGTGGTCACTCTGTGGACGCCTTGATCCCTCCCGCCTGAAGCTCCTTCCCACTCCTCTGTGACAGGGTATCTCCATACCCTTCGGCCACCCAGCCCCCTGGCTCTGAGTCCCCCGAGGCAGGACCACCAGACTTGTGCCTCCTGGCGCTCTATCTATAATCCTGTCAGGCGGCCTCTGGGACAGAGAGGAAGTGAGAGGAGGAGCCTGGCATTAGGAGTGGTAGGCTACACCCACAGACCCTCCATCTATCGGATGGCAGAGGGATTTTTCTTGGATTTTTACACCCATTTCCCCCACCACCCCGAGAGCTCTGACGTGCAATGGTGTCAGGTTGCCTGCCGCAGCTCTCGTCCCACTACATGATGCTCCCTAGCATGTGCAGTACCACCGGTCTCAACCGGGGGCCACTGTAAGGCCGGGCATGCCTGAATCCCACCCCAAAGAGAGGAGAGCTGTCCTCCGGACGCTCGATCCTCTCTCTCCCCTGCCGACCCCCGGCAGTGTGGCGCAAGGTGTGACGTCCAGCGCCTCAACCCTTGGCGCCACCGGGCCAGCTATAAACCTTCCTCTTAAAAGCAGAAATCCAAGGAACCAGCTGAACTACCCTCTGACCAGGGTGATGGTTCCTTGGGTGGGAAGAGAACTGCAGACACTGCTGCTGAATTGGCAAGTTCTGCCAAGAAGAAAAGGAAGGAAAAAACGTGGCCAAGGAACCGCAGCCAACAAGCCTGTCGGTTCCAACCACAGAAGAAATAACTAACGCTATAAGAATTATTCAGGCGCTGCAAACTGGTACCACGGTTCCAGTTCACAGGCCTCGGTTCAGGACCTGGGTTCATCTCTGGTTCCCGGTTCACTCGAGCAGTTTGCTGAAGTTAATGCTGAGGAGGAAGATGAGGAAGATAATTTTGGGGAACCTCTTGAACCAGATGTATTCCCTGACCCTCAACACCCCGACTCCCCTGATACGGGAGCTGAGAATTTTTTCTTTCCATTTTGCCTTTATGAAACAAGTGGCACAAACTCTGGACCTCTCCACCCAAGAATCCACTGCGGAGGAAGAGGAGCCAGCAACAAAAAGGCTGTTGTTGCCCATTCACAAGGCTCTAAAGAGACAGGCCTCCAGGATCTTACAGACCCCCACGTCCATCCCTCCAGTGAACAGGAAGTACTAGGTGGCCAAGTCTGGAGCAGGGTTCCTTTTTGGACACTCCAGCCATGAAGGGGTGGTGCAGGCTGCTGCATGTGACAAAGCAGGCATTCTCCTGGCATCACACCCACCTGAGAAGGACTCAACAAAAAAACCAAAAACCTCTGGCCAGGAAGCCTTACTTGGGGGGGGTCGTCTCTTTGGTCATTAGACAGGCAGCTTGTATGGCCTATGTGTCCAGATAACAAAAGAGTCTCTGAAACACGGTTATGTAGATAGCCAAGGCATGCCCTGGACCCATTGCATCAGATTTGTCCGAAGCTGCAAAAAGGGGCATAGAGGCTTCCACATGCCAGTTTAGGGTGGCAGTGGATGCCAGTGATATCGCAGCCAGACAAATGGCAACTGCAGTGTCTGAGGAGATTTGCTTGGCTAAGGGCCACTAACTTGTCTCAGGACAGCCAGACAAAGGCACTGGATTTTCCTTGTGAGCCCACATCTCTCTTTGGGAAGCAAACAGGCTTACGTGAAGAAGATAGATGAGTACAAGGTGACTTGTAAGAGTGCTGCTGCAAAGGAGAAAGCAGTAACACCCCCGAAGTACCAGAACAAAGGGGGCAGGGTTAGAACCTATTATAGGCCCTTCTTCCAAGCTCAGGCATTGCCAGCCTACCAACCTCAGAGGGGGTACTTCAGAGGCAGAAGGGGCAGCAGCCGTGCCAGCCAGGTGCATAAACAAAGCAGACCCCCTTAGCGGGACTCTGCCAGGGTCGCCTTCCCACTTCTGGTAGGAGGCAGGCTGGCTCACTATCTCCAGGCTTAGGAATCCATTACCATAGATAAGTGAGTCCTGGAGGTAGTGAGCCAGGAGTTTGGGCAAGACTTTTCAGCCTGTCAGAAGCAGCTCTGTTGTAGGAGGAAGTAGCAAAACTCGTTCAGGACAACGCAGTAGGGCCTGTTCCCTTGGACCAAAAGGGAAGGGGTCTCTACCCAAGGTACTTCCTCATTCTAAAGAAAATGGGGGAGTGGCGACCCATACTGGATCTCAGACATTTGACAAAGCCAAAGTTCAAATTGGTCACTGTGGCTACCATTCTCCCTACACTCAGGAAGGGAGATTGGCTGGCATCTCTGGATTTAAAAGATGTCTACTTCCGTATTCCCATCAGGCAGTCACACAGAAAGTACCTCAGGTTCAGATTGCCATGAGGCCACTACCAGTTCAGAGCCATGCCTTTTGGTCTGATTTCTGCCTCAAGGGTGTTCACCAAGTGCCTACCAGTAGTGGTAGCACACCTAAGGAGGCATGGGGGGGCAGTCTTCCCATACCTGGACAACTGGCTAGTGGTAGGCCAGTCCCCTTAGCAAGTAAGAGATGCACTGACCATCACTCAGGATATCCTGTGTACACTGGACTTCCTGGTAAACCAGAAAAAGTGCTAACACCAGTTCAACTCCTGGAGTTCATGGGGTGGAACTTGACACTGAGAGGAAGAGCCTTCCTCCCTCAGGAAAGGGTAGGCAGCCTGGTGCAGCTGGCAAGATCCTTCCAACTGCATACCCCCAGACCAGCAAGACACTTTCTTCAGCAGTTAGGACAGATGTCTGAATCAACAGCAACAGTGTCAGATTCCAGATGAGACATACAGTTTTCATCTCAAATCTCATTGGTCTCAGAAAAGAGATCCCCTGTCAAAAATGGTCCCAGTCACAGGAACCGTCCTTCAAGCACTACAGTGGTTGCAGGAAAAAGATGACCTTGGGGAAGGTGTGCCTTTTCTTTAGCTGCCACCATCAGCAGTGTTAACAATGGATGTCTCCCTCTTAGGATGGGGTGCCCACCTAGGGGAGCACACGGTACTTGGCTCCAGCAGGAGTCTCTGCTCCACATAAATCTGCTGGAGCTCAGTGTAGTTTATCTGGGCATCCAGTCCTTTGCTTCAGTGCTGCGGGGCAAGGTGGTTCAGGTCAGAACAGACAACACAACCACAATGTACTACATAAGCAAGGGGGCACAAGGTCATGCCCCCCTGTGCACAGAAGCCATGAAAGTGTGGAGTCTGGCTCACTCCCTGGGAATCTCCCTTTCGCAGTTCATCTTCCAGGGAAGGACAGTGTCTTCACAGATACCTTAGGCAGGATCAACCAGAACCACTACGACTGGTCACTGAACAGGCAGATCCTGCAGGTGGTGTTCAAAAGGTGGGGCACCCCAGAGGTGGACCGGTTCGCAGCACCAGACAATCACCAGCTGTCACAGTTCTGTTGCAGGTCCCCCTGCAGTGGGCACAGTCCTTCTGGATGCACTGCTGTTGGATTGGACAGGGAGGTTCCTATAAGCCTTTCCCCCATTTGCCCTGTTGCTCAGGGTACTGAACAAGCTCAGGGCTCAGCCAACGACAGTGATCCTCATTGCTCCGGACTGGGCCAGGCAGCCCTGGTATTCCCTGCTACTGACCCAGTCAATATCCAAGCCAATCTCCCTGCCCAGGAGGCAAAACCTATTGACCTCCTCCCAGGGCAGGGTCCTTTACCCCAATCTCCAGTCCCTCAGACTCTGGGCTTGGCTCATGAGGACTTGGAATATGCCGACCTGCACACCTCTCAAGGGGTGCTAGAGGTTCTTGGGGTCTCTAGAAAACCCTCTACCAGAAAGACTTGCACTTCTAAATGGAAGAGGTTTTCCATTTGGTGCCAACAGAAACAGATAGACCATTGTCAGGCTGGTTTATCAGTCGCATTGGATTATTTTGCACACTTGCATTCCTTTGGCCTGCCACCCTGAGGGTACACCTAGCAGCTGTCTCTGCATACCTCTCAGCTGGAAACGGGGCATTCCTTGCTGCTAACCAGATATTCAGAAAATTATTCAAGGGCCTACTGTACTTGCACCCCTCTCTCTCAGGGAACCCACTCCTGCATGGGACCTCGTATGTATTGGCCAGCTAATGCAACCACCATTCGAACCTATGTCCTCAGCAGAGCTTAAGTATGTGACATGGAAAATGGTGATCTTACTTTGAGAGGACTCTTGCAGTAGGTAGTTAGTTGTAGGACTCTGCCCCCTGGCATCAGGACCACACGGAAACTTTTGCTAGCAGTGTCTGACAGGGGCCCACCCACCCAACATCACGTGGCCAACATCAGTGTGACATATAGTTGGCGGTCCCCACATCCGCCCTCTAGTACTTTCCTGCCATCGACCTGTGCACGTCGGTCCTTTTGAAGATCATCGCAGCAGTTCAATCACCATATTTTCAGATGCGTATCTATTTTTTCTCTCATCTGTTTAACATATCTTCGTGTATGTCTTCCACCTGATCGACAGAATTGCATAAAAACAAGTGTGATTTTTTTTTTTTCCTTCCTTCCAGCATCTAGCTACTGCATAAGGATCAACATACTCTCTGCCTCTTCTGTTTGGGCCCGGTCCATAATGTCGAGTGTGAGGCTTGCTCCCAGTTCAACCAGGCCACACAGAAAAGGTGCCAGCAGTCGAAAGGGTGGTAGCAGAGTGGAATGCACTACGGGCAGAGGTGGTGGCCTGTAAAACAGTGGGGTGCTTCAAGAGGGTCTGGGATAGGGCAAAAGGGGGGGTAGTGTGGGAAGGGCAGCTGCAGAATAGGGGTGCTAGCTGCAAAATCGAGCAGACTTGATGGACCAAATGGCCTTTTTGTGCTGGCAGTTTCCTATGTTTGTATCTCCTCAAGCTAAAAATGGCATAAATGGAAAAGGAGCTCAAGAAACTTAAAAGCGTCTCCTCCTTTCTGATTGACTCCCACAAGAAGAATAAGAGGGACAAAGAAAAATACTGGGACCAGGAGCAGTTCCCCTCTCATCCAAAGCCAACCTAGGGTGTGCAGTGGCCCTCTTCCTCTGGGAAGATGAGCACCGTGGCCAAGCCTGCACTCCCTCCCAAAGAGCAGACTTCGGCCCCCCATAGTTCAGTGGAATGAAGATTGCATAACCTTGATGTCAAGAGAGCTATAAGTTACTACTTGGCTCACATAGAGGGCCACAGGCAGGATAGAACCCAGCTGTTCCTTACCTATGGAGAAGTGGGGAAGGGAAAACCTGCATCAAAAAGGTCCATTGCCCACTGGATTGTGGCATGTATTCAGTTTTGCTACAGCAAAGTGGGTAAAGGGCCTCCTGTAGGCCTTAGGGGCCCACTCTGCGAGGGGTACAGCGGCTTCAATAGCAGCTGCGAGAGATGTACCTTTGTTAGAAATGTGCAAAGCAGCTACCTGGAAAACAGTTCACACCTTTACCAAATACTACAGCCTTGATACCCAGGCCGGGAGTGATGCGAGGTTTGGTACAACAGTACTGCAGAGCTTGTTTCCTAAATGGGTTCTCTACCCTCCTCCAAAGGTACTTGTTTGTTTTATTTTTAACCAGGAAGTGGACTGGGCACAGCCCTTTTTCAGCCACGCCTGACATATAACAATACATTACAACAAAAAATGACATTTGTACAAAAAATCCATACATTAGTCACAATTACAAACAGTATCACAATAAAGTTTCTTTAACAATAAATGTTTAAAATGAGATTCTGAATGTGCTTTTTGAATTACGTCTCCTAATTCATTTAAAAATGAAGGTGCATACCAAGAAAATGCCTTCCTACTCATTTGAAGTTTGTAGTCTGGAACAACATACTGGTTTAAGCAGTTTTGTCTAGTATCTCTGCCATAGACTTTTCTTACTATAAGTTTGGATAAAGTTATTGGGACTCCCTGACCTTTTATCCGAAATACAGAATTCCCTAGTATACATTTCAAACGATTAATTGGAGAAAGAACCCCAAAATCACTGTATAACTGACAGTGATGGGTTCTAACTGAAACATGTAGTGCAAATCTCATTGTACAAAACTTTAAATTTTGACTCAAACAACTGATTACAGTATGTAAAATTAACACTTCCATATTCTAATGTTGGAAATAGTACCTGTTTCGCTATGATGTGACAAGCCTCTGTGGACAAAAATGTACTATTTCTATAAAGAAAACCAAGCTTCTGATGTAATTTAGTGCCTGCTTTTTTTAAATGAGGAACCATGCTCAGATTTGAGTCCAAATACAAACCGAAATATTTGATCATAGTAACTATGGGGAGAAGATCACCAGCAAGTCCAGTTACATGTAGGGAATCAATCTTCTGAAGTTTTTTTTTTGAAGAACCAAATAACACAACATTGGTTTAAATTTCATTAATGACCAATTTGTTTGACTGAATCCAATTGGAAAATACTTTATAATGTTTTTGAAGAGAATCTTGCATTTCACTACAATTTACTCCTGATACCCAAAATACAGTAGCATCTGCGTACAATAAGCTATTAACATTTGTAAAGGAATGGGGTAAATTGTTAATAAAAATAGATAATAAAAGGGGACCAAGCACTGATCCTTGAGGAATCCCAGATAATAATCCTCTGGGTTGGGACAAGAAGCCATTTACCTTAGTTCTTTGGGTATGTTTTGACAAATAATTTGCAAACCAATTTAATTGAACATCCCTAATTCCCAATTTCTCTAGTTTAATAAAATCCTGTGATCTACCATATTGAAGGCACTGGCCAGGTTCACGAAGACTGCACCAGTGGCCTTATCCTCCTCTGCAGCCACCAGTACAGCATTCGTGAACCCGGCCAGCGCCGTCACAGTAGATCGTCCAGCACAAAATCCGTGTTGTTCAAGAAGGATGTCATTTTCCTATAAATACACCTGGATTTGCTGGTGAACACATTTCTCCAGTAGTTTGCCAATCTCAGACAACAGGGAGATGGGCCTGTAATTTGACATAGCAGATATATCACCACTCTTATAAAAAGGAACCACGATGGAATCCTTCCACAGAGCTGGAAAAATACCCTGTTGCAGTGATAAATAATGTCACCAAGGGACTTTTCACATAGGGGGCAGAATGTTTTAATAAAGTAGACAAAATCAGGTCCCTTCCTCCCACCTTACATCCTTCAGTTTTAATAACAGGTTTAGAACTTCTGATTCCTCAATCTCAGAAAAATAAAAACAAAATTGTTTATTGTCCCTTTCTGTGTGTTCTTCAATCCCCTTGGCTGGCTTAGTAACTTCCCCATTGACTGTTTTAGAGACAAAAAGTTAAGGATATTTGCCATAGTTAGCACTATAGTACTGCTTGGGTAGTCTGCATTTGTCAGAATACAGTTAAGATATTTCCTGGGGTTTGAAGAAACAAATTACTTACCATAGTAATCTTGTTTCTTCCAAGGGAATCTTACTGTATTCTGAGCTCCCACCCTGCCTCCCCTACCAGAACCTATGGGCACTGCAACACAGCTGTCCATGCTGTTTGAAACCAGTGAGTGTTTATTGTGCTTAGTGACTTGAGTCTTGGTGTTGCTCACATTTTTAAATAAAGGGGATTATTTGTTGTTGGGTGTTAAGTAAGTTTATTATTATTGTTTAGATAGCTTGTTATTATGCATGTTCTGTAAGAATCTGACGGTTGCAAGATGTATTCCAGGGACAGTGGTCTGAAAACCTAGCTCGAGCCTAACATTCCATGATTAGCATAGGTTCTATTAATCATTTCGACTCCGGGGCAGTCTTGTGGTGAGACCATACTGCATTTGCCAGAACACAGTAAGATTTCCTTGGAAGAAACAAGATTACTATGGTAATTTTTTCTTTCTGGACTGGTCAGGGAGGTTTATATATGCTTCTAACTCCAGGAATTCTTCAATATGATTAACCATAGCAGTCAGCCTCCTGTGTTGAACAGCCTTGGAGAGAAATGGAACTTATGCAAATGATGGAACATCTGTTGGCTCATGCCACCATTCACACTGCTGCCGTTACCAACTGCTGTGTTCTATAATGCTCAGATTTCTTTTCAAACAACATGAAGTCTTGCTATATTATGACATATGCAGTGAGTCCCAACCTTCGAACTGCTCCGGAGGTGAAAGAGTTAACTTTCCATGCCAGGCATGGAATGCTGAGCTCGAGCTTGGTTGAAACTCTGTTGTTCTTCAAACTCAAACCATCAGATTCTTTACTCCACCTCACTGAACAGTCGCTCCGGAGATTTCTCCTTCTGCTCGGTTCATTTTGCCAGTAAAAGTATCGTTTTTCTCGGTTTTCGACCGAATTTAAACCGCAACCGATCGGCTCAGACTCTGTCTGTGGTATCGTGAGTACTAGATAGGTTTTACATTTATTTCTTCTGTGTGGAACTTGTAAAAGTTTATCGGTTCGGTTTGAACCGATCAGGTTGTCTTTAAAATATCTTAGTCTGTGTTTAGAGTGTGGTTACCGGTTATCGGTTCTAAAAAATCCGGATTTTATTACGGTTTTTCCATGACCCGTGACACGGTTGGGAACTGATAAGAGAGTCTTACTTGGCGGATTGCCATAAACGGGTAAGTTTGGATAGGACTGGCACTATGTCTGAGAAACTCAAAAGAAAAAACAGGCCCACTAGGTTTCAACACTGCAGTGTATGTGGGGAAGCCTTTGCCAAGGTTGATCCCCACACCACCTGTGTTTATTGTCTGGGGTTTGACCACCTCAATGCAGACTTCCAGATTTGTAAAAATTTTCCTGCAGCTACCCTGGAAAAAAGAGTTGGTAGGCTCAGGGAAAGGGAGGCCAAAAAGTCCGCTGAACCGGATGGCCAGCCCGGTTCGGTTCCAACCGAACCAGAGGGAGTGCCCTCTGACTAGGGCGAGACTTCTTCGGGCAAAAGGAGATCTGACTTTGAGGGGTCAGTTCCAGCAAAAAGGACTAGGAAATCAGCTGGTGTGGAGCCAAAACTTTCCTCTCCAACCGCTGAAGAAATTGCCAAAGAGATCCAAATTGTCCAGTCGCTTTCCCCGGTTCTGACTGAACCGGCACCATCAGGTAAGCGTACGGTTCGGCTGGTTCCACCGGTTCAGGAGTATGATTTAGAGGAATTTTATGAACCGGAGGAGGGGGAAGAGGAGTATGAGGAGAGTGAATGTGGATATGAAAGTCTGGATTTGCCCATTGACCCGGACATCTCCCCAGACAGACCTTCAGGAGTGTCTCCTCCTAGGCTTTCTGCGCCCCCTTCTCATTTTATGTTTTATAAAAAAGTTGCTGAAACCCTCCAGCTCCCTATGGAGGAAGCTGTTGTAACCCCCCTCTCCCCAGGGCGCATCTGGAATCGAGCGGTACTCTGCTCAGTATGCCTTCCTGGTAAATCTCTTAAATAAATAAATCAGTAGGAGCCTGACTATATGGAAATGATGGATATCCCAGAGTCAAGGAGACACTCTATTCCTCTTCATAAATCTTTTGGGAAACAGACAGTTAAAATTTTAAAAACTCCTCACACTATTCCTCCTGTGGATAAGAGAATGGACAAGAGGTACACATTGTCAGGCTCTGATACGGAGTTCCTTACACAACAATGCAGCAATGTTGGGGTAGTGCAGGCTGCAGCCTGTGACAAGGCAAATATTCCCTTGGCTTCACACCCCTTGACAAGGACTCCAGGAGAATTGATGCCATGGCAAAGAAGCAGTACATGGCAGCATCCTTGGGACTCAGACAGGCAAATTATATGGCTTATGTTATAGATATCAGAAATCCAGATGGGATACTGTTATGGCTTTTAGCAAAAACAGGTCCCTGGCCAGCTTGCCAAGGAGCTGGAGCAGGTGGCTGCTGATGGTATTGAGGCATCCAAGGTGCAATTCTATGCTGCAGTGGACTCTAAGGATGTGTCATCAAGAGTCATGGCTACATCTGTGGCACTTCGCAGAATGGCTTGGCTCAGATGTACTCGCCTGTCACAGGATACCCAGACTAAAGCCATGGATTTTCCTGTTGTGGGTAATTCTCTGTTTGGGGAGCAGACCGAGAATTACATGAAGAAGATGGACGAGTATAGGACCACCTATAGGAGTGCCCAGGCCAAGGAAAGGCAGGCCACTCCTCAAAGGCAGTTTTCCAGGGGCAGGGGAGGCCTTTTTACCAAGCCCAGGCCTCCTCTTCTGCTTATGCCCAGAGGGGTTCTTTAGAGGGAAGAGGCAGACGGGCACAAGCAGGCCTGCTTCACCCCTCAGCCCAAAGCTCTACCAAGCAGGCACCCTGATGGGGTTGCCAGGGCCGATTCTCAGCTACCTGTAGGGGCCAGGCTGGCTTACTTTGTCCAGGACTGGAAGTCTCTGACATCAGACAAGTGGGTCCTGGAAGTAGTAAGCCAGGGACTAGTTCTCAGCTTCAAAAAAATTTCCAAAGATGAGAACCAGATCCTTTCCACCTGCAAATCCACCAGAGGCACTTGCCCTAGAGGCAGATGTCTCTTCCCTCCTGGCTCTCAGAGCTGTGGAAAGGGTTCCACCCCTACACCAGGGCAAAAGATTGTACTCCAGGTACTTTCTTACCCCAAAAAAGACAGGAGAATGGCGGCCCATCCTGGATCTCAGATATTTAAACAAGCACCTTTTAAAACCAAAATTCTAAATGGTGACTCTGGGAATTAGTGGACCTCAAGGATGCCTACTTCCATATTCTCATCAGAAGCTCCCATCGAAAGTACCTCAGGTTCGAGCTGCCCTCAGGCCACTACCAGTTCAGAGCAATGCCCTTTGGCCTCACCTCTGCTCCAAGGGTATTCACAAAATGCCTGGCAGTAGCAGTTGCTTCCCTAAGAAGGCAAAAAATTGCCATCTTCCCTTATCTGGATGACTGGCTCATAGTAGGCCAGTCTCCAGACCAAGTCAAATTACATCTGCAGATAACTCAGCAACTGCTTACCTCTCTAGGTTTCCTTCTGAATCTTTCAAAGTCAGTTCTAGAGCCTGTCCAGCTCCTCACTTTCATAGGCGCAGAGCTGAACACAGAGAAAGCCAGAGCCTTTCTTCCTCTGGACAGGGCAAGGACCCTGGTCTCTCTGGCCTCCTCATTCACCCTGCAGGTCTCTCGACCAGCAAGGCATTTTTTTACAGCTCCTGGGGCACATGGCTGCTTCTACAGTAGTAGTGCAGGGAGCAAGATTTCAGATGAGGGACATCCAGTTCCATTTGAGAACCTTTTGGTCTCAAAGGAAAGACTCTCTAACCAAATTGATCCCAGTAACTCGAACCCTGATCCAGGCCCTACAGTGGTGGCAGGATCAGAGCAATCTGAGACAAGGGGTTCCCTTTGTCACTCAGTCTCACTCCTTAATCCTTACTACAGATGCACCCCTCTTGGGGTGGGGAGCTCACATGGGCGACCTCACTACCCAGGGATTGTGGTCCCTTCAGGAATCTCTGCTCCACATCAATCTGTTGGAACTCAGAGCAGGTTTTCTAGCACTTCAAGCTTTTTCCAAATCTGTTCAGAACAAAGTGGTACAGGTCAGAACAGACAACACCACCACAATGTGGTACATCAACAAGCAAGGGGGCACTCAGTCTATGGCCTTGTGCACCGAAGCAATGAAGTTGTGGTCTCTGGCTTACTCCCTGAACACCTCCCTTACGGCAGTTCACCTCCCAGGCAGGACGATGTCCTGGCAGATGCTCTCAGCAGGATTTCCCAGGGCCATCACGACTGATCACTGGACCCCCTGGTCCTGGAGGTAATATTTGCCAGATAGGGCACCCCGCAGATGGATCTTTTTGCAGTCCCAGACAATCACCAACTTCTCCTTTTTTGCTGCAGGTCCCCAGTGTTGGGCTCAGTCCCTCTGGATGCCTTAGTTCTCAGTTGGGAAGGGAAGTTTCTCTGTGCTTTTCCCCCTTCCCCTCTCCTGTTCAAAGTGTTAGTCAAAATCAGATCTCAATCCTGCAAGATTATCCTGATTGTTCCAGATTGGGCCAGACAACCCTGGTATCCACTCCTACTGTCCTTAGCAGTCCATCTTCCCCTGTGTCTTCCCAGGAATCACAACCTGTTAACCTGTGCTCAGGGGAGGGTTTGGTACCCAAACCTCAAATCTCTCAATCTCAAGGCCTGGCTCTTGAAGAGTTTAGAGTTTGCTGATCTACACCTCTCCCAAGGTGTAATGGCTATATTGAAGGCTTCTAGGAAACCTTCCACCAGGGCTACCTATAATTCCAAATGGAAGAGGTTTTCCATATGGTACTCTGGGAAGCATATTTCCCCAGAATCTGCTGATTTACCAACAGTCCTGGATTATATGATCCATTTAAATACCTTGGGGCTGAGACCAGCTACCCTAAAAGTACATTTGGCGGCTGTGTCTGCTTTTATTTCAGCAGGTAAACCCTCTTCTCTTTCAGCTCATCCTGTATTCCCCAAGTTTTTTAAGGGATTGCTTCGCACCAACCCTCCATTCAGGGACCCTGCCCCTGCCTGGGATCTTAATGTTTGCATTGCACAGCTTATGCAACCTCCCTTTGAGCCCTTGTCTTCAGCAGAGCTTAAGTACTTGACTTGGAAAACTGTGTTTCTGGTAGCCATCACTTCTGCCAGACGCATAAGTGAATTACAAGCTTTGTCAGTGGAGCCTGATTTTATCTCCTTTCATAGAGATAAGGTAGTCCTCAGGACTAACAGGAAGTTCTTGCCTAAGGTGGTTTCAGATTTCCACCTTAATCAATCTATATCTCTTCCAGTGTACTTCACTGACCATTCCTCCTCTGGCGAGAGGAGGCTGCACAGCTTAGATGTGAAGAGAGCCCTTAGTTACTACATAGAGCGTACCAAGGGTCACAGGTGTGACTCCCTCCAACTGTTCCTCACTTATGGTGAGGTAGGTAGAGGGAAACCTGCCACTAAAAGATCCATTGCCAGGTGGATTGTCTCTTGTATCCAATTCTGTTATGAAAAGCTGGGTAAGGTTCCTCCCTCAGGCTCACTCTACAAGAGGTACAGCTGCTTCCCTGGCTGCTGCCAGGGACATCCCTATTCTAGAAATATGTCAAGCAGCTACCTGGAAAACAGTTCACACGTTTACCAAGCTTTACTCCCTGGACATCCAGGCTAGGAGTGATGCTCGGTTTGGCACAGCTGTGCTTCAGAGCATATTTCCTAAGTAGGTTCTATCCCTCCTCCATGGAGGTACTGCTGTGTAATCTGCATATGTCATAATATAGCAAGACTTCATGTTGTTTGAAGAAAAAATTACGTTAGTAATGTTGTTTCTTCTAATGGAGTCTTGTTATATTATGACCTCCCCCCCCGCCTGCCCCTCTCAAAGCCTCTGTTTTTGGGATGTGGTTGGGCAGTGCAGTGTTGGCACTTAGTAGATGCCACCTTGTTGTTTTCACCCCTCCTTTTTTGGGGTGACTTGGTGTTGTGTTTTTCATTTTTTGGGTCTCCTGACTTGAGTCTTTGTTTTGGGACCAAAAAATGTGTTCTTATGTTTAGTAGCCAGTTGGCTAGTATAGGTTTACAGCTTCCACACAGGACCTCAGTGAGTTTAGCTCGTAAAGATCTGTTGGTTTGAGTTTGAAGAACAACAGACAGAGTTTCAACCGAGCTCGAGCTCAGCGTTCCATGCCTGGCATGGAAAGTTAACTCTTTCACCTCTGGAGCAGTTCGAAGGTTGGGACTCACTGCATATGTCATAATATAGCAAGACTTCATTAGAAGAAACAACATTACTAAGGTGAGTAATTTTTTCTTTCTGCCTGCCTAGTAAGATGCCTCAGAGACTGCTCCTCAGCGTGACTGAGATTTTCTTATTTTTTGTGGAAAATAAGTATACTGTTTTAAAATCTTTATAGTACTGCTGCCTTTATTTTTATAGTTAACTCTAGTTTTAGTTCTCTTTTAGTCAGATTTTACTTCAGCGGTTCCTCAACGGTTCAGCGAACTGCTATCGCTTCCTTCTTTTGTATTATTTCTTTTAGTTTGTTATTAGAACTTTACCCTAGCCCTTGTGATATTTAACAGAAGGCGTTAATTTATTTTTAGTCAAATTAGTGGTTCTTCCCAGTTCAGGAACCGACTGCTTCATTCTGTGTAACCGCATTGCCTTCTTTTACTTGGTTTTATTACAGTTGGGAACCAGGTTAAGTTCTAATTTCTGTATAAATATTGAACTAGTGGTTATGTCCGATAAGCCTAAAAAGAAAACCGGGCCTACTGGGTTTAAAAACTGTATTAAGTGTGGGGAAGTCTTTGTGAAAGCGGGCAAGCACGAGGTGTGTTTATTTTGTTTGGGTTCCTCACACTTTAAAGAAGAGTGTGAAATTTGTAAGACCTTAGAACCTAACGCCTCTGACAAAGACGAGCCATCAAAACCACAAAGAACCAGGAAACTGACTGATGAACCAGATTTGGCTAAATAGAAACAAAAGAAAAAAAAAACTGAACCTCCTGGTGAAAACCCAAAATAACTCCCGGTGCCACAGTCTGCCATGCCTTCTGCTGAAGCAGTGGCTCAAGCCATACAAGTTCTCCAACCTCTGCAAAGTTTGGTAGCGGTTCCATTGGAACCTTTGTTGGTTCAGACTAGGGTCACTCCAGTGGTTCAGGGCTCGGTTTTGATGCATCAGGAGCTCCTGTATGAGGAGGATGAGACTATTGAACTAGAGGTTTCACCTGATCAGGAATCTGAATCAACCCCTAGGCTGCCTGAGGATTATTCCTCACACTACACATTTGTGAAGCAAATGGTAGATGCCTTTGACCTCACTACAAATGAGTCTATAGAGGATGAAGAGGGGGCAGAGTTCCTGGATATGATGGGGATAGCACCCACCAAATGGTTCTTGCTCCCCATCAATAAGTCACTGAAGAAACATGTCATGAAGGTGTGGGAGACACCAAATTCAGTGCTTACAAGGCTAATTAAAAAGTATCAGCTTGACAGGTCTGGGGCAGAGTTTCTGTTCTCCCACCCTGACCATGAGGGAGTGGTACAAGCAGCTGCCTGTGATAGGGCCAGAGTACCTCTAACTTCTCACCCACCTGAAAAAGATTTCAGGAAGCTGGACAGTATGGTCGAGAAGGACTACTTGGCCATTAGGCAGGCCAGTTATATGGCATATACTGCCCAATACCAGAAAGTCCTCTGGAATTCCATCATGGCAGTGGCAGACAAGGCCCCATCTGGACTGGCTACCGACCTGGCAGAGACGGCCAGGTGTGACCAGGAGGCCACTAAGTAACAGTTTCACATGGCAGTGGACTCCAGTGAGACTGCAGCCATGTGGATGGCTTTGACTGTGGCCCTGAGGAGGTTTGCATGGCTGAGAACCCCAAACCTCACTCAGGATACCCAGAATAAGGCAGTGGACTCCCCTTGTGAGAATAATTCCCTGTTTGGGAACAAAACTGAGGCTTACATGAAGGTGAATGAATACAAAACCATCTACAAGAGCAATGCGGCTAAGGAGAAGACTTCATCCTCCTACAGGTCACAAAGAAGAGGAGGTAGAGGTAGGTCACGCTATGGCAGACCTTTTTTCCAGGCCCAAACCACCCCTGGTTATCAACAGCAGAGGGGATATTGCTGGAGCAGAAGGGGCTCCAGGCATGGGGATCAGACCCCACAGGCTGCAGCCCACACAAAACAGACTCCCTGATGTGTTGGTCGGGGGGTCGCCTCCCCACTACCAGTAGGGGGTAGGCTGACTCACTACTTCCAGGCTTGGGAAACCATTACCACAGACAGTGGGTCCTGGTGGTGGTGAGTCAGGGCCTAGCCCTCTGCTTCAAATCCTTCCCCAAGCTAAGGTCAAAACTTTTCTGGCCAGCTTCTCCCACAGAAAAGGCACTCTTGGAAAGACCTACTAGTAGCAAAAGCAGTAGAACCAGTTCTCTTCCCCCAAAGGGGTGGGGAGGGTCCTATTCAAGATACTTCCTAACTTTAAAGAAAAATGGGGAGTGGTGACCCCTTTTTGACCTAAGAGCCCTGAACAAGCATCTAGCAAAGCCAAAGTTCAGAATGGTAACCTTGGCAATGATTCTTCCCACTCTTCAACAAGGAGACTGACTGGCATCACTGGACCTGAAAGATGCTTGCTTTCACATTCCCATCAGGGAATCCCATGGAAAGTACCTGAGGTTCAGACTACTGTCGGGACATTATCGGTTTGCAGCGCTGCCATTCAGCCTAACATCTGCTCCCAAGGCATTCACAAAGTGCTTGGCAGTGGTGGTGACATACCTAAGAAGGCAGGGCATCACAGTGTTCCCCTACCTGGATGACTGGCTAGTCATAGGCAGGGCCCGGATTTTTCTGCGGCACATCGGAGCAAAGTTCTGCGGCAGGGTTCTCATTTGCCGCAGAACTTCTGCGGCACTCAACACCAATTTCTGCGGCAATTCTGCGGCACATTTTTACCCTTAATTTTTTTCCTTTTTTTGTTTTTTTTGCCATATCTGACACAATGCACGTCAGAACACAGTCATTTTATGGTGTTTGTCACCAAATTTTCAACATAGCCAGTTTAAGACCTCTGCTCATGAACAGTATCACTGTGATTTTATTAATCTGTCCGAACATTGATTTCGCAGACCGACACGGCTATATTAGCGCTGCATGTGCGAAACACATTTTGGGTGAGATGTGAAAATGACAGCTGTACTGCTCATAAGAAGGTGTGGAAAAATGGCAATGTTGAAAATCTGAGTGGAAATATTGAAAATTCAGCAACCTATGAGCGCGCGTAGGAACTGCTCAACGCACGCTTGTAAAACAGTCATTTTTAGGAATTTTTTCACCAAATTTTCAACATAGCCATTTCAAGACCTCTGCTCATGAACAGTTTCACTGTGATTTCCTTAATTTGTCCCGTACATTGATTTCGCACACCGACTGCGCCATTCTGCGCTACAAGAGTGGAAACACATTTTGGGTGAGATGTGAAAAATGACAGCTGTACTACTTATGAGACAGTGTGGTGAAATGGCAATGTTGAAACTCTGGAGTGAAAATATTGAAATTTCGCGAACTTACGAGCCTGCGTAGGAACTGCGCAACGCACGCTTGTTAAACAGTCATTTTTTGGAATTTTGGCACCAAATTTTCAACATGGGAGTTTTGGGCCCCCCTTCTCATGAATGATGTCACTGTCATGGCGGTATTCAGTCCGAAGGGGTGATTTCGCAGTCACTGCACAGTCACTGCGCGAAATCACCCTTCGGCCTGAATAACGCCATGACAGTGACATCATTCATGAGAAGGGGTCCCAAAAACCCCATGTTGGAAAATTTGGCAAAATTCCCCAAAATGCCTGAGATATGCATAGTTGAACCCTCCTATCTAGCCCATTATACAGCTTACCGGCATTTCCTCAGTTCACGGTCGGCTTGAAGAGTGCAGACGTGTTCCCGGTCCACAAGATCATCACGCGGAGTCCAGAGGTAAGTATGGGGTGAGGGGTGTGGGGAGGTGGGCACGCAGAGGGTGGTGCGGTTGGTGGAGGGGGCAAAAGAAGCAACGATGGAAGTTTTTTTATTTCAGGTTTTTTTTTTTTTTTTAATAACACACAAGGAGGGGACGGTGAAGCGATGGGGATTGGGCACCCCATCAGCAAAGGATATTTTGCCATGCTGGGGTGGGCTCCCAGCGTGGCATGTAAGCATTTGGGGACAGTGAAGCCGACGGGGATTGGGCACCTTGCGTCGGCAAAGGACGTTGCCCGCTGGGGTGGGCTCCCAGCGTGGCATACAAGCATTTGGAGGGGGATAGTGAAGCCGACGGGGATTGGGCATCCCCGCCTGAAAATGAAGAGGACGCTTGTTCACGGGGGCGCGATCCGCGGGTGATGGCAAATTCCGCGGATATTTCCACGATTTGCCGCATCCGCGGAATCTCGGAAAACTCTGGGCCCTGGTCATAGGGCAGTCACCACAACAGGTAAAAATTACTCTCAAGTTCACCCAGGAAACCCTTGAGTCTTTGGGGTTCCTGCTCAATGTGCAAAAATCCATTCTTTAACCTGTCCGAGTGCAAAATTTCATAGCAGCAGAGTTGAATACCCTGCAGGCAGGGCCTTCCCCCCTCAGGACCGGGTAGACAATATACTGCAGATTGCAGGATCATTCAGTCTCAACAAATCGGTGCCAGCAAGGCACTTCCTGAAGTTGCTGGGACACATGGCTGCAGGAACAGTCCAGGGTTGCAGATTCTAAATGAGACATCCAGTTCCACCTCAGGGAACATTGGGGCCAAAGGAGGGATTATCTCACAAAGCTGATGCCGGTGGCAAGACAGAACCAGTCGCAGGGAGAGGGTCCTATTCAAAAAGGAGTCCCTCACTTTGGTACTTACCACAGATGCTGCCCTCCTAGGGTGGGAGGCACATCTGGAAGAAGATACAGTGCATGGCACATGGTCCCCAGTAGAGTCACTCTTGCACATAAACCTGCTGGAACTCAAGGCAGTGCTTTTGGCACTGCAGTGTTTCGCATCCCTGGTAAAAGGCAAAGTGGTGCAGGTCAGGACAGACAATACCACCACCATGTACTACATCAACAAACAGGGAGGGACAAGGTCCAACCTGCTGTGTACAGAAGCCATGAAAGTATGAAGTCTAGGTAACTCCCTACAGGTGTCCTTGCTAGCCATCCATCTTCCAGGGAAGGACAATACCCTGGCGGATGCACTCAGAATAAACCAAAACCACCACGAGTGGTCCCTCAACAACAGGTGCTGGAGGTGGTGTTCCAAAATGGGGCAGCCTGGAGATGGACCTCTTTGCCTCAGAAGAGAACCATCAGTTACCCCAATTCTGCTGCAGGCCACCAGCAAGGGGCACAGTGCCCTTGGATGCTCTGGTGCTGGACTGGTCAGGGAGGCACCTCTGTGCATTCCACCTTTCCCCATGTTGCTCAGGGCTCTGGTCAAACTCTGGTCCCAGGTGGCTAAAATGATTCTGATAGCCACAGACTGGGCCAGGCAGCTGTGGTAGTCACTACTGCTCTGTTAGTAGCCCAACCCATACACCTCCCTCAGAGGCACCATCTCCTGACCTCCTCACAAGGGAGGATTCTGAACCCGAATCTCGGGTCTCTCAGACTCACGGCATGGCTGTTGACCTAGAATATGCTGACCTACACCTCTCTGAAGGGGTACTTGGAGTGCTCAGGGGCTCCAGGAAGCCTTCAACTGGGAAAACCTATGCTTCAACGTGGAAGAGGTTTTCAATCTGGTGTACTATAACAGCATAGTACCTTCCCTGGCAGGGTTGCCAGTCCTACTTGACTACTTCATCTGCATTCACTGGGCTTACAGCCTACCACCCTTAAGGTCCACCTGGCATCATTCTCAGCCTATCTCTTGGCAGATAAGGGTGCTTCTCCAGCTGCCAACCCTATTTTCTTTTTTTATCATGCCATTCTTTATACTCTTGCAGCCTGACCTGCCTACATCCAGCTGCTGCCTTCAATCCCAATCAGCCTGCAGGCTGACTCCCATACCAGCTGGCAAAGCACTGCACCCGCCGGAGGAACCCCCAGTCCACCCGAGCCGGGCCAGGAACCAGTACCACAGTGCGATTCCACAATAGGACCCCCTGGTTGCTGAAGTGCGGCCATCAAGCTGCCTCGGTCGTCTGCCATTTTTCCTCCTGATTTTTGTCCCCCTGAGAAGTGCGGACATGCAATGACATCATGGCCCAACATGCTGACGTCTGCCGCACTTCTCCCCACCAGTACCCTCACTCCTGTAGTGTCCCCAATCTCCATCGGGGGCGGCCGCTGTAGTGCGATGGATTCCCCAGACCCTCCCCAGGGAAAGGAGAGCAGTCCTATGGACGCTCTATCTTTTCCCTCCCCAGCCAACCCCCGATGACCCGGGCTCGTTCCTGAACCCGGGTCGCTGGCATGGAGCGAGGTGTGGCATCCAGTGCCTCAACCCTCAGCACCACTGGGACGGCTGCCAACCCTATTTTCAAAAAGTTTTTCAAGGTGTTGGCACCTTGCATCCTCCTCACAGGGAACCGGTGCCCTCTTGGGACCTTAATGTCTGCATTACTAAGCTCATGGAACCCCAATTCGAGCCAATGGTCACAGCACACCTAAAATGTGTCATTTGGCCATATTCCTAATGGCTGTGACCTCAGCCAGACGGATAAGTGAGCCACAAGCCTTGTGCATAGAACAGAGCATCATTTCCTTCCACAGGGACAAAGTGATACCTCGGGAGTCACTGACTTCCATTTAAACCAATCAGTCACCTTGCCAGTCTTTTTCGCTGAACATTCTAGTTCAGGGGAATGCAGGTGGCATAGCCTGGACATCAAGAGGGCTCTAAACTATTATCTTGACTGCACCAAGACCCACAGATAGGACAGGAAGCAACTGTTCCTGACTTATGGTAATGTGGGACAGGGAAGACCAGCTTCCAGGAGGACTGTTTCTCACTGGATAGTAGCATGTATCTAGTTTTGCTACAGTAAAGCTGGTAAAGAGCCCCCCAGTAGGCCTGAGGACACACTCCACAAGGGGCACAGCCACTACAATAGCAGCTGCCAGGGATATTCCCTCATTGGAGATCTGTACACACTTTTACAAAGCACTACAGTCTGGCCATTCAATCCAGAAATGATGCTATGTTTGGCACAGCAGTGCTGCAGACTCTGTTTCCTAAGTGAGGCTGTGTGCCCACCTCCAAAGGTACTGCTTTATAGTCTGCTGTAGTTGACCCTTGCTGTGCCGCTGACTGATGTATCAGTCCAGAATTACTATGCATTCTAATTCTGTCAGCAGCCTAAGGGTTAATCATACTGATGAATTCCTGGGGTTAGAAGAAAAAATTATCCACCTAGTAATCTTGTTTCTTCCAAGGTATTCTTCAATATGATTAACTTGCCCTCCTTACTTCCCCTTCCAGAATCATTTGTCCTCTGCATCACAGCTGGTTTCTGTCTTGATAGGATGGTAATGCATAGGATGGTAATGCACCAGTTATTTTAGTTTTAAAACCAGGTGGCTCACTGTTTTCCTCTCATTAATCCTATCTGACATTGCATGGGAACAGGTTAAAGGGAATTTGTTTTGTATTGTTTAATACTGTTAGAATAGCTCAGATTAGGGGTCTTGCACAGCAGGCTCCAATAAATCTGAGCATTATAGAACGCAACAGTTGAAAAGGACAGCAGTCTGAATGGTGGCACGAGTCAATAGATGTTGCATCATTTGCGTACATTCCATTTTTCTCCAAAGCAGTTCAACACAGGAGGCTGACTGCTATAGTTAATCATATTGAAGAGTACCTTGGAAGAAACAAGATTACTAAGGGGAGTAATTTTTTCTTTTCCTCCATTTCCTCTACTGTTTCGAGTCCTCCTGAAACTGAGGAAGCCAGCCTGTAGCCATGATTCTGATTGCCCCAGTGTGGTAGAACTGTGTTCTGCCAGTCCAATAACCTTGGTGGAGGGATGCCTTTCCTATCTTCTTCTTTTTTTCTACTGAAATCTGTTGCGCAACAGTATCTTCCTGTACTTTACCTTTTTCTGCCCTGGTGCAGGTTGGCCACCTACGTCAGTCTTTTCCACCTCTAACAAAACTTCCCCTACTACTTTTATTTCTAAATTCCATATTTCCATCCCTCACCAAGAACTCCCCAAAATAATGCACCAGGCTAAGGCCAGCTGGCAGGAATGAAATAAGGTGCATTTATGGCATTTAATGCCAAAGATATAAAGTGCCTTTAAGTTTATAAGGTGCTGGTTAAATAAAGTGCATAGAGTTCATTTTGTGCCATATTAGAAGTTTAAAGTGCTTAATTAAGTTAATGCTTATGCCATTTTTATGTATATGGCTCAGGGATGTTTAAAATGGCAGTTAAATACAAAATAACGTCCACTCTGATAGGTGGAATGAGTATAATGGAGCAGCATTATGTCTCCCTTGTTTAAATTATTTTGCTGCCGCTCTGTTATGTAGAATGTTATGCCAAAGAAATCCTGCTTCGAAGCAGGAACGGTATGAACCGAACGGCAAACTTTAAAACAAAAACTAAATAAATAACTTTGACTTTTGCCGTCGCTCGGTATCTGTGTAAATAATTAGTGATGCCCCTGTATTATTAGGACTCCCAGCTGCTGGCTTTGTATAAAATATGCTGTAGAATTGTACCAGCTAGCCGTGGAGGAGTCCATAGCATGTGTGCAGCCAGTCCAGGCTGCTAGAGAGGCAGGCTTCCACGGAGCGGCAAACTTTCACTCTCAGCCGCCCCACTTCCCTGAATGAATAGAGCGCTCTGAAAAGCGAATGCTTGAAAATAAAACAGGACTGTGCTGTCCCTGAACATAAAAGCTATACAGAGCCCCAAAGCAGAGCGGCTAGATAACGACTGTCCAGCAATCTGCCGCTCTGCTACAACATAGAAAACAAATGATTTAAAGGGACAGGAATGTCCCTATGTATGTGGAAATGCTGTACAGTTGAAACAGCCCTCAGAATAAGGAGAGGGCTGCAAAATAAACTAAACGCAATAAAGAAATTAAATTAAAGCATAAAGAGACACTGCAAGTCTTTAAAGGAGCCCCATTATGTACAGAGCCCTGATATACAAATGAAAGGGCTAGTGTCCATATACTGTAACAATGTAGCACATGCATAAATGAAATAAATGTTTGCACTGTTTGTATATATAAAAAAATAAGGTACTGACCTGTTAGCAAGACCTCAGGAAGGGGATTTCCTATGGAGGGACTTCCCATAGGTAAAACCTCATTATGTAATAGAGGAGTTTCCCTATTTAGGGACCATTCTAGAACTAATTGGATATTATGGGAGGGCTATATAAGCCCTCCTCAAACACCAAGAGTCAGATTGGCTATGCTAGTCTCACTTACCTGAAGGAAAGTAAGCAGAAGGACCTGTGCCTAAACAGGAATTTAACTCTAACAGCAGGAAAGCTGATGAATTGTTTTGAGATACCTGATGTAAGGTGAAATAGCCTTGAGCTATTATTTTCTTTTTCTGTTTGAACTGTTTTATTTCTATTTATTTTTTTCTACTTTTATATAAAATGAAACACACTGTGGGTGTGTTGTACCCTACTACTGTGTCCAGTGTTCTCTTTATACCCACGTACCTGCGACACCCAGACTGGGCCAGACAGCCTCAATACTCCCTGCTCCTGACTCTGTCCACCAAACAACCCATTCGTCTCCCCTTGAGACACAACCTACTGGCCACGTCCCAGGCAGAGTAACCTTTCTGAACCTCAAGTCTCCGCACCTCAAAGCCTGTTTTTTAAGGAGTTGGAGTACTCTGATTTTCATTTCTCAGACCAAGTCCTTCAGGTACTTAAGGTGTCCAGGAAATCTTCAACTAGGAAAACATACTTCCAAATGGAAGAGGTTTTCACTATGGTGTGCTCCCAAGCAGCTCGATCTCCTTCAGACAGATCTGCCCACACTTTTAGATTACTTGGTGCACCTATAAGCTTTAGGCCTCAGGCCTGCTACCCTTAAGTTTCATTTGGTGGCTGTTTCTGCCTATGCCTCAGCAGGCAAGCAGAAAACAGTAGCCTCTCACCCCATTTTCAAAAAGGTTATTTAAGGGCCTTCTGCATCTGTAGCCCTGTTAGGGAACCTGTCCCTCCCTGGGACCTGAATGTCTGTATAGCTAAACTCATGGAACCTCCCTTTGAGCTCATGGCCACCACAGATTTATACTGTCACTTAGAAGACAGTCTTCCTGGTGGCCCTAACCTCGTCTGGAAGGGTGTGCGAGATGCAAGCCCTCTGCAATGATCCTAAGATGCTGGGATGTATAGGCAGGGGCATCACCAGCAGGAAAAGGGAGGTCATAATTCCGCTATACAAGACACTAGTGAGGCCCCACCTGGAGTACAGTGTACAGTTCTGGAGACCATACCTACGTAAGGACATAGACAGGGTAGAGAAGGTTCAGAGGAGGGCAACAAAGATGGTGCATGGATTGCATCACAAGTCCTATGAAGACAGGTTGAAGGAACTGAACATGTACTCCCTGGAGGAGAGGAGGGAGAGAGGGGATATGATAGAGACATACAAGTATCTTACAGGAAGGAACAGGGTGCAGGAATACACTATTTTTAAGTGAAAAAGATGTTCCAGGACTAGAGGGCATGGGATGAAGTTGGAGGGAGGACTATTCAGAAGAAACATGAGAAAGAATTTCTTCACAGAACGGGTGGTGGACAAGTGGAACACCCTGCCAGAGGAAGTGGTGGGGGCTGAAACAATCACGGGATTTAAGAATGCATGGGATAGACATAAAGGAATTCTAGAGGTCAGGGGTAAGGGGCAACAGACTTCTAGGAAAACAAACTGAACTTACAAGCTCAAATGGGCAGACTGGGTGGGCCATAGGCCCTTATCTGCCGACACTGTCTATGTATCTATGTATATAATCTTCCACAGGGATAAGGTAGTCCTTAGGACTAATAGAAAGTTCTCACCCCAGGAATACTCCAATATTCCTAACTCTTGTACAGCAGGCCTTTAAGCCAGATCTGCCTGGAGATGGAACAGTATACTAATGATGGAATCATTGGCTTGTGCCACTTTTTCAAATGCTGCCACCTATCAACTGCCTACATTCTAACCCTCAGATTTCTCTCTCCGTCTGTCACAGTCAAGACTAGATGCCCGGAGATCCTCTCCTCTCCTCATCATCTCGCTGTGAAACTTTAAAAAAAAAAATACACATAAGTATTTTCATTTGCTGCCCTTATCTTTTGTTTGTACTAACCCGTTGGCTTTATTTTACTTAAATTGCTTATTTTTCTCGGTTTCTCCCGGTTTGGGATAACCGGTGGGGAACCAAGGCTTTTTTAGTATTAGAGGAGTTTTTCTAACTAAAACTCCTTTATTTTGTAATAAATTTTTTTATTAAAACTATCTTTTTGTAACTGCTAATATCAGTTACTGAACCGCTAATCCTGGTTCCTTTCTCCTTCAGTTCCAATCGGTTCCGATTGGTTCCTGAACTGACTGCATGCAACTGATAGTGTTGTTTAAAAAAAGTTTAAATTTACTCGCGGTTGTGATGTTTTTTTTTTTTTGCAACAAATGTCTGAAAAACCTAAGAAAAAGACCAGTGAACCCAGTTTCAAAAATTGTAGAGTGTGTGGAGAAGTTTTTGCCAAGGCATATACACACTTCTTGTGTTGTCTGCCTAGGCTATGATCATTTAAAAACAGATTGTGAAATCTGTAAGACCTTTCCAGAAAAAATGCATGAAAAATGTTTGGAAAGGCTTAAAAAGAAATTGCCTCCACTTAAGGGTCCCTCAGGCTCTGACCAGCTGACACCCTCCGTAATTGTGGGTGAAACCACAGAAGCCACAGTTTCTACCCCTGATATGGGTGCATAGGCCACCACAAAAAGGCCTGCTGAACCGGCTAGCATTCCGGTTCCTATGAGAAAGACTAAGAAAACAAAGCACACAGAACCCCCTGCTGGTCAGTCTATGGGAACTTCTGTTGTGGCTGTAAACATGCCTATTCCTCTGGAGATTGCACAGGCATTTAAGGTCTTGCAGGCCTTGCAGGGACTGCTGCCTGTTGGACAGCAGTCTACAGTTCAGACCCCTGCTGAGTCAACCCAGTCCTTGCTGCATGTGGGGGAAGATTATGGGGAGTATGAAGGAGAGGCTATAGAGCCTGAAGTCTCTCCTGAGCAAGAGTTTGGCTTTCGTCCCAGGTCATCAGAGGATTATTCATCCCATTTTTCTTTTGTTAGAAAAATGGTAGATGCTCTGGATATCTCTACCACTGATGTGATAGAGGATGAGGAGGAGGCAGAGTACTTGGAAATGATGGGGTTAACACCCACCAAAAAGTTACTGCTTCCCATAAATACGTTTTTTAAAAGGGATGCAATAAAGGTCCTCCAAACACCTAGGTCTGTCCCTCCTTTGGATAACAGGTTGGGCAAGAAGTACCAGCTAGACAGGGAAGGGGCTGAATTTTTATTCTCCCACCCTGACCACCAGAGGGTGGTACAAGCTACAGCCTGTGACAAGGCAAAAGTACCTCTTGCTTCTCATCTGCCAGAGAAGGATTCTAGAAAAATAGACAGTATGGCCAAAAAGGGCTTTTTATCAGCTTTCTTGGCCATAAGACAGGCTAATTTCCAAGCCTATGTGGCCCAGTACGAAAAATCCCTCTGGCAATATATCATGGGTATGGCAGATAAGGCTTCTTCCAGTCTTTCAGCAGACCTTACTGAGACTGCCAGATTTGGTTTAGAAGCTGCCAAATATTAATTTCAGATGGCAGCAGACACCAGCGACACTGCTGCCAGCTGGATGACCAATACAGTTGCCCAGAGAAGGTTTGCCTAGTTAACAGCCACAAACCTTACTCAAGACACTCAGAATAAAGCTCTGAATTTCCCAGTTGAGGGTAATTCCATTTTTGGAACTCGCACAGAATCCTACATAAAAAAAGGGGACAAGTACAAGGCCACTTACAGAAGCAACTCTGCCAAAGAAAAGGCTTCCCCGTCCACAAGACCGTATGGAAGGGAAGGCAGGGACAGTTTCATTCCAGGCCTTTTTATCAGGCCATGGCTGTACCCAAAGTGTAACAGTACCCTCAACAAGGTACTTCGGGGCAGAAGGAGTTCCAGGTATGGTTCCTACTCCCAGCTCCAGGCAAAGCGGAACCCCTGATTTGTCCTCCCAGGCCACCTCTGCACTTCCAGTAGGGGGCAGACTAACTTACTGTTTCCAGGCTTCGAAACAGATCACCACAAACAAGTGGGTCCTGGAAGTAGTGAGTCAGGGTTTGTCCTTAAGCTTCAAATCCCTTCCCTCTCTAAGAACCAGAGTGTTCAAACCAGCTTCCAATACAGACAGAAAGCTGTTGGAAAAGGAGGTTCAAAACCTGTTGTTGGCAAAAGCAGTGGAACCTGTGCCTCCACAGCAAAAGGGAAAGGGGTTTTATTCAAAATTGTTCCTCCCAACAAAGAAAAATGGTGAGTGCTGGCCTGTCCTAGACCTACGGGTACTAAACAGGCACTTACTAAAGCCAAGGTTCAAAATGGTAACCTTGTTACTGGTTCTGCCAGCTCTCCAAACAGGAGACTGGCTGGCATCCCTGGACCTAAAAGATGCCTATTTCCACATCCACATAAGGTAGTCTCACAGAAAGTACCTCAGGTTCAGACTCCCTTCAGGTCATTACCAGTTTTCAGCCCTGCCTTTTAGTCTCACTTCAGCTCCAAGAGTGTTCACAAAGTGCCTGAGAGTGGTTGTGGCACACCTGCGAAGGCAAGGTGTCACAGTATTCCCTATCTGGACAACTGGTTGGTGGTGGGAAAATCACAACAGGTAGAGGAACATCTGCAGCTCACCCAAGGACTCTTGGAGGCTGAATTTCCTGGTAAATCTCAAAAAGTCAGTCCATCTCCCTACACAAGTGCTGCAGTTCATTATAGCAGAACTAAATACCCAGGAGGGTAGGGCTTACCTACCTCTGCACAGGGTAAAAAGTATTCTGCAGATGGCAGGCTCCTTCAGCCTGAACAAACTAAAAACTGCAAGACAGTTTCTACAGTTACTGGGCCACACGGCAGCCGCCAATGGCACAGTCCTAGGTTCCAGATGAGACATCCAATTGCACCTAATGGCTCATTGGTGCCAAAGAAAGGATTCTCTCTCAAAGCTAGTCCCAGTAACAAAAACATGACTCTTGGGCCTTCAGTGGTGGAAAGAGGAAGCCAAACTCAGAGAAGGGGTTCCTTTCCAAAAAGAGCTTCCGTCAGTGATTCTGACAACAGATGCATCACTACTAGGGTGGGGTGTCCACCTAGGGGATCACACTACTCATGGCACTTAGTCCAGTGCAGAGTCGCTCCAGCACATAAACCTGCTGGAGCTCAGGGTGGTGGTCCCAGCATCCCAAGCCTTCACACCACTAGTTCAGGGAAAGGTGGTACAGGTCAGAACAGACAATACTACTAACTATGTATTACATAAACAAGCAGGGAGGGACAAGATTGGACCCTCTCTGCACAGAAGCTATGCGAATTTGAACTCTGGCCTATTCCCCAGGAGTTTCTCTTCAGGCCACCCATCTGCCAGGCAAGGACAATACCCTAGTAGATGCCCAGAGTCAGATAAACGAGGCCCATCACTAATGGACTTTGAACAGACAGATGGTGGAAGTGATTTTTAAGAGGTGTAATATCATATGTCGCCATTGCTGAATGGTAGGCTTTACATGGAACATCCACATAGTGCAGGTGCTGAAAATCGAGCAGACTCGAGAGACCATTAGGCCTATTCTGCTGGCATTTTAGTATGTTAGTTTGAATATAGTGGCAGGCCAAGACAAATAGTATTCTAGGGACGTGGATATGTTGTTCAATCCACACTGTCTGGCAGGTTCCTTGCCACTTTGAATCTTGCCGGAAGGTCTTCAAGCTGGCTCCTTCCACTCACCCGGGTGGTGTAACCCTCGGCTCCGCCCCATGACGCCAGATCTTCCTTACCACTTGGAAGCTCAGGTTCCCTCCTTAGCGCTCTGCGTTTTAGGCCTGGCTTCTAATTCGGAAGTTCCAAAAATTATTTTAGAATTCTCTAGACTTGCGTCTTCACCTTCCCTCGTGGCCGCGATGGATAAATCCACTCCCGGCTTCCGTTGGTGCCCTTGCGGGCAGAAAATGTCCCAGACCGACCCGCACTCCATGTGCGTCTATTGCCTGGATCTTGCACACGATCCGTAGGCCTGCGATCTCTGCAAATCGTTCACGGATTCGGTTCTGGAAGACCACACTGCCCGACTCCAACTGGGGTGCCCCGAGAAGTGGTACCCACCGGTGAAGTCGAAGGAGGCCCATTGGGTGATGTCCGCGGCTGCGGGCTCCATGGAGCAGCTGGAGCAGTTGATCGCCCTCGAGGAGGAGGTGGCCCAGGCCGCGTCGTCTTCCTCCTCCTCTGCCTCGATTCTGCTCTCCTTGGGCTCGTCCTACACTGCTTCTTTCAAGGAGCATTGTCAGTCCCTCTCCACAAAGGGAGAAGGACCCTTGGGACACTCGAGTAGGTGAAGAAAAGGAACCGAAAGGTAAGTCCCACTGTCAACGTCAGGAGCGGCGGGAGGTCCCTTCCCGGACTGCTGGCTCGACTCGTCGAGGTTATGCTAAGGCCGCTGGTCACGGTGTTCCATCAGGTCAGCAGGCTGAGCGCTATTCGATGCGGTCGAGATTTTTCTTAACCCGTTGGACGGGTTGTTGACTGGAGAAGCCGACAACCCTTCTTCACTGGTTCCCCCAGTGGTTACCGAAGACTTGCCTGTGCCTCCTGTGCCGAAGTCCCTGTTCAAGGACCCTGAACCGAGGGATGAATGGGTTTCCCCAACCCCCTCTTCAACCCACCATCAGCGACCCTGAAGGTCTCGGTCCTCTTCCATGTCAGGTACGTCCTGCCGACATTGGCGGTCTCTGTTCCGGCATCACGGAAAGCAGCATTGCCACTCGTCCTCTTTGGAGGATAGGCTCCGACGCAAGTTGTGCCGGCGCTATGAGGACATGATGTGGCAACAACTCTTGTTAGCCGGTAATAAGCCGACTTCATCACCTTCTCCGGCCATTACGTGGTTGATGCCTGAACAACCGAAGCAACCCCTCATTGTAGTCGAGGAGCCGACCACGGCACCGGTTGCTTGGCCCAAACCAGCTGCTCCATCCATTGTGGTGGAACCACCGCCTCCTCAGCCTAAGACTGGGGCCCTGACCAAGGATTCTCTGTCGGGTAAGGGCTTGCCCACAGGTTGTCAGTCACCCTCACTCCCGATCAGCCTTGGCTTATGGAGGGTGGCTCAGGTGCTTGGCAGCTGTTCGCGGACTCCTCGGAGTCCGATGATGACTCCTTGTACTCCAGGCCCCTTGACGTGGAATCTGCAGGGGGTCAGTCAGTGGACAAGAGCCCATCCTCATTCTTGGGAATCCTTCGGGCTCATCTCAGAGTCCACTGGGATGCAGCTCGAACCCGTACAGATGCGGGCCAAATATCCCCTCACGGAGATACTGGACCGAGGGGATTCTCCCACGGAGGCCTTCCCTGTGGCTGAAGCCATTGTTGGCCTGGCCCTGGAGTTGTGGCAGCAGCCTGCATCCTGTCCTGCACCTTCGACCAGGATGGCTTGCAAGTACGCAGTGCCCACCGGTTCCCTCTCCGGTTTTTCAGAGCACCCCTCTGCGGAGGGGCTGGTGACCGATAGTGTTTTCCAGTATTCTGGGAATGCTCGGGACGTGGACTGACCACCCGACAAGGAGTCCAAAAAGCTGGACTACTTGGGGCAGAAGGTTTACGCTGCTTCCTCCCTAGGTCTTCGACAGGCTAGCTCGGCCGTGCTGATGGCACATTTTTCACACGCCCTTATGGGTTCCCTGGATGAGGTGATTCCTCATCTCCCTGGTTGACCTTCAGATGGCGGTCAAGCAGGTGTGGGATCAGGGAATGGTGGTGGCCAAACAGCAGCTCCAAACTGCTTTGGACATTGGTGACTCTTGTGCCCGGTCAGTAGCAGCCGCAGTAGCCATGCGCCGCAGAGCTTGGCTGCGGATCTTCACCTTCACGGCAGATACACAGCACAAGCTGGCAGATGTTCCCTTCCTGGGCACTGACTTGTTCGGGCCGGGGGTGGAAGACCATTTCCAGAGAATCGAGAAGTCCAATGCTACCTTGGACTCAGACACGTCTGCTCAGAAGGACAAAGGCTGCCAGCAGCAGCGTAAGCCCTTCCACCCCTGCGGCATGTCTGGCCCAGCAGCACTAGCAACAAGGCCAGCAGGCTCACACTTGGTACCCTAACGCCAAGTCTGCTGCTTCTTCTAGTAGGAAGCCTGGAGGGAAAGGTCCAGATGGCCCCTCAGCCAGTCCTCCCTCCAGGCCTGCTCAGTGATGGGTTGAGGGGTGTTGCCCACAACCTCGTCACTTCTTCCCAGGTTTCCCCCATGGGGGATGGCTCCACCACTTTCTTTCTGCCTGGTCCGCTATCAGCATGGACCGTTGGGTACTGGAAGTGATCAGCAAGGGTCTGCCTCTGGAATTCGAGCAGTCCCCTACCTATTGAGCCGTCATCCCACGGGGAGCTACGGGCTCTTCAGCCTCTCTGTTGGCTCATCGAGACGACATTGCTCTGCTCCTCCAGAAGGAGGTGATCAGCGAGGTGGCGGGTCCTCCTCCAAACCTGGGGTTTGTGTCCAGGTACTTCCTGTTCCCAAAGCGGACTCGGGGCTGGTGCCCCATTCTTAATCTGCACGACCTGAACAAGTTCCTAAGGCTGCGCACCTTCAGGATGGTCACTCTGGCTCAGATCATTACATCCTTGGAACTAGGCATATGGTTTTGCTCTCTGGATCTCCAGGATGCTTTTTTCATGTCCCAATACCCTTACCTGGATGACTGGCTGACTGCAGACCCCTCCAAGTTGGAGGTGGAGCGGTCCAGGGATCTGGCCCTCCAGGTCTGCTCTCAGATTGGCCTCCTGATCAACGAGGCCAGATCGGAATTCGTGCCATCGCAGGTGATTCAGTTCATCGGGGCAGAGCTTGACTCTCTTCAAGCCAGAGCACGGCTCCTGGTGGACAGGGCCGAGGTCCTTTCCTCCGTTGCCCAATCATTTCTGGTTGGGCAGTTGCGCCCTGCCTGGGACTTATAATGGATCTCGCTAGAAATGAGTTTCGACTCGGTTGAGTAACCATTTCATTAATTATAATGAATAAAATTTTTTACTACTTACTACTACTACTTCCTGCACCTTCTGGGCCTCATGGCAGCCTGCACCAGCATGGTCCACTGGGCCTGCTGGCATATGTACCCCCTGCAAAGGGGGCTGGTTTGCCAGTGGTCACAGCACTCCGGTCCTTTGGACCAGCCGGTGACCATGACCCAGAAGATGTGGGACGGCCTGCAGTGATGGCTCGTCCCAGCTCATCTGCAGGGGGCAACCCATTTGTCCGCCCCTAGCCGACGGTCACTCATATGACTGATGCCTCTCTGATGGGTTGTGGGTGCTCATCTGGGGGATCTCTGGGCCCATTGCCTCTGGTCCCCTCAGGAGTCTCAATGCCACATCAACCTGCTGGAGCATCAAGCGGTTCGACTAGCCCTCACTGCCTTCGCTCCGTTTGTACGGGGTCAGGTGGTTCAGGTCCAGATTGACAACATCATGACCATGTACTATCTCAACTGTCAGGGTGGGACACACTCCTTGCCTCTGTGCAAGGAAGCTCTCTGCATTTGGTCGCTCATGATCAGCCTGGAGGTGGATCTCCTAGTCATCCATATGGCAGGAGCCTCCAACATTTTGGCCGATGTCCTCAGCCAGATAGGCGCTGCATCTCACGAGTGGTCTCTCCTGCCGGAGGTAGTGCAAGACCTGTTCTCCCATTGGGGAACCCCTCAGGTGGACCTATTTGCCTCCAGGGAGAATACAAAGCTGAGGCTGTTTCACGCCCACCCCCCTCAGCAGGGCTCACTGCAGGGGGATGCCTTCTCGAGGCCGTGGACCCCGGGCCTCATTTATGCCTTCCCTCCATTTCCCTTGAAGGTGCTTCTGAAGGTGAAGAGGGACAAGGCACAGGTGATTCTGGTAGTCCCAGACTGGCCCTGCCATTTCTGGTACCCAGATCTCCTCAGCCTCAGCTCCAGGCTCCCGAGGCGGCTTCCAGCCCACCTGGACCTGATCTCAGTCGACAAGGGGAAGGTTCTCCACCAGGACCTTCAATCCCTGCACCTGACGTCCTGGTTCCTGAGTGGCTAGAGTTCCAGGCCTTGGGTCTTTCCGACGAGGTCCTCAACATCATTGAGGTGTCCCGTAAGGAGTCAACCAGAAAATGCCACGCCTTCAAATGGAAGAGATTCTCCATTTGGTGTCAGGACAAGGGTTTGGGCCCCTCTTCCTGTCCATTGGCTAGTATTTTGGACTACCTGTGGTCCCTTTCTCAGTTAGGGCTTCGGTCGACGACCCTTAAGGTGCACCTGGCAGCCATCTCTGCTTACCGGGCACGGGCTGGCAAGCAGTCGGTGCAGGACAAGGTGGTCGAGTGCTTTTTCAAAGGCCTAGACCACATATCCCCTCCATTGCGAGAACCTTGGCCCCCCGTGGGGTCTACTGCTGGTATTGGCTAAGCTCCTGGGCAAGCCATTCAAACTGATGCACAGATGTGACATCTCTCACCTGTTGTGGAAGACCGCCATCTTGGTGGCTATAATGTCAGCCAGAAGGATTGGAGAGCTCCAGGCACTTTCCATCAAGCCTCCCTATCTGGTCTTCCACAGGGACGAGGCTGTCCTTCGCCCCCACCCGAAGTTCCTTCCGAAGGTGGTGTTGGAGTTTCACCTTAACCAGATGTTGACTCTGCTGGTGTTCTATCCCAATCACACCTCAGAGGCCAAATATAGGCTCCTTTCTTTGGACCCTAGAAGGGCGCTCGCTTATTATAAGGAGTGGACAGCTGAAGTTCGGTGAGAGGTTCGCCATCTGTTTGTCACCTACGCTGAAGCCGCACCTGGCAGACCTGCAGCCAAGCAGATGATAAGCAGGTGGGTCACCTCCTGCATAGAACTCTGCTGTAGGTTGGCAGGCATGGAGCCTCCCAAAGGGATAAGAGCTCATTCTACCCGCCATACCGCTGCTTCGGTGGCTGCTTCTAGGGACATCCCTATCCAGGAAATTTGCAGGGCTGCTACCTGGAAGTCGGCACACCCCTTTATTTCCCATTACCACACTGACCTAGAGTCACGCCGGGATGCTGGTTTTGGGACCTTGGTTCTCCAGTCCTTATTTCCTAAGTAAGGGGTGCGTGCCTTGCCTCCCTCTTCCCAGAGAACTGCTAGGAGTCTGCCAGACAGTGTGGATTGAACAACATATCCATGTCCCTAGAAATACAGGTTACTCACCTGTAACAGGAGTTCTAGGAGTGGTATATGTTGTTCATCCACACGACCCACCCAACCTCCCCAGCTTCGACGTGCATCCTGGCTTCCAGCAGGCTAGATCTGGTGTCATGGGGCAGTGCCAAGGGTTTTACCACCTGGGTGGGTGGAAGGAGCCAGCTTGAAGACCTTCCGGCAAGATTTAAAGCGGCAAGAAACCTGCCAGACAGTGTGGATGAACAACATATACCACTCCTTGAACTCCTGTTACAGGTGAGTAACCTGTATTTCTCATCCATCTGGGGAGTGGTATCCACTCATCTCCCTCCACCACCTCTACTCCAGAGAGACAAGCCAAAGGGACTCTTTCCAAGTCCCGCCCTGCCATGGTGGCTACCTCTGCCACTATTTCCACCCCCCTCCAATTGCTGCAGCACAGGACATGTCCAGAAGCAGTGAATGTATGTGCCCCTTTCTTCCCCACACCTCCCACATAGAGGTGACACTGATGGGTGCGCCTTATGCACTATCACTGGTGGGTAGTATAACCTGTGGACAAATTTGTAGTATGCCTCCTTGTACCTATTACAGGCCATAATCCCTGTATGCATTGGGAGCACCGTGCTCCAGTTCTTGTCCGTGATATTCCTCCCCAGGTCCCTTTCCCACAGTAGTCTTGTTTTTCCCTGTCATGTCTGTGAATTTCTGTTTCCCCCTCTTAGCCGCTTTCCCAATAAAGCCTTTGGGGTCCACCTTGATGTGGTACACCAGAATTTCTACAGAATCCATGGTATAGCCCCCACCTCTTCTCGTATTAAACTACTCACAAATGCCCTTACCTGTAGGTACCAAAATATATGTTGCCTCCCTATACCAAGTGTCCTTTGCATGTTCTCGAATGTACAAAATTCCCCTTGTACCAATAGGTTACCTATACAACAGATTCCCTTCTGCTCCCATTCACGAAAACCTTTATCTTCCAACCTGGTCAAGAAAAAGGGGTTACCCACCACCGGAAGCAGTAGGGTTTCACCCAGTCGTACCCATCCCTGTCTTCTGAGCTGTCCCCAAGCTAGTAGGACTTGTTCCACTAATGGGTTATCATTGCCCCCAGTTCTATATGCCCTAGCCCCTTTACTGTGTAGGTATGCCATGAGTCTCCCGGAGGTTCCCTTTTGTTCCAGGTCTGCCCAGCTGCCCTCCCTGGGCTGGTGCACCCAATCTGCTCTATATTTCTGCTGTTTTGCAGGGAAATAGTTATCCAGATCTGGGAAATTCAAGTCCCCCATGTCTCTCTCCACTTTCGGTCTCTGTAGACTGGTCCTTGGGCATTTTCCTCGCCAAATAAAACTAGAGAATACCTTCTCTGCCCTTTTTATGTCCCCCTTTGTTAATCCCACATGCAGCATCTGTAACATGTACAATATTCTTGGGAGGATATTCATCTTGATAAGGTTAACCCTTCCTAACCATGATATTGGAAGCTGTACCCATCTTCTGAGATCCGCTTCCACTACTTTAAGTAAGGCAGTGTAATTTAGCCTATATAGGGAACCCAATGATCTACCCACCTGGAGACCCAGATAAGTAAAACTTGCTCCAACTAGTTTCAATCCCCACTTCCCAGCTTTGTTCCCCATCCCTGGGTGACATACCAGCCCTGACTTCCCCAGATTAATTTTATATCCGGAAAAAGCACCAAACTCTTCCACCACAGACAGCAACGGAGGCACAAACTGTCGTGGATTCTTAAGGAACAAGAGCATATCATTCACATATGCCTTGTACCTCACCCGAAACTAAATTGCTCTGAAAGGGCCCCATTTACCAGGATGTGGGCCGTAGGCACCGCGTGCATAGCTTGCACCCACCCAATATAACAGTCACCCAGACCAAACCGGAACATCACCTCGAACAGGTACTCCCATTCCACCCTATTAAATGCCTTTTCGACATCCATTGAGATAATACGCACTTCCTCCTTCCCCTGGTTCGCTCTCCATATGATATTAAGTGATTATCGCCCCTTGATAGATCTGGTCTGGGTGAATCAACCCCGGGAGTACATTTTCCAGTCTGGAAGCCAAGACCTTTGCCAATATTTTCAGGTCACGGTTGAGCAGGGATATGGGCCTGTAGGAGGCACAATCCCCTTCATCCTTGCCCGGCTTGGGTATTAAACCTATTGTGGCATCAGAACACGTATTGGGCAAGGTGATATCCCCCATCTCCTCCTTCTACTGTTGAAAGACCTCACAGAGCAACTCCACTATTTGACCTCTCATCAGCTTTTAATACTCTGCTGGGAAGCCGTCTGGGCCAGTAGCCTTACCCCCTTGCAGTTTCTGTACAGCACTCAGTATCTAACTTGGTAATTGGCTGACTCAGGTATTCCGTTGGTCCTGCATTGTCTAAGGCTGTTGCACCCTATATAGAAACTCCTCCGTCTGTGCGCCCTTCCCAGTATGTTCTGCCTGATACAGTTGCTGGTAAAATGTCTGAAAGCTTTCCCTTATTCCCTTTGGATCTCTGTGTAGGGTACCCATTCCATCCTTCACCCCTGTAATTCGAGTTGTACACCCCCCCTTCATTAATCTCACCAATAGGGGGCCAGGTTTATTCCCCCCATTCAAATACCTGATGTCTACAAATGAACCACACCTTCCCTGCTTCTTCCCTCAGGAGGGCATTCAAGGCTTCTCTTACAGCCACCAGGAGTTTTACCCTGCCTCCTCCTGTGACCCCTTTCTCCAAGTCTTTGAGCCTCCGCTCAAGTTCCACCCATTTCTCCTTTCTTTGCCTTTTAATTCTGGCCATATATTCTATAATTACCCCTCCTCATGAATGTTCTACTCGCCTCCCAGAGACTAGTTTTGGACACCTCCTCATTGGCGTTTTGTTTCAACATAATACTGCCACTGCTCTACGAGGTACTCCTTAAATTCTTTATCATATACATTAGGAATTTCCAGTGGGGGGGGCTTTCCCCATATTTCAGTTCCAGAATGACCATTGTGTGGTCTGAGACATGAATTGGGCTATGGGATGCCTCCAACACCCACCCATACCATCCCCTGGGCAGGTAGATATAGAGGAGCCGGGACCACGTCCTATGTGGATTTGAATAGAAGGTGTATTCTTTGCACCTGGGTTGGCAGTACCCCATCCATCCACGAGATCCAAATCAGCCACACCCACCTGCCACTGCGGCATAGTCTCCGATTTTCTCTCCTTGACCTCTGAGTGATCCATATATGGGTCCATCATCCAGTTGAAGTCCCCCCACCAAGATCAAGCCTGGAAATTGTTCTTTTATTTGCAAATCTAGTAAGGGCATATAAAATTGTGGGTCATAGACTGCAGGGGCATAAGCACCCCCAAACATCATCTTTACTCCATTTAACTCCCCCAAAATAAGTACGTACCAGCCCTCCTTTGGGTCTCTGACCACCCTAGTAACTTCCAAAGGGAGATTTTTATGCACCAATATGGCAACTCCTCATTTGTGAGCCAAAAAGGAAGCGGCATAATGCCTCCCCACCCAGTTATGAGCCAGTTTGGCATGCTACACATCAGGTGGGTTTCCTGAATGAGAGCCACTTGTGTCCCTACCCTTTTTAGGGCCGTTAATAATGTTGTCCTTTTAACTGGATTCGCTATTCCACGTACATTCCATGACACAACAGTAATATTTTGTGTCTTATAATCATTTACATATCCCCCTAGACGCCTCCCACCAGCAAATTGAAAGCACCCTCGCCGCCAGTGCTTGTACCATAGGGTATCTACATACCATACCAAACCAAGCCAACAGTGTAGAGTTAGCAGAATACACGTTTTTTTGATTGTACCGAAACACATAGAAACAGTAACAACTATAACAACCAGAACTTTCTTCAACCCTCTCCCCCCCCATCTCTGTCGACATATACGAACACCCCCGTACCCCCTCCTCCCCGTCCCCAGATCTGTCAATGACCTCTCACCCAACAGGGTTCTCCCAAACAACCACTGTACATTTGTCTCCCATATTGTATCCTCCCACAAGTGGTGTACCCTTACACAACCCCCTTCCCACCTGCTTCCTCTCCTCCAACCTCCATCCCCTTTCCCACACATCTCCATAATAAATGAGCTCCCCCACTTCCTTGACCACTGTATTAGAACACTCCCTCGGTCTGCCCTCCCTCCCTCCCTGCCCTCCATACATCATGCGACACTAATTGCCGCACAAGTGTCAAAAGTACCCCCGTTTCTGACATTTGCACCCCCTGACTCCCCAACAGCCGATTTGTCCCCTAACATACCTCACACAGTAATCATACCCCACAAAGTATCCCCAGTATGTTCAATGTAGTTTGTCCTTAGTCTCCACTCCTGTTTATACATAAATGTACACCTAGCACTAGTATCAGATTGTCCATCCTAACTGAGTGTGTACCCCATCCAGCTGTGCCTGCATTTTCATCTTATTTACACTCGCTTCTCCGCCCCCCCCCTTCCTCGCTGTTGCCCCCCCCAGGGCAAACCCTCCATACCTGCATCCGGTAGATTAGTTACAGTGGGCTCCCCAGGCATCTCTCCTTCATCTTTCTCCCCATTAAGTGCATGAGTTGCGCCCATTCCACCTGGCTTCTTCTCTGTCCATATTTACCCACCTTTCCACATCTCGCAATCTGACACCCCATTTTACCAAAACTATAGAAGCCGAGTGGGCTTCAGGTGAAATCAACATAGACCCAGGCAAGCGGGCTCCTATATTCTATTCTGGCAGTCCTGTGAGCGATAATCTGTCCAGTCTTTATGCGCACAAGTTCCATACCAATAACAAAGGTCAGAAAGGTAGTCTCTGATGTTTCCATCTTCCACCTGCGTGAAGCAGTGCCCAATGGGGTCCCCCATTAGACATCGAGGAGAGCACTCCGAGAGAGAGCTGCTGGGCAGGAGGCAGGGCTTAATTCATTAAACTCACGCTGCCAGCTCTTCTCCCCACCCGCATGCATGCCACTAGTCAGATGTTATTGTCTTAACCAGCTTAGATATCCATGCAGATCGGGCATCGCCAGCTTGGATTCTCCCCCCCCAACTCAGAGGAATGCATATCTTCCACAATAAAAGCTCCTACTGCACAGCTCTATTCACACGCTTAGGGTCGAGGTTCAAAACTGTCTCTGTCCCATCCCTTTACCATTAGAAAGCATCATGGATCTCTTTCACAGGCAGCTGCATTTGCCAACGATAACATTTAAACTTTCCACCTTCAGCCTAGAAACAAGGGCACTCCAACCAAACAGAACCAAAAGTCCATACTGGAACTCTTAGGATTAAGAACAGGAAAAAACATAAGAAAACACATCCCCTTGCCACTTCGCAGTCCTGAGTAAACCTGTTTCTCGGGCATCCCATTTCAGCCCATCTTCCTCTTCAGAGAGCAGACAGATTGCTCTGCCTTATCAAATTACCAAAACAAAAATGTTGCGCCTTCATGCTTGATCTTCAGAGTAGCTGTATATACCAAGATGTTTTCCACTTTCATGTCCCTACGCTGTTGCATTAAGCCATTAAACATCTTCCTCCTTTTTAGCAGGCGAGCTGAGTAATTCTGAGAAAGGAATAGACAATGGCCCTCATATGTTAGTCCCTTTTTCTCTGTAGGCCTTCATGATCTCCTTCCAATCCTGGAAATGGTGGAATCTCATAATAATTTGCCTCGGAGGCTGGTCTGCAGGCGGTCGAGGCATTACGGGCACGGTGGGCATGTTCCAATTTAATGCACCTCTTCTTGCGCTGCAGGCCCAGTAACTCTGGCAGGATTCGGGCACAAAAATCCAAAGCGCTGGCTCCCTCTCTTCCCTCCGGGAGCCCTATTAAATGGAGATTGAGACATCTGTGGTGATTCCCCTGATAGTCAAATGCCTTCTTGAACTCCTTCAACTCTTTTTTTGGGGGCTAAGACCTGCCCGGGTACTGATGCCATCACGTCCTCAAGGTGGGAAATTCTGTCCTCTGCTTCAGTGATTCTGTTAGCCTGCACAGTCTGCTGCTCCTGGACTTCTTGTTGCTTCAAGTCCAGCTTCCCTTCCAACTTAATCAAACGTGGCTCCAGCACCATGATCACTTGCCCGGTTAACTCCCGACCAAGCATGGACACCTCCGCCACAGACAGCAAGACAAGGCCCGAATTTTCTCCCGCAACACTCTCCACCGGTTTCTTGCCGATTTTATTAGCAAGCCGTTGGCTTTTTGCTGGATTAGGCATCAGATATTCATCCGTGGTGCTTCCCGATACTGTGGGACACCAAAACAAGAAGTTTCAGAGGTATTTAGACTTTATTCTTTTATTTTGGCTTTTGTAAGGGAGCAGTGGAGAAACGTGTCCATCCGGTTAGCTGCTCATTGGCGGCCCCCTCAGGTCCCCCTTTTCAACCTGTGTCTTCAGCTCCTTTGAAATATGTTACATGGAAAACTGTTTTCCTAGTAGTAATCACTTCTGCTAGAAGGATCAGTGAGCTCCAGCCTCTCTGCATTTCATTCAATAGGGACAAAGTGATCCTGTGAACTAACAGAAAATTTCTTCCAAAGGTGGTCTCAGACTTTCATTTGAACCAGCCCCTCACCGTACCTGTTTTCTTTACTGAGCATTCAAGCTCTGGGGAGCGTGGATTGCATAGTCTTGATGTCAGGGGAGCTCTTAGGTACTATATGACGGTCACCAAGGCCCATAGGCAGGACGGGAAAAAACTGTTCCTGACTTATGGGGATGTGGGAAAAGGAAATCCAGCATCTAAGAGGTCCATTTCTCGCTGGATAGTCCAGTGTATTCAGTTTTGCTATTCAAAAGCTGGGAAGGAGGTCCCAGCAGGGCTGGGAGCCCAGTCCACAAGGGGTACAGCTGCTGCTTTAGCAGCTTCCAGGGATGTTCCTTTGGTGGACATCTGTAAAGCAGCTACCTGGAGAACAGTGCACACCTTAACCAAGCATTATAGCCTGGATGTACAGACTAGGGGTGATACCAGGTTTGGCACAGCTGTCCGGCAGAGTCTTGTTTCGGAAATAGGTTTGGTGCCCACCTCCAATGGTACTGCTTCTTAGTCTGCATAAGAATTAGGAATATTGGAGTACTCCTTGGGTGAGAAGAAAAAATTACTTACCACAGTGATCTTGTTTCTTCAAGGGGATACACCAGTATTCATAACTTTCCCCCTGCCCCCCCCCTGCTAGAACCAGTGGCCTCTGCACTCCTTGTTATATTACTAGGAGTATATGTGTCACACTCAGGTTTTTGTATTTGGAACTGTGTTTTCAGTGGTTTTACCCTCTTCAGGTGATTCTGATATTGGGGGGTGTTTTGTATCCTATGTTTTCCTTATGTTGGAGGTTTCTAGGTGTTTTATTATTTTTATAGTTAATTAATTATTAAGTTAATCTTGGGCCCTGTCTTGTCAGGCGTCCACGAAATCTGAGGGTTAGAATATAGGCAGTTGATAGGTGGCAATGTTTAAAAAAGTGGCATGAACCAATGATTCCATCATTAGCATACCATTCCATCTCCAGTAAGATCTGGCTTAAAGGCATACTGCATAAGAGTTATGAATATTGGGAGTATCCCCTGGAAGAAATGAGATTACTGTGGTGAGTAATTTTTTTCTTCCTTCCCAAGGTGAAACAGACTTTGATAGCAGATAAGGACCACTTGGCCTACCCAGTCTGCCCGTTTCCCTACCTGTTGGATAAGCTGCAGATTCTAGTTAACCAACAGCCTACTTCCTGCAACCCCCCACTATAATTGCCTTCTGTATGTTCCATGCATGTTTGAATTTCCACACTGTTTTAGACCCCACAACCTTTCCGGGTGGTGTCTTGAGTTTCACCTGAACCAGTCCATCACCCTTCCAGTGTTCTTCGCAGAAAAGTCCAGTTCTTATGAGTGGAGGCTGCACAGCCTGGATATCAAGAGGTCTCTTTACTACATAGAGTGTACTAGGGATCACAGATCTTCCCACACTCAAGTGTTCACATATGGTGAAGTGGGAAGGGGCAGCCCAGCCTCCAAGACAATCATCACTGGATTGTTTCCTGTATCCAATTCTTTTACTCTGAAGCTGGTGAACAGCCACCTCAAGGCCTTGGGGCACACTCTACTCATGGCACTGATGCCTCTGTGGTAGGTGCAAAGGATGTCTCCTTGCTAGAAATCTGTAAAGCAGCTACATGGAAAACAGTCCACACCTTTACAAAGCACTGTTGCCTGGATATACAATCCAGAAGAGATGCCAGATTCGGCACTACTGTACTGCAGACCCCCCCCCAAGTAGGTTCTGTACGCAGCTTTCCAAGGTGCTACTTTGTAGTCTGCATATGTTAAGCATAATGAGGGATTCCTGAGGTTTGAAGAAAAAATATTACCATATTAATGCTCTGTCTTCCATGGGATCCCTCATTATGTTTAAATCTCCCACCCTACCTCCCCTTCCAGAACCAGGAAAAGATTTGCAATAATCAGTTTTAACTTTTATATTTAACTGCTTGAGCATTACTTGTTATTCATTCACAATTATACAATGGTGTGTGAAAATCCTGTAACCTCATTGGTCAAAACATGTCACATGACCGTGGGTAAATCCTACATTACCCACAACTGAGGAATTGCATTTATAAAAAACATAAACACATTTTACATTTATTTTACACTTGGGTCCATTGTATAATTGCAATAAGACACTCCAGCGTGTGAGTTATTGGAAATTTACCTACTTCTTGTGTGTTTAAGTCACTCTGCTGTGCCTCGTGACACACACCACAAGGCGTGGGTAAACCCCCTATAACCCACACCCTGTTGTGCCTTATTGCTTGAACATTTGTTAATTTACCTTTTTAGTCTGCCATATGTTGCAGCCTTTTGGGCTCTTGGTTTTGGTTTAGCTTAGGTAGGTTAGCATAAATAGGGGGCTATTTTTAAAATTGGCTATGAAGGATTTGACGTTAGGTTTCAGAACACAGCACCACCCAGAGGGCAGAGGTTTGAACTGTGTTTAAAATTCCATTTCATGTACTCCTGGGCAGCTTCACCTGCCAGGCTCACTGCATATGTTTAGCATAATGAGGGATCCCATGGAAGAAACAACATTACTATAGTAAGTAATTTTTTCTTGCTGCCTGGCATAGACCTGGTACTTTGCCAGCATCCCCCATAAAAACTGACAAACAGTATCCTTCTCCATCTGTCAAACCCTGTTATGTTTCTCACCCTGAAACTTGACTCTATAGTTATCATGGCTGCACATGATCATTCTAGGGCTCCTAGAGTGATGAGCACCCTATCTCCTGACAAAGAATCTAGAAAATGGGATGTAATGGGGAAAATGGCTTATGCCTCTTCCACTCTGGGTCTTCATATTGCAAACAACTAGGCCTTAATGATTCAGTACCAGAATAGCCTTTTCAAGTCAGATATGGCTACGGCACTGAGATTGCCAGATAGCCCTGCAAAGGCAGAATTGTTTAAAGCTGACTCTGTTGGCCTGGATACTGATAAACATTTACTAAGGTCAGTATATGGTGCCTCAGATGCTATGGCTGGGTCAGCCACCTCTGGTATATGCCTCAGAGATGCTCCTTGTTCATTGTGACTGAATTCTCTTCAGATGAGCAACAGGTTGTGCTTAGTACCTCTGTAGAGGCTCCAAGCTGTTTGGCCAAGATGTGGATAATGCATTAAATGACACACAGTCTTTTAGAATAACTCTACAGTCTAAAGTCCCTGACCCCCCAGAATACATACGGGTCTCAGTAAGGGTGCTTTTTAGAAGTTTGCCAGCCAAGGAGGCCATGGCTGCCATCAGCCCTACCATGACAGAGGTGATGGTCCCCCGGTGGGACCTGCTGCCCTGGCTGGCCACTGCAAAACCCTCAAAGATTCTGGTTCAGGCAGCACTGCTGCCCTGGCACCTTCTAACTCCCCACTTCCTCCCTCTCCACAGCTGCCACAAGGGGTGTAAGTTGGGGGGGGGTCTTCCTTCACCTGCAAATGTGGAGGGAGATTATTGCTGTGGTGTTTCATTGTATTTGTATTTTATATGCTTTCAATAAAGTATATTAAAGCAGCAGTACTACGAAAAAAAAATTTGCGCTTTTTTGACAGTTTATTCCCTGTGCCCTGCTAATCATAAACCTGGTACTCTTTCTCGCCTGCATTGTACTATCGCCGAGTAATTTGCTCAGTTATTCTCTGCTTTTGTTTACATGTCTACCACCCAGCATGTTGCACTGGAACCCCCTCTGCTGCCAACTGCACATGTGAATGACTTGCAGGGACGTCGGGAATGGTCAGCAGAGGGTCCCTTTGTTATTGTCAAAAGATGTGATGCGACCTGAAGAAAAAGCGCAGCTGAAATTAGTCAGCCACCATATTTGTTGTAGCGCTACAACACTTCAAATAAATTGCAAATATCTAAAAAACTAAAGACGACTGGAAAAAAACATTTACAGGTATGGAAACTGGAACTTTGGCCGCATGTTTACAGCCAAAAAACAGAATTTTGATAGGCCACTTCCTGATTTCGTAGTACTGCTGCTTTAAATGTCAAGCAGAAAGGGGCAGGAGATCATCACTGATGAATGGGTCCTGGAAATAGTGGGAAAAGAGCATACCCTGGAACTGCTCTCCAAACCTCCAGTGCTTCCTTCATTCCATTCTTCTTACCCTCCGGGACACCTATTTCTTTGGAAGGAAGAGGTGCACACACTGCTTCAGAAAAAAAAAAAAAAAAAAAGTAATAGAACCGGTTCCTCCTAGAGAAAAGAACAGGGGGCTCTTCTAGGAATATCTTCACCACTGATTCCCATTAGTAGGTCTGAGCTGGAGACACTATGACCCTGTAGGAGCCAGAACTTGAGGGCTGGCACCAAAGTAAGCAGGGGGCATGTGTGGCACCGTGAGACATAGCATGAGGGCATATGCTTACCTCTGCATCAGCCCTCAACTTCCTCACATATTTATCCCCCCTACCATCGTGTGCACATTGGTAACGTCACTTGTTTGCTGGGAGTTGGAACTTTACATCTTTATGACGGTGGCATTCAGTTCTTCTCAGTTTTAGTGTTTCAAGCTAAAGTTTGTTATTGTTGTGTTAGTTTAGTGTACTTTGTCACAAACATTTCTGGGTTTTTTTTGTTTGTTTTTTCCCAGTCTTCCTGAGCATTGGTGGTTGAAGGCCATTGTGTACAGTAGAGAGCCTGAAGAGGCAGGCTGTTCACTTTCCCCTTTGGAGAAAGATTCTTACTATGGTGGTCCAATGCCCAGGAAAAAAGACAGTCCTGCCGAAAGCACAAAATGCAGTCCCGAACCCGCACATGTGCTGCGTCAGGGTCCCAGCAGCGCTTGGCCTTGACTACTTCTTCCCACTAGAAGAGAAAGAAATGGTACTGGTCAAGGTTTGCTGCAAGATCTCCAATCTCTAGGAGCCAGAGGCCCTCACAGTCACCTTCAGTGTCACCCGAGGTCCTCTAGTTTTAGGAGTTGGGCCTGGAGCCCCTCTCTATCTGTAAGTAGGGACTCTGGTGGGCAGTTTCACCACTAGGCAGCTTCTGTGGAGCAGTGGGTGTAGTATTGGGCCATCTGCCTCTGCCGGTTCCTGGCCCTTCGCGACCAGTGGGGCTGTTAGCCCAGGTAGTGTGTAACTCCAGCAATGGCTTCGGGGGAGGGCCCTCGCTAGTGGCTGTGCCACTGTCTGTCCCATTGCCCGGATGGGGACTGCCACAATGCCAGTCACTTTGGTGCCAGCTGGGTCATCAATGCTGGTGCCAGTTTTAGGCTCTTCAGGGCCTGGCCCAGTGCTGGTTCCAGCACTGCCCTTGGCTCCATGGTGCTCTCCAGTGCTGGATCTGGTTCCAGTTCTGCCACAGCCACATTCTGGATGGGTGAGCCTGTGATTCCCCAAGGGTGTCACTGCTCACCTTATTAACCAGGAATCTTACAAACCTGACATTATTGGCAAGTGTGCCTATACTTCAGCCACCCTCGCCCTGAGGATTGCCAACTACCAAGGGCATTTTTTTTTTCAAAATATGAGAATATCCTTTGGAGTAAGCTGAGATCTCTGGCAGTCATTGCCAGACAAAGAGGTTAAACAGTATTCTGGTGACTGTCGAGCAAGGTTTTGATACTTAACGGTCACCAGCCTAAATCCTCCATAGATGCCTTTGATAACTGCATCACATTTTGCTGCGGGAATTTGCTTCAGGCATCACTCCTGGCTTCTCGCAGGATGTCCAGCAACAGGTTGCGAATGTTTCTTTTTATGGAACTTACCTGTCTGGACAGCAGGTACAGCAATCTCTGAAGGCATCTAATGAACTAGAACGACCCTTAAGACTTCCAGACTCCATCCTGTGGTCTTTTCTGGGAGGTCTGGGTAGTATCTTTTTAGAGGGAGACCTGAATTTAGCTCTTGACCCCCAAGTAGACTGGACATGCCCAGGAGTAAAACAGGCACTAGTGGCATGGTATCTGGAGGACATCCCACCCCACTGGCAAAGATTTTAACTTCTATTCCCCCTGTACATTAAGTAGAATATATGTCATTTTTCTGACACAGGACCTGGTCCCTAGAACATAAAATACTTCCCTAGAGAACATCTTGGTCTTGGACCATGCCCCATACTCTCCACTGCTAGGGGGTGAAGTGCTGCACCTTGTAATAAATAGAGGCTCAACACTGTCCTCCCTTAACAGGAATCCTTTCAGGAGTGGCTCAAAGAGAATTCCCTGACTACTTTAACCTTTATTGAGCACGCAATGGGAAGCCATGAATGCTGTGATTCATGGGGAAACTCATTGCCTACTCCTCAAAATGTCAGAAAGGCAGGGACTGCTGGACAAGGCAGCAGGAAGAAATTCTCAAGCAGCTTGAACACAAGCTCATTACACACCTGAGGTGCACTGTCCAGATTGCAGACACTTGGGTTGTGCTGGAGGAAATATTAAACCATCACACAGCATATTTATTTAGTTTTTGTTGACCAGGGAAGTGCACTAGATAAATCCTGCCTATTTTCAGGCACGACCAAGGGGAGGGGGATGCAGATGAATGCCAACTGACCTTGAATCCGGTTAATCTGTTGTTGGTATTTTTAGTGAATGAGGGAGATTTGACCAGGACACCGGGGAAATTCCCTAACTCTTTTCATTAATTGCCATGGGATCTTTAACATCCACCTGAACTACCACCAATCCAGGCAGATGGGACTTCGGTTTAACGTCTCATCTGAAAGACAGAATGGCCTTTTCAGACTTACCCAGTCATACTGGAAGGTGAGGGAGTAACACAGTGTTCGCAGCAGGGAAGTGGAGCATTATATTTCACTTTTATATAGGGTGATTGGGACACCAGATAATGAGGAATGCGGGCTATTGCAGCAGGCTCTCTGCTCCTTGGAAGTAACTGATGAATCCCTACACTTGCTCAGCTATATCAGTTTTGTAAGGACATTGCTTCCACCCCAAGGTTGCAGCTGATGAGAACTCCAAGCTTCATCTGCCTGTCGCTGCTCAGGAGGTCTCCAAGGCAATTATGAGCATGGCAAAAGGGAAGTCTCTGGGTCTGGATGGTTTTCTCACTGACTTTAACCAGACCTTTGTGGTGATATTGGCACCTTGTTTGGCAACTGTATACAATGAAACATGGGTAAAGGGGGCCTTCTGCCTTCTTTCTTGCAAACTCTAATTACACTAATTCCTGAAAAAGGCAAGGACAGTATACTGTGTTCTCAGTACCATCCTGTCTCTCTCATCAGCATGGATGCCAAGATTTTCATAATTCCCACCGTTGTACACCCAGATCACATGGGATTCATCCCGGGTTGATTAGGAGTGGACAGCTTGTGGAGACTTCTGGACCTAATTTGGCAAGTCTCTGGGACCTTGAAACCTGCTGCCACCCTGTCGCTGGATGCAGAAAAAGGCCTTCAAAAGGGTGAAACAGACATACCTGTTTGATGCCCCGTCATGATTTGGGTTTTGCTCCTGTTTCATAGACCTGGTGAAGCCACTGTAAGCCACCCTCTTGGCTCAGGTCCTCACTAATTTTGTCATCTCTAAACCTTTAGGCTGTACAGGGGATCCTGCTGGGGGGTGTCCCCTTTCACCCTTCCTAACCCTACTTGCAGTGGAACCCCTGGTACAGAAAATATGTAGTGCACCAGACTTCCCAAGAATTGTGGTTGGGGGATCCCTTGTAAGATCTGCTGTTTGCAGATGATATGATATGTTATTACTAAGTGACTTCTCAGGGCCCTGCCAACCCTGGATGGCATCATCTGGGCATATGTCCCACTCTCAGGGTACAAACTAAATGGGGCCAAGTCCCAGGTCCTACCCCTCACACCTACTTGCCAGTAACTACTATTTGTATCTTACCCTTACCATTGGTCTTCAGACTGAGTAGTCTGCCTGGTCCTTCAGCTTGAATCTATGGTGTCTGCTACAGGAGCAGCAAATGTGGCCTTTATGGTAGACAGACTGTCCTCTTATTTAAACAGTTAGAAAAATCTTGGGACAGAGTAAATGCACTTAAGCTAATAGCCGTACCCAAGTTGCAGTTTATTCTTTCTAAACTCCCGACTCAGTTGCCAGATTCCTTACGGCACTTTCTTGTAAAATGTCAGCCTTCATTTGGAACAACAAGGCCCCGAAAATAAAGCTGCAAACCCTGACAATACATTGGAGGGAAAGAGGTTTTGGTCTCCCCAATCTGTGAACACAGCCTGAATTTGTGGTGTCGCAACAAGCACTTGCGTGCCTCAGTCCCCCTCTCTTTGATTACCATCCCAGGTGGGTGAATGTGAAGCAGGCCCATAGTGGATTACCCACCCACTCAGTCTCGCTGTTCCCAGATTGGATCCTGGAGGCAAGAGTTTCGCACTGCCTCAAACATACTTTCAGGATATGGAACAGACATTTCCAAAGCACAGGAGTGGTCCCCCTTTTCACCTGTCATTTTTGCCCCATATGGTACAACCCAGCTCTATTCATAGACTCTGAAGTGGGAGGACTAGAGAAAGGTGGGTACTCACTCATTAGCTGATTTCTATGACCCAAAGTCTGGGATCCTATGTACTTTCACTGATCGGACAGCCCAATATCAGATTCCAGAGACCTAGTTTTGGAGATATCTACAACTCGGATATCTACTATGAGCGAAAGTAACTCACACTCATCTTTTTCCCCCCCTCCGCGCTTCATGGGCAAGTGGCTTGTTACCCTGACTTCCTTGACAAAAGCTACATCCAGACTGAAAACACTGCATTCTTCCACCCAGGGCTACACCCCCCCACATCTGGCTGGAGAGTCTGCTGAGGCATAAGTACATTTGGTCATCACATCCAGGCTCCTAGATACCTTAGCAGGAGGCAAAATCAATCAATCAAAATCTTTATTTTGCCAGGTGGAACATCATTGAGACAAGCTCATTTACAAGATGGACCTGGGGCAAAAATATTGCCAACAGGGTAAAGACATAACAGGTTGAGTGAACATACAGAACAATTACATAGTAATAATAACACGTAACCATCACATGTAAAAAGATACTTCCACCAGAACATAGCAGTAGGTTCAACAGGAGCTAGTGCCATTTAAATACAATCGCATGGATACAGATATGTGGACATAAGATAATGAGCTAAAGTTTATACAGTACTCGTGTCTAGGAGCTCTAGACCTACAGTGAGCAGCCATGATGGCTACAAAGTCAGTTTCTGGCTGGTCAGCATAATAAGGCTTAGCAGATGGTGCAGGATACTGCTTATCAGCCTTTCTAGGGACTGCAGCCAGGGAGTTTGGTTGTACCATACAGCCAACATAGCATCCTCTAATGCAGGACATATAGGTGGAATAATAATGGAGAGTGAACAGGGCACCTCCAGAAATTCCATGAGTTCCTTTTAGTAGAATCTTCCTCTTCCATTTCAAAGCTCATGGAAGACTGCATTTGCTGCATCATGGCTTGAAAAGATGGGTCCTCAGGAGATCTCTGGGTATAGATTATCGCGTCCTCACTACAAGACGAGGGCAGAGCTAGAGCAAAGGAGACCCTCCCAAAATTGTTCACCCTCATATTCCTCCTCTGAAGTGCATGAGGTCAGGATTATATTCCAGTCTGTCATTGTCAGCATGGTCAATGATGGTAGCCATAGATTAGACCAGTGACACTGGCAGTTCGGCTGAGAGGCAAGAATTAGTGGCTTGTTGGCAAAACCTGTCAAGGGGCTGAGTGCTAGAAGGCCCCATCAGTGGAATGACTGTCTAGATTGGCAGTCCAGGCAGAATGCATCAAATCATTTCAGAAAACAGCCTGAGAGTTGACAGCCCCCTGCAAAGTGTCCAGGGCTACCTGCATCGACTGGCCTTGGCCCAACTACGGTGGCTTCATACTATCCGTAGTGGGTATGGCAGCACCTAAGCCAAGCCCGACTTTGGTGTCTCAGAGACAGGGGGTCCTATAGTCAACGCCGCCTGAGCAAATGATGACAGGTTTACCTTGTTGTAACAGTGACCAGGACCTGTCCAGCGAAGCAGACTTCTTTTTCTCTGTTTTTGCTTATGACTGGACAATGAGAAGGGCTGCAAAGATGACCACTCCTTGTCCCGATCCGTAGACTTTGGTCAACAATGAGGGAGAAGCAGATTTTGAGCCATTTTCCTTTTCCATGTCATTCAGTGTTTTCAACTGAATGACATTTTCTAGATCCTTCTTATGGTGTCACCTTATTGCTTAGTTAAAGCATTGACAAATCTCACAAGTCTTCACGTTGAGAGACAGGCCCAAACAGCGCACACAATCCACGTGTGTCCTCGGTGTAAATGTTATCTCCGCACTTACAATACCAAAATAAATGTTTTTTCTGCTTCAGAGGCATACAGAGACAATGAGGTAAAACACTGAGTAAAATAACAAACAGCAATGGCTAAGTTGACTGTGTTTCCTTCCAATGAGGATGATCGATGGGAAACGAACTGAGGAGTGATGGGGCTGCCCATATTTGTATACATGTAGACACTGCATGTCATCATGAGCGGCCCCCGGGTAGCAAAATTTGTGGTCCTAGTGCTATCAGTTTATAGTTCCAAAGGTGTGGTATAGTGGAGGAGATATCACTTTTTTTCTTTCTATTTTTAACCCCACCCCCAAACCAGCACTGTCACCTGACCACCTGCCCCAGTCGCCTCTTCCCACCGAAGACCACCCATGGAGTCCTTGCTTACCACCCAGGTGGGAATACAGTGGGGGTAGGTTTTCCCTCCCCGGGGGAATCAAGTTTTTATTGGGATCCAGGTGGTACTGCAGGTGAGGGAAGCAACTCTGGGGCAACGTGAGGAAGTATTTTTTTCACAGAGAGGGTGGTGGATTCATGGAACGGCCTTTCTGAGGAGGTCATGGATTAAAAACAGTGGGGGACTTCAAGACAGACATAAAGCAATTATAGTGGGGGGGTAGGAGGAAGTAGGCTGTTGGTTAACTAGGATCTGCAGCTTATCCAATAGGTAGGGAAATGGGCAGACTGGGTGGGCCAAGTGGTTCTTATCTGCCTTTAAAGTCTATGTTTCTGTGTCATCAGGCCCTCGTGTCAGTGTAACTCCAGGAGAGGCATTTTCTTGTGTACGCCCTACCAGAGCGTTACATGCCACAATGCCACGGCTTATGCCGGCATCCATCATGCTCTCCCTACTGGTGTGGGCATCGAGGCAGCGATACCTCTGACTGACACAAGAGGTCAGAAGACCCCTGAGTCAGAGTGCCCCCCTACCTCCTGAGGAGATGAGCGGTCCATCGGATGCTCAGACATCCTCCCCTCCCCCCCAGCCGGCCCTCTGACTCCTGGGTCGTCAGCGTTGCAAGTGGAAATCCAACTGCTGCACCTATGGGTCAACTGGAGGAGATATCCTTGAAGATCACATGCCATGGTACATGGTGTTCCTTGCACCTGACCTGAACATAGCAGTTTAAGAGTTTACTGCCATGTTCTTAGAAGCTTGTGATAAATTTGCCTCTCCCCCCCAAAAAAAAGATAAAACACAAAACCAGATGTTTGCCATGGGTAGAATTATAAATTAGCAAACTAATTAAAAAAAAAAAAAAAAAACAGCTCTGGAAAAAAACAGATGCCTGGATCCTGAACTAAGGACAAGTTTAAAAAAGACAAGGAATAGTTATCACAGAAGTTAGAAATTCAAAAGTTTATTAGTATAATCAAAAAATTAAGGAAACAACAGACCCCAAAAAGTATTGTTCCTTAATAAAAAACCTTACAACCCCAATTAGAAATTATCCGGAAGTGAGGGTTAAAGAAAATGGGGTGTTACGACAAATAGCTGCCTCTGTGGACCTATTAAATAATTATTTTGTTAACTTGCCTGATCTTAAAATTACAAATACAACTATAAAAAAATAAAGATTCATTAGAGAATAATTCACCAAAGTTTAGATTTCAGAAAGTAACCAACGCTGAAGTTTTTAAGACTGTTGACATCTTATAGATAAAAAAAGCTAGTGGCATAGACAGCATAGAAAATAGATTACTAAAGGACTCCACCTTGGAAATTTTGCCCATACTCAGGGATATTATAAACTGGAGTCTGAGAGAGAGGATCTTTGCACAGAGCTGGAAGTTGGCAAAGGTTATTCCAATTGCCAAAGGAGGGGATCCTATAGATCCATCAAATTACCATCCTTTAGCCTTGTTGTCAACAACCTCAAAAATACTTGAAAGAATTGTTCACGGACAATTAATTAATTATTTTGAAAAGTATGAGAAGTTGACAAAATTCCAGTCTGGTTTTACAAGGTGCAGGTCCGCGATCACCACGCTCACGGACTTCTTAAGATATGGTTACCACCCATCTTGGGATGGCGAGGTCCACGGGCACTGTGTACGTGGACCTGTCAAAAGCATTTGGTCTGGTGGAACATAGAATTTTGCTGGGCAGACTTAGAGAAATAGGAGTGGCAGACAAACCCTGTCAGTGGGTTTAGTTCTTATTTAACTGGAAGAACACAGGTGGTTACTGTAAATGGGTTTCAATCAAACATTCTACCCATAACCTGTGGAATGCCTCAGGGATCAATCCTTGACCCCCTGTTGTTCATTACTAACATAAACAATCTCCCAGGGTATATGGTGCACTCTTGCATTTGGTTATATGCTGATGATACAGTACTGGTGGCAGAAGGTAGTTGTCCCAGAGAGGTTGAGAACAAACTACAAAACGATTTTCTAACAATGCAGGAGTGTTTCACTTCCTTGGGATTGATTATTAACAAGAAAAAGACCCAAGCTATGCTATTTGGTTCAAAACAGTCAAAACTAAATAAAGCATGCCCTCAGTTGGAGATAAAGACAAGAGGGGAAAACTTTAACCCAAACAGTGGTTTATAAATATTTAGGGGTTTATATTGACCAGTGCCTCATTTTTGATTATCATATTTCTGACTTGATAAAGAAAACAAACGCTCGCATTGGGGCAGTGAGACAGATCACCAATTGCACTACTAAGAACGTACGTTTAACAATAGCCACGCAGCTGATCTTACCAGTCATTGACTATGGGAGCCATATTTACTGGCATGCTGGTAAGCAACATCTAACGAAGTTGGATCATATTTACAACAGACTGCCAAGATTTGTATTAAAGAGTAAGTACAGAACTCACCATTGTGCAATATATAGTGCACTGGGCTGGAGTCCGCTTGACTTAAGAAGAAAAGGTATATGGATTAGTCAAGTTGGGGGTACAAAAATGAAACACCTCACTATTTAATAGGGAAGTTACATAAACCTCATCATGGGCTGAATTTGAGAAAAAAGGGGGCCAGGGATACAGTGCAGCCTAAAACCACCAACAATTTTAGTAAAATGACATTTGAACATAAAGTTGCGACTAGTTGGAATGCACTTCCTCCACACTTAAGAAACCAGGAAATATTACAAACTACCTTTAAGGCTGCAATACAACAGGAACTTTATTTTTCATTGTGAGTGTAATAGGTAAAGTGAGTTGGACAATTTAAAAGGTTATTGAAACTAATACTTAATGTTCTACTGTGATCATAAATGTATTCAAGTATGTTTGCACGTATCTATCCGTTCCTACCATGTAACACGTATTGGTTATGTATTTTGTGGTGTATTTAATTGTTTTAATGTTTGCAATCTCACAGGTACACCTTGCGAATAGGGCAATATATAGCCCTAATGGTATTATACTGTATAAATACATTGTATTACTACTACTTACTGCTATACAATATATAATCCTTGTCATGTCCCTCCTAAGAAAGTCTCTTCTGTGGTGGATGGAACCACTGCACTTACTGCAGGGTGTCCCCTTCTTTTTCCCAACTCCAGAGCACGTCCCCTGACAGATGCCTCTGGGAAGGGATGGATTCCCACCTGGGCCTGTACTAGACCCAGGGATTGTGGAAAGACAGGGATTCAAATCTCCACATCAATGTTCTGGAGATGAGGGCTGTTCTTGGGCTTCAGGACTTCGAAGAGCATCTCTGTCCAGGTCCCCTGTTGATACAAACAGACATCCATGTGACGCACTATGTCAACAGGCAATGGAACACTCGTGCCCTCTGTGGAAGGAAGCGATGAAAGTATGGTTGCAGACACTCTTACAGCCTGTACTTTTACAGCTATTTTCGTGAGTGGGAACTGCTGACCTCTGTAGTAAACAACCTCTTCATAAAATGGGGTCATTAGAGCCAAACCTTTTTGCATTTTCACACAGTGCAAAACTGCCACATTTTGCTCACTTGCTCCAGGGCCTGGAGTTTTTGGGGAGATGTTTTCTCTTTCCTGGAGGGAGAGGTTCCTTTACACATTCCCTCTAATCTCTCTCATTCAGAGGGTCCTTCTACAGTTGCAGGCAAAGGGGACCACCCTGATACTGCTTTCCCCCATCTGACCTTGCCAGATCTGGTTTCCACTTCTACAGCGTCTGGCAGTGGAATCGCCAGTTCAGTCACCCCTGTGTCAGGGACTATTGTTTCAGGACAAGGGGGCCCCTAATCCACCCAGACTTCAGGTCCCTCCAACTGCACACTTGGCTCCTGAGGACATAGCCATTGCATGTTTTGGGGTGTCTCCCCAAGTAGCTAATGTCTTGCTGGTGGCTAAGAAGGCCTTCATCAGACATACTGTGCATATTAGGAAGCCCTCCACCAGACATATTCCATAAAGTGGAAGAAGCTCAGTGTTTGGTGTGCTTCCTGCTCTGAGGACCTTTTAGATGTCCTGTTAATACTGTACTTGCCTACCTCCTGTATCTGTTGGACTTTGGTCTGCAGTAGTCCTCTATTAAGGTGCCTTTGGCTGCAGTATCTGCTTACCATGCAACAAGTGATGCACAACTTGAAGTGTCCCATACCTTCTTAAGGCTATTTGCACATGTGCCCCCCTCCCCACCGATTTGTAAAATGGTTCTGCCACGGGACCTACATCACTTGGTCCATGTCCAGTACCAAAAAAGAAATGACTAGTACAAAAATGTACATTTCTTACAGATAAATACATTCCATATTGGGGTCTGATGAACCTTCCTGCCCTGCCTGATCACCATCTCACACCCCCTCCCCGTTCCACCCACTCTGCCCCTGCCACCCCACCCATCCAGTGGCATTCTACACACCCTGACTGGTAGGAATTGCCAACTGCCACCTCCCAGAGATGGCAACTGGGACAGACAATGCCCCTTCACTCACCACCTCAGTCAACTTCCATCAGAGTGACAGAGAGAGCGTGAGACTACTGCAGAAACAGACTGACTTAAATTCTAGTTGAATGATGTAAAAATATTTTTTCTTTAATTTTTGTTCACAGAATTCCAGTTTATAACAAATTTTACATGGATATTTCCGAGAGATGACGTGACAGAACATTATACTGTAGTTACAGTTTTTTTTTTTTGTTTTGTTTTTTTATTGTACTTTATCCTCCACCTCCAGGGAAATTTCCCTACCGTCGGCTTTGGCCCTCCTACCAGAGGGACACTCTCTCTGGATCCGCCCACACCCACGCCTGCCGACTCCGGAGTTTGCCCCATGGATTGCCCTCTCATGGCAGGGCCAGGAAGGAGGCAGCACACTACACCTCCCCCTGGAGACCCAATCCAGAAACTGGGGCTAGCCTTCGTCCATTTTACGCTTTTCCTCCTCCTTCCTCCCCACTGATGCAAGCAAGTGCCTCCTGACCCATATTGCCCTCTGGCCATTGCCAAGGAGCAGTTAGTGAGCGGAATGACATGGCACCCTCCCCCCAAGAGAGGAGAGCAGTCCTCCAGATGCATGATCCTCTCTTTCCCCTGCCAACCCGCCAACAGCCTGAGCTCATTCCCAAACCCGGGTCGCCGGCGTGGCACGAGGTGTGGCATCCAGTGCTTCAACCCTCAGTGCCCCAGAACTGGCTCGTAGTTACAATTTTTAAGTATTAAAATGGAATGACCTAAACTGTGCACTGCTGCCAAAACAGGAACTTAATTAATCTCTCTAATTTCAAAAGAAAAATCAGCAAATAACATTTTTTATTCAAATGTATTATAATGCATCTCTTTTTCCCCCTTGCACAGAAAGGTATTCCATTGGAGGCAGCTTGTGGAGACCTCTTATATAGCCAAAAGATATTCACATACTACACATGTAAAATGGCCCTGGGAGTATTTATTTATTTTTTAATTTCTTTATTTCCTTGGCTGGGGAAGGGGGATTGTACCTATGGTTCCACCTTCCAGCCAACCTTCACAGCCACTGCCCCGGTCATGGCCAGAGCTCACCCCCCCCCCACCGCAGCCTTCCCAGGCTGCATCGCAGCAGTTACATACCTCACCACTGTGGAGACCTGAAAGGGTGAGCTCTGGAGGGAGCTGACTTGGGCTCGTCCATGGCGGCGCCATCAAGGCAGCCGTCACACTGCTGAGAGATTTTTTGTTTGTATATTCCCTACTTCCCCCTCAGCATGGGCATGCAGTGGTGTCAATGACATTGCAACGCACGCTTCCGTACATTGCACATCTGATGCCACCCATGCTTGCCCCATCCAATCAGCCCCGAAGATACACTAGCCACCAGCTGCTGCCAGGGGCCGGCACCTCGGCAGACCTCCCTACCCACCCTCCCTGGAGGAGAGTTGTCCATGGGATGCTCAATCCTCCTCCTCCTGGCCGAGCCCCAGCAATCTATGCCCACTCCTGAACATGGGTCACCGGCATGGCATGAGGTGTGGCGCCCAGCCCTCAGCGCCACCGGGCCAGCTCCCCCAGAAGTATTTTTTATTTCAAATGTGAAATCAGTGGCAAGCATTAATACTGACAAGCAGTAGTATTGTATATAATTTTATCTGTGTTGTACACTACCACAGCTTGCAACCCATGAGAAAACCGTACCTAAAAGGATAACAAAATAAGAGCAGTGGAAGAAAATGAATGAAAAACCCTGTCTTCAATACACGGCATAGCATAGCTGTGTGTTCTCTCGAGAATCAAGAATTTGTCACACCGGACATCAGAGGCTGTATGGTTACCTAACCATTGCACACCAAGCTCAGCGCCACATCACCTGAAAAATAAGTCTGTACTTGGAAAAGGTTTGCCAAATGATGTCCAAAAAGAGAAAAATACATGATAGAAATGAAATGTGTTGTCTGAGGAGGATCGTCTCGAGACATCTTCGCTGCGCAGTTCTCAGTTCTCGAGCGCACAGATGGCTTGTGATGACACTGTCGATTAGCCAACAGACATCTTGGACAGCCCATTTACTTATTAAAAACATGCTCACTGTCTAAAATTCAAATAAATAAATAGTTATATCTGTAGTTACAGTTTGTTTGGTTTTTTTTTTGTTTTTTTATTGTACTTTATCCTCCACCACCAGGGAAATTTCCCTACCGTCGGCTTCGGCCCTCCTACCAGAGGGACACTCTCTCTGGATCCGCCCACACCCACGCCTGCCGACTCTGGAGTTTCCTCCGTGGATTGTCCTGTATTTAAATAGTAGACTGAACCACCCCTGCTTCCCTTCTAGACAGTGATCACATCGCCTCTGCTTCCCTTCTAGTCAGTGATCATGTTTGTTCAATTATCTACACCAACCAAATGTCTGTAAGGAGACACAGTCTCAAGTTGGAGGGGAGGACGTTTAGGGGAAGGTGAAGAGTCACTTTTTCACGTAAGGAGAGGTGGTGGGTTGGAATGTTTTTCCAGAAAAGATGGTTTCTTTGAAAACAGTAGGCAGCTTCAAGCGTGGCTGGGACAGAATTAAGGGGAACGTAATGGTCGAGGGGAAGGGTAGATTGGGGAGGGGGGCAGGGTCAGTAGCTTATGCTGAGGACCCTGCACTACAAGCAGAATAGATAGACCTAATGGTCTTATTCTGCTGGCTTCATCATACAGTATGTTCATTATGTAAAAGGAGAGGAACTCTTTTAGGAAAGGAGGGCAAGGAAAGACATTTTGTTTTACACAGTTCCTTTCATACAGACTGATCTCAAAATACTTTGCAATCCTGGAGAGAGAGGGAGGGCTGAGAAGGTTGCAGCCATTTTAAGTGAATTGTGAGCTTCAAAGAACATTGAACTGGTACAGATTAGAAATTAGAGGCGAAGCATGGGGAGGTTAAGTGATTTGCTTAGCGTCACACAGTAAGTGGTGGTTGTGGGTTCAAACCTAGGTCTCCAAGATCACAGCTCTACACTCCAACCACTAGGCCAAACTGGCTATCTGTTAAATAGCCACTGTAAGTCATCCCTGTTATAATGAATAACTATGTCATCCCTGTGAAATTAATAACTGTCTCCCCCACAGCAGATAGAGGAAAGGATTCATACAGATCGGTGCCCTCAAACAAAGCAAATATTTTTCACCAAAACTCCAGCTTTTTCAGCTTTTCTTGTGCAAATAATGTCCTGCACAGAAGGGCAGTACAACAGTTACGGCACTTACTGCACATATGATGCTCTGACACAGTGTCCACTAGTTAAGCTATCGGGGAGATCTACCCTACAGTTCGTCAGTGTTGAGATGTACCCTTTGCAAAGCACATTGTCTCTGCCAGGGATGATTTCGAGCAGCAGTCAGCTAACCTGTCAGTGATTACAGCAGCTGTATTTAAAATCAGAGTTAAGAAATGGAGGCTTTGCAATTCAAGAGTTTTCTCTTGCAGACAATAAATAGAAACATAGAAGTTGACGGCAGATAAGTTCCACAAGGCCCATCCAGTCTGCCCATTTATTTTTCTGCCTTATGAATGTGCCATCAGCCTTTGCTCTTTCCATGGCCTATCTATTCATACTCATCTGTATTGCTCCCTTATGCCTATCCCATGCCTGTTAGAAGCTCTGCACTGTATTCATATCCACCACTTCCTGAGGTAGGCCATTCCATGCATCCACCACCCTTTCTGTGAAAAAGAACCTCCTCACATTACCCCTTAATCGGCCTCCCTCTAATCTTGTGCTATGTCCTCTTGTCCTGCTATTTTTCTTATATTAAAACATGTTGTTGCCGGGCCGGTGGCGCTGAGGGTTGAGATGCTGGACACCACACCGTACCACACGGCCAGTTGAGGCGGACTCGGGTCGGCGGGGTCTGGCGAGGAGGAGAAGGATTAAGCACCCAATGGCAGCTCTCCTTCTCCATGGAGGAAGCATACTCTCTGCTGCGATACTGCCACCTGTTGGTGGAACCTCAGAATTAGTTCGGTGCAGCTGGGGAGACACTCTCAGCATGAGGCAGGCGCTGGCAGAGGACAGGCTTGACGTGCGTCTCTACGAACGCCGGCAGCCTTGTCCCCATTGCATGCCAACATTAGGGAAGGGGTTCCACCAGAACATCAAGAAATACCTTGCCGTGGTCTAGGCGATGAGCTTCAGCGTTGGTTCCGAGGCAGCACCCAAGAAGCAGACTCCGCTGTGCACGCTCCCAAAAACAGTGCTCGGGGGAGATACGGGTGATCTCGGCTGCCCTGCCCGGAGGGTAATCCGAGGCCTTGAAGGTACGTGGGTAGCGTTAACACTCTAGGGGCAGACTCCTTGGGGGTGATCTGTAGATTGGGACCTACGAGGGGAGCTCTGAGAGAGTGATCACTGGCAGCAGTAGGAGGATAAAGAAAGAGTAAAAAAAGAAAAAAAAGACATGTTAGACTCTTTCACCTTGTTCATGCCCTTAAGGTGTTTGAATGTTTTGATCATATTACCTCTCTCCCTCCTTTGCTCTAGGGTATACATATTGAGCTATGTTAACCTGTCCTCATACGTTTTCTGATGCAGTCCCGGCACCATTTTGGTTGCCCTTCTCTGGACTGCCTCAATTTGGTTAATATCCTTGTGAAGGTGTGGCCTCCAGTACTGCACGCAGTACTCCAGATGGGGCCTAACCAGTGTCTTGTAAAGAGGGATTATTACCTCCCTGTTATGACTTGTGATACCCCTACTAATACACCCTAACACCCCCCTAGCCTTACCTACTGCTTTAGTGGTCTGCTTGGATGATTTCAGGTCATCAGTGATGATGATGCCCAAGTCTCTTTCTTCCCTTGTGACTGCCAGCAGCTCCCCTCCCAGCATATAGGTGGCTTCAGGGTTTCTCTTCCTTGTGTACATGATCTTGCACTTCTTTGCATTAAACCCCAGTTGCTACTCTTCCGACCATTTTGTTAGTTTATCCAGCTCTCTTCTCATTCTACCCACCCCATCTGGATCATCTACTCTGTTGCAGATCTTGGTCATCTGCAAACAGACAAACCTTACCCTCCAGTCCATCTGCAATGTCACTGATGAAGATGTTGAAGAGGACTGGCCCCAGGACTGATCCCTGAGGTACCCTACTTGTGACTTGCATCTCTTCTGACTGTATACCATTTACCACCACTCTCTGTTTTCTGCCCCTCAATCAGTTTGCCACCCAGTTGACCAACTTCTGACCCACCCCAAGCCTACCTAGCTTATTAATCAATCTTCTATGTGGAACAGTATCAGAAGCTTTGCTGAAGTCAAGGTAGGCGACATCAACTGCTTCCCCTTGGTCCACCACTCTGATTACCCAGTCAAAGAAATCTATGAGATTAGTTTGACAGGACCTTCCTTTTGTAAACCCATGCTGTCTTGGATCCTGTGCTCCTATGGATTCCAGGTGTTGCACTATCCTTTCCTTAAGGGTGTCTCCATAATCTTGCCCACTACTGAGGTAAGACTGACTGATCTGTAGTTCCTGCCTCCTCCCTGCTACCACTCTTGTGGAGCGGGATCACATGAGCCCTTCTCCAGTCCTCTGGGACCTCTCCTGTGCTCAGAGACTCACTAAACAGTTCTGATAATGGCTCTGCTAGTTCCACCCTTAACTCCTTTAGTACCCTGGGATGTATGCCATCAGGTCACATTGCCTTGTCCACCTTGAGCTTTTCGAGCTCTTATAGGACCCTTTCTTTTGTGAAGGGACTAGTGCACACCTCCCCCGTGTCAGTGGTGCTGAGCTGTGGGCCCTGCCCTACCTTCTCTTCAGTAAATACTGAGCAGAAGTATCTATTTAGGATAGATGCTTTTACATGGTCCTCTTCCTGACATGCCCCCTTATCCCCTTTGATCTTAGCAATACACCCTCTGGACTTTCTCCTTTCACTAATGTATCTATAGAAAGTCTTGTCACCTTCTTTTCCTGTTTGTGTTGGTGTTTCCTTGGTTTGGGCCTTTGCCTGCCTTACTGCCTTCCCTGCTTCCCTTAGGGAAGTTTGGAATCCCTCCCTATCTTCATCCTGCTGCATTCCCTTATATTTCCTGAAGGCCAGCCTTTTGGCTGTGACCTTTTCTGCTACTGTTTCCTCCTTCTTTTGCACTTCCTTTTCTCTCTAACACAATGGAATGTTGCTTCGAGTATTGCATCTTTAATGCTTGCCCACTTTGCCTGTACCCCCTCACCTGTATTTCTTTTTGTCAGGGCTAGCTTATATATATTATAAATTATAAGTTTGCCCTATATAGCAGCAGACAAAGAGTATCTAAGTTTTATTGGTCATAGTATGGTTTAGAATTAATTTATCCCAGACAGCCCAAATGGGGTGTAGTATCTCATTTCCAGTGAGATCGTGCTTTTCCTCCATTTTGCACTTAGGATGACTGTTTTTTTTTTCTTCAATTAAAAGTTTATTGAATTTTTGAATTACAAGCAAATAAAGAAAAATTTAGAATTACATGACATACCAGGTTCAAATTATACAATACTGAGACTATGTCCCTAGACCAATACACCATAATGAAACCGATTAAGTAATTTATTAAGCATAAAATATCCAAAGAGAGGACAAACGCACACAACCTTATCCCAAAATTCTCTTTCCACGTAATAATGGTGAACTAATTAAGTAAGAATTAACTTAACTTACACAGTATTCTAGAAAGGGTCCCCAAACGCAGTCAAACACGTCCTGTTTATTAATTAACAAGAAACTGATTATTAGCTAACCTGTGTAGGGAATCTATCCATTGTCAAAACTTCGGCACGTCCAGCTTCTTCCATGTTTGGAATATCAGTCTTTTCGACATTAATGAGACTGATAAAACCCAAAGTCTCTCATGAATAGAGAGATGAGGGGCAGATGAAAAATCCCCCAATATATAGCTTAACGGAGACAAGGGAAAAGTAGTGACCAGAATCTCGTGGCAAAGTATGTGAATTTGTTTCCAACTTGTGTAGAACCCATTGCAATGCCAGAATAAATGAGCCAGGCCAGCAATAGTTAACCCACACTTCCAACACTTCCCAGACTGAATAGTTGACAAGGAGAATAATAGAAATAATGAAGTATTTAAACTAGAACTAGTCTGCTTTGAACTTCTCTAATGGCTTTACAGGCAGTGCCCCACTCCTTGTTCCAAGCTTCTTTAGAGATTGGAATACCTAGATATTTCTGCCATTTAATCCTGGCAGACTCTGTAATATCAGTTTCTGACTGATTCATTAATTTATATAATAAGCTAATAACTTTGGGAAGAAAGACTGTTTTAAAGAAAGAGTCCAACTAGTTGAGGAAAGGATCTTAAAATTGCTGTCTAAAACTGTGTTAATCAAGAAACTACGTACCTGTAAGTAAATACAAAAATTACTCTTATTGAGTTGAAATGTGTAACTTAGATCTTCAAAGGACGCAAGTCTATTATCTGAATCTTAGAGATCCCCAACTTTATGAATACCTTTTTGTTTCCAGCCATCTCTATCAGTCCTTTGTTAATAGGGGTCAGCTAAGGATTATTCCAAATTGGCATAAACTTAAGGGGGGTAGAATCCGTTTTCTTAAGACATGCAAACTTTTTACAAGCCAGAATGGAAATTCATATCGAAGGATAAAAGGCTGTTAGTCGGCAATCTTATGAATGACACATCAGGTAATTTAAGTGGTAGAACCAAGCTCCTTTCCAATGAAGTCCACAGCCAAGTATTCTCAGTCTTTATTTAAAAAACAATTAGCTAACTGTTTTAATTTAGAGGCCCAAAAGTACCCCTGCCACCACAGAAGTGCCATACCTCCTTCCTTAGGTGACGTCCTTAGCTTCAGCTTGGAAAGACAAGGTGGCTTACCTTCCCAGAGTAAAGAGGAAAAGGGCTTCTCAATTCTAATAAACCATTCACCTGATATATTGGCAGCAAAGTTGTTTATAAAACAGAAAAACTTTGGTGCCAAAATCATTTTTATTGAGTTGATTTTTCCCCACAAAGAAAGAGAAGTTTAAACCATTTATCTAAATAATTTTTAAACTCCTCTAAAAGTTTCTGTAAATTATGAGTTAAGATCTTTCCTAATGAAACAAATATCTTAAGTCCCAGGTAAGTCAGACCATCAGAAGGCCATGACAGTTCAGGTATACTTTTAAGTTTAGTTAATTCAGATAATGAGTAACCTAGCATCAAACATTCTGATTTAGACCAATTAATACATAGACCGGAAATAGCCTCAAATTCTTTTAATAGAGTCCTGACATTGCCTAAAGAGAGAAAAGGTTGGGACAGAGTTAAAAGGATGTCATCGGGGAAGAACACCCTTCCCCCTCAGCTAGTGATCAAACAGGAGTTCAGCATGTTTGTAGTTTATCTGCATCACCAGGTAAATGTAACCCCTAGGGGGCACTATTCCAAGGGCTACTACCGTGCCTGCTCGGACGCTAACAGGTTGAGGGGCCTGGATCCGATGGCGGGTGCCTCCACCCAGAGGTTGGGGTTGGTACAGTCTGATATGACCAGGTCACAGCCCTCTGGGCCACTGTGACCCCCCCCTTCTTCCCACTAGTGGCCCACTCAAGCAAACCCCAGTGTCCCAGCCACATACGCTTACCCTCAGGCCTGGTCCATTCAGTTTGCTCTGGGGACCCCCTGAGAAGTAAGATGCAGTTACACAATAATCACTGGTCGGTAATTCACCATAAACACACAGTTCAGCCAGTATACCTTTGCAAAACAACCAATCTGATTTATTTAGGGGGAGATAACAAGGACTGGGGACAATCAGGTTAATTAGCTTACCACTTTAATATATATGTATAATATCTAGGGCACTGTGTACAGGCCTAACCTCTAAGTCACTGTCTCTGGGTACCCAGGCAATAAAAGGCTAGCCTCTCGATGCAGCTGGTTGGGGCCCTGACACAGAAACAAGCATTTGATTCCTATGAAGATCAAGTAGAGCCAGCAGGCTCAGTTCATGTAGCCAGTAAAGGAGCCAGAGAAATCTTGCCCTCACTAGGAACATTTGACAGGGAGCTACCCTGATTTAGTACTCATGACTCCAGTAGAAAGAGCGCTCTCACACCACCCACAGGACCGAGCTTGAAATTCAAACACTTCTCCACACATTTACATGAAAGGCAGAGGGGTACCATACCAAACAGCTGCTGTATACATCCTGATCACTTTCACTGCACACACCGGGCCAAACGACGCAGCTTCACTTGTCCTGACAGACTGAATATGATTGAAGCAGATTCTCCAGTCCTCTACAGGGTGAGTCTGGTAGGTAGCTGCGCTTTTGCACAGCCTCCTCTGACCGCTGCCTAGCGGATTTAGTCCAACACTTGCTGGTATTCCAACTGCTGAAAATTGGGCCTTCCACATGCACTTCCCACGCGAAAGCTCAACAGAACAGGAGCCCGGAGCTCCTTCCTCGCTCACAGCCACAACGACTCTGCCCCCTGGCAGCTTGGGCAAGCTTCTCAGTTTGGGTGCCACCCAATCCCATTGGTGGGCTGCTGATGCCAGTAACTTATTTTGCCCCCCCTCCCATTGGTGCAAAAAGGTGCCGCAGTCCAGAACTCCATGTCTCAGAATTACTGCCCGTATCCCCTATGGCCAGCCAGCTCCAAAACGAGTCCTGATTCTGGTTGGCTCAAATAGTCTCCATTTTAATGTTCCCTCTCACTCCATTGGCCCAGTTCAACCACCCAGGTCCAAAATGGAGAGGCCAAGTACACAAAGTCCCAGCTGCAAAAAAGGCAGGTTAGACAAACTGCAAATTTACTAATACTCTAAGTAATTGCAGCCAAACAGCTACATCTATCAAGTCAGCTCCCTTTGGCACTTATAGCGACTACAAAATGGAAGCGCTTCCACTGCAGCTCTGGTGGGATTCGAGCAGGGAAACCCTGTCTCCTCTATACAACCCACTGGAGCCTGTGAGCAGGCAGCTCTTAAAGGGACAGTACTGGAGGCTTTTAAAGCACTCACAACACCCACAGCTAGTGGCATTTCGCCGAACACCAGTTAAGCAGGGAGCCTTTAGACAAGCTCCGGGAAGGTTTTTAGGAACCCCCATTTGTAGGGGGGTTACACCCTTCCTGGCCTGGAAAGAACTTGGTGTCCACATCAAGTAGTTACCCTTAAATCACTTTAAGGCAAAACAGCTCCCTCTGTGAACACTCATCCCACCGGCGCTTTGCACCGGCTCCCCGCCCTCCCCCACCTCACCCACCCTGGTCGACCCTTTAGCTATATAGGCTCCTGCGGGTCATATGACTAAGTGTCTACTTTTCCATTGGCTCCTTATATTCTACTACCACTAGGGGCGTTAATCCCCTCTTGAGTAGTTAGCTTCCTATCTCTACTAGGTAGTTGCTCAGTCCCCTGCCTTAACCAAGCCCGCCTTTCTGCGACATCCCTACAATGTCATCCGCCTCTGCTAAATATGCTCACCCCCAAGTCCTATGAGTAACTTCACTTAGACGTTTGCCGACCTCTCTCTCTCTCACTACCCGTCTCTGCACTGCTCCATACAATACTCCTCTTTTTTCTCTTAGCCTAAGCACCTTGCTCCTCCTCTACAAAATGACCTCGTATTTGGACATCAGTCGTATAGGCATAACTCTTTCTCTCTGCCTGTTTCTCCTGCTTGGACTTAACAGCATCTCTCTGTCTCTGCCCCTTGTTGAGAAGCAAAATGTACCGTTAACCAATTACTTTAGTTTCTCTAACCTACTCCTCTCATACCACCTCCCTTTACCTGTTTTTTACTACATGTTCCTAAAAAAGGATGCGCATACCTATCACTTATGTACTACTAGCAGCATAGGAAAAAACAAAAACATCATAATATATTCCTCAGTGCCCTGCTTGAGTTCCTAGCTCAAAGGCTACCTTGCTAGCTGATGACATTGAACCTAACCCTGGTCCACAACCAAACACCCCATTTACACCCATAACCAAACCAAATAAAGGCCTTGTAATTGCGCACATGAATATCAGAAGTCTCCTAGGTCACTTAGCTGAGCTTGAGGCCTGGACACAATTGGTTAATCCTGACATCTTATGCCTCACTGAAACATGGCTAAAACCTAACATCCTGGATGCACATTGTACCCTGCCTGAGTATGCTATCATCCGGCAGGACAGAACTGGTTCTAAGCGGGGTAGGGGTGTCGCCATCTACTATAAAAGTCACCTTATGTTAAAAGTTGTCCCCAGCCCTGGTCCCCAAATGCGCTGTGAATCACTGCATGCAACACTGGCTCTAGGAGCGAAGTACCTGCACATCCTATATTTATACAGTCCACCCACTGGTGGACTGGAAAGTCTCCAGAAGCTACTTCAACATGCATCACAAATCGTGAACATGAATGAGACCATCCTGCTAGGTGATGTCAATCTGAACTGGCTGGGACCAAATCATAGTACCCTGGCATCACTAGTTCAAAGGTACAACTTCCATCAGTTAATAACTGAGAACACAAGAATGACTAACTCACAAGCTGGAATGCTATTAGACTGGATCCTCACAAACAGACCGGACAATGTAACCAAAGTAGCTGTCCTAGCTGACTCCCTAATGGACCACTCGCCCACGGTCTGCCACTGGCGCTCCTGCCCGCCGCCTGCTCCTCGATCCCGCCTGATCACCTTCACTAATTTTGCTAAACTAGATGTACAAGCCTTTCTTCTTGACATTACCAACACGGATTGGTCTGAGATCTTCCTTGCAACTAGTGCTGAGGTTGCCCTTAATGTGTTCCTCACCAGGTTTGGTGAAGTACAAAGGCGGCATGTACCGAAAATAAAGAGAAGGGTCAGGGGGCAACAAACAAGGTGGCTAGACAAAGAACTACTCCACAAACTCAAAACCCAGGACAAGCTCTGGAAACAATACAAGACTACTGGCCTACCCAGGGATCATCTTATCTACAAACAACATAGAAGTGACTGCAAAAAACAAATTAGACTTGCAAAAAGTAAATATTGCCAGAACCTATTAACCAGCTCCTCTAAAGATTCACGTAAATTCTGGAGTCACATCAAAACCTTCCTTGGAACCCCTCAATCTGTCGCCCCCTCGGAAATGATTCTTCACGGTATCCACTGCAACGACTCCCTTACCATAGCCAACGCCTTCAATCAACAGTTCTCTGACCTATCTTCCTATACATCCACCCTTAAATCTTCACCTGCTGCCCCTCAGCCACTCTCTACCAAAGAGAACACTGACGCATCGACAAGTGGCCCTCAACAAGCAGCAAAAAAAACTTTTTGTTGTAAGGCTGTGACTAGAAATCAAGTTCTCAAACTCCTAAATGTCATATTTGATAACACCAGCCCTGGCTCTGATACACTGGAACCACGACTGCTGAAAGCTGCTGCCCATCTCATCTCCCATCCATTAGCCACCGGCACTGTCCCAGAGATATGGAAAGCTGCTAGAATTACCTCCATTTTCAAAAAAGGGAACAAAAATGAAATATCGAACTATAGACCCATTGCCATTCTCTCGGTCCTTAGCAAAATTCTTGAGAAAATAGTAGCCACCCAGGTCATCGAATTCCTCGACTCCTCTAACTCACTCTGTGAGGCACAAAATGGTTTCGGGAAACATCACAGTACCGCAACAGTGTTGGCAAAATTTACCTCTGATACGCTTACAAATATGGATGAAGGTCATCTAACCCGGGCTGTGTTCATCGACCTCACCAAGGCTTTCGACCTCGTGGATCACCCCCTTCTGTTTACTACCCTCGAAAATCTGGGCTTCTCATCCCCTGTAGCAACCTGGTTCAGAAGTTACCTAACAAATAGGTCACAAGCAGTCAAACTCAACTCTGCTATCTCTGACAGTACCACAATCAACATTGTGGTACCGCAGGGCTCAATACTGGGCCCGCTCCTCTTCTCACTGTTCATAAACAATCTGCCCAACAGTATAACATCAGGCGCCTCGCTACTATATGCTGATGACCTAGTTATCGATGCTCGTTCAGACTGTATTAAACACCTCAATGCCACTCTGACATCTGCCTTCCACTCGGCTCAATACTGGCTAAACACTCATCGCCTCTTACTTAATGCAAGCAAAACAAAAGCCATGCTCCTTGGAACAGCCCATAAACTTAGAACCTGCTCATCTCCACTGAATATATTTGACCTAAACAGAACCCCTCTCAAGACTGTAAGTACGTTCCACTATCTGGGCATACTGCTTGACCAATCCCTTGACCTGAATCAGCACATCCAAGAAACCTGCAAAATGGTCACTTGCAAACTGGGGGCTGCCTACAGGACTAACTACATGCTCACACCCACTGCCAAGCTTGCCATTGCCAAGGGAATCCTCCTGCCAATGCTGTCCTACTGTGCTCCCATACTAACCATGGCAAATAAAACTGCACTACAAAAATGGGATACCACCTATAATAATGTTTGTTGATATGCATCAAAGGCACCTTGCCTAAAACATCACTGCCAACTCTATAAAGACCTAGGCTGGCTTTCCCCCTCCTCCACCAGACAGTACTACCTCTGCTGCCTCTCAGACTCCATAATCAGAGTGGTGAGACCTGCTACACTATCTGAACTGCTCCAGCCTACCATCCCTTCGCGTGAGCCGAGATCGTCTGACAAATCTTTACTAATTGTTCCCCTCTGCCGTACTTCCAAGGGCTCTGGTGCATTTAGGCATGCTGCCCCCCATTTATGGAACTCACTACCTATGGACCTGAGACGTGCTCCCTCACACCTTGCTTTCAAGCGAAGACTACAAATTCACCTTACTTCTATGGACCAATGTACCTGTTTTGATCCTACCTAAACCCTTCCACTTTGACCTCCCCCTCCCCCTATCTAAGTCCACCCCCTTTTCTCTTTTATGTGTCCATTCGTCCACCTTTCCCCTATTTTGATGCCTTGCGTACCAATTATTTGTTTGACTGCTTGCACTTTATATTATGTTTACAAAGAAACTTATATGGCTATACTGTCTTAAAAATGCCTAATCACTTTGCCTTCTCTAAACTTGTGTTATGACATTTGACGTTTCTACTTACTGTCTCGTGTGCATTATGAATGTCTCCAGTTACCTTATTTTTACTGATGTTGTGTATAAAATTGCCAAAACCTTACTATTGGTTGAACCTGCTTTCCCAACCTACTGTTTTGCACTAAATCTTATGATGTACTTATTGTAATCTGGTACTGGTCTCTCCTCTTCCTCCGCACACACCGTTCAACCCTATTGTGCCTGTGCGACTTCCAGTTCCACAGCTCTGGAGTCGTTACCATGCCTTTTCTTGCTAAAGCATTATGTTGCCGTAACTCGACCCCTGTTGAACAAGCCCCCCTTCTTGCCCTGCCAGCCTTCGGTTCCACAAGCCTAGACGCCGACCATAGCTTCGCCCAGCCAAAGCCGCACTTGCCGTAACTCTCCCTCCTGTAGACCGTGTCCCCCTTCCTTGCCCTGCTGGCCTACGGTTCCACAAGTCCAGATACCGACTATAGCTTCTCTCCCTAAAGCCGTACTTTCCACGCTACCCTTTCCTTGTTTGACGGTTTTTACCTTCCCCCCTCCCCATGAGTCACCATGCCCATTTAAACCTGTCTACTTCTTGAACCCCTTGCTCGTCCAGTTTCCAACTTCTAACCAGTTTTGGCACCCACCAACGGGCGACTGTCCCCTGCCGCTCACCCTTACAAGGTCCCATGAGCCCGATCGCTGCCCCATGTTTTTCTCCTCTAAAACAGCCATTCTCACACCTACTGCTGCCGTTCTCAGCATGGCCATCCATGTTAACACTGCCCTGCCCCTCACTTGTTCTCCGTTACCTATGGGATATACGCTTTCCTCTTCCACTAATCGTTCTATTTTCCTATCCCTGTCCCCGCTGCACCTCTTACCAGGAATCAGTTCCATGGGCCCGGTTACACAATCCTGCCTTTAGCCGCAAAAGCCGTAATCCTTTCGCTGTCCCACTCTACCTTCCTCTCCTGCCTGCCCCTGTACACTCCCCTTAGATGTGCAGCTAACCCATTTGAAGGAGCTCTCTTACCTTGTCTTCCAGCCCCGTTTCACCTCCTAGACTACTTAGCCATGCACCTACCCTTCCCAGCTCACATCCCCCTTCCCCCTACCCAATCCAAATCTGTCCTTCCTCCAGTACCCTCTGCTTTTTTATCAGATTGTATGCTTGTACCAATGTACCTGTACATGTATTGTATAACCTGCACTGTTCTTTTTGTATTGTAATTGTACCTCCCGGGTCGTACCTGAAAATAGTCACTTGCTGGCTAGTGCACTTACCCGGTTAACAAAAACTAAATAAACAAATAAATAAAAAGTTTAAATTGACAGCACATTAGTCCTTTGCTTACATACACTGGTACTGTATCACACAGTTTACTTTTTGATTATACAACATTACACATACCACAACCCTTTCTTTTATAAATCAGGTCATTACTTCCTGCCCATGACACTTGGATAAAGGGGGCCCTTCCCTATCAGCTACCCGAGGGCTAACTGGGGCAGTAGCACTATACTCAGAGGGTAATACTAACAGTTCAGAATCATTTCCCAAGGCTAATTTGGGCAAGGAGCTCGAGGACACATACACCCCTTTATGGACTACATTTAAAGGCAGGTCCACAGGCTGACCCAAGGACTCATAATTCAACCTTACTACAGGCCGTACTTCTCAGCCGGTGCATCTAGCAGTCTCAGAAAAACCTGCTGCAGGCCCCGATTCCATTTCAGCCTCACTTAGGTTAGTAGGGGGAACCTCCATAGGGGAAGGGGACCCAGGACCCATAGTACTTTCGGGAACAGGACGCTGTACATCAGAACCCACACTGCTTGGTTCGGCTAGGGACATTTCTGGTACTACCGGGGTGCTATCGGGGCACTCAAAGTATTCTTGCCCTGGCATATCACTAGCTGGATCCCCCACATCACTTCCTTCTTCTGAAAAGTCAGATAATTCAGCCAGGCTCAAGGATCCCACCTCTTCGCCCTTGCTGCCACTCACTTCATCCTGTGGAAGCATGGGCTCCAGGGACAAAGCTGGGGGCTCAGACAGTCCAGGAAGCCCAACTTCGTCCCCAGTTAGTTAGGGAATTGCTCCTAAACAGTTGGCTCAGTTCATAAGAAGGGTAACACTCAGCATCAGTCTCACCATCCCCGGACACAGACTGTTTATCAATTTCATCAAAGGGGGGTGGAGGAGGCCTCTTTGGTTTAATTTCTGAGGAGTTGACCCATCATGATTTCTTCTTGGCAGCAGCTCTAGTTATAGGCCCTGGGGAGAGTGCATTGGGAGGTTCAGTTTCTATCAAAATGTGTCCGATTGGCAGCAGGTGATTTCTGTGTATAGTTTTCACATCTTTTGAATTGTTTTCAAGCCGCACTTTATATACGGGTAAATCTTTGTTTTCCCACGACAATATGAGGGAGGTGATGCCATCTGTCAGCAATCCTATGCTTACCATGCAGTCCCAAATTCTTCAATAATACTCTATCCCCTTCTTTTAGTTCCATGGCTTTCACTTTCTTATCATACCTTTCTTTATTGGCCAAGTTTCGCTAAGCAGCCATGGTCTGGGCTAGTTGATAGGCATGATTGAGTTGGGCCTTCAACTTCTGCACATACTGTAGATGATTAGATGCCTGAACCCCATCAGGAGATACCCCAAAACAAACATCTACTGGCAATCTGGCCTTCCTTCCAAACAACAGTCTATATGGAGAAAACCCAGTGGCATCACTTTTGGTGCAGTTATAGGCATGTACCAAGGCGCTGATCTGCTGGCTCCATCTAGGTTTATCTCTAGGGTGCAAGGTGCCCAACATATCAAGCAAGGTGGGAGGATCGCCTTGGGGATGGTACAGGGTGGTTCTTGACTTCTGTACCCCCCACAGAGATAGCATTTCTTTAATCAGATGGCTTTCAAAATTTCTCCCCTGTTTGAAATGAATTCTCTGGGGGGCCCCATAGTGATCATAGAAATTCTCAACAAGGACTTTAGCCACCGTGGTGGCTTTCTGATCTTTAGTGGGGAAGGCCTGGGCATATCGGGTAAAATGATCGGTAACTACCAAGATGTTGCTGATATTCTTCAGATCTGGTTATAAACTCAGGAAATCAATGCAAACCAGTTCCATAGAGGCACTAGTAATGATGTTGACAGGGGGGCAGCCCTCTGAGGCAGGGCCTTCCTTTGTAAACATCGGCCACAGGTCTTGATATACTGCTCTACGTCAGCACTCATTTTGGGCCAATAAAATTGAGTCCGCACTAAGTCAAAGGTTTGGTCTTTGCCAAGGTGTCCCATGTGATTATGTAGGGACCTCAATACCAGTTCTCTAAAAGCAATGGGCAACACCAGTTGTTGTTTGACTGCTCGTCCCTCTTTGCCCACGGTCTCCCTGTACAACAATCTATTAATCAATTTCAACTCTGGTCCTTCTTTGTACAACAGCACAGCTCTCAGGTCAGAGGAGTGCAATCTTGACACATCTCCCCCCCCTCTGCAAGGCTTCCAAGACAGGGTTTATCATGGGATCTCGGAATGAGCACGTTGGAGGCTATCATCACTGAATTGAGGCAACATACTAGTGTCTAATGCAGAAAAATGACAGTAAGCAGCAGGTAAGCAGTTCTCAGAGGGCCCCAAGCAGTCCACAGCATCAGGAGACACTGGTTCCTCCCTGTCAAATTTTTGGCAAAGGGCTCTTATGTCAGGTTCTGATAACCGGGCCCAATCAACTCGGGACACATGCCTCTGGGAGAGGGTATCAGCATCTATATGGTTTGGCTCTATATTCAACAGCGTAGTTGTAGGTTGACAACCCAGAGAGCCACGATGGCATCTAACTTAGTTGAGGTCTGAACATACATCAAGGGATTATTATCAGTTTTCACCAATATCTTAGCTCCATACAAATAATCATGGAATTGATCAACAATGACCCACTTCAAAGCCAGGAACTCTAGTTTGTGCACTGGGTAGTTCTTTTCTGAAGGAGTCAAGCTGCAGCTGGCAAAAGCTACAGGTCTCAGACCGTTTGGGTTCTCCTGATACAGTACAGCCCCCAATCCTTGCAGACTGGCGTCAATATGAAGAACATACGGCTTGGCAGGGTCAGCATAGGCCAGCACAGGGGCATGAGTAAGTTGATATATACTGTCATGGAAAGCTTCCTCACAATCAGCAGTCCAGCAAGTGCCAAACACTACATTTGGGTGGAAGTAATTTCTTCCAGTCTCAGATGGCACAGTTTTCTTATACTTTTTATGGGTGGGGGATGTCCCTGCGTAAGGTTAAGCAGAGAGCAGATCACTCGAGAATAGTTTTTGATAAATCGCATATAGTATCCACAAAACCCCAGGAACTGTTGCAGCTCTTTCAAATTCTTGGGTTGAGGCCAAGTAGTCAAAGCCTCTACTTTGCTGGGATCAGTCTCTATGCCCTCAGTGGATACTGTATGCCCCATATATTTTACAGAGGTTTGAAATAATTGGCACTTATCTGTAGATAATTTGAGACCAAAGTCTTCCAGTCAATCTAGGACTTTGAACAATCTGCTTTCATGCTCTTCTAAGGAGCTGCCAAACACTATGACATCATCTAGGTAAACCAAACATTCGAGCAAATTCATGTCCCCCACAGCACGTTCCATCAAACGCTGAAAAGTAGCTGGGGCACCTGAAATTCCTTGGGGAATCTGCATAAACTCGTAGAAACCTAGGCGCAAATGAAAGCAGTCTTTTCTCCATCCTCCGGAGCCATCGGGATCTGGTAGTACCCACTGCGGAGGTCTAACGCAGAGAACCATTTACTGCCATTTAGACAGTCCAAGGTGTCCTGTATGCGTGGCATGGTATACTGGTCTGGGATAGTCTGCCGGTTTAGAGTACAGTAATCCACACCATCCGGACAGCTCCATTCTTTTTTCTCACTACCACAATAGGTGAGGCGTAAGGACTCCTGGATTCTTGTATCACCCCAGCTGCGAGCATCTCCTGCATGTGGCGCCTTACATCATCTATATCAGCAGAGGCTAGGCGTCGAGATCTCTCACGGAAAGGTCGCTCATCCTGCAGCCGGATATGGTGCTCAGCCCCCTGCATACATCCTACATCCTATTCTTTCACAGAAAACACCTGTTCCCTCTGGGCGAGCCATTCACTGACCCTTTTCTTCCATTCTGCTGATAGTGGAGAATCACCAAAATCAAACAGCTCGGGGGTCACTCGGTCACCTCCCCTGGGAGTCTTGTTGTGGGGCAAAACAGCAGTATTGGTACAGTGCACTGTGGCCAGGGTGCAACCCCGTTTCACTCGAATCTCTTGATCAGACAGATTATGCACTTGGATCATTACTCTTCTAGCAAAGGCATGGGCTCTAGCAGGTAAGATACTGGGTTTAACCAACAACCCCTCTGGCAACTTTCCCTCACCAGGTGCATCCAGCATCAGTATCTTATTCTTAATGCCTTTTTTAATCCAGACTTACCCTTGCAAAACACACTGGGCATTTGGGGCTAGTAGCAATGGTTCTGGATCCTTCTTCCAGACGACACCCACCGGGCCTTCAGGTTCCACCTGGCCAGTCTTTCTCTGGGTCTCATAGGCCTTCTGAATCAAGGCGGGTATTCTGAAAGCCTGCCCAGTCCTGGACATCTGTTTTCAGAGCACAACTGCGCTAAGCAACCAAACATGTGAGCATTGGTTCCAATTAACAAGGGCACCCCATCATACAACCCAGTGGGGGTCATACTAGGGCCAAGGTTTCCACTTGTTCAGCCACCCCAGCCACAGAAGTAGGAAAAGACAACCAGATCCAGATATACCCAGAATAAGGGTAGGCTTGATCACTCAGCCCCAAAACATGTAGGCCATCCAAGGGTTGCAATGGCACCTCAGGCAAGTGTTTCCAATATCAGTCCTGGAACATAATGGTCACCTGGGAGCCACTGTCCAACACAGCCCGGGTGGGTATCCCATTCACTCTCACGGTGGCCTCCATTGAAGGCCGCACCACATCAAACCATTCGAGGGGGTACCGCTTTGGAGGTTACTTGGGCATTGGCCCAGGTCACAAAACCCTTCCTAGGAGGCCCTCCCAGAGGTCTGGTATAGGCCTTGCGATGCCAGGCAATCAGCCTGCTGTTCACCCTCCTTAAATTCTCTGGTAACTGGCACTCAGTCTGAAAGTGTTCATCCTCTCCACAACGGTAACAGAACTTAGTATCTCGGGGGTCTTTGTTGGGAGGGAGATACCTCGCCTGCTGGGGGCCGTGCTGGGGTCGGGAGGGCTCCTCTTGGTTAGGTTGTTTATTTCTAGATAACTCTGGTTCCCCAAACTTAACAAGGTGGGCAGCAGTTTGCTTCAAGTTCCTCACCAGTTCTTGTAAATTTCTAATCTCAGCCCTCAAATCACTTTCTACCCGGGGATCAGAGGAAACAGCACTCACCCCCACTCCTCCTTGGGCCTCTGGGCGTACAGGAGAAGCATCAAGCCCCCTCGAGGGGTGGGTCTCATCTGGTTCACTGGACTCAGGAGTTTGGCACAGATTCACGACTCCCACATAGGGTTCCCACCCCTCTTCATCAGTCTCTACTTCTCGAATCTCCCTCATCAATTGACAGTATTCGGGAGGGGCAGTCCTTCGGTCATGTAACTTAAGTTTTAATGATATCACACTGGAAAACCTAGCAGATTTCAAAATATGATCCAGCCAGACCTGGTTCAAGGTCATGGCAGTTATTCCCCCCTTTCGATAAGCTTTTGGCAAGGCCCTTTCCACCCTGGGGACAAAGGCAGACAATTTCTCATTCCTCCATTGTTTGGCAGACTTGAACTTCCATAATAAGTCTTCCCCAGTTTCTGTACTCCCAAACACCCCCTCTAAGGCAGAAAGGCACTCTACTGCAGTGGCTTCAAGGCTAGTAGCCTGCAAGAACCGAATGGCTTCCAAAGCTGGGCCCCACAGGCTCTCCATCGGTCTCTTTCATTTCTCCCCCTCAGAGCACTGCCACTCTTGGACTAGGGGGGTAGCATAGTCCATCCAAGCCTCCAAATTATCCTCCCCTGAGGGCACCGGCACAGTACCAGAAAAATGTATAAGTCTACGTTAGGAATCTAGCTATATAGAGGGAACAACTAGGGGAGGTGAAGCCAAGATAGAACTCTTTGGGGGCCCAGGAGAGGTACCTGGGGAGGCTTGGGGGGTGGGGTCACTAGAAAGGTCCAATGCCTGCAGTAACTCCTGAGTGGTCCTCCCCTCCACAGCTAGCAATTTAAGCAGTTTATCTTTAAAGCTATTAGTCTTGGGGAACCCCCCCGGGGGTGACTGACCCACTCCGGATATGAATGACCCTCCACCCCTGTTGGGCACCTTCCGGGTAAATCACTGGGGGTACTCTCTTGGGGTCTATAGCTATACTGCATAAGAGTAACACCTGCAAGGTCTGGTCAAGTAGAACAGCCATACGCCCCTTCACCTCTACCTTGCCTAAACATTTAACACGCTCCACTGCAGAAATAAGGTAGCGTTCATTGTCCGCAGAGGTACATCCAGTAGTAACACAATTTTCTGGGAGTCCAACTCGTCTGCTTCGCCCCACCCCATCAGTTTATGCACCATCATCTTACTAGGGTCCAACTTAATCTTAGCCATGATATCCTCCTCCAGCTTTTCCTTTAGTTTGGCCATGTTGAGATACTTCGTCTACTTGGCCACTAGGGGACGATGATCCCAGCGGTGCCTCTAAAATGTAACTCCTAGGGGGCACTATCCCAAGGGCTACTACCCCTGCCTGCTTGGATGCTAACAGGTTGAGAGGCCTGGATCCAATGGAGGGTGCCTCCACCCAGAGGTTGGGGTTGGTACAGTCTGATATGAGCTGGTCACAGCCCTCTGGGCCACTGCGACCCCCCTTTCTTCCCACTAGTGGCCCACTCAAGCAAACCCCAGTGTCCCAGCCACATACGCTTACCCCCAGGCCTGGTCCAATCAGCTTGCTCTGGGGACCCCCTGAAAAGTAAGATGCAGTTACACAATAATCACTGGGCAGTAATTCACCATAAACACACAGTTCAGCCAGTATACCTTTGCAAAACAACTAATCTGATTTATTTAGGGGGAGATAACAAGGACTGGGGCCAATCAGGTTAATTAGCTTACCACTCTCTCTCTCTCTCTCTCTATATATATATATATATATATATATCTAGGGCACTGTGTACAGGCCTAACCTTGAAGTCACTGTCTCTGGGTACCCAAGCAATAAAAGGCTAGCCTCTCGATGCAGCTGGTTGGGGCCCTGACACAGAAACAAGCATGTGATTCCTACGAAGATCAAGTAGAGCCAGCAGGCTCAGTTCATGTAGCCAGTAAAGGAGCCAGACAAATCTTGCCCTCACTAGGAACATTTGTCAGGGAGCTACCCTGATTTAGTACTCACGACTCCAGTAGAAAGAGCACTCTCACACCACTCGCAGGACCGAGCTTGAAATTCAAACACTTCTCCACACATTGACATGAAAGGCAGAGGGGTACCATACCAGACAGCTGCTGGATACATCCTGATCACTTTCACTGCACACACCAGGCCAAATGATGCAGCTTCACTTGTCCTGACAGACCGAGCGCGATTGAAGCAGATTCTCCAGTCCTCTACAGGGTAAGCCTGGTAGGAAGCTGCACTTTTGCACAGCCTCCTCTGACCAATGCCTAGCAGATTTAGTCCGACACTTACTGGCATTCCAACCACTGAAAATCGGGCCTTCCACATGTGCTACCATTTTAGGTAGGGAAATGGGCAGACTGGGTGGGCCAAGCGGTCCTTATCTGCCGTCAAAATCTATGTTTCTATGTTAATGATGAGCAAAGCATTGTGAACATAGAATCAACAGAGCAAGGAGCTGGCAATGTTCCTAGTCTGGACATTTCAACCAGTGCAGAGGCACCCCTCCCAACAGAAGAAGAGTCCGGTGCCAGTGTTGATTGCCCAAAGCCTGTGTCTTTACCCCCTAGAAAGTCTGGACGAGCTGTCAAGCCAGTGCTACACCTTAGTTATGACTCCCCGGGAGGCCAGTGGATCTGTCTCTCAATGTTGTTCACTAAGGTGTCTGTTTCTCAGAGCTCACTACCCAAACTGAGCCTGTCTGTCAACTCTAGGTTACTTGTTCTCCTCTCAGAATATGGTGCCCCTGCCCTATCTAGTCCCAAGTTAGCTGATAGGGAAGGGCCCCCTCTTACATTGTTCAATATGCAAGCAGTTATAACCTGAATCAGTACTTTAATCACTTCCGGCTCCACTCTCCCGAGTAACGGCAGCCAAGAAAGAGAACTGTGTCTACTCCGAGCTAAAAAAAAAATCGCTTCAGATGTAATCCTGCATATTTCTGAAACAGATTTTGCATTACAAAACCAGAGGAAAGTGTAGAGAATTGGAGAGATTGAGTTTAATAAAGAAATACAGCATGATGGAGGAGAGAGCTGATGGAACCGAATCGGAGGCCTCAGTCGCATCAGATAACCGTGACTGCAGATCTTAAATGGGGCTTGTTCAAATCTCAGCAGAAACAACCAAAAAACAAAGTGAAGAAGGCAAAACTTGATCTAATTTACCAAGAGATACTTACTTTTTGTGCAGAAATCAAAGCAATGTACAGTGAGCTACAAAGAGATGTGATACAATTAGTGATTAAAGTACTGATTCAGTACTGGAAGTGATTAAAGTACTGATTCAGGTTATAACTGCTTGCATATTGAACAATGTAAGAGGGGGCTTTGCAGATGACTCGAAACTGGGGGCGGTGGTGGATGGGGAGGAGGGGAGGGTGGCCCTGCAGGGGGACCTGGAGGCTCTGGAAAGATGGTCTAGAAAGTGGAAGCTGAGGTTCAATGCAGGAAAATGCAAGGTACTCCACCTGGGGGCCAGAAACCCAGGCCAAGTGTACACCCTGGGGGAATACTACAAGTCTCGATGGCTGAGAGGGACTTGGGGGTGGTGGTGGATGTCAAGATGAACAACTCTGAGACTTGTAGGAGGGCAGCAGCCAAGGCCAACAGGATGCTGGGATGCATCGCTAGGGGGATCACCTCCAGAAGGAGGGAAGTGATACTCTCTATATAACTGCTTGGTGAGGCCGCACCTGGAGTACTGTGTGCAGTTTTGGAGGCCACACTTAAAGAGGGACATTAACCTCCTGGAGAGGGTCCAGAGGAGGGCAACCAAAATGATTTGGGGCTTGGGGGACAGGACCTATGAGGAGAGGCTCGAAGAGCTAAATATGTACACATTGGAAGAGAGAAGGGACCGGGGGGACATGATAAAGGTCTTCAGGTACATGAAGAGGGTAAATAGGGGAGGAACAGTCAGGGTGCTTCGAAGGAAGGAGGAAGGGGCCACTAGAGGGCATGGGTGGAAGCTGGAGGGGGGAAGATTCAAGGGAGAAAGGAGGAGGTGCTACTTCACTGAGAGGGTGGTGGAGCCATGGAATGCACTACCTAGGGGCTGGTGGAGGCAGAGACAGTGGAGGGGTTCAAGAGGGGTGGGACAGGTACAGGAAGGGTTCTGGAAGCAAAATCCAATGCAGCAAGAATATCCGGAACTGGGAAGGGAGAAGCCAGAGAAGGCGAGGGGGACAGCAAGGTCAGCACCCAGGGTGGGGGCTGACCAAACGAGCAGACACGAAAGACCATTAGGCCTATTCTGCTGGCATTTTAGTATGTTAGTATGTAATTAGAGCAGAGAGTAGAGGAAGAAGAGAGAACTGCAACAGTAACTGAGAATAGAATAGACGATTTGGAACAAACGGTACAGCAGATGAAAGAGATGCAAGAACAAATAATTGATCGCCAAGAAGATTTCGAGAACAGAGCACGCCGCAAAAACATCAGAATTTAATGTTTACCTGAGGACTCTGAGGGAACCAACATTAAGGAATTTGTTGAAGCTTTGCTACACACAGCCTTAGAACTGACAAAAGATTTCAACCTTCATCTCGAAAGAGTGCATAGGGCATTGACACCTAAACCAGCTTCTGCAAATATTCCACCTAGGTCAGTAATTCTTCATTTCAGCAGCTATGCAACAAAATAACACATTCTGCTTACAGCATGGCGGGAGCCAGAATGTTTACTATGGCTCAACTCGCAGCCATAGAATTACTGACCTAGGTGGAATATTTGCAGAAGTTGGTTTAGGTGTCAATGCCCTATGCACTCTTTTGAGATGAAGGTTGAAATCTTTTGTCAGTTTTAAGGCTGTGTGTAGCAAAGCTTCAACAAATTCCTTAATGTTGGTTCCCTCAGAGTCCTCAGAAAAACATTAAATTCTGATTGTACAGACAGCTGGTCAGACCCCATCTGGAGTACTGCGTGCAGTTCTGGAGACCCAGTCTTCGCAAAGACATAGACAGGATGGAAGCTGTCCGGAGGAGGGCAACTAAAATGGTGCAGGGTCTGCACCGGAAGACATATGAAGAGAGACTTAAGGAGCTTAATATGTATAGCCTCGAGGAAAGGAGGGAGAGGGGGGACATGATAGAAACTTTCAAGTACCTCAAGGGAATCAACAAAGTCCAAGAGGGTAGCATCTTTCAAAAAAAGAGGTGTGCAAGAACAAGGGGGCACAGTTTGAAGATGGGGGGGTGGCTCAGAGGTAATTTAAGGAAGTATTTTTTCACAGAGAGGTTGTGGTTGCATGGAATGGTCTTCCGGAGGAGGTCGTGGAGTCAAAAACAGTGGTGGAATTCAAGCATGCATGGGACAGTCATAAGGAAATTCTAGGGGTTGGGGGTAGGAAGAAGTAGGCTGCTGGTTAACTAGGATCTGCAGCTTATCCAGTAGGCAGGGAGATGGGCAGACTGGGTGGGCCAAGTGGTCCTTATCTGCCGTCAGGTTCTATGTTTCTATATATCTTGATCTTGACTATGCACCAAAAACCACTCGTCCACGATGTGCCTATTTACCGTTACTTCCGGTACTGAAAGCAGCAGGGTACAAATTTACAACCCCATACCCAGCGCTGCTAATTGTTCATCTGCCTACTGAAAAGAGGGAGTTCTCCACGGCTCATGAAGCAAAAGAAGAACTCACAAATATGGGCCTGCCCTTTTCTGAACGAAGTTTGGGTGGCAACAATCCAGAAAAACGCCAAGTTGGCTGGCAATCTAACTCTAACAGAAAACAGGGAAAACAACAAGAACTGGGAACAATCAAATCTACCCTAGCAGTTTACAGGAGGGAAGCAAAAAGTGACAATACTTGAAACTTACAGAGAAGATCGTTCGGCTGAGTGAGCAGGAGAGAAAGTTTGAAAAATATGTGCTGCGCCATCTGTTTCTTGGGCCTGAAGTGTGATTTCTATATTAATGAGCTGCTCTGAGCCTGGAATAGGCGACTGCATGATGAACATATTCTACCTTACATAACCCAAGTGCCTTCTAATGGTGGACTAGAAGTTACAGATATAATTATTTGACTATGCTAATTGCAGTTTCTTTTTTTTTTTTTCTTCTCTTCCATTGATAATCGAAGTAACATAAGGGGGAACATTTTTCAGAAAGCTCTGGGTGCAGGGAAAGGGGAAGGGAGCAGTTTTTGAGCTCTACGCTGCTTTTGGGGGATGTCCCTAAAGATTTTCTTTGGAGTTTTATACTCCTCTCCTATATTATTTTTGCCTTATTTAAAGGGGAACAGTTTACTGGCTCCTCGAAGGGCCCTAACAACAATGTTAACGGATTCCCTTCAGTTCTAGAGAGAGTTCAAATGCTCCAGGAGCAGTTTCTACTGGAAATTTTGAGTTTTTTTTATTTCTCTCCCCACATGTGGAAGTCCTAAAGCTTTTACAGCACAGAATAATACTAAAAGCAATAGTTATGTGTATATACGTTTTTGAGTTACTGTCAACCATTGATGCACAGCTATCTTTTCAGATTACTGGATACACCATTTACATTAGCAGTTTACAGTGGCTAATCACAGCTAAATATGTGAAAATAAGTTATTTTTGGTTGATAAGGGACAATCTGGAAAACTTTAGTTAGATTACGTGGCACTGGTCAGAGGGCAGGACATTTAAGACGAGATAGGATATTTCTTGTTGGTACAGTGTGGAGACTTTGTGGATCCTTGTGGAAACTGGAAGAGGAGTGGTTGAGGGAGAAAGTGCAATAATCAGTAATGATTTATCAAATACAAACAAAATATTGTATTAGAAACAGGTAAGATAGTGTCATTAAATATTAATTGCATTAATCATCCCATAAAAAGAGCTAGATTACAACAATATCTGAGGAAGCAGAATGCAGAATGCATTTATTTACAGGAGACACATTTGTCGCAAGAGGAACATGCTAAGTTTGCTGCAGGTGGCAGATACACTGTCTTTTCTTCATCTAGTAAGTCGAGGAAGAGGCATGGAGTGGCAATTTTGATTCCAGCTACTACTCCATTCACTAAAGGGGAGGTCTAGTCAGATAATAATGAGCACTTTGTCATAGTACAAGGGCGGTTGTATGAGACTGACATGACAATGGCAAGTGTTTATCTGCCACCAGGAGCATCTCCCTCTCTACTGAAACAGTTCTTTAATAGACTGCTCGAAAAGCAAAAGGGGGTAATGCTGATAGGAGGTGACTTCAACCTAATAATGTCTTTGCATAAATATTCCACTTTCCCTAAACAACATAGGTTTACTCCCACTCAAAAACTTTTAAAAGCCCAGATACCTAAGATGGGTCTTAGAGATCTATGGGACTATTTCTACCCCTCCGTGGAGGGACATACTTTTGTCTCCCCTAGATTTCACACCTCAGCTAGAACAGATTATATTTTTACATCTATAGAGCACCTAGATATAATTCAAGATATATCCCTGGAAGCTCGCCTCCTCTTAGACTATATACCTCTTTTAATTAAGGTTGGGTTAAACAAAACTCACAAAACAACTTTATGAAGACTGAATCTTTCTCTCTTGAAGGATCCAGTGTTTAAGACCAGAATGGCAGACAGTATAACACAAATCTTAGAGGAGAACGCAGATCCTTCTGTTTCAGCTACTATCCTCTGGGATACTCTGAAGGTTGTGATTACAGGAGAGATTATTTCTTATTCCTCTAGATTAAATAAACAAAGAGAATCCAGATACAAAATATTACAAGATAAGTTACAAGAACTATACCAGAAGAGAGATAGAGGAGAACGAGTTCCACAATTAGAGCTTAGACAAATTGTCAGAATTACAATCCATTTTAGATCATAAGATGCAAATGTCCTTACTATATCTTAAAAGATGCTATTATGAGGGAGGTCCTAATGGTGCCAGAAATTTGGCTAGACATACTAGAGGATTTAAGCAGACTGCCACTATTACAAGGACTAGAGACCCCACAGCAGGCAATATTGTTAGTAAAACCCCTGCAGTTTTGAAAGCATTCCAACAATATTATGCAGATTTGTACTCTGAACCTACACCCCCCCTCCCCAGAGGATATAACAATGTTCTTGTCTCCCCTTAACTTCCCACACTTGTCTGAATCCCAGCAGGCTTCACTTCTACGCCCTGTCTCCACTATAGAGATCCAGAAAGCAGCTAAAAATTCTAAAACATTAAAAAGACCAGGCCCAGGTGGCTTTGGAGCTGAATGGTATAAGACTTTTCTTTCAAAATTAATTCAGCCAATGCAAAAAGACTTTTTTAGATGTGCAGGATGGAGGTGCCCCCCCCCCACCCTCATAGGTATATGCGGCCATCTCAGCTATACTGAAACCAGGTAAAGATCCATTAAATCTAGAGTCATATAGACCTATTTTGGTTTTAAATGATGACAATAAGATATACATGGCAATATGGGCCCATAGGTTAGAGAATATACTGCCTACTCTGATACATCCAGATCAGGCAGGATTTTTGCGCATGCGTCAGACTGCAGATACTGTGCAAAGAACAATCCACCCAATGGATTACATGGCTAACTTAGCTACCCCCTCAGCTTTAGTCAGTTTAGATGCCTGTTAGGCTTTCGACAGAGTGTCCTGGAGATTTTTATGGGGAACATTAATATCATGTGGGTTCCCAAAGGAATTTGTGAATTGGTTGGAGCAAATGTACTCTGAATCAAGGGCATATATAAAACTTAATGGCGGTATTACACCTTATATCAAGTTACAGCAAGGCACTAGACAGAGATGCCCTCTATTGCCTTTGTTATTTGCCATTTATATTGAGCCCTTGGCTATGATGCTTAGAAAATCAGAAAAAATTAAGGGCATTCGGCTGGGCAATCAATCGTGGAAGATGGCTTTATATGCAGATGACATTTTATTGTCAGTAGTGGATCCTGAGTCCTCTATTCCAGCTATATGGGAGACACTTGAGCAATTTGCTCAGTTCTCTGGATATAAAATAAATTCTTCTAAGACAGAAGTTCTTCCCTTTCGTTTCTCCCCTTCACAGACACTGAAGGGCAGTTTGCCTCTGTGCTGGAATAGCATCAAGATAAAATATCTAGGCATACAGTTACCAAACCAGTTAATGCATCTCACTATAGTAAACTATTAACCTTTAACACAAAAAATAGAGTCTGATCTACATCAGTGGTCCCAACTTCATTTTATCACTATATTCTAAGGTGGATAAAAGTACTGGACTTTAGGAGGGCTGACTTTGCCAAAATGGGCGAGTGCCTAAGGAATGCACTAGCAAATTGGCAGGAAGGAGGTGGAAGAACAATGGGGAATAATAAAAACTGCCATCACAAAGGTAACAAGCCTTTGTGTGAAGCAAATAAACAAAATGAAACGATGTAAGAAACCACTATGGTTCTCAAAGGAAGTGGCAGTGAAGGTTCAAGAGAAAAAGAAAGCATTCAGGAAGTACAAGGAATCACAGAAGGAGCAGGACAGAGAACTGAATCGGTTAAAGCAAAAGGAAGCTGGGAAGGCAATCAGAACAGCAAAGGCCCAAACCGAGGAAAAGATAGCCAACTCAGTTAAGAAGGGGGATAAAACCTTTTATAGGTACATCAGGGAGCTAAGGAAGACCAAGGAGGGTTAGTGAGGCTTAATAAAGAGGAGGAGGTGGGCAGAGGTGACTGTGAAAAGGCAGAGATACTAAACAAATATTTTTGCTCAGTGTTTACAAAGGAAGTGGGGAGGTACCTAAAACAAACAGTAGAAACACTCTGGATACAGAAGTTGATACCAGCCCATTTACAGAAGAAAGGGTTCTGAAAGAACTCTTAAAACTGAAGGTGGACAAAGCAATGGGGCCTGATGAGATTCATCCCAGAATTCTAAAAGAACTAAGGGTAGAACTAGTGACACCACTGACTACCCTCTTTAACAAATCATGGGAGGATGGGGTGGTACCCGAGGACTGGAGAAGGGCAGATGTGATTCCCCTTCACAAAAGTGGGAGCAAGGCAGAAGCAGAAAACTACAGATCTTTTAGTTTAACCTCAGTGGTAGGGAAAATGATGGAATCATTTCTGCAGGAAAGAACTGGTGAGTATCTAGAGGTCAGAGGGGCTCAGGACCCAAGGCAGCATGGATTCACAGCGGGACGGTCATGCCAGACAAAGCTGATAGATTTCTTTGACTGGGTGACCAAAGTAGTAGGTCAGGGAGGGGCTGTGGACATGGCCTACCTAGACTTTAGCAAGGCATTTGACACAGTCCCAAACAAAAGATTAATATACAAGTTAGCCAGCCTGGGAGTGGGTCCCAAGATGACAGCCTGGGTAAAGAATTGGCTGGAGAATAGGACACAGAGAGTAATAGTAAATGGCGTCCACTCAGAAGAAAGGGAGGTTACTAGTGGGGTACCGCAGGGTTCAGTATAAGGACCGGTCCTCTTCAATGTCTTTATAAGCGACATTGCAGAGGGACTGGAAGGAAAAGTATGTCTATTTGCAGATGACACAAAGATCTGCAACAGAGTTGATGCACAAGGTGGGGTGGAAAGGATGAGAAGGACTTGGCAAGGTTAGAGGAATGGTCAAATGTATGGCAGCTTAGATTCAATGCTAAGAAGTGCAGTAATGCACCTGGGCAACAAAACCCAGGGAAGAGTACACAATGGGGGTGAGATACTAACAACAACAAATGGAAAGGGACCTGGGGTAGTCATATCAGATGACCTAAAGATGGGCAAGCAATGTGAGAGGGCTGCAAGGAGGGCTGGGAGATACTGGGATGCATAGGGAGAGGCATCACCAGTAGAAAACAGGAAGTTATTATCCCTCTGTACAGACAGTTGGTGAGACCCCATCTGGAGTACTGCGTGCAGTTCTGGAGACCCAATCTCCGCAAAGACATAGACAGGATGGAAGCTGTCCAGAGGAGGGCAACTAAAATGGTGCAGGGTCTGCACTGGAAGACACATGAAGACAGACTTAAGGAGCTGAATATGTATAGCCTCGAGGAAAGGAGGGAGAGGGGGGACATGATAGAAACTTTCAAGTACCTCAAGGGAATCAACAAAGTCCAAGAGGGTAGCATCTTTCAAAAAAAGAGGTGTGCAAGAACAATGGGGCACAATTTGAAGATAGAAGGGGGCGGCTCAGAGGTAATTTAAGGAAGTATTTTTTCACAGAGAGGGTTGTGGATGCATGGAACGGCCTTCCGGAGGAGGTTGTGGAGTCAAAAACAGTGGTGGAATTCAAGCATGCATGGGACAGTCATAAGGCAATTCTAGGGGGTCGGGGTAGGAAGAAGTAGGCTGCTGGTTAACTAGGATCTGCAGCTTATCCATTAGGTAGAGAAATGGGCAGACTGGGTGGGCCAAGCGGTCCTTATCTGCCATCAAAATCTATGTTTCTATGGATCTTATTAGGATGAATATTCTTCCAAGGCTGCTATATCTCTTTCAGACCATTCCGATGATGCCAGATGGAATGTATTTTCCCTCCTGGAATAAGTCTTTGGTGAGATTTGTCTTGGCCAGGAAAACCCCCCGAAACAAGTGGTCCACATTAATGTTACCAAAAAATAAGGGAGGTTTAAATTTGCCTGATCTTCAGATGTATGCGAATGCTACAGTGATAGCTCGAGTTTTCAATTGGAATAACCCAAAATATGACATACCATGGAAGAACTTAGAATTCGCCCTTAATGGGGTAAGGAAGGGGAGTGAACTTTTACAAAGGCTATATGCCCCAGTAAATAAAAGACCTAGACTTATTTATAGTACAAATTCTACTCTGGAGACTTGGAAGGGAATCATCCATCTAAGAGAGCTGGAACCAGTAGGTCCCTATTTGAATTTATTAAATTTCAGAATCCAAACTCTTACTTTGGAACAGGAGGGTACTTTGGCTCAATGGAGACAAAAAGGTTTTAAGTTTATGTTCCAACTGGTGGATGCAAGGGAGGTCCTCTCATTTACTAAACTTCGAGGAACATACAATCTTCCACAACAAGATTATTCAACTTATACAAGCTTAATAGAGGGTGTTGAAAGTTAAGGACCAGCCTTTAGTAGACTCTCAGATCCACCCCTTTTATTGCTTACTTTAGCCATGACCACAGGGAGAGGACAGCTGTGGCCCCAATTTGTGGGACTAATATATAGGGGTTTGAGGGAATTATCGAAAAATTCAACTCAGGGAATTCTAAATGCTTGGAATAAAGAGCTTCTACTCCAGGTATCAAAGGAAGATTAGGAAAAGTATACTAAATTCTCAATGGGACTTTTGGGAGCCTCCTACTGGTGAGAATTTGCCTGGAAAGTTAGAAATAGATGTTTCTATACTCCAGCAAGACTGGCCAGGTTCTCATCAGGGATATTAAGCAACTGCTGGAGAGACTGTGGAGAAATATCTGCTGATCAGTTCCATGTTTTTTGGGCCTGCCCACAGTTAGCAAGTTACTGGAGAGATATTTTAGAGGCATTAAAAGAATTGGTAGATGTGGAAGCAGTATTGACCCCTGAGCTAGTTCTACTCTCAGTTCCACCAGAGGGTCTCCCGATACCCAGAGGATCACTGTTAATCACTTATATGCTGTCAGCTAAAAAAGCAATTACTAGAAACTGGGGGAAGACGATGTCTCCAAACATACAGAGCTGGCGGGGAATAGTGAGAGAAATTTATGTATTAGAGAGATTAATAACTAAAAGTACAGATAAATGGTCTGTATTTGAGCTTAAATGGAGGAAATGGATTCTATATATGGGTTGGGACTGGGTTTTCATTGCTATGCTGATGATACTCAGCTGTATATGTCTTTTGTGTCCGGCCAGGATGCTGCCTTGTCGGTATTTAATAACTGCCTTGCAGAAGTCCAAGATTGGATGAATGGGAGTTGGTTGAGGTTAAACCCCGAGAAAACTGAGGTGTTGGTTGTGGATAAAGGTCGCTGTGAGGCGGGTTTGCCAGCTGGATCGCATTCTGGCTTATGGCTTGCAGGCGCTCCACTGACAACCTCAGATCAGGTGCGGAATCTTGGTGTAATAATTGATGACCACTTGACGCTTAAAGCTCAGGTGTCAGCAGTGGTCAAAACTTCCTTTTTCCATCTGAGGAATATCGCCAGGGTGAAGCATTTGGTTCCTCCAGAAGATCTTCCAATATTGATCCACGCCTTTGTTACCCCCGCCTTGACTATTGCAACCTCTGTACCTTAGGGCTACTTGTGGGTTGAATCTCGGCTGGCCTGCAGCTAGTGCAGAATGAGGCAGCCAGGTTGTTGACTGGTTCTTCAGATCCAGTCATATAATGCCTGTGCTCCACAGACTGCACTGGCTGCCAGTACTTGTCATGAATCACCTTCAAGGTCGGTCTTCTGACCCATAAAGCTCTACATGACCAGGGACCAACTTACCTGAAAGAGCTCCTTTGCCTACTGTCCCTCCTGCCCTCTCGATCCACTGACGAGGATTGCTGGAGATCCCAGGGTCTGTTTGAAATTGGGGCCAGGGTTAATGAAGGTTTATGGCTCCGACCCTGTGGAATTCTCTACCTCTGCCAGGTGCTAAATAGTTCGACTGTCCTGATCTTTAAAGGAGCCTTGAAAACCCACCTTTTTAGTCTAGCTTTTAATGATTTATAATAGTTTTAAACTCTGTTTATTTATTGTTTTATGTTATTGTACAGGCGCTTTGGATTGAAGAAAAGCGCCTTTTATGAATAAAACTTGATTGATTGATTGATTGATCTTTAGATCCTACTTTTATACCTTAGAAACACATCGACCCTGATGATGGTTTCTGTAAATGTCTTAGAGCTCATTGTATGAATTGCTTTGTAAAATATATTGAGTTGTCCTGAGACCCTTGACTAATGTGTTGCTACGTATCTGACTGACGTAATTATGTACTGTCCTAACTTATACACTGTAAAAACTGTCCTATGATTTTGCAAATGGAAATATAATAAATATAAAGTATAAAAAAGATCATAGTGGAATCAGTACTACGTGTATGAAACATGCATAAGTATTGTCATGATAGTATTGTGAAGTGTAGTAAAAATGTATAGTAATATGATAAGTTTGCATTTACTGATGCATCAGATATTATTTGCATAAGTATTCTAATGTCACATATACACTGCTGACCTGTGAGAGAGCTTCGCTGTGAGACAGGCACCAGCAGCTGTCCTGCATTGTGTATTGTGTTTTAAATCAACTGTCTTAGCAGTAAATGGACTTTTGAACTTCAGTACTTGTAACATGAGGGCTTACTCAGACACTTGCTAACTGACAGGAATGGGAGGATATTTGTAGTTTGTAGAGGAGTTTTCCTGAACTACAGCTCCAAGCTGATAGAGGCCTTTGTGTTCTTCAGCACACAAGTGGTATCCTTAGGCTGAAATCAGGGGCTTGCAGTGCCTAAAACTATTTTTTAATCCCATTATAGTGAAATAAACATGGGGACAGAGGCACAACCTCGGGAAGGCTTCCAGGTCACACTGCAGTTAAATCTCAGCCCATCTGCGAGTGGGTCGCACTCGTCGCCACTCGCGGAGACACACACGCCACTGTGCATGTCAGGCGTGTCAGGAGAACAGGAGAGTAGACAAACATAGTGGTAGGCCTGACCGTATTGTTATAACATTCCAGTTGTAGTAAACCTATGCCCAACTGAGTTAAAGAGCAGTTATAAGTACGGTGTCCCGAGTGAAAAGGGCAGAAGGGGGAAGGTGAGTTTAGGCCCAAGATACGTCATAGTTATATAATGAGACTTCTAGAGAAAGGCTAAGTTTGAATGTGGGTAGATAGTCATAGTTACATATACTGTAACAATGAATATATCCGACGGATATGTAACCCTGACTCAGGGGAAGTAGTCATGACATGTATTATGTGTAATAGCTTCTCAGTGAATGATAATAATCAGGGAATTGAGTGCAAACAGTGCTTGGAAGTGGAATCTTTGAAGGAGCAGATCTGTCTACTAGAAACTAAGCTACAAACATTTAAATCCAATATTAATAAAGATCTGAAACATGTAAGCACCCAAACTTAAAATTTGCAAATAGATCCAGGGCAAAATAACTTCATCGAGCATTCATTAAAGAGAGCGAGAGACCCTGACACAGATGATGACTCTGACTGGTCCCCCATTGTTAGGAAAAACATTTCAAAAAAGGAAGAAGAGCCGTGAACTTTATACTTCCACAACATAACAAATTTGATATATTAAATACCTTGAACCCAGATGATAATTCCACAGTGGGGGAAACCTGTGTACAGGGTATAACTAATACTATTGAGAATACTATCATGCACAGGGGGGTTGATCTTGAAAAATGCTTATCTACACCCACGTTAAGTAATGATAACATCAAAATAACAACACAAGAGAAGGGTGAAAGCTCCCAACCCCCGAATAATATAGAACATCAAACCCCATATTCAGGTAGTCAAGATGTCACCTTAAGGGAAGCCAACCAGACTGAATACTGTTTTTTTTTTTTTTTATATTTATAGTCTTTTGGCAACCGGGCAAGGCCCACTAGGCACAAGTGCCTGTTTTCAGGGGTGACCTGGGAACATTGGGCAGTTAAGTGACTTGCTCAGAGTTACACAGTATGCAAGTGGAGGTTGTGAGAATCAAACTCAGGTCTGGTCTGTTGGATGTATCAAGCTTGTTCACACCTCATTCCTCTAACCGCTAGGCTATACTGCCAGCCTAGGTATTCTCACCTCAGAAACACAAAATTCGGCTCCGGTGGATACAGAGGTTATAGATCAGTCCCAGATAACCATAAATGCCAACATGGATAGCCCTAGACAGGTGATAGTCATTGGTGACTCCATCATTAAATATACAGATGGTATAATATGTAACGAGGATAAAGCAAATCGAACTTGTTCAAGTTTTAGGGGCGCAAAAATAAATGACCTAGAAAGAATGGCCTAAAATATCTTGAAGAACTCTGGCCCTAACCCTTTAGTGGTAGTACATGTGGGAACCAATAATATAAGTTCCTCTACCATCGAGGATATTAAAAAAGACTATCTGTCCCTGGTCACCTGCTTGAAACTATATGGGGCTCAGATATGTATATCAGAAATCTTACCTGTTCCAAGATCGACTGTAGTTAAAAACTGTAAAATAAAAACGATAAATGAATGGATAAGAAAATGGACATTAAAAGAAGGGGTGGGATGTTTAATCCATTGGGAGCAGTTTTCTGAAAATTCCACCTTATACAGCTGAGATGGACTCCATCTCAGTAAAAGGGGCAATGTTGTACTGGGAAAAAGTATTCTTCGATAGATTCATAAACATTTAAACTAACAAAAGGGGGGCATAAGGGGGACTTTCTATTAAATACCTCATCCACTAATATCAAAAAGAGAGTATGGGTTTACACAACAAATGCAAGAAGTTTAAATTTAGTTAAAAGCTGTGAACTTCAAACCCTCATTCACCAACATGATCTGGATATAATTGCTATATGTGAGACCTGGTGGGATGAAAATTCTTCGTGGCACGACTCTATTCCAGGCATCACACTTTACAAACGTAATAGGATTAATAAAAAAGGAGGGGGTGTATGTTTATATATTAAAAATACACTGGTGTCAGCAGAACTTTCTATAAAGACAGATTTAGTAGAAGGAGTGTGTGTGCAAATTAAATATTTGAATGGCAAAAAAAATCCTTACAGCAAATTTTTATAGACCGCCAACTGCAGATAGTTTGTACGATCAAGAACTATGTACTACTAGCTTAGATTTATCAGAAAATGACAACCTGATTATTGTAGGTGACTTTAATTTACCAGGAATAGAATGGGATTCCCTTAAAAGTTCATCATCAAATGAAACTATAATATTGGATGCTACAGTTGAAGCAGGGCTTGAACAGTTAGTTTCTGAACCTGCTAGAGATGTCAATATTGTGGATATTATTCTCACCAATATCTCTTTGGAAATATCAAATATCAGTATTGCTGCACCATTATTGAATAGTGACCACAATAGCATAACTGTTAGTATTAATCAGCAACTTCAGGTCCACAATCATTCCCTATATAAATTCCAGTACAATAAGGGAAACTATGTTAACATATGGAGTTTTATTAAATCTACAGACTGGCAATATGTTTTGGAAGATAGCACTACTGAAGAAAGTTGGGAGATAATTAAAGACACTATACATAATAAGGAAGATTTATTTATCCTTACTAAAAAAGTCTCAAATTCTAAAGGTAAAATTCCATTATGGTTAACACGTAAAGGAAAAAGTATTTACTAAGTATGAAAAGGACCAAAGTGAACATAATAAAAAGAACTACAAAATGGAATTAAGAAATGCAAAACAAGTGATAAAGGCAGAAAGGAAAAAACTTGAATTTAAACTATGTTTAAATAAAGACCCTAAAGCATTTTATGCCTATATTAGGAATAATTCTAGACAAAATAATAATGTAGGACCACTTGTAGAAAATAAAAATGTACTGGAAGATCAAAAGGATACTTCCAGTACACTGAATAAATATTTCAGTACCGTATTCTCCATGTGAGAGGCCTACAGTATTGACAAAACCCCAGATAATGCAATATTTGACGAAATCTTAACAGATGAAGTTAGCACTGTATTGCACGAACGTAAGCATAATTCTTCCCCTGGCCTGGATTGCATAAATAGTAAATTTCTGAAAGAGACAGCAGAGGAAATATCAGTATCCCTTACTTTACTTTTTAATAAATCACTTATATCAGGTGAAATACCAATGGACTGGGAGGTGCTATGGTGGTACCGATATATAAAAAGGGGAGTAGGAAGACGGCGGGTAATTATAGGCCAATTAGCCTTACATCAGTTATATATAAGTGCATGGAGAAACTTCTGAAACTAAGGCTAGATAAGGAGATTGAGGAGAGTAACCTAAGTGACATGAAACAACATGGCTTTTTAAAAGGTAGATCCTGTTCCACAAATTTGATCTCCGTTTATGAAAATATCAGTGAAAGCTTAGATAGGGGAGTTCCTGCTGACCTGGTATTACTTGACTTCCAAAAAGCATTCGATAAGGTCACTCACCACTTACTCCTAAAGAAAATGATAACACTGTGATAGGATGCCTGACCTCTGGAGACTTTCCTCTTGTGTCCCCAGTCTGTTGCAACAGCACTCTTTCTAATCTTTGTGTCTCTGATTCTGTAATGTCCCTTTCTGAATCCCCATTAGGTAGGAAGGCCACCTACCTAATGTTCTTTCTATCCCTTTGCTTAATTTTCACTGTTCCGGTCTACAAAGGCAGCCCGATATCACTTACGCCTCCTCCATGAATCGTACGCATACTCGCTTAACGATCGGCATGACAACACCTTTGCGAATGTGTACAATATCGCCAGAAGTAGTTGGCATCGCAAATGTTTGTTTTTCCCCATTTTAGTAGCCTGTACTGTGTGAGGAACCTGCTTCCAATAAGAAAAGTGGCAATTTGTAGCGTTTTCGTGTTCAGAAGGCTCCCTTATAGTAAATTAAGCAGTCCCAGTCATACATAGGAGTTTCAGGCATTCTGAGATGCCCAGCAGTGCAGGAAAAGCCTACTTCAGTGCAAGCATTAGGGGATGCAAAGAAAATAAATACAAATGTTAAGCCAAGAGACCCAGACTGCATACTAGGTTAACTTATGCCTTTTCTAGGCTTCTAAGCATTACAAATATACAGGGTTACACCCAGGAAGTACACAGCTCTCACCTGCAGACCAGCTCTTCCCCAGCTTATCAAAGGCTGCTGTAAAAGAGGCATTTTTAAATTAATGCTAAACTTATAGTATTGTCTGGTTTGAACTGTTGCTGAAATAAAAAGGGGGAAAGAATTTGTTACCTGAAGCACATATATTTTAAGTGTTCCCCATACTCAGTTCTGTATCCTGTATGCTAGGGTCTCCTTTCCAGCTTAGTCTCTGTTTATCTAACTGCTGGCCAGCCCAACCTTTCTAACATTTATACAGAGTCTAAGTGGGAGGAGTCCAGAGAGCATAGGAAAAATCCATGTATGGGGTACAAATGAGTTTAAATTTATTATTTTTACACTCCAGCCCTTCTACATATTTGAGATTTCATTGTTTGACCTCTGGGAATGTTTAAAAATAATATTTATTTGCTTTATAAGCTTTTTGTTACCTGTTATATAAGAAGGGGAGTGGTTTTCAGAATCACATGTTCACCTAGTACTAGAAATGTAAGCACAGAGGTATCCAAAAGTTAGTCTAGTCTAGCCCAGGGGTTCTGCAAGGCGCTAACCCCAGTACCTTAGTGTGTTCTAAGGAAAGTTGAATGCTTGTTCTTCATATTTATTTGGGAATTTCTATGTATGTTCCTTAGGAGAAGTATTCCTCCTTGTTTTGTTTTATTTTATTTGTAATCGAACAGTTCGCTTGCATTTATTTGATTTTTTTTTATAAAACTGCTGCAGTGCAATTCCATCTACACTGGTGTCAGAGTCTTGTATCGCACTATATTTCCACAAACACTAGACCTAAATCTTTTTTTGTTAAATGGATATCTTCATGGCTGGCAAATAGAACCCAACAAGTTAGAGTAGCAGATAAACTGTCAGATGTAATTAAGATTACTAGTAGAGTTCCTCAGGGCTCAGTTTTGGGGCCTGTCTTGTTTAGGATTTTCACCAGAGATATAAATGATAACTTATATTGCAAACTAGTCAAATTTGCTGACGATACCAACATTTTTTCTGAGGTTGATTCACAACTTAAGATTGATGTATTTAGACAAGAGCTAATAAAGTTAGATAATTGGGAAAAAAAATGGAGTATAATACTGATAAATGTTCAGTTATTCAGTTTGGAATAAAAAATCATAGATACATAGACAGTGTCGGCAGATTAGGGCCTATGGCCCGCCCAGTCTGCCCATTTGAGCTTGTAAGTTCAGTTTATGTTTTCCTAGAAGTCTGTTGCCCCTTACCCCATCCATATATATATATATATCTCCTATCCTATCCATATCCTATCCTATCCTATCCATATATAAATCCATATATAGTTTACAATATTAGCTCTTGCAACATAAAAGCAGTAGAATCTGTTAGTGATTTGGAAATTATTATCAATAACGATTTCTCTAACGCGGATCAATGTAGATGGTTCTCCCATAGAGCAAATTGTACCTTAATATCAATTAGAAAAGCATTTGTCAACAGAAGCCAAGCCTGTATTTTACCGCTTTATAAAATGTATATAAGACCCCAAGTGGATTTCGCTGCACCATTTGGGTCTCCATATCTAAACAAGGATATACAAGTCATAGAATCGGTACAAAGAAAGGCTACAAAATTGATATCACCCCTATGTAAGTTATCCTACCCTGTTAGATTGAATAAGCTTAAACTCTATGATCTAAGGACACGAAGATTGAGGGGAGATCTGTTAATGCTGTATAATATTCTCAATGACCCTTATCTTACTAAGGAATGTGGACTGGAATGGGTAAAAAAAACAGAGGGCTTGAGGTGCCACAACAGACAACTTAAAGTTCTTAAGTTTAGAACCAACAGAAGGAAAAATAATTTTATGGTTAGAACAAGTAGGTTATGAAACTTACTACCCTCAAGTTTAGTAGAATAAAAATAATTTACTACATTCAAACATGCCTTAGATGATTACATCTTTTTTTTTTTTGCTTTATTTCTTTATTCTCCTTCCTGTCCCCGGTGTCCCCCTCCTTCCGACTGCACATATCCCCGTAGCCCCCCTTTCAGGATCTGCCCCTAGAGTGCCATTACCTCTCCTTCTCCTGCACAGCGGGGTCTGTCCTGGCTGGACTCTCTGGATGGGGCAGTCTTCATCTAGGGACACCGAGGACTACCATTTTCCGCTTTTCTCCCCACTCCCCGCCCCTGGGGCGCGGCACTGAGGGCGTGCGTCCTAGAGGCAGTGCTGGCAGCGCCTCCCTCAAGCGCCCTAACGGTCGCCCCTCCCGGACTCGGTAGCGAAGCTCAACCCCCTGAGCCGGTGCTCCCACGGCATTCTCAGGGTTGAGAACCCCTGAGGGAGGAGAGCATCCCGGGACGCCATCTCCTCCCTCCCCGCCGACTTCTGACGACCCGAGTCCGTTCCTGAACCCGGGTCGCCAGCGTGGTACGAGGTGTGGCGTCTAGTGCCTCAAGCCTCAGCACCACCGGGCTGGCTGATGATTATATCTTTAATCATGGAATTTAAGTACACCCCATAGGTGCGGGGAAGGTGGTCTCGATGGGCTAACACCTTCTTCTACCTTTGGATACTGAGTAATTTATTATTTATTTATTTAGCTTTTGTTGACCGGGTAAGTGCACTAGACAAATCCTGCCTATTTTCAGGCACGACCCGGGGGAGGAGGGATACAGATGAATGCCAACTGACCTTGAACCAGATTAAGCTGTTGGTGGTGTTTTTAGTGAATGAGGTAAATTTGTCCAGGACACCGGGGAAATTCCCCTACTCTTTTCGATAAGTGCCATGGGATCTTTAACATCCACCTGAACTACCACCAATCCAGGCAGATGGGACCTCGGTTTAACGTCTCATCTGAAAGACGGCACCTCAGAAATGCAGCACCCCTCTCATGCTGCATTACAGTGTCAGTACTGGGATATTAACCCAAGTGCCAGATGTGGGAACTGAACCCACAGCCCTCTGATCTCCCGGCCTCAGAGGCGAGTGTGCTACCTACTGAGCCACTGACACTGCCGAATAGTAATACCGAATATATCTCGTATAGTAAATTGTTTTTACAATATTCTTGTGGTATAGACTTGACATGGACACCAAGTTTTTCCAGGCAGAGAAGAATGTAACCACCCTACAAATGGGGGTTCCCGAAAGTCTTCCTTGGGTGTGCCTAAATGCCCACTGCCAGGCTGGTGTCCTGTGTCTTAACCATTTAAAAGCTATTGCATGTGAGTGCCTTTACAGCCTCTGTGTCCTATCTCTTTAAGAGCTGCCTATATCGCAGTGTATAATTAATCTGGGTGGGGCTGAGTGTTTCTAACCTCGAGTCCCACCTGGGCTGCCTGATAATCGCTCCGTTCTGCCATCGCTAGTTGCGCAGAGGGAGCTCTGTTAGAAGCTATACTTATTTGCTGATTATCTATTATAATAGTAATGATATTGTAGTTTGTCTAACCTGCCTTCTTTGCAGCATGGACAGTTCTGTAAATCACCACTATCTTGGTTCTGGACTGCCTAGTTTGGACCAATCAGTACCTCTGGGGACCCTAAAATGAAGTCTGTCCCCAGGGGTCTTGTGGGAGTGAAGTTCTGTAGGAATTGTAGTTTTTCCACTTTGGTGCCTAAATGGACCTGGAGGGGGAGCCCTTGCTTTGACAGACAGATTAATCAAACCTTCTGGATCTCTGGGAAAGTCCTAAGCTGCCTGCAGCAGTCAGTCAATCTGTGTGAGGAGTTAAAAGAATAAACAGCTCAACAGATTTGAGCAGCTGCTCCTGAGTAGTTTGCACTGGAGATTGGTGGAAAGGCTGAGTTTGGCCTGTCTGCCTGCTGTCCCTCGAGAGGGAGCCTTGAGGAAACCGGATTATATCCGAAACTGAGTGTGACTGAAGCCACTGAAGTGTGACCAGACCTAAACCTGAAGAAGACCGAAGATTTGCTGTATGTGATCGGCTTGTCAGGACATCCATTCACCATAGAACTCCTGGATTTACTCAGAGACACTGATATTGCTGCCGGACTGCTATCCGCTTTGTGGTATGGCGATTGCTTTACTATAAATGTGTTGTGTGCTGTCAGTGGGTCACAATTTGGTTCCCCACTCTTCAGTTGTGCCCCGCTTACTGGAAGCTGCATCCAGCCTTCCCTGACTGTCTTATCTGGCCTGAGCCCTGCCACACTGGCCCAGCCAGCTATTTCTGGTGCAGAGAACACCATCGACGAGAGGCTCACCCGGGGATCAGCCCCTTGCTCAACATCTTGAACAGGAACGACACCTCGGTAATTCATGTGGGCCCTGCTTCTCCTGGCATACCAGTTGTCAACCTGCAGTCTCCATTTCATCCCTCCTGTGTCTTGTATTGGGTAGCGTGAGTAACAATCAGCATAGTTCCCTGCAACAGCAGGTAAATCTCAAGCGTTGCCATCTGATTGCATTGTTGTCTTCCTTTCATGAGCTGAGCTTCCTGGCTCTGGATTACAAATTGTGTGTGGTTGTGCATACCTTTTCTTTTCATCACAGGGCCCCAATCAGCTGCGACACCGGTCTACCCCGGGCAACATTCCAGGCTAGCCCACCTTACTTCCAACAGGGTACCCAGAGCATGTGACTGTACGGGGACTAAAAAGTGCATGCATAATTGCCTGACTAGAACAGTTATAGAATCAATCAACCTGATTACGCCCTTCCCTTGTTCAAGTCCCCTGAATAACTCAGATCTTATTCTTTCTGCATTTAATCTGAATGTGGTTCCAGTTTGTACCAAAAGCACTGTACTGTTGTTATTTGCTGTGCATAACCTTGTTTTACAGGGGGTCTCCAGGGTCGAACTGGTGGAACCAGCCCTGGTGGTAAGTGCAGACAGTGTGGGGATTTGTATGCTGAATAGGGGCTACTGTGAAAGTGTTTGTTGCATATTGTCTAGGCCACTAGAGGGGAAAGAGGGGGGTTACAGTGTCCCGGAGGGCTGTACCCAGGTTAGCTTAGTTACTAACAACCCTGTCCTCTGGGTGGAGGCACCCGTTTCAGTACCCAAGCCCATTAACCTGCAACTAGCCAAACAAGCAGGGGTAGTAGCCCTTGGAATACCGCCACCTAGGGGTTACAGATGTATTTGTCATAAGTGTCTTATTAAAGTTGATGTGCCACGGTTGCTTGCCTATCTTTCCCTGCTGAAAGAGGCCTTACATAAACACCATATTGCTCGCTTACTGTTCTTTGGGTCACGGTGAAAAAACTCGAAATGGACAAAGATGCCTTTTTTATTATTGTCCCTGGCATTGCAATTTCTGACTCATTGTCGGGCATGCCTATGTTAAATTCTCTATTTTCCTCAATGTCCTCAGTGGATGACTGGGTGTGTGGCCCACCCTCGCTAGAGGAGACAGGCCTAACTTCCTTTGCACATTTCTTTTCGCTGTCCCCTAATGACCTTCATTCTTCTGACTTTTCCCTAGATTGTTTGGTCTGGCATCTCACAGCAGCAGGTTCCCCTGGCTCTGAGGCCTCCTCATTACAGTCCCCATCATACACTGCTTCTATTTCAGGAAGGTACTCACTGCCACTGCTGTCCACATGGTCTGACTCTGAAGGGCTCACAGAGGAATGGGGAATGGTGGAATCTGGAGAACGTGGCACAAAGTCTGCATGTGCGCTTATTCATTCCTTTCTGCTACACGTAGGACCTGCAGTTTGTGTATTTCAAATAACTGTACCTTTGCCAGATTGACTTTTCTTAACTACTGGTTCATCAACCAAGCTTTGCTTGCTGCCTTTTGATTGGCTGGTATTTGTTGACTGTGTATCATCTGCAACAGCAGACAAACATGATGGAATCACAGAAGACAAGCATTTGTCAATGCTGAATGTTGTCGCGCTGGCATTGGCTTTGGTAGTGCAGTGCGGAAACACATTTTGGGCAGGATGTGAAAAATGATAGCTGTACTGTTCATAAGGAGGTGCAAAAAAATGCCAGTGTTGAAAATGTGGCATGTAAATATTGCAAATTTGCGAAGTTACAAGAGATGCGTGAGAAATGCATAGCGCACGCTTGTAACACCAAATTTTCAACATGGGCATTTAGCACCTCTGCTAATGTACAGTGTCACTGTCATTTCCTCAAACTGTCTCAAAAAGTGATTTCGCGCAACAACTGCGCTATTCTGCACTGGACGTGCGAAAACACATTTCAGGCAGGATATGTAAAATGACAGCTGTACTGTTCATCAAGAGGTGTGAAAAAATACCAATGGTGAAAATCCAGAGTAAAAATATTACAAATGCACGTTATGAGCATGCGTGCAAACTGCGCAATGTACGCTCATAACACAGTCATTTTATGGAGTATCATCACCAAATTTTCAACATATGCATTTTAGGACCTCTGCTCATGAACAGTGTCACTGTCATTTTCGTAATGTGCCCCAAACACTGATTTCCCGCAGCGATCGTGCTATTGTGCGCCAGAAGTGCAGACACACATTTTGGCCAGGATGTGAAAAATGACAGCTGTACTGTTCACAAGGAGGTGTAGAAAAATGACAATGTTGAAAATCTGGTGTGAAAATATTGCGATTCACAGGTTACTAACATGCGTAGCAACTGGCACTAGACGCGCTCGTAGAAACAGCCATTTTGGATTTTTCCACCAAATTTGCAGCATAGGCTTTTGAGAGCCCAATCACGAACACTGACACTGTCCTTCAGATATCGGTCCCGAAAGGTGATTCCAGCACAGTGACTTTGAAATCACCTTCGGGACCGATTAATGTCATAACAGTGCCAGAATTCATGAGGAGGGGTCCCAAAACCCCATGTTGAAAGTTTGGTGCAAAATTCCAAAAATGCTCAAGATATGCATCAAAGTTGAAAAAACCCTATTTATTCCATTATACAGCTTACCGGCATTTTCTCAGTTCGTGGTCGGCTTTGAAGAGTGCAGACGTGTTCCCAGTCCACCGAAGATCATCACGCCGAGCTTCGGAGGTAAGTATGGGGTGAGGGGGTTGTGGGGAGGCAGGGTGCACAGTGGGTGGGTGCAGGTAGTGGGTAGGGACACTACAATGAACCATTTTCTGTTTACAGGTGTTAAAAAAAATACATTGCAGACAGTTTTCTTTTTTTACAGGTGTGTTTTTAAAGTTCAAATAATGGTTGCTGCTCATGAACTAAGCCAGCTCCCTTCCAAGGAAAAACCTCAGTACCTTGCTTAGTTACCTTGGAGAAACAGGTGTCAGTAATGAGTGCACCTCTCAAGACAAGGTAACAACTGGCTAACAATAGCAGGACTACAAGTTGGGGCCACTATGTAACTGCCAAGGGCTACGTTACCCTCCAGAAAGGCTTCACACGTGACACAAGCCTTTACCAGCTCTGCACGTGCAATTAATTTTTTTATTGAACTTCAGAAAAGGAAAATGTTTCTGCTTGTATGGGAAATGGCTAGTGACACTGCAGACAGGGGCTACTAAACAACTGCTGAGGGCTGCCACATCCCTCTAAAAAGGGTTTACATGTCATGCAAGTGTTTACCTGCTCTGTTTGCACAGTTTATTTTTATGTTTGCTTGCACACATGTGCAAGAAACATAGTGCCATCATCCGAGTTTTTCGGAGGTGTGTCAGCGTCTTCCAATTCAGTCAGTGTGTTTGCAGGCACGGTCACAGTTCTCCAATCACTGCTGGAGCTGTCTGTGACAGCAGTTGAAAATGCAGTGGCATACAGTTGAAATAGGGCGCTACGCTTCAGTGAGCAGTGATAAGATATCGCCTGCTCATGTGTGCTCCCCCCTTACACACACGCGCACGCATACTGAGTGCTCGGCCACGGATGCCCAATCCCCATCAGCTGTGCTGCACTTCCCCAAACAGAGTTCCAGATGCCACGCTTGGTGCCCACCCAACGTGGGCAACACATCAGAGGGGCAACGGGGTGCCCAATCTCCCGTTAGCTCCAGACCCCCTCAAACAGCCTTACAGCTGCCACACGCTGGGAGCCCACCCCAGCTGGCAATCTTATGGCCGACGGGGTGCTCTAATCCCCTGTCGGCTCCAGCCCCTCCAAAGAGTTTTAGAGTTGCCACGCTTGGGAGCCCACCCAGCATGGCAAACGCCCCGCGCTGCCTTCCTGTTAAAAACAAACCTGTAAACAAGAAACGTTCCCTCAGCGTTCACCCAGCCCACCCGCGCCCACCCACTGCACCCTGCCTCCCACACCCCCACCCCATGCTTACCTCCGGACTCGCAACGATCTTCGTGGACCGGAACATGTCTGCACTCTTCAAAGCCGCTCCACGAACTGAGGAAATGCTGGTAAGCTGTATAATGGATAGATAGGGTTTTTCAACTTTGCTGCATATCTCAGGCATTTTTGGAATTTTGCGCAAATTTTCAAATGGTGTTTTTAGGACCTTCTCATGAATGCTCTCACTGTCATGGCGTTAATCGGGCCCGAAGGGTGATTTCGCAGTCACTGTGCGAAATCACCTTTCAGGACCAAGTAACGAAACAACACTGCACTGTTCATAAGGTGGGCTCTCAAAAAGCCTATGTTGAAAATTTGGTGGAAAAATTCTTAAAAATGACTGTTTTACGAGCGTGTGTTGCGCAGTTCCTATGCACACTCGTAAATTCGCGAATTTTCAATATTTTCACTCCAGATTTTCAACATTGCCATTTTACCATACCTCCTTATGAGCAGTACAGCTGTCATTTTTTACTTCTTGCCCAAAGTGTGTTTCCACCCATGTAGCGCACAATGGCGCAGTCGGTGTGTGAAATCAATGTGTGGGACACATTAAGAAAATCACAGTGACACTGTTCATGAGCAGAGGTCTTAAAATGGCTATGTTGAAAATATGGTGACAAAAGTCCATAAAATGACTGTGTTACGAGTGAGCATTGAGCAGTTTCCACGCACCCTCGTAGATTCATGACTTTGTAATATTTTCAGTCCAGATTTTCACCAGTGGCATTTTTCCACACTTCCTTATGAACAGTACAGCTGTCATTTTTCACAACATGGCCGAAATATGTTTTCACACTTTCAGCGCAGAGATGCGTGGTCGCTGTGGGAAATCATTGTTCGGGACAGATAAAATCACAGTGACACTGTTCATGATCGGAGGTCCCAAAATGCCTGTGTTGACAATCTGCTGTAAAAAATCCCCAAACTAATTACATTACGGGTGTGCGTTGCACAGTTTCTATGCACGCTTGTGACTTCACCAGTTTTTTCAATACTTTTACTGCAGATTTGCAACATTGCCATTTTTTACACTTCCCCATGAACAGTACCACTGTCATTGTTCACATCCTGTTCGGAATGTGTTTTTGCACCTGTGGTGCTAAATGCCGTAGTCGCTGTGCACAAGCAGCTTTCGTCTGACAAACTGATATTGCCACTGTTCATGAGGTGGGGGTTTCAAAAAAACCATGTTGAAAATTTGAAGTGAAAATACCAATGAATGCCTGAGGTGTTAGGGTTTCCAACCATAACGTCCCATCCTGTGAGAGCGACAGGCATCAGGGGTGTGACTTGGGATTCGCCTGTAATACTCACTTCATTCCACCCCATCCACACCTGCAGCCAGTGAGAGGCACTGAGGTGTGCCTTGGACTCTTCAGCCCCAAAGTTCACCCATTCTCTCTATACAGCACCCATCTCACCATATTTCCTGATGGAATGGGGTGAGCATAAAGACCAAAGACCCCAAAACACCGTGACACTTGTCCAGTGTCTGCAGGGTAGGGTGTGGTGAAATGGCATGGCCGTTATGCCTGACGACCCAAAGGCACACCCCAATGCCTGTCACTCTCTGCAGGGTGGTGGTGGGGTTGGCTTCAGTTCAATACTTCACTGCCATTCCTATAATGCAGCTCTGTAACTCCTACACTACCAATGCCAATGCCAGCAAGCAAACATTGGGCATTGACAAATGCTTGTTATAATTGTTATGTGTTTTGCAAAAAGGTAGGTGCAACGTCACCCAGTACTCTTTATTCAACAGCTTTTTTTGCAAAATGTTTTTTTTTAATAATTTTCCAGTTAACTGACCTCAGCTGACATTTTAGCTTGCCTGCTTTTATTCTTTTATAACTGAAAGTCAGAGTGCTATGCATGATGATGGGTAGGTCACGTGATGTGACACGTGACCTGCCAGCAGCAATAAACGAAGCGCCACCCCTGGGTGGGTGGGTGGTTGGAACGGGCAGGTGGGAAGAGCCACACAACAGGCAGGCTGTAGTGTAGGAGGCTTTACCTCTTAAAGGCTCTCAGCAATCCCCCAAGTTCAAGCTCCTCTGCTGGGCAGTGTGTCAGAGTAGATTTACCCCAGCTAGTCAGTTCTGCATCCACTGGCCCTTGCCTGTTTGGTCAGGTGCTTCTTTGCTGGCAAAATTAATAAGAAATTGCCAGTATTGCTGAGATGTGGTGTTTTTGGAATGGAGTAAAGACCCCTAGGACCACAGCAGCAGAGAAGGAGGCTCTTAGGAAAAAGGAGAGAGACGCTGCCTATGACAAAAGTAAACGTCTGCATACTTTTCAAGAACACTGGGTAACAAAGTACACTTGGGTTGAGCTTGACCTTGAGAAAAACGTAATGTCTTGTAAACCATGTAGGAAATTCCCAGACATTGCAGACACAACATCAACATATTACGAAGGGGGCTGCAATAATTTCACTGAGCAGTCTTTACAAAAACATGCCAAGTCTAAGAAGCTCTCCCTTGCTGATGCCCGATTTGTAGCTGAATCCGAGCAGGCATCTGCTGCTGACAGAGCAATCAAAATGCTCAATTCCAATGTGGCACGTCATGTGCAGATCTTAATTCGAAATGCACATGCCTTAGCCAAACATGCTAGGTCATATGCAGACTTCCAGTGGATGTGTGACCTTGACAAATGTAAAGAGGTTGATATTGGGGAAACCTATCACAATGACAAATCATGCCGCATGTTCGTTAGTAATATCGCTGAGGTGGAACGTAAGAAGCTGGTGGATGTGGTGAAGAATGCGGACTTCCTGTCCGTAATGATAGATGGTGCAACAGATTGCAGTATAAAAGAACAGGAAATAGTTTACAGTTTTCGGTAAACGGAGGGGGTGCCAGGTGTTTTTTTTGTGTCCCTGGAAAATCCACACAAAGCTGATGCAGCATCAGTCACGGCATGCATCGATCAGGCCATGCTGTCACAGACAGAGTCAGCAGCGTGGAGAAACAAGTTGGTAGGCCTTACCACCAATGGGGCAGCAGTGATGACCGGTAGAAGGGGGGGGGGTTGCCACACTACTGAAAAAGAATCGTCCTGATCTAGTCATGATACACTGCAATGCACATAGGCTGGAGTTAGCCCTAATTTAATTGTAAGATAAAACGTCTTAAAAAACATTGCGTATCGTAAACAAAATAGACCAACTACTGCTGGGGATCTATCTGTTTTCACCTCTAAACCATAAAAATTTGAGAGTGTCCTGTCAGGCAGCGGGAGTAAGATGCCTTATTCCAACCAGAGTGGGAGGAACCAGATGGGCACAACACAGATTAACAGCACTGAAAGTGCTCATCACAGACTACCCCGGGATCCTGCTGCACTTCCAACAGGTATGTACTGTCCCAGACTCCATTTTAAGCACAGTCTAGAGATTTGTTGTAAAATTGGAACTACTAAAGCAACAACTTGTGCCATTTGTTGTCTTCTCAGATGCAACCTGGCAGATCCCGAGGGGACCAAGCAGCGAGGGCCAAGGGCTACCTGAAGACAATGCAGACCTGGAGATGTCTACGCTACATTCACCTGATGGCAGACATCCTGGAAGAGTTCACGAAAGTCAGCCTGCTTCTTCAAACAAATGATACTTCAGTGGAAGCGGTGTTTGAATCGGTTCAGGACCTGAAGGACTGCCTTGTAAAGCTGAAAACAAGGCAATTTTGTTTTCCAGAATGATGTCATAAGTTTCAGATGGACTATTTTCCTCCACCCTAGCCAGAAACAAAACCTGTCACTAGTAGTATTATTATGTCTCTGTCAGGACAAGTTGGGTCAGGCCAGGGGATGTGTGTTTTTCGTTTTGTTCTTGTTTTCTAGACCTGGAAGGCACTTGCAAAATCTTGATGCCTTGGAGGGACCTGAATTCCATGGACACACACTATCTGTTGATGAAGCAGACCAGTTTTCTGTTGACAGAGAGACACTACTGCCATGATTCTAAATCTCACGAACAGGTTTGAAGACATGCACCAGCCGGACTCCATTACGATGGCCATGAATCACATTGTGAACTTTAAACAGTGGCCAACAAGCCATGTGGACTTGACAGGTGTGTTAAGGTGGGCAAATAACTGACTGGGTGGCACTGGGAAGATCTTTAGCTTAGCAAGGTGGAGGTGAGACAGTTTTTTTTTTTCTAATTTGTGTCAGATTATACCATGGATGCAGTAGCTGGTGTTGTAGAGGAGTTCAGACCAGTCCTCATAGAACAGAACATAGCTCCAGACATGTGTAACAGAGTGGACCAAACTAAAAAAATCACATAAAGAGAAGGTGAAGTTCTTCTTCTACCACTAACAATCAGCAAATTCTCAATGTACTGTCAGGCAAGTCAGGTCAGGGTACATCATGTTCCCCCCCCAACCACCACCACTACCACCTCCAAAGGTACGCCAATGCTGTAGAAGCAAAGTGGCCAGATAGTCATCAGGCTTGCCAAGACAAATGCCACAACATTTTGGGACTAGTAACCTTAATTCGTACTCTACCAGCAAGTGCAGCTGTTTGTGAACGTGGGAGGCAGTATAGTGCAGTGGTTTAAGGCTCTGAGCTGCAAACCTGGAGACCAGGGTTTGAATCCCACAGCCCCCACTTGCATACTGTGTGACCCTGAGCAAGTCACTTAACTTTCTTGTGCTCCCAGGTTGCACCTGGTAATACGCTTTCAGCTTAGTTTGTCTCTCCTGGTTAAACAATTTCCCCTTCCCCTTCCCTAATGAAAAGAATAAAATCCGATTGGCGAAGTTCATTAGGAAAGGAAAGTCTGATAGACTTAATAAGGATCTCATTACATACACCATGTAAACAGGAATTCGATCCAGTTCCAGTCATCGAGTACTGGTTAAAAACTGGTAGATAGAAAAAAAAGCCTTCTTTGCAGCCCACGGTCCATGGAACAAAAAACAAAGCAATGAGCAGGAGGAAGAAGAGGGAGACAGCTCAGAGTCAGAAATAGAGTTTGATGAATCTCATATCTGAAACTTATTCTGAAAAACTTTTGTCTGATGATGATTCTCATGTTATATCTGATGAAGAACTTAAATGTACTCTCATGTCAGTGTTGTGTCCTAGTACAAGTTCACAGGAATCTGTTAACTTTGGGAAGGGGGGGATTCTTGCGTCACTGAGTCTCGTCCAAATGATGACATGATGTCGTGATCATGTCCCAGATTTAAGGTTAGACCTTTCTTTGCCACCCAACTGTTGAGTTCTGCTCGGACTAAAGTCTTCATTTTTCCTGCAAAACAGTTTAATATTGCTATTCGCAATGTTGTTAAAATGTGTCACTCCAGGTTTTTGGTGGCAAAAATAATTGCCTGGCCATGGTGCCTAATTTACAAATCAGTAGGTTTAAAGTAGATCAGTACAGTCTAATTTGTCAAATCTGTGAGCTCTCAGTCCATGTTCTACTAATTTCAGTTTTGTTAGACATGCTAGACTAACGCTAACTTGTCGAGCAGCAGCACAGGTAGCCAGTCCTAACGCAGTCCATCAGCAGTGAAGTGCAAGTCGGTGAGGCAGCTGAACAATAATGCACCATATCAGGTACTGTTTTATCTTACAATTAAATGTGCCTGGAATTTATCTGAGGGAGGCAGCTGAGCATCAAGTAGTCCAGAATCAAGGTATGTGAACAGAGTGTCTTTCAGTCTTCATCATTTTTCTTCCTTCTTAGCCCCGACTCCCTACAACAAAATAATCGTGGAGAGTCCACGCACTGACATGAGACGTGGCATACTGGACGACCCAGCACAGCAAATCTGATAACTGAACGGTACAGTAACATTCTGGCCAAATTGGATTTCACAAAAAAATTGCATAAATCTATCATAATTAGGAGTGGGGTAATTTAAATCTGTAAAATCTGGCCAACTGGTTATGTCACAGTAATAAAACTGTCACATGCTGTAACAAATCATGTCAGATAACTGAATCACGAGCTTCTGTTTACATCGGCCAGATTCATTTTTTTGTAACCTCTTTATCATGATGGGGTAGACAGAAAGCAAGAAGACAAAAAGATACTCATTCTGATAATGTCAATTGCTGCTTGAACATTTAGCTGTGTATAACAAGCTCACTGTCATTATTCACTGACAGCAAAATGACTGTCCAGGGTTTTGTGCTGCATTTTTGGGTTAAATTGCATCATACACAGCTTTACTATGAGTATCTATACTGCATGGATTTCAGAGAGACTTTCTGTTTTATGCTGCTTGTGTCAATTATTGTCAACTGTGATGAGACTGCCGTCAGCCAGTGCTGCAAAAGCACTTTGAACAAGCATTTGTCAATGCCGAATGTTGCTTGCTTGTATGTGTTGTTCAGGTATTTGGAAGTGATAGTTCCATGCCTTCCTCCCAAGTCATCCACTGTGTCTTTCCGTTCAGTATTCACAGAAGAGGGGGAGGGGCAAGGGCCACAGCAGTACAGCAGTTGCCAAGGGGGTGAAGAGGTGGACAATAGTCCATTCAAAGGCAAAAGAGTCCTGCAGGAGCTCACTAAATTGAAGGTAGACAAAGCGATGGAACCAGATGGCATACGCCCAAGGATATTAACAGAACTGCGAAGGGAGATAGCAGCATCTCTGGCAGCCGTGTTCACTGAGTCATTCAACATGAGTGAATTGGAGGAGGGCACATGTGGTCCCTCTACACAAGTCCGGCAGCAGGGAGGAGGCAGGGAACAATAGGCCATTCAGCCTCACCTCAGTAGTGGGAAAGATCATAGAGACATTGCTTAAAGAAAGGATAGTGGGGCATCTAGATGCCATCGGAACCCAGGATCATAGACAACATGGATTCACAGTGGGGACATCATGTCAGATAAATCTGGTTGATTTATTTGACTGAGTGACAAAGGAAGTGAATCAGGGTGGGTCAGCGGACAACGCTTACCTTGATTTCAGCAAAGCCTTTGACACCATCCCACACAGGAGACTGATAAACTAGCTGGGTAGGCTGGGTATGGGGGAAAGGATGGTAAACTAGGTTAGAAACTGACCAACAGACAGAAGGCAGAGAATGGTGATAAATGGGGTGCAGTCTAGGGAGAGGGGGCGACCAGTGGGGTGCTGCAGGGATCAGTCCTGGGACCAGTCCTGTTCAATGTCTTCATTAGTAACATTGCAGAATGGCTGAAGGGAATTTTTTCACCAAATGTTCGACATAGCCATTTTAAGACCTCTGCTCATGAACAGTGACACTGTGATTTTCTTAATCCATCCCAAACATTGATTACGCACACCGACTGTGCCATTGTGTGCTACATGCACAGAAACACATTTTGGGTGACATGTGAAAAATGACAGCTGTACTGCTCATAAGGAGGTGTGGTACAATGGCAGTGTTGAAAATCTGGAGCAAAAATATTGAAAATTCGCGAACTTACGAGTGTGCGTAGGAACAGCGCAACGCATGCTCGTGAAACAGTCATTTTTGGGAATTTTTACATCAAATTTTTAACATAGCCATTTTAACACCTCTGCTCATGAACAGTGTCACTGTGACTTTCTTAATCTGTCCTGAACATTGATTTCGCACACCGACTGCGCCATTGTGCGTTACATGTGCAGAAACACATTTTATGCGAGATGTGAAAAATGACAGCTGTACTGCTCATAAGGAGGTGTGGTAAAATGGCAATGTTGAAAATCTGGAGTGAAAATATTGAAAATTCACGAACTTATGAGCGTGCGTAGGAACAGCGCAACCCATGCTCTTTAAACAGTCATTTTTGGGAATTTTTTCACCAAATTTTCAACATAGGGTTTTTGGGAGCCTACCTCATGAACTGTGACACTGTTGTTTTGTAAATCAGTCCCAAAAGGTGGTTCTGTGCAGTGACTGTGAAATCACCTTCCGGGGCCAATTAACGCCATGGTAGTGACAGAATTCATGAGGTGGGGTCCCAAAAACCCCATGTTAAAAATTTGGTGAAAAAATTCCCCAAAATGCCCAAGATATGCAGTAAAGTTGAAAACAACCCTATTTATTTCATTATACAGCTTACTGGCATTTCCTCAGTTCGCGGTTGGCTTTGAAGAGTGCAGACATGTTCCCAGTCCACCGAACATCATCGCACCGGACTCCGGAGGTAAGTATGGGTTGATGTAGGGGTGTGGGGAGGTAGATGCACAGAGGGTGGGCGTGGGTAGGGGTAGGTGGGGGTCAGGACCGTCTGCGAGGGAAGTTTTGTTTCTTTTAGGTGTTTCATTTTTCAACACTTCGGGGGAAAAATCCTCCTTAGCGAAGAACAGTTGGTGACATCTTTGGGACTTCCACCCCCGACTAATGAGTGTTCCAAGAAAATGTATGCAACTCAGCTACTGGCACTACAAGATTGTAGTTAAAAACATCCTGACTTCCCACACACGCCTGCCGCCAAATACCTGCTGCCGTGGCTGCTTTAGTTAAAGACACAGACCAGACGTTACCCACAAAGCAGTTCCATTAAACTTCTCATCACCCTCAATAACTGAATGCTGCAGCATTACTTGGTCCTAGCACTAGCAACAAAATAATTAAGCAGGTATACTGCTTTTGAGGGCGGTAATGCTTTAAGGCAGGTGAGTGGCCTGCTGGTCCTCTTTAACGCCCTCCTCATTCTCACAACTTCCTGTAAAAGCAAAACGAATGGCTCAGCTTCTCCTGCAGCTCAGGGATGGGGGCAATTTCATGGCGATCTCGGGTACACAGGGACCCCCACGATGCCAGGGAAAAAAAAGTAAATACAACACCAGGTTTCCTCCGGTAAGTAACAAAAAAAGTACTTACCGCTTTCTTTAGCAAATGCGATTCGAATGTATGGACCTGGACGGGATTACGTCGCTGTTGCCTGTATACGGTTATGATTAGCAGCTTCCTTGAGCTGCCCTGCCAAAGCTGGCTCTGTAGGTGGACACATTGGATTATGCTTTAGGTCTCGGCAAACCACGGGCAGAAAAAAGAATATTTGGTTCCAGAATAATAATTTCGCGTTCTGTTTGCTAAACACATGATTTTGGCCAACTGACTAAACTTTGTATGGGAAGACTCACTGACAGAAAGTTGGGGAGGGAGCGCAGCACAGCCGACGGGGGATTGGGCGCCTGTCGGCTACACGGTGTGTGTGTCGGGAAGCATGAGCACGCAGTGTGCATGCGTGTGTGTGTGGGGGGGGACAGCGCATGAGCACGCGATCTTATCGCTGCTCACTGAAGCGTAGCTCTCCCTTTTAACTGTATGGCCATTGCATTTTCAACTGCTGTCATAGACAGCTGCAGCGTTGATTGGAGAACTGCGGCCGAGCCTGCAAACACACAGACTGAATTGGAAGACGGGTGCCACACCTCCAAAAACTCGGATGATGGCACTATGTTTCTTGCACATGCGTGCAAGCAACAGAAAAATGTATGTAATGCCTGGCTGCTATTCATTCTGTGCATCACTCTTTCTGTACATGCAGAGAATAAAGTGGAAGTTCAACACCTTACCTAAAACTGAGGTAAAGAGAAAGAAAAAATACATAAAGAAAAATAAATGGAGAATTTCTAGAACATGTTTTTTGCCTTTTATTACCTTTTATTTAGTCAAACAAGGATGTAATGATGGTTGGTGACATTTTTGATAGCAGGTATACAAAAAAAGGGGGTGGCATACCACTTTCTGGGATAGAATATCAAATTTAGGGAACTGGTATTTCATGCAGTACACAACTTTTTAAAACGAATTTCTAGCCCTGTAAAGTGAAGCTGCCAGTGTACAGCCTCTAAGCCGGTGCAGTCCAAAGCCCCCCTTTGTCCAGTGGGCCCTTAGTTTAACAATACTAAGCCAGGGACGTTTACCTTCCCACAGAAACTGTTTGATAATGTTATCTGCTTGCAGGTAGATATTCTGTGGAATAAACACTGGCAGAGTAGCAAGGGTGTATAACATCTTGGACAAACTCATCATTTTAAGGGCACTTATTTTTCCCCAGAGTGATAAGTTCTTTCTGTCACATGGTTTCCATTTCCAGCTCTTTTATCAGGGGAGCTGTGTTTGCCCATGCTAGTTTTGACAGCTGAGCTGCTATATAATAATCCCCAGATAAGTGACTCCATGGGCTGCCCATTTGATCAGAAGATGGTCAGATAACACCTTGGTGGAGGCTTTTGTTATGGGGAACAGTTCTGACTTCATCTAGTTAATGTGCAAGTCCGAGAGTTTTGCAAAGTTAATGAGCTCTGTCATGAGTGTGGGGTGAAGGTCTGCAGATGCTACCAACTTAATATCTGCATAAGTTAACATTTTGTATTCTAGGCTGTTCACTTTTATACCAGGGATGGACTGGTTTTCCCTGATCCATTGCAGGTAGACTTTCAGCCCAGTGCAATGACAAATGTAGCTGGGGAGTGCGGCAGCCCTGCCTTTTGCCTCTTTCTAAAGCGGAGGTTTCCAAGACTATATTATTTGACAGGACTGCTGCTTTTGGGGAGAAATATATTGCCTACCCAGCTAGGAGCCCTTCCTCAAATCTGAATGCTAATAATACTCACTAACATACTAACATACTAAAAGCCAGCAGAATAGGCCTGTTGGTCTTTCATGTCTGCTTGGTACCCAGCCCTTAGTGGGCACCCCCGCTCCAATGAGGGTCAGTCTTGGCTTCAGTACCCCCATGCATCTATCCCATCCCTTCTTGAAGCCCTCCACAGTGTCTTGCTTGACCAGGCTCCTGGATAATGCATTCCATGGCCCCACCACCCTCTCTGTGAAGTAATGCCTTCTACGTTCTCCCCTATAGGTTCCTCCTTCCAGTTTCCATTTATGCCCCCTGGTTTTGCCCTTTTGCTTGAGCCTGAACATTTCATTTGTTCCACCCTTGTTAATCCCCTTTACATATTTGAAAACCTCAATCATGTCCCCCCATCTCTCCTCTCCTCCAGTGAGTACAGCCCAAGGGCTTGTAGCCTGTCCTCATAGGTCCAGTCCCCCATGCCCCGGATCACCCTAGTTACCCTCCTTTGGACCCTCTCCAACAGTACTATGTCCTTCTTAAGGCACGGCCTCCAGAATTGCACGCAATACTCAAGGTGCAGCCTAACCAGGGCATTGTACAGGGGTAGGATCACTTCACTCCTCCTGGACATTATTCCCCGGGCTATGCAGACCAGCAACTTGTTTGCCTTTGCCGCCGTTCTTCTGCAGTTCTCACTGCTGTTCATTTTGGTGTCTACCACCACCCCGAGGTCCGTTTCTCCCATAGTGGCCTGCAGTGGAACCCCTCCCAAGGTATAAACATACCCTGGGTTCCTGACCCCCAGATGCAACACCCTACACTTCTCCGGGTTAAACCTAAGCCCCCACCTTCTTGCCCAGTCCTCCAGGGTGTCCAGATCCCTCTGAACTGCCACCCTTGCTTCCTCTCCGTCGGCCAATGCTCCCAGCTTAGAGTCGTCCATGAAAAGACTCATCCTACTCCTAATTCCTGTCCCTATATCAGAGACATAGGTGTTGAAAAGGAGTGGCCCCAGTACCGACCCACATGGCACCCCACTGACGACCTTCCTAGGGGAGGAGACAGTCCCTCTTACCACCACCCTCTGTGTTCTATCTGTAAGTCAGTTTCCTCACCCATCTAAGCAACTGTATTCCCACTCCCATCTCCCCCAACTTTGCCAACACCCCGCAGTGGGGAACCGAGTCGAACGCCTTACTAAAGTCCAGATATAAGACGTCCACTGGACTCTGTCTGTCCTGGATCCCTGTCGCCCAGTCATAGAAATCTATGAGGTTGGTCTGGCACGATCTCCCTGAGATGAAACCATATTGCTTATCATCCATGTGTCCCAGCCTATCTAGTTGCCTCCCAAGCATCCCTTTGATGAATCCCTCCATTAGCTTGCCTACCACTGACGTTAGGCTGATAGGTCTGTAATTCCCCATCTCCTCCCTCAACCCCCTTTTGCGGATGGGCACCACTGGAGCCACCCTCATATCCTGGGGCACCCTTCCTGTCTGGAAAGAAGCATTGAGCAGCCCAGATAGTGGAGCTGCTAGTTCGTCCGCCAACTCCTTCAGTACCCTTGGATGCAGCCCATCTGGTCCTGGTGCCTTGGTCAGTTTTTAGTGCCTGTAGGGTCTTCCTCATGCTGTCCTCTATGATTTCCCTCTCCCTAGTCCTCTCTTCAGAAAAGGCCCCGTCCTCTTTCGGACCTGGTCCGCCTGGTGCCCCGGCCTCTTTCGATCCTCTCGTCTCCCTGTGCCCTATCCTCTCAGTCGCCCCCCCCATTTCCTGATCCAATGTAGGCCATGTCTCCCTCCCTAAAAACCGAGGCAAAGTACTTATTTAGTACCTCTGCCCACTCCCCCGCTTCCTGGGCCCATCCACCCCTAGTCCTAATCCTGGGGATCTGTGCCTTCCCCTTCCTCTTTTCCCCTATGTATCTGTAGAAACCCTTCTCCTCCGTATATCCTTAACCAGTTTGTACTCCATCCTCGCCTTTGATCCCCTCACCACCCTTGTGACCCTTCTAGCCGCCAGCTCATACTCCCCTCTCTCCCACTCCCCCCGGTACGCTTAAAACGTGTGTAGGCAGCCTTCTTACCTCTTGCCACCTCTTGGACCTCCCTGGTCCACCAGCACGGCCTATTGGCCCTGCCTTTTTTGCTCCTTACCCTTGCACACAAGCTTGTAGCCTCCTGTACCCCTTTTTTAATGGCCTCCCACAAACTATCTACAACCGTGTCTGTCCTGATCTGGCTCAGGCTCCCCCTCAGTATCCTGCCCATGTCGACGAAATCCACCCCCCTGAAATCCATTACCACTGGGTTTGTGTGGTCCCCGGCACATCATAAACCAGACCGTGTCATGGTCCCCTCCTGCCAGTGGGCTACCCACCTCCAGATTCCTTATCCCGTCACTGTCTGCAAGAACAATGTCCAGTATCCCCCAGTAGGCTTTCCCACCTATTGGACCAGAAAGGCATCCTGAAACACATCCATTAGCCTCTGATCCCTGGCTACCGCTGATGTCATGGTGTCCCAGTCTTCCCCTGGCATATTCAGGTCCCCCATGACCGCCACCCTACCCTTTCCCCAGTCACAGTGCACCTTGATGTAGCAGTAGTTGTAAAAACCTTTATTTTTATACAGGAAAGTTGTTGACAAATTTACATCATTAGGACAAAGTCCTGTTTGCAAGATGCTCCTCTTGTATAAAATTTTACAATTTAGTGCAAATACATAACATAATACAAAAAAGTAAACCAGACAATCAATTCACAAACATTACAAGTAGATTGATACAAAAATCATATTACATTATAGACAATTAATAACTAACAAAATTACATACATTACACATCTCTATTCTAGTTATGTTTTGAATTTCCAATATCTAACCATAACATTCACACCTAGTTCTTAATTCTAACTTTAGACTTGATGAATATGATTTCACATCTTTGAATGTTTTATTTACTACTGCTTTTAACATGTTCCATGTTGATGTTGATGTGTTCTACCAATTTCCCCTCTAGATCCTCATCCAATGCGGGTGGTCTGTAAACCACCCCCACTTTTAATCTTTTTCCTCCCCCCGATTTTAGGGTTACCCAGATAGCTTCCACTCCCCCCTCTGCCTCTTCTACTCCACTTACCATTATTCCATCCCTGACTATCAGTGCTATGCCTCCTCCTCTACCCACTTCTCTATCCCTCCTGAATATTTTATCGCCCTCCAAATTTAGATCCCAGTCATTTTTCTGGGTGGCCCATATTTCCGTAATCGCTGCCACATCCGCTGATCCTTCGGTCAGCATCGCCTGTAGCTCGGGCATTTTGTTGCCCATACTCCTGGCGTCTACCGGGCCCATCCTCCACCCCCCCACACACAGCTGATTTGGCCCTGCACATTCCCTATTTGACCCCTCCTCCATAGCTCTTGCATTGTGTCCATAGGAGTCCCCTGCCCTTATTTGCCTCCATAGACCAGGTACCACGGTCAGTCCTCCTGTCTCCAGTCCTGCACTAGTCCCTCCCCCTTTTACAAGTTTAACCCCCACTTTACATTTATGAATTCGTCGAGCTTCAGCTTTGGGATTTCCTTCCCCTCCAGGTTAAGATGTAGCCTGTCCCTAGCATATAACTCCTTATCTTCCCATGTGTCCCCCAATCCCCCACCAATCCAAACCCTTCCTCCTTGCACCACTCTCCGAGCCACTGATTTACACTTCTTAGTTTGTGCTTGGCCTCCCCAGGTGCCCTAGGCACCGGCAGGATTTCCGAGAATGAGACTGAACTTCCAACAGAATGGCAGACCCTGGCTAGCTCCCGAAACCTCGCCTGGATTTCCAGTTCGCTGTTCCCTTCTAAGTCATTTGTGCCCAGGTGTACCAGAAAATCATGGGTTCCCCTGCATTTCAAAGCTAAGGAATATAGCTGGAATTTGGCCTTGTGAATGGACAGTCCCAGGTTACATTTAACCCTTACTTTGCTGTTTGTACCTTCCCCTGCTCCCTCTCACTGGATGCCACTGGTCATGGAATCCCCCAGCAGGATCACCTTTACCTCCCCCTTACTGGCCCTTTTGACCCCTTCCAGGCTCTTCCTGTTTTCTTCCACCCCCCAGCTTACCCTTCACTCCCCCATTTGTCCTGGATTCACTAGTCTGTACGTGACCTACCGTGCTCTTCCTTCTGCATGCGGCTTCCGGTTTACTCTTCTCCCCCACAACCTCCTGACCAGCACAGCTGCCTCCATGAATCCCCCAGCCTTCTTTTTAGGCCAGAGCCCAGAGCCCTCCACCTGCCCTCCTCCTGCCTCCCCTCTGATCTTACCCCCTTCTGGCATAATTTTCCTACCCTACCCTCCTCCTTCCCACTCTGCAGATAGCCCTCCCTAGCCCCTCTAGAGTGCCTGCTACCACTGCCCTGCCCTGGTCTGCCTCCCAGCCTGGGTGTCTGCTCAGCCCCACTCCCCAGTCCCACCCCCTGCCTTCCACCCCTCCGTCTCACTGGTCCCCCCCTCTCCCTGACTGCCCTCTTCTCTCCAGTTGCATTTCCCTCCTACTTCCTCCTCCCCCTCCCGGCAGCCCAACCAATTTTTCTCTGTCCTGCTCCCCCTCCCCAACTCCCTCTTCTCCTGGGTAGAGCATGGTGTATCTGTTGCTAAGGGTAATGCCTGCCCCTGGCATGTTGTCACCTGCCTCCTCCACCCTCTTTATCTCCCTCTGGCCGGTCCCCCTCCTGTGGGGTGTTATCCATTTGTTTCTTGTGATACATCCTACCCCTTCTGAGTTGCATGTAAAATGCCCTCCCCCTCCTTAGTCACCATGGGGCCCATTTCTACCTGCACCCTGGGGTATGCTGTAGTGGCCTCTCCAACTCTCTGGGACAGATTTCCTCCCACCCCCAACTCCCCTCATGTCTTCTAGTCTCTTCTGATCCCCACTACCTCTGCCCTAAGTCCTGCCAGCTGGGAGCACACTGGGCACCCTCCGTTCTTCCATGCCCACTGTAGGATTACTGCTGCCCCGCACCCCGAACACCCAATCACCCTGCCAAAGATGCCTGCTCTGATCTGCCCCGAATCCCCCTCATTTTGGTGTGAGCAGGCCTAGCCACTTGCAGCCCAATAGCTTTTGCCCACCTCACTTGAGCAGCTGTTTAACCACAGATATCCCCTTTGACAGGTTCCAAAACCCCTCAGCGCTATATAATCAGCAGTTATTAGGTCACATATAAGGCAGCACTATCGAAGAGCAGTGCTATGATCAGCAGTTAAAACATTATACACAGTATTGTCAGCAATTTCCCGGTTTATGACTCTCAAACCCACCTCTGTATGTGGCTAGCATGTACCTTATGGTGCCCAAGCCTACCCAGTATTCTGTTTTGCCTCCCACCCAAGTTCAGTAGCATTTAAAAACAGCAGAGCTCAGTATCAGGCTCCACACTCCATGCCTTTTATCCTCAGACAGTCACTGTTCAGTATTTGTCAGTCCTCACCCTCACCCATTCTACTTGGTGCTCCTCCCAGCTCCAGTCAGCATCAGCAGCAGTCCAGGCTATCCAATCACAGCCTTCCCCTGCCAAGGCTCCACCCCCTCCACCTATTTAATAGAGAGTCGGGCGGGGTGGGTGGTGTAGGAAGGAAAACCTCTGTGGCTCTTGCAACTGGGCTAATGGCCTTTATAGCCCAACTGTAAATTGCACGCTAGCTGATTGGCCCCACCGCCTTGCACTGGAGCGGCAGCGGCCTCCGACAGTTCCTCTGCCGCATGTGGCTTCCTGCGGCCTCCCGGACTCCTGTGACCATCGATATGGTCCTCTGTTCTCCTTCCCACCGCCAATGCGGTCCCCGGTTCACAGCAGCTCCAAAAAAAAGCTTTCTTAAGTTTTCAGTCTCCAAGAATCCCTCCCTTATGCTTAACTGCAGCTATTCCCGTGGAATGAGCCACCCTGGAGCTTTTAGAATTTTATGCTAATTATGGAACTTAGAATGAAGTTCAAACACTGCAGTGTGGTCACGCTCACCCCTGCATTCTAATGTTAGATTTATTTCTCCGCCTGAAAAAAGCCGTTGCCCCAAAGTGTCCTCTTCGCTTTTGGCTGGGTTCCGGTTTATTATTTTTATATTTAATAGTGTTTAACTTTGTTAGTTATTTTGTTGATATTCTGCGTTAGTTAGCGTTGTTTGTGTATTCTGTGTATATTTCTACTTTTCTCTGGTTCTGCATTGGTTCCCAGGAATCAGAGGAGGCCATTTTTGGCACAGTTCCTGCTATAAGGGAGTCCCTTTATTTTTTACAAGTTAAACGTGATAAAATCATCTAAATTTAAGCTGCTTTGTGGTTTATATTAGTATTGTCTCAGCTCCTTGTTTTGGGGAATGAAGTATTTGTCACATTTTATGTAACAAAACTTTATTTTGTGTTTTTTGACTGCAGTCTGTTTTTAAAAGGAGCGGAACCACATTTCTCATATTATAAACCCATTTTATTAATATTTATGCTTTTTTTTTAATACTTAAAAGTATTTCTATTGGTAACCGCTATGTCTTCCCAGGGTCATCAGTGTTTGGCATGACTGACAGACCCAGAAAGAAGACGTTATCTACAGGCCTTAAAAACCGTAAGGCGTGATCTTCCAAGAATCAGTTTTCACCATTTATTCCCACTTAGAGATATGTGCCAGAGGCACTAGAGTCCTGCAGGAACAAAGTCTTTTGCATCCTACAGCTTGGGGACTGACTCTGGTGCAGGCGTCACCCACAAGGCAGACATAATGATATAGCAGTCGTGGGCTGGCCAGTAACCGAAGCTGGCCTCCCCATCTTCCTCAGTTCTGTTTTCCTGCCATCAAGTGCACACTGTGGGAGTGTTAGAATTTGTTTACAACTGCTTCACACTCCTCCTTTGGTTTGCCGCCATTCATTTGACACCATACCTTGGCATCATCATCTCTGTCAGTGTTGTCTGTATTTTTCTGTCTCAGTGCAGCGCCGAACCTTTTCTCTACTGTTTTTTGTTATTTTCCTTGTGTCACCATGTCTGGTTCTGAGGAGCATAAAAAGAAGTCTTCAAAGAAGAAGAAGCAGAAGGATGGTTCCCCAGTACGTCAGTGCTCTTCTGGGTACACATCACCATCTGGGACCGGCGCAGTGCGTGTTGGACCTGCCTCAGTGCCGACCATGACATGGACAGGTGTGATGCCTGTTTCTCCATGGATTACTACACCCTCGAGTTCTGCACGCTGAAGTGGGGTCACAAGCCCCCCATTTTAGAGGCAGACATCACACCAAGGATGCCAAGGTATGGTCCCTTGGCTCTTCCCATGAGTCTCTTCCCAGTACTATACCCTCTGAGAAAGACCAGACTCTTCTTGTGCTCGCCCCACTAAGATGTTGGAGAACCTGGGGGAGGGCTGTGGTGGACAGTTGATCTCCGGGGTACTGGCTGAGCACCCCTTTTAGTCTGTTGGCCCTTCAAGGCAGTGGATGCCCCCGATGTTGAGGCCAAAGCTACACGCAGGGTTTACATCGGTGGGCACCTTGGCATTGTGGCCAAGCCAGCGTCACTTAGCTCCTGGTACTCAGGCCAGTACTGGTGAGCAAGGCAGTGCTGACCACAAGGCTGGGTCCCCTTTTAGTGCCGCTCGTGGTGCAGGGAGAGGGAAATCCTCTGGAACAGGTTCCTCTTGGCCATTTGAGGTGCTCTGGATATCTTCTTCCGAGCAGTCAGATGATCTGGGAGAGGATTCTGGTGCAGACCTCAGGCCTGCTGAGGATTCTGGTGAGAATGGGGGCCTTCCTGGGTCTGATTCTGGGACTAGCTCAGGGCCAGGGGCTTCTCAGGAGTTGGTGTCTGTGGTTGGCACTGGAGATGATGCTGTGTACTAACCCTAAGTTTCTCCTTAAGGTGGTATTGGTTTTTGCCCTAAATCAGTCTATCCACCTTCCTGTGTATTTCCCAGAGCATGCCAATCCAGTGGAAGCATTGCTCCATACTTTGGATGTGCATAAAATTTTGCATTACTATATACACTGTACCAAGGACTGCAGGAAGTCCAAACAGCTGTTAGTTTCTTTCACCCCTGTCAGAGAGGGCACTTCTGTTTTGAAATGGTGCTTGTCCAAATGGCTGGCCAATGGCATTATTTTTTTGTTATCGGAAGTACGGTAAGGAACTTCCTGGGGTTGTTAAGTGCCACTCCACCAGGGGCATGGCCACTTCAGTTGCCTGTTTCAGGGGCATGTCTGCAGCTGAGATTTGCGCTGCTGCAACTTGGAGTGCTGTCCACACTTTCACCAGGCTCTACAGTCTAGACATTGCATCCAGAAGAAGGGCAGGCTTTGGTCTTGCTGTGCTTCAGTGTCTTCTTTCTTAGGCGTCTGGCCTCCTACCACCCAGACTGCCCTCGCTGTCTGTACTGCTTGGGACTCATTCCATAGGTGTGATCTGATGACAAAGACATCCTCGAAGAAGATAGAACAGTTATGTAAGAACTTATCGTAACAGTAGATCTTCAAGGGAATCTCTGCCATCAGGTTATGCCATCCTTCCCTTCATCCCCCTTTTCTCTTTCTCTCAAAACAGCTTGGTTGTTCTGTTGCTCCAGCCTTTTGGCTAGCTGGGAACCTTTTTTCTCTCCTCGGTTCCCTGGTAGGACTCCTGTTTCTCATGGCCTCCGGCTAGGGAAAGACCTGAGGACGGAGTGGGGCCGCCTGTGTTTATATAGGGTGTGTGACGTCGGAGCTTGGTGTCAGCGTGGGCAGCCCCTAGTAGACTGCTGCAGAAAAGCTTCCATAGAATCCTAGTGCCTGACAGCTAAGTTCCATAGGTGTGATCTGATGACATAGATTCCCTCGAAGATCTACTGTTACGGTAAGTTCTTTCATAACTGTTCTTTAAAGGGACGCTGTGAACGCCCTTAGAGTTCTAAGTGTATGTAGTTTAAAAAACACTTTTATGACAGCTCACATTCTGTATAATTTGCTCCTGTAGCTAGTAGTTTGATTCTGGTTCCACTTTTCTCTTTTTTAAAGTGAAAAACTGGTTGCCCACAACACTGATGTTACCATACAAAAACATGTTCGTTTACACGCCTTTATCAACTCCCACTGCATCTTTCCCAGACTTGGGAACACCCCCAACACAGTCTAGACACTCAGGATGCAATTGGAGTGGCTGCACTGTTTGTGGGTGTTCCAAATGTTTAGGAAGTATGCAGTAAGAGTAGATCAAGGATTTGAGACAAAACAAGGTTGGGTGTAATTGCACCATTAGCATGCATTTCGGTTTAACTGAGAAAGGAAGCAGCTAAAACAACCAGCAACATAAATTTAATAAAATGTAAGAAGTCATAAAATATGTGTGTTCAACTAGAAATAATATAAAGGAAAAAGGATTGACAGTGTCCTTTTTATGGGGAACAGTCAATACTACGAGACCCACAACTAAGTGGGTGGTTGGCTCCAATTTGCACTGTGTGTGCAGCCTTTTTTTTCATATTTTTGTAGGCTTTTACCCCGTTTTTGCCCCCCCTCCCAGTCTCAGGCATGCACACACATGTGTGGAGGCACGTGCACGCGGCACTTCAAGACACCCTCCCTACATGCCGCCCCTTCTCACCTACACCACCACCGGACCACCACCCAGTGGCATCGGAACTACGGGGGGGGTGCGACATCCTTCTTGGGAGAGGAGAGCTGCCATTAGGCAGCTCAATCCTGCTCTGTCTCTCCCCACCCCCCCCATGCGGCTCCCCGATGACCCCAGGTCTTTCCAAAACCTGGGTTGCTGGTGTGACACGAGTTAAGGCAGAATGCCTCAGCCCCCTGTGCCACCAGGTGGGCAATAGACTTTTTTTTTTAAATTGCAGTTTACTGCAGTCCTCCATGACTGTACTTAGCCTAGTTAGGACAGTGAGACCAGCAAACAGTGCTGACTGGGGCTTATAAAAACTCTAACATTTTTATTTATTTATTTTATTTGGTATTTCGGATTAACATCTGTGAGCAAAAGCTCTTTTATATAGGTTCCACATCAAGGTACAGACAGACAAAGGAATAAAGCAAATTCAAACGATATACGAGAATATAGCACCATCTAGAGACCATGGGGTCTCACCATCGCCACCTTAAATATCTGTAGCCTCCTTCCAAAACTGGCATCCCTTCAAGTCTTTGCCAGTCAACACAATCCCGACATACTAGCCATTGTTGAAACCTGGCACTCCGGACCATGCCATCTCACTACAAGGCTACAATATTTTCATACTGGACAGGACTAATAAAAGGGGGGGTTGTGCTACTTACATTAAGGACAACCTCTCTAGCCACCCTGTCTGCTTTTCTACCACTAACTCCTCTGTGCAATTTATCCCTGCCAAGATACTACTCGGTGCCCAAAATAAAGTGCTTACTGTGGCCGCTGTCTATATCCCTCCTAAAGATCCAGGGTCCGGCCTCCAGACTGTTCTTGAATTTGTAAGATCGCAACCACCTGAACCGAGCTCCTTCTCCTTGGTGACTTTAATATAAATTGGCTCACATCAGACGTGTGTCCTCAAGGATGCTATCATAGCAGCTAACCTAACGCAGATGGTGAGCTCCCCCACTAGAAAAAACTACAAAACAGGGACTTGCACTCTCATTGACTGGATCCTTGCTAGCCACCCAGCCCGCATAAAAAACACAGTTGTTCTCCCGGACTCTCTCAGTGACCACTCCCCTGTGATCTGTACCTGGACAAATAAGTTCCAAAAACCACCTCCAAGAACCATCTCAAGCAGAGTGCTACCCCAAGGAAACCTTACTAAGCTCGAGACCTGTCTTTTACAGCAAGACTGGTCCCCAATATACAATACTCTAGATGTTGACGCAGCCCTAGATTATTTTATCACAACTTTCAACACTGCCTGTGACACCTACGCACCAGTAAAAAAGCATAAAATCAAAGCGCTCTCAAATCCCTGGCTCACGGCCAAACTACTAACCCAGCTCAAAGCTCGGGACCACCTCTGGGCCATAGCCAGAGCCACAGGCTCCTTGACGGATATCCAGAAGTATAAACAGGCACGAAACCAATGTACCAAACAAATCCGACTAATGAAGAGCTCCTATTTCAAAAATGCCCTCGCAAACTCCTGGGGTGATGGGAGATCATTCTGGGACAACATCAGAAATATCACGGGTAAGCAGTCCAAATCCTCTCCCACTATAATGACTGTCGATGGAACCACTACCCTAGACCCAATGGTCATGGCAAAGGCCTTAAATAAAACTTTCACTGACCTCAGTGGGGTCCTCCCGCCGGACTTCTTCTCTGACACGGACTCGCCAAAACCAATATCTCCTACTGCCTCACCTGACCAACCACTTTTCCACTTCAAAATAGTTAAGGCACATGAAGTCTACAAATATGTAAAAAAAGGCTATCTCTAAATCCAGAGCAAGCAGTGATACTATTGATCTTAAAATTCTGTCCCCTACCCTGGAAGAGGTGGTGCACCCACTCACCAAAATTTTCCAACTCTCCCTCTGCCTTAGTCAATTTCCCAGTAAATGGAAGTCTACTATAGTCACACCAGTGTTCAAAAAGTGGCGACAAGTCCCTACCAGGAAACTATCGGCCTATATCTATACTTCCAACCCTCTCCAAGGCCCTCGAACATATTGTGGCTGACCAACTCTCAGACTACCTGCATAAGTATAACATACTCTGCTTGCAGCAACATGGATTTAGGAAAGGACACAGTATGTCGACCGCCCTACTGGAATTCTCAGGAGAAATTCACACTGCCTTGAACAAAGGATATCAAACCGGAGCTGTTTTTATTGACCCAACAAAGGCATTTGATACTGTTCACCATGGCTTACTTATCACACAACTACACAGTCTTGGGCTCTCAGAAGGACCAGGTGCCTGGGTTAAAAGTTACCTGGACCAACGCTCTCAATCAGTAAAAATCTCAGAAGTTCTCTCAGACTCAAAACTGGTCCTCTCGGGTGTTCCACAGGGGTCAATCCTAGTCCCCCTCCTTCTCAGCCTTTTCCTAAACTCTCTCCCCAAATCCTGCCCCGGAACAAATAATTCTTTATGCTGATGATGCCGTGATTCTCTCCTCTCATAAGGACCCGAAACCCTTACTCCAGAGTCTGCAACTTGCTTTTTCCAATGTTGAAAAGTGGTTCCTAGATCACAAGCTGGTCCTAAATCACAAAAAAACAAACAAAATCCATGCTTTCCTCCAGTCCACAAAACAGAAAAAGACAAATTCCACTTACTATCAAAACATACCCAGGAAATACCCTTGAACAAGTGTCAACATTTAAATACCTTGGAATCACCTTTGATCAAGGTCTTACCTTTGCGACCCACATTGATAACACAGCAAAAACGGTGAACCAGCGCATTGGTATCCTGTTCTGAAACCGGCAATTCCTTACCGAAGCTGCTCTGAAGATTGCTATCCAAAGCTCTGTCATCTCAATCATAGTCTATGGCTTAATTATCTATGGCTCTGCCACTACCACCGCACTAAGGCGCATCACAACCACCCTAAACAAGGCCTGTCAACTGCTCACTGGAGGGCAAAGACGTACTCATACATGTGAGCTCTACACTGAAACAGGATGGTTGCAACTCTCAAATCGCATAAGGTACCTTGCATGCTTGATGGCAAAAAAATTAATCTTGGGCCGCAATCCGCCATGTATTCAAGACCTGCTTTGCCTGAATATCAGCATCCGTCCCACCAGAAGATCGGAACACCAGCCTCTCCAGGTCCCCAGATGCCGGACCACACAGGGTCAAAGATCTTTTGCCTATCGTGCCCCCAGCTAGTACAATGCCCTGAGCTCACTCATTACATCCTCCACGTCACTAGGAGCTTTCAAATCTATGCTTTACTCTCACCTCTCAGCCTCTAGCTCCTGTGACTGCCTTGACTAATGATTCTTCCCTCATGGCTGTTTTTACTGTTTTTCATCCTCCTCATTCTCTGCTCCTTTCTTGACAAAGGCATCTGAGTACCTCTAACTACTCTAAGTCTGCTCCCTTCCCCATATCTCCTCCTACCCTTCCCACCGTGACCATTCCTCCAATGTTTTGTTTTTTTCCTGTGATGTACTGTATTTTACTGGCTTATTGAAACCTTTATAATTTGCTGACCATTCTATGTAACATGTCTTGTTTGTCTGTACATTGATGATGTGGAACCTTTGTAAAAGAGCCACTGGCTCAAAGGTAATAATTCCTAGAACAATAAACTAAACTAAACTAAACCAAGAACCATAGTGCACAGCAAAAGAAAGAGCAGCCTAGGTGGCCTTGTCAGATTAGGACAAAGTTAACATCGTTGATAAAACTGTCTTCAGGCATTGTACAATGTATGCCTGACTATTCAAAATTATACGAACATTATAACCAAGTTGTGCAGGTAAAGTGAATCTAAAATAGAACAGTGCAGGTTTAGGTATTGCCTGGAATGGGTAAAGCAGCCCAAAGTCACAGTTAGGATAGGAAAGTGGTGTGGGAGAAAAGGGGAGGAGAAGGGAGATGGTCTGAGGGGGGAGGCTATGAGTAGGAGAGGAGTATTGTGAGAGAGGGTGGAAGGGTGGTGAAGTGGGGTTGGGAGAAGTTGATAAAGTGTGTATATAGTGGGGTGTATGTACAGCAGACAGGTCAAGTACCAAAATTATGAGAAGCAGTCACAGGAGGCATGAGCAATGAGGAACTGCCGCAGTTTACGCTTGTATGGGCCAAGGGTGGAAGTATTGGAAATATCAGGGCTGAGTGAGTTGTACCACAGTGGAGCTCTAGCAGCAAATGGCCTTTGACCCTGAGCAGTGCAGCTGCGTGGAACTTGGTAAATGGTGTTGTCGGAGCTTTTTGTGTGACGGATATTGGGGGATGGGCATAGGAGCCTCAGGACCCCAGGTGGCAGGAGGCCGAGGGAGGCTTTCTTAGCTAGCAGGCAGGTGCGGTAGAAAACTCTACCCTGAAGCTGGAGCCAGTTTGCCTGCTCATAGATGTCACATGTGTGGGTGAGGCTCCAGTATGTAGGCGTTAGGTCTTATTCAGGGCAATGGCAACTTGCAGTAGGGTAGTGCTAGTGGCAGATCCATAGACCTCAGGCCCATAATCAATGACTGAGACTATCGAGCTCTGTATAGCAAGATTAAGGGCTTCCATGGGCAGACAGTGTTTATGCTGTAGAGGAGTCCAAGATGGGTGTTGACAGCCTTAGCCACATTATCAATGTGATTAGCGAAAGATAGGGTGCTGTCAGTTGTCACTCCTAGATATCTAAACACTTGGGACTGTTCCAGAGGGACAACAGCATTGTTCTTGATGACATGTTGTCGTGACTTAGTGTTTACGACGAGTGCCATGGAACAACATTGTTTGAGTTTTTCTGTAGTTAAGAATGAGTTTTTGGGAATGGAACAATGCCTCGACACTCGTAAAGCTGTTCTGGAGCTGATTCTCCAAAGCGGACAGATCAGGATTGCTAGAAAAGAGGACTGCATCATCCGTGTAAAGGAGGATCTAGTCAGGAGACTTTGCGGGGAGTTTGTTTAAAAAGATACTGAAGAGTAGGGGCCCCAGGATTGACCCCTGGGTGACACCTGATCTGACCGGTAGCTTTGCTGAGCATATTTCTCTGATCCTCACCTGCTGTGAGCAGCTATTGAGGTAGCTGTGAAACCATCTTGCAGTGTCGTTTGACAGGACAAGGTCTGTCAGTTGTTCAACAAGCATGGAGTGGTTGACCGTATCGAACACCTTGGTCAGGTCAATGAAGGTAGCACCTACCACTAGCCCTTGGTCCTGCCCATGATGAATGAACTCTTAAATTCCATTATATAGCAGTGGAACTGCCTCCACCAATCAGAGTGCAGCATTACCGTACCTCTTATTGAGTGTACAGTTGCTGCCTCGCGCTACTCCACACAACTGATTCCTGCTGTGGTGACTCTTGTTTGTCAGACTGTTATTGTCAGAGTCGCCATGGTGGAATCAGCTACGTGGGGAATCTTGCTGTGAAAAAATACACATAGCGAAGCAGAAATTGACAGAACTTTAAAAAAATGAAAACATGTAAGAAAAAATTACTCACCGCCGTAATCTTCTTTCTTCCATGGGGTCCTTTAGCATCAGTAACTTCTTGCACTTAGCTGGCTAGGTGCAATGGCCCCGGAGGTGTGCCTTTAAGAGATTTTTTAATGAGCGAAGGGCTAGCCAATCAAAAGACAGGAGGGTGTGTGAAGTGAGTGAAAGCTGTTAACTGCTTCAGAATTTTTTTAAGGAAAAATGAGGGCAAATGCCCCGAAAAAGAATTAACAGGATTCAAAAAGCATGCAAATGTCCAAAAGTGGAAATAAAATCAGCAACACAAGTTAAAAACTCATCAATAACAAACGCCAAATTTGGTAAAAGGTGACGTAAGAGCCCTTCTCCGACAGGTAAACCGGGGAGGAAGGGTGGGAGCTTACTGATGCTAAAGGACCCCATGGAAGAAAGAAGATTACTACGGTGAGTAATTTTTTCTTCTTACCCCAGGAGTCCTTTAGCATCTGTAACTTTCTGCAGACTACCAAGCAGTACCAAGTGGGAAGCGGGCAGAGAACCTACTTAGGAAAGAGGCTCTGAAGAACTGCCCTGCCAAATTTGGCATCAGATCTGGTCTGCACATCTGAACTCTAGTGTTTCACAAAAGTGTGCACAGATTTCCAGGTAGCTGCTTTGCAGACATTCAGTAGGGGAATGTCCCTTGCTGCTGCAAGCGAGGCTGCAGTGCCCCTGGTGGAATGGGCCCTGAGCCCCACTGGAGGTTGTTGACCAGTTTTCTCATAGTAGAATCTAATACAAGAGACCAACCAACAAGAAATAGTTCTCCTTGTAGCTGGTCTTCCTCTGCCTACATCCCCGTAGGTGAGCAACAACTGAGTGGAAAAGCCTCTGGACTGTCTAGTATACTCTAGGTAGTGAAAGATGGCTCTTCTGACATCCAAGCTGTGGAGCTTTTGCTCACCAGGAGTAGATGGCTCAGTAAAGAAGACAGGCAGAGTAATGGATTAGTTCAAGTGAAACTCTGAAACCACCTTGGGCAGAAATTTCCTATTTGTCCTGAGCTCAACTTTATTGTTGTGGGGGATGATGTAATTCGGCTCAGTGCACAGGGCCTGTAGCTCTGAAATCCTCCTGGCAGACATAATGGCTACCAGGAAGATGGTCTTCCAAGTTACAAACTTGATGTGGGCCATGGACATAGGCTCGAAAGATGGATTCATGAGCCCATCTATGCAAAGGTTCAGGCTCCAAGGAGGAACAGGCTCCCTGGTTGGAGGCTGGAGGTGCAAGAGGCCTTCGAAAAACTGTTTAAAAATGTCATGGGGAAAAAACTGATTTCTTCTTTCCCACCGAAAGGTAGGCTGAAATTGCCGCCAGCTGTAGCTTGAGTGAAGATGGTTTCAAGCCTGACACCTGTAGGTGTACCAGGTAGTCTAGCAGCTGAGGGTCTGAAGTTGAGGGGTTCGACCTTTTCGCTTCTGCACCAGAGGGAAAACCTTTTCCATTTGGTTGCATAAGTCTTCTTAGTGTTTGTTTTTTTAGCTATCCTCAGTATCTTAAGGACCTGTTCAGGGTACTGTGAGGATGGAAACTCTAACTCCTCAAGAACCAGGTTTTGAGGTGAAGAGAGTGTACATCTGGGTACTGCACTCCTGTCTGAGGAAGGGTCAGCAGGGAGCGAGTTGAAGGCAGGCGAATGGGCCTGTTACACAGATACATAGATACATAGACAGTGTTGGCAGATAAGGGCCTATGGCACACCCAGTCTGCCCATTTGAGCTTGTAAGTTCAGTTTGTTTTCCTAGAAGTCTGTTGCCCCTTACCCCTGACCTCCAGAATTCCTTTATGTCTATCCCATGCATTCTTAAATCCCGTGATTGTTTCAGCCCCCACCACTTCCTCTGGCAGGGTGTTCCACTTGTCCACCACCTGTTCTGTGAAGAAATTCTTTCTCATGTTTCCTCTGAATCGTCCTCCCTCCAACTTCATCCCATGCCCTCTAGTCCTGGAACATCTTTTTCGCTTAAAAATAGTGTTTTCCTGCACCCTGTTCCTCCCTGTAAGATACTTGATGTGTCTTCATATCCCTCTCCTCCTCTTCTCCAGGGAGTACACGTTCAGTTCCTTCAACCTGTCTTCATAGGACTTGTGATGCAATCCATGCACCATCTTTGTTGCCCTCCTCTGAACCTTTTCTACCCTGTCTATGCCCTTACGTAGGTATGGTCTCCAGAACTGTACACTGTACTCCAGGTGGGGCCTCACTAGTGTCTTGTATAGCGGAATTATGACCTCCCTTTTCCTGCTGGTGATGCCCTGCCTATACATCCCAGCATCCTATTTCCTTTACCTGCTGCCTTGTCACACTGTTTCCTACCTTGAGGTCATCAGAGATGACAACCCCAAGATCCCTTCCTGCTTGGTGCATGCTATATCCTCACCCCCAACTGATATATTGTGCCAGGGTTTTGTGCCCCATATGCATTATCTTGCACTTCTTTGCATTGAATTTCAACTGCCAAACCCCTGACCATTCTTCAAGTTTCTGCAGGTCGCTTCTCATTCTGTCTACACCTCTGGTGTGTCTACTCTGTTACAGAGCTTTGTGTCATCAGCGAACAGTGAAATTCTGCCTTCTAGGGTCCTGCGCAATGTCACTGATGAAGATGTTGAATAGGACCGGTCCCAGCACTGATCCCTGTGGTACCCCACTGGTCACTCTTCCCTCTGTGGAGTGACAGCCATTTACCACCACCCTCTGTGTCCTGCCACCCAGCCAGTTACCTACCCACCACACTACTGTCCTGCCCACACCCATATTCCCCAGTTTGTGTAATAGTCTTCTATGTGGCACAGTGTCAAAGGCCTTGCTGAAGTCCAGATAGGCCATGTCCACTGCCTTCCCCTGATCCACCTCCCTAGTCACCCAGTCAAAAAATTCAACAAGGTTGGTCTGACATGACCTCCCTGTGGTGAAACCATGCTGCCTTGGGTCCTGTAGTCCATTGACAACCAGATGTTCCACCAATCTCTCCTTCAGTAGTGCTTCCATGATCTTCCCCACTACCGAGGTGAGGCTGACTGGTCTGTAGTTCCCTGCTTCCTCTTTGTTCCCACTTTTGTATAAGGGGACTACATCTGCTGTCCTCCAGTCTTTGGGTACCTCTCCTGTTTCCAGTGATCGGCTAAACAGGATAGCCAGAGGTTCAGCCACCACCTCTTAGTTCTTTAGGACCCTGGGTGCACCCCATCTGGCCCCATTGCTTTATCAACTCTTATTACTTCCAGTTCCTTCAGGACCCTTTCTTGTGTAAAGGGACTTGTGTCCATTTCTGCACCATTCTCACCCCTTGTACTCCCGTCAGACCCATTACCCTCCTCTTCCTCAGTAAAGACTGAGCAGAAATACCTGTTCAATATGTCAGCTTTACTGTTGTCATCCTCCACGCGGCCCCATCCTCCCCCTTCAGTCTCACTATCCCTCCCTTTGTCTTTCTTTTTTCACTTATGTACCTGTAAAAGGTTTTGTCCCCTCTACCCACTGATTTTGCAATGTGTTCTTCTGTCTGAGCTTTGGCTTCCCTTACTGACCTCCCTGCCTCCCTTTGCTTCTCCTGGTACTCTCCCTATCCCCTTCTGCCTGTGTCTTTTGTATTGCCTGAATGCAATCTTTTTGGCTTTCATTTTCTTTGCTACCTCTTTGGAAACCATAATGGTCTCCTCTTCCTTCCTCTTGCTAACCTGCTTAATGCATAATTCTGTTGCTCTTGTAATCCCCATTTTAAATACTTCCCACTGTTCCTCAACCCCTGATTCCTGTCCCATTCCCTAATGCCTCTTTCAAGTATCTCCCCATTTTCCCAAAGTCTGCCCCTAAAATCCAGGATATGTGTTTTGTGCGGTTTGGTTCTGCTCTTTCTGTGATTTCAAACCACAATGACTGGTGGTCACTGTTTCCCAGGTGCTCCCCACTGTTACCCCCCATCACACTGTCCCTGTTTGTGAGCACAAGGTCCAGTATTGCCTTCTGCTGAGTTGGTTCCATGACCAGTTGCTTGAGGAAGGCACCCTGAAGGATTCCAGGATAAATCTGCTCCTAGTTGATGCTGCTGCTGGGATGCTCCAGTCCACGTCTGGAATATTGAAGTCTCCAACTAGTACTACCTCACTTTGTCTGCCATCCTTTGGATGGCTAGCATCAACTCCCTATCTGTTTCTTCCTCCTGGGCTGGTGGTCTATAGACCACACACAGTGGATGGCTGTCCCCATTTTCCTTTCCGCTTAACCCACAGTATCTCTCCCCAATTTTGTTCCTCCTGGATCTCTGTGGCCCTTATGTCATTTTTCACATACAGTGCCACTCCTCCTCCCTTCCTGCCTGCTCTGTCTCTTCTGAATATGTTGTAGCCAGGTATGGTCATCTCCCAGTCGTGGTTATCATTACACCAGGTTTCAGTGATGGCCACAATGTCCAGGTCTGACTGTACCATGACAGCCTCCAGATCTTCCATCTTGTTGCTAAGGCTCCTGGCATTTGCACACATGGCTTTCCATGATTTGACCTCCCTAGACTGTTTCACTGTTCTACTCCAGCCCCTTCCTTGGTTGTCATTTATCCCTGGTTCTCCTTGCTGTCTGCCCTTCTGCTGAATTTTGCCCTTTTCTGCTTATCCACCTCTTGGGCACTAATCTCCATCTTTTGCACACTGCTTTGCAGAGATAGCCACTCCTCTGGTTCACTGGCTCCACTGCTAGCTGTGGGGGGTGAGCAGTAGGTACCTCCTTGCTGGCCTGTCACCCCTTTGCTAGTTTAAATGCTTGTCAATGTAGCATTTAAACTTATCATTGAGTGCTTGGATTCTCCTCCAGGATGGATGCAGGCCGTCAGGCTTGAAAAACTCCATCCCTCCAGGTGGGTCCCCAGTCACCAATGAATCCAAACCCTTCCTCACAGCACCAGTTCTTCAACCATGAGTTAAAGTTCCTGGTGCATGCACTCCTATGTTTCTCCTTGCTCTCACAGGTAGTACTTCTGAGAAAGTGACAGAAGTAGCTACTTGCTTGAGACCCTCCCAGTTTCCTAAACTCTTCCTGAACTTCCTTTGCTCCCATTTGCCAGGTCATTAGTACCTAGGTGGATAATGACATCCAGCTCACCCTCCGTCTTGTCTTCCCTGGATCCCCAGGATCTTCCTTCCATCCCTCCATGCCGTGGCACCTGGTAGGCACCTCACCTCCCTGTCCTCCCCTCCTGTGTTCCTAGCTGGTCCTCTTATGATGGAGTCCCCACCAGGATTCGCTTCCTCCTCCTCTGGGGTCCACTGCTTTCCCGCTGAGGTCACCTCCTTGGCTAAACTCACATCTTTTCCTTTCACTTCTCTGGGTACTCTATTTGGTTGTCCTCATTTGCCAGTGTGGCATATGAGTTCTTGAGTGGAATAGGATCTGGATGTGCCTCTGCCTGACTGCTCTTAACCCTCCCTGAGCCCACTGTCATCCAAGTGCTCCTTGTTCTCGGCATCCTTTGAGGCAGTTGCATTGGACTGGGTGGTCCCTGGATTGGGGTGATGGTACTCCTGACCCAGTTTACTTCCGCCTGAGTCTGGCTACCTCATCCCGTAGTCCAGAGAGATGCATGCAGATAGGGCAGCACCTCAGTGTCCAGAAGGTCTGCCTGAATATGGCTGCCCCACAGCCACTGCATTGCACCACTCCCCACATTATACTGTAGTTCCACTACTTGTCTGCTACTGAAGCTGTCCTAGTTCCCTTTTTATTAATTTACTGTCCTAAAAATCCTGCCACTGATCCTCAGATAATTTTTTTTTTTAAAGAAAAAGAAACCAATAAATAAACAAATCAGTCAAAACACTTGTCGTGCTGAGGGTGGGCTTCTTCCCCTTACGCCCCTCCTACTTCACATCCCTTACTATACCCTGTGTTTAGCTCCTGTCAATCAGATTTAACAGGGCATATAATTAAGAGTTGGGGAAGGGGAGGAGGGGGTAAAATTTGCAGCAATTAAAGACAGCACAGAATTACACCACCACTATGTTTTAAATTTTCAACAGCCCAAAAACAATTATAAGTAAAGACAACAAAGAAAGTATAGTGTCACTAAAAGCCCACAATCTAAGTTTAAAAGAAAAATAGCAATTACCAGTTACTCTAAAGCACTGAATTGAATATGTTTCCTTCCTTCCCCTTCTGGCTTCTTCTGAGAAATTAAAACTCTGCTTGCTACTTTAACTCTGACTAAGCCCCACCTCCAGTTATCACGTAGCTGAGGTCAGAGGCCAGACAATTAACACCCTTCACCCAACTACAGGGCAGTCAGACAAGCCAAGATAAAATTTTCAGCAATTAAAGACAGCACAGAATTACACCACCACTATGTTTTAAATTTTCAACAGCCCAAAAACAATTATAAGTAAAGACAACAAAGAAAGTACAGTGTCACTAAAAGCCCACAATCTAAGCTTAAAAGACAAATAGCAATTACCAGTTACTCTAAAGCACTGAATTGAATTTGTTTCCTTCCTTTCCCTTCTGGCTTCTTCTGAGAAATTAAAACTCTGCTTGCTACTTTAACTCTGACTAAACCCCACCTCCAGTTATCACATAGCTGAGGTCAGAGGCCAGACAATTAACACCCTTCACCCAACTACAGGGCAGTCAGACAAGCCAAGATAAAATTTGCAGCAATTAAAGACAGCACAGAATTACACCACCACTATGTTTTAAATTTTCAACAGCCCAAAAAACAATTATAAGTAAAGACAACAAAGAAAGTAAAGTGTCACTAAAAGCCCACAATCTAAGTTTAAAAGAAAAATAGCAACTACCAGTTACTCTAAAGCACCGAATTGAATATGTTTCCTTCCTTCCCCTTCTGGCTTCTTCTGAGAAATTAAAACTCTGCTTGCTACTGTTGCAGGACATTGAGAGAAGGAGAGGGTACGAGGCTTGCCTGGGCCAGTCCGGAGCCACTAGGATCATGGATGCAGGCTGCTGCCTGAGTTTCAGCAAATCTCTGAATATCAGGGGAAAGGGAGGAAATATGTATAGGAACCTCCCTGACCAGTCCAGGATCAGGGCATCCAGAGGAAGTGTTTCCAGAACTGGGGGCCTGCAACAGTACTGAGGAAGCTGAAAATTGAGAGGAGAGGCAAACAGCTCCACGTCTGGCATGCCCCAGTACCTGAACACTGTGGCTAGTACTTGCTTGTTCAGTGTCCATTCGCTCTGACCTTGACTGATGCGGCTCAGAGCATCCGCCACAGTACTGAGTTTGCCTGGGAGGTGAACAGCTGAGAGGCTGACTCCCAGGGAGAATGCTAGAGACCAGAGCTTCAGAGCTTCCAAACAGAGTATTTCTGATCTGGTACCACCCTGCTTATTTATGTAGAACATTGCAGTGGTGCTGTCCATTCAAATTTGAACCACCTGCCCTTCTGTGCTGGGAGCGAAAGCTTTGAGAGCTAGTAAGACTGCTCTGAGTTCTAAAAAGATTTATGTGCAACTGTGACTCTTCGGGAGTCCAGTTGCCGCTTACTGAGGCACAGTCTAGATGAGCTCCCCAGCCCAACAGAGAGGCATCTGTGGTGATCACCTTTGTGGGAAGAGGAGCTTGAAATGGAATCCCTGCCTGCAAATTTGCAAGCTCCTTCCACCACAGCAAATTCTGGAGGAATTGCTCCGACACCAGTATTAACTTTGAAAATTTGTTGCTTCTCTGAGACCAGCGAGCTCTGAGGTAGGCTTGCAGGAATTTCATCCTGTACCTGACCCCTGGAACTACTGCAGTCATAGAGACCATATGTCCCAGAAGTTTGAGGAAATGTCTGGCTGGTCTTGGCTGTCCCTGGGCGAAAGAATCTGCCACTGAAAGGAAACTCTGAATTCTTTCCTGTGGGAGGAAAGCATATCCTTTCCGAGTGTCTAGTTGGGCCCCCTATGAAGGTGAGCAGCTGAGTGGGTTCTGGGTGAGACTTCTTGAGAATTACCAGGAAACCTAGAGACTCCAGAGTGCGTTCTGTGAGGGAAAGAGATTCTTTGACTTGGCAAGGAGACTTTCTTATTATGAGCCAGTCATCCAGATGGGGTAGAGAGCAACATCCAGTCTCCTGAGATGTGCTGCTACCACTGTGAGACACTTGGTAAAGACTCTTGGGGCCGAGGACAGACCAAAGGGCATTGCAGTGAACTGATAGTGACCCAAAGGAAGTTTGAACCTGAGAAACTTCCTGTGAGATCTCCTTACGGGTATGTGGAAGTAGGCATCCTTTAAGTCGAGGGAGGCTAGCCAGTCACCCTGCTGTAAGGACTGTATGACCAGTGACAGAGTGACCATTTTGAATTTGGGTTTTTTCAGATGTTTGTTTAAATATCTGAGATCTAAGATAGGTCGCCACTCCCTAGTTTTCTTTTGTGTCAGAAAACACCTGGAGTAGAGGCCCTTGCCCTTCTCTTGGGTGGGGACCCTCTCCACTGCTCGTAAAGCCAGAAGGTTTTGTACCTCCATTTCCAACAGCGGTATCTGTGATGGTACAGAGGTCTTGACACCTGGGTACACTTGAGGTCTGGCAGCTGCTTGAACTGTAATGACAGACCCTTCTCCACTATCTACAGCACCCACTTGTCCGACGTGATGAGGGACCAGTGCTGAAGATAGTGAGAGAGTCTGCCTCCAACCGGAAATGGGGAGGCGACCTGGACACTCACATCAGGACTTAGACTGAGAGGCAGGTGGCTGGGTAGAGGTGGATCTTCTTTGGCCCCCTTCTGCCCCTGCCTCTGAAAGACCCCTTGTACTGGCTAAAGTCAGATTGGGGATAGGGACTGAAAGGCCTGGGAAAAAAACTTCTGCCCCTACCGCCCTTGGGACGGGATCTCTGAGGGGTGGCGGGTTTAGGCTTGGATGAATGGCTCTGCCAGGAGGCCTTGCACTCATCAACCTTTTTCATGTAGTCAGTGGTTCTGTAATCAAGCAACATATTTTGGTCACAGGGAAAATCCATGGCCTTGTTCTGAGCGTCTGTGGTCAGACTGGTTGTTCTAAGCCAGGCGAAGCATCTCAGAGATATGGCATGGGCCATCGCCCTAGAGGCTGCATCATTATTGTCATCTGCCATGTGGAATTGGTACATAGCAGCTTCCAAGGCAGTTTTTGACGTATCCACCAGCTCCTGTACCTTAGAATCTGATCCGTTGCAGGCGATAGCCTGGACAGATTTCCCAAAGGGCTTTCTGATATTTGGCTGTGAATGCCATGTAAGAAGAAAGCCTGAGAAGCAGGGAAGCTGTGGCATACATTTTCTTTGCTATAAAGTCAATTTTCTTGGAATCCCTGTGAGGGGGAGAGGGCGACAAGGAGACCCCAGCTTTCTCACAAGCTGCCAGCTGCACTGTACTCTCGTGGCTAGGGTGTGCTGACAGGAACTCAGTACCATTCTTAGACAATTTATACTTTCTCTCAAGCGGCTTATCAACCCCTAGTACTGAAGTGGGGGTGTTGAAGCACCTTCATGGTATTTTTTCTAAATGCATTATAGATAGGGACGACCAGGGTCTTTGAGGATGAAAGACCCTTCATCTCCCTATAATCTTCATCTTCATCTTCATCAACATCCTAGGTGGGCTTCTGTGTAGGAGGTCCAGGGTATTCAGCATATTTTGTATAAATGAAAACATAGAGGAAGAATCCTCGTGGTCACCCGGGGGATCCCCAAGGTGAGGGTCCGGGGACTCCTGGGGCTCAAGGCCCTCAAAATCCATGTCAGGGGCATCATAGAATTGATCATCATCTGCGTCACCCTCACAGTCTACAGAACAGAGAACTGTGGAAGAGTGCTTGCCAGCCCCAGTAAATAGAGGACCCATCTTTTGAAGGGTCTGAAATAGTTGCCATGCTTTTCCATATCTTGCACTGATGGAAGACCCTGTGCAGTTTGTAAGTGCTTTGTTTTTTCTGAATGCTTTAAGCTGCCTGTTGTCTCACTATTGGCTTTCCCAGGAGCAACAGGAGCATATCTGTCTTGACAGAGTTTCTTTTTAGCCACTTCATCAGAGGCTTGATCAAGCTTCCTTTTTTCGTCACTCTTATTATTTTTCAATTTGTGAGGAACCTCATCTTTGGAAGCTTTATTTTTTGACTGTGATCCGGAGGGTTCCTCAGCACCTCTGCTTTTGGTATTAGTATTTTTGAATGGCCCCTCGTCGGAAACATTTGATTTATCCTCAGCCATAATTATCAAAGGTTTGTCTGTTATGTTCGCCAATTTAAGCAAAGCAAACCAGTTCTGGACCTACGAACTGAGTGCAGGTTTCTGTGAAAATGCCACCGACCAGTCCTGCCCCAGTTAATAAACTCTGTCTATTACCAGTGCCTTTTTTTTTTTAGTTGTAAAACTGGGATCTATACCAGTGCCAGTCTTAACAGAAAACCAGTAATACTACGCTGGCCCGTCAGCAACGGTTGGATTTCCGTGATGTACTGCACCCAGGTTCGGAAATGGACTCGTGGGTCGCTGGAGGTTGGCCGGGGAGAAGGATGGAGCATCCTAGGGACTGCTCTCCTTCTCCGGGGGGAGTGAGGGGAGGTGTCCGGAGCTCAGATGACCCCTGGTGGAGGCCAGGAGTCACGCAGCTGCCGGCACAGGCATGTACTGGAGGCAGGGCAGGACGCTCCGCATCATTGCACGACCCCGCCTCCCCTGAAAAAGGAAAATGGATAAAGCTGCCGGCAGCCCTAATTGAAGCTCGCCACAGCTTCAATTAGCCCCCCAGGCCAGCCCTCCGACCTAGTCCGATGACTGCGGCATGCAGCCAGAGTGCCGCAGCCCCACCGTGGGGGGCAAGCCACAGGTATCGGAGGGCCCGAGGCCGATATGGGGGGTGGAAGTCAGTGGTTCGTGACCGGGCTGACAGTAACGGGCTGCCGGCAGCTAGGGCAGGTGGAGAAAAGAATAAAATGGAAAAAAAAAAAGAAAACCAGTAACACTCAACTGCGCACAGGTGGCTGCTGGACCCTTACGGACAGTCCTGACACAGATGATACCAATGTCCAGTCATATAACAAAAAAGGTTTCCTCGTAATTGCCAATCTAGAGAGAAAATCCCCAGGCACTGTTTAAGTTTGAAATCTACTGCAGGTGCCTCGCGGTAAACCCCGCGAGGTCTGAGGTAAAAAACAAGGCAACTGTCCCCAGTTTGATGGTTCCCACAAGAAATTAGTAAAAAATGTAGGAAACCATTGAAAATAAACACCCTCGATAAAATTAGGCTTTAAAGTAAATAGTCGCTGTAAAAATAAAGTCTAAATAGCGCCGTCGAGCTAAAAATAAAAAATTTGCAAAATGCTAATAAAAAAGTAAAAGTTGTCACTCAGCACACTAAAGGAAAGGATTTATGAGGAAAACTTTACCCAGCTAAGCATTAGGAGGCTGTCAACAAGGAAAGTTGGGAGACACCTCAGAGGCAGTATATGCTCAGTCCAGCGGAGAAAAAATTCTGAAGCAGTTAACAGCTTTCACTCAGTTCACACCCCCTCCTGTCTTTTGATTGGCTAGCCTTAAATCTCTTAAAGGCACACCTCCGGGGCAATTGCACCTAGCCAGCTAAGTGCAAAAAGTTACTGATGCTAAAGGACTCCAGGGGTAAGAGTCAGCGCTTCCTTCCCGCTGATGCGGAAAAGCTTCCTCCCTGCCTCAAAGATCCCCACCGGCACCACAGAACTGATGCTCCCAATTAGCCCCATTTCTGACATTAAAAACAAAAATTGTAGTCTTTTGGGGTTAAAGGCAGTTCCACTGCTATATAATATGTTTATAGGGCTAGTGGGGGTTGTTTCTTATGAGATTAGAATGTTGTCTCATACTGGTTTGGGCTGACAGAACTGTTCAGCTTTGCTTTGCGGTCCTCTCGCCTCAAACCAGCACGAGATAACATTCTTATCTCATAAGAAACAACCCCACTAGCCCTATAAACATAAAACAGGGCAGTGGTGGTACTATGGCTTTTCCTAAAACCATGCTGCTGGGGATACTGTAGGTTGTATTTCTCCATGTATTCTGACAATTGGTCTGCAACAATTCTTTGAAGTGCTTTGGAGAAAGGAGGAAGAATGGAGATGGGTCTGTAGTTGCCGTGAAATGCCCTGTCACCCCTTTTGTGCACAGGGATAACCAGAGCTAACTTTTACTTAGATGAGAATTGGGAGAGCATAAGGAAGTGATTGAAAATCTTGGTTAAGGGGGACAGGACTTCATCTAGGGTGAGGGCAATGAACTTGAGATCAAGCGAGTCACCACTTGATCTGGTCTTCCCAGGAACCTTTAGTAAATATGTTTTAGCATCTTTTAGAAATGGCTTTAAAATGGATCGGTGGATGTGCTTCCTTCTTTCCTGGTCCTTCACGAAGTTCAACATTAGCAGTATCTTCAAAGAAGTTTGAGAGTAATACATGACTGAGGTCCGTAAACAAAGCATTAAAGGTATCGGCTATGGTTTGGGGGTCTAGGGTAATGGCACCATCCGTGCTGAGCATAGAGGGGATTGTTTAGTGTCATTCCCCAGTTAGTTCAGTGAGGTTTGCCCAGAATTTTCTACCAACACTCCATGAGTCAGCTAGTGCTCTTTTATAGTAGCAGGCTTTTTCGGAGCGGATGACTTTTGTGCAGGCATTTTAAGCAGTTTTATAAGCCCGAATTTCAACTGGTTTGCCAGAGGTCCTAGCATGAGACCATAGATGGTCCTGGGATTTCAATTGTTCTAAGAGGCTATGGGTAATCCAGGGATTGCTGATTCCACAGACTTTCCTCTTTTTGAAAGGGGAATATACATCGCAGGACGCGTTGAATTTGGATATAAAAAAGTCCAAGGCAGTATCAATGTCAGTAGCTGTCTCAATTTGTGACCAGCAAACATGTACAGCAGGCTGTTGAATCTGCAGTCCTTCTCTGATGTCAGTTGCAGGGGATTCTGGGATTTGTAGTTACAGAAAATGCCAGTTTGGAAGGCAATAGAATCAGCTTGATACAATCTACTATACTACAGTAGTAGTAGTTAAATTTGTATTCAACTAGAAAAAACAGCGAATAGGTACAACTCGACTGACACAAGCTCATTTCCAGCATGGCCCTAAGTTACATCCAAGTTAAATTAAATTCAAGACAGTTGCAGTATCAAAAACATCAAATGCACTAAACAGTAAGTAAAAAAAAATGTTTTTGCACACAAAGTGCAAATTGGGACCAGCCCCTCACTTGGGTGTGGGACTCTTAGTGCTGACTTCCTGTTTTTTTTTTTTTTTAATAGATTTCTACTCTTTTCCCTCCTTAGCGCCTGCCCAGCCCCCTTCAGTTCTCTGCCCCATGCAGTCCCATCATCTGCCATCCCTGGGACTTCCCTCGCTTTGTGTCACCCTGTGGATGACCCCGCCGCCCGGGAGGGAGTAGGCCCACATCCTTTAACCCTCAGGCAGAGTTTAGCTTTGGGGAGGAGCGAGAGCCACAGTCAACATTATGGGACCTGCGACAGGATGGTAAATGGCATCCTGCAGAGGCGAGGGGGTTTTCGCACTTGTTGCCGCCCCACCCTAGAGTGTCGGTGCAGTGATACTGTCTGAGGCCTCGACATCAGCCCAGCAACGCTCCCCTTCCTGATACTGGCTCCAGCTGTACTGGCACCTGGGGTCGTCCAGGTGACAGTAAAACAGCGGAGACCAGAGCTCTTCTCCCCTCCCCCCGAGGAAGCAAGTATCCATGGAATGCTCAATCCTTCCCCTTCCCCCCCGACTGGCCCCTGATGATTCAGGCTCATTCCTGAACCTGGGTCACTGGTGTCTCAAGTGGCAGCATTACCTCTGCACCAGTGGGCTGACCTTTGGGCGCTCGTCTTTCAGGTCAGGCCCTGTCTGGGATGCTCAGTCCCCCCTCTGGCTAGCCCAAGATGATACCAGACTTGTTCTGGAACCCAGGTTTCCAGCGTCACATAAGACCCTATTATGGCAGTGGCAACGAGCCAGCTAGCAGACTGATTTTTGATTGTAACTCCCTGTAGGAGGGAACAGAAACACTGCAGCCATCTCAGTTTAAAGGAGAACTTCCCTGAAACTGCAAGTCTTATATCCCTGTAAAAGCTGTTTTTTTAATAGGTTCAGATTCTTTTATTGTTCCATCTACATTGGTCTGTTAGAGTAACCTGCCTCTCCCTGCTCCCAAACTTGAGGCAGGTTAAAGCACCCTGCTCCCAAACTTGAGGCAGGTTAAAGCACTCGAAGGGTTGACTTTGTTCATGTCTAAGCCCCACTGGCCAAACCAGGAAGCACAGAGCACTAACATCCAGATGCTATCTCCAGCTGATGTGCAACAATAAACAGCCCTCATGGTCTTTCATGATTCTGTCCTGTCCACTTTGCCTATAAAGGGAGGAGACTAGCTGTGCCTAGCAGCCCAGTGGAGCAAGGGATTTGGCGCCTTGAGAGTACCAGCAGAGAGGGGAAGAGAAGAAGTCTCTGACAGAAGCCCTGCTTCTCCGTGCCCCTCTGGGGGTGGGGTGTAGCCCTTCTGAATGCTAACAGCTCCCAGGAGAGAAGATCTGTGTAACCCATCCAACCCAGCCCAACCAAGAGACACTTGGGAGTACTGGTGGGTGTCTTCTCAAAGTAGGTCACTGGGGTCCATGTGGATCCGCTGGTAGAGAGCAAGATGTCCCCCTCCATAAGAAGCTATAGGAATAAACAGCACCGGAGTAAGTAGTGAACACCTCATAAAGCAATGTTTATCATATATTGGGTACATCAAGGAGAGGCGCCTGACAAAAGGTGGCATCAGCTTAGAAACACTGAAACATAAAAACATAGAATTTCCTGGCAGAAAAGGACCACTTGGCACACTCACTCTGCCCAGATGGTCCTGCCTAGTCTATCTCCACAAACCCTAACTTGTCTCTGGTGACCCTCCCTCCTCCCTCCCTGTTTACTAATATTTCCCTATGTCTATCCCACGCATGCTTGAAGCCCCCTACTGTTTTCTCCTCCACTGGTTTCACTGGCAGTCTGTTCCAGGCATCTACCGTTCTTTAAGTGAAGTAGTATTTCCTCACATCCCTCTTTTTTTTTTTTTTTGTCATCCCGGCTCCAGGGATCAGCCCAGTCATGGTCCCCGTCGCCCCTCACCCTCATATTGGCTGCTCTCCCTAGCCCCCTGGCTTGCCCCCCAGGGCGGGGCCGTGGCACCGGCCAAGGTGCCCCGGACACAGTTCTGGTTAATGGGAGCCAGCCTGAGAGCTATCAAAGGCGGCGAGGCGGCTTCATAGAGGAGCCGAGGCAGATTTTTTTTGATATGCTCCCTCTGGAGCCGAGTGTGCAATGGCGCCAGCCAAGGAAGAACACACATGCTCCCATGCGCATTCTCCTCGAAGCATCTGTACTCGGCTCCCCCCACGCTAACGCTCGTCACCTTGCCCTTCCAGCCTCCGCCAGAGGGCACTCGGGTGCCGAAGCTGCACTACCTCCTGGGAAGGAGAGCAGTCCATCGGATGCTCTATCCTCCCCACCCTGCCAACCTCCGTGACCCATGCCCATTCCTCGAACACGGAGTCGCTATGCGGCGCGAGGTGGCGCCCAGCTCCAACCCTCAGCGCCACTGGGCCGGGTTTCTCACATCCTCTTAAACTCCCTCCAGCTTTATCCCATACCCTCTGGTCCTGGGCGCTCTTCCTCATTTGAAAGAGACTCCCCTCCTGCACCCTGTTCACCTCCGTGAGGTACTTATAGGTCCATATCATGTCTCCTCTCGTTTACCTCTCTTCTGGGGAATACATGTTGAGATCTCAGACTCTACTCATAGGGCTTTTGGTGCAACCCTTGCACCATTTTAATTGTCCTCCTCTGGGCTATATCTACCCTGTCTATGTCCTTCCTGAGGTGTGGTCTCCAGAACTGGACACGGTACTCAAGGTGGGGTCTCACCAGCAAGTGATAATAGTGGCAACACCACCTCCCTCCTCCTGCTGGAGATACCTTTCCGTATGCATCCCACTGGCCCTACCCACTGCTTTGTCACACTCCCCTGTCACTTTGAGGTCAGCAGGTATGATAACCCCAAGGCCCCTTTTCTGATTAGTGACTATCAGTACCTCCCCCATCCTATACTCAGCCCCTAGGTTCCTGCAATTCTCTTGACCACTCCCTGAGTTTCTCAAGATCACTATGCATTCTTTCTACCCCCTCCTGATTATCTGTCCTATCACAGATTTTGGTGTAATCTGCAAAAAGGCATACCTTCCCTTTCAGTTCTTCTGCTATGTCACTTAGGAAGATATTGAAAAGGACTGGTCCTAATACAGAGCTCTGCAGCACCCCACTGGCCACACTGACAACTTTAGAGTGAGCCCATTAACCACAACCCTCTGTCACCTGTCTGTTAAGCAGTTTCTAGTCCAGTTCACCCCTTTGGATCCTGTCTCTAGCTTGCTGAATTTCTTTATCAATCTCTCCTGTGCTGCACAGTGTTGAAGACCTTGCTAAAGTCCAGATAGGCCACATCCACTGCCTTCCCCTGATCTATTTCCCTGGTCAGCCAGTTGAAGAAATCAATCAGATTCATCTGGCATGACCCCCCGTCCAAGCTGAATTTGGTCTTGCAGCTCATTAGATTCAAGATACTCTACCAGCCTTTATTTTATCAGTGTTTCCATTAGTTTCCCACCACTGGGGTGAGACTGATCAGCCTAAAGTAGCTAACCTCATCCCTGCTGCTGCTCTTATGTAGAGGGCCCACATCTGCTCTCCTCCAGTCCTCCGAAATCATGCCTGTTTCCAGTGAACTGCTGAATAAGGTCATCAATGAGGCAGTTAGCACCTTCCTGAGCTTCTTTGGTACCCTGTGGTGTATCCTGTCCAGTCCCATAGTCTTGTCCACCTTCAGAACTGCAAGTCCCTTCTGGACTATTTCTTCTGAAAATGGACTTGTGTCCACCTCCCCCCCATTGTTCCTACTGATCCAAGGTGGTCTCCCCCCCCACTGTGAAGACTGAGCAGAAGTACCTATTTGGGATATCTGCTTTTTCTTGGTCCTTTTCTACGCTCTTCAGAGGTTGGGCCAGGCGACAGAGGTCATTGCAAGAAAAGGTCACTAATAGAAACATAGAATTTGACGGCAGATAAGAACCGCTTGGCCCACCCAGTCTGCCTATTTCCCTACCTAATGGATAAGCTGCAGATCCTAGTTAACCAGCAGCCTACTTCTTTCTACCCCACCCCCTAGAATGGCCTTATGACTGTCCCATGCATGCTTGAATTCCACCACTGATTTTAACTCCACAACCTCCTCTGGAAGGCTGCTCCACGCATCCACAACCCTCTCTGTGAAAAATACTTCTTAGATTACCTCTGAGCCGCCTCTATCTTCAAATTGTGCCTCCTTGTTCTTGCACACCTTTTTTGAAAGATGCTACCCTTTGGACTTTGTTGATTCCCTTGAGGTATTTGAACGTTTCTATCATGTCCCCCTTCTCAAGGCTATCATATTAAGCTCCTTTAGTCTCTCTTCATATGTCTTCCGGTGCAGACCCTGCACCATTTTAGTTGCCCTCCTCTGGACAGCTTCCATTTTGTCTATGTCCTTGCAGAGTTTGGGTCTCCAGAACTGCACACAGTACTCCAGATGGGGTCTCACCAGCTGTCTGTACAGAGGGATAACAACTTCCTGTTTTCTGCTGGTGATGCCTCTCCCTATGCACCCCAGTATCCCCCCAGCCATTCTTACTGCCCTCTCACATGGCTTGCCCACCTTAAGTCATCTGATATGACTACCCCAGGTCCCTTTCCATTTTTGTTATTGTTAGTATCTCACCCGCATTGTGTACTCTTCCCTGGGTTTTTGTTTCCCAGGTGCATTACCATGCACTTCTTAGCTTTAAATCTAAGCTGCCATACATTTTGACCATTCCTCTAACCTTGCCAAGTCCTTCTCATCCTTTCCACCCCACTGTGCATCAACTCTGTTGTAGATCTTTGTGTCATCTGCAAGAGACATATTTTCCTTCCAGTCCTCTACAATTTCACTTACAAAGACATTGAAGAGACCGGTCCTAATACTGAACCCTGCGGCACCCAATTAGTAACCCCTTTCTTCAGAGTGACTCCTTTTACTATTACCCTCTGTGTCCTATTCTCCAGCCAATTCTTTATCCAGGCTACCATCTTGGGACCCACCAAGCTGGCTAACTTGTATATTAATCTTTTGTGTGGGACTGAGTCAAATGCCTTGCTAAAGTCTAGGTAGGCCATGTCCACAGCCCTCCCTGATCTACTACTTTGGTCACCCAGTCAAAGAAATCAATTAGATTCATCTGACATGACCTTCCTGCTATGAATCCATGCTGCCTTGGGTCCTGTGCCCCTCTGGCCTCTAGGTACTCGATAATTCTTTCCTTCAGAAGTGATTCCATCATTTTCCCTATCACTGAGGTTAAACTAACTGGTCTGTAGTTTCCCGCTTCTGCCATGCTCCCATTTTTGTGAAGGAATCACATCTGCCTTCCTCCAGTCCTCAGGTACCACTTATCTCCCATGATTTGTTAAAGAGGGTAGTGCAGTGGTGTCACTAGTTCTCCCTCAGTTCTTTAGAATTCTGGGATAATCCTATCAGGCCCCATTGCTTTGTCCACCTTCAGTTTTAAGAGTTCTTTCAGTACCCTTCTTCTGTAAATGGGCTGGTATTAACTTCTGTATCCAGAGTGCGTCTACTGTTTGTTTTATGTACCTCCCCTCTTCATTTGTAAATACTGAGCAAAAATATTTGTTTAGTATCTCTGCCTTTTCACAGTCACCCTCTGCCCACCCTCCTCCCTTTATTAAGCCTCACTATCCCTCCCTTAGTCTTCCTTCGGCTCCTGATGTCCCTAAAAAGTTTTATCCCCTTCTTAACTGAGTTGGCTATCTTTTCCTCAGTTCGGCCTTTGCTGTTCTGACTGCCTTCCCAGCTTCCTTTTGCTTTAACTGATACAATTCTCTGTCCTGCTCCTTCTGTGATTCCTTGTACTTCCTGAATGCTTTCTTTTTCTCTTGAACCTTCACTGCCACTTCCTTTGAGAACTATAGTGGTTTCTTACATAATTTTGTTTTGTTTATTTGCTTCACACAAAGGCTTGTTACCTCTGTGATGGCAGTTTTTATTATTCCCCATTGTTCTTCCACCCCCCTTCCTGCCCATTTGCTAGTGCATTCCTTAGGCACTCACCCATTTTAGGCAAAGTCAGCCCTCCTGAAGTCCAGTACTTTGCCTTTGTATGGCTTGATCTATTGCTGTGTTTATTGTGAACCATACTGTTCGTGGTCGCTAGTTCCCAGATGGCTACCCACTTCACATCTGTGATCCTCTCTCCATCTCCATTTAAGAGGACCAGGTTCAAGATTGCTCCCTCTCAAGTGGGCTCCAATACTAGTTGTCTAAGGCATGCCCCCTGTAGGGCATCTAGAATAACCCCACTCTTCGAAGTGGCTGCTGCAACTGCACTCCAGTTAACATCTGGCATATTCAGATCGACCATCAGCAATATCTCCCCTTTATCTGCCATTCTAAGTATACTTTCTATCATTTCCTTGTCCATTTCCTCCCCCTGAGAGGGGTGTCTCTATACAACCCCTGTGCAGATTGTGGTGCCATTGCCTGCCTCCAAATTGACCCACAGTGCTTCTTCTCCTCCCTGTTTACCCTTTTGTTCTGTTGCTTTGATTCCTTCTCTTATGTAGAGAGCTACTCCTCCTCTTTTACCCTCCCTGTCCCTCCTGTAGATAGTGTATATTGGTATGTTTATGTCCCAGTCATGGTTTTGTGTGTACCATGTTTCTATGACTGTCACGATATCCAGATGTTCCTCCTCCATCAAGGCCACTAATTCAGGAAGCTTGTTACCCAGACTACGGGCATTGGTACTCATTGCTCTCCATTTTTTGATGGCTTTACCTTCTGTAGCAGCATCCCCACTGACCTTTCTACCTTGGTCTTTTTCTCATTTAGTACCCTGTTTTGTGGGGGAGGCTGGGATTTTCCTGCTGCTTATCAGTGCCTCCCCCCTTGACTAGTTTAAAGCTTGCCAATGAAGCATTTAAACCAATTGCCCAAAAGACTTGTTCCCTTCCTGGACAGATGCAGACCATCCTGCCAGTATAGGCTGGTGTCCCTCCAGGTGGAACCCCAGTCCCCAATGAAGCCAAACCCATGTGCTCCACACCATTTTTTTAACCATTCGTTAAACTGCATGGTGCAAAGTACCCTCGCCTCACCCATGCCACTGACAGGCAGCACCTCTGAGAAGGATACTGTGAATGCTCTTCTCTTAAGCCCCTCCCCAACTCTACAAAGTCCTTCTGCACTGCTCTAATCTCATGATGAGCCAAGTCATTTTTCCCTAGGAGGACAATGACGTCCAGCTCAGACTCCCGTGCAACTGTTCTCGTGATCCTAAGGATGTGCTTCCTGTCCCTCCAAGCCATGGCACCAGGCAGGCACCTTACTTCAGTTTTCCCTGCTCCCCCCAGTTCTATCCCCCAATAACCGAGTCTCCCACCAGGAGCTGCTTCCTTTCCCTGTGGTGCCCTCTGCCTCCTTCCTGAGGGCCTCCCTTGTGACAGTTGTCTGCACCCTCCTTAGTCTCCTCTGCGGGTGCATCCATAGTGGAACTATGCTCCCCCAGCGTGGTGTATGGATTGTGGAGTGGAACAACTGACTGGGTGTGCCTCTGTTCCACCACTCTTACCTTCCCTGAGCCCAGTGTGGTCCAACTGCTGTGCTTTCTTCGCAACCTCTGAGGTAGTGGGGGTGGCTGTGGTGCTCCCTGGATGGGGGAGGTTCCCTTGCTACTGTCCAGCACGGCCTGAAGACGGGCAACTTCCTCCCTCAAGGCAGATAGTTATCTGCAAACAGGGCAGCATCTCAGCCTCCAGAAAGACTCCCGGAAGACTGCTGCCCCACAGCCATTACATTGTACTACTCCCCACATAACTGTCTACCTTTTTATCTTTTTATTTTTTATTTTTTGTGTGTGTTTGTGTGCTTGGTGTGTAGACTACTAGAATCTAGTAGCGTCTAGTAGACTACTAGAATCTAGTAGCATGATGCAGGAAGGTATACGCACGCTGAAGCCAGCTGGTGCATAAGATCAGAGAACCATAAGCTGGCACAAAGTAGTGTGACGCTGGGCCATCTGGTTATGATTATTGTATGATATCGGTATTATAAATACATGGTCTGTGTATGACATTTCAGTGTGTGAGGAATTTGGCCTGTAACTTCAAAGTGTCAGTAGCTGAAAACCAGGAGGTAATAAAACAGACCAGAAGGAAACAGTTAATTGGAACATCCTTCCAGAGACAGTTGCTGCCTGCTGCTGCTTTTGAAGTTAGAACTCAGATACGAATTTTATGACGTTTTAAAAGGGACAGGTAATTGGTCTGGTTCCTCTCAAATTTAGCAAATAGTTGTAATATCATAAAATCTCTCAGATCTCACTGGCACAGGAAATCAGCCAAGGGACATGACAGATGTGGGAATGTTAAGATCAAAGAGAAAAGTTTAATTAAAGGATGCCATATTTAGGAAATGTTTTTTCTTCTGATGTACCATTAATATTAAAATACCTCCTGGTAGGAACTTGTGTTTGTAAGAATTAATTCTAAAAGGAGGAGGAGCTAGATGACTCACCAAGGGGATGGGGAGATAGAGTTGAAAATGTATCAGTGTGTCTGAAATATGTGATATCATGTTTGGCTCTGAAAATAGAAACATCTAGCTTAAAATGCACTTACAGAGGTAATACATTAGATAGCAAACATCTAAAGTGTTGTGGTAGGAGTTTTGTTCTGTAATGTTCCCATTTTCTTTTGTGACTGTGAGCTCATGCTATTTGTTCTGTATTTTATTGTACTTATTTTATACGCTTTAACAAATAACCATTTTCTTGAAATACTGCCTGGGTGTCTTCTCAGTTTCTTTTTGCATGTGAAGTGCCTGTATTTTAAGTCTGACAACTGTTTAAAAGGCTGGATGGTGTTACTAAGTTTGAAAAGGTAAGAATATACCTAAGGTCTCTTATAGAGTTTTAAGGGTTCATTGTGGAGACCTGGCTAGGTGCCCCTGGCAAAGGATTGTACCGCAATCCCCAAAGAGGGTACATATCTGAGCCTGTACATTGGGTATGCTAGCATAAGGTTCACAGTTTGAATCCCCTCAGAACTTGAGGCTAACAGCTGATTCCAGCCCAAAGCAGACAGGAGGGTTACCCTGTCTGTTACCTGTTCACACTACTGTGCTCTGAGGTTGGCACTGTGGGAGCAGAGGGCCTGACCTGCGGAGTGCGTTTATGACAAGTAGTAGTAGATTACATATTTATAACCGTGACTAAGGAGAAACCAGAAAAATTCATGCTGAAAAAATGGGTGATATTTTGTATCAGACAACAAACTAGATCCTCTCCCCTGAGGAAGCTCATCGGGTGAAACATTGGGACAAGAGGATTTGGTGTGAAAAATAAAAGAAATTGGATTATTTATATGATTCTTTTGAGTGTGGCTGGTATCCCTTTCTACTTTGTTCAAATTTGCTTGGCTAGTCCCATACTGATAACAGAACTTAAATGACTTTTTGGAAAAGGTACACACCCAGCACACCCCCTTGACAACCATAGACTGGTCCCAGAATACACTCTAGTGTTACCACCTGGCACAGATGACATGTGCAGGCATATCTGGCCCCCCAGGGTAGTGTCTCATCCTTCCTGGGGAGAGTACCGTCATGCATATTGTGTACTGTTTAGCTGCTTATATCTTATGTGTTCCTCCCATACTGTTGTGACTGCATTGATTTTTACTGTGTTGTGCTGATGTCATCGCTGTATTATTTTGTTGTACTATCCCGATCGTGCCTGAAAATAGGCAGGACTGTTGCCTAGTGCACTTACCTGGTTACCAAAAGCTAATAAATAAATAAATGCACCCATTTTGTGGGAAGTAGAATCCACGGGCACTCATAACTGGAGTTAGGCCTGAATTAATTGTGACTATCTGTGATGCAGAAGTGCCCATTCTGGGTGGAAGATCTGAAAAAATATGTGATGCTCTCCTGAATGAATTTAAGGGGGAGTTGGTTGGTAAGGGGATGTTGCCCTTAAAAGACTGAGTCCCCTCACACCACACCGGCAACACAGCTTTGGGAACGAGCCTGGGCCACCGGGGATTGACAGGGGAGAGAGAGGATTGAGCATCCAGAAGACTGCTCTCCTCTCTCGGGGAGGGATTGTCATCCTGCTTGTTGATCTCCCTTTGGTGGTGACTGAAGGAGATGAAGTTGGGAGGCACGTTGCTGATGTCTGATGTCAGCGGGGGGGGAGAAAATGGAGGAAAATGGAGCTGACAGGTCTCCGGATGGCTCACCAGCACCCATCCCGGCTCCCCGAACATCTGTATTTGTTTCTGGGGTGGGGAAAAGCAGGCGCCCCTTTGCCTCAGCCCTGTCATGGGGAGGACCCATGGGAGATCATAGGGGATGTCGGGCGGTGGAATGGTGAGCCGGAGACGGAGTCCCTCTGAGGGAGGGACCAGAGCCGTCTGCCGGGCTCCCAGGAGGATAAACAAATAATAGAAAAAAAAAGAAAGACTGAGTGTAACAGTGAATTTAGTTTAATAAACATTGTGATCCAAGAAGTGTGCATACTCAGCAGGAAGCAGTCCTTGGAGCTTGGTGTGGGCTGCCAATCCCAGTTCACACTAATTTGTTTCAAAAGTCAAGCACTCACATTTAGTATGGTCCCAACAGATGCAAGAAGACTCTGGTCCAGGTACAATGTATTTTTTTTTAATTTAGCTAGTGTTACAGTTCTCCAGTCAGGATTACACTAGGGACAATAAGAGCTCGTCCACGTGCAGAACTCCTGGCATCGCCCGTTAAGGCTTCATCAGGGGGGGGAGTTCCAGTTTGTCACTCTTTTTTAAATGCAGCAAAACTGCCAATCACATTATTTCAATCTATGTACATACGTTACATCATCACTGTGGCCGATTTAGTGCTTCAGTCGCAAATCCAAATAAGTGATAAAGTGATGTCCAATTTCAAATGTTTAAATGCACATTCAGATTCAGTTCTCTGTGCTTATTATGTTCAATCCTTATAGTCACTACATAGTATAATGCAGTTGTGGTTCTTTACAGAATTTACTGTTACACAACTTGCAGTTTCTCGTAGCAACGTAGTACCACATCGGTTACTATATTACTTTAAGCATGAACCTGTATTGGTATGATTCCGGCCAATGTTTATTATCTATATTTACTTTGTACTCAGCATTTATGTCGTGACTGCTTTACTGTAATGTGTAACACTCAGGTTTTTAAATTTTCTATCCTGGTTTGATACTACAAGTGGCTGTGGTAGGATTCAAACCCAGCATTCACTTTCCATTTTTTTATCCATCTTTGTTATTAGACATTCACAACTATTAGTAAATTGAGTATTTGGCTCTAAAAATACCATGTTACATCAACATTTAACATGTTGTTTCAGACAGGAAACTGCAATTTATAATTTTAACTAGACATTTCATTTCCAGTTATTTTCAAAGCTTGTGGATATTTTTTTATGTTGTTCAGTCCTGTGTTCACATTGAGGGTTGTCCATTCTGCATTATGATTCATAGTTAAAATAAAACAAGAAGAAAAGAGGCCAGCCCAGTGGCACTGAGAGCTGAGGTGCTGGTTGCCATACCTCGCACCACGCTGGCGACAGGTGTTTGGGAATGAGCACAGGTTGCCAGGGGTTGGCAGGGGAGGAGAAGGATTGAGCATCTGATGGACTGCTCTCCTTCTCCGGGGAGGGGGGGGTCCACGACAGTCAGTGCTGGATTGCCTACTGGCAGAGGCTGGGGGACAAGACGCTCCGCTGTGCTTAAGGGAGGAGCTGGGGGCAGATGCCAGGATGGAGTGCGTGCAAACACATGCATGCTCCTTTCTGTCGGTGTCACTGCACACCCTCTGCTCTGGGGGAAAGCTAAGGAAAAAAGGGATGGCGCCTGTTCGAGCCGCTTGATGGCCGTCCATAAGTGTCGCCGTGGCCAGCAGGCGGCACCCATCTGGATCTGTGTTCTGTGGAGAGTTGGGGGCTCCCTGCCACCCCACAGTGGGGGGTAAGCTGCAGGAGTAGGGTGCCAGATTGGTTGCGGTAGAGACGGACGGCAGCTGGATTCCCTAGAGGATACGAGGACAGGGGAGCAGATCAGGTGGCCAGAGGAGGTGAAAAAAAAAGAAGAAGAAGAAGAGAGAAAGCAGATAGGAAAGAGAGCCAATCTACATTTTAATGCAATATCCACTGCACATACCAATTTTACATGATTATGTTAATGAAGTTAACTTACGTACTTGTGGGTTTTCCAGCAGCTCCTTTTCTGGAACTACATGGACAGGCTCTACCTGCTCCGATCAGCGAGATGATCACACATGCACCCCATTTCCATACTTTGTTGCACTGTGATGAGGATCCGGACAGCAGACGCCTTTACCATATAACCGCTGTGATTTATGGGTCTTGTTTTCCGGGGACAAAGTGAAAAAAGACAAAAATGTTATTTTGTGTGTACGTAATTCTGAAGAATTACAAAACAGTTTCAAACAATTTTCTACTACAGATCAATGCTAGCATGTCAACCAAACAGATTACGGTTATCTTGAGGAAGTCTATATTGCATCCCGGGGCCGGGGGGGGGTTCATAGTGTTTTAACTTCCTAATTCATACACCTATGAATTATTAAGAATTATAACAAAGAGAGACTTATCCATAATAAATAAGGAGACACCAGAACAGGATCACAAAAAGGGCTTCAAGTCCCACTCTTCATTGAGGCCATTGGGTAGAGGCTATTTAACATTAAGATCCAACGGCTCTCCCTCTGGAGTAACATTATGAATCTGTCACCCCTTCTTTTTGCCTGTGGGATCCCATTTAGTGCCCATGAATGGTCGATCCTTGGGATATGCATTGCAGAAAGCCCAGAAATAGATGCCCAAGGAGCTCTTCACATCAGATTTGAGGATACTCCTCAGCTGCTCCTGCACTCCGACCTTGAGTGGGCGTATTGTCCTGCCCACATAGGCTAAGTTGCATGTGCGCTAGGGCATGTATACAGTAAAGGGGGTGGTGCATGTTATGAAGTGTCTTCCTTCAGCTTCTTTTAGATTCCCCCCAATCTGCCATTTATTCCCAGTTTGGCAGTATTTGCATATACTTCACCTGTAACATTTGTGCATGCCTTCTGGTTTGCTCTGCCACCAATTGCCAGCCTTTTCTGTTTGGTAATCATTATAGGCTAATATATATTTTACATTTTTCCATTCTCTAAATGTAATCCTGGGAAAGTCCCTGATTTCTTTCTCTAAGTGCACATCCTCATGTAAAATTGGCCAGCTTGTTCTTTTTTTCTAATTTTATTTTTACTGTTATTATTAAACATGAAAAACAGTGCAACAGACAAACAAACAAACAACAGCAAATGCTGCACCATCAAATTACAAAGTATGAAGAAACCATCGCACAGTGACTAATCCCATACTGATAAAGAAAGACTGATACATCAAGAGGCCTACAGAGATTCATGGAACAAAGTGAGGATTCTTAATGGATATATAGTGTGCATCACCCGTCTGCGCCACCTTAATTCAAATAAAGGACAGACATCATGAAGCTGCGCGGTGAGCTTCTCTACACTGTAGATGTACGTCATCTGATCTCTCCAGGAGCCTAAAGTGGGGACAGTGGGAGTAAGCCTCAATCTGGTGATCACTTTTTTAGCCATATTGAACAGTTTCCTGAGATCAGGGACAAGACAGTCATCCGGAGCATCTAAGAATAGGACAGAGTGGCTAGTGAGGTGCAGATCCCCCCCCTCCAGAAATTCCCACAACTCTTGTTCTAAAGCTGAGTAGAAGTGCCAAAGAGCGGGGCAGGACCAAAACATGTGACCATGCGTGGCCTGCAGTACTCCACAGCCAATCCAACAACGCACTCTCCCTGTGTTCTGGTACTCGGCCTGTCTAGCAGGTGTCAGAAAGAATCAAAGGACTGTTTTCCAAGAATACTCCTGCCAAATATGTGAGGAAGAGCTGGCCCGATGGCACTGAGGGTTGAGGCACTGGATGCCACATCTCGTGCTACGCTGGCGACCTGGGTTCATGAGTGAGCCTGGGTCATGAGGGGTCAGCCAGGAGGGAGGAAGTAGGACTGAGCAGCCGCTCGGCAGCTTTTCTCTCCCAGGAAGGGTTCTAGTCGCCCCCGTAGTACAACTGCCTCTAGGTGGAGGCCTGGAGGTAGTGCAGGCGGGTGGGCCGCATAACTAGGAAGAGTGCTGCAGAACCACGGCATACACATGTCCACACGCATACATGTGGCCGTGGCATGGGGGGGAGGGAGAAAAGCGGAAAATAGAGCTGGCTGACTCCGTGATGGCCTGGACGTGTTTCCAGTCTGGCTTGCCCGGCTTCTGGATTGTGCTCGGGGTGTGGGGGTGCAGCGCTCCTCCCTCCAGCTCTGCCAGGGGGGAATCTGTGAGGGAATCTCCAGGTAAGAGCTGGACCGGAGGGACCGGGTTTGGAGGACAAGCCCACTAAGAGGGGTCCAGAGTCGCCTGCCAGCTCCTCAGGGCAAAAAAACACAATAATGAAAAAAGAAAAACAAATATGTGAGTAAGTAATAACTTTATGAATGTTACTGAAGCAACACTCCCACTGCCAATCCGTAATAGGTAGCTGGAGATCTCTCTCCCAGGCTTGCCTAACATGCTGTGTAGTATGCTGCTGCTGTGCTAGCGAAACCCTGGTATACTGGTATATAGGGGAGATGTAGTGGGCAGTAGTGCCCCCTCACTTGACTGCCCTGATTACTATTTGTAAACACGGTGGAGTGTCCCCTGTGGGAATCCTGGCTCTGAGTAAGGACTGGGTAAAGCCCCAGGCTTGTAAATACTGCCGAAAAATGGGATCGTGGAAGATTAAATGTAGCACAAAGGTCCTCAAAGGCTCGTACTTCTCAGTCCTGCAAAAACTGAAAAATATAATGCAAGACAAATTGGGGCCAAGTTCAGATACCAGAATCCAAAGGGCAGGAAGATAAATGGGCATAGTGGCAAGGGAGTCGAGCATAAATCTACTAGGAATAATTATTTTATGGTTGAAGGCCCGTCACCATTGGGTGAGTGTACACCAAGTGTAGAGATTATCCACCTGCTGGTATAAGACATTAAGGGAGCTATCGACAATATCCTGGATGTGTTAAACATATACCCCTCTCTGAGTTCTACTGTTTTCCAATGTGCTTGATATGCAGGAAGTAACCAATAAAATACGGTCCTAAATTGTGCTGCTACATGGTATAGAAACATAGAATCTGATGGCAGATAAGGACCACTAGGCCTACCTAGTCTGCCCATTTTCATACCTAACAGATAAGCTGCAGATCCTAGTTATACTATACTAGTTAGTATGAAATCAGATTTGGGAGTGAAGGGCCTCCCTGGGACTTCGGAAAAGAAAGCATAATTTTTCAGATTCTAGGGTTCTTACCCTGCCATAAATATCTGAAAATATGTTTATTCCATTTCCGTTAAGTATTAAGTTGGGGGCATGACAGGGAGGGTCTGCGCCAGATATACATCTGGGTAACAAGCTCATCCTAACTCTGTCTACCCACTGTATTAGCAGAGGGGGCAAAAGTGTCCAGACTTCAACATCTTTAATAAGCACCTGTGTAAAATAGTCATAATTAAGCACCATTACTGTCCTGTAATCTTTAACTAAATGAACACCTAAATATTTAAGAGATAAGTTCCTATTTAAACTGGAAACACTCCCTAATAGGTGTGGAGGGAGTATAATTTATCTGAGGTACCTCCATTTTTGTAGCACTGAGTCTGTAACCAGTAAATTCCCCAAAATGCTGTAAAGTATCCCAGAGATGCGGAAGAACATTGTCTGGTTCAGTTAAGTAGATTAGTAACTCATCTGCATAAGGAGTTAACTTCTGTTCTCTGCTGCCCAGCCACAGCCCTGTGATTACCTGCATGGTGTCTGACAGTCTGAGTTAGGGGCTCTAAATACAATGCAAACAACAACGGAAACGGGGGACAGCACTAGCGGGTGCCCCTGCCCACTTGAAAGGAGGGGGAAGTCGTCCATTAAAATGTTTTGTATTACTCCCCCTCCCATCTCCAGTGGCCCACGTTCAGGAGGGAGCCCCAGTCCTGTCCCCCCCGATGTCCATCGTAAGCACTGACCATCTTCCCCCAGGGCTTGCCCCCCCTGGCAGGGTCGGCAGTGGATCCCCAGGCCCCCACCGAAGACAGAATCCAGTTCTGGTCGGGGAATGGGACCTGCAAGCCCCTCCTTCATCCAACTGCTGGAGACATTTTTCCTCTTTCTTTGGGAGGAAGGGCATGCAGTGACACCAGTGGCGGTGTCACACATGTTCCCGTGTATGGCACGCCGGGTATCTGCCCTGCCGCCATCCACCTTGTAGAGTGTTTGTGTGCCATCCCCCAGCCTGTTCTAGGGGCCAGGCAAGAACCCATCACTGGTCTCCCTCCCTGGAGGAGGAGAGCTGTCTTTGGGATGCTTGATCCTCTTCCTCCCCTGCTGACCCCCAGCAACCCACTTGCACCGCAAACACGGGTCACCGGAATGGCAGGAGGTAAGGCACGATGCCTCAGCCTCCATGCCACCGGGCCGTCCGCCACCATTAATTTTAACCCTCACTATTCGGGAGTGATGTAGCACCTCTAATAGGGCAACAAATTCAAGGTGGTTAACAAATCGGCTTAAAACTTGGAATAGAAAGGGCCATGCCACCCGGTTGAAGACCTTTCTCTGCATCCAAACTTAACAGAAGAAATGGGGCCGCCGACTGGGAAGCATGATGTAGTATCTGTAAGGTTCTTTTAATATTATCCTGCATCTGGTGTGTTGAAACAAAACCCATTTAGTCATTATTAATTAGTAAGAGTAATAATGGCTCCAGTCGTTTTGCTATTATTGAAGTAAAAATGTTGCAATCTACATTCAAACCCAAATCTTACTGTATTTTGACATAATGCGGCATTGTCCTCCCATAGTACTGCCCCGGAGCCAAAATGGTTAATAGAACCTATGCTAATGATGGAATGCTAGGCTCATGCTCGGTTTTCAAACCACTGTCCCTGGTAAACATTCTACAACTGTCAGATTCTTTACTCTGCTTGAACAGTACAGACGCCTCGGAGAGCTCTCCTTCATCTTTCTTGAAGATTTTATTTTTCTCAGTTTTTCTGAAGTAAAATTTATTTCTGTTCATTTTTAAAGCACTGTCCTTGTGTTTACAGGTAAAGTAGTTTAGGTTTAGTGTTATTCCAGTAAGTTTTTTCGGTATCTTTTCGGTTCATTTAATCTGCATTTTATTCTTTCCCTGGGCCGGTTGCTTAATTTGTTTATTTGAGAGAAACTGGAGTAACTCTTGGTTCTCTCAGCGGTTGCTGAACCACCCACGAAGTAAAAGAGATAAATAAAGTAAAATAATAAAGGTTTAAGTCTTATTCATTAGTGTGGATTTCTGATTCTCAGAGAACCATTTTTTGGAGTTTTTACTGGTTTTGTCACTAACTCAAGAAAAGAACCAGCCCAATGGGTTTTCAGCTTTGTACAGAGTGTGGGGAAACTGTTTGAAAACAGATCCTCATTTAATTTGTGTTTTTTTGCCTAGAATTTAACGACCTGAAGGCAGACTGTGAAATCTGTAAAAGCAAAAAGTATTTCTTCAGTCGGCTCTTAATAGGCATTTGAACCGACTGTGGGAAAAATGTTCCAGAAGGCTGCTAACCCAGCTGTGGACAAAACTTCCTCCTCTCATAAGTAAGCTGAACCGGTAAGTTCTGCTAAGAAAAAGAAGAAGGAAAAACACTCGGTTCAGGAACCGTAAACTACAAAACCGTCAGTTCCAACTGCAGATAAATAGCAAACGCTATAAAAAATTTTCAGGCGCTGCAACTGGTACCACAGTTACAGTTCAGCGGCCCAGTTCACACACCTCTGTTCAGGACCTGGATTTCTCCTCGGTTCCCGGTTCATTTGAACAGTTTGCTGAGGTGTACATGGAAGGGGAGGATGAGTTTGAACCTAGTGTATCCACTGATCCTCAACATCCTGACTCCCTGAAAATGGAGCTGCGGATGTTTCCTCTCACTTTGCCTTCATGAAGCAAGTGGCACAGACACTGGACCCTCCAACCAGGAATCCACAGAGGAGGAGGAAGAGGAGCCAGACTATATGGAAAGGATGGATGTGCCGGTAACAGAAAGACTGGTGCTGCCCATCCACAAGTCTCTGAAGCGACAGGCTTCTAGAATTTTCATAAAACCCCACTTCCATTCCCAGTGGACAAGAGGATGGATAGGAAGTATTGGGTGGCTAAGTCTGGAGCAGAGCACCCGAGCCATGAACAGCTGGCGCAAGCTGCGGCCTGTGATAAGGCAAGCATTCCCCTGGCATCCCACCCACCAGATAAAAACTCCAGAAAAATGGATTCTATGGCCAAGAAATCCCACTTAGGTGCTCATTTGTCCATTAGACAGGTCACTCACATGGCCTATGTCTCCAGATCTCAAAAAAAAAAGTCTCTGTGTAACCCCTAGATGGCGCTATCCCAGGGGCTACTACCCCTGCCTGATTTGCCACTAACAGGTTGAGGGGCCTGGATCCAATGGCGGGTGCCTCCACCCAGAGGTCAGGGTTTGCAATAGTTAAACTAACTTGGTCACAGCCCTCTGGGACACTGCAACCCCTTTCTTCCCACTAGTGGCCCACACAATATATCAGAATTACCTTCACAGTATACACTACCCCCCAGGTCTGGTTCCGCCACTGGACCTCCTGAGAAATGAGATACAGTGCAACAATCACAGTACAGTACTTAACATAGACAAATACTTAGGCAGTATAACTTTGCTGAAACAAGCAGCTCTGATTTATTTAGGGATATAACAAGGACAGGGGAAATCAGGTTAATTAGCTTATCACTCTAATAATCTACCTATGGCTCTGTGCACAGGCCTATCCCTATCAGTTACTGTCCCTGGCACGCAAGCCCTAGTGGCTAGTCCAAACCGTGGCAGCTGGTAGGGGCCCTTTCACAGAGAAAAGGAGAATTAAACAGTCAGCAGTACAGTAATTCCATTGGATTTAATGTGGCAATTCAACAGGAGCGACCCTGAATTAGTACTCACGACCTCCAATAAGATAGGGTCCTTCAATGTCAGCAGGGCTCACTTGAGGTACACAAACCTCTTCACACATCCATATAAAAGAAAGACTATACCAGGCAGGCTGCATCTGGTATCCCGATCGCAATTACTGCACAATACCCGGAGAACACACAGCAGATTCAGTTCCTGACAGACCGAGTGTAATTTTCAGCAATTCCTCCAGTCTTCTACAGGGTGAGCCTGGTTTCTACTCTCAGAGATCCTTTGATTCTTTTCACAGGACGGATTCAGTCCTAACAAGCTGTTACAAGCTGCAGACCGGAACTCTGGGCCTTACACACGTTTTTTGACTAAAACTGCACTAAGAAAGCACAGGGCTCCTTCCTTCTTCACTGCCAAAGCTCAACTGACACCCAACTGAAAAACCGGCACTTCCTTTGAGTTCCTCCCAGTTCTTGACTGGATTGGCTGTCACCACAATAGACTGCTGCTGTTGGTCCAAAAGGCACTGAAGTCTAAACTACATCTCCCAGAGTCACTGCCCATACAATCCTCTTGTGGCTGGCTCAGATTATGAGTCCAAGTTCTGATTCGTTCAAGGCACCATTTTAGAGCTAGCTTACCCCACACTGATTGGTCCAGTTCAGCAGTTCAAACTAGAATGGGAACTAGCAGACACAGTTCTGACTGCAAAGAAAGCAGGTTAGACAAACTGTAATTTCATTATTACTCTAAATAATTTCTGGCAAACAGTTACATCTTTTCGACAGCTTCCTTTGCACTCTAGTGACTGCAAAAATGAAGTGAATTAGCAGCAGCTTGAGTGGTACTCAATCAAAGAAAACACAGTCCCCCATACAAACTAATTATGTCTGCAAGCAGATAGCTCTTAAAGAGACAGTACCAGAGGTTCTAAAAACACTCACTGATAAATGGCTTAAACGCCAAACACCATTCAGGCTTGGAGCATTCAAGCAAGCTCCTGGAAGTCTTTTGGGAACCCCCATTTGCAGGGGGTTACACCCTTCCTGGCTCTGGGAAAGCTTGACGTCCGCGTCAAGCAAGTAATTTCCATAAGTTTCAACTGCAACCATATACATTTGCATTAGGCTCGCATATGTAATCATCAGTCAATATATCATTTTACCAAGAACACATTTCTGAAACATTGCAGTATCGCCACTTACACAGTATTACATACACATTGTACCATAACTCAAGTTATTACCTCTTGTACATGAAACCTGAAGAGAGGGGCCTTCCCTATCAGTTACCTTGGGGCTGGATGGGCAAGGGCACCATACTTAGAGGGCAACACAAGTAACTTGGAGTTAGCACTGATGCTCAGTTTGGGCAATGAGCCTGGGACACATACACTCCTTTATGGACAACATTGAGAGGCAAGTCCACAGGCCTCCCAAGTGAATCATAACTGAGGTGCACCACAGGCTTTACAGCTCGACCAGTCTTTCTAGGGGGAACTGTTATAGTCTCTGCACTCTGAGCCTCATTTTCAGCATTGTCCTCACTTGTCAGGGGAGTTCTCCATGGGGTAGAGAGGCTAGAACTTGGGCACTTTCAGCTCCAGGAGTTACAGTTTCTGAGTCCACAACATTTGGCTCACATGGAGAGCTGGACACTGGCAGTGGACTGTCAGGGCACTCAAAATACTCTTCTTGTTCCGTGTATCACCAGTCTGCCCCAATCTATCATTTTCCTCCCTGAAAACTCAAACAGTTCAACCATGCACAATGATTCCATTTTATCTGATCTGATGCTTTGCACTTCACTTTCTGGGAGCAATGGCTCCAGGGATGAAGCTGGGGCTTAGACAGTCCAGAAGGCCCAGCTTTGTCTCCAGTATTGACTAGGGATTGCCCCAAACAATTGACTCAGTTCGTAAGAAGGATAGTATTCAAAGTCACCTCACTTTCTTCCGATATGGACTGACAGTCATGCTCAACTGGGACTTGTGGAGGGGAACACTTTAACTTTGCTTCTGTAGGTGCAGACTTTCTTGATCTTTTCAGCAGCAGCTCTAGTCACTGGTCCAGAGGGGCATCTTCTAGGCTCAGACTCACTAAGATTTGTCCACAAGGGTAAATGATTTCTATGCATTGTTTTTTACATCTTTGAATTATTCTCAGGCCTTACTTTGTACACTGGCAGATCATCTAGTTTGCCCACTACAATGTGAGGGAGATGGTGCATATCTGTCAGCATCTTGTGCTTGCCATGCAGTCCCAGATTTCTTAGCAATACCCGATCTCCCTCCTGGAGTTCCTGTGCTTTCACCTTTTATCATACCTTTCTTTGTTGGCCAGATTTCTTTTGGCAGCCATGGTTTGAGCCAGTTGGTACGCATGAGTTAGCTGGGCCTTTAACTTTTGCACATACTGTAAATAGTTGTCAGCTTGAACCCCATCGAGGAGACCCCAAAACACACATCTACTGGTAGTCGAGCTTCTTCCAAACATCAGGCGGTAGGGGAGAATCCAGTGGCATCACTTTTGGTGCAGTTATAAGCATGTACCAGGGTGCTAATTTGTTGGCTCCATCTAGGCTTGTCCTTTGGGTGCAGGGTGCCTAGCATATCTAGCAAAGTGCGTTGAAACGTTCAGGCTGTGGGTCCCCTGGGGTGGTAAGGAGTGGTTCTGGACTTTCGTGACTCCCCACAGAGAAAGCATCTCTTTGATCAGACGACTCAAAGTCTCTCCCTTGATCAGAATGGATCTTTGTGGAGCCCCATAGTGAACAAAAAAGTTTTCTACAAGTACTTTGGCCACAGTGGATGCTTTCTGGTCTTTGGTGGGGAAAGCTTGGGCATATCTCGTGAATGGTCAGTGACCACCAGCACATTACTGATATTTCTTTGATCTGACTCCAAACTCAGAAAATCAATACAGACCAGCTCCATGGGTGCACTGGTGGTGATGTTAACAAGGGGGCCCTCTGGGGCAAAGCTTTCTCTGTAAGCAGCTACTCAAGTTCGAATGTGTTGCCCACATCAGCCCCCATCTTAGGCCAATAGAATCTGGATCTCACCAAGTCAAGTGTTCTGTCTATACCAAGGTGCCCCATGTGGTTGTGCAAGGACCTCAGTACTGAGTCTCGAAAGGCAGTGGGCAGCACTAGTTGTTGTTTGTCTACTTGTCCCCTCTGTCTACTGTTTCTCTGTATAACAGTTTATTGACTGTTCAACTTAGACCTTCTTTGTATAACAGTGCAGTTCTCAAATCAGTGGAGCGTAATTTGACACATCTTTTCCTGCATAGAGGGCTTCTAAAGCTGCTTTAATCATGGGATCGCGGGATTGAGCCCGTCGAATACTGTCATTGTCCAGCTGAGGCAGTGCACCAATGTCTATTGCAGAGAAGTGGCACAAGCAGCAGTATGCACTTCTCAGAGGCTCCTGCCAATCCACCATGCAGTCCATCGTCTGTGGGACATTTGTTCCTCCCTGTCAAATCCTCCGCAGAGTGCCCGAATGTCAGGTTCTGCCAATCGGACCCAATCATTCTGGGGAACAGGCCTCCGGGAGAGAGCATCAGCATCTATGTGGTTCAGACCTGCTCGGTATTCGAGCATAGTCATATGTAGATAATGCAGAAAGCCACCTATGGCCAGTGGCATCCAACTTAGCTGAGGTCTGCACATAGGTCAAAGGATTATTGTCAGTTTTACTAGTATTTTAGCCCCATACAAGTACTGCAGGAATTGGTCAACAATAGCCCACTTCAAAGCTAGGAACTCTAACTTATGTACAGGATAGTTCTTTTCGGATGGGGTCAGGCTTCTACTGGCAAAGGCCACTGGTCTCAGGCCATTCTCGTGTCTTGGTACAACACAGCCCCAACCCTTGCAAGCTAGCATCAGTGTGCAGGACGTAAGGTTTTCTTGGATCGGCATAGGCCAGCACTGGAGCATGGGTAAGTTGATATATGATCTCATGAAAAGCAGTCTCACAATCAGAGTCCAGCGGGCCTCAAATACTTCACTCGGATGAAAATACACTTTTCAGTCTTGAGGCGCTGACTTTTGGTATTTTTGTGGGTTGGGGATACCTTGAGTAAGGTTAAGTAAAGGCGGGATCACTCTGAATAGTCCTTGATGAAGCCCGATAATAACCACAGAATCCCAGGAATCTTTGCAGTTCTTTTAGATTTTTGGCTGTGGCCAGGTGGTCAAGGCCTCAACTTTATTTGGGTCGGTCTCTATTCCTCGGTGGATACTATGTGTCCCACATACTTTACTGATGTTTGGAAGAATTGACACTTATCAATGGACAGTTTAAGGCCAAAGTCCTCCAGTCGGTCCAATACCTTAAATAATCTGCTCATGTTCCTCCAGTGAGCTGCCAAACACAATAACATCATCTAGGTATACCAGGCATCTAGTAAGTTCATGTCCCCCACTGCACGCTCCATCAATCGTTGAAAAGTGGCTGGGGCACCTGAAATCCCTTGAGGCATCCTCATGAATTCATAGAAGCCAAGTGGATAGATAAAGGCCGCTCTTCTCCACCGGTCCTCTGGGGCCATCGGGATCTGGTAGTACCCACTGCGAGATCCAGCACAGAGAACCACTTGCTCCCATTTAGGCAGTCCAAAGCATCCTGAATGCGGGCATTGTGTACTGATCAGGATAGTCCGCCGGTTTAAGGTGATAATCCCACACATCCTTACTGTTCCATTCTTTTTCCTCACTACCACAATGGGGGAAGCATAAGGGCTTCTGGATTCTTGTATTACACCAGCAGCTAACATCTCTTGCAGATGCCGTCTCACATCATCTATGTCAGCAGGTGCCAGGCGTCGAGACCTCTCACGAAATGGTCTTTTCGTCATGCAGCGGATATTGTGCTCAGCTCCTTGCACGATCCTACATCCCATTCCTTTAAAGAAAACACCTGGTCTCTCTGGGCAAGCTTCTCACTGATCCTCACTTTCCATTCAGCTGGCAGCGGGAGTCGCTGAAATCAAACAAGTCAGGCTTACTCTATCATTCTTCCTTGAACTCTTGCTGCTGGGTAGCACTGCAGTGTCTGCACAATGCACATTAGCCAGGATGCAACCTCTGTTTACTCGAATGTCTCTTTCAGACACATTATGAACTGGACCATTACCCTTCTGGCATAAGCATGGGCTCTAAGCGGGCAAAATACTAGGCTTGACCAGCAGTCCCTCTGGCAATTTTCCATCGCCTGTGCATCCAACATTAATATTTTATTCTTAACATCCTTTCTGATACGGACCTCTCCTGTAAGGTACACTGGGCATTTGGCCAGGATCAGAGACTCAGGATCCTTCTTCCATACAATTCGACCCGGTTCCTCTGGTTCTGTTTTTCAGCATCTCTCTGTGCCTCATAGGCCTTCTTAATTAAAGCCGAACTCTTAAAGCTCTACTAGTCTTTGACCCTGTTTTCATAACACAACTGTGCCAGCCTTCCGAACATATGAGCATTTGTTCCAATCAACAAAGGGACACCATCATACAGTCCAGTGGGGGGGACACTAAGGCTAGGGTCTCTCACTTGTTCGGCCACCCAGCCACGGAGGTGGGGAAAGACAGCCAAATTCGGATATACCCGAATAGGGTAGGCTTTCACTTAACCCCCATACATGCAGTCCTTCTAATGGTTGTAAGGCACGTCTGACAAATGCTTCTGATACCAATCCTGGAACATAATTGTCACTTGGAGCCACTGTTCAATACAGCTCTTGTAGACACTCCATTCACCTTTACAGTGGTCTCCATGGAGGACCCACTATTCTGGACCAGTCTGAGAGGCGGTAGTGGGGCCTGGGCAACTGACCTTGCCACAAAAGGACGTGAATTAGCATTTTTGGTGCCCTCACTGGGATCATGTCGGCACCTCTTAGCCACTGATTTCTTCTCCAGCCTCCTTGTAGCCTATATGCAACTTTGTCAGTGTCTTTGAGGACTGGCATTCCCTTTCATGTGCCCATCTTTCCCACAATTATAGCAAAACATATTTCTGGAGTTTGAGTTGGCCGAGGCGCCACACTGGGAGCCAGGGCGGGGTATTACTAACTGGAAACCTGGTGTCATCTCTGTCTGCGGCGTGATAAGCATTTGAGACATCTCGTCAGTTTCTCCACTTCCATGGTCAAGGAATCGAGTTCGGAGCTGTTATCAGCAGGAGATACATGGGTGGGTACCCCACCCCCATAGCAGATGCAGTCGGATATAGGTCAGGGGTCTGCATTTCGCAGGCGTGGCCTTCATAAAGGGACTGTTTTTGAATTCTCGGATCTCTCTCAACAGTTCGCCCCATTGTGACATATCTTTTCCTTGTCAGAGCACTCATTGACTGCCAACCTCTGCCCCTGAACTTCACTTGATGGGTCACCTCAGTCACCGGGTCGTATCCGCAGCTATTGGTGCAGGTCCCCTCCGAGGTCGTCCTTTCTCAACCTCGAATTTCTCTCATTAACTCATCATAGGAGGGTGGGGATTCCAGCATCTGTGGGCGAACTGAAGCAAACAGCAGTTCTGAGAAGGGGGCAGACTTAAGGATCCTGTCCAGCCTGGTTCGTCCAGTTCAATCGCTGGCTAACTACCCTTTCTGAGGCATTCTTGCAACAATTTTCCAGCCGAGATACATACACAGACAACAACTCCCTTGGTACTGTTGTGCATCTCTTACTCTCCTACTTAGGTCCTCATCAAGTCTAGCTCCCATACATTCTCAAGGCCTCAAGATAGGCCTGTGCAGTCGCCTCAGGGTTACTGGCCCGCTTAGCACGGATGGTAGCCAGGCAGGACCGGAGGCTCACTAACCCCTCGCCGCCTTCCCAGCATTGCCATTCTAGCACTTGGGGCAACATAGTCTCATCCAGGTCTCCCAGTCATCCTCCCTTGGGGTGGGGAGGTGCCAGAGAAGATCCTCAACCTTCGGTAAGAGTCGTGACTAATGGCAGGTGCAGAGATAGGAGTCTGCATTGGTTCAGCCACCATTACGGGCACTGGAGCAGGAGAGGGTGTTGGGAGGAACACCCCAGGTGGCAAGAATAGTTTCTTCAAGTCCTCCACAGTTTTCCCTCTCCCAGCAACCATTCAGCAAATTTCTCCTCAAAGTTTCAGATAGTGGTGGGGCTGATTCCCCAGGTCTTACTGTCCTTAGTTATCACTCTCCAGCAGTGAGGGCCCTCTGGGGTAATGGTCTGTGGCACTTTGGAGCTATCTATGGGATCCTTAAACTCTACTAGGGCCAGGAAAGTGTGGGTGAGCAGATTAGCATGCCGACTCCACCACCACAGGGTTTTGTAAACCTTCCACCTTGGAAAGTACTCCTGCACAGTGTCCATATTGATACCCAGGGGATGTCCAGGATAAGCATAGCATTTTGGGGTCGATCTCCTCCCCAGTACACCACTCCACCAGCCGGTGCACAGCCACTCTGTCGGGTACCCATTTTTCTTAACAGTGGTTCGTGAATATGGCCACTAGAGGACACACAATCCCAGCGGTGAGCCTCCAAGATGTAACCCCAGATGGCGCATCCCAGGGGCTACTACCCTGCCTGATTTGCCACTAACAGGTTGAGGGGCCTGGATCCAATGGCGGTGCCTCCACCCAGAGGTCAGGGTTTGCAATAGTTAAACTAACTTGGTCACAGCCTCTGGGACACTGCAACCCCTTTCTTCCCACTAGTGGCCCACACAATATATCAGAATTACCTTCACAGTATACACTTACCCCCAGGTCTGGTTCCGTCACTGGGACCTCCTGTGAAATGAGATACAGTGCAACAATCACAGTACAGTACTTTAACATAGACAAATACTTCAGGCAGTATAACTTTGCTGAAACAAGCAGCTCTGATTTATTTAGGGGGATATAACAAGGACAGGGGGAAATCAGGTTAATTAGCTTATCACTCTAATAATCTACCTATGGCTCTGTGCACAGGCCTATCCCTATCAGTTACTGTCCCTGGGCACGCAAGCCCTAGTGGCTAGTCCAAACCGTGGCAGCTGGTAGGGCCCTTTCACACAGAGAAAAGGAGAATTAAACAGTCAGCAGTACAGTAATTCCATTTGGATTTAATGTGGCAATTCAACAGGGAGCGACCCTGAATTAGTACTCACGACCTCCAAATAAGATAGGGTCCTTCAATGTCAGCAGGGCTCACTTGAGGTACACAAACCTCTTCACACATCCATATAAAAGAAAGCACTATACCAGGCAGGCTGCATCTGTATCCCGATCGCAATTACTGCGCAATACCCGGGAGAACACACAGCAGATTCAGTTCCTGACAGACCGAGTGCAATTTTCAGCAATTCCTCCAGTCTTCTACAGGGTGAGCCTGGTTTCTACTCTTCAGAGATCCTTTGATTCTTTTCAGGACGGATTCAGTCCTAACAAGCTGTTACACAAGCTGCAGACCGAACTCTGGGCCTTACACACGCTTTTTGACTAAAACTGCACACTGAAAAGCACAGGGCTCCTTCCTTCTTCACTGCCAAAGCTCAACTGACACTCCAACTGAAAAACTGGCACTTCCTTTGAGTTCCTCCCAGTTCTTGACTGGATTGGCTGTCACCACAATAGACTGCTGCTGTTGTCCAAAAGGCACTGAAGTCTAAACTACATCTCCCAGAGTCACTGCCCATACAATCCTCTTGTGGCTGGCTCAGATTATGAGTCCAAGTTCTGATTCGTCCAAGGCACCATTTTAGAGCTAGCTTACCCCACACTGATTGGTCCAGTTCAGCAGTTCAAAACTAGAATGGGGAACTAGCAGACACAGTTCTGACTGCAAAGAAAGCAGGTTAGACAAACTGTAATTTCATTATTACTCTAAATAATTTCTGGCAAACAGTTACATCTTTCAGACAGTTTCCTTTGCACTCTAGTGACTGCAAAATGAAGTGAATTAGGCAGCAGCTTGAGTGGTACTCAATCAAAGAAACACACAGTCCCCATACAAACTAATTATGTCTGCAAGCAGATAGCTCTTAAAGAGACAGTACCAGAGGTTCTAAAACACTCACTGATAAATGGCTTAAATGCCAAACACCATTCAGGCTTGGAGCATTCAAGCAAGCTCCTGGAAGTCTTTTGGGAACCCCCATTTGCAGGGGGGTTACATCTGGAATGCAATTTCAGAGATTGCTAAGGGCATAGAGGCCTCTAAATGCCAGTTTAGAATGGCAGTGGATGCCAATGATATTGCAGCCAGGCAAATGGCAACTTCAGTGTCTCTGAGGATCTTGGCCTGGCTGAGGACAACTAATTTGTCCCAGGCCAGACAAAGGCATTGGACTTTCCTGGTGAGCCCACATCCCTTTTTGGTGAACAAACAGAGGCTTACATGGAAAAGATGGATGAGTACAAGGTAGCTTGTAAGACTGCTGCTGCAAAGGAGAAAGCATCAACACCCCAGAAGTACCAAGGCAGAGGGAGCACAGGTAGAACCCATTACAGACTCTTCTTTCAGGCTCTGGCATCGCCTATCAACCTCAGAGAGTGTACATCAGAGGCAGAGGCAGAAGGGGCAGCAGCCATGCTGCCCCAGCACTCAGCCAAGTTCACAGACTATGCAGACCCCTGAGGGGTCTGCCAGAGCCGTCTCTCCACTTCCAGTAGGGGGCAGGCTGTCCCACTACCTCCATGTTTGCGAATCCATCACTACAGACAGATGATTCCTGGAGGTAGTGGGCCAGGGGCTTGCCCTCAGGTTCAAGATCTTGCCCAAACTGAGGGCAAGGTTTTTCAGACCTGCCAGTCTATCAGAAGTAACTCTGTTGGAAAAGGAAGTAGAAAAACTAATTTAAGACAAACCAGTAGAGCCTGTTCCCTTGGCCCACAGGGAAGGGGTCTCTGCTCAGGATTTTTCCTCACTTGAAAAAAAAAAAACAGGGGAGTGGTGACCCATATAGGATCTCAAACATTTAAACAGGCATTTAACAAAGCCAAAGTTAAGAATGGTCACTCCTGGCTACCATCCTCCCTACACTCAGGAAGGGGGATTGGGCCAACATCTTTGGACTTAAAGGACACTTAATCCCACATAGTTCAGAACCATTCCTTTCGGCCTTATCTCTGCTCCAGGGATGTTTACCAAATGCCTAGCAGTGGTGGTAGCACACCTAAGGAGGCAAGGGGTTATAGTCTCCCCATACCTGGACGACTGGTTGGTGGTAGGCCAATCTCCTCAGCGGGTAGAGATACACTGATCACCATCCAGGATGCCCTGTGTATGCTGAGACTCCTGGTAAATCAAAAGAAAAGTCAATGCTAACACCAGTTCAGCGCCTGGAGTCCACAGGGCCAAAAGCTGGGCACTCTGAGAGGAAGGGCCTTCCTCCCACAGGGAACAGTAGACAGCTTGGTGCAGCTGGCAGGCTCATTCCAGCTGCATACCTCCAGACCAGTGAGGCATTTTCTACAGCTGTTAGGGCACATGGCTGCAGCAACAGTGTCAGGGTCAAGATTCCAGATGAGAGACATTTAGTTCCACCTCAGGTCTCACTGGTCCCAGAAAAGAGATTCCTGTCTGCAGTGGTGGCAGGAAAAAGACAACCTCAGGGAAGGTGTGCCTTTCCTTCAGCTGCCACCAGCAACAGTCTTAACAACAGATGCCTCCCTCCCTCCTAGGGTGGGGTGCACACCTAGGGGAACACACTGCACATGGTACCTGGCTCCATCAAGAGTCTCTGCTTCCCATATAGCCTGCTGGAGCTCAGGGCAGTTTATCTGGGCATTCAGTCCTTCGCTCCAATGCTTCAAGGCAAGGTGGTTCTTGTCAGGACAGACAATACAACCACAATGTACTACATAAACAAGCAACGGGGCACAAAGTCGTCCCTACTGTGCACAGAGGCCATAATAGTATGGAGTCTGGCTTACTCCCTGGGACTCTCCCTCTCAGCAGTCCGCCTCCCAGGGAAGGACAATGTTCTGGCAGATGCTCTCAGCAAGATCAACCAAAACCACCATGAGTGCAGGTGATCAGAAGGTGGGGTACCCCAGAGGTGGACCTCTTTGCAACCCCAGACAATCGCTAGCTACCACAATTCTGTTGCAGGCCTACTACAGTGGGCACAGTCCCTCTGGATGCGCTGCTGTTGGATTAGACAGGGAAGTTCCTGTATGCCTTTCCTCCATTTCCCCCCTGTTGCTCAGAGTGCTGAACAAGCTCAGGGTTCAATCAGCGACAGTGATCCTCATTGTTCCTGATTGGGTCAGACGGCCAATGGTATTTTCTACTGCTGACCTTGTCAATTTCCAGGCCAATCTCTCCACTCAGGAGGCACAACCTATTGACCTCCTTGCAGGACAGGGTCCTTTACCCCAATCTCCGGTCTCTCAGGCTCAGGACTTGGCTCTTGAGGACTTAGAGTATACGGACTTGCACCTTTCTAAAGGGGTGCTAGAGGTTCTTAGGGTTTCTAGAAAACCCTTCTACCAGAAACACTTACCCCTCTAAATGAAAGAGGTTTTTCCATTTGGTGCCAATAAAAAGAGATAGACTGCTGCCAGGCTGACTTGTCAGTCGTCCTAGAGTACATGGCACACCTTCATTCTCTCCTTAGGCCTTCCACCCTCAAAGTACACTCAGCAGCTGTCTATCTGCTTGTCTCTCAGCTGGTAAGGGGTCACCTCTGGCAGTTAATCAAGTGTTTAAGAAGTTCTTCAAGGGTCCCATGTATTTGCATCCCCCTCACAGGGAACACACTCCAGCATGGGACCTCAATATATGCACTGGCTAGCTAATGAAACCACCATTTGAGCCCATGTCTTCAGCAGCGCTTAGGTATGCAACATGGAAAACAGTGTTCCTGGTAGCCATCACCTCAGCTAGGAGGATCAGTAAGCTCCAGGCCTTGTCCACTGAGTCAAATTACATATCAGTCCATAGGGACAAGGTAGTCCTCAAGACTAACAGAAACTTTCTGCCCAAGGTGGTGTCGGACTTCTACCTAAATCAGTCCATTACTTTGACAGTCTTTTTCACTGACCACTGTAGTTCAGGGGAATGTAGACTGCACAGCCTAGATGTTAAGTGAGCTAGAAGCTACTACTTGGGTCACACAAAGGGTCACAGGCAGGTTAGCACTCAGCTCTTCCTGACCTATGGAGAAGTGGGAAAGGGCAAGTCTGCCTCAGAGAGGTGTCTTGCCCACTGGATTGTTGCATGTATTCAGTCCTGCTACAGCAAAGTAGGTTAAGAACCCCTGCAGGCCTTAGGGCTCACTCTACAAGGGGTACAGCTGCCTCAATAGCAGCTGCAAGAGATATTCCTTTGTTGGAAATTTGTAAAGCAGCTACCTGGAAAACAGTTCACACCTTTACCAAACACTACAGCCTGGATACCCAGGCCAGAGGTGATGCCAGGTTTGGCACAGCAGTACTGTAGAGCCTGTTTCCTAAAGAGGTTCTCTACCTTCCTCCAATGGTACTGCTTGGGTAGTCTGCATATGTCAGAATACAGGAAGATTTCCTGGAGTTTGAAGAAAAATAAACTAACCATAGTAATCTTATTTCTTCCAAGGGAATCTTACTGTATTCTGAGCTCCCACCCTGCCTCCCCTGCTAGAACCTGTGGGCACTGCAGCACAGCTGTCCATGCTGTTGTAAACCCATGAGTGGTTCTGTTGTTGGGCTTAGTGACTTGAGTCTGTGTGGCTCACATTTTTAAATGAAGGGGATTGCTGGCTGTTATTTATTTAATTGCTAAAGTTAGTAGTCACACTCTGTAAGAATCTGACAGCTGTAGAATGTTTACCAGGGACAGTGGTTTGAAAACCTAGCATGAGCCTAGCATTCCATCATTAGCATAGGTTCTATTAACCATTTTGGCTCCAGGGCAGTACAATGGGAGGACAATACTGCATATGTCAGAATACAGTAAGATTCCCTTGGAAGAAACAAGATTACTACAGTAAGTAATTTTTATGTCCGCTCACGCTTGCACACCAGCCAACATATTGCAGTAGTAGCAGATTTGGAGGTGTGGTCACTGTGGGTGAATGCAGGGCACGCATCAGCAGGTGCGTCCCTCATTCCCCAATAAGCCAGCATCTAGGCACTGACACCAGCAATATGTAAAGTGGTCACCGTATCTAACAAAAGTGCCGCTGCAATGAGAGGCAAGCTCGTCATGCAGCGGCACAATAACATGCCTCCTGATGTGCCTTTGCTGGTGAAGCATTCCAATAAACATGGCGGCAGTGACTGCTGCCGCCACCTGCCACAATGCCAACTTCAGGGGTGCCCAATCCCCCTGTCTGCATGCCCCAACCCAGTTCATGTGCCGACGGGGGAGCCCACTCCCCATCAGCATAATGCAACCCTCCCATTTCAATTGTGTGCCGAGGGGGTGCCCAATCTCCCTTGGCATCATGTGCCCCCCCAACGGTCTTTCTTTGCCGACAGGTGGGCCCAATCCCCGCCAGCTTCAGTTCCCCCATTCCGAGTTCAGTCTGCCAACGGGGGAGCCCACTCCCGGTTAGCATAATGCCCCCCCATTTGTTGTGTGCCGAGGGGGTGCCCAATCTCCCATCAGCTACAGCTTCCCCCAAAACACTCAGGTGGCATGCTGGGAGCCCACCCCAGTGTGCCAAATGTCCCTGTAAAAAAAAACCTTCCCACAATGTTTTTCTTTTTTTTTAAACCTGTAAAACAGAAAACTGTCCTTCGTTGAGTCCAGTGGCCCTTCCCCCAACCCACACCCACCCTCTGCACCCCCTGCCTCCCAGCACACCCCTCACCCCATACTTACCTCCAGGGCATGGTATGATGATCTTTGGTTGCCCAGAAACACGTCTGAACTCTTCAAAACCGACCGCAAACTGAAGAAATGCCAGTAAGCTGTATAATGACATAAATAGGGTTTTTTTCAACTTTGGTGCATATCTCGGACATTTTTGGGAATTTTGGCACCAAATTTTCAACATAGGGTTATTGGTACCCCTCCTCATGAATTCAGTCACTGTCATGACGTTATTCAGTCCCAAAAGGTGATTTTGCGGTCACTGCACGGAATCACCTTTCGGGACCGATCAACTGTTCATGAGGTGTGCTCTCAAAAAGTCTATGTTGCAAATTTGGTGAAAAAAATCCAAAAAATGGCTGTTTTACGAGAGTGCGTTGCGCAGTTATCACCCACGCTCGTAACTTCGTGAATTTGTAATATTTTCACTCCAAATTTTCAAAATTGGCATTTTTCCACACCTCTTTATGAACGGTACAGCTGTAATTTTACATTTCCTGGCCAAAATGTGTTTTCGCAGTTCCGGCACAGAATAGTACGGTCGCTGTGGGAAATCAGTTTAAGGGACAGATTAAGAAAATCACAGTGACACTGTTCATGAGCAGAGGTCCTAAAATGCTTACGTTAAAAATTTGGTGATGAAAGTCTATAAAATGACTGGTAACACAGTCATTTGATAGACTTTCATCACCAAAGCATGCGTTGCGCAGTTTCCACGCACCCTTGTAACTTCACATATTTGCAATATTTTCATGCCAGATTTTCAACACTGCCATTTTTTCACACCTCCTTATGAACAGTATAGCTGTCATTTTTCACATCCTGTCCAAAATGTGTTTTCGTACCTGTGGCGCCAGATGGCGCAGTCGCTGTGCAAAATCACCTTCCGGCTAACAAACTGATAGTGCCGCTCTTCATGAGGTTGGGTCACAAAATGCACATAGTGAAAATACCAACAAATGCCTATGGCATTAGGGTGTCCAACTGTAACAACCCACCCTGTAGAGACTGACAGGCGTCAGGGGTGTGACTTGGGATCATCAGCTGTAATGCTCATGCCATTCCACCCTCACCCCCCACCCTGCAGACACGGACAGGCATCGAGGTGTGCCTTGGAGTGTTCAGCCCCAAAGTTCACCCCATTCTCCTATACTGCACCCATCTCAGTGTATTTCCTTATGGAATGGGGTAAGTATAAGGCCCAAAGACCCCGAAGCACACCACAACACTTGTCAGTGTCTACAGAGTAGGGTGAGGTGAAATAGCATGAGCATTATAGCTGACGACCCAAAGGCACACCCCAACGCCTGTCAGTTTCTGCAGGGTGAGGTTGGCGTCAGTTCAATACTTCACTGCCATTCCTATTATGCATCTCTAACTCCTGCACTACCAATGCCAATGCCAGCAAGACAACATTTGGCATTGACAAATGCTTGTTCCTTATGAACTGATAGGGGGCAATCCAAGGTCCAACAACCACTGTCTTTGCCTGGCTTCACAATGACAGAGATGGTAGCCTGACGCCAGGATGGGGGAATTGGATTGTCACAGAGGAGACCTGCACCAGTGTAGCATAGTATGGGACTAAGGGAGTCCTGGAACATTTTTAAAAATTCACCTGTGAAGTCATCCGGCCCTGGGCTCTTATTATTTTTTAGCTGTGTGATCGCCTGATCTACTTCTGACTGTGTGCGAGGTGCAAGTGACGTCTGCTGATGATCATCTGATAGGATAGGCAGTCGCAGGGGCTGTAAATGTGTGTGTAGTGCTGCCAGTGATGGAGAATCCTCCACCTGTTATAGTTTGCTGTAATATTCCTTACAGACCTGTAAAATGTGATCAGGCACATCTTCCTTCACTGGGGTGACTGGATGCCTAATGTAGGAATGTAACTTCTCAGAGTGTGGGGGGACGCTGATGGGTGAATAGAGAAATGGGTAGGGTAGGCTATAACAGCTGCGGATCTTTCTTAGAATTTCATGGAGAGTGGGGGGTTGTTTGGTGAGCAGGCAACTAATGCAGCTTAAAAATGAGATCAGAGGTCTACAGGAGGAGCTGAGCAGGGAACAGCGGGCTGCAGTGAATAACAACCCAAAAGGTGGAGTTAAATAGATGGGGAACATATGAGGAAGGACAAATAGAACCAAAAGGGGGGAAGGAGCAGGAAATGGTTGGGGGTGAGGAACCAAGACAGGGGAACACAGGTCAAGGGTCAAAAGAAAGCAGAAAAGGGGAAGAATGGAGGATGGGGAAGGGGGGCGATAACGGACATAGAAGCAGTAGCGAGAAAGGGGCTGGTAATAGGAAGGAGGAAGTATGCGGTAGTGAGGGGGCATCGAAAAATTGATTTGCAGTACTGGCAGAGCTGGGTGATGTGATAGAGGGTGCGTTCGGAGGAGGAACTAAATATAGACCGGATGAACATAGAACTAACAGGAGGACAACTGGGGATAATTCAACAGGGGCGCAAGGGGGAACAACAGTGCTGCAGGATGAGGGGGAGTCCGGAGGAAGGGGTTGGGATGAAGGGAGACCAGGGAAGGCAGCTCATGGAAAAGAGGGCGGAATCCTAGTGTTAGGAGACTCACTACTAAGAGGAGTTAGATGAGGAAGCAAGGGGGAGAGGCATAGTCGCATTTGGGTGGAGGCCATGCCAGGAATGATAGCGGAAAGGGTGGGACAGTCTGTTCTAAAGTTTGCTAGAAGGGGTAGGGTGAAACCACATATAGTTCTGCAGGTGGGGGCCAACGACCTAGTGAGAGAGAGATGATAGAAGTAGTTCGGGGAGATGTGAGGAGCTAGGACCGATATGTGAGGAGGCAGTAAGATCAGTAGCCTTCTCAGAAGTACTTCCAGTGCCCAGGGCGGACACTGCAAGGAAACTGAGGATAGAGGAATTTTTTTTTACATTTTTTTTTATTTGTTATACTTTTTGTCTGCAGGGGGCGCCGACATCTGCCATGGTCACGGACCTCCGGCTCCCGCCTCCCATCAATGGCTCTATTACTCCCCATGGAACCCCTGGCTTACCCCCCAGAGGGCGGGGTCACGGCACCCCCTCCATTATGGGTGCTGCAATTCTAGTGTCTAACGGGAAGCAAGCCGTGGAGGCTAATTGAAGCTGGAGGTAAGCTTATAGAGGTGGCCCTGCAGGATTTTCCCTTATGCGGAGGGGTGGGACGCAATGACGCACCAGGCCCACCCCTGAAAGCTAGACTGCGTCGGGTGCATTGCAGCAGCTCCAGCCTCCGCCTCGGGCCATGACAGACCGGTTACGATGCCACCCACCCCCAGAGAAGAAGAGCTGTCCATGGGACGCCGATCCTTTCCTCCGGCCGGCGCCTCTGGTGACCCGAGTCCGCTCTTCAACCTGGGCCGCGCCACAGCAGAAATCCCACCGCTGTGCCGGTGGGCCAAGGATAGAGGAATTTAACAAATGGCTGAGAATCTGGTGTCAATCCAAAGGTTATGGGCCGGTGGGTGCATGGGGAGGTAACTGGGAGGACATTGATCTTTACGGTAAGGATAGACTTCACCTAAGTGAAGAGGGCAAGAATTTATTGAAGCAGAGGATGGGGGATTACATAGCAAAAGAAGGGCATTTAAACTAGGAGCAGGGGGTGGCAAGTGGGCAGGAGGCATGCAGAATCCACAGGAAGGAAAGCCGAATGAGCTTACCCCCCATGCTAGAAGCAATGGAAAAAGGGTAGTACTAGAGGGGATGCTAAGAAGGGAGAGCAGGAGGGGAAGGGGGAGGAAAATGGGTGGAGGGTGGTCACCTTGAATGGTAGGAGCCTAGGGAACAAAACTGCAGAGCTACAGGCTCTCATGGCAGAAGGGGGGGTGGACATGGCAGCCATCACCGAAACATGGGGCACCCATTGCCAGGACTGGGATCTGGCGGTACCAGGGTATAAGATATTGCACAGAGATTGGGTAAATGGGAAGGTTGGGGGGGTGGCACTGTATGTGAGAGAAGGACTGAAGTGTGTTCTTGAGGAGGAGGAGGAGGGTAGTACAGAGTTGTCATGGATGCAAATCCAGGATTCCAAGACTAGGACTCTCAGGATGGGATTAGTGTACAGGCCACCATCTCAGACAGAGGAGTTAGACAGGGAACTAGTGGGGCAGATCAGAAGGGCCTGTGGAAAGGGTAGCACAGTGCTTGTGGGGGACTTCAACCTGCTGGGAGTGGATTGGAGTACCCCAGCCACCACGAATAGAAGGGAGCAGATACTTCTGGATGCATTCCAGGATAATTTCCTAATGCAAATGGTCAGTGAGGCAACCAGGTTAGGGAACACCCTAGACCCCGTGCTGGCAAACGTGGAGTTTGTGAGGGAGCTGGGGGTGGAAGAACCGCTGGCAGGGAGCGACCACCACTCAGTGTGGTTCACGCTGAAAATGGGTAAGGAGGGAGTAGAAACAGGTACAAGAGTGCTGAACTTCAGAAGGGCCAACTTCGGGAGGATGGGGGAGGTAGTTAAAGGGTATCTAGCCAGAATCCAAACTAATATGGACACTAACCAGAGGTGGGAGGTCATAAAACTGGGGATTGAGGAGGCAACCAAAACCTGCATCAGGGTCCAGAGTAAGAGAGCTAGGGCCAAGAAACCCAGCTGGTTGAGCAAGGAGGTCATGGACAAAGTAAGAAATAAAAGAGCCGCCTTTAGAAGGTTCAAATAAACAGGAGGGGGGACAGAGAGGATTACGTGAAGGAATTGAAGGCGGTGACAAAGGCAGTAAGGGCAGCCAAGGCATCTAAGGAGCTCAGGCTGGTGCAAGGCATCAAGAAGGGGGAGAAGGAATTCTTCCACTGCATCAGGGAGAAAAGGGTTTTAAGGACAAAATAGTAAAGATTGAGAGAGATGGGGGGTGGGTGGGTGGAAACAGGGGCAGAGCAGGCAGAAGTGCTTAATGAATATGTCTGCTCGGTGTTTACTAAGGAGAAAGAAGTCTGCTCGGTGTTTACTAAGGAGAAAGAAGGGGTGCTACCAAGGTGGAGGGAGGTCAGACTCAGGGGGGATGAGATGACAGATGACGGAATCACAGAGGGCAGGGTACTAGAGGGCCTGAGGGCACTGAGGGTGGACAAGGCGCCAGTGCCAGATAGCATTCACCCCAAGGTACTGAGAGAGCCAGCAGAAATCTTGGCAGGCCCCTTGGCAGACCTGTTCAATGCATCCCTGGTCTCAGGAAGTGTACCTCAGGACTGGAGGATGGCTCACATGGTACCCCTCCATAAGAGCGGTCCCAAAGATGAACTGGGAAACTACAGGCCGGTAAGCCTCACATCCATCGTGGGAAAACTGATGGAGACAATCCTGAAGGAGAGGCTGGTGTCCCTTCTGGAGACCAATGGACCGCAGGACGTTAGGCAGCATGGGTTTGTCATGGACAGATCCTGTCAGATCAGCCTGGTGGATTACTATGATTGGGTAACCGACGGAACCTTAACAGGTGAAGTGCCGGGGAGTTATAGTATGTAGAAGAGCTCTTATTTTCCTTGATGTAATTTTGACCTGTGCACTGTAACACTAGCTAAATTAAAAAAAGGTCATTGTACCTGGTCCAGAGGCCTCTTGCATATTTTGGGACCATACTAAATAAGAGTGCTTGGCTTTTGAAACACAGTTTAACAAACACTGACCTGCTTGATCCCAGACCCCAACGTGGACTTTTAAGTTTGTAAGCGGCCTCTATTACTGGTGCCCCTCAGGCTACACGTACCCCATCGTCCCCATTTTCTCAGGCTTATGATGGTGAGGTTGGAACATAGATATCGCATCTATAATAACAAGAGAGGACGTCATGTGGAGTACTAGGGGTTTGCTTACGGCTCTCTTCAGGATTCCCTGAGGGGGTTCCATCTTCTGCTCTAGAGGTCCGGCGCTGAACACAGCCAGCTGTAGGGTGCTCCCCAGCCTGCCCTCAAAAGCAAGGATCCAGGATTCCCTGAGGGGGTTCCATCTTTTGCAAATATATATAATATTTGTTTTCAACCTTAAAATAACAGCGTAAGTGGGTAGGTGGACAAAAGAGATTTTTAGTCAGCGTACGGAGCACTTTGAGACTTGTCTTTAAATGTGTAATAGATGCCGGCCCGGTGGCGCTGAGGGTTGAGGTGCTGGATGCCACACCTCGCACTACGCCGGCGACCTGGGTTCGGTAACGGACCTGGGGAGCCGGGGGCTGGCAGGGGTGGAGGGAGGATTGAGCGCCCCACGGATGCTCTCTCTCCTCAGGGGTGGGATACCTCGGACGCAAGCGTCCGTCATTCCCATAAAGTGAATTCGTGGAAGCACCGATTCCTGAAAGGGACAGGTGACTTCTACTTAGGGGTCGGGAGGGGGGTCATCAGACGGGCGATGAGAGGTCTGGCCAGCATCGCGCACTTCCTCGGGACGTAGTCCCAAGGGCCGGCATCCCCAGGGGATGTGGCCTAATAGTTAAATGGGGAAAATCACCCTCACGGTCCTGGATGACGGCCCCTCCGCTCAGACCGCCACACCAGACAAGACCCCACTGTGCAGGAGGAAGGAGAGGAGGTACTCTAGGGGCAGATCTAGGGGACGGCAAAAAAAAGAGCATTGAGAGGCCCGAAGGAGTAGGACCACGAGGGTAAGAAATACCAGGAGGGAGAAAAAGAAAGTATAAAAAAAATAAATAAAAAAATAAATTTGTAATAGGTAGTGTGGGGAGCCTAGCTCAGGAAATTAATCTTGAGGGTGAGTACATTAAAAAAGCCCTGAGAATCAGGTGTGTGATTGGGGGTGGGGCTGCCAGATGCTTAGTGGAGGCAGGCAATTAGGGGACACCAGGAAGCTGGGAGGGGAGATAAAAAACTAACACCCAGCATGTCCGAGGATGCTTGTGTCCCATCATTTGAGTGGGACAGAGCAGGAGTGAAGCATCTGCCTTAGAAGTATCTGCAGACCTTCTGCAGATAGTCTTCAGTCCACAGGAGACTCGGGGAGGGGGGGAGCCGACACCAGACCAAGGTAAGGAGGTAACACATGACTGTTTACAGTTTACAGTGAGCAACAGGGAAGGTAGCTGCAGGTTGTAGACATACCACAAAAGGAAAAGTAGCAATTGACACCAAGGATAAGGTAGGTATATGAAGGAAGGTTAGAAAAGGGAAAATAAGAGGCTCCCTAGCTGGAATAGGGTAATAAGTTTCAGGCAAGCGAAATGGTAGAGTAACACAGTTCAGGCAAATGGGTAAAGAGTAGTAGATGCCAGGGCAAGTTAGGTACAGGTGAGTGGGTTGGAAAAGGGAAAATAATAGACACCCAATCTTGGATAGAGTAGCAAATAAGTTTTAGGCAAGCAAAAGGGAGAGGTAGGTCTACAACAGGAGTACAAAAGAGGTAGTAGGGTACATAGAAGTTTCAGTAGACATGAAGTAAAGGAAAGAAAGATCATGGCATGGGAGTGGTGCAGTGCAGTGGGTGTGGGGCTGCAGAGTTTTGGGACACCTTCTGAAGACTGAGGTGCCACTCCATTTGTACTCATCTCTCTGGGCTGAGGGCAGCGGTTGCTGGACTCCGGGCTGAACTGGCAAGGGTGCAAAGAACCTTCTGCCCCACCCAGGGGCCACCAAGCCTGCCACAACTTCCCCAGAGGATGTCTAGTAAGAGGCAGCACAGTTGACCTTGGTAGGCTCTGGGAGGGTGGGGTTGGTGGGAAGGGTGCGTGTTCTTCAGCCTGTACTACTGCAGAATTCCTTCACCATACTAGTGAGATGGGGCAGCTGACAGGTGGCACACTTAGCAGTGAGAAGAGAAGAAGTGGGGTCCTCAGAAGGGGAGGCCCCTAGGAGAGAGGAAGAGTCCCCCAGTCGAGGAGGAGGAAGCAGCTGGTGGGGGACTCGGTTGTTAGGGGGACAGACTTGGGAGTTGGGGGAGGAAAGCAGAGGGGGGTGAAGTTCCTGAGAGGTGCTTCAGCATGGAGGGATGGACAGCGTCTCCAAAGGAATGTTAGGGTAGCAGAAGATGGGAGGAAGCTAGATGTCATTGTCCACCTGGTGACAAATGCCCTGGAAAGGGACAGGGAAAGGCTAGTGCAGGATAATTTCAGGGAACTGGGGAGGGGCCTCAAGTAGGTGGCATACGTTGGCTTTTGCTGACGTGTTACCTGTGTACAACCAGGGAGAGGAAAGGGTACTCCACACGAGGGGATTTAACAGTTGGTTGAAGGCATGGTGCAGGGAGGACAGCTTTAGCTAGATTGGGCACTGGGGGCCAACCTGGGAGCATATCAGCCTCTGTAATGGAGATGGCCTACAGCCTTCCTGGAAGAGGACCACAGCCTTAATGGGAGGTTTAAATGCTACTTGAACTAGCATATAAGTTAGCCAGGCAGATAGTGGTAAAACCAAAGGAGGCAACAACTGCTGCCCTCAGATGATGCAGCATTTGGGAGTGCGGGTCCAAGGGGAGTAAACTCCCCTAGGGCAGAGACACAAGAAGACAGGGATGGCATAAGGCAAAGGAAAAGGGGGGGTCTAAATCAGGAAGGCAAGAACAAAGGAGTACAGAAGACAGGGAACGGACAAGGTAAAAAGGGAAGAGGTGGGTCAGGAGGAACTTCGGGGACAGCAGAGGAAAGAAGGGGGGAGGAAAACATGGAAGCAGGCAGGGAGGGAGCAAGGCGTGCCATGTGCATGAGTGCAAGGAGTCTGGGGAATAAAATTCCAAACCTGGAGGCCATCGTAGCAGAGGCTAGCCTGGATTTGGTGGCCATAATAGAGTTTTGGTGCAGAAAGTAGCATAATTGGGAAGTGGCCATGCCTGGCTACCCTCTGCTCAGGACAGACAGAGCACAGAGCATGGAGGAGGGTACTAAAGGAACTCAGGGAGGTGCTAGCTGTCAAACCTACAGCTTTATTCAAGAGTTCACTGGAAACAGGTTCCAGAGGACTGGAGAAGAGCAGACATGGTCCCTCTACATAGGAGCAGCAGCAGGGTGGATGTTAGCAACTATAGGCTGATCAGTCTCATATTAGTGGGGGGAAATTAATGGAAACCCTGTTAAAGGAGAGGTTGGTCCAGTAGCTTGAATCCAATGGGCTGCAAGACCACAAGCAGGCAGCATGGCTTCATTGGTGGGGGGGGGGGCAATGCCAGACAAATCTGGTTGATAACTTTCATTGTGTGATCAGAGAAATAGATCAGGAGAGGGCAGTGCATATGGCCTACCTGGGCGTTAGCAAGGTCTTCAACACTGTGCTGAACAGGTGACTGGTAAAGAATGGTTGCAATTTAGTGGTGGGACCCAAAGCGGTGAACTGGATAAGGAACTGGTTAATGGATAGGTCACAGAGAGTAGTGATTAATGACATTCACCCTACTGAGGGGAGAGTGACCAGGGGTTGCTGCAGGGCTCTGTACTGGGACTGGTCCTCCTCAATGTCTTAATAAGTGACACTGCAGAAGAACTAGAAGGGAAGGTATACCTTTTTGCAGATGACACCAAAATCTGTAATGGGATGGACACTCAGGAGGGGTGGAGAGAATGTGAAGGGACCTTGAGAAACTCAAGGGGTGGTCATGAGCATGGCAATTGGGGTTCAATGCCAAAAAGTGCAAAATCATGCACCTACGGCATAGGAACCCAGGAGCTTAGTATAGGATGGGCGGGAGGTACTGACAGTCACTAAGTGGGAAAGGGACCTTGGGGTTAATGTAACTGATGACCTCAAAGTGGCAGGGCACTGTGACAAAGCAGTGGGTAGGGCCAGTGTGATGCAGGGATGCATAGGAAGGGGTATCTTGAGCAGAAGGAGGGAGGTGGTGTTGCCACTGTATCGCTCGCTGCTGAGACCCACCTGGACTACTGCATCCAGTTTTGGAGGCCGCACCTCAGAGAAGACACAGACAAGGTGGAGGCAGTCCAGAGGAGGGCAAGTAAAATGATGAAGGCATTGCATGAGAAGCCTTATGAGAAGAGACTGGGGGATCTCAGTGTGTACACCTTAGAAGAGAGTAGAGTGAGAGGGGGCATGATAGAAACCTGCAAGTACCTCTCAGGGTGGGTGAAAGAGGTGCAGCAAGGGAGTCTCTTTCAAATGAGAAAGAGCACCACATGCAGTGAAGCTGGGGAAGGGGGAAGTTTAAGAGAGATGTGAGGAAGTACTACTTCATTGAAAGGCTGGTAGATGCATGGAACAGAATACCAGCAGAAGTGGTGGAGGCAGAAACAGTTGGGGGCTTCAGCCATGCATGGGACAGACATAGGGGAATATCAGAAAAGAGGCAGGAAGGGGCGCCAGAGGCCAGTTAGGATCTGCAGAAACAGATTAGGCAGGGAACATCTGAGCAGACTGGGTGAGCCAAGCAGTCCTTTTCTGCCAAGTTCTATGCTTCTATGCAAATGAGTGGATGGTCACATGATGAACCCACTAGTTTTTATGTACATGATCTCAGTGTGTTGGAGGTGCACGTTTCTGGTGTAAGTAGGCCTTCCCTGGATGAGAAGTTTCAACGTATGCCCCTAGACAAAGGGATCGACTGTGGCCCTTATATTAGTGAAATCTCTGATGCATGCAGTGCTGGTAAGGACCATGGTAGAACTTTGTGATGTAAGTTACATTACTTCCAATTACCGAGCTCTATACTAGAACACAGATACATTGTGGCAACAATCTAAAGGCCCCATCCTCAGAGGGTTCCAGGCCTGTCTGCACATGTAGAGGGTAGGGAAAAGCTAAGGACTTCCCATTTATGCAGGATGTGCACCATCAGGGCAGTTCGGGGCATCCACAAATATGGATGTGCGCCCCCTGAACACCCCATTCTGAGCCACGTGCCGGGCTATGCAGGTGGTTGAGACAGAAGCAGGCCTGAGGGTGGGGACAGGCATTCTCCCTGTCCACAAACGTATTCCCATGGTGCAGATGGCCAGCAGAGGAACATATGCTATGCCACCCTGGGGGTATAGTAGTGCTTATGTGCTCTCCCTGCCTGGCCACTGGACTACCCACAGAGCTCGTTCAGTGGGCAGTTTACCCGCACACAGCCTACTGAATTGCTGAGGGCTGGGGTGGGGGCATTCTGGCACCAAATGGTTTACGTCCTATGAATTTCACTTTGTCAAGGGGATACAGCAATCCTAATGGACCGCCAGGGTGACCGACTTTAAGGGGGCAGACTTTTAACAGGATGGGGGAAATTTTGGGCAAGTATCTGGCAGGCATTCATCATGGCATAGATGCTGGTCAGAAGTGGGACATTATAAAACGAGGGCTGAAGGAGGCAACTGAGACGTGTACAAAGATACAGAGGAAGAAGAGAAGGGCCAGGAAGCCCATTTGGTTGACGAAGGAGGTTATGGAGGAAGTAAGGGCCATGGGAAGGGCATTTCCTAAGATGAAGAAATCAGTGTGGGGGGGGGCTGACAAGGAGGAGAGCACGAAGAACTCCAGGGAGGTTACCAGGCTGGTCAGAGCGGCCAAGGCCTCGAGGGAATTGAGACTGGCACAGGGTATTAAGGAGGGAGAGAAGGACTTCTTCGAATATGCTAGAGACAAAAAGAAAGAACAAGGACCAGATTGTGAGGATAAGGAAGGACGGGGGCGGGGACAGGCAGAGGCACAAATGAATACTTCTGCTCTGTGTTCTACAAAGGAGAAAGGAGCAGATACCCAAAGGGAGGTAAAGCAGTGGGGGGAGAGGGCAACTGATGTAGGGATTATAGAGGACAGGTGAGGGAGGAGGTTAAAGGCACTAAGAGTGGACAAGACACCGGGACCAGATGGCATACACCCTAGGGTACTCAAAGAACTATCGGGGGTCCTGGCAGGGCCGCTGACTGACCTGTTCAATACCTCCTTGGACACAGGATGCGTACCACAGGACTGGAGGATGGCCCATGAGGTGCCCATACATAAGAGTGGTCCCAGGTATGAACCAGGCAACTACAGGCCACTAAGCCTCACACCAATTGTGGAGAAACTCATGGAGACAGTCCTCTGGTGACCTTCTTGGAGGACAATGGTCTCCAGGACGGGCGTCAACATGGGTTTGTTTTGGGCAGATCCTGCCAGACAACTCTAATTGAGTGTTATGACTGGGTGACCAGGGAATTGGACAAGGGCCATGAGGTGGATGTCCTGTATTTGGACTTCAGCAAGGCCTTTGATTCCGTGCTGCATGGGAGGATGGGGGAAGCTGGAATACATAGGGGTGGGATAAAAAATGATAAGATGAATTGTCAACTGGCTGAAGGGAAGGCAGCAGAGGGTGGTGGTGGGGGGTGGAGCTCTCATCACCAAGGGAAGTGTTGAGCCGGGTACCACAGGGATCGGTACTGGGACCAGTTCTATTCGGGATATTCATAGCGGATATCTCACACGGGGTCCGGAGTAAGATCAATCTGTTTGCTGATGACACAAAGATGGGAGCAGTGGTAGATGACATTGAGGGGTGGAAGGGGCTGCAGGAGGACCTGACAAAACTACAGCAGTGGTCAGAAACACAGCAGCTGGGGTTCAGTGCCAAGAAATGCAAGGTACTGCACTTCGGAGTGAGGAACCAGGGGGAGGAGCTATCAGCTGGGAGGGGTGCAACTGGAAAGTATAGAGGATGACAAGGATCTCAGGGTGGTTATAATGGGCAGCATGAACAACTCTGCTTTGTGCAGGAAGGTGGCAGCAAAGGCCAATAGAATGCTGGAGTGTATAGCGAGGGGAATCTCCTCTAGGAGTAGGGAGGTGATCCTCCCCCTATACAGGTCCCTGGTCAGACGTCACCTGGAATACTGTGTGCAGTACTGGTGCCCATTTCTGAAGAAGGATATCAGATTGTTGGAGGGGGTGCAACGTAGGGCAACAAGGATTATCCAGGGATTGGAGGGAAAGACCTACGAGGATAGATTGGTCGTGCTGAACATGTACTCCCTGGAGGAGAGGAGGGATAGGGGGATATGATTGAAACCTTCAAGTACCTGAAGGGGGTAATTAATGTGAATGCAGAAGGGATCCTCCAGCTTAGAAGAGGGGAGAGATACGAGTAGTCATCAGCTAAAGCTGGAGGTGGGAAGATTCAAGAAGGAAATCAGGAGATATTTTTTCTCAGAAAGGGTGGTGGACAGGTGGAATACTCTTCCCGAGGAGTGTTTTCCTGTAGAACAGTGGGTAGCTTTAAGACTACTTGGGACAGGGCACGGGGGGGGGGAGGTTAAGTTGAAGAGGGGAGAGGAGGTTGGGGGCAACTGCAAGTAGAGGGGTTAGCTGCACAATCGAGCAAACTCGATAGACCATATAGGCCTGCTTCTGCTAGCATTTTCGTATGTTCATATGTATGTTCATATCCCATTGGTCTCTGCACCCTGTGAAGATCTACCAGGGGATCGGCAGAGGCAGCCAACCGGATGCTCATGGTCCGGACCAGCAGCACCCACCCCTGCCCAATGTGCGGTTTTGCACCAGCAGACTTCAGGAGCAGGGGTTGCTGATGTTGGCAGGTATACCGGCTCCCACAGCTGTGGGGCAACGCACCCCATACATATGAAAGTTGTGTGCATCTGGGGTACCTTTGAGACTTGAGCCCTGAGGGTTTAAGGAGGACATAAGCCACATTACATGGTTCTACAATGGTCTTCTGCATCAGCGTGCAAATCGGAACATCCACTAAATTTAGTAAAAGTCCAGGGACACTGGTATAATAAGAATAAGAAACATTATGTGGAAAACAGCTTACATATTAAATGCAGACTTGCAGGTTAAATGTAATTCTCCTTTAACTATTGTTACTCTGTGGTCTCTCTCTTCCCCCCTCCCCCCTTGTCCATGGCATTAAAACTAAATCTGCATGTAGCCACCCCCAGCATATGCCATTATAAATGTCCCAATGACACCATGAAATGCAATTAGTTGGGGGGGGGCTACCTGCAGTGCTGGTACTGGGGATGTGAGAGGTGGCAAACTAAGCAGCAAGACATTCAGAAAGAGGACAGAATGCTGCAATTCCCCTTTCCGCTTTAACATCTTCAACAGAGTCATTTCTGGGGCTAATGCCCCACTGTTTAAGTGGCTGAGTACCCTCTGTTGGATTGGAATGGCTTATTACGTGGTCAGCTGGAAAGTGCTTACACCTGGGAGGGGCCTTGTTAGCAGACAATATTGGAAGGAAATCACCTGTGGGCAGTTAACTGCAGCAAGGATTTCCCAGACAGAGTTGGGTCTTGGAGTTGGTTTCTGTAGCCAGCACTGCCTTGACATGTCACTGACTTTGATCATGTGACTCTGTTTGAATCCAGTGGACCAAAGATCACTGACGAGATGTGCTAGGTTTGTGCCAGTTTTGAAACGTACTGAGAATCTCCTTGCTTTGTCAGGTACCATTTAAGTGGCTTTCATATCTGATTAACTGGAGGTGGGTGGGGTGAAAGGGAGGAGTCTATATAAACAGGACCTAGGGAGCTGCTTCTGTTAGTTCAGTTTAATTTACAGTGTGTTGTGAGATGGATTGCATTAGCAGAGGTAAGACTTCAACAGTACAACTGCTGTGTTACAGTAAATGTTGGTTTTGTATTGGGGGTGATAATATTTTGACCCCATAGAGTCTGACAGTACATAATAACATATCTCTTTTGGTGTGGTATGTAACATGTTTACATTGTAATTTAAGGGCTGAATGGACTCTAGGTCCATTATATTGCCCTCCTTCACATAAGCTGAGATAAAATGGGTATGCTGTCTAAACCGATCTCAATTTTTAGAGATTTCCTGTAGACCTATACAGTTCATCCTTTTATAGTGATTTGTGAAGATCCATTTTATTTATTGAATTTTGGGAACTGGGTGGGCCCACTGAGACGAGGTCCCTTTTTCCAGGGGTGACCTGGAATTAATTGCAGCCAAATACAAGTACAAGGAAAACAAAGTACATAAAATTTGAGAAGTACAAAAAAGTAATTTAGAAGAGACTGGAATAATACAAGGTGCATTCTTAAACCTAGTTAAATGAGAACTGCATGGAACATGTAAGTTGTGTTCAAGTAGAAGTAGATTTTTAAGTAGTGGTTCAAATTGTGTTACTGTTCCAGCTCTACAGACTCTTTAGTAATCCTGTTGGGTGTTTCTGATTTACACACATATAGTAAGTGCCATTTTAGAACTGTATGATTTAGTGCATGTCCTTTGCTCAGTTCTTCCATTGTTGAAACAATGCATCCATGTTCTACTATAGAACTGTGCTTGAAGAGGGACATAAAACTACATCATACAATTTTAAAGGGGCACTCAACACCAGACTGTTAATCAGAAACGACCACCAAGGTCACTAATGGGGGTATCCACCTCTGATAGCAACACTGTCGCAATGACTACAGTGCCAGGACACACTGTGGATGGTCACTGGACCCAGGCACTGTATTTGGGGGATTTGTACCCCCTCCCCTAATCAGCTCTGACTCTGAGTTGATTATATTTATTGGGGGAGGGGGTGCAGAAACATGTTATGTAAGAAACCGTATGCCAACTGCAAAAAGTGGTTGACATGACTGTCCCGCTGTCTGGTCGTTCGACAAAATTTTTGTCTACCAGTCGTAGATCCACTAAAGGGCAAGTACAGATGGAACAATAACAAGTTAAACAAGTTTTTAACTGCTTCTACTGGGAAAAAATTATCTTCAGGTTCAGCACTAGTCTCCTTTAAGACAGTCTGTGAGTTACTACGATGGCTGAGGGCATATCTTCTCATAGGACAAAGCATAAAATATGGTCACATACATATTGATATAATTTTTTTTTTTTTTTTTTTTTTTTTTTAACAGTTTTTGTCAGGAAAGAAACACTAAGGTGAGGCGTATTTGCAGGTGCGTCCTGGGAGCACAGGCAAGCTGTGCCTTGCTGATGGTCTCACAGTATACAAGTGGTGACCGTTGGATTCAAACCCAGGTCTCCAGGTTTACAGCTCAGACTCCCAGTGCTCAGAATTATTACCCTATACTGCCTCCTACATATAGATAGATATGTCTATAGTAGATAAAGTTAGTGAACCGATCAATAAACACTAGACTAGATGGGCTGGTATGGTCCTTCTCTGCTGTCAAGCTTCTATGATTACTTTTGCAGTAATAACATGACTGCAATGGGATAGATGGCATGGCTGGGGCAGGTGCGGGACTCTGGTGAAATAGATGTCATGGGTGGGGCAGGTGCGGGACTCTGGTGGAAAAGATGTCTTGTCTGGGGCAGGTAAGGACTTGGGTGGCATAACTGGCATGAGTGGGGTGGGTGTGGGACTTGGGTGGCATAGATGGCATGGCTGGACAGGTGCTGAATTCAAGTGGGATAGATGCCATAGCTAGGGCAGGTGTGGGACTTGTAGAAACATAGAATTTGACAGATAAGGACCGCTTGGCCCACACAGTTTGCCCATTCCTCCCTACCTACAATATTGCAACAGACTGTACCTGATCCACAGCTCTTTCTCCCTCCCCACCTCTCTTCCACTACAGAAACCTTGAAAATGATGGCAAAAAGACTACCGGTCCATTCAGGCTATTCATAAAACCCTAACCAAACCCCTGTGCTTATCCCATGCATTCTTGAACCCCAGTATTGTTTTGGCCCCCACCACCTCTGCTGGTAGACTGTTCCAGGAATCCATCATTCTTTCTCTGAAGAAGTACTTACTCTCCTGAATCTACCCCCCTCCAGCTTCTTAGCATGTCCCCTTGCACCTGAGCACCTTTCCTTCTGAAATTACTTCTGTCCTGTACCTTATTTACCCCATGACTCGCGTGGATAGATGACATGGGTGGGATAGATGTCATGACTGGGGTGGGTGAGGGACTTGGGTGGGATAGATGTCATGGCTGGGGGACACGAGTGGTATAGATATCATGGCTGGGGGTGTGTGGGAGTGGGGTGGGATAAATGTCATGGCTGGGACAGGTGTGGGACACTGGTGGGATAGATGCCATGGCTGGGATGGGTGTGGGACTGGAGTGGGAGGGATGTCATGGTTGGGATGGGTGAGGGACTAGGGTGGCATATGTGTCACGGTGGAGGTGGGTGTGGGACACAGGTGGGAAAGATGTCATTGATGGGGTGGGTGTGGGGTGGCATAGATGTCACGGCTGGGGTGGGTGTGGGACTTGGGTGGGATAGATGCCATGCTTGGTGCAGTACTCTGGTCGGGGGGGGAGGGATAGATGGCATGGCTGTGGCGGGTGTGGGACAGTGGTGGGACAGATGGCATGGCCGGGGCAGGTGTGGTGTGGAACGCAGGTAGGATAGATGGCATGGCTGGGATAGGTGAGGGACTCAATGGGGGAGATGGTGTGGCTGGGGGGAGAAAGAGGGCATAGCTGGGGTGGGTACTGAGCTCTGGGGTAGATGGCATGGCTAGGGCAGGTGTGGGAAGGATATACAAAACATGCAAAGAAGCCAGCAGAAAGCAATTTAGTCTATCAAGTCTGCTTGTATTGCAGGGTCCACAGCTTGAGCTACTGTCCCTCCCCACTGCTCCCTCCCTCCCCACTGCTCCCATCCTCCCTACCCATGATCCTTGCCTTCCCCTATGCCTACCCCAGCCTCTCTTAAAGCTGTCCACTCTCTTCAATGAGATTACCTCTTCCAGCAGCACATTCCAAGTGTCCACAACCCTCTCTGTGAAGAAGTTTCCTGACCTCCCTCCTAAACCTCCCACCCTCCAACTTGTGCCCCCTTGTGTTATGGTTGCCACTCAGTTTAAAGATATTCCTTATCAACCTTATTTATCCCTTTTAAGTACTTGAAGGTCCCAAGCATGTCCCCTCTCGCTATCTCTCTCTCCGGTCTTCCAGGGAGTACATGTTCAATGCCCTCAACCTCTCCTCATATACCTTACCCTGCTGACCTGCTATCATCTTTGTAGCCCTCCTCTGGACCTTCTCCAGCAGGTTAATGTCCTTTTTGAGGTGTAGGCGCCAGTACTGAACTCTATACTCTGTACAGCCTTACAGGTGACCTGTACAAAGTAAGTATACCCTCCTTTCTCCTACTACTGATCCCCCTATATATGCATCCCAGCATCTTGTCCGCCTTTGCTGCTGCTTTCTTACACTATGTGGAGTGCTTCAGGTCACTAGTGATCATCACTCCCAGGTCCTTCTCCTCCTCTGATGCAGATACTCTGACTCCACCCAGGTAGTACTCTGTCCTGGGATTCTTGGCTCCAATAGAAACATAGAAACATAGACTTTGACGGCAGATAAGGACCGCTAGGCCCATCTAGTCTGCCCATTTCCCTACCTACAGGATAGGCCGCAGATCCTAGTTAACCAACAGCCTATTTCTTCCTACCCCCACAAGAAGTGCCTTTATGTCTGTCCCATGCATTCTTGAATTCTCCCACAGTTTTAGACCCCACAACCTCCTCAGGAAGGCTGTTCCATGCATCCACTACCCTCTCTGTGAAATAATACTTCCTCACATTGCCCTGAACCGCCTCTTCAATCTTTAAATTGTGTCCCCTTGTTCTTGCAAGTCTCTTTTTCTGAAAGATGCTACCCTCTTGGACTTTGTTGATTCCACTGAGGTACTTAAAAGTTTCTATCATGTCCCCCCTCTCCCTTATTTCCTCAAGGGTAAACATATTAAGCTCCTTTAGTCTCTCCTCTTACGGCTTCTCTTGCAGACCCTGCACCATTTTAGTTGCCCTCCTCTGGACTGCCTCTATCCTGTCTATATGTATAACTTTGCATTTCTTGGCATTGAAGCCAAGCTGCCAGATCCTGGACCACCTCACCAGCTTTTCCAGATCTTCCTGTAGGTCCTGTATCCCTTCAGCTGTGTCCACTCTCCTGCAGAACTTGGTGTCATCCGCAAATAGGCACATTTTGCCCTTAATGCAATCCCCAATGTCGTTGATGAAGACCTAGAACATCATCGGCCCCAGCACCGAGCCCTGCAGGACTCCACTGGTTACTTTTCTGGCACCAGATAACTCTCCCTCCACAACCACTCTCTGGGTTCTGTCCCTCAGCCAGTTTTCCACCCATCTGGTCATCCTTTCCCCAACCCCAAGATCCACCAACTTCCTGATCAACTTTTTGTGGGGCACAGTCAAAGGCCTTGCTGAACTCAAGATTGAGATTGCAATGACTTCCATGACCCAGTAAAGGTTCTCTTTGCCCCATTGTCTTTAACACCAAATATCTCTATTACACAGGAATGAGACAGGATATATGTCTCTGGTATAAAATAAGGAGGACATCAAATATGGAGCAACTGTTCTATTACTTGACGCTAATCATGGATGCATCAGACTTTCTCCCAGCACGTTTAGATACAGCCTTCACAAATTGGCATAAGGCAGGTCTCTCTTATTTATACATTTTTAAACTTAAAAGGGGTGGTGCCATTTTCATCCCTTCAGCAGAAGTTTGCTCTCAATAATAGTGACTTTTATAGATATTTGTAAGTCCGGGACTACCTTCAGTCCAAATCTCCACTGAAAGCTTGTTTTCCAAGCTCCGCTTCCAACTTATTAAAAATTATAATCAACAGCTGGCCCGCCGGCACAGTAGTAGGGTTACCGCTCGCGGCGCCAGTGACCCGGGTTCGGGAACGGACTCTGGGAACTGGAGGGCTGGCCGGGGGAGGAGGATCAAGTGCCCAGAGGCTGCTCTCCCTCTCCGGGTGGGATGCAGGTCCCACTGCGATACCGCCACCTGGGTGACCACAGGTGGTGGTGCAGCAAGGACTGCATGAAGCAGGGAGGGAGGATGTCTGCTGGGAGCTGGAGCGTTAGCCTGCTGTGACGTGTGTCGCTCCTAGGCTCTCCTAGCGTGCAGACGTCCTATGGGGATGGGCGGAAAGAGGAAAATACCCTCTGTGCTCCCTGTAGATGGAGCTTCAGGCCCCAGATCCCAAGGCCCCTGCCAGCAGGATAGCGGATCCCCGCCGAAACTCAGTCGCTCGGGGCGGTGGAAAGGGGGGGCCCCGCTTTGTCCCCGCCTGGGGGTCAAACCATGGCAGCGTGGGGGTGGATGACTGCATCCAATGCTGACAGACTAGCAGGAACGCACAAGGCCGTAGGAGACTCCCGAAGGTGAGGAAGCACCGGGGTGAGAAGGGAGCGTAAAAAGAAAGTTTAAAAAAAAAAAAATTACCACCCAGGGCATTATACAAGCACACCTGATAGGGGGTATATATAGAGGGCTTAGAGAATATGACTAGGAAACCTCAGAGACAGTTTTGTGTACTTGAAACAAAGAGCTACCTAAGGAGGTAACATTTGAAAGGTGGCTTATGTTCACATGCCCCTCCTTAGGGATATCTTTAGCCCCCTATTGGCGTGATTTCACCTGGAAGTCTCGCATGCGGTATTTCAATACCCCAGCTAAATTGGCAAAAATAGGCCTAATGGAAAGGGCAAAGTGTTGGAGGCAGTGTGGCTCACAGGATGCAGATCAAGTACTCATTTTTTGGAGCCGTGGTAAAATCCAGACATATTGGGATCAAACAGGAGATTAAAAAAAAAAAAAAAATCTTTCTGCACCCCAATGTAACACTTACCCTGGAATTAGCTATGCTATCAGTTCCTCCCGAGGGGCTCACGATCCCAAAGGGCTCCCTTATATTTTCCTTTCTTTTGATGGCTAGAAAAGTGTTAACCAGACTGTGGCTACAAAATAAAATCCCTCGGGTGGAAATGTGGCATGCCACGATACTAGATCACTATTATTTGGAATGAATGTTAATTGAGACCAGGAGGCAGAGAGAGATAGATTTGAAGTAAAATGGAGGCCATGGGTAATCTATAATTCAGTTGGAGACCCCACCTTTGTCCCATGAAAAACTATATAATGATATCCCAAAGTAGTTCTTAAGCAGTATACGATGCAAATATGGCAGAACGCATAGAGAACTACAAATCATAGACAGATCTGTTAGTAACACTATCTGGATGCGTTTAAAAAAAAAAAAAAAATGGAATAAAGACCAATGTATATTTTGCATGCATGGAAACTGATGGAAAACGTATTGTGGACAAACATGTATCCTCATTGTGAAACTTAATGTAAACCCTGTAAGCGCCCTCAAACTCTAGAGAAATAAAGTATGAAAAAAAGATTGAGGATGCCTACCTCTGGGCCCCGGTCTATTGTCTTAGTGACACAAAGAAGTCAATGGATAGGATGGCTGGGGTGGGACTTGGGCAGGATAGATGGCATAGCTGGGGCGGGCGTGGGACTTGGGTGGGATTGATGTCATGGATCGGGTGGGCGTGGGACCTGGGTGGGCGTGGGACTTGGGTGGGATTGATGTCACGGATCGGGCGGGCGTGGGACTTGGGTGGGATTGATGTCATGGATCGGGCGGGTGTGGGACTTGGACTCTACAAAAGAAAGGAAAGTAGTAGTTGTGTTTTATATTTGCTGTGATCCCCCCCCCCCATTCCTCTGATGGAACGGCCCCCATCGGCCCTACCCCAGCACCTATCCCAGTCATCCACTGCCCCCGGGACTTGTCCATTCCTTCCTGGCTTTCCCCCCAGGGTGGGGTCTTTGGGAGGGGGCCGTTCCTCCCAGCAGATGCATGACTTAGGTTTCCGGGGGTGTCACGGGTCAGTGGTGCGGGGCCTACGGCGTGAGGTGGGCAGCATCCTGCTTGGCCCGAGTTCTGTTTTCTGCCCTGGGAGGCGGGATGTGCAATGTCATGGGCACGCATACCGACGTCCGCTCCACCTCTAGGAGATGTTGGCACCGGCTGTCGGACCCTTGGCCGCCTCCAAGGGTTGGGCGAGCACTGGGTGTTTCCCCACCCTCCTTCCCCAGAGGAGGACAACAGGCTGTAGGACGCTCAGTCACCCGGCCCCCAGCTATTCCTCCAATGCCAAGGTTCACTTCCGAACCTGTGTTGATGGTGTCGCAACCGGTAGTGCTACTGTTATGCCAGTGGGCCAGCTAATTGTTTTATAAACTTGCCTTTCATTCTTTTTTTTTTTTTTTTCCACCCGTAGATTTATCCTCAAGCTGCTCCTACCAGCCCCCATCAAGGCGCCCCTTCCCAGCCCCATCACCCACTATCCCCAGATCTTACTCCCCTTTTTGCCCTCTTGAATCGTACACCTCTTACGGTGGAGTTGAGGGGGGAGACTTGCCCTTGCTCCCTCCCATATCAGGATCCATTGCGCATTTCTGGTCGGTGGTGCCAGGCCTGCAGGAGGGCTGTCTTCATCCTGCATGGCGGAAGCATTTTTTCCATAGATTTGCACACCTCCTTGTTGGTGCGCAGTGATGCTCAACATCTTGCTGACATTCCCCGCCACCCCGCACCCTGATGGTCTTCTCAGCTGCCCTGACACCCAGCTTCTGCTCCCAAACCTGGTTTGCTGGAATGCGAAGTAGTACATCTGCTGTTGTATCACCAGGTCAGCTCTACTCTTTCCTTGTCTCTTAAGCATGGGATCTGTGTATTTTTTCCTTTTTTTTATTACTGAAATGAATCGTAAACTCTTCTGCCAAATCTAGTAGTCGGTACATTTGATCATAGCTACTCTATGTATATTTCACCCATCTATTCACCTGTAACTTGCTATTTTTATCCTATTTTATATTATAGTACCTTATTTATTGCCAAGGTTTACTGTGCTTCACCTCCTCTTTTTTCCTTGATGCATCTGGAAGCTCTGTACCAGCTCGCTATACAGTGTATGACACATAAAACGTTGGTTGGTGTGGATGATCTGTTCTTCTTGTCTGTTTCTCCAGACAATCTTTGTTTTAAAATAAATGTGATTTTTTTTAATACCGCTAGTTTTCAAGCAGCAGTACAATGTAAAAACAATCTGCGCTTTTGCGACTGGTTATTTCCTGTGCTCTGCTGAGCATGTCCCTGGTACTCTTTCCTGCCAGCAATGTATTATCACCCTATAATGTGCTCCGCTATCCTTAGTTTGTTTACATTTCTGCCGCCCCGCTCCATTGACTAGATAGCGGTCACCATATTTTCTGTGGTGCTGTAACGGCTCACTTCCTGGTTGGGTAGTACTGCTGCTTTAAAAGTCCTTTTTTGCACAGAGTGTGACCTGCAGTGGTGTGATTTAGTGTGCAGTTTCCTCTGCTCCAGGGTGCCCTGTTTCGACTGCTGCACCCACAGTTCTCTTGGTACCAGCTTTCTCTGGTCTTATGCCTGGTATTACCATGCATAGCATTCCTCCACGGCTGTGCCTGCCATATGGTTCCAGCCCATGTGCACGAAATGCCGCCAGTGCAGAGATTTGATGTCCACACTGCCAGGTTGTGTTGGGACTTCGGCCACCATTTTGAACCTGCTGTATGTGTGCTGCACAGACAGGTGCATCGTACAACAACTCATGCACTGACGTCAATACTTGGACATTTGGAGTGGAGCGTGCTAGCAGTCTTGAATATGGGGCAGTGTTGATGTGCATAGTTACTATGCACTGCACTGACAGGGCCCCTGACTAAGACCCACAGGGGAGCCAAGTAAAGAGTTTCTAGTGGTAGAGTTCCTGTGGGCTATATTGAGCCCTAACATACTAATGACACTATTGGGAATGTAAGGCACTATGGGTAATTTCAGAGGCGCACAAGTGGCTAAATGGCAAGAGTCCCAGGGCCAGAAGAAAATGGTACTCGCAAAACTGTAGGACAGCCTTGAGAAAGTGTAGTTGATGTGAAAACATTTGGCCTTGGGGACAGGGAGCATCGAGCATCCAAGCTGCTGCTGCTGTAACATACACCACATGGTTTGTGTCCTGTGTAGTAGATTGGTACCTGAGGAGCTGAGCTGTTCTGCAGTGCTATGGGTCATCTGCATGCCATTAATGGGCACATTAGTGTGTGTTTGTAGCCCCCCTCCTCTCTGAGGACCTGGTGGTCTAGTGGACCACTGATCTCACCCCTCCATACCTCACTCTGGACCCGCCTTGCCGCACCTCCATGCCCCAGTTGCCAAAGCTGTAATATGACATCAGTGATGGCAACTGGCACAGCCCTTTACTCTTCACTTCTTGGCCAGCCACCTTGTATCTGTAAGTGAGCAGAGCGCTATGCCAGCTGCATGCACTGTTGCCACATTACAGCTTCAGTGACAGGGCTTGGATAGGTGAGTGGCACTTTTTTGTGTATTAGACAACCAGCTAATTCAGATACATGGAAGGATGGACGACTGGGGGGGTCTAAAGACCACAAGGTACTTGGAGTGGCTCTCCATGACAGGTGATCTGGGGGTGGAGAGTTGGGGGTCCACTAGACCACCTGTTACTTGGAATGGTTGACCAGGACAGGTGATTGGGGAAGGGGGTGTGATGTTGTGCTGGGTTAAGGGCGGGGTTTTAGCAGCATTAAACCGCTGCAATGGTAGCTGTTAGTGCTGCTGAAACTGCTAAATATACCGCCGTGACCGGTATGCATAGAGGAGCCCTCATTTGCAGGGGCACAGCATTATATTCTATGTGGTCATGATGTCGGGTCCGTGCTGCAGAGGTCTTTGAATATGGCCCCTGCCCATTTGGCCGGCACTCTTCCCAGTTAGCGCAGAACTAACCTAGTTAGTGATGTATTAATTGTTTAAATATGGGGCCTTCATATCAGTCCCTTTGAAAATCCAGTCCCTGCTTTCCAAGTTAACCAGCTGCTGCTGCCACCGTGCCTTCATGATGCTGCTGGGAGCCACAGATTGCTGTGCCACGTTTGAAACCTACATAGGAGCCTTATAAGGATACTGAGCAGTTTTGGGGCGGGACCCAAGGTGGTAAACTGGGTAAGGAACTAGCTGATGGATAGGCGACAGTGGTGGTAAATGGGATTTTTTTTTTTAACTGTGTTTATACTACTCCCCCTCCACCGCCTCGATAGTCACCAGTTGCATCTTCCCTGCCTCACCTTACCTGAAGCCTGCGGTAGTCCCTCCTTGTAGCTGTGGACTGCCCCCAGGTGGGGATGAGGTTGAGCCCATACACCTCTGAGAATCTTCCATCCATCTGAGCACCGGACCAGGACACTCAAGGGGGCCATGGGTCTGCGCCAAGGTGCTCCATCTTCCAGGAGCCTAGGGAGCGATTTTCCTGTGTTCTGGGTGTGGCATGCACCCAGACGTCAAGGCATAACTGCCGACGTCCACCGTGCCTTTCCCTCTGTATATGGCAGGGTTCTTGCTGTACCCCAGGCCTCCGCCTGGGGCTAGTCAAGCTCAAGCCAACATCCCCCCACCTCGAAGGCTAGCTGTCCCCTGGATGCTCAAGCCTCCTCCCCTCCAGCTCCCAGGCTCGTTCCCGAACCTGGGTCGCTTATGCCGTGAGCTGTAGTGCTACCACTGTGCTGGCGGGCCAACTGTAAATGAGACTCTTAACATCACACCTGTTCTCTACTCACTCCACTGGCTGCAGGTTTAATGGTGCATCAGCTTCAAGGTTTGCTTGCTGACATTCAAGACACTGTGCAGTCTGTGTCCAGGCTGCCCAAAAAGACCACCTGGTTCCATACACTCCTGCTCGCACCCTCCACTCAGTTGAGGCAGACCTCTTGTCCATTCCTCGATCCCGGCTGAAATCCACAGGTAATAGGGTGTTTGGTGTTCCCTTATTCTTTGGAACGCCCTTCCCTGGGAAGTGAGAAGTGCTCCTTCACTGACCACTTTTAAAAGGTCCTTGAAAACGCACTTTTTTAATCTAAGTTTTGGCCTGGACTTTTGCTCTTATAATTTTCAAGTTTTTCTATTTATGGTTAGTAATTTTCCTCCACTGAGGCGCCCAGAGCCTCAAGGAGTGGGTGTCATATGAATGAAATGGCCTAGCCTAATGAAGGGACAGTGACCTGTGGGTTACCTCAGGGCTCTGTGTGGACCAGTTCTCTTCATTGTATTCATAAGTGATATTGCAGAACAGCTGGAAGGGAAGGTATGCATTCTTGCAGACGACATCAAAATCTACGATCGGGTAGATGCTCTGAAGAGGCTGAAGAAAAAGATTAGAGAGCCGAGAACTCTGAATAGTCAAGGGTCTGGCAGCTGGGCTTCAATGCAAAAGAGTGTAAAATCAGGCACCTAGGGCACAGAAACCTAGGAGTGGTGTATAAAATGGGGGGGGGATGACTGTCACAGAGCAGAAAAGAGATCTTGGGGTTATATCTCTCACCTCAAGGTGGTGGGGCAATGTGACAAGGCAGGAGGCAGGGCTGATGCGATGCAGGGGTGCATAATGAGGGGAATTGCTATTGGGAGAGAGGTGGTGTTGCCATTCTATCACTGAGACCCCACCTGGAGTACTGTATCCAATTCTGGAGACTACATCTCAGAAAGGACATAGGCAGGGTAGAGGGAGCCCAGAAGAGGGCACCTAAATGGTGTAGGTGTTGCATCATAAGCCCTATGAGGAAAGACTGGGGAATCCCAATATGGGCACCCTGGAAGAGAAAAGGGGAGGGGCATGAGGATCTGTACCTCACAAGGGTGAACAAGGTAGAAGAGGGGATTTTTTTTTTTTTTTTTTAGCTGTTTAACCAAGTGTAGCACACTTAGCTGAAAGCTTTTTTACAGGTGTGACCTGGGAGCATAGGGAAGTTAAGTTACTTGCTCAGGGTCACACAGTAAGCAAGTGGAAGCTGTGGGATTCAAACCCAGGTCTGGTCTGCTGGATGTCACCAGATTTGCAGCTCAGAGCCTTAAACCACTGTGCTATACTGCCTACTATTCTTAAGAGGAGAAGGTGCTCCAGGACAAGAAGGCATGCAACGAAGTTGGAAGGGGGGTGTCTGAGAGCAATGTGAAGCGCTACTTCACTGAAAGAGTGGTGGATGCCTGCAACAGTCTTTCAGCTGAGGTGGTGGGGACAAAAGCAGTAGTGGGCTTAAAGCATGCATGGGATAGGAACAAAAGAATCTTAATAAAAAAGCCGGAGGGGGCAGCCGGAGAACAGGCAGGTTCTGTGGACATGTACTGGGTTGAGGCTGACCAGATGAGGGCAACTAAAGTGGTGCAGAGGTTGCATCAGAAGCCCTATGAGGGGGTTAAAGGACCTGAATATTTACACTCTGTAGGAGAGAAAGGGAAGGGAGGAGACATGATGGAGAGACCTATAGATACCTCATGAGGTTAAATAAGGTACGGGGGAAGGGAGCATTTTCAGTGGGAAATGCACATGAAAACAAGGGGGACAAATTTAGGAGAGATGTGAGGAAGTTCTACTTCACAGAAAGAGTGGTGGATTCATGGAACAGTCTTTCAGCAGAGGTGGGGGAGCAAAAACAGTGGTGGCTTAAAGGATGCATGGGATAGGCACAAGGGAATCATGGTTTGGAAGCAGGGGTTGGGGGGGCTGAGCAATTCTTATGAGAATGCCATTCTTTTGACTCGTTGTTAAAACCCGTTTGTGCTGTTAGCGGTGACACCGAATATTTGATTTGAAAATAAGTATGGAAGTCGCACTTGTTTAATCCATATTTAACCTTGAGTTTTGCAAGACATTAGGATGCCCGAATCCTTATCCCACATCCCTGACATCCAGATGCCGTTTCTACCCCAAGTAGGATTAGAGAGTTTTACCTTCAAACAAAATCCTCATATAAAATCAGAAAATTATGTTGAGGAAAAAATCTTGCCCTCAATATTGAGTGCCGGACATCTGCACTGTGCAGCCAGTGGTGCTGCCTGGCAAGTAGTGCACGGCCAGCTCCGAGCTGACTATGTGCTGTGCTGTGCTGACACAGCCCAAGATTGGATATGGCCCACAGGGGAGCCCATTGGAGATGGCACTGCCCAAATGGGATGGCACCAGGGCTCCTGTGGGCCATACTCTGTTTTAGCATATGAATTGGACCATTGTGCATACGGGGCACTATGGGTCATTTGCATGTCGGGTAGCCTTTTGGCACCCAAGCTGAGCTTAAGTGACACAGAATATCTAGCATCTGGTGGTTCCCTCCTACCCCCTTATCACCCATTCTGCAGTTACTTGCAACAACCCTGGCATCTAGTCATCTTCCCATGGTGATCACCCATGCTGCAGTTATGTGCAGTAACCCTGGCATCTAGTCATCTTCCAAAGCTGATCAGCCATGCTGCAGTTATGTGCAGTAACCCTGGCATCTAGTGGTTACTTTGCCCCAATAACCCATGCTGCAGTTATGTGTAATATCCCTGGTGTCCAGTAGCTCTCCCTGTCCTCATCAGCCATGCTGCAGTTGTGTAATATCCCTGGCATTCAGGTTCCCCCCACTCACCAATCCTGGCATTTAGAGATCCCCCCTTTCACTCCCAGTGGGTCCAGGTCAACACAGTGCCAACAAAAATGCAGTCAATTCTTGCACAGACAAAATGCCAACAGCAAAAGAACACATGTTGGCAATATAGCACAAATGAATTTATTTAGTTTTTGTTAACCGGGTAGGTGCACTAGTCAACAGGTGACTATTTTCAGGCACGACCCGGGAGACACAATTACAGTACAAAATAGGTCAGTTTAGTTAACATAATACAGGCAAAGGTACAATGGTACAAGTACAGACATACGATTTTCAAAGGCAGGCATACGGCTTCTATAGGCAGAGGGTGCTGGCGGGAGATCACATTTAGGGGAGAGAGAGAGAAAGGGAAGGTAAAGGGGATTTTAGGACGACAAGGGAGGGTGTGAAACTGATGAAAGGTGGAGGGTAATGATTGAAAGGACGGAAGATAGCAGCTAACGGCCTTGCAGTGCTGGGCAGGGATACACAGCCGAGCTCGCGGAACCAAGGACGGCAGAGCGGGGGGTGAACAGCAAGGAGGGAAGAGTGTTGCAGAAAAGCAAGAGGATGAAACCAGAGGGTGAGGGCAGGAGGAGCTGAGGACACAGTTTCAAAGTGCAGCATTTAGTGGGAAGGCACAAAGGGATCCAATAGCAATGGAGCCGGATCAGGAGGCGGCTAGGCTGAAAACACGTCGCGGCAGGGAGTGGTGTAATTGTAGGCAAGCGGAAAAGGCACTAAGACAGCGACCTGGAGGCTGTGGAACTAAACCCGGCTGGGCTCCAGGGACTCATCTTGAAATCGACTAGTTCGACACTATGGGAAAGAGCGCTAAAGGACCTGGGGCTATGGAGCTAGAACTCTGCTGGGCACAGAGACGCATACGGCAAAGTACGGCTAGATAACGTCAGGTAGGGGGGAAGAGTGTTGCAGAAAAGCACGAGGATGAAACCAGAGGGTAAGGGGCAAGGAGGAGCTGAGGGAACACAAATTCAAGGTGCAGCATTTAGTGGGAAGGCACAAAGGGATCCAATAGCAACGGAGCTGGATCAGGAGAGGCGGCTAGGCTGAAGGCACGTACGGCAAGGAGCGGCGTGATTATGGCTTTAGCGGGAAAAGGCACTAAGAAGACCCGGGGCTGTGGAACTAAAACTCGGCTGGGCTCAGGGACTTATGCGGCAAAGTACGGCTAGTTATGGCTTTTGTGGGGGAAAAGGCGCTGAAAGGACCCGGGCCTATGGAACTGGAACTCTGCTGGGTATAGAGACGCATACGGCAAAGTGCGGCTAGACACGGGTTGGCGGGAAAGGCGCAAAAGGGGTTATGGAACTGAGACCAGGTAGGACTGAGGGGGAGAGGAGTGAGAGTGGAGGGGAGAGGGAAAGCAAGAGGGACCAGTACCCATTAACAATTAGATACATATTATGGTTTAGTACTACACAGTAGAACTGACGAAGGATAAAACAAAAGAAGGATTATGTCATAATTATACACAAAGTCAGAAGAGAATAAACAATGTTGGATATGCAGTATAAAAGGTCAGAATAATATACATATTACAACGTTAAGGCAATTAGGCAGCAAACATGATTGGAATAGAGTGTCCATGTGAGAGGTTTGTAAGCATTACATTGTAGGTGCAGGCAGTCTTGTAGGCAGTTCATTAAAGTGCAATCAGACGAACCAGGTGACAGAGCAATAAAGGGGAGGTAGGCTATTGAGTATATGGCAAGGGAGGATTGATTTAGACAGGTTACAAAGCTTAAGTGGGATCAAAACAAGTGCAATGGTCCACAGAGTAGAAGTATGAGCGAAGTCTCCACTTGAAGGCTAGGTGTGATGGAGCACTTCTCAGATCCATAGGCAGTAAGTTCCAGGCGAGACGGGCAACGCGCCTGAAGGCACCAGCACCCTTGGAGGCACGGCAGTGGGGAACTGATAAAAAAAAGATTTGTCTGACGACCTCAGGTCATGCGATGGTATTACAGGTTGGAGTAGTTCAGACAATGTGGCAGGTTTCGACACTCTGATTATGGAGTCTGATAGGCTGCAAAGGTAGTATAGCCTCGTGGAGGACGGGGATAGCCAACCTAACCCTTTGTAAAGTTGGCAATGGTGCGTCAGATGTGGTGCTTTAGCTGCATATCTACAGACATTATTGTAGGTGGTGTCCCATTTCTGTAGAATGGTTTTATTTGCCATGGTGAGGATAGGTGCACAATAAGACAGAGTGGGTAACAGGATACCCCTGGCAATAGCAAGTTTGGCGGTAGGTGTGAGCATAAAGTTCGTCCTGTAGGCAGCACCCAGCTTACAGTTGACATTCTTACACAACTCCTGGATATGCTGCTTCAGATCAAGATTTTGGTCAAGCTGTATCCCAAGATAGCGGAAAGAACTTACAATCTCAAGGGTGGATCCATTGACATCAGGAATTGTCAGTGGAGATGTGCAGGCTCTAAGCATGATTTGATCCAAGAGCATGGCCTTGGTTTTGCTAGCATTGAGTATAAGGCGATGAGCTTCAAGCCAGTGCTGTGTAAGGTGGAAGGCTGATGACAGTGTGGAATTCAGGTGAGAGATGTTGTCAGAGTGAGCATATATAACAAGATCATCAGCATAGAGTAGTGAGTTGCCTGACGTTATTACGTTGGGCAGGTTGTTGATAAATAATGAGAAGAGGAGTGGGCCGAGAATAGAGCCTTGTGGTATGCCAATATTGATCGTGGTACTGTCCGAGATGGCTGAGTTAAGCTTTACAGCTTGAGACCTGTTGGTGAGGTAACTACTGAACCAGGACGTTACTGGGGGTGAGAAGCATAGGTTTTTGAGGGTAGCAAGCAGTAGTGGATGATCAACAAGGTCAAAGGCCTTTGTAAGGTCGATGAACACAGCACCTGTTAGCTGCCCTTTGTCCATATTTGAGAGAACGTCCGATGTGAATTTAGTCAGAGCAGTTGTAGTACTGTGGTGCTTCCTGAAGCCATGCTGCGCTTCACAGAGTGCATTAGTGGAGTCAATAAAATCAGTGACCTGGGTGGCTACTATCTTTTCGAGTATTTTACTCAGTACCGAGAGTATGGCAATGGGTCTATAGTTTGACAAGTCATTTTTGCTCCCTTTTTTTGAAAACTGGCGTGATTCTGGCAGCCTTCCAAATCTCGGGGACAGTACCTGTAGAGAGAAAGTGAAAATCCTGGCAAGTGGGCGGGATATGAGGTGGGCAGCTATTTTCAGGAGTCGAGGTTCCAGGGTGTCAGAGCCCGGGCTAGTGTTCTCAGATATCCCTGACAGTAGTTTGCAGACTTGATTTCCAGTAACCCTTCTAAAGTAAAACAGTCTTTTTAGAGGCAAGTTGTGGATTGGGGCTTATCATGTTGGAGTATGGTTGAGAGTTATCAGGCAGAGATTTTAAAGAGGACGTGATAGCAGATAGGTCCAAGAATTGCTGGTTTAAGGCATTGGCAATGGTGAGGGAGTCATTGCAGTGGACCCCTTGTAGTAGCATGTCCGAGGGGGTGAAGGATTGAGGGGTGCCGAGGAAGGTTTTTATATGATTCCAGAATCTTGAGGATCATTAGCAGAGCTGGTTAAAGGTCTTGGCAGTATCTGCTCTTCGCCAAACCTGATATGTTTCTTACGTTCGTTTCTATGCTGTTTGTAAGCTTGATGATCACAGGGCAGCCAGTGTGGATTTATAATGTTTCCAGAGTTTGTCCCGAGTTTGAGCTTGTGAGAAGATCTTTGCTTAGCCACCTAGTTTGTTGCCCCCTGACCCTTCTTTTTATCTTAGGTACATGCCTCCTTTGTACCTCTCCCAAACCTGCTGAGGAACACATCCAGGGCAGCCTCAGCACTTGTTGCACTGTAGATGTCGGACCAGTCAATAATAGATATGTCATTGAGAAATGCTTGTACATCAAGCGCTGCAAAGTTGGTAAGGGTGATGAGGCGGGACCGAGGAGCAGGCGGCTGACAGGAGCGCCAGTGACAGACTGTGGGAGAGTGGTCTGTCAGAGAGTCCGCAAGTACAGTGGTTTTGGATACATGGTCAGGCCTGTTGGTGAGAACCCAGTCTAATAGCGTTCCTGTCTGCGTGTTAGTCATTCTCGTGCATTCTGTTACTAGTTGGTGAAAGTTATATTTTTGGACCATAGATGCAAGGTTACCTTGATTCGGGCCTAGCCAGTTTAAGTTGACGTCCCCCAACAGGATACACTCATTCAGTTTCACGGATTGAGACACATGTTGTAGTAAGATCTGGAGACTTTCCAAACCTCCAGTGGGTGGGATGTGCAAGTGTTTGGCTCCTAGGGACAGTGTAGCATGTAGCGATTCACAGCGCATGTGGGGGCCAGGATTTGGAACCGCTTTTAATGAGAGATGATTTTTGTAATAAATGGCAACGCTCCAACCCCTTTTTGAGCCACTTCAATCCTGCCGAATGATGGCGTACCCAGGCAGGGCGCAGTGGGCATCTAGGATATTTGGTTTGAGCCATGTTTCAGTAAGGCACAGGATGTCAGGGTTAATCAGTTTTGCCCAGGCTTCAAGCTCAGCCAGGTACCCCACATGACTCCTTATATTCATATGGGCTAGTAATAGGCCTTTATTAGCTTTGGCTGAGGTTGGTATAGGGATAGTATGTGGCGGACCTGGGTTCAACTCGATGTCACCAGCTATCAGGAGCAGCCTTTGGGCTAGAAACTTGAGTAGGTTTCTAGTGAGTGTCCCATTTTTTATGCCTAGCCCTATGCTGTAGGTAATACAGGAGTGACAGATAGGTACAGCCTTTCTTCAGGAGTGCATGATGTAGAGCGGGAAGGGGGTGACGTAGGAAAGGAGAAGATTAGAGAAGAAAAAGTCCTTTATAGATTCTGCCTTGTGATTAGTGACAAGCGGCACAGATAGGGAGACACTACTTAGACCATACAGGAGACACGGGCAGAAAAAAGAAGCCAAGCCAGAGCGATAGTTACATAAGGAGTCATTTTAGTATGGGAAGAGAAGGTAGCAGGGGCACAGGAAAGGAGGAGTATCGGATAGAGCAGTGCCAAGTGCGGCAATGCGATATAGAGAGAAAATACTGGTAGGCCTGGGCAAATACTTTGGAATGAAAAGAAAAGAGGACGCTGTGATGCAGGCCAGAGGGCAGGCTTGGTAAAAGAAATAACAGAGCCGTTAGTTTGAAAGAATAGTGAGCTGCCCCTAGTGGAGGCAGAGTATAAGGAGCCAATGGAAAAGTAGACACTTAGTCATATGACCCCCTGGTGTCTATAAAGCTAAAGGGTCGACCAGGGTGGGTCATATGACCCCCTGGTGTCTATAAAGCTAAAGAGGTCGACCAGGGTGGGTGGGGCGGCATAGCGCCAGTGGGAAAAGACTCAGGAAGCTGTATTACTTGGCCACAGTGGCAGCGCTCACAGTCCCTGGGGGTACAAAATAGTAGTCAAAGTCCAAAAAATATAGAGTGAGAACAGCCGCTTTCTGTGGAGAATGGTACTTGGTAAAGTCCCAAACCCAGCAGGAGAGGGCCAGCAGGGTGGAGGTAGTTAAATGTACCTTGCGGGCTTTTGCGCATTTAGCAGCACAAGGTACCAGGGTGCGGCCGAGCTCCTGGTTCCCTTCCCCGGGTGGCTTGCGGTCGGTGCGGCCCCTGGCAACAGACTTTCTGGAGGGGTGCTTTTGTTTTCAGTGGGGCCGCTTGTTAAGCGGGGACCCCAGAGGCGTCTTTTCAGTCCAAGGCTGGTTCCTAGATCCTGGAGGAGGGTGTCCAGAGCCCCGGTGGGCTTGGAGGGATCATGCATCCGGGGAGTGAGTTTTGGGGGAGGGGATTTACTATTACTAACCACAGGAGGGTGACAGTCTTAGGGGGGAATCTACTAGTACTAACTCTGAGAGGGTGACAGTCGAGGGGGTGAGATAACATCTCAATGCTCTTTCGTCCTGTTTGCTGTTTTTCCCAATGCCATTTTAACAGCGCAATTCTTCCCACACTAAGTTGACTAGATACCACTCCCAATCACACATGGTGTAGTTATGTTTAATATCCCTGCTGTGTAGTAGTTCCCTAATCCTGAAATGGTGCTGAGCCCCCCTCCAAACCCACTCACTCTGCACCCACCACTCCCCACCTGACCCAGCAGTTGTCTGTGTCAGTGAGTGATCGAGGGTGTTGTACTCTGTGTCACTCACTGACAGATGGTGGCTGGCAGAGGAGGTGAGTGGAGACCTGTGCTGGTTGACATGCTGACATCAATATTGATTGGGTGAGGATGGATTGGGGCCAAGGGGACGGAGGGCATGGGTCAGGAGGATCGGCACCATTTTGGCAGGTGGGGAGGCCACTAGCCTCGAGGGATATTAAACATTGTGTGTGTGTGTGTGTGTGTGTGTGTGTGTGTGTGTGTGTGTGTGTGTGTGTGTGTGTGTGTGTGTGTGTAACCACTGGACACCGGGGTTATTACACATGGCTGTAGCATGGGTGGCAGGAACCACTAAACATTACTAGACTCTTAGCATGGTGCTCTGGGGAGCCTCTGAATATTGTCCTGACTGCTGGTGCTGTTCAGTTAGCAGTATACTGTTTGAATACACCAAGTTCATTCATAGCTTGTTGCTCTAACCTCTATTCTATTCAATTCAATTTTATTTTTAATCAGGAAATACACCATTGATACTCATTTGCAAGGTGGTCCTGGGGGGAACCTTGTGTGTGTGTGTGTGTGTGTGTGTGTGTGTGTGTGTATATAAAAGGAAAACATTACAGATTTATACAGTAGTTCACTCAGTGCAGTGGGTAATACATAACAAGGTACAGTCAGACTACTCATGTTTACATATCTACATAAGTGCAAGCAGCTAGCTGCATTCTATGATTGGACTGGAAGGAGGTAAGAGGGAGGGTAGAGCATGATCCATAAGGTGAGGTAGGAATAGTCGAAAATAAGTAGGATGGGGGGGTATAAGGGAGAGAGGCTCAGAGTAGCAGAGCACAGACAGACAGGAGTGCAAAACAAAGGAAAGGGAGCAGGGAGAGCCGGGGGCAAATATAGTGGGAAGGGGCCAAATAAACTATCAAAAGGGGGACCCGAGGCGTAGCGCTGGCAGTTTTCCTTCAACAGAGGTTTCAGAAGAGATTTAAAGGAGGATAGTCTAACAAGGCGAGTCAGTTTTTGGGTAATTTGGAGGGAGTTCCACAAGGTTGGTAAGGCGTGACTAATGGCTATGGTGCCAAAATGAGATTTTAACCTGGGGTATCAAGTAAGATATCATATTTCCTAAGTGAGTATAACCCCCACCGAGTTATGCCATTTCCATCTTGACAGCACTACTAGGTGGGCTGGGTTCGGAGAGGAATATGTCACTCGGCACATTGGCTAGGTTTGGCTACTCTGCAACAGGGGCACCCAAGTAACTCCAGACAAAGGAAGCAATAGCTGTAATGTCCAATACCAGAAGTGGGATTCTAAAGTGTGGCTTTTATTCACATCCAACAGAATAAACAAAGCATAGATGGACCCCCCACAGGGCTGCACTCCTGGTAATGCAGATTTAATGGAGATCGGAAAACAACATATTCACTTTAGCCCTCAGGCTCTGAAACACACTGGGCACGCAGCCCAAACTTGTACGCTACTCTGGGCTTTCCCTGGCTCAGCTCCCTTGCCAGCCACTTGGACACTTTCCATATAGCAGGAAACATTTACTGGTGGCTCCCTAAACCACCTAAGAGCACTTCTGCTCCATCAGGAAATCTTCCTCATCAATCCCACGTCTGGGTACTTTTCTCAGGCACTGGTCAAGTACCTGAGAGAAAGCAACAGATGTCCCAAAGCAAACCCGTAGAGGTAAAGTTGGTTACTACTGATGGGGGTTTCCCACTTCTCGCTCCCATAATTCATACCCAGCCATTTCTCTCGACTGTAACACCTCATCCTTGAAAACACTTTGCTGTGTAGATTCTGTTTAAATGTATTCACATTCAATCTACTGTCTTTACATCCCATTTGTGCTAAACGTGAACATACTTAAATAAGTGGCTGTGTCCATTACTCTAGACCCCCCCACAGAGTTAAGCAGTCCAATCTCCACATCTTCCAAACTGTACTTGGCTGTCTTTTCCTGACCCCACAGTATCGGTCACTTTAGTTACATCTTGTTACATGTGAAAACACAATGGCCCTTTAGCAGAGCAAACTCACCCCTTGGTTGCAGGTGCCCCACAAGAGTTTTCTCCACAAAGGAAATCTCATCCAGAACTTCTAGTGCCTCAGCACGAACTTAAATCAGGCAGCTTCTTTTCCCTAGCTGGACCAGGGGGGTTGCCCTTGGAAACAGGCTGATTCCTCCCCCCAAAATCTCCGCAGGGATGGGGCTCTGAACCACTGAAAGCGGTCTCTACCACTTCAATGTGTCCTCCTTGTGTTCCTCTTCAGGTGAGAACACACACCTATACCAAAAAATAGCTCTTTGACAAAGTTTAGAGCTCTGAGGGCCTGCCTACAGCAGAGCACCCCTTTCAGACTGCACAGACTCTACTGAACTAACTTCAAATTCCCCAACGTTCTACTCTAACCTCAACATTCCAGTGTGGCTTATGCAGCTGCGACAGTTCTAAAATGGTGTCATCCCTCAATCTCAGCTGAGACTGAGAAGAGTGAGACAGTGTGAAATCCATTTAACTGGAGTTTCACAAGCTGCCTTCCTTGCATATCACTAGATCTTACTGGGATTCTTGAAACCCCGGGTAACAGGGGGGTTACAAGAGTATGTGCAAGGCGTTGATTTAAAGAGGCTGGATATGTAAAGAGGGAGTTTTAGTGAGGGCTCTGAAGATCCAAATGGAGGCATTACGCCATCTTCTGGTAGATAAGGAAGCCCAGCTGAGTTGGCTGTAAAGTGAGCAGTGGTGTGTTTTGAACGGAGAGTCCGTCACAAATATTAAGGCCTTGTGGCATAGGATGTCCAGCTTAGTAAGGACAGTTTTGGGGCAATGACTGTAAAGAAAGTCAGCAGAGTCAATTAGTGGAAGGAATGTTGTTTTAACTAATCGTAGTTTTGTTTCATGAGTAAGCAAACATTTGATACGGAAGAATAATCCCAGCCTTTGTTTTAGCTCTTTGGAGGGTTCTTCAACGTGAGATAGCCGTCTATCTTACCACAACCACCATGTTATCTCCTCCTCTCTCAGGCCTCACTGTGACCAACCTCCAACTTACAATGACAGCACTAGCCCTAGAACCTTTGGCCTAGTTTTACTCATGCAATAAGTCACAAATATGTTAACTCTATTAGCTTAAGGCCTGTTAGCTTTGCCTATGCTCATTGTCTGTTTGTTATTGCTGTTTTTTTGTCTTACCTTCTTTCTTTTTTGTATACTTTAATGTACTGTACCATAATGTGAATCACTTGTATATGTCCAGGACCACTTTGAAAATGAGCTTGCTCAATGGTGATATGCCTCGTTAAAGTTATTGATTGATTGATTGATTGAGATACAAGAGCTTACAGTCCAACCAGGAGCCTAGATAATTAAATTTGTCCACTCTTTCCAGGGTTTCACCCTGTATAGATACTATATGCATATTGGCAGGCTGATGTGATCTGGAAGACGCATTAGTTGATGGGGAGAAGGACATGACTTTTGTCTTTTTGGCACGGAGTAGAAGTTTCAGATGTAGCAGATTTTGCTGTAGGATATTAAATTCTTTCCGTAAATTGTGTACACAATGGGCAAAGTTACACTACTGGCCATGGTGATTGGGCCACTAGATCACCAGGTATATGTGATCGCACCACTGATACCGTACATGACAACAAAACAATACGATAACCAGGCATGAAGGTCGGGGGAGGACACATCACCAGGATATGTTTGTGATGGGCATTATCATTGTAGAGGGTGGGTAGCATTACAATGCTGGGCATGGGGCGGACCAGGGGTAGGGCTTCCATATGTATTGTGTACATCACTACTGCTGCTGTTGGTGGAGGGCCCTATCCGAGGAGTGACTGTTTATGTGGCAAGAAGCAATGAGATGCAAATGACCCCATAGTGACTTGCCTGTGCTAGGGTGTCATTTACATGAGAAGGATCGAAATTTGGCAGATTGCGCTATTGGAGCGATCTTCTTTTTGCAAGCATTAACTGCTCATTTGCTCCTCTTGCTCCCGACTGGACATGCACCTCATGTGGCCAGGGGGTGTTAACAGTTTGGGAAGAGCAAACCGGTTGACACCTGCATCAGTCGGCTGGTATGTTGCCACATACTTTCAGCACTCGAGGGCTTCAAGCATGTTCCAATGTACCTGCTGTCTGCTCCAGGCACTGATGTGTTCCCAGGGGCTAGGGTTTAGTGGGTGCTGTTTTGGTGCTTCATGTATCCCAGCTAAAGTGTCAAAGGAGGAGGAGTCTTCCATGCAAAGTTCTTTAGTAATGGGGCCCAATGTTCAAAGGTGGCTGTTAGTGCTGCAGAAACAATAGCGACACACGCAAGATAGAATGTGGCTGTTAGGGTGCCATTCATATCAGCAGTGCACCCTTTGCTGTGCGCATTGCCTATGCGACTATGAGGCCGGAAAGAGGATATGTGTGGCGGTAACATGACACTCTGGCAAGACTCTCAGGAGCAGGAGGAGCTGGCGCGTCCCAAACAGGATAGCGCCGTTGCTTCTGGGAGCCGTATTCATGGGCTGGCATGCTAATGACCGCAGATAGCATGCAAGAGGGCAAAGGTCCATTTGCATGTCATGTGAACACTAGCAGCTCTGCACAAGAACTCTGCAGTCAAATGCCTCGCCTCAGCCCCCCATATACTGGAACAATCGAACTACCTGGTAGTGTAACGCTCCCCACTCTGAGAAGATGTCAGAGTGAACTCTAGTAGTCTAGTGGCCCCCAATCCCCAAGCAGATATCAAAAAATTAACTTAATGGCCCCACTCCTTCCAAACAAATTGTCACAAAAATTAACCTTGGTAGTTCAGTGGTTCCTTATACCTGCCTGATGCCCACGTGTGTATTATAAGGGCGCAGTCAGTCGAATAGCCTGTTTAATGTTAAACCCAATTTTGTGCACCTTAATAACTTTTGTGTTCTTGGATGAAATAGCCCAAAATTTGTAAGCGCAGTCGGGCTGCTAGAATCTCAGGTGAGAATGATTTGTGACCAGAATCTTGTACGGTTTTCAAGATACAGGTGCCAAAAACAGAACACATTTGGTTTCCTATACATAACATTGGGAATTTTTTGCTCTCGCCTACGGCCTAGACTGTGTGGAGGTTTTTCATGAAATTTTCAGGGTAGAAGGGGCCAATGCCAAGGGTGTGTCTTTAGAAAGGTTTGAAAAAATATTCAGTGGTTCAAAAGTTATATTAATATTGGAGTTAACATTCTGGTGTGATTAGTTAGAGTGTTTATTGGGAAAGGTGAAAACAATTGTGAAAGGTAAACTGTAACTCAACTTTTTTTTGTATGATTTACTTGTGTTGGGGGAAACCAGTTGACATGGCCACCATTTTCTTTTTACCATTTTAAACTTACACAGATTTAAAATGCATACAAATTACAGCTTTTAAGAAAAACACCCAATCATAGCTAAATGGGATCTGTTTTAGCTAGATTCTGGTGTTTGTTTTTTATTACAAATGATAGAAATACGCCTTCTGGACATAGAAAATATTGAGTGCCAAGCTGAACAACAGGAGCTGTTGACCCGTGTTCTCTTCTTGAGAACAGTAGGATTTTCTTGACTTCTGCAGCTGGAACTCGTGCTGTGGGCTGCAGTGAGAGCAGTGTGCCGCCGTTTCCCCAATGTCTAGTGGCATACCCTAGTCTCCAATCCTACCTCTGTATGTCTCCTTGGTGTCTAGTGGCCCCCCTCTCTGATCGCTGTTGGCACTTTCATGTTTACCTGTTGTCTAGTGGCACCCCCCTTCGATTGCCATCCTCATATTTGATTTACCTTTTCCTGAAGTCTAGTGGCCCCAGTGGCATCTCTCTAATAGTTTTTCCTTTTCCTGGTGTCAAGTGGCACACCCCTCAATCGTGGTCCCTGTTGCAATTTGTTTCTCCTGGTGTCTAGTGGCACCCCATCCTCAGCAGCCGTCCCATTTCCACAATAAAGAAAATGGTCCCTCAATGTCTTTTGTTAATATAAAAACCTGTACAAAAGGGCTCCTCGGTAATCTGCCCCACCTCAACCTCCCGTATAGCCTCCCCCAACACACACCCCTCTCCTTCACCTGAACAGGTCCCAGGGTGAAGATCCACTCTTGACTGGAGACCTGTCCTGCCGCTGGAACCGCTGACTGCAATATGAGAAACTAAAGTAAATGCAGTTCAATGTATTTCAATGGAGTTCAACCTTGAAGACATAACTTGGCCACTTTTGCATATTTTGACTCCACATTTTCAACATGGCCTTTTGGGGACCCCCGCCTCATGAACAATGATGGTGGAATTCCGCAGATCTGCCCAAAAGGCGATTTTTGCTTTTTTTTTTTTTTTTTTTTGCAGTCACTTGGCAAAATAATTTCCGGTGGGATTTGAACATTTTCACCACCCTTGTTCATGAGGTGGCATTATAAGGATATGTTGAAAATTTGGGGTCAAAATGGCAAAGGTATGTGCATACGCAAAGTTTACTACTTGCTTGTAACTTTGGCAATTTTAAATATTTTGACCCCAAATTTTCAACATGGCCATTTTGTTACACCACCTCATGAATGTTACAGCTGTCATTTTTCAAGTCATAGCCAAAATGTGTGTTTGCACCTGTGGCGCGGAATGATGTTCTGGTGGCATGGAATAATATCTCGGCAGGGATTTCAAAATTCTCAACACGATGGTCATGAGGTGGGGGTAATAACAAGGCTAGGCTGACAATCTGGTTGCCGTTTTGGCTGAAATGCCCTGTGCTTCCATGGCAACATACATATATGCATCTATGGAGCAATGGGAAGGCCCAGGGGGCCCTGCACTCCTACAGGCAAATGACAATTCCATTATCTTGATTTTTTTTTTTATTTTAACTTAATGCCTGAAAAGTAGGGAACATGGTGTTAGGGTTTCCCACCTTAACGCGCCCCCTTCTCTCCCCACCCCCAAGCAGCAAAAGGAAAAAAATATTAGGGTTTTGTTTCTGGAGTCTTGGTGAATCAGTGGTGGGGTCTTCCTTGGGAGTTAACAACTTTAATGCTTACCCTTCCCCACTGTGGGCCCTGCATGAGGAAAGGAGATCATGTGTGATGACGTTTGTTCATGGAATGGGCATTAGGGTTGACAACTCCCAAGGAAAACCCCACCACTGATTTGCCAAAACTCTGGAAACCGATAAAACTCTGATGTGTTTTTCCTTTTTCTAGTTTTTCTTTTTTTGGGGGGGTGGCACAGCGGCCAGATGTCCCTATTTTTGTGGTGTTATGTTACTCTAACTGGTACATTAACGCAGGATTTTTCAAAGAATACAGATATAGACATAGATTATATATGCTAGTCGTGGTAACCTGGTAAGGCCCACTAGGCACAAGTGCCTGTTTCAGGGGTGACCTGGGACCACTGGGGTGGTTAAGTAGACTTACTTGGAGTCACAGTATGCAAGTAGAAGTTTTTGTGGGGAATCACTCGGTTCTGCTGGATGTACAAAGTTCATTCACTGTGTGTGTATGTGTCAAAATCAAACACTCACCAGCAATATGAAGTAGACTCCAACCACTTATAATATGTAGAAAAGTTTATTTAAAACATGAAGATGACCCCCAAGGGAAAAAACGCTTGACGTGTTTTGGATCAATATCCGACCCTTTATCAAAAGCGGTTTTGCCCTAAGCATACCAAACATTAAATACAACACAGCAACTGCTACTGCCTGTGACACAATTGTTACATTCAAATTCATTGGTGCACACACCTCACCTGTCCATAGCTCTAAAGTGCACATCAATTAAAATTTAATTCACAATTTGTTCTCTACACCTTTATAGCACCTGAGTGTAATAGAATAACATAAAGACAAAAGGTGGAGGAAAGGGAACACCCTGAATGCCTAAAGGAAAAAAACAAATGTGTACTAAAAATTACATACATAATTAAAATCATTAACTGTAAATAGTTCACATGTATTGCACAGATATTTTTTTAAAGTGCATAAATATTTCAACAATCTGTATATCGCTAGTTTAATAGAATGGCATGAACAAAGCGACATCGCAACTCAAGAACTCGGAAAACTTTATTATCAAGGTAGGGCTTCAAATCAAAACCAGTATTCAAACCTGGTGGTTTAGTTGCCTGCAGTTTGATTATCCAAAATGTTTCATGTTTGAGTAATAGTTAAAATTGCCCCCCCCCCCCCAGGATTTCAGCTTACTTTGTCTATTACAGTAAAAAGCAGTTTGTGTTTGTCCCTATTTCTTGCTGTATTCAAATGTACTGCAGTGGTATATAAAGGGTCTTTTTGCTCAACTGCCCTCGTGCTCTCCTAAGTGGTGTTGAGGGGCCCCTTTGATTTCCCTATATAAAATGCATTGCAGCTACATTGTGTCATATACACAACCCCTGCAGTAGAACAAGTAGTGAGCTGTCTGATTTTAAACTCCTGTGAAACATTAACACTCGTGAAAGTCTTACAATTTTTATGTTTGCTTCCACGCATGTGCAAGAAACATAGTGCCTTTATCGGAGATTTCAGAGGTGTCACCTCCTCCTCCAATTCAGGTCAGTGGGCTGGCAGGCGCGGCCCCTGTAAGCCAACGCATTTTGGAGCTGTCTATGACACGCTCCAAAATGCAGTAACATCCAGTTGAAAGGGGAGCTACGCTAGAAGTGAGCACCGATAAGATACTCCGGCTGCTCACGCGCAGCTCCCCCACACACAGACATGCGCTCCCTCAGACCTGGCAGCAGTCGACGGGTGCCCAATCCCTGGCCGGCTGAGCTGCGCCCCACCCCCCAGTTGTAGGTGCCACGCTGGGAGCCCACCCCAGCGTGGCAAGCACTGTAGTCCTTTGGCGGCGGGGTGCCCAATCCCCGTCAGCTGAACGCCCCAGTCTTTGTGCCATGCTGGGGCCCACCCCAGCATGGCAAGCATCCTGACGTCTTTTTTGTTGTAAAACCTGTAAATAAAACTGTCCTTGTGCGTCTCCCAACCCCTCCACAGCCGCACCCACCCACTGCGCACCAGCCCCACACCCCCACCCATACTACCTCCGGACTCAGTAGCGGCGGTCTTGGGTGGACCGGGAACACGTCTGCACTCTTCAAAGCCGACCGCGAACTGAGGAAATGCCGGTAAGCTGTATAATGGGTTACATAGGGGGTTTCAACTTTGTTGCATATCTCGGGCATTTTTGGGAATTATTGCACCAAATTTTCAACATGGGGTTTTTGGGACCCCTTCTCATGAATGATGTCACTGTCATGGCGTTATTCGGGCCCGAAGGGTGATTTCGCGCAGTGACTGCGAAATCACCCCTTGGGCCTGAATACCACCATGACAGTGACATCATTCATGAGAAGGGTCCCAAAGCCCATGTTGAAAATTTGTGCCAAAATTCCAAAAATGACTGTTTCGAGGTGAATATGCAATTCCTAAGGCTTCGTAAGTTCGTGAAATTTCAATATTTTCACTCCAGATTTTCAACATTGCCATCTTACCACACCTTCTTATGAGTAGTACAGCTGTCATTTTCACATCTCACCCAAAATGTGTTTCCACCCATGTAGTGCAAGAGAATGGCGCGAGTCGGTATGTGAAATCAATGTATGGGACAAATTAAGAAAATCACAGTGACACTGTTCATGAGCTCAGGTGTTAAAATGGCTATGTTGAAAATTTGGTGAAAAAATTCCTAAAAATGACTGTTTTACGAGGGTGCATTGCGCAGTTCCTACGCACACTCGTTGCAAATTTTCAATATTTTCACTCCAGATTTTCAATATTGCCATTTTACCACACCTCCTTATGAGCAGTATAGCTGTCATTTTTCACATCTTGCCCAAAATGTGTTTCCACCCATGTAGTGCACAATGGTGCAGTATGTGCAAAATCAATGTATGGGACACATTAAGAAAATCACAGTGACACTGTTCATGAGCAGAGGTCTTAAAATGGCTGTTGAAAATTTGGTGAAAAAATTCCTAAAAATGACTGTTTTACGAGCGTGCGTTGCGCAGTTCCTATGCATGCTCGTAAGTTTGTAAATTTAATATTTTCACTCCAGATTTTCAACATTGCCATTTTATTACACTTCCTTATGAACAGTACAGCTGCCATTTTCATATATCGCTTAAAATGTGTTTCGACATGTAGCGCATAATGGTGCTGTTGGTGCGAAAGCAATGTTTAGGACAGATGAAGAAAATCAGTTACACTGTTCATGAGCAGAGGTCTTAAAATGGCTATGTTGAAAATTTGGTGACAAAAGTTCATAAAATGACTGTTACAAGTGAGCAATCGCGGATTTCCACGCACCCTCGTAAGTTCATGACTTTGTAATATTTTCAGTCCAGATTTTCACCAGTGGCATTTTTTCACACTTCCTTATGAACAGTACAGCTGTCATTTTCACAACATGGCTGAAGTGTGTTTTCACACTTTCAGCTGAGATCATGGTCGCTGTGGGAAATCATTGTTCGCACAGATAAAGAAAATCACAGTGACGCTGTTCATGATCGGAGGCACCAAAATGCCTGAGTTGACAATCTGCTGTAAAATATCCCCAACCTAATTATATTACGGGTGTGTAACAGTTTCTATGTACGCTCATGACTTCACCATTTTTAAATATTTTACTGCAGATTTGCAACATTGCCATTTTACACCTCCCATGAACAGTACAGCTGTCATTTTTACATCCTGTTCGACATGGTTTTTGCCTGTGGTGCTAAATGCCATATCGCTCGTGCATAAGCAGCTTCGGCTAACAAACTGATATTCCCCTGTTCATGAGGTGGGGTCACAAAAAAAACAAGAAATTTGAGGAAAATACAACGAATGCCTGAGGTATTAGGTTTCCAACCACAACGCCTAACCCTGTAGAGAATGACCGCATCAGGGGTGTGACTTGGGATTCTTGCCTGTAATGCTCATACCATTCCACACCCTGCAGCCAGTGAGAGGCATCGGTATGCCTTGGACTCTTCAGCCCCAAAGTTCACCCCATTCTCCTATATCGCACCCATCTCACCGCATTTCCTAATGAAATGGGGTGCGCATAAGGGCCAAAGACCCCAAGGAACACCGTGACACTTGTCAGTGTCTGCAGGGTGGGGTGTGGTGAAATGGCGAGGCCGTTATGCCTGATGACCCAAATGCACACCCCAATGCCTGTCACTCTCTGCAGGGTGGTGGTGGGGTTGGCTTCAGTTCAGTACTTCACTGCCATTCCTATTACGCAGCTCTGTAACTTCTACATTACTACTGCCAATGCCAGCAAGCAAACATTCGGCATTGATAAATGCTTGTTTACTGAGGAGCAATATAGATGATTCCTGCATCTAAAACATCCTTGCATTTCTCACTGTGTGCTCTGTTTCATCCACAAAATGACTGAACTAAACTGTCTTTGGTGGGGACTTTTTGAAACATGCGTGGTGGTATACTGGAAATTTCTCTTAATCCAGGATCGCTTGCCAAAACCCCCCAGTGTTTAACAGTGTGTTTTACCTGCTTGGCCTGTGTGGAAAACGTGACACAGGTGTACATCACTGTTTATCTGTGCTCTATTTTCTTCTAGCAGCATTTCTCTCGCAGCACTGTCTGCCAACAATCTTGCTGCTTGTTGTGCTATAACCCCCCCCCCCCCAAAAAAAAAATGTTCTAATCTCCTGGTTGGAATTGCTGCCTCTTGTGTATAAGCCTCCTCTGAATTGCAGTTCCGCTTAGTGCGCAAGAACTGCCCCTTGGGGATGTTATGTCTAACGTGGTGGATGGCAGCTGGAGATCAGAAGGCCGTTGCCATCCACTGGCTTCCTATAGAGCCTCCTATCTGTTCTGCCATCCTCCCCTTTACTGAGTGTTGCGTCTAAGTAGTTAAATGTTCAGGCTCTGCTGGTATGTAAATCTGAGGTGTTCGTTCGTGCTATGCAGGTAGATAAACTGGCTACGTTCAATTTCATTTTCAGACCAAACTAACTGCACATCGTCAATAAAATGACCCCAAAACTTGATTTTGTCTCTGTAGGGGCTTGTGTTAAGGATGTGATCCTGTTTACAAAGCCCAACATACAGATTGGCTATGGTGGGGGTACAAGTAGCCCCCATAGCCGTTTCTTTAGTTTGCAGCTACATAGTTTATTAAACAAAAAGGCATTGTATTTTAGGACACATTCAAGCAGTTTTAAGATGATCCGTGGGGGGGGTTCTGTTCCCCTTTCTCTTTTATTCAGATAAAAAGCAGTTGAATCGAGTGCCACCTTGTGGGGCACATTGGTATATGAGTCAATGTCCAAAGACACCAACACAGTGTTCCTTGTAATATCAGATTGCTGCAGATGTTTAACAAATATTTTGTCCTTTATGTAGGAGGGTAAATGTTCCACATATGATTTTAAATGCATATCTACCATTTGGGACACACTCTATAGTGGCTTTTCTTTATTTTTATGACCTTTAGGTAACGTATACATTGTTGCTCTTGCTGGGTTGGGGGTAATGAGGAAGTCTCTTGACTTGTCAGAGATGAACCCCTTGTTGTACTCTTACGGTTTCATCAATGGCAAATTTAAACTCTGCTGTGGGGTCAGAGATCAGTTTCAAGTAAAAGTTCTGGTTGTTAAGCTGCCTTTCAATTTCACTCGCATAATCCTCTTTATTTTTGCAGAACCACACAACTGAGCTTGTCTGCTTGTTTAATAAAAATATTCTTGTCCTCTTCCAGTCTTTTTAAAGTCTCTCATTCACAGATGCATTCTGAAACTGGGCTCTGGTGGGACTCTGGAAGAAAACAAAACTGTCTCAAATTCTTGTTCAACAAGATAGTTTTCCTGAGTTCTTGAGCTGTGATGTTTTGTTCATGCCATTCTATTAAACTTGTGATGTAAACATTGTTGATATATTTATGCACTTTAAAAATATATCTGTGCAATATATGTGAACTATTTACAGTTAATGATTTTAATAATGTATGTAAATTTCTATTACACGTTTGTTTTTCCTTTAGGCACTCGGGATGTCTCTCCCCCCTCCCCTTTTGTCTTTATATTATTCTGTTACACTCTGGTACTATAAAGGTGTTGAACAAATTGTGACAATTAAATTTTAATTGATATAGCTTTAGAGCTATGGACAGGTCAGGTGGGGTGTTTGCACCAATGACTTTGAATGTAACAATTATGTCACAGGCAGTAGCAGTTGCTGTGTTTAATGTTTTGCATGCTTAGGGCAAAACTGCTTTTGATAAAGGGTCAGATATTGATCCAAAACGTGTCAAGCGTTTTTGCCCTTGTGGGTCGTCTTCATGTTTTACATAAACTTTTCTACATATTATAAATGGTTGGAGTTGACTTCACATTGCTGGTGAGTGCCCGATTTTGTGACATACAAGTGACTGAGGATATTCGTGAGCACCACCGTCCCTGTGCGCACTTTAGAACTGATTGTATTCATTCACAGCTTGTTACTCTAACCTGTAGGCTATATGCCAGGTAAGCAATAAGACACGACAAGGTGTGTATTGGACAGTTCTAAAGCATGGCTAGGGGGATGTAATGAGGTAAGACGCCACAGGCAGAGTGCCTCCAGCCCCCGCGTTAGAACTATCTAATGCACACCTTGGAGTGGCTTATTGTGCTTATGAAATGGATATCTAAATTATGGATGCATGTGAAAAGTACAAATAACTGTAAAGAAAAATGTTTTTTTATTTAAATAAAATGGTTCCTTCTCCAGTTTACTGTGTTTTAGTTGGGGACTTTTGACCTGGGCAGGCTGCTGTAGTTGTCGTCTATGTGGTTATCATGGCATTGACCCCCTTCCCAGCTGCAGTTCCATTTGGTATTTGGAGAAGTGAAGGCATTTTTTTTTTTTTAAATAGGGATTTATATTTATTTGAGCAGCCGGCAGTGCACTGAGGACATGCTTGAAATGTTTGAGCCACACTGGGGGAAACGGGTGCAGAACTGACGCTGCCCATTCAGCATGACAGGAACAACACAGAACAAAAACTTTTCGCATACAAAAATAAGAGCAATGGGAGGGCTAAAATGAATTATACCATGGACATAAGTGAACAGCCAATGAAATTGTCAGACTGGCAGTTTACCACCGGTGTAAATCCTGATGATCACTGGCTGATGAGCAAATACAAACTGTCTACATCCTAATCATCTGCAGCCCAGGAATAAATAGAATAAAAACACACACACACACCAACCTCTTTGATATTTGTATTTTATTATAGTAAAAAAAAATGAACCTTGGTATAATCTCAATAAGCCACTCGGATGTGGGTTATCGGGGGATTTACCATGGCTGGCGAGGATTTACCCATTCCAGCTGTGGTAAATACCCCGATAACCCACCCCTCATGGCTTATTGCTTAAGCTCAGTGGGTGGCAGCTCTGGTTGAGAAGGACTGTGAGCGAGCGGCTGGCCAGGCAGAACGGGAAGAGATCTCTGCAGGTTTAGGAGGATTGTGAGTGAGAGGATGGGCAGGCAGAATGGGAAGACATCTTGGCAGTAATTTTTTTTTTTTATTTAAACGTGTGTGGCAAAGTTCAGAAGGTAATCTGTGACCGCAGTGTGTGAGATAAAAAAAAAAAAAAAAAATGGGAGGTGGGGAGGAAATATCTACTGGCTGGCAGGTTGGCTATTGAGGACTGTGAGCTGGGAGGGGGGGTGCAGGCAGGCAGGATTGGAAGAAACTGCAGCAGTCAAGAGGTTTTTTTTTTAATGTGTGTTGCAACAAACTGAAATGGGTAGTTTTAAAACTTGGACTATGGCATAGATGACAGTGAGCTGCTTATGTTGGTGTTTGGCAGCTGTGGCTAGTGAAGAAAAAAAAAAAAAAAAAAAAGGCTGCCGTTTCAATTTTGAAAGTTCTAAGGTTGATAGTATCACCCACATCAATGCCCAGCCAGACTTATTCCCATGCATTAAGACACTATCGCACAGTCACTAACCAATGAAATTGCTAATATGTTGATACCTATTTCATAATTTCGTGTAATATCCATACCAGGTAGTCTTAGATGCCCCTTCCCACTCAGTACCCCCACCCCCGACTTGCCCATCTATCCTTGTAAGCATAGGATTACCACCTGTCCGGAGGACAATCCTGATTTGGGCAACTGTATCCTTGGAAAAAAAAAATAAATACAGCGTGTCTTGACCTTAATGAAGAAAATATTCAGTTTTTAACAAAAATACCTTAAAATTATAAACATTAGAAACAACCACAAATCTACAACAGTCTTTCTTTTGATTCTTTAGAGAAAAGTCTGTTGCATTGGTCGAGGTCACATAATTGACCTGTGAAAAATTATGTTTCAGTAAGAAATTTCCCACTTTGGGCTTCTTAAAAGGTGGTAACGCTATAACAGTTAGCCTAGCTAGCGCAGACCCTCCGCTCACCGCCTTGGCTAGTTGCTGCCTATAGAAAAACAGAATTTGACGGCAGATAAGAACCGCTTGGCCCACCCAGTCTGCCCATTTCCCTACCTAATGGATAAGCTGCAGATCCTAGTTAACCAGCAGTCTACTTCTTTCTACCCCAACCCCCTAGAATTGCCTTATGGCTGTCACATGCATGCTTGAAATTCAACCACTGTTTTTTGACTCCACAACCTCCTCCGGAAGGCCGTTCCATGCATCCACAACCCTCTCTGTGGGGAAAAAATACTTCCTTACATTACCTCTGAGCCGCGCCCCCCCCCATCTTCAAATTGTGCCCCCTTGTTCTTGCACACTTTTTTTTTTTTTTGAAAGATGCTACCTCTTGGACTTTGTTGATTCCTTGAGGTACTTGGAAAGTTTCTATCATGTTCCCCCGGCCCTCCTTTCCTTGAGGCTATACATATTATTAAGCTCCTTTAGTCTCTCTTCATATGTCTTCCGGTGCAGACCCTGCACCATTTTAGTTGCCCTCCTCTGGACAGTTTCCATCTTGTCTATGTCCTTGCGGAGATTGGGTCTCAGAACTGACACAGTACTCCAGATGGGGTCTCCACCAGCTGTCTGTACAGGGGATAACAACTTCTGTTTTCTCTGGTGATGTCTCTCCCTATGCATCCCAGTATCCCCCAGCCCTCCTTACTGCCCTCTCCATTGCTTGCCCACCTTTAGGTCATCTGATATGACTACCCCAGGTCCCTTTCCATTTTTGTTGTTGTTAGTATCTCACCCCCACTGTGTACTCTTCCCTTGGGTTTTTGTTTCCCAGGTGCATTACCTTGCACTTCTTGGCATTAAATCTAAGCTGCCATACATTTGACCATTCCTCTAACCTTGCCAAGTCCCTTCTCATCCTTTCCACTCACCTTGTGCATCAACTCTGTTGCAGATCTTTGTGTCATCTGCAGAGACATACTTTTCTTTCCAGTCCCTCTGCAATGTTGCTTACAAAGACATTGACGAGGACCGGTCCTAATACTGAACCCTGTGGCACCCCACTAGTAACCCTCCTTTCTTCAGAGTGGACTCCATTTACTATTACTCTCTGTGTCCTATTCTCCAGCCAATTCTTTACCCAGGCTATCATCTTGGGACCCTCTCCCAGGCTGGCTAACTTGTCTGAACAAGCATGTACTATTGATAAAGGACAGGGGGGTTAAATGACTTGCCCAAGGTCACAAGGTATGCAAGTGGCAGTTGTCTTTCAAACCCAAGTACACTGGGTCTCCAGGTTCATAGCTTGGTGCTGTAACCTCTAGGTTATATACTGCCTCTGCCATAAGATTATGAAATTTGCCACTGGTTTTGTGACATCAATCCAGACCAGTTCTCACTTATTTCCTCTAAACAAATTACAAGGAGCAGGTTTGTCTTTTTTTTTTTTGGTTGACCCGGTAAGCCCACTGGGCCCAATAGTCCCTTTTTCAGGGGCTATGGGGGAGGAATACAGATGGTAAGCAACTTAAATTGAACCAGATAAATCTGTTGGTGGTATTTTAGTGAATGGGGGGAATTTGGCCAGGACACCAGGGAAATTCCCCTACTCTTTTCAAGAAGTGCCATGGGATCTTTAACATTCACCTGAACTACCACCAATGCAGGCAGATGGGACCTCGGTTTAACATCTCATCCGAAAGACGGCACCTCAGAAGTGCAGCACCCTTCTCACGCTGCACTACAGTGTCAGTACTGGGATATGAACCCAAGTGCCAGATGTGGGAACTGAGCCAGGTTTGTGGTGATGTTAGTAAAAGACAACGTAAGGCCAATACGTGATTTTGTGGTAAAAGGTTTACTGGACTGACAATTTATCTCCTAACCCTAACACAAATATACTTCTCTCAGCGAAGGCCCTTGGCCAGACACAGGTACTTGAGTATGTTAGCGTCATCCGTATGCGAGGCTAAGTTTTGGAGACTTATGATTGGTTTCTAATAACGTCAATCATTGCTTGGCACAGATGTCCACGAAGCTGACAGGTTTGGGCTATCGTGGGGGCGGGGCAGTAGACTCTAGGATGGTTGGCCAGGGTTGGTTAAGGGGCGGGCTCGTGATCTGATTTGGCGAGCAGTTGCCCAATAGGCGTGCAGGAGCGGAATTCAAACACGGAAAACAGGCCGGACGGCAGAAGGTAGCGAGCCGCGGAGCGTGGCTACTGGAGTTCCCGGGTTGGGTCCCTGCAGGCCGGGAGTGGGAAGAGCAGTGCAGTGTCCACAGGGCAGAGTCGGGAGGGGGTAGCGTGCAGTGCCGGAGTCGAGGTTTCCGGGTAGTAACGGGCCGCGGAGTCGGGCTCTGACTGGGAGTACGCTCTGTAGGAGCTGGAGCCGTGTCTGAAGGGCTGTGTGGGGCTGGTGCACGGGCACATACTGTCCTTAGTTTGGGTAGGAGGCCGGCCTCCTGCCCCCTCCACCTGTTAGAGCTGTCAATACCCGCCTTTCAGCGTACAGCCCCCATTACCTGCCTTCGAGTTTTTAGCACCCCCTTTGCCTGCTAGAATACCCCGTCTCTTGTAGTTTGAGGAGGATACTTGCTTCTCCAGCTCTCCAAGCTCCCCGTTACCTGCCTCTCCAGCTGTTTGAGCCCTCATTACCTGCAGTTTGAGAGGATTCTTGCCCCTCTCCTGTTGGAGCCTCCAGCTGTTATGCGTACTTCTCCTTAGAACTGTCGCCTCCTGTTTGAGGTGGGCTACTTGACTTCTCCAGCTGCTGAAGCTTTTGAAGTTGGAGTAGGATACTTGATCACCCCTCTGGGTTTGCAGTGTAATATCTGGCTGACTCGCAGCCATCCACAATCCCTATTTCTTGGTGTGTGTGGAGGATACCTGCGCGCCCAGTCTCCATCCCATAAACACTGTGAAGCCCTGTATCTGTCACCTGCTGGTCTTGCTGCTCTGGCTTCAAGATGGTAAGTTCAAACTTTGACACCCCAGAGTGTTATTACTTAAGCAGTAGTGCACTCCAGGGTGTGGGTTGTGCTGGGATAACCTCACGCCTGGGTGGTTGGGCACGAGGCCACAGGCGAGTGCATCCAATGTCCCAGAAGTGAGGTTATCACAGCACAACACACATCCTGTAGTGCATTATTGCTATTATGCAATGGCTCGTTATACAAAATGTAAACAAATGTTTTTAGTAAATTTTTAGTATGGCAATATATCTTTAATTAAAAGAAGATGCAAACCTTGCAGCAACAAATTAATACAGTGAGGTTGTGTTCAGATAACCTCACTGTTGTCTAGAGCAGAGAGCCAGTCAGCTTTCAGGATTTTGCCATTGTAAAATATTCTTTTCAGTTAAAATCCAAAGGTCAGTCAGTGGTTAAACAGTGGGAGATTGTCTAGATTGTCGTGCCACAGCTATTAGTGTAGTACAAAGCTACGCAGAATACAGCATAATTTTGTTGTGTGCTTGCTGTGCTGTACTGTAGCTGCATTAGGCTATTTTTGTTGTGTGTTTGGTGTCTTAGGTTTTGTCAGTTTGAGTTGGGTGGGCTCTACACCCACCCCTTTTTTTTTTTTTTTATAAACACGGGGGTGGGTGGGTGAAGCCCTGTACTCAAACTTGTGTTAAAAGCAGTCGACATGGCTTAGAGCCAGGGTTAGAAATTCACTTCTAGTACTTGCACCATAGTGCATGTAGCCAAAACATTTACATGCACCAGAGACAGGTTGCCTGCACTGGTTAAAAAAAAAAAAAAAAAAAGAGAGATAAAACTTCAATTAAACTAAGAAAGCAGAAAAATACTAAAGTGTAGTACACTGCTTCACACGCTTGATCTTCCTTGTCTAACCCTTAGGAACCCTGATTAAGGACATCCATTCCAGACAGATTACCCATCCTCCTTTACACTTTCTTTTCTTCACAAGACCTGTATATGAACTGCACCAGTGATCTGTGCTCTCGCATCCCCCATCCTCCATTCCAGGCTCTGACTACTGAACAGCATCCGTCTCGTAGTGTTACCAAATTAATAGATGCTCTTCACAGAAAAAAAAAATCTGCTCTCCCGATTTAGTCTTCCGGATGAGATGTTAAACCGAGGTCCCATCTGCCTGTTCTGGTGGTAGTTCGGGTGGATGTTAAAGATCCCATGGCACTTCTTGAAAAGAGCAGGGTAATTTTCCCGGGGTCCTGGCCAAATTTCTCCCATTCACAAAAAATACCATGAACAACTTAATCTAGTTCAATGTCTGTCTGTATCCCCTTCCCCTGGGACAAAGGTGAAAATAGGCAGGATTGTATAGTCGTCTTTTCGCGGTCAACAAAAAACTAACTAAATAGCCACCCAGGATTGACTTTGCAGCTATTGCATGATCTCTGACTGCAAGGCATGCAAGTTTATGGTACTGTCACGACTGGTTGCTAGAGAGCTTCCCTGTTCTCTCACACAGTGCTCAGCAGTGCCAGTCGCAGTGATAACCTTGACGGACTCTGTCAGTGTGAGGTGAATGATAGCAGGCACTCCTAGTCCGAATCCTCCCCCATCCCATTTCCATGATGGACCTGGCACACATTGCAAGTTCTCCTCCTTCCCTCAGTTTGCCCTCAGTAGTCACACTGAGCAAGTCACACAAGCAGCACAGTCATAAAAAAATAAAATTCAAACACTCATGCTTTCTCCTGGCTTGGCCATGCCACCACCTTCCCAGGCACAGAGTGCAGCTTAGTGTGGCAGCATTCCGCAAGTCTGTGATTTAAAAAAAAAAAAAAAAAAAAATTGTCACTCAGTCCCACATTCTGAGACTGCCAGCACTGCCCCCCACAAGTCTGACACCAGGCTCAGTGTTATGTGCACTGTAGCGCATGCAAGGGGTAAATCTGCATGCACTGGCCTGTTCCCACTTGCTCAAGAACATTTTTTTTTTTTTAATGTTAATCTCGACCCCTGCGTAGAATGTGCCGTAAGTTAGGGTTTGTCAGTTATTTGAGTTGAGGGCTCTGCCCCCAACACCCCCCCTTGGTTTTTATTTTAACATGGGTGTGGGGGGCAAAGCCCCACAACTCAAACTAATAAAAAATAAGACGTGGCATAGAACATGCTGTAAGTGGGCTAGTAGCGTAACTTGAGCGCTACGCCAATAATGGATGTCTTCCGGTTCAGACCCTACACCATTTTAGTTGCCATCCTCTGGACAGCTTTCATCTTGTCTGTCCTTGCGGAGATTGGGTCTTCAGAACTGCACACAGTACTCCAGATGGGGTCTGACCAGCTGTCTGTACAGAGGGATAACAGCTTCTTGTTTTCTACTGGTGATGCCTCTCCCTATGCATCCCAGTATCCCCCAGCCCTCCTTACTGCCCTCTCACATTGCTTGCCCACCTTTAAGTCATCTGATAAGACTACCCCCAGGTCCCTTTTCCATTTTTGTTGTTAGTATCTCATCCCCCATTGTGTACTCTTCCCCTGAGTTTTTGTTTCCCAGGTGCAGGTCTTGAGAGGATAAAGGACCAGAGTTTTTAGAAAAACTATATGAGAATGCAGTTTGAGCAGTACATTTCTTGAATGAAATGGAGTGGGAAACATTGTTGCGGAGAGGGTGGGAGGTAAGTGGGGGAGAGGACAGGAGGGAGTTAAGGTGAGCAGCCAGACGCTAAAAGTACCTTTCTGCCGGACTACACAAGTCAGCATTCTTTTGCTTGTAGGGCTACTACTTGGCTAAACTCCCTCAGCACTGACCTGCTGTCCTGCCCAAATATCTGCCACTTCAAATCTTTGCTGAAGGCCTACCTGGCATCCAGCAACTCTTGAGTGTGTCTGTGGGATTAGCTTGTAATCCTGCTCTCCCCCCCACGACCCTTCCCCCTTGACAAAGCCTAGCTAGCTGCTTCCCCCTTCCTCCTCTCTCACCTGGCTCCTTAATTATTGAAAATGTTGATCTGCTTAATGACTATGGTACCTTTTAGGTACTGTGTTTTGTCTAGCCATAATAGTTGTTCAGTCTCACTCTGTCTGTAACTTTGTACATTTTCGTTGGTCCTTGTTATGACGTGGAACCTTTTTAAATGAGCTATTAGCGAAAAGGGAGGATGAGGATGATTGATTGATTGATGATGGAGGAGAAGGAGAAGAAACAACACCTCTTGGGCACTAATCTCCATCTTTTGCACACTGCTTTGTAGAGATGGCCACTTTACTGGTTCCACTGCTAGCTGTCGGGAGTGAGCAAGTAGGTACCCTCCTTGCTGGCCTGCCAACCCCCCTTTGCTAGTTTTAAATACTTGTCAATGTAGCATTTAAACTTATTGAGTGCTTGGATTCCCCTCCAGGATGGATGCAGGCAGTCAGGCTTGAACAAACCTCCATCCCTCCAGGTGGGTCCCCAGTCACCAATGAATCCAAACCCTTCCTCACAGCACCAGTTCTTCAACCATGAGTTAAAGTTCCTGGTGCATGCACTCCTATGCTCTCCCTTGCCTCTCGCAGGTATCAGTGTAGCTCTTCTCTGAACCCTTTCCAATGATGCAATCTCCTTTTTGTAACTTGGAGACCAAAACTGTGCGCAGTATTCCATATGCGGCCGCACCAGTGACCCATACAAGGGCAACAAGACCTCTTTTTTTCCTACTCTTAATATGCGTACTTATACAGCTTTATATTACCTGCTTTTCTTAACCATCTGGCTACAATGCTGATTAAATTCCAGGTCCCTTGAGACCCTTACTCCCAAATCCCTTTCATCATTAACCTCCCTTAAAATCCCTGACCATTTAGCCTGTAGGTGGCCCCTGCATTGTTTCTGCCGAAGTGCATGACTGTGCACTTATTCACATTGAAGGTTAACCTCGAATATTGTGCTCAGCTCTGCAGTTTGATCAGCGTGTCTTGTAATCTGGCAGTTTCCAGGTTGCTGTTTACCTTGAAGCCAATTCTAGTATCGTCCGCAAACTTTGCTTCCCATACATCCCCTTCGACTGTCGAAGTGCATATGTACATTACATTAAAGAGTCAAGGGCCCAGGACAGACCCATGTGGGACCCCACTCGTCACCCCCCGACCATCCCAAGCTACATCCCCTGAGTGCCACTCTGTTTTCTATCGGATAGCCAGGAGCTAATCCAACAAGTTATATTTCCCTGGATGCCATGTTCTATTGGGGAGTCCACAAGTTCTCCGTGGTACTTTATCAAAGGCCTTGGAAAAGTCCAGGAAAATAACATCCACTGGACACCTTTCATCTAAGGCCTTCCTGATGTTCTCCTAGAATCCCAGGAGGTTGGTCTGACAAGATCTACCATGCTTAAATCCATGTTGCGCCTCATCATCCCCTCTCTGCTGCATATTCAGTTCTATGTGTTCCTTTATGACCCCTTCTAATACCTTACCAAGTATTAAGGTCAGGCTTCTTGGTGGATACTTATCAACATCCTGCCTGGAGCCCTCCTTAAAAATGGGGATAACATTTGCCTCTTTCCATGCATCTACTACTTCTCCCTGATCCAAAGAAGCCTGGAATAGGTAGGTTAGGCCAATATTTCTGCCAATTCTGTGATTACTTTGGGATGGATTCTGTCTGGTCCCATGGATTTACTAGGATTTAAGCTGAGCAATCTTTTTTTTTTTTTGATAACTTCCGTGTTTATTTTAAACATACTATTTGTTTCAAAATGTTTAGTATCCCTGGTCTTTGTTATATACGGATGAAAAATGGCTGCTATACCTTTCAGCCATGCGTGCATTATCCTGTATCAAGCTAACATCTGTATGTTTTAGTGGGCCTATCTCTTGTGGTCCCCCTTTTATACAACTAATATAGTTGTAGAAGGTTTTATAGTTGTCTTTGACCTCATTGGCCAGTTTTAGTTCATAATTCCTCTTGGCTATTAAGATACTTTTTCATCTTTTTTAGTAGATATCTACATTTGCCCCAGTCCTTCTCGTGGCCGCTCTTGTAAAATGATTCTGGGGGAAGGGGGGACCCAGAGGAATTTTTAAATTTGTCCAGGTATGTGAGGAACATGTTTAGTGCATTAGCGGCATCTTGCGGGTTGGTATAGTGGACACCATTTGGTACTGTCACTTTCCTCATGGGCGGTGTTCCCCTTTAGGAGAGTTAATTTGGGACCAAAATCTTTTAGGGTCTGAAAGGTTTTTAGTTTGTAGGTTCTGGAGATATTGTCTTTTAGCTGATTTTAGTTCTTTTACACTTGTTTCTCAATTTTCTGTATTCCACCCAATCCTCAGTCAGCTTTGTGGAGTCCCAGGCTTGGTCTCTCACCCTCATTTATTTTAAGGTTCCCTGGACGGCCACCTTGAGTGTCCCTTGAATCGGATTTGTTTTAGGGGGGCATGCTTATTGGCGGCCAAGAGGAAGTTATTGATGAAGAAATCAAGGGCTGAGTCCAGATTGGGGGCTAGCTTGATTTGAGTCCAATCCACCACTGCTAGGGTTTCAAGAAAGCAGCTGGTGTTGAAATTGGAATAATCCCGAGCCCAAAAAATTCTGGGTGGAGGGGTGGGGATGGTCATTTTTCCAGATGCCAAATATAGGGGCATGATCACTTATGGAGTCTGCAAACGTCTTAGCCAGTTTCAAATACTGGTGTTGGAAGTGAGAATCCAGTCTAATGTGGTGTGGTTTCTTGACTTTTAATGTTCCATCTAGTGGGTCCTTGGATCAGTTGGGTCAGGTTGACCTCTAGCAAGCTGGATTTTATGTCACTAATGGTGTGCTGACCACAGTGGAGGTTAAAGTCGCCAAGGATTCTTTTCTCCCACTGAGGTAGCCCCATGATCAGAGCCAGAAGGCTCTTGAAGGCATCTTTTGCAGTCTTAGGTAGGTTGTAGATGCAGCCTATCAGCAGGGGCTTAGTCTTGCCAAGCAGTATTTTGAACAATGCCTCACCACCTGATTGGCTATGGTCTGGCATTGTCATCAGGGAAGCATTTAGGGAGTTTTACGTAGATAACTCTACCACCCTTTGTGCAGCATCTATCATGTCTAAGGGACTTAAACGTCTGGAGCTCAACCTAATGCATTAGGATACTGGGCTTAAGCCAGGTTTTGGAAATGGCAGTTGTCAGGGGAGTGCATATGTACGCATGCCTCGAGTTCATGCATTTTAGGTCCGAGGCTGTTAATATTCATGTGGACTAGTTTCGGACCTTTATTAGCCCAGACAGCCATAGAAGGTGACACAGTTGAAGATTTTAAATGTAACCCCCCTGCAAATGGGGGTTCCCAAAAGACTTCCAGGAGCTTGCTTGAATGCTCCAAGCCTGAATGGTGTTTGGCATTTAAGCCATTTATCAGTGAGTGTTTTTAGAGCCTCTGGTACTGTCTCTTTAAGAGCTGTCTTCTTGCAGACATAATTAGTTTGTATGGGGGGGACTGTGTGCTTCTCTGTTTGAGTACCACTCGAGCTGCTGCCAATTCACTTCATTTTTGCAGTCACTAGGAGTGCAAAGGGAACCTATCTGAAAGATGTAACTGTTTGCCAGAAATTATTTAGAGTAATAATGAAATTACAGTTTGTCTAACCTGCTTTCTTTGCAGTCAGAACTGTGTCTGCTAGTTCCCCATTCTGGTTTTGAACTGCTGAACTGGACCAATCAGTGTGGGGTAAGCTAGCTCTAAAATGGTGCTTGTAGACGAATCAGAACTTGGACTCATAATCTGAGCCAGCCACAAGAGGATTGTATGGGCAGTGACTCTGGGAGATGTAGTTTAGACTTCGGCGCCTTTTTGGACCAACAGGAACAGTCTATTGTGAGTGACAGCCAATCCAGTCAAGAACTGGGAGGAACTCAAAGGAAGTGCTCGGTTTTGTCTGTTGGAGTTTCAGTTTGAGCTCTGGAAGTGAAGGAAGGAGCCCTGTGCTTTTTCGGTGTGCAGTTTTAGTCAGGAAACGTGTGTAAGGCCCTGAGTTCCGGTCTGCAGCTTGTGTAACTGCTTGTTAGGACTGAATCTGTCCTGTGAAAAGAATCGGAGGGTATCTGAAGAGTAGAAACCAGGCTCTCCCTGTAGAAGACTGGAGAAATTGCTGAATCGCACTCTGTCTGTCAGGAACTGAATCTGCTGTGTGTTCTCCCGGGTATTGTGCAGTAATTGCGATCGGGATAGAGAAGCAGCCTGCCTGGTATAGTACTTTCTTTTTGCCATATAAATGTGTGAAGAGTCTCGTAGAGCTCAAGAGTAGCCCTGCTGACGTTGAAAGACCCTATCTTGTTTTGGAGGTCGTGAGTACTAGTTCGGGGTCGCTCCCTGTTGAATTGCCACATTAAATCCAAATGGAATCACTGTACTGCTGACTGTTTAAACTAATTTTTCTTTTCTCTGTGGGAAAGGGCCCCTACCAGCTGCCACGGTTTGGACTAGCCACTAGGGCTTGGGTACCCAGGGACAGTAATTGGTAGGGATAGGCCTGTGCACAGAGCCATAGGTAGATGAGTAAAGTGATAAGCTAATTAACCTGATTTCCCCCTGTCCTTGTTATATTCCCCCTAAATAAATCAGAGCTGCTTGTTTCAGCAAAGTTATACTGCCTGAGGTATTTGTCTATGTTAAAGTATTGTACTGTGATTGTTGCACTGTATCTTATTTTGCGGGAGGTCCCAGTGCCTGAACCAGCCCTGGGGGTAAGTGTATACTGTGAAGGTAATTCTGATATATTGTGTGGGCCACTAGTGGGAAGAAAGGGGGGTTGCAGTGTCCCAGAGGGCTGTGACCAAGTAAGTTTAACTATTGCAAACCCTGACCTCTGGGTGGAGGCACCCGCCATTGGATCCAGGCCCCTCAACCTGTTAGTGGCAAATCAGGCAGGGGTAGTAGCCCCTGGGATAGCGCCATCTAGGGGTTACATAAATTTTTCTGGGTTTTCTCCTGTCTCTCTCCCCCACCCACCGAGCCTCAGCACATGGCGCTGTGTGTGTGTGTGTGTGTGTGTGTGTGTGTGTGTGTGTGTGTGTGTGTGTGTGGCGCACCAGAAACCAGCTCGGCACCTTGACCTACTCGTATGGCCGGCTCGTTACCCTGGACTTCCACAGTGGGAGGCAGGTTTCTGAGGAGGTCGACAGCCCACCTCCACCACCCCGGGAGAGAGAGCAGCCTAACTGCATGCTCAATCCCGCCCCCCATGCTGGCACCCCAACAACCTGAGGTTCCTGAATCTGGGTCACTGGTGTAGCCCGAGGTATGGCATCCAGCGCCTCAACCCTAAGCGCCTCCGGGCCGGCCTACAGTTGGAGATTCTATGAATCTATGTAAGTGGGTGAGGGACTCTGCATGTGGAAACTCCTAGGTATACAGACCATGATTCCTTCCATTGTGGGAAAGTTGAGATTTTTTGACTTGCAGAACAGGCTTCTGGGCTCACCTGTGGTGGAGGGCTGGGCTGAGTGTTTGCTGTGATAGTTATAGGACCAGAGTGGCAGGTAGGGTAGGTACTCCTACCAGCCTGTTGGTAGTTTCTGAGCAAAACTCTGCTGGGTTACCTGGAGAAACTGGTTCCAGGAAGAGGAACTGCACAACAGCTAAGTTGGTAGCTAGGGAGGGTTTCCTCAGGAGTCCTAGGGAGAAAGGAGAGACTGAATTACAGTAGGGGCAGTGGTGGAGGATGTGGAGAACAGGCAGGTGAAAGGCGAGTAGGGGACCTAGTAGAATGCAGGAGATGTAGAGCGGCCATCTTCAGGGCAGTCTGTTGGACGGCGCTAGTGCCTAGTGTGCAGCAGATTTGAAGTACATGCTGCAGAACTAGCTGTGGTGAAGGCTGATGCTTCCTCCAGGGCAGGGCTAAGTGTGAGCTGGTGGTGCCACTACATCTTTCACAAAGGACATTCCAGATTAGAAAAATAAATAGCAGTTGGCAAGGGGGAGGGGGGAAGAATTCTACTTGTGAAGGGGTGGGGGGCCCTGATGTGGCAACAGCGAACAATTTTGCTCTGCTGAGCAAATCTTGTCTCTGCTCCCCTTCCCCCAAGGGTGCCAGAAACTTGTGTCCCTCTGGTAACCTGGTGTATCCCTAGGGAGGCAGCTTAATGAGTTTGGCGTCCAGGGGGTCAGTTAGAAAGATATTAGGAAAGCCAGTAATTTTCCATTTCCGTTTAACAGAAAACTGGGGGAACAGATCTTGTCAGTTTTAAACCCACACTTGGGAGTAAATTTTTCATGAAAAAACCATTTGCACCACTTCAGGCAAACGCCGCACTTTGTGCCAGTTTTTGTGCGCTCCCTCCCCAATTTTGAAACATATCTGTACAGAGCATGACAATTTACCCTCCATTTTGTGAAAAATGGGGGGGACTGATTTTAACACTTTACTAAATGAAATTGACCATTTTTGAAAATAGAAAATAATTGGCCCTATGTAGGACACGTTATTGTCGGAGGGATGGAAGTGGGGAAGGGGTAGTGTATGCCAGAAACCAGGATGGTTAGGTGCCTCCTGGTGGCATTTAGTTGGGAGGAATGCACATAGGGTCGGGAGGATTGTTTAGCATGGGGGAGGACAGGGACTGGATGTTCTTGTTCGCTTTGGTACAAATGACCTGGCTACCACGTCCCTGAGGGAAGTGATAGCTTTAGGGAGCTGGGCACGAGGTTCAAACTGGCTGTGTTCTTGGTATAGGGAGCTGGGCACGAGGCTCAGACTTGGCAGTGTTCTCAGTATCTGGAGCTGGGCATGAGGCGCAGACTGGCACTGTTCTCAGTATCATGAGCTGGGTGCAGGGCTCAAACTGGCTGTGCTCTTGGTATAGGGAGCTGGGTGTGAGGCTCAGACTGGCACTGTTCTCAGTATCTGGAGCTGGGTGTGAGGCTCAAACTGGCTGTGTTCTCAATATCTCTTTCTGAGGTTCTGCCATTTTGGCTTTAATGGGGAAGATGGTCTTCATCAATTGATTCAACTTCTGAAGGAGTGGTGCAGACAGGAGTACTTGAGTTTGTGGGAGAGGAGGGGTAATTCTGGAAGAATAGAAGGCTATGGAATTGGTGTGGTTACCCCTCACCAGAGGGAACCAGAGCCTTGGGACAAAGGCTTGATGCCTTTATCAAAGTCCATTTAAACTATTAAGGAAAGAGGCTGCAGTTTGAAGCAACCAGGGTATTTTACCAGCTGTGGTAGCCAAGCAGGAACTACCATTTGGGTAACAGGTAGGACCAATATGGGGCAGAGGGTAAGTGCAATAAGAATAGTAGCAGGGGAGGGTCCATGGAGGGGGGGGCACCAACATACCCCTTGTGAAGGAGGACATAGATGAAAGGGGTCTGGGACAAGAGCATAGCGACAGAAAAGGTGCGGTGGTGCAACAGGAGAAATGCAGTATGAGTGGGGCATAGCAAGCGGGGGCAGAATGGCTGGAAGTATAGCCTAGAGAGTTAGATCATTAGTTCTCAGACTTTGTTATAGTGAGTGTGACGGTGACCCCTGTCATAGTGGACACCCCTGGGATAAATTGAAACCCCTTTCCCCAAGCAGTTTGTGTGTGGTATAATGTTCAACTTGCTGCTTGGCTGGTTATAACAAAACAGTACAGTTACAAAATGAGGGTGGTCTTAATATAAGAATAACAGAAGTTTGTGTCTGCTTTTTCTAGATGTTAGTAGCCCCCTTCTAAGATGTATTTTGCAGCACACAACATAAGGTAATTTGACCCTGCAGGAGATTTTAGGAGAGCACAGAATGTTCTGACCTCTGATCTGACATTTAACAATGTTGTAAACTAGTTATGTAATGTACGCCAGGTGCCAAAGAACTGTTCTCCGTGGTGCAACAGTGGCCCCTAGTAGCTAGTTTTATATTTTCAAACATGAAGTCTTGCTGTATTCTGACATTACAGTTAGCACCAACTCTTGAACTGTTCTGGACAGGAAAGAGTTAAATTCTATGCAGAGCATTGAACGCTGAGCTTGAGCTTGGTTCAAACTAAGTACTATGTTCAACTAAGCTATGTCTGCTGCACTATGAAGTGTAACAGTCAGATTCTTTACTCTGCCTAACTGAACGGTCGCTCCGGAGATTTCTCCTCTGCTCACGGTTCTCTGTTGCTTAAAGCGTCAGTTTTCCGATAAGTACTTTGTGTTTTTCGATTCAAATTCTTGTCTGTGGTACAGTAAGTATGTAGATGGTGGACTTTAGTACAAAAACTTGTGGAAATTGTAATTTGATATTTCAACTGGTTAGGCTGAACCGGTTGCTTTGTAGAGTACATTTGTGGTGGTTTTCTTCCTAGAAGCTTATTGTGGTACCCGGTCCTTATCGGTTTAAAAGAAAAAGTTGTGTGTGTTTTTTTTTTTTTTTTCAAATACCCGTGACACGGTTAGAAACAGAGAAGGGTGTCTTGCTCGGCTTAAGCCGAGTAAAGGGTAAGTTTTTGATTTAGGATGGCCACGTCTGAGAAACCCAGAAAGACAACCGGGCCCCACTGGGTTTCAACACTGCAGTGTGTGGGCCTTTGCTAAGGCTCCTCACACCACTTGTGTTTTATTGTCTGGGGTGTGACCACCTTGATTCAGACTGCCAAATTTGCAAAAATTTCCCTAAAGCCACCCTGGAAAAAAGATTGGGGAGACTAAGTCCGCTGACCTGGATGGCCAACCTGGTTCGGTTCCGACCGAACCAGGAGTGCCATCTGACCAGGGCGAGACTCCTTCGGGCAAAAGGAGAGCCGATTCCGAGGGGTCGGTTCCGTCTAAGAGAAAAAGAAAAGACAAATCGGCTGATTCGGATCCAGAACCGCATCATCTGACTGCCGAGGAAATTGTCCGAGCGATTTGCATAGTGTAATCGCTTTGTTCGGTTCCGATCGATCCAGCGTCTTCTGGCAGGCATTTGGTTTGGTCGATTTTCCTCCGGTTCAAGATTATGCCCCTGAAGATTTTTTCGAACCGGATCTGGAGGGGGACGATGACTATGATGATGGTGAAGGTGATGATGGAATAGATCTGGATGAACCCATAGAACTGGACATCTCCCCAGACAGGCCTTCTGGTGTTTCCCCTCCTAGGCTTTGAGTCCCCTTCCCACTTTGTTTTACAGGAAAGTGGCAGAAACTCTCCAGCTCCCTATGGAGGAAGCTGTTGAGGAGCAAGAGGAGCGAGCCTGACTTTGTGGGGATGATGGACATCCCAGAGTCCAAGAGGTTGTCTATTCCCCTTCACAAATCCTTTGGAAAATGGACACAAAAGGTGTTAAAAACTCCAAATTCATTACCTCCTGTGGACAGACAAATGGTCAAGAGGTACATGCTGTCAGGCTCCGATAGAGTACTTGTACCAGCAATGCAGCCATGTTGGGGTTGTGCGGGCTGCAGCCTGTGATAAGGCTAACATACCCTTGGCTTCACACCCCCCAGATAAGAACTCCAGGAAGCTGGATGCCATGGCAAAGAAACAGTACATGGCATCCTCCTTGGGACTCAGGCAGGCTAATTACATGGCCTATACAGTCAGGTACCAGAAGTCCAGGTGGGACACGGTACTGGCACTGGCTAAACAGGCCTCCCCCCAGCTAGCCAAGGACGTGGCTGCTGATGGGATCGAGGCATCAAAAATCCAATTTCATGCTGCTGTTACTCCCAATGATGTCAAGAGTCATGGCTACATCTGTGGCTCTTCGGAGACTATTTTGGCTCAGATGTGCTAGCCTATCACAGGATACCCATGCTAAGGCTATGGATTTCCCTGTGGTTATTAATTCTCTGTTTGGGGAGCAAACCAAGAATTATATGAAGAAGATGGATGCGTACAGGACCACCTACAGGAGTGCACAGGCCAAAGCAAGGCAGTCAACTCCTCAGAGGCAGCAAGCTAGGGGCAGGCCTTTTCATAGGCCTTTCTACCAAGCACAGGCCGCCTCCTCTTTTTCCCAGAGGGGGTTCTTCAGAGGGAGAGGCAGAAGAGGGATGAGCAGGGCTGCATCCACCTCTCAGCCTAAGGCTCCTGCCAAGCAGACACCCTGATGTGTCAGCCCGGGTCGACTCCCCCATTCCTGTAGGAGGCAGGCTGGCTTACTACTTCCAGGCCTGGAAATCTGTTACCTCAGAGGAGGGGGTCCTGGACATGGTAAACCAGGGGCTGGCTCTCGGCTTCAAAAAGTTTCCAAAGTTGAGAGCCAGATCTTTTCCACCTGCAAACATCTCCGAAACCATTTCCCTAGAGGCAGAGGTTTCAGCTCTTCTGACCTTAAGGGCCATAGAGAGTTCCTACAGTCCACAGGGGGCAAAGGTCTGTACTCCAGGTACTTCCTTACCCCCAAGAAAACAGAGGAGTGGTGGCCCATCCTAGACTTAAGATACGTGAACAAGCATCTATTAAAACCAAAGTTCAAAATGGTGACTCTGAGAATAATTGTTGCCTCTCTAAGGCCAGGAGACTGGCTAGCCTCCCTGGACCTAAAGGATGCCTACTTTCATATTCCCATCAGGTGCTCCCACAGAAAGTACCTCTGGTTCGAACTGCCTTCAGGCCATTGTCAGTTCAGAACAATGCCCTTCGGTCTAACATCCGCTCCAAGAGAGTTCACAAAATGCCTAGCAGTTGTACTGGCGTTCTTAAGGAGAGACAAAATCTCTCTTCCCTTACCTGGACGACTGGCTCATAGTGGGTCAGTCTCCAGACCAAGTCAATTCAGATCTGGAAGTGACCCAGGAAGTGCTCACTTCTCTAGGATTCCTTCTCAGTCTTCCCAAGTCAGTTCTCGAGCCAGTTCAACTATTGACTTTGATGGGGTGGAACTGGACACTTTCAAAGCAAGTGTCTTTCTCCCCTTGCTAAGGGTAAAGGCCATCATAGAGCTGGCTTCGTTCTTTCGCCTTCTAGTTTCTCAACCAGCAAGGCACTTCCTTCAGCTTCTGGGCCACATGGCAGCTTCCACTACAGTGGTCCAAGGGGCCAGATTTCAGATGAGGGACATTCAGTTTCACCTGAGGGCCTTTTGGTCTCAGAAAAAAGATCCCCTAACCAAACTGATTCCAGTGACTTTGACCCTGATCCAGGCTCTTCAGTGGTGGCTGGATCAGGACAATCTCAGGCAAGGGGTCCCTTTCATCCCTCAGTCTCATTCCGTGGTTCTAACCACAGATGCCTCTCTCCTGGGGTGGGGAGCTCACCTGGGGACTCTTGACAGCCCAGGGAGTGTGGTCCACTTGGAAGTCTCTTCTCCACATCAATCTTCTGGAACTCAGGGCAGTTTTCCTGGCCCTGCAAGTATTTTCACAATCAGTACAGAACAAGGTGGTGCAGGTCAGAACAGACAATACCCACCACCACCATGTGGTATATCAACAAGCAGGGAGGCACTCTTACAGCCTTGTGCACGGAAGCCAGGAAATTATGGTCCCTGGCCTATTCCCTACAGACTTCTCTGGTAGCAGTCTACCTTCCAGGAAAGGTCAATGTGCTAGCAGATGATTTGAGCAGGTCTCCCAGGGCCATCACGAATGGTCCCTGGATCCCCTAGTACTAAAACAAGGTGGGGTACCCCAGAGATGGATCTCTTTGCCGCCCCAGACAATCGCCAACTTCCTCTCTTCTGTTGCAGACCCCCAGTCTTGGGCTCAGTCCCTCTGGATGCTCAGATTCTGGACTGGGAAGGGAAATTTCTGTATGCCTTCCCTCCTTTTCCTCTACTGTTCAAGGTTCTGGTCAAGATAAGGTCACAACCCTGCAGTGATTCTGATTGCTCCAGACTGGGCCAGGCAGCCTTGGTACCCCCTGTTACTGTCCCTAGCAGTCTATCTTCTCCTGTCTCTTCCCAGGAATTACAACCTGTTACCTTCCTCTCAGGGGAGAATTTGGTACCACAGTCTTCAGTCCCTCAATCTCAAGTCATGGCTCTTGAAGAGTTGGAGTATGCAGATTTGCATCTGTCCCAAGGGGTTCTGGATATTCTCAAAGCCTCTCGAAAGCCTGCCACCAGAAAAACTTACAATTCCAAATACAAGAGATTCAGCATTTGGTGTTCCAAGAAGCAAATATCCCCAGACACTGCTGAATTGTCTACAGTTCTGGATTATATGGTTCATCTTAAGGCCTAGGCCTCAGACCAGCTACTCTCAAAGTACATTTGTCAGCTGTTTCTGCTTTCCTGTCTGTGGGAAAGCGTTCGCCACTGTCATCTTGCCCTGTATTCTGTAAATTTTTCAAGGGATTGCTTCATACCAATCCCCCTTTGGGGACCCTACTCCTGCTTGGGACCTTAATGTTTGTATTGCTCAGCTTATTCAACCCCCTTTTGAACCTTTGTCTTCAGCAGAACTGATGTACTTGCCTTGGAAAACTCTTTCTGGTAACTATTACCTCTGCCAAACGTATCTGTGAATTACAAGCTCTGTCAGTGGAGCCTGATTTTTCTCATTCCATGGGGATAAGGTGGTCCTTGGAAGCAATAGGAAGTTCTTACCTAAAGTGGTTTCAGATTTTCATTTGAACCAATCCATGTCTCTCCCTGTATTCTTCACTGATCTCTCTTCTTCAGGAGAGAGAATATTACACAGTTTGGATGTTAAAAGGGCCCTTAGTTACTGCATTGAGCATATTAAGGCACTCAGGTTTGACTCGCTTCAGTTGTTCCTCACTTATGGGAAGTGGGTAAGGGCAAACCTGCCACTAAGACCTATTGCCAGGTGGTATGTCTCTTGTATATAATTCCCCTTTGAGAAGATAGGCAAAAGGGTAATTCTGTGGACATGGATATGTTGTTCATCCACACTGTCTGGCAGGTTCCTTGCTGCTTTAAATCTTGCCAGAAGGTCTTCAAGCTGGCTCCTCCCACCCACCCGGGTGGTAAAACTCTCGGCTCTGCCCCATGACGCCAGATCTTCCTTACCGCTTGGAAGCTCAGGTACCCTCCTTAGCGCTCTGCGTGATGGATTGGATCCTAACTCTTCGGTTCATCCGAAACTAGTTTTAAATTTTTCAAGACTTCGGTCTTCCTTTTCCCTCGCGGCTGCGATGGACAAATCGACTCCCGGTTTTCAGCGGTGCCCTTGTGGGCAGATGTCCAGGACGGATCCACACTTCACGTACGTCTACTGCCTCGGCCTAGAACACGACCCGCAGGCCTGTGAGTCTTGCTGTTCGTTCTTGGCCAACGTCTTGGAGGACCACGCTGCCCGGTTGAAGCTTGAGCGCCCGGAGAAGCGTTACCTGCTGGTAAAGTCGGAAGAGGCCCGTTGGGCGGTGACCGCGGTGGCTGGCTCGGCTGAGCAGCTTGAGCAGATCGCCCTCGAGGAGGAGGAGAAGGCGGCCCAGGCCGCATCTTCCTCCTTGGTCGCGGCATTTATCCCGCTCTCTTTGGGTACCTCGTATTCTGCTTCATTCAAGGAGCTTTGCCATTCCTTTTCCACGAAGGGAGAGGGGCCATTGGGACATTCCTCTCGGTCCAAAAAGGATTCCAAGGGTAAGTCCCATCGTTGGTGTTCGTGGGAGCGGGAGAGGTCCCCTGCCCTGGACAGCCGACCGTCTACCTCGGTCGAGGTTGCGGCTAAGGCTGCTGGCTTCACGGCGTCTTCGTCAGGCCAGCCGGCCGAGACACCCGTCAACGCCGTCAATTTTTCTCGACCCATCGGACAGGTTGTCGACTGGTGAAGCAGACAACCCTTCTTCACCAGTTCCCCCGGTGGAGTTCGAGGATCTGCTTGCGCCCTCAGTGCAGCAGTCCCCGGTTAAAGTGTTCGAGCCGAGGGAAGAGCGAGTGTCCCCCGCTCCTTCGCAGGCCCATCCTCTGATACACCGAGGGTCTCGGTCTCTGACTTCTTCTCGGTCCAGCCGATCCCACCGACATGGGCGGTCTCGTCTCGGCACCGGTGGCGGCAACGCCGCTCGTCCTCCTCCCTTGGAGAGGAGACTTCAGCGCAAATTGCGTCTACGGTACGAGGAGCTGATGTGGCAGCAGTTTTTGTCCAGGAGCAAGTCGACACAGACGCCTTCCCCGGCCATCAAGTGGCTGTCACCCGAACGGCCGAAGCAACCTCTCGCTGCAGTTGAGATGCCCATATCTGAGCCTGTTGTTCGGCCGAAACTTGCTGCCCCACCGATTTGTGATGGAACCTCTGCCTCCACAACCGAAAATCGGGGGCACCGGACAAGGACTCTGTCGGGTTACGGCCTGCCCCACAGGTTGTCGGTCACCCTCACTCCCGACCGTCCTTGGCAGGTGGAGGGTGGCTGAGGCCCTAGGCAGCTCTTTGTGGACTACTCTGAGTCAGACTCCTCCCTGCTCTCCAGGCTGGTTGACCTGGAGTCCTCCAGGGGCCAGTCACTGGACGAAAGCCCATCGTCCTTCATGGGTCTGCTTTGGCTCATCTTGGAGTCCACTGGGATGCAGCTTGAGCCCGTATCCAAACGGGCCAAGTATGCCCTGACGGAGATACTGGACCGAGGGGATTCTCCCACGGAGGCCATTCCTGTGGCTGAGGCCATTGTCTGCCCCGCCTTGGAGCTTTGGCAGCGGCCTGCTTCCTGTCTTGCGCCCTCGGCCAGGATGGCCAGGAAGTATGCAGTCCCTACTGGCTCTTTGCCCGGGTTTATGGAGCACCCCTCTGCTGAGGGGTTGGTCACCGACAGCGTTTTCCGGCGCTCCGAGGACGCTAGGGACGTGGACAAGCCCCCGACGAGTCCAAAAAGCCTGACTATGCCGGGCACAAGGTGTACGCTGCGTCCTCCCTTGGCCTCCGCCAGGCCAGCTCGGCCATGCTGATGGCACACTTCTCCCATGCCCTCATGGGCTCCCTGGATGAGGTGATCCCTCATCCCCTGGCTGACCTCCAGACCATGGTCCGGCAGGTTCGGGACCAGGGTAGGGCGGTGGCGAAGCAGCAGCTCCAAACTGCTCTGGACATAGAGGACTCCTGTGCCAGATCGGTTGCGGCCATGGTGGCCATGCGCCGCAGAGCATGGCTGAGGATATCCACCTTCACGGCGGATACCCACCACAAATTGGTGGATGTCCCCTTCTTGGGGACCGACCTCTTCGGCCCTGGAGTGGAAGGTCACCTCCAGCGGATAGAAAAGTCCAATGCCACTCTGGACTCTGTCACCTCTGCCCAGAAGGACAAAGGCCGCCATCAGCAGCAGCACAGGCCCTTTCATCCTTCTGCGGCACGTCCGGCCCAGCAGCACCAGCATCAGGGCCAGCAGGCTCGCACTTGGCATCCCAAGCCCACGGCTTCCTCCAACAGGAAGCAGGGAGGTAAAGGCCCAGGAGGTCCCTCGGCCAGTCCCTCCTCCAAGCCTGCCCAGTGATGGGTTGAGGGGTGTCGCCCCCAGCCTCATCACTCCCCCCTGGGTTCCCCCTCGTGGGGGGACGGCTCCGCCACTTCCTTTCCACCTGGTCCGCTATCACCACGGACCGCTGGGTGGTGGAGGTAGTAGGAAAGTGCCTGCCTCTGGAGTTTGAGCAGACCCCACCCTTTCGAGCCGTCTCCCCTTGTGGGGCCACGGGGTCCGCAGCCTCGCTATGCGACCCCCCGAGCCGATATTGCCCTGCTCCTCGAAAAGAGGTGATCAGGAAGGTGGCGGATCCTCCTCCAGACCCGGGGTTTGTGTCCAGGTATTTCCTGGTCCCAAAACGGACAGGGACTGGCGCCCCATTCTCGACCTGCACGACCTGAACAGGTTCCTAAGGTATCGGACCTTCAGGATGGTCACTCTGGCTCAGATAATACCATCCTTGGAATGAGGCGTGTGGTTCTGTTCCCTGGACCTCCAGGACGTGTTCTTTCACGTCCCAATCCATCCGTCTCATCAGAGATTCCTCCGCTTCAGAGCAGAAGGATCCCTTTACGAGTTCCAGGCCATGCCCTTCGGCCTCTCCCTAGCTCCCAGGGTCTTCACCAAATTCATGGCAGTGGTGACAGCATTCCTGCGGCGCCGAAGGGTCCGGGTGTACCCTTACCTGGACGACTGGCTGATTGCAGCCCCTTTCAGAGTGGAGGTGGAGCGGTCCAGAGATCTGGCCTTCCAGGTTTGCTCTCAGATTGGCCTTAGCCTCGTTGATGAGAAGTCGGAACTCGTGCCAAAGCAGGTGATGCATTTCATCAGGGCAGAGCTCGACTCCCGGCGGACAGGGCTGAGGTTCTTTCTTCCTTTGCCCAATCATTTCTGGTTGGGCAATCGCGCCCTGCCCGGGACTTCCTGCGCCTCCGGGGCCTCATGGCGGCCTGCATCAGCGTGGTCCATTGGGCTCGCTGGTACATGCGTCCCCTTCAATGGGGACTGGCCAGCCAGTGGTCACAGTGCTTCGATCTGTTGGATTAGCTGGTGACGGTGACCCAGGAGATGTGGAACGCTCTCCTGTGGTGGACCGTTCCAGCACATCTGCAAGAGGGCATCCTGTTTGTCCACCCCGAGCCGACGGTCTCTCTATCGACCGGTGCCTGTCTGGGTTGGGGTGCCCATCTGGGGGAGCACAGAGCGCACAGCCTCTGGTCCCTTCGGGAGTCCCGATGCCACATCAACCTGCTGGAGCTTCGAGTGGTTAGTCTAGCCCTCACTGCCTTCGCTCTGTTTCTATGGGGTCAAGTGGTTCAGGTCCAGACAGACAATACCACGACCATATGCTACCTAAACCGCCAGGGCGGGATGCGCATCATGCCTCTGTGCAGGGCAGCTCTCAGCATTTGGTCTGTCGTACACAGCCTGGAGGCGGATCTCCTAGCCATTCACATGGCAGGAGCCTCCACCACCCTGGCCGATGCCCTAAGCCGGATAGGGGCTGCGTCTCACGAGTGGTCTCTCCTGCCGGAGGTAGTACAAGATCTCTTCTCCCACTGGAGCACACCTCAGGCAGACCTGTTTGCCTCCAGGGAGAATGCGAAGCTGAGACTGTTTCATGACCGCCCCCCTCAGCAGGGCTCGCTGCATGGGGATGCCTCTTCTACGCCTTTCCCCCATTTCCCTTGATCCACAAGGTGCTTCTCAAGGCGAGGAGGGACAAGGCGCAGGTGATTCTGGTAGCCCCAGACTGGCCCCGTCAGTTCTGGTATCCAGATCTCCTCAGTCTCTGCTCCAGGCTCCCGAGGTGGCTTCCAGCCCGCCCAGACCTGATCTCAGTCAATCAGGGGAAGGTATTCCATCCGGACCTTCAGTCCCTGCACCTGACGGCCTGGTTCCTGAGCGGCTAGAGTTCCAGGCCTTGGGTCTTTCTGACGAGGTCCTCAATGTCGTTGAGGCATCCTGTAAGGAGTCGACCAGAAAATGCTATGCCTTTAAAATGTAGGAGATTCTCCATTTGGTGTCAGGGCAAGGGCCTGGACCCTTCCTCCTGTTCCTTGGCAAGCATTCTGGACTATCTGTGGTCCCTTTCTCAGCAAGGGCTTCAGTTGACGACCCTTAAGGTGCACCTGGCAGCCATCTCTGCTTACCCGGGCAAGGGCCGGGAAGCAGTCTGTGGCGCAGGAGAAGGTGGTCGGGCACTTTTTCAAAGGTCTTGATCACACATCCCCTCCGGTGTGGGAACCTCCACCTCCGTGGGATCTACTGCTGGTACTGGCTAAGCTCATGGGCAGGCCATTCGAACCGATGCACAGGTGTGACATCTCTCACCTGTCGTGGAAGACCGCCTTCTTGGTGGCTGTCACGTCGGCTAGAAGGATGAGAGAGCGCCAGGTGCTTTCCATAGAGTCTCCTTATCTGGTCTTCCACAGGTACAAGGTTGTCCTGAGCCCCCACCCGAAATTCCTTCCGAAGGTGGTGTCGGAGTTTCATCTTAACCAGGTGTTGACTCTGCCGGTGTTCTATCCCAATCACACCTTGGAGGCCGAATATAGGCTCCATACTTTGGACCCTAGAAGAGCGCTCGCTTATTATAAGGAGCGGACGGCTGAAGTTCGGGGGAGAGGTTCGCCAGCTGTTTATCACCTACGCTGAAGCCGCACCTGGCAGACCTGCAGGCAAGCGGACGATGGGCAGGTGGGTCACCTCCCGCATAGATCTCTGCTATAGGTTGGCGGGCATGGAGCCTCCCAGAGGGATAAGAGCTTATTCTACCCGCCATACCGCTGCATTGGTAGCTGCTTCCAGGGACGTCCCTATCCAGGAAATCTGCAGGGCTGCTACCTGGAAGTCAGCACACACCTTCATCACCCACTACCACATCGACCTTGAGTCACGCTGGGATGCTGGTTTTGGGGCCTCGGTTCTCCAGTCTATTTCCCAAGTAGGGGCTGTGCGCCTTGCCTCCCTCCTCCCAGAGAACTGCTAGGAGTCTGCCAGACAGTGTGGATGAATAACATATCCATGTCCCTAGAAATACAGGTTACTCACCTGTAACAGGAGTTCTAGGAATGGTATATGTTCATCCACACAACCCACCCGACCTCCCCAGCTTCGACTCACAGCCTGGCTTCCAGCGGGCTAGATCTGGTGTCATGGGGTGGAGCCAAGAGTTTTACCACCCGGGTGGGTGGGAGGAGCCATCTTGAAGACCTTCCGGCAAGATTTAAAGCTGCAAGGAACCTGCCAGACATTGTGGATGAACAACATATACCATTCTTAGAACTCCTGTTACAGGTGAGTGACCTGTATATATTCACCATGGTTAAAAAAAAAAAAAAAAAAAAAACCTACGTGACTTGATTAAACTTAGGGAAAATAAAATAAGTTAAAGGTTAGGGACACTGAATCTTTGAGGCAGTGTAAGACCTGTATAAATGAAGTTTAAAAAAAAAAAAAAAAAAAAAAAAGGAAAAAAAAAAAAGTAGAAGCTAAATCTCAATACTTTAAATCCAAACAGTTACGAAATGTGAAAAATCCTAAAGAATTTTGGCATTCCTTTAAACATATCTATAACCCACAGGAATCTAGAGGTATTAAAGGAATTGGGGAGGATGAGATTCTGATTTCAAAAGGGTTAACTATGGCAAATACCTTTAATTTTTCTCTCCGTTAATGGGAAAATCATTGAGCAAGTTAAGGGGACTGAAGGGGACAATAAACAGTTATGTTTTCACTTCTCAGATTGAGGAATCAGAGGTTCTAAAACCTTTACTAAAACTGAAGGACAGTAAGGTGGGTGGAAACGACATGATTTTGTCTACTTTATTAAAATATTCTGCCCCCTTTATGAAAAGTCCCTTGGTGATTTTATTTAATTTGTCATTGCAACAGGGTGTATTTTCCAGCACTGTGGAAGGATTCCATTGTGGTTCCTTTTCATAAGAGCGGCAACGCATTTTTTATCAAATTACAGGCCCATTTCCCTGTTGTCCGAGATTGGCAAATTGCTGGAAAAGTTTGTTCACCATCAAATTCAGGTCCCCATACAGAATACAGTAACTCTCAGGAACGATGTTGCTTACATTACATCATCGCGTACAGATGTAGACACCATCTTAGGAAGCTACAGGACCGGCCAGTTTCAATGCAGACCGAGGATTTGTTTACACTGTGCTGTGATGTCTAAACCGTATCAACTTGGGAGTGACAGACTTTATACACAAGGACCACAGCGCTTTGAGTAAAACAGTAAACACTTCTGTCGTTTTTGTTGGCTGCATTTCCTTAGCACTGTTTACGAGTCCTTTAATAGAAATGGTACATTTTTGTCCAGAGAGGTTCGTCACATTATAGTGAAACAGGTACTTTTTCCAACATTGGAGTATGGAAGTGTTCATTTTGCACATTGTAATCAGTCAAAATTTAGTTTTGTAGAATATTTGTAGGTTTGCATTACATGTTTGTTAGAACTCACCACTGTCGGTTATATAGTGATCTTGGGGTTCTTTACCCAGTCAGTCGTTTGAAATGTATATTAGGGAATTTTGTATTCAAACATGAAGTCTTGCTGTATTCTGACTATTGCAGTTAGGTCCTGCCTTTCAACTGCCCCGGAGAACAAAGAGTTAACTTTCCATGGCCAGCATGGAACATTCGGCGCGAGCTCGGTTGAAGCCCCTGTCTGCCGTTTAAACTCCAACCATCAGATTCTTTACTCCGCCTCACTGAACAGTCGCTCTGGAGATTTCTCCTTTGCTCCTTTCAAAAAAGTCTGTTAAAGTGTTGTTTTTCATCTGGTTTCTACCATATTTCTGCTACCGAATCTAAGTCTCTGTCTGTGGTACCATGAGTACTAGGTAGGTTTTGCATTTAGTTTCTGTGTGGAACTTGTAAATTTCAGATCGGTTCGGTTTGAACTGATCAGTTTAGTCTTAAAAAAGTTTGTGAATTTAGAGTGTAGTAACCGGTCCGTATCGGTTCTTTAAAAAAAAAAAAAAAAATGGATTTAATTTTTTTTTTTTTTTTTCCAAGACCTGTAACAAGGTCAGGAACCGATAGGGGGGGTCTTGCCTGGCGGATTGCCGAAAAAAGGGTAAGTTTTGGATAGGATTAGCCATGTCTGAGAAACCCAAGGAAAATAAAGGGCCCACTGGGTTTCAACACTGCAGTGTGTGTGTGGGGGAAGCCTTTGCTAAGGCTGATCCCCACAGCACCTGTTTGTCTGAGGTTTGACCACCTCGATTCAGACTGCCAAATTTGTAAATTTTCCCAAAGCTACCCTGGACAAGAGAGTAGGTAGACTGAGGGAAAATGAGGCAGAGAAGTCCGCTGACCCGGATGGCCAGCCTGGTTTGGTTCCGACTGAACCAGGAGGAATGCCCTCTGACCAGGACAAAAGGAGAGCCAATTGTAAGGAGTCGGTTCCGATTAAAAGAAAGAGAGAAAATAATCCGGTTCAGATCCACAAATTCTTTCTCTGACTGCTGATGAGATAGCCAAAGTGATAAGGATAGTGCAATCGCTTACTTTGGTTCCGGTCGAATTGGCGCGCACTGGCAGGGGCGCGGTTCGGTCGGTTCCCCCGGTTCCTGATTATACTTGAGAAGAATTTTATGAACCGGAGGAGGGAGAGTATGAGGATGCTGAGGGTGGTGGTGGTTATGAAAGTCTGGATGTGCCTATTGACCTGGACATCTCCCCAGACAGACCTTAAGGTGTTTCTCCTCCTAGGCTTTCTGAGTTCCTTCCCACTTTGTTTTACAAGAAAGTGGCTGAAACCCCTCCAGCTTCCAATGGAAGAAGTAGTAGAGGATCGGGAGGAGCCTGATTTTGTTGAAATGGACATCCCAGAGTCCAGGAGACTGTCTATTCTCCTCCATAAATCTTTTGGGAAACAGACATTTAAAATTCTAAAGACTCCTAACTCCATACCTCCTGTGGACAGACAAATGGACGAGAGGTATACCCTTTCAGGCTCGGACATGGAGTTCCTTTTCAGCAATGCAGCCATGTTGGGATAGTGCAGGCTGCTGCCTGTGATAAGGCAAATATTCCCTTGGCGTCACCCCCCCAGATAAGGACTCCAGGAGGATTGATGCCTTGGCAAAGAAGCAGTACATGGCAGCATCTTCGGGACTCAGGCAGGCTAACTGTATGGCCTACACAGCTAGATACCAGAAGTCCAGGTGGGACACTTTGCTGGCTCTGGCTAAACAGGCCCCTGACCAGCTTGCCAAGGAGCTGGAGCAGGTGGCTGCGGATAGGATTGAGGCATCCAAGGTGCAATTCCATGCTGCTGTGGACTCCAGTGATGTTTCATCAAGAGTCATGGCTACATCTGTGGCCCTTTGGAGGATGGCTTGGCTCAGATGTACTAGCCTATCGCAGGATACCCAGGCTAAGGCCATGGATTTCCCTGTCATTGGTAATTCTCTGTTTGGGGAGCAGACAGAGAACTACATGAAAAAGATGGACGAGTACAGGACCACCTACAGGAGTGCTCAGGCCAAAGAAAGGCAAGCCACTCCTCAGAGACAGCACTCCAGGGGCAGGCCCTCTCAAAGGCCTTTTTACCAAGCCCAGGTCTCCTCTTCTGCTTATGCTCAGAGGGGGTTCTTCAGAGGAAGAGGCAGATGGGGAATAAGCAGGCCTGCTTCCACCCTTTAGCCTAAAGCCCCTGCCAAGCAGATACCCTGATGGCTCTCTCCTGGCAGATTCTCCAATACCTGTAGGGGGCAGGCTGGCTTACTTTGTCCTGGACTGGAAGTCTCTGACATCAGACAAGTGGGTCCTGGAAGTAGTAAGCCAGGGACTGGTTCTCTGCTTCAAAAAATTTCCCAAGATGAGAACCAGATCCTTTCCACCTGCAAATCCATCGGAGACCCTTGCCCTAGAGGCAGAGGTTTCTTCCCTCTTGGCTCTCAGAGCCGTAGAAAGGGTTTCTACCCTACACAAGGGCAAAGGATTGTACTCCAGGTACTTCCTAACCCCCCCAAAAAACAGGAGAATGGCGGCCCATCCTGGATCTAAGATATCTGAACAAGCACCCTTTAAAACCAAAGTTCAAAATGGTGACTCTGGGAATAATTCTACTCTCTCTAAGGCTAGGGGACTGGCTAGCCTCCCTGGACCTCAAAGATGCCTGCTTTCACATTCTCATCAGGTGCTCCCACAAAAAGTACCTAAGGTTCGAGTTGCCCTCAGGCCACTATCAATTCAGAGCAATGCCCTTTGGCCTAACATCAGCCCCAAGGATGTTCACAAAGTGCCTGGCAGTAGTGGTTGCTTTCCTAAGGAGAAAAACAATTTCCATGTTTCCATATCTGGACGATTGGCTCATAGTGGGTCAGTCTCCAGACCAAGTCAAGTCACATCAGTAAGTAGCTCTGCAAGTGCTCACTTCCTTAGGATTCCTCCTCAACCTTCCAAAGTCAGTTCTCGAGCCAGTACAGCTCCTCACCTTCTTAGGGGCGGAGCTGGATACAGTAAGGGCAAGAGTCTTCCTTCCCCTGGACAAGGCGAGAACCGTTATGGAACTCTCCTCTTAATTCACCCTACAGGTGTCTCAACCAGCAAGGCATTTCCTTCAGCTTCTGGGCCACATGGCAGCTTCCACAGCAGTGGTCCAGGGAGCAAGATTCCAGATGAGGAACATTCAGTTCTACTAAAGAGCCTTCTGGTCCCAAAGAAAGGATTCCCTTACCAAACTAGTCCCAGTGACCCGAACCCTGATCCAGGCTTTGCAGTGGTGGCAGGATCAGGACAATTTGAGACAAGGAGTTCCTTTTGTCACTCAGTCTCATTCAGTGATACTCGCCACAGATGCTTCCCTGCTGGGCTGGGGAGCCCATCTGGGGGATCTTACCACCTAGGGACTGTGGTCACCTCAAGAATCTCTGCTTCACATCAATCTCTTGGAACTCTGAGCAGTGTTTCTGGCACTGCAAGCCTTTTCCAAATCTGTACAGAACCAGGTGGTCCAGATCAGAACAGACAACACCACCACCATGTGGTGCATCAACAAGCAAGGAGGCACTCTGTCTATGGCCTTTGTGCACAGAGGCAATGAAGTTGTGGTCCCTGGCCTATTCCCTGCATACCTCTCTGATAGCAGTTCACCTCCCAGGGAAGGACAATGTCCTAGCAGATGCTCTCAGCAGGATATCCCAGGGCCATCATGAATGGATCCTAGATCCTAGTTTTGAAAGTGATTTTCTCGAGATGGGGCACTCCACAGACCTTTTTGCAGCCCCAGACAATCACCAACTTCCTCTCTTTTGTTGCAGACCCCCAGTCTTGGGCTCAGTCCCCCTGGATGCTCTGATTTCTGAATTGGGGAAGGGAAATTTCTGTATGCTTGTCCCCCCTTCCCTCTCCTGTTCAAAGTGTTAGTCAAGATCGGGTCACAACCATGCAAAGTGATTCTGATTGCTCCAGACTGGGCCAGACAGCCCTGGTACCCACTGTTGCTGTCCTTAGCAGTCCACCTTCCCCCGTCTCTTCCCAGTAATTACAACCTGTTGACATCCTCTCAGGAGAGGATTTGGTATCCGAACCTAAAGTCTCTCGATCTCAAGGCATGGCTCTTGAAGAGTTAGTTTGCTGATCTGCACCTTTCTCAAGGGGTTCTGGATATCCTAAAGGCTTCTCGAAAGCCTTCCACCAGAAAGACTTACAACTGCAAATGGAAAAGGTTCACTATTTGGTGCTCTAATAAGCATATTTCTCCAGAATCTGTTGGGTTGCCTACAGTTCTGGACTATATGGTCCATCTTAATGGCTTAGGACTTAGGCCAGCTATACTTAAAGTGCATTTGGCAGCTGTTTCTGCCTTCTTGTCAGTAGGCAAGCCCTCTCCCCTGTCGGCCCATCCTGTGTTTTGTAAGTTCTTCAAGGGATTGCTGCACACCAATCCCCCCTTTAGGGACCCTGCTCCTGCTTGGGACCTTAATGTTTGCATTGCTCAGCTTATGCAATCACCCTTTGAGCCTTTGTCCTCTGCAGAGCTTAAGTACTTGACTTGGAAAACTGTGTTTTTTGTAGCCATTACCTCTGCCAGGCGTATCAGTGAATTGCAAGGCCTGTCAGTGGAGCCTGATTTCATCTTTCCATAGAGATAAAGTGGTCCTAAGAACTAACAGGAAGTTTTTGCCTAAGGTGGCTTCAGATTTCCACCTTAATCAGTCTGTCTCTCCCTGTTTTTCTTCACTGACCATTCCTCCTCCGGAGAGAGGAGGCTGCACAGCTTAGATATTAAAAGGTCCCTCAGCTACTACACTGAGCGCACCAAGGGTCGCAGGTTTGAGTTCCTCACATATGGAGAGGTCGGTAAGGGGAAACCTGTCACTAAAAGATCTATTGCCAGGTGGATTGTCTCTTGTATACATTTCTGCTGTGAAAAACTGGGTAGAACCCCACCCTCAGGCCTGAGGGCTCTCTACTAGAGGTACAGCTGCTTCCCTGGCTGCTGCCAGGGATATTCCTAGCTTTAGAAATTTGTCAAGCAGCAAGCTGGAAACAGTCCATACATTCACCAAGCATTATTCTCTGGATATCCAGGCTAGGAGTGATGCTCGGTTTGGCACAGCAGTACTTCAGAGTCTATTCCCAAAGTAGGTTCTGTCCCTCCTCCATGGAGGTACTGCTTGGTAGTCTGCAATAGTCAGAATACAGCAAGACTTCATGTTTGAAGAAAAAAATTACTAACCTTAGTAATGTTGTTTCTTCTAATGGAGTCTTGCTGTAGTATGACCTCCTCTCTCAGAACCTGGTTTTTGGGATGTGGGTGGGCAGGAGCAGTGTTGGCACCCAAAGGGTGCCACTTTTTCAACCTCCTTTACTTTTGTGGGGGTGTGTTTTGTGTTTTGTGTTTCCTGACTTGAGTCTTTGCTTTGAAACCAAAAAACCCTTTTTAATAAATTTAGTTGCCAGTTGGCTAGTGTGTTTTACAGTTTCCACACACAACTTCTACTGAGTATTGCTCGTAAAGATCTGACGGTTGGGGTTTAAACAACAGCAGACAGGGGCTTCAACCGAGCTCACGCTGAATGTTCCATGCTGGCCATGGAAAGTTGACTCTTTGTTCTCCGGGGCAGTTGAAAGGCAAGACCTAACTGCAAGTGTCAGAATACAGCAAGACTCCATTAGAAGAAACATTACTAAGGTGAGTAATTTTTCTTAATGTTGAACTTATAACTTGAATGTTTAATGTCTCATTCCTAATGTAACACCCCACCCCCTTCCAGGTCGCGACTGGGAGATGAGCGACTTGTCACTCAGTGTGTCTTTATTTATTTATTTATTTATTTATTTTATTTAGCCTTTGTTTACCCCTGGTGAAACATTTCTGTCAATCAATAAATGACAGAAATGCAGTTTTGTAGCATTTGAAAAATGTAAAAAGCCTTCCCATAAAAGAAAAAAAACCAAAAACTTTAAGATGGCTGCCAGACGTGCACGGTAATGTCACTGGAGGAAATAGCAGAGGACTACATGACTCTATATTTTGCTAATTAGTTCTCTACATTTATATTTTGCATTGTTTCACAAAAATTATCAAAACCATGATTTAACATGTATTTTCAGTAAACTGGCTGTAGTTTTGTTCATTGTGTCAACTTAATACTGCAGAAATTGTATTGTGATGTAACTGGCCTTCCAAACCGGAGAGCAGTACTCCGATTCACATACCTGGTGGTCTAGTGGCTGTCCCGATGTTTATAGAGACCCACCTGTCTGGTTCAAATTTGGTAATCCACCTCTGTTTGTAGCCTTGTTTGTTCCAAGCCCCGATTGGTAACCTCACTGATGGTTTTTTTTACCCAGACTTTTTTCTTGTGTCTGTTTTATATGCGGTTTATAAAATATATATATTTATGATTTTCATTTTTATAGTGTTTATTGTAAATGCCTAAAATGGGCTGCTCAGAACAGTGTGTATAACCGATGCTGTAGGAAACCAGATTCCTTTCCTTCTTGGTGGTCCCTCAAATGCTGTAACAGGGCTGTTTTAAACATGGTGGGAAGCATAGGAATAAAGCAGGTTGAAGGAACGCAACGCATGAAGGTACCTTGTGCATAAATTGTTTATAGAAAACACCAGCTTGCTAAATTGTTGAAAATTTTGATGAACCAATCCAGTGCTGTGCAAGATATATTTTATTAAAAATTTTTTTTTTTTTTTTTTTTTTTTAGGACTTCAAAAAGGACGCTGGTGTTCTGCCTAATCATTTAAGAAGAAGATCTTTGCCAAATGTTACAGCCCTCCCCCGAAGAAAGCTAGGCTCTGATGGCATAGCCAAAGGAATCCCCGAGAACGCATATCTAAGACTCCCCTTAAAGGTCGCACAGAACCTGCCGAAGGTGAGATAGCCCCACTCCTTTGCAACTCTGAGTGACCATCGTCTACAGGCTCTGTAGGCAGCGCCGGACAGTTTAACACAGGGTTGTTCTGGATCTGCATCGTGAAGATACGAGTAACCGGAAATAAGCTGGCTAAATTCAGATGTGTTGCTAGGCAAGATGAAACAAGACTGGCTGACTTGTTTTGCCCTAATCTTGTATGTATTCCTCTGTAGCTGCTTGCTTACCTCCTGTCCTGGGTCTGTCTGTACTACTCCCGCTGGCCCCTGCTGCAGGGATTAATGACCCTGGGGTGAGTGGTGTGGAGCTTCAGCCCCTGCGGGTGGCTACATCATGCATGGATCCATGCATTTGTGCTGTTTTCTGCCCCTCGTCTCCCCTGGCATTACTAATAAGTGTGTTGCTCTTTAGGTGGGGATTGCCGATGTCACAGTTGCCTAAGCCTTCAAAGCCACCTCCACTGCCACCATCAGATGTGCAGTGGAATGCTCAGCTCCAGATCCTACCAGCCTAGGGTAGAGGAGTTGGAATCGAGGCACAATCTTGAATCTGCCACAATGCCAGCAGGTGGGTGACATCACCATTTTAGTTTTTTAAACTGATCTCTCCCCCAAGTTTTCGTTGACTGGGTAAGTGCACTAGACAGATTCTGCCTATTTACAGGCACGATCCGGGGTAGGGATACAGATGAATGCCAACTGACCTTGAACCAGATTAAGCTGTTGGTGGTAACATTTTTTTTTTTATTTTTAATTTTTTTTTGTGAATGGAGAAAATTGGTCCAGGGCACTGGGGAAATTCCCCTACTTTTTTTTTTTCCTTCTTCGAGGAGTGCCATGTGCTCTTTAACATCCACCAGAATAGGCAGCTGGGACCTCAGTTTGTCTCATCTGAAAGACTGCACCTCAGGGGTGCAGCACCCCCCTCATGCTGCACTACAGTGTCAGTATTGGGATTTAACCCAAGTGCCTGGTGTGGGGATAGAACCCACAGCCTTCTGATGTCCCAGCCTCAGGAGAGTGTGCTACCTGCTGAGCCACTGACACTGTTGCTTTTGCTTTGCAACTCACTTTGTAGAACCGCAGACTTCACACTCTTAGATCTTTCCTGAGGTTGCAGGCCTGTCGCTGTGAGGGGGGGTCACTGGCCATTCCAGCAAACCAGGCTTGGCAACAAGCCCAGGGCACTACTAAGCTGTAGTCCCACTGGATACTCCCCTCTTTTTGAGGGGGGGGGAGGTTGTTGACATATTCTTGTTGAATTATTGCTACCAGTAGTGCCCAGTAGGTGCAAGCCAGTTGGGGACAGCAAGTGGAGGGGTGGCATGCACACCAGTTGCTCAAGTGTGCCACATGTTTATTACTAGGCATCTTGGGAAAGGGGAGTAAACCAAAAGAAAACCCTTCCGTCCACTGCAGCTGAAGAGCTGGTGGGTGGCAGTGTGTGTGTCTCTCTTGCATGCCCCTCCCCCACTTGAGGCTTTATAAGAGTTTAGCAGTGTGTCCATTGGAAGTCTAAAACATTACAGCAGTTTGCCTAGTTATCTTATGAAACATATAGCAAAATGGCGACCTCCTTACCAACGTCTTAAACTCGCTGAGTATTGTTCTAGTAGCCCGTGGACTGACGCTATTTATGTGCAGAAATATGGCTAATGATTTTAGGTTTTCAAAAATGGCTAATTTCGTTTAACAGAATCTTAATCGATTTTATTTCCCATTTTTTTCCCCTCAAAATTGAGGGCAAATTGGCACATTTTGTACAAAACATTTGGCTCAGAATGGTGGAGCTTCCTGGACTTCACCATTTATTCATACTGCTGGTTTCAAGGTAGAGGACAAAAATCTACAGGAGGGCTGGTGTTGAGGTAGGACTACGTATGTGCGGCACCGCAAGGCTGGCTCGCGCTGCGCAGTATAGGCTATATCTGCGCTGACCCTCCAACTGCCTCGATTTCTTTTTTCCTGTCGAGTGTGCTTCAGTGACTACTTCGCTCGCCTGCCAGGGGTCAGGTCTTCACGTCTACACGACAACAGCATTTAGTTTATTTTAGTTTCTGTAGTGTGCAGAAGGAAAAAAAAAAAATTTCATCTTCAGCCCTACTGATCAACAGAGTTGCCCATGGACGGTGACTGTGACAATGGGGAGTCTTCTTTGGAAGGTTGCTTTGGCAGTTGGCCTGAGTCTGGTCTGCTGCCCTCTCCAGAGGAGGGGTCTGACCATGGGCATTCTGATATTTGGGAGGGAGGGCAGTCCTCCTGTAAATACAAAAAGGAAGCGGTCCTATTCCTGGTCGGGCACTGTGCACTGTCTGGCCTAGAGTTCTTTCTCTTCCTGTCGGAAGAGGAAGAAACGGTACTGCTTGAGGTTGCCCTCTGCTATGTCTGCTAAGAGATTTTTGGTGTCCCTGAGTGGGAGGCCTTCCCCCAGCACAGTCAAGGTTCCTGACTGCTTCTGCTCATGGTCGCTCAGAATCTTGGCCCTGGAGCCTTTCTCTGTCCTCCTCCTGGGGTCTCTGGTGGGCAGTTTTACCACTGGGCTGCTCTTATGGAGCAGTGGGTACAGCGTCTGGCCTGTTTGCCCCCTCTGCAGATCCGGTGCCAGGGCCTTTGGGCCTAGGTATCTCTGGTCCGTGGGTGGAGCCTTCGGACCAGGTAAGAGCGTTTGTGTCTCATCAACGGATTCCCTTGCCGGTGCCCGTGCTGCAGATGCCGGTTCCATGTGCCTACCTCCCTCACTCTGCTTCTTTACATGGACTGGCACATGTACTTCCTATCTCTTCTATGCCTTCTACACCTTATGGGCCTGTTTTGGGTTTTTGAGCGGTGCCGTCACCTGTTCTGTCACCGGCCCTGGCTCCTTTAGGGCCAGTGCTGCCTCTGGCGCAGATTCCCACTCTGGTTCCAGTGTTGCCATCTACCCACTTCTTAGGCCTAGACTTTACCATTCGGGGTCCACACTCCTGCCTTTCCCTGCCGAAGAGGTTCTGGAGCAGGATGAGTCTGACCCTGACCTGCTCATTGCTAATCGTAGATGAGGAATCTTTTTATAGCTTGGACAACTAATCTTCATTTCTGGCTTCTGTTCCTCAAGAGGCCCTTTCCTTCCAGTCCTTACTTGAATACGCAGGCAACTCTGGCTCTTAAGACTTTGGCTCTAGAGCCAGGTAGATGGACGCACCTCTGTTGGCTTCACGTTCCTAATATCCCAGTTAACCTTATGCCTCCTGGTCCCTCAGCCTTTGAAACTCTATCTGAGGCTATGTGGGCTAGGCCTGCCTCTATTCCCTCAGTCTGCAGGTCTATAGATAATGTGTCTCCTAAAGGGAGACCTATTCTAGCTTCCCAGCCTGTTGTGGATGCACTAGTTATTCTTGCAGGGAATGGCAAAGCTGTTCTACCTCAAGAGGTAACAGCACGCCCTGTCAATAACAATCTTGAGATTGACACCATGGGGAAGAGGGCTTTCACAGCTGCCACTCTATGCATGCTTATAGCCAGCAATAAAGGACAGTACTCTCGGTATGTGCTCTCTGGACCTCCGTTAAGTCTCTTGCAGAGACTTTACCAGAGTTTGATTCCAAGCATAAGATTCTTCAGACTGTTACACATGGAATAGAATCCAGTAGCCATCAGTTGACAGCAGCCATGGAAGCATATGATATTGCTTCTAGAGCTGCTGCTGTTGGAATTTGTATTAGAAGACCTTCCTGGCTGCAGACATCGGGTTTTCCTCCGATGCCCAACAGCAGGTTATGAATCCTCCCTTTGATGGTTCCTACTTGTTCAGCTAGCAGGTAGAGCAATCCCTGGAGGCCTCCCAGAAAACCAGGACAGCCATCAAAACAGCCAGACCGGCTCCTTCAGTTCCTCAGAGGGGTAAGAATGGTCAGTTCTTTAGTCATAGGCAGCCCTTTCTTGGAAGAGGCAGAGGAGCCCGAAACAAGCACAAGTCTCCTCGGCCAAAAGAGAAAATGCAACAGAAGGTACAGGCCCTGGAAGCGCTCAGTGCCACCTTCTGAGAGCCTGGCCCCGGTTTTGCCTAAACTGCCTGAGGTAGATCTCTCCTCGGTGGTGGGGGGTTGTTTGACTCTCTTCTACAGTCAGTGGAAGTCTTACCAGACAAATGGGTCCTCAGAATTGTTTGGGAGGGGTATTTGCTAAATTTTCAGAAATTCCCACAGACTTTCTGCCCAAGTGGCAACACACTTGTCAACTGATCAGTTGGACCTCCTCTCCTCGGAGGTGGCGTGCTTTCTCAGAAATGGGGCAGTGAAAGTAATCCCCTGGGCAGAGCGCAACACAGGTTTCTACTCCCATTATTTTCTGGTTCTGAAAAAGACACGGGGCATGTGCCCCATGCTCTATCTCAGAAAACTGAACAAAGTCTTGTATGCGAGAAGTTCAAGATGGTCTCATTAGGAACCTTTTTGCCATTTCTCAAACCACAATGCTGACTGGTTTCTTTTTAGCATGCAAGATGCCTGCCAAGCACATTCCAGTACACCACCACAAGTTCCTTTGCTTTGTGGCTTTGGATCAATACTACCAATTCAGTGTTCTGCTGTTTGGGCTCTCCTCTGTGCCTCGAATGTTTACAAAATGCTTCACGGTTCTCGCAGTGCACCTTCGAAAGCTTGTCATTCAGATCTTTCTGTATCTGGATGATTGGCTATTAGCAAGTCCGTCAACACAGTGTACAGAAAAAGCGGTGAACATACCATCTTGGTTCCTGTATTCTGTGGGAGTGCTGCTGAACCTGGAGAAGTCTCGACTTCAACCTTCGCAGTAGCTCTTCTTTCTAAGAGACCTCTTGGACACTACCAAAGCGAGGGCTTTCCTCCCGGAAGACAGAAAGAATGACATCCTTCAGATGACATGTTTTTAATCATGGAGAACAGCCCTGTATGGGCTCACCCCATGCAGTGGATGTTAGGCCTCATGGCCTCTTCAGTGTCTCTGGCATGGTTGTACAGGAGGACCACTCGGTGGATGCTTAGCACACAGTGGCCTCCAATGACACATCCCCAGTCTTACCCCATCAAAGTGACTGAACCCCTGCATTGGTCACTTGCATGGTGGATGCGAGAGGACAACCTTCAAGGTCTCCACTTTGCTCCACCGGAATCTCTGATAACCCTCACCACCAATGCATCTCTCCTCTGGTGGGGAGCTTTCTCTCGAAGCCATCACACTTAAGAAGTCTGGACCCACGAGGAGTCTCACCTACATATTAACGTTCTGGAGATGAGGGCAGTCCTTTACACCCTCAGTCTTGGAAGACATCTATTGCAAGGTAATCCTTCTACAGACTTGATGACAAAGCAGTTATGTATTGCATCAACAGAGGGAGGGGGCACACTCCTACCCACTCTGCAGAGAAGTTGTGAGGGTGTGGGATTGTTGCCTTGAACAGAGGCTCTGGTCCTAGTTGTTTATCTACCGGGGGCTCAGAACAGTTTGGCAGACCAACTCAGCAGGACAGAAGTGAGTCCTCACGAGTGTTCATTAGCTCCAGACACCGATCAGTTTCTCTTTGAGTGGGGTACTCCAGACCTGGATCTTTTTGCGTCCCCACTCAAGGCAAAACTGCCTCTGTTGTGCTCCAGAAATCCAGGACCTGGTGTTTTTTGTCAAGATGCAATCGGGCTTCGGTGGACAAATCGCTTTCTGTATGCATTTCCTCCTCTTCCTAAAGTTTGGAGGGTGCTGCTCAGATTGGAGGCACATGGGAGCAGGATGATACTCATTGCATCATACTGGCCTTGACCGATTTGGTTTCCCTTGATCAACCGCTTGTCAGTGGCTACTTTTAAGGCAGTGGACTCCACAAATGGGCTTTCTGACACTGGGATCCCTAGTCCATCCCAACCTGCCCTCCCTTCATCTCCACACCTGGCTCCTGAAGAGATGGAAGTGAGTAGGTTTGTTTCTCAGAGGGTCTCTGAGATCCTCCTGGCTGCATGTAAACCTTCCACTAGGAAAACTTACACAGCCAAGTGGAAGCGCTCCTCGGAATGGTGTTCTAAGATCCACATAGACCCATTTTGATGTGTTCTAGACAAGGATTTGGAATACGCACTAGACTTTTCAGGCACAGGGTTACAACCCTCCTCTGTAAAGTACATCTCTGTGCAGTTATGGCCTGTCATGAGCCAGTCCAGAAAATAACTCTGGTTCAACTACCTCTGTTCAAGAGATTTCTAAAGGACATTCTGCATATGAGACTCCAGGCAGGACGCTGTTTGCCCTCTGGGATATTAATCTCTTGCTAGGCATGCTCACTTGTAAAATCTTTGAGCCTCTAGCTCTGTGTGATCTCAAATTTCTGACCTGGAAAATCGCTTTTCTGGTGGCAGTCACTTCCACTCGCATGGTCTGAGATGCGTGCTTTGCTCACAGACCCTCCATATACTCTTTCACAAAGATAAGGTGGTTCTCTGTACGCACCCCAAGTGGTTTTGGAGTTCCACTTAAATCAACCCTTGGTGTTGCCCACTTGTTTTCCTAACTTCCAGAATGTAGGGGAATGCACCCTTCACTCCTTGGATTTTAATAGCCCTTCGGTTCTACAGTACATCGATAGAACCAAGGACATCTGTCAATCTAAGCAGCTGTTTGTCTAATACCACCCGGCTGGATCAGCCAGTAACCATTAAGTGTATTTCTGCTTGGATAGTGGCCTGCCTTCGACACTGCTACTCTATGGCACAGGTCAAGTTGGAGGGCCAAGAGCATGCTCACTCTACCAGAGCGGTTGCTACATTCCTTGGTTGAGATCTGCTCTGTTCCCATTGCTGACATTTGCAAAGTGGTACTTGGAGCTCAGTGCATACTTTCGTTAAGTACTATGCTCTGGATGTCCATTCCAGACAGCATGCTTCCTTTGGCAGGACAGTCCTTAATGGACTTCTGTTCTGAGTGAGCTCAGTCTCCTACTGCCCTGCTCTGGAAGGGGGATGAATAGTTTCAGCTTGGTACTCTACCCAACAGTCCACGAAGATATGAAAATTACGTACTCACCGTAATTAATCTTCTTGGACAAGTCTTCACTATTTATTCATATGACCGCCCACCATCCCCTGAACTCACTTGTTCTGTTTCTGTCTTCACCTCTCAATTTGGTTTGTGCTGTGAAAATATTATTCTTAGTTGACACTTCTTATATGGATGAGAAGGGCTATCCTTATGCCCTGTTGGGTGTTTGTCCAGTTTAAAATACGCTGTACTCCTTTGGGGGAATGCACTGAGGCGGATGGAGGGTTGTTGACACAGATAGCCCACACTGCTTGAGCCAGCCTTGCGGTGCTGCGCATGTGTGGTCCTACCTTGACACCGGTCCTCTTGAAGATTTTTGGCTCCTGCAGGATCCCAGTACCTCTGGCTTAAAACCAGCCGTATGAATAAATGAAGACTTGTCCAGTTATGGTGAGTATGTCATTTTCATCTTTTCACAAAAAGCTGTCGCTTAGTGGGGTTGTTTGCATGATAGTGGCATGAAGAGTTTTTTTTTATGCAAAAAATGGACTCGAGGTGCTGGTTTTAAAAATTTCAATTGTTTTTTTAACAAGTGATCTTACTTTGAGGGGGAGCTCTTGCAGCAGGTATTACCAATAGGACTAAGGCCACCAGTTGTTAGGACTCCACAGAAAAATCTTCTAGCTGGCAGTCTGTGGCGGGGGGACAGCCCCCCGATGTTGGCCCTACCCGACATCAGATGTGGTATAAAGGGGGCGTTCCCCCGGTGCCATCACTGTTCTTTTCCCTCCGTCAACCTGCTTACCTCGGCTCCATGGACTAACAGTCTTAGCAGTCGACTGTGCTTTTTTCCTTCATGTTTCCAATGCACACATTCAGATTTTTTTGACATTCTACAGTTTTTGCATGTATTTGTCTTCCTCTGCATGGCACAAGTCAAAGTGCCAGTGCAAGAAGCAGATCCCGGCCAAAGATGGCCACATGGCCTGCTTGATCTGCTTAGGCTAAGACCACTGGCCCGACAATTGCCCGCACTGCCAGAAATTCAACCAAAAGACCTGCATCAGAAGAGCCAACGCCCTGAAGACTATCTTCTTGAAAAGCAGGTGGCAGCTGTGCAGAAGTCTCCGTTGGGACACAGTTCTTCATCCCCTGCTAGAGTCCCCCCTAAAGAGAAGTCATCCTGGGGGGGGGCATCACCATCACCATGAGAAAGATAGGGCCAGGTCGGAGTCCTGCCCAAAATCTCCTCATAGGGCCTCTTCTTCCTCAGCCTCTGGCAGGTCGTCAGTCTGTCTCCAGCCGCCGCTGGGACTGTTCAAAAGAAGTCATCTTCTGCGAACAAAGTTAAGGAGTCATCTTCTGGGCGCTCATCTGCCCAGCTTCTCTTGACTCACCGACCCCACAAACCTTCAGGGTTGATCCAAGAGGGACGAGCGTCTTAAGGCAGGCCTTTAGACTCTGGCCGTAAGTCCAGTGGTTCGTCCGACAAATGCAGGCACTCACTCCACCAGATTCCAGGAGACCATCCGGCATCAGACGCCTCCGCCCCCCTACAAAGGGGAAGCCTCCGGCAGGCAACAAGCATCCCATTAGCCAGGCTAACTTGTCCTCTGGCCAGGAGCGGGTCCCACCAGCCAGTAAGAGGCAGTCGGGCACCAAGGATCAGGCGTCTGCCCCTACTCCCTGGTATCAGTTGGCCGACTACTTGCAATCTAAACTGAATGCCAGATCAGACGACGGGTCTACCCCGACACTGAGCCAGACCAACAGCCTGATACCATTGTAGAAGGGTCCCCAGACCGGATGCCTGCACCAGACCCTAAAGGTCTGGTGCCCGTCCCCTCGAACCAGACACCCACGCCTCCGGTTGTCCCATTAGTGGACGTCTGCACCTTGTTCACCTCCTGGTGGAACACAGTAAAAGGGGATCTGCTCTTCAGGCCTCCGGAGCCTTCCCCAAAGAAAACTCCTGCAACGCCTCTGCCACCCACTGGCGGTCGGACGCCCGATGAAGGCTCTCATCCACCGCCCAGCCCTGTAGGAAGAAGACACCCATTGTCTGTGCCTTCAAGCAGATGCTGGGACTTCTCGTCGGATTATTCTTCTGGGAAAGATTTGCCACTACCTTCCTCTAGTTAGAGGAACTCCCCTAGGTCTCCTCCAAACGACCCCTCACTCCTGGACATAATGAGGCATAGTCAATCAACCAACCAGTGGGACATTGAGGAGCTTGATCCTGAGAGGTGCCATTTGGAAAAGTGTTTGGGATCCAAGGACCAAAAACCCTTGATTATCCAACCCCTGATGGAGCCCTTTCAGGACGTAACCAGGTTCACCTGGCAGCGCCCCTCCTCCACGTCTGTGCCCAGAAAGGCAGACCGGCTGTACAGGACTCCAAAAGGGGAGCAATCTTTGGGGGAGAATCCCAAGGCATACTCCATAGTGCTCACAGCAGCTCATGGAAGAGCTCAGCAACCTAAACCTTTGAGCTTCCAGCTTCCAGACCCCAAATCCAAAAAGCTGGACAACATGGGACGAAAAGTTTGTATATCAGCCACTGGGGCTATTCGTTCTCTGAATTTAAGCCCACATGGTGAGTGGTGACCTACCAGAAGACCCTCTGGGAGAAATCCATGGACCTGGTAAAGGCTCAGCCAGATTCCGACAAGAATGAGCTCATGGCATACGTCCAGTCAGGCATGGATATAGATAGGCACATGCATAGGTGCTCCTACGATTTGGCGGAAATGGCGGTCAGAGCTGCGGCCTCATGCATCTGTATGAGGAGGCATGCCTGGCTTGGTGTCTGGGTTCTGCCAGGACTTGCAGGTTGCCATCCTGGATGCCCCCTTCCAGGGCTCCGTTCTCTTTGGACAAAAAGTGGAGAAAGTCATCCTGCGGCTTCAGGACTCTGGCAAGGCAGTAGCTGAGGTGCACAGGATGTACAAGTCAGAACTGCCCACCTTCCTTCGTCGTCCTTTTCATAAGAACCAAGGATAACAAGGAAAAAGGCAACCCCAGAATAAAGGAGCCTTCAAAAGATGCAGCCACCCTGGCCCTACCGGGCCCCAAACATCTCAAAGCGCCCCAAACCCCTGCCCACCCCCAAACACAGCATGACTCCTGATGTCCCTTCCCGACCCTCTGATTCTGTTGGGGGAGTTGGTAGAAGGAGATTCTCCCTCTACTTGTCGGGGCGGTCCAATATCACCTCCGACCACTGGGTCCTTCAGACAATACAGAGGGGTCACTCCCTAGAGTTTAAGCTGTCCTCTGGACAATCCTCCTGTTCAGTCCCATTGTTTGGCCAGCCACACTTTTCTTTTGTAGACGGAGATCCAGGCCCTTCTACAGTAGGCCATCCAGGTGGTTCTGCCCACCCAGCAGGGCACAGGCTTCTATTCATTTTTTTTTTTTCTGGTTCCCAAGAAAACGAGAGACCTCCGCCCTTAACTGGATGTAGCAGCTGAACTAGTTTATCCAGTACGGGAGGTTCAGCATGGTGACACTGGCAAGCCTTCTGCCCGTGATCCATCGAGGAGACTGGCTGTGCTCCTTAGATATGCAGGACGCCTACATGCACATCAGAATCTACCCTCACACAGGAAGTTCCTGCGCTTTTTTTCCAAGATCAGCACGATCAATTCAGGGTACTTCTGTTTGGCCTCTTGTCAGCACCAAGTGTCATCTTCAAATGTCTGGCAGTAGTAGCAGTGGCCCTGAGAAGGAAAGGCCACTTTATCTACCCTTACCTGGATGACTGGCTCATTTCTGCCCAGTCAGAAGACCAGCTGACCGATGCCTTGCAGGAAACGGTGTCAAAGTTCCAGTCCCTGGGCATCTCCCTGAATTGGTCAAAGTCTCATCCCTGGCCCTCCCAAAGGCTTCAATATATTGGGGTGGTCCTAGACACTATTCAGGACCTGGCCTTCCTGCCAGCAGACAGAGCAGAATGGCTGAGAGGAGTTGTCTGCAAAGTGCAGACCTCGGACAGAGTCTCAGCGAGAGTTATCCTGCAACTACTAGGGCACATGGCAGCCGCCATAGCCACGGTTCCTATGGCAGTACTGAACATGAGGACTCTTCAGTGGCCCCTCAGAGTTCAGTGGGGCCAGGGCTTAGATGAACTGGACCACCCTATTTGCATTTCAGAGGCAGTCTGTTGTTCTATTCTGTGGTGGCTAGGTCCAGTCAACCTCGAGGTGGGGGTTTCCTTCCAGAGACCAAACCTAATGCAGATCCTTATGACAGATGCTTCGGGCCTAGGCTGGGAAGCCCATTTGGATGTATATTGAACAAAGGGTTCTTGTAATGTAGCAGAACGGTCTCTCCACATCAGTATTCTGGAGATGAGAGCCGTGCCATATGCCCTTCAGGCTTTCCAAGACCAGCTCTACTGGGATCCACTCCTGGTCCAGTCAGACAGTACCCCGGTAGTGTTCCACCTAAACAAGCAAGGGGATACTCTCTATTACCCCCTTGCAGAGAGGTCATGAGTGTGGTACTGGGCAGTAGAATATGGTCTGGACATCACAGCAATTCATGTGCCAGGGATCCAGAATATTTTCGCCGACAGTATAAGCTGCTCTTGATCTCTGAACCATGAGTGGGAGTTGCATCAAGAAGTGGCAGAAGACCTCTTCGAAAGATGGAGTCTACCAGAGTTCGACCTCTTTGCATCCCCCTGCAACGCCAGACTGCCAAATTTCTGCTCGCTAGATCCAGGGTCTGGTGTTTTCTGGCAAGACGCATTGTCCCTTTCATGGACAGGGAGGTTTCTGTATGCCTTCCTCCTTTCTCTTCTTCAGAGAGTCTTGCTCAAATTGCAGACGGAGGAAGCCAGAATGATCCTGGTAGCTCCTCTCTGGCCTCGACAAATCTGGTATCTGCTGCTATAGCAACTAGCCACGGAGCCTCCCGTGTAGTTGCCCCTTTGCTCTCACTTGCTTTCCCAAGAGCAAGGGATGCTTGTCCATCCAGCTTTGCAACCTCTACATTTGCATGCCTGGCTCCTGCCGTCTCGGCAGAGGAGAGAGTGGGGGTGTCAGAGTGGTAGAGGTCCTAGAAGCAGCGAGAAAACCTTTCACCAGGGCAACCTGTGCCACGAAGTGGAAGCGTCTTTGCTTATGGACAGCATCCCATTCCCTGGATTGTCTGGTAAAACATGTGCTGGAGTACCTTCTTCATCTTTTGGACTTGGGCCTCAGCTACTCGTGTCTTAAGGTGCCCCTTTGTGTTCTGTCGGCCTACTACGCATCTATGACTGGAAGGACTTTGGCGCAACTTGACGTGTGCAAGATCTTCTTGAGGGGAATCTTGTACCTCCATGGGATCTTCTGTATCTCACCCTCCCCCCTTTTTGAGCCAGCCACTACATGTAAGCTTCGCTTTCTCTCTTGGAAAGCGTTATTTTTAGTTGCCATTACCTCTGCTCAGAGAGTTCCTGAGCTACAGGCTGTGATGTGTAAAGAACCTTATCTTGTTGTTCATAGGGACTGGGTGGCACTGCATACTAACCCTAAGTTTTTGCCGAAGATGATGTCCGAACTGACCCTGAATCAGCACATCCAGCTTCTGGTTTATTATACAGAGTACTCTAACAAGGGAGAAGGCACTGTTGCATACTCTGAATGTGTACATAGGATGATCAGGTATTGCCTTAACAGAACCAGTTCCGTTTGGCAGACTGATCAGCTGTTTGTTTCTTTTGCTCACAGGAAGACAGGGTCTCTGTCGCTAAGCAAACACTAACCAGATGGTTTGTGCACTGCATCACCTTTTGCTAACAGCACCACAATAAACACTTACCGGGATCGGTGAAGGGTCATCCCACCAGAGCTGTGGCAACTTCATTTGCTTTTCTGTGGAACGTTTCCTTGGCAGACCTTTGTGCTGCTACTACCTGGAGCTCAGTCCATACTTTCATTGGGCACTATAGTCTGGACGTTGCCTCTAGGAGGAGAGCAGGATTTGTACTAGCAGTCCTTCAGGGTCTTCTCCTAAAGCTCCATCTTGTCTAGGTTCAGTTATCTATTTTGTCCCCCCTCCCACCTGACCTGGGCTTATCTTTGGGTACTGCTTGAGACTCCGTTCCTATTGGTAGTACTTGCTGCAAGAGCTCCCCCTCTAAGTGAGATAGTACAGTTACTTAACTTACCGTAACAGTAGATCTTCAAGAGGAGCTCTTGCAGCAGGTGGTTTTCTCACCTTCCAGCCCCCAGGGACAAGTGGTGTTCTTTCTCTTTGGGTAGGGGTGACCCTCAGTTCTCCATTCCTTTGTTAGCCAGGTCTCCGGTGGAAGAAATGAGATGACGCCAGGGGACTGCCCCTTTATACCATGTCTAATGTCAGGCAGAGCAGACGGGGGGTGGGGGGAGGGCGGTCCTCCGTCACAGACTGCTAGCTAGAAGATTTTTCCATGGGGTCCTAATGCCTGGTGGCCTTAATCCTATTGGCAATACCTGCTGTAAGTGCTCCTCTCGAAGATCTACTGTTACGGTAAGTTCTTGAGTAACTGTACTTTTTTCCGTTGAAAATGGGGGGAAAAATCAGTGGCCCTACAGAATTGCTTAGCAAAACACTGTTTTGCAAGTGGAAGCACATACACTGCTTTAGAGGCCCAGTGGTTGACACTCCCCCCAGTTTCTTTATTTTTGTTAACCCCTCTGGTGGGGGTTGCTTCTGCTGATTGGCTGGATCTGGTTCCCAGGAGAAGGCCCTGTAGCCCTGTGCGGAACCTGTAAGGAGTCGGTGTCCTCCTGTGCTGCACCCGGCCTATTTCTTCTCTGGAGGATGGACACGCAGCATTGTGCAAACTTCTGTGTGTAGGATGTCGCTGACTGCTGTTCCTCTGTTCCCCATACTATGGTCCCAGACTGCCTACACCCCCAGAGGCCAGACGTATCCCTCCCTCCCCAGAGGGAGAGAGCAGTCCCCTAGACATTCGATCCTCCTCTCCCCGGCCAACCCCTGGTGACAGTTCGCCTCTGAACCTGGGCCGCCGGTGTGGTGGCAGATGAGGCACAAAGCCTCAGTCCTCCCTCCATGCCACTGGGCCCCCCACATTCCTAGCCATTAGATCCCAAGACCAGTAATGGGTAGTGCAGTCTCTGAGCTGGTGGCGCTACCTGTTCCAACCCCTTTCCTCTACTCCCTCTGCGTCATCCCCTGCTTTCACCTGCACTTATCCTGTTTTGTTTCTGTGGCTCCCCTGCAGATGGGGCCATCCGGGTTCCCCAAACTCTCCCTGGAGTGACAGTTTATGAACTGGGCTAGGAGGGCCTCAGCCGGCAGTGCAGTCGAGGGTGCGCATACAAGCGTGCTGATGCATGGTGCCAGTCAATGCCCCCCACCCAAGGTGCATCTGCCTGCAGTTTCATCTGTTATAATCCAGGTAGCACTTACATCTGCATCAGACAGCCTTCTTCCTTGGTAGACGAGTGTTCCTGGGGCTGCTAAATCCTCCTCCCCCAACCCAAGTTACCAGTGTCTTGAGGTCTAACTACTACTGCCGACTGGTTGTAAATGGATTATGAGATCAAACTTGTGCTTCCAGCACAGCCAAAGTAAATCTCTTGCTTTTTTGTTACTTAGGACTCTGATGTTCAGGTTACTAACTTGAAACGAAGATCGTTAAACGCTGCTGTTCTCCCTCGAAAACCAGCAACGTTTGAGGGTATAGCCAAAGGAATCCCAGAGAACCCATCTCATCTCCGGCTACCCTTGAAGGAGACACAGAATAATTTACAGAAGGTGAGGCAGAGCCCTGGGCTTGCCCATATCCAGTGATTTTTAAGATGCTTATTTATTGAAATTTATGAGGCAAGGCAATAAGCAGTGATGATCGCCACAATCTCTCTCTCTTCCAGCTGCGACCTGGGGCAAAGGTGTAGATATGTAGGGGATACATGATGGGCAGGAGTGTGATATGGAAAATATCTTCACTCCTGCAGAGTGAGCTCTGGATATTCACGAGTGCCGAAGGCACGAGCGAGTATCCAGCGCTCACGATGCAGGAGTGAAGATATTTTCCATAGCCCACAATCTGCCCATCATGTGTTTGATTTGTACAATAGGGGTACGAGTTTCAAAAGTATTGTTATGATTTTTTGTGTTCTGTTGCTGTGTGTGTGTGTGTGTGTGTGTGTGTGTGTGTGTGTCTCTCTTCTGAATGGGCTGGCAGTGTTACAAACTCTGTTGGGAAAAGCAGAGTGTGTTTTGCAATGTTAAGTGAGTTCAGGCAGCAGGGAGAAACACTGTTTCGTGAAGCTGGGTCCTTCAGAATTCTGGCTGCAGTCAAGCGTGAGAGTATCACAGTAATGGGCTGGGAGTGAGACAGAATGTGGGGAACAGGTGAGAATGTTTTGCCATGGTAATTGAGTTGGCTGCAGGCAGCAGTGAAATATCTCACAGTGGTGATGTCACAACATGATTTATCTCTTGTGGTGATGTCGACACAGTGAGGATACATGTTTTTCTCACACTCATTTATCCTTCACCTGTATTGTAAGAAGTATCCAGTGCGTTAGTGTGAGAAATTATAGTAGTACTGATTTACAAATGCTATTACTTACATCAATGTTTATATCCTGCATGTGGTCTCTGCCCTGTCAGAGTGGTGGTGGTGGTCTCTTCTGGTAACTGGGTAAGGCCCACTAGGCACAAATGCCTGTTTTCAGGGGCGACCCAGGTGCACTGGGGTGAGGTGGTTGCCTACCGGGTCAATATGTCGTACACTCTACAGCACATGACATGACCACGTAGCAGGAATAGCGCGGTAGGGAAGAGCAAGAGGATGCAAAACCGTGAAAGATGTATGCACTGTAGTAGACCCTCTCACTCTTCCCAGTACAGGATAAGAATCCTGCTGGGATGAGGGTCCACCGAGCAGCTGCCGTGGCTCGATGGGAAGGAACCACTGGTGGCAAGGGAGGCAGGCAGTGCGTTTAGGCCTGGGTTTCAATTCTCAGTCCCAGGCGCATGGGATTTTATTTTTGCACTTTGTGCGATTTTAACTGTTAACCCTCCCGAGTTATTTTAGTTGGGGAGGGCTTGGGAGTGCAGCCTTATGCTGCTGGCAATATATTGCTGCGGCAGAATGTCTTGCGACATGACCCCGTGCCAGGTGGTTGTGACTTGCTCAGAGTTGCACAGTATACAAGTGGAGGTTGTAGGAATCAAACCCAGGTCTGCTGGATGTACCAAGCTCATTCACAGCTCGTTCCTCTAACCTCTAGGTTATACTGCCAGCCAGAGTAGTCTTGAACAATCCAAGCACTGATCACATGCCCTCTTGGCCCACCAAATCCAAATCAATTTCAGCCGCAATAAAGATTCCACACCCTGGACTTGGCTCTGAAAAAATGTTTGGTTTCAAAAGTAAAACATTTGAGCCAGGGACTGCACTAGATAGGATAGAAAGGGAAAAGGTTGCAGTCTGCCTAGAAATGACCCACTGTCCTCTTGAAAGTGGGTCCATAGTGGTGCACCTGGTCTGTAACTATAGCTGAAACACAGAAAAGTGAACAATAAGAACAGATTCTTGACATGTTTTAGCTTCTGTACTACTGAAATTTGTACTTCCGATTGGGTTTTGACTTATTTCTCATTTTGACCCACATTTCTTTACACAAGTGGGTCACATTTGACCGATATTTTAAAACCCCTAGCGCTGTCACTGGTTTGAGGAAGTCCATTGTTTTGACTCTGGTACAGGTCAAATGTTAGTGTGTTTTTTGTTTCAGCGGTTCTGGGGAACTCACAATTATATTACTTTTGGGTCCGGTTTTAAACAGGAAACCAAGGTATTTTTCTCTTTTGGATTTTTTTGTTGGTTCCTAACCTTAAAGAATTTCAGTGTTTGTCCTTATGTCACAGAAGGCTGAAACAGCGGTGCATGTTAAGGAGACTGTTTTGGCCTATACATTTTTTAATCTGTGTTGGAATTTCCCCTTACCTTCGGTCTTCTACGATACTGGTGTCTACCAATGTTTAGTCTGCTTTAATACTTAAAAGATCTGAAATGCTAAAAGGTGCGCTCCTGTTTAATATGGCTCATACCACGTTTTTATCCATATTCAGAACATTGTTGTACACCTTTTCTCCCATAAGGTCAGGGTGCAGTGTTTGCCTCGTGCTACTTAATTTCAGTCACAAACGTGACGTTAAACAGTACGTGTTCAAATAGCATAAAATGGGTTTTAGGAATCGTGAAACCTGATTGGATGAGGTCCAGGCTGTAAACTTGGCACAGTTGCACTGGATAAAGATCCTGCAATCTCTTTAGTTTTATTGCAGTTTAAACGAAACGCAACATTACAAGTCACAAGGAAGAGAACTCCATTACAGTATGTTACATATTAGAAAACACCACAACTTCTCTGACTTTGGAACTACAATGAGTGTGTGTGGGGAAAAGGGGAGGGATTCCAGTGACTCAGTAGAAATACATGGAACCTAACTTTGCCCAAGCTACAGCTTCCTGACTTTGGAACTACAGTGGCACGGGGAGATGGGGATTCCAGTGACTCATTAGAAATGCATGGAACCTAACTTTGTCCAAGCTTCAGACACAAATAATCAGAAAAACAATTGGGAAAACTTGAATAAGAAGAAAACCTTTGAATATGAGTTCCGACCAAGTGTTGGACAATGTGGTACTTAAAGGACAAATCAATTTCAGAAGTGTACACTGACAAATGCTCCCATCTAAGCTTAGACTGAGGCATGCTGATTTGAAGGATTGTAATAATTACCTTTTATAATGCAGTTCTATATAGTTTTTGTCATGATTAAAAACTTTTCCCAAAATGTAAACAAAACCTCCGAACAGCTGAGCTGCCAAGCCGCAGCTCGGCATACAAAATGGTGCTGACGTGCAACGCGATGACTACATTGGAGCGAGTCCGCTCTGCTTCTTGCAATGAAAGCAGTGGGCACTGTTCTAAAATGATAGTAGCACTACATGGAAATGTCGGGGTATGTATCGATACTTAGCTTGTGCACCTGGCTCTGGGGGCGGTACCATTTGGCCATACGTTTATCATGAATGAAATCTGGGATCCACCCTGATTCCAGATCTCTGAAGAGATTGGTGATGGTGTTAATAGCAAAAGTGCCGTATGCTGACCAAATTATTTCCCTGCCTATGTGTTGCTCTTTAACCTCTTTATTGTTTTGGAAGATCAAGTCATTGAGTGTTTTGGGTCTAAAAATAAACATGCAGTATTGTGCATGTTCTACATCGTGAATCTTTCCTCTTGGGAAATACCATCAGTACCATGTAGCATGGGCTCCAACACATCCTTGCCTAATTCACTGTTGAAAATTTTGTTGTGTTTGCACATGTGCCAAATTGGCTCTGTCCCAAATATATCTGTAACAGTGCCTGCTATGCTTGTTATGCCAACCACACCTAAACTCTTTGGGTGTTCAGGCTTGAGCACCCCTCTGTGTTCAGTTGTGATGCCCAGCTACAGGATCTTGTGCACGTGCTTGATATACTGCCATTGGATTCAACAACATTACAGTGTGGAACGGAGATACGTTAAGGAACAATGGCCAAACTCCGCAATGCTCCAGTGTAAGGTTCATAACAGGAACATGCAGAAACTGTACATTATTAATGAATCCCAGGGACAGAAGTAGCTGCCAGGCTGCTGGAAGTAGATATTCCAAGCTGCTGGACGGACCTGGCTCTATAGTGGGGTTCTGTAGAGGTTCGTCTACTGATGCTGGAATGACTAAGAAAAAGAGCAGCTGTTGCAACTGAGTGATTAGAGCAATGTTTACGCATGTTGGTATTATGAAATGGTGAAAAGTGTCTCTTGATCCTCGTGGTAAGGTTGTAAAGACCAGTATTTTGCTGGGTAACTTGGTGTATGCACAGAGTTCCATTGGGGCAAATAAGAGTGTTAGGCCAACCTTGGAAAGTCCATTTGCAAGGTGAGCTACTGAAAGTTGCTGTCCAGCAGGATTGCCAGTTTTCAATTCAGTGTGTGGTGTTGAGGCACAGGTCAGGAAGCATAGGAAAACCAGGAGCAGTTTCAAAATTCACAAATAGCATTTTATTAACAGCAAAATAAAAAAATTAAAAATTAGAACCATTTACAATGACAGTGCAAACACAGAAAACAGAGTCCTGAGTTTTTTCTGTCTGTCTCTCTTGCACAAGTATTCCTGCTCTTTTTAGAAGTCTGTGCCTGGGAAACTCATTAAGAAAACAGCATGCCTCTCGCACAACGTTCTTGTAAGTTTCCAATATTCTTGCAGGTCAGCAATGGGAACATAATGACCTGGAACTGGCATCTTGTTGACAGCTCTGCACAGTTTGCACTCTAGTATCTGTTTAACCCCTTAAGTTCCAAATAGCTTTTTGCAATTATTTCAACAGTATAACTATATGCAGTTTTAAACACACTTATTAGTGGAACACCATCTGGGCCAGCAAGGTTAAGATGTTGAGTCCCACAAGGCTCCATTTTGGGTCCTTTGCTTTTTTTCATTATTTAATTCATTATCTGTTAATTTTACAAATACTGAGTTAATATACGCTGATGAGGCAGTTATTTGTTCTGGTCCTAATTTATCCACTCTTCAAAACTCAATCTGATTTTAAATTTTTACATTATTGGTTTGATAAACATAAATTGGTGTTAAAGTCTGCTAAAACCAAGACAATGGTATTTTCCCACCCCAGGAGATCACCAACAACGGAACTTAATATCGTTGACAATTTGGGTAACTTAATAGAACAAGTCAGATTGTTTAAATATTTAGGTATACTAATTGACTGTCATTTAACATTAGAGTCCCATGTTTGACTAGGATTTCTTTATTAAATTAAAGGTAATCTTACAGTTATTAGGTATATACTTAAACATAGTTTAGTATTTTCTTTATTTGATTATGGGGCTATAGTATATTCCTATACTTCTGACAGAATTCTAACAAAACTTCAGGTAACATATCACTCTAATTCGTTTTGCTACTGGACAATCAAGGTTAACACATCATTGTTCTCTATATAAAACTTCAGTTGTTAGTGGGGCGTTATAACTTTAGGTTGCTGATGGTTCTTACATAGGGTTTAGTTGGGTATAATGCTACAAAGTATCCTTAGTTTATTCCCTAGGATCAGAAAATCCGGCAGCACTAGACAGAGTAGGGATGGTTTCCTGATTCCATTTTTTTTTTTTTTTTACACTGCCTTTGGTCAAAACTCATTAAAACTTTGTACCGCTAAGTTGTACAGTAGTCTTCCTAGCAGTGTTATCAGTCAAAAGAAGTTATCAACTTTTAAGACGGCTCTTAGAAATAATTTGTTTGTGAACTCAATTTGCAAATGTTTTACATAATGTATACTTGTATGTCACTTGTATTGTTTGATGTGTCTTGTATCCTTTTGTAACAACTGGACGTTTGTGAAAATGGGCTTGTCCCACAAACCTTCCAGTATGAAAAATAAAAAGGAAACAAAGGGATCCCAGCATCAGTTACATTTCCACATGATTCACATATATTTTTATACCAGCAGATATGCGCGGGGTGGGGTGGGGGGACAGAAATAGCAAGTAAAGGCAGAGAGCTAGCTAGGGGCAGAGAATTGCGAAATCATCTAAGTGATATGTCCCTATGTCTCACAAGAGAACTTGGTTGCACAACCAGACTGACAAGAGACAGAAAAGGAGAGGATAGAACAGATCCTTGCATTTAACCATGTCTGCATAACGAATGGGACAGAGCCTTATTCATTCCTGTCGGTGTGTAGAGTAGATTGGTCTGGAGTACCACCATGGTGCAAAGATGGACATCTTTTCCTTCGTGGCCAGTCACATGGGTAGAGGGGATGTTTATGACTACCCCTGTACCTGGAGGAGGTGTGAGAAGGGTAATGGGAAAGTAACCTGGATCCGCAGGATTCATAGCATGAAGAAATGCACGGAGATGTGCCTGGTACTCTTGGTCTGGCATGCCTGCCAGTGTGCATGGCAGAAGGCAAAACAGGAGCATCATCCTCATCCTGAAATGAACCGGAACAAAAAGGTGTAAACATACAGGTCTCCCTCCCCCGGTTGGGGGAAAGAGCATTAATCACCTTTGTACAGTTTCAGCTGATTGATTGGCATGGTACTATTTGTGTACAGTTTTCTTGTGGTCCGTGAGCCGCACTTGGTAGACAGCAGGGTTCAATTTGTTGAAGTCCTAGGGGCCTGCCCATTTGTTTGCAAACGGGTGGGCAGGGATGGAGAACTTCAGTACCATTGCTTGGTGGTCTATTTGCCAATCGACTTCTTTGACATTCTTATCAACGTACATTTTGGACTGTTGGGCCTGGCCCAAGTTTCTATCTGTAAACAGGTATGTTTGGACAAGATTGTGCTTTAGTCGCATGACATAAGCATCTGCCAACACACTGCCCACAGTAGCGGTGTTTGTCAATCCACAGATGTTCAGGTAATGTCATTTGCCTGCTGGGCATCACAGGGTGTACGCTGGGGTAGCTTTCTTACCCCAGGAGTCCTTTGGCATCAGTAACTTTTTGCACTTAGCTGGCTAGGTGCAGTTGCCCTGGAGGTGTGCCTTTAAGAGATTTTTTTTAAATGAGCATAGGGCCAGCCAGTCAAAAGACAGGAGGAGGTGTGAACTGAGTGAGAGCTGTTGACTGCTTCAGAATTGTTTCTCCGCTGGACTAAGCATATTGTCTCTGAGGTGTCTCCCAACTTTCCTTGTTGGCAGCCTCCTAGTGCTTATCTGGGTAAAGTTTTCATCATAAATCATTTCCTTTAGTGTGCTGAGTGACAACTTTTACTTTTTCATTAACGCTTTGCACATTTTTAATTTTTTTAGCGCGACAGCTCTATGTAGACTTTATTTTTACTGCGACTATTTACTTTATTTTTTTTGTTGTTGTTTTCTTTGATTTTCATTTAATACATACAGTTCATATCGGTTGTGTCCATACACAGATTACAAGCAGAAATCACATCAAACTTGAGTATACAGAGTAGTCCTATTTAGAAATGAAGTATTCGGAGACTCCGTATGTCATTAAAGTTAATTCCAGTGTTCACCAATATTGTACTCGATCCATTCAGTTTAGGGTCAGGGGGTGGGGGGACATAGGGTTTCAATACACCAAGAGTCAGTAACCAAAAATTGGTGGCCTTGGCATAGAATGTAAACCCTCAGTATAAGAAAGCATGAAATTGGGGGGAGGTATTAACACTTCATGGGACAAATGTTGGGTCTATGAGCATATAATATAACAGCCATCTATTCCGTCTTGAGTTAAATTTGTCTACTCTGTCATTTAATCTGTATGTAATTTTTTACATATGGTATATTTGTTTGGATGACTGTTTACTTTAAAGCCCAATTTTATTACGGGTGTTTGTTTTTGACGGTTTCCTTAATTTTTGACTAATTTCTTGTGGGAACCGTCGAATTGGGGACAGTTGCCTTTTTTTTTTTTACCGGATCTCACGGGGTTTACTGCAGGCACCTGCACAGATTTCAAACTTAAACAGTGCCTGGGAGTTTCTCTCTAGATTGGCAATTACGAGGAAACCTTTTTGTTATATTACTGGACCTTGGTATCATCTGTGTTAGGACTGTCCGTAAGGGTGCAGCAGCCACCTGTGTGCAGTTGAGTATTACTGGTTTTCTATTAAGATTGGCACTGGTATAGATCCCAGTTTTACAACCGAAGGGGGGGGGGAGGCACTGGTAATGGACAGAGTTTATTAACTGGGGCAGAACTGGCCAGTGGCATTTTCACAGGAACCTGCACCCAGTTCATATGTCCTGAACTGGTTTGCTTTGCTTAAATTGGCGAACATATCGGACAAATCTTTGATAATTATGGCTGAGGATAAATCAAAGGCTTCCGATGAGGGGCCATTCAAAAATACTAATACCAAAAGCAGAGGTGCTGAGGAACCCTCCAGATCCCAGTCAAAAAATAAAGCTTCCAAAGGTGAAGTTCCTCACAAATTGAAAAATAAGAGTGATGAAAAAAGGAAGCTTGATCAAGCCTCTGAAGTGGCTAAAAAGAAACTCTGTCAAGACAAATATGCTCCCATTGCTCCTGAGAAAGCCAGTGGTGAGACAACAGGCAGCTTAAAGCATTCAGAAAAACCAAAAAAGCACTTACAAACTGCGCAGGTTCTTCCATCAGTGCAAGATATGGAAAAAAACATGGCAACTGTTTCAGACCCTTCAAAAGATGGGTCCTCAATTTACTGGGGCTGGCAAGCACTCTTCCATAGTTCACTGTTCTGTAGACTGTGAGGGTGATGCAGAAGATCAATTCTATGATGCCCCTGACATGGATTTTGAGGGCCTTGAGCCCCAGGACTCCCCGGACCCTCACCTTGGGGATCCCCCGGGTGACCACGAGAATCCTTTGTGTTCATTTATACAAAATATGCCGGATACCCTGGACCTTGCTACACAGGAGCCAACCAGGATGTCAATGACTAAGATTATAGGGAGATGAAGGGTCTTTAATACTCAAAGACCCTGGTAGTCCCTATCTATAATGCATTTAGAAAAAATGCCATGAAGGTGCTTCAACACCCCACTTCAGTACTAGGGGTTGATAAGCAGCTTGAGAGAAAATATAAATCGTCTAAAAATGGTACAGAGTTCCTGTCGGCACACCCTAGCCACGAGAGTATAGTGCAGCAGGCAGCTTGTGAGAAAGCTGGAGTCTCCTTGTCGCCCTCTCCCCCTGACAAGGATTCCAAGAAAATTGACTTTATAACAAAGAAAACGTATGCCACAGCTTCCCTGCTTCTCAGGCTTTCTTCCTACATGGCAGTCATAGCCAAATATCAGAAAGCCCTTTGGAAATCTGTCAAGGCTATTGCCCGCAACGGATCAGATTCTGTGGTACAGGAGCTGGTGGATATATCAAAAACTGCCTTGGATGCTACTATGTGCCAATTCCACTTGGCAGATGACAATGATGCAGCCTCTAGGGCGATGGCCCATGCCATATCTCTGAAATGCTTTGCCTGACTTAGAACAACCAGTCTGACCACAGACACTCTATCAACAAGGCCATGGATTTTCCCTGTGATCAAAATGTTTGATTACAGAACCACTGACTACAGGAAAAAGGTCTGAGTACAAGGCCTCCTGGCAGAGCCATTCATCCAAGCCTAAGCCCGCCACCCCTCAGAGATCCTGTCCCAAGGGCGGTAGGGGCAGAAGTTTTGTTCCCAGGCATTACAGTCCCTATCCCCAGTCTGACTTTAGCCAGTACAGGGGTTTTCAGAGGCAGGGGCAGAAGGGGCCAAAGAAGAGCCTCCTCTACCCAGCCATCTACCTCTCCATCCAAGTCTTGATATGAGTTTCCAGGTTGCCTCCCCGTTTCCGGTTGGAGGCAGACTCTCTCACTGTCTTCAGCACTGGTTCAACGTCACGTCTGACAAGTGGGTGCTGGAGATGAAGGGTCTGTCATTACAGTTCAAGCAGCTGCCAGACCTCAAGCATACCCAGGCATCAAGACCTCTGTCACCATCGCAGATACCGCTGTTGGAAATGGAGGTACAAAACCTTCTGACTTTGCGAGCAGTGGAGAGGGTCCCCACCCACAAGAAAGGTAAGGGCCTCTACTCCAGGTATTTTCTGACACACAAGAAAACTGGGGAGTGGTGACCTATCTTAAATCTCAGATATTTAAACATACATCTGAAAAAAAAAAAAACTAATTCAAAATGGTCACTGACACTGGTCATACAGTCCTTACAGCAGGGCGACTGGCTAGCCTCCCTCGACTTAAGGGAACGCCTACTTCCACATACCCATAAGGGGAGATCACAGGCAGTTTCTCAGGTTCTAACCTCCTTCGGGTTGCTGTCAGTTCACTGCAATGCCCTTCGATCTGTCCTCTGCCCCAAGAGTCTTTACCAAGTGTCTCGCAGTGGTAGCAGCACATCTCGGGAGACTGGATGTTGCTCTCTACCCTCATCTGGACGACTAGCTCATAGTAGCAAAGTCTTCTTGCCAGGTTAATGAATCTTTCCCTCACAGAATGCACTCTAGAGACTCTAGGTTTCCTGGTAAATCTCAAGTCTCACCCGGAACCCACGTTGCTCACCTTCATAGGGGCTCAGCTGGACACTTGTAAGGGATATGCTTTCCTCCCACAGGAAAGAATTCAGAGTTTCCTTTCAGTGGCAGATTGCTTCACCCAGGGACAGCCAAGACCAGCCAGACATTTCCTCAAACTTCTGGGATATATGGCCTCTATGACTGCAGTAGTCCCAGGGGTCAGGTACAGGATGAGACTCCTGCAAGCCTACCTCTGAGCTCGCTGGTCTGAGAAGCAACACATTTTCAAAGTTAATACTGGTGTTGGAGCAGTGCCTCCAAAATTTGTTGTGGTGGAAGGACCATGCAAATTTGCAGGCGGGGTTCCATTTTGAGCTCCTCTTTTCACAAAGGTGATCACCACAGATGCCTCCCTGTTGGGCTAGGGAGCTCATCTAGACTGCGCCTCAGTAGGTGGCAGCTGGACTCCCGAAGAGTCACAGTTCCACATAAATCTTTTGAACTCAGAGCAGTCTTACTAGCTCTCTAAGCTTTCGCTCCCAGCATAGAAGGGCAGGCGGTTCAGATTCGAACAGACAGCACCACTGCAGTGTTCTACATAAACGAGCAGGGTGGTACCAGATCAGGAATACTGTTTGGAAGCTCTGAAGCTCTGGTCTCTAGTATTCTCCCTGGGAATCGGCCTCTCGGCTATTCACCTCCCAGGCAAACTCAATACACTGGCAGCTGCTCTAACCGCATCAGTCAAGGTCAGAGCGAATGGACACTGAACAAGCAAATACTAGCCACAGTGTTCAGGCAGTGGGGCACACCAGACGTGGGTCTGTTTGCCTTGCCTCTCAATTTTCAGCTTCCTCAGTACTTTTGTAGGCGCCCAGTTCCAGGGACACTTCCTCTGGATGACCTGATCCTGGACTGGTCGGGGAGGTTCCTATACGCGAGTTTGATTCTCGCAACCTCCACTTGCATACTGTGACTCTGAGCAAGTCACTTAACCGCCCAGTGCTCCCAGGTCACCCCTGAAAACTGGCACTTGTGCCTAGTGGGCCTTACCCGGTTACCAGAGACGAAAAAAAAAAAATAAATAAAAAATACATTTCCTCCCTTTCCCCTGATATTCAGGGTTTTGCTGAAACTCTGGCAGCAGCCTGCATCCATGATCCTAGTGGCTCCAGACTGGCCTAGGCAAGCCTGGTACCCTCTCATTCTCTGTGTCCTGCAACAGGCCCATTCGCCTGCCTCCAACTCGCTCCCTGCTGACCCTTCGTCAGACAGGAGTGCAGTACCCAGACGTACACTCTCTTCACCTCAGTCTGGTTCTTGAGGAGTTAAGTTTCCATCCTCGCTGTACTCTGAACAGGTCCTTAAGATACTGAGGATGGCTAAAAAACTGAACACTAAGAAGACTTATGCAGCCAGATGGAAAAGTTTTTTTCCTTTGGTGCAGAAGCGAAAAGGTTGAACTTTTATCCACTTCAGACCCTCAGCTGCTAGACTACCTGGTACACCTACAGGCATCAGGCTTGAAACCATCTTCACTTGCGCTACACCTGGCTGCAATTTCAGCCTGCCTTTCGGTGGGAAAGAAGAAATCCATCTCTCCCCCATGACCTTTTAAACAGTTTTCAAAGGCCTCTTGCACCTCCAGCCTCCAACCAGGGAGCCTATTCCTCCTTGGAGCCTGAACCTTTGCATAGATGGGCTCATGAATCCACCTTTCGAGCCTATGTCCACAGTCCACATCAAGTTTGTAACTTGGAAGACCATCTTTCTGGTAGCCATACGTCTGCCAGGAGGATTTCGGAGCTACGGGCCCTGTGCACTGAGCCGAATGACATCATCCCTCTCAACGATAAAGTTGAGCTCAGGACAAATTGGACATTTCTGCCCAAGGTGGTTTCAGAGTTTCACTTGAACCAGTCCATTACTCTGCCTGTCTTCTTTACTGAGCCATCCACTCCTGGCGAGCAAAAGCTTCACAGCTTGGATGTCAAAAGAGCCATCTTTCACTACCTAGAGCATACTAGACCAGTCCAGAGGCACTTCCACTCAGTTGTTCCTCACCTACAGGGATGTAGGCTGAGGAAGACCAGCTACCAAGAGAACTATTTCTCGTTGGTTGGTCTCTTGTATTAGATTCTGCTATGAGAAAGCTGGTCAACAACCTCCAGTGGGGCTCTGGGCCCATTCCACCAGGGGCACTGCAGCCTCGCTTGCAGCAGCAAGGGACATTCCCCTACTGGATGTCTGCAAAGCAACTACATGGAAATCTGTGCACACCTTTGTGAAACACTACAGTTTGGATGTGCAGACCAGATTTGATGCCAAATTTGGCAGGGCAGCTCTGCAGAGCCTCTTTCCTAAGTAGGTTCTTTGCCCGTCTCCCACTTGGTACTGCTTGGTAGTTTGCAAAAAGTTACTGATGCTAAAGGACTCCTGGGGTAAGAAAAAATTACTCACTGCAGTAATCTTCTTTTTTCCATGGGGTCCTTTAGCATCAGTAAGCTCCCACCCTTCCTCCTCGGTTCACCTGTTGGAGAAGGGCTCTTGCGTCACCTTTTACTAAATTTGGCATTCAAGTTTTTACCTTGTGTTGCTGTTTCTATTTGCACTTTTGGACATTTTCATGTGTTTTTTAATCCTGTTAATTCTTTTTCGGGGCATTTGCCCTCATTTTTCCTTGAAAAAATTCTGAAGCAGTCAAAAGTTCTCTCAGTTCACACCCCCGCCTGTCTCTTGATTGGCTGGCCCTATGCTCATTAAAAAATGTCTTAAAGGCACACCTCCGGGCCAATTGCACCTAGCCAGCAAAGTGCAATAAGTTACTGATGCTAAAGGACCCCATGGAAGCAAGAAGATTAATGCGGCGAGTAATTTTTTTCTTAATTACCATGGGGAGTAAGGGCAACAAAGTATCCCAACTTTTAGCATTTTCACTTGCAAATTTACACATCAGTTTGATTTGTCAGGTTCTTTTGGATGGTATGTTACATGAAACTTTTGTCTAACTCCCAATAACTCCAGACCTTCTTGCATTAGTTCTCTTCCTGTGAAACTAGTCCCTTTGTCAGTCATCCTTGAGAGGTAGGCCTCACCTAGTGAATACGTGATCCACCAGGATCTTGGCAGTGGCTTTCGCAGTAGCAGCTTTACATGGGAAAGCTTCTGCCCATTTTAAAAAGATCGGTGATCACAAGTGCATATTTGTTACTTCTGCTAGTGGTAGGCAGAGGTCCGATGAGGTCTGGATTGAATTCAAGGGGCCTGATTGTCTTTGAGGAAGTAGTTTGGCATTTTTCTTGCCAGGGATGGGGTTGTCGTGCACAGGTAATGCAATTGTTCATATAGTGCTGGACATCTGTCATTCCAGGCCACCAGCCCAGTTTTCAGACACTGTAGTGTCTTGTCCACCTGTAGGGGTGTCATGGACCTGATGGATGAATTCTGGTCTGTGTCTGGAGGATCACCCAAAGTTTTTGATCACCTGAGTGATACAGGACCAACTTTTGATCCTGTGAGAGATGAAGGTTGTCAGAATGTCATTTGAATGGGTTATTCAGACTTTTCTTTGTCTGCTTCCTCTGAGAGGTATTAACATACCTCTTTTATTTCTGGATCTGCCATTTGTACTGCAGTTAGATCCTGGGGAACCACTTTGGTGTCTTGTGTGTGGCCACTTTGTGTCTCGGTGGGGGGCATACTCCATACATCTTCTCTCCCCCACTCCTGTGCCATCTTTTGCTAAAGTGTCTGCTCGATCATTGTAGTCATGGAAAGGTTCAGCCTTGCAGTGGGCTTTAACCTTGTGGATGTACAGCCTAAAAATTAATTGCTCTGTAAGGCTGAGAATGTGAATGAACAGGGACATCTATTTCAAACGGGTACCTTCTGAAGAGGCAAAATAATGGGCCTTCCAGAAAGGAAGGAACTCTGTCAAGGAATTGCTCACTCAGGAAGAATTGGAGAAGATGATGGTAGCCTCTTCTTCTTGGTTGTGGATGATTTCCAGGGCACAGGCAGCTGGAGCAAGTTCTGCATACTGTGAAGATCTAACAATGCACTTCCTGGACATCTCAAAGGTGTTGCCTGCTGGAAGAATGACCAGGACCCCAAAGCTTGTATTCAAACATGAAGTCTTGCTGTATTCCATTTGCCGTTAGCCTCAACACTTGAACTGCCCTGGAGAGTAAAGGGTTAACTCTATGCCAATGCATAGAACGTTGAGTTTGAGCTTGACTTTCAAACCTCTGTCCCTGGTACATTCTAATGTAACCGTCTGATTCTTTACTCCGCCTAACTGTGAAGACACTCTGGAGATTTCTCCTTGCTGCTTTGATTCGGTTATAGTAAAAATCGATCAGTTGAATCAACAGTTTTTTTTTTTTTTTTTGTTGTTTTGTTTTTTTTTTGTCATCAAATCTCTGTCTGCGGTACAGGTAGTGTAAGTAGTAGATAGTGGTAGAAATTGTTTTTCTTTAGGTCCCTCGTAGGTCGGTCTGGTGTGGAACCGAAGTAGTTTTTTGTTTTTCTAAACTAAGTTCTCTGTATTGTGGTGTCAGGTATCTTTTCGTCTCAAAAAAAGTTTTACTCCCCCCCACAACCCTTGAACCGGTTGGTGACCGAAAATTTTGGTGTTACCTGGTTTGAACGCAGTTTTGGGTATTTTGAATAGAGAAGGCAATGTCTAAGAAACCCAAAAAGAAAACCGATCCCACTGGGTTTCAACACTGCACTGAGTGGAGAGGATTTTGCTAAAGCTGATCCCCACCTCATCTGTGTTTCTCTGGACTTTGACCACGTTAAAACAGACTGCCAAGTATGTGCTAATTTTCCTAAAGCCATGCTGGAAAAGCATTTAAATCGACTGAAGGAAAAAACGACCGAAAAATCTGCTGATCCGGATGGTCAGCCCAGTTCGGTTCCAACCGAACCTGAGGAGGTGCCTGCTGACCCGGGTGATACCTCCTCGGGCAAAAGGAAAGTAGATTCCAAGGGATCGGTTCCATCCAAGAGAGGAAGTCTGGTTTGGATCTGAACCCGCAGATCCCAACTGCTGAGGAAGTTGCAAAAGCAATATACATAGTTGTCGCTTCGCCCCAAATCCGACTGAACCAATGATCTGTACAAGGCAGTTGGTTGAGTCAGTTTAGGTTCATATATATATATATAATATATGTATATATGTATATATGTATATATGTATATATGTATATATGTATATGTATATATGTGTATGTATATATGTATATATGTGTGTGTATATATGTATATATGTGTGTGTATATATGTATATATGTATATATGTGTGTGTATATATGTATATATGTATATATGTGTGTGTATATATGTATATATGTGTGTATATATGTGTATATATGTATATGTGTGTGTATATATGTATATATGTATATGTGTGTGTATATATGTATATATATATATGTGTGTGTATATATGTATATGTATGTGTGTGTATATGTGTGTGTATATGTGTGTGTATATGTGTGTATATGTGTGTGTATGTGTATATGTGTGTGTATGTGTGTATATGTGTGTGTATGTGTATATGTGTGTGTATATGTGTGTGTGTATATATATATATGTGTATATGTGTGTGTGTATATATATATGTGTATATGTGTGTGTGTGTATATATATATATATGTGTGTGTGTGTGTGTATATGAATTTGGAGGCTTAGATGAGCCAGTGGAGCCTGACCTCCCCCCAGACAGGCCTACTTCTGTTTCTCTTCCCAGACTTTGAGTCCCCCCTCCCACTTTTTGTTTTGCAAAAACGTGGCAGAAACTCTTCGGCTTCCAACTGTGGTAGCTTCTGAAAAGGAAGAGCAACCTGAATTTGTGGAAATGATTGATGTCCCAGTCAGACTGTTCGTTCCCTTGCACAAATCTTTGGGGAAACTGACTCAAATCTGCAGGTTCCCACTTTTATATCTCCTGTGGATGATAAGATGGACAGGAGGTATATGTTGTCAGGTTCTGGGATGGAATTCCTGTACAATCATTGTAGCCATGTTGGGGTTGTGCAGGCTGTGGCCTGTGATGAGGCTAATATTCCCTTGATCTCACAACCCCCAGATAAGGATTCCAGGAAGGTGGATGCTATGGCACAAAAGCAGTATTTGGCATCCTCCTTGGGACTCGGGCAGGCCTATTTTCAAACATGAAGTCTTGCTGTATTCTGACTATTGCAGTTAGGTCCTTCCTTTCAACTGCCCCGGAGAACAAAGGGTTAACTTTCCATGGCCAGCATGGAACGTTCAGCGTGAGCTCGGTTGAAGCCCCTGTCTGCTGTTTAAACTCCAACCGTCAGATTCTTTACTCCGCCTCACTGAACAGTCGCTCTGGAGATTTCTCCTTTGCTCGGTTCAAAAAAGTCTGTTGGTGTCGTTTTTTTGCTCTGTTTCTACTGAACCTGTCGGTTTAAGTCTCTGTCTGTGGTACCATGAGTACTAGATAGGTTTTGCATTTAGTTTCTGTGTGGAACTTGTAAATATTGGATTGGTTTGGTTTGAACCGATCAGATTGGTCTTAAGAAGTTTCAGATTTATTAGTGTGTGGTAACTGGTCTATCGGTTCTTAAAAAAACTGATTTAATTGCGTGTTTTTCCAAGACCTGTAACACGGTCAGGAACCGATAGGGGTGTCTCGCCTGGGATTGCCGAAAAAGCGGTATATTTTGATAGAATTGGCTAAGTGTCTGAGAAACCCATGGGGAAAAAAAAACGGGCCCACTGGGTTTCAACACGGTAGTGTGTGTGGGGAAGCCTTTGCTAAGGCTGATCCCCACACCACCTGTGTTTGTCTGGGGTTTGACCACCTTGATTCAGACTACCAAATTTGTAAGTTTTCCCAAAGCCACCCTGGGTAAGAGTAGGTAAACTGAGGGAAAGGGAGTTCGAGAAATCCGCTGACCTGGATGGCCAGCCTGGTTCGGTTCCAACTGAACTAGAAGAGAGTGCCCTCTGACCAGGGCGAAACTTCTTCGGCCAAAAGGAGAGCCGATTCTGAGGAGTCGGTTCCGGTTAAAAGAAAGAGAAAAATCATCCAGTTCGGATCCACAAATTCTTACTCCGACTGCTGATGAAATGGCCAAAGTGATAAGGATAGTTCAGTCGCTAACTTCGGTTCCGGCCGGACCGGCACCATCTGGCAGGGGCTCGGTTCGATCGGTTCCCCTGGTTCCAGATTATACTTTAGAAGAATTTTAGGGGAAGGGGGAGAAGGAGCTTATTGACCCGGACATCTCCCCAGACAGACCTTCAGGTGTTTCTCCTCCTAGGCTTTCTGAGTCCCCTTCCCACTTTATGTTTTACAAGAAAGTGGCTGAAACCCTCCAGCTTCCAATGGAAGAAGCAGTAGAGGATCAGGAGGAGCTTGATTTTGTTAAGATGATGGATATCCCAGAGTCCAGGAGAATGTCTATTCCCTTCCATAAATCTTTTGGGAAACAGATATTTAAAATTCTAAATACTCTTAATTCCATACCTCCTATGGACAGACGAATGGACAAGAGGTATACTCTTTCAGGCTCGGACACAGAGTTCCTTTCCCAGCAATGCAGCCATGGTGGGGTAGTGCAGGCTGCTGCCTGTGGTAAGGCAAATATTCCCTTGGCATCACACCCCCCAGATAAGGACTCCAGGAGGATTGATGCCATGGCAAAGAAGCAGTACATGGCAGCATCTTTGGGACTCAGGCAGACTAACTATATGGCCTACACAGCTAGATACCAGAAGTCCAGGTGGGACACTGTGCTGGCTCTGGCTAAACAGGCCCCTGACCAGCTTGCCAGGGAGCTGGAGCAGGTGGCTGCAGATGGGATTGAGGCATCCAAGGTGCAGTTTCATGCTGCTGTGGACTCCAGTGATGTTTCCTCTAGAGTCATGGCTACATCTGTGGCCCTTCAGAGGATGGCTTGGCTCAGATGTACTAGCCTATCGCAGGATACCCAGGCTAAGGCCATGGATTTCCCTGTCATTGGTAATTCTCTGTTTGGGGAGCAGACAGAGAACTACATGAAAAAGATGGACGAGTACAAGACTACCTACAGGAGTGCTCAGGCCAAAGAAAGGCAAGCCACTCCTTAGAGACAGCATTCCAGGGGCAGGGGCAGGCCCTTTCAATGGCCTTTTTTTACCAAGCCCAGGCCGCCTCTTCTGCTTATGCTCAGAGGGGTTTCTTCGGAGGGAGAGGCAGGCGGGGAATGAGCAGGCCTGCTTCCATCCCTCAGCCTAAAGCCCCTGCCAAGCAGGCACCCTGATGGGTCTGCCCGGGCTGATTCTCCAGTACCTGTAGGGGGCAGGCTGGCTTACTTTGTCCAGGACTGGAAATCTTAACATCAGACAAGTGGGTCCTGGAAGAAGTAGTAAGCCAGGGACTGGTTCTCTGCTTCAAAAAAATTTCTCAAGATGAGAACCAGATCTTTCCACCTGCAAATCCATCAGAGACCCTTGCCCTAGAGGCAGAGGTTTCTTCCCTCCTGGCTCTGAGCCATAGAAAGGGCTCCTACCCTACACAGGGGCAAAGGATTGTACTTCAGGTACTTCCTAACCCCCCAAAAAAACAGGAGAATGGCAGCCCATCCTGGATCCAAGATATCTGAACAAGCACCTTTTAAAACCAAAATTCAAAATGGTGACTCTGGGAATAATTCTGTCCTCTCTAAAGCCAGGGGACTGGCTAGCCTCCCTGGACCTCAAAGATGCCTGTTTTCACATTCCCATCAGGTACTCTCACAGAAAGTACCTCAGGTTCGAGTTGCCCTCAGGCCACTATCAATTCAGAGCAATGCCCTTTGGCCTAACATCAGCCCCAAGGGTGTTCACAAAGTGCCTGGCAGTAGTGGCTGCTTTCTTAAGGAGACAAAAATCTCCATCTTTCCATACTTGGATGACTGGCTCATAGTGGGTCAGTCTCCAGACCAAGTCAGGTCACATCTGCAAATAACTCGGCAAGTGTTCACTTCCTCAGGATTCCTCCTCAACCTTCCAAAGTCAGTTCTCGAGCCAGTACAGCTCCTCACCTTTATAGGGGCAGAGCTGGATACAATAAGAGCAAGAGCCTTCCTTCCCCTGGACATGGTAAGGACCCTTATAAAACTGGTCTCTTCATTCACCCTTCAGGTGTCTCGACCAGCAAGGCATTTCCTGCAGCTCCTGGGCCACATGGCAGCCTCTACAACAGTGGTCCAGGGGGCAAGATTTCAGATGATGAGGGACATTCAGTTCTACTTAAGAGCCTTCTGGTCCCAAAGAAAGGATTCCCTTACCAAACTAGTCCCAGTGACTTGAACCCTGATCCAGGCTTTGCAATGGTGGCAGGATCAAGACAATTTGAGACTGAGTTCCTTTTGTCACTCAGTCTCATTCAGTGATGCTCACCACATATGCCTCCCTGCTGGGCTGGGGAGCCCACTTGGGGGATCTTACCACCCAAGGCCTGTGGTCACCTCAAGAATCTCTGCTTCATATCAATCTCTTGGAACTCAGAGCAGTGTTTCTGGCACTGCAAGCCTTTTCCAAATCTGTACAGAACAAGGTGGTCCAGATCAGAACAGACAATACCACCACAATGTGGTACATCAGTAAGCAAGGAGGCACTCTGTCTACGGCCTTGTGCACAGAAGCAATGAAGTTGTGGTCTCTGTCCTATTCCCTGCAAACCTCTCTGATAGCAGTTCACCTCCCAGGGAAGGACAATGTCCTAGCAGATGCTCTCAGCAGGATATCCCAGGGCCATCACGAATGGACTCTAGATCCCCTAGTTTTGAAAGTGATTTTCTCGAGATGGGGCACTCCACAGACAGATCTTTTTGCAGCCCCAGACAATCACCAACTTCCTCTCTTTTGTTGCAGACCCCCAGTCTTGGTCTCAGTCCCCCTGGATGCTCTGATTCTAAATTGGGAGGGAAAATTCCTGTATGCTTTCCCCCCCTTCCCTCTCCTGTTCAGAGTGTTAGTCAAGATCAGGTCTCAGCCATGCAAAGTGATTCTGATTGCTCCAGACTGGGCCAGACAGCCCTGGTACCCACTGTTGCTGTCCTTAGCAGTCCACCTTCCCTGTCTCTTCCCAGGAATTACAACCTGTTGACATTCTCTTGGGAGGATTTGGTATCCGAACCTCAAATCTCTCAATCTCAAGGCATGGCTCTTGAAGAGTTAGTTTACTGATCTACATCTTTCTCAAGGGGTTCTGGATATCCTTAAGGCTTCTCGAAAGCCTTCCACCAGAAAGACTTACAACTCCAAATGGAAAAGGTTCACTATTTGGTGTTCTAAGTAGTATATTTCTCCATAATCTGCTTGGTTGCCTATAGTCCTGGACTATATGGTTCATCTTAATGGCTTGGGACTTAGGCCAGCTACTGTACACTTAAAGTGCATCTGGCAGCTGTTTCTGCCTTCTTGTCAGTGGGCAAGTCCTCTCCTCTGTCAGCCCATCCTGTGTTTTGTAAGTTCTTCAAGGGATTGCTGCACACCAATTCCCCCTTTAGGGACCCTGCTCCTGCTTGGGACCTTAATGTTTCTATTGCTCAGCTTATGCAACCACCATTTGAGCCTTTGTCCTCTGCAGAGATTAAGTATTTGACTTGGAAAACTGTGTTTTTGGTAGCCATTCCCTCTGCCAGGCTATCAGTGAATTGCAAGCTCTGTCAGTGGAACCTGATTTCATCTCTTTCCATAGAGATAAAGTGGTCCTAAGAACTAACAGGACGTTTTTGTCGAAGGTGGTTTCAGATTTCCACCTTAATCAGTTTCTCTCCCTGTTTTCTTCACTGACAGTTCCTCCTCTGGAGAGAGGAGGCTGCACAGCTTGGATGTTAAAAGGGCCCTCAGCTACTACATTAAGTACACCGAGGGTCACAGGTTTGAGTCCCTCCAGTTCCTCACATATGGAGAGGTCGGTAAGGGCAAACCTGCCACTAAAAGATCTATTGCCAGGTGGATTGTCTCTTGTATACAATTCTGCTATGAAAAACTGGGTAGAACCCCACCCTCAGGCCTGAGGGCTCACTCTACTAAAGGTACAGCTGCTGCCAGGGATATTCCTATCTTAGAAATTTGTCAAGCAACCACCCGGAAAACAGTCCATAAATTCACCAAGCATTACTCTCTGGATATCCTGGCTAGGAGTGATGCTCAGTTTGGCAGAGCAGTACTTCAGAGCCTATTCCCAAAGTAGGTTCTGTCCCTCTTCCATGGAGGTACTGCTTGGTAGTCTGCAATAGTCAGAATACAGCAAGACTTCATGTTTGAAGAAATAATTACTCACCTTAGTAATGTTGTTTCTTCTAATGGAGTCTTGCTGTATTCTGACTTCCCCCTGCCTCCCCTCTCAGAACCTGGTTTTTGGGATGTGGGTGGGCAGGAGCAGTGTTGGCACCCTAGAGGTGCCCCTTTTTCACCCTCCTTTATTTTGGGTGTGTGTGTTGTTTTTTGGGTTTCCTGACTTGAGTCTTTGCTTAGACACAAAAAAAACTCTTAATAAATTTAGTTGCCAGTTGGCTAGTGAGTTTTACAGTTTTCACACAAACTTCTAGTGAGTATTGGAGTTTAAACAGCTGACAGGGGCTTCAGCCAAGCTCGTGCTGAACATTCCAGGCTGGCCATGGAAAGTTAACTCTTTTTGTTCTCCGGGGCAGTTGAAAGGCCAGGACCTAACTGCAATAGTCAGAATACGAGAAGACTCCATTAGAAGAAACAACATTACTAAGGTGAGTAATTTTTTCTTCTTCACTAATCATTCTTCCTCAGGGGAGAGGAGACTACACAGTTTATATGTTCAAAGAGCCCTTGGCTACTACAGAGCGTACCAAGGGTCACAGGTTTGATTACTTCCAGTTTCTCACTTATGGGGAAGTGGGAAAGTGCAAACCTGCCACCAAGAGAACTATTGCCAGGTGGTTTGTTTCTTGTATACAATTCTGCTATGAGAAAGTGGGAAAAATTCCACCCTCCGGCCTGAGGGCTCATTCCACAAGAGGTACAGCTGCTGCCAGGGATATCCCTCTGTTAAATTTGTCATGCAGCCACCTGGAAAACAGTCCGTACATTCACTAAGCATTACTCTCTGGATATCCAGGCTAGGAGTGATGCTCGGTTTGGCACAGCAGTACTTCAGAGCCTATTCCCAAAGTAGGTTCTGTCCCTCCTCCATGGAGGTACTGCTTGGTAGTCTGCAGATTGTCAGAATACAGCAAGAGTTCATGTTTGAAGAAAAATTACCTTAGTAATTATATTTCTTCTAATGGAGTCTTGCTGTATTCTGACCACCCTCCCTGCCTCCCCTCTCAGAACCTGTTTTTGGGAAGTGGGTGGGCAGGCGCAGTGTTGCACGCCAGGGGTGGTTCAAGCACACCCTCCGCTTTATCTGGGTGCTTTGTATTATAAGCTTATCTTTGGATAGGTTTTAGTTTGGGGTTTTCTGACTTGAGTCTTTCTTTGGGAATTCAAAACTTTCTGTTGCCAATTGGCTAGTTAAAAATTTTACAATTTTCCACATTGTTAGTGAGTGGTTGCTCATAAGAATGTGGTAGTTGGGTTTCAAAGTGCTGCAGGCAGAGACCTCAACTGAGCTCGAGCTCAACGTTCTATGCACTGTGTAGAAAATTAACCTGCTACACTCCGGGGCAGTTCAAAGGCTGGAGCTAACTGCAGATTGTCAGAATACAGCAAAACTCCATTAGAAGAAATAATTACTAAGGTGAGTAATTTTTTCTTACCCCAGGAGTCCTTTAGCATCAGTAACTTTAGCAGTTAGCTGGATAGGTGCAACTGCCCTGGAGGTATGCCTTTAAGAGAATTTTTATTTAAATGAGCATGGGGCAATAGCCAATCAAACAGGAGGTGGAGTGAGCTGAGTGAGAGCTGTCTGAAGGCTTCAGAATTTTTTTTCTCCACTGGGCTGAGCAACATTGCACCGTAGGTGCCTTTCAACTTTCCTTGTTGACAGCCTCCTAGCAGTTATCTGGGCAAAGTTTTCCCTCAGATCTTTTTCTATAGTGTGCTGAGTGAAAGTTCTACATTTTTGTTAGCGCTGTGCTGATTGAAATTTTTTAGTGCAACTGTACTATTTTGACTTTTTACTGCGACTGTTAATTTTCTATGTTTTTACCACAGGTGCTTAATTTACAGGGTTCTTCAATTTTCTATCGCACTTCGTGAAGGAACCATTTTAATTCTGTACTTTTGCCTGATTTTATTTATTTTTTTTACCTCTGACCTCACGGGTTTTACCGCGAGGCAACCAGTTGGATTTAAATGTTTGACAGTTGCTTGACTAAATCCCCCAGCATAAAACTGGACCCAAATTAATCTGTCACAGGACTGGCTGGTGGCATTACAATAGAAACCTGTGCGCAGCTGACGGGTATTACTGGGTTTCTATTAGATTGGCACTGGATAGATCCCAGTACTATCAAAAAAAAAAAAAATATATATATATGTGTGTGTGTGTGTGTGTGTGTATATATAATATGGATTTTAAAGTAGACAGTTTTAACTGGGGCAGGACTGGCCGGTGGCATTTCACAGAAACCTGCACTCAGTTGATTGTGGTCCAGATCTAGGGTTCACTTTGTTAAATTGCCACATAGCAAAGGAACCCAGTAAGTTTTTATGGCTGACGATATATCAAGACTGCTGATTAGGGGCCATTAAGAGTAATAATAAATATGTAAGCAAGGGGCTGAGGAAGCCTCCAGTTCCCAGCCAGTAAACATAGCTTCCAAAGCGCTGCCCAAGTCCCTCTCAAATTTCAAAATTATAAACATGAGTAAAGGAAGCTCAAGCTGCTATTAAGTAGCTAAAAAGAAACGCTGTCAAGAACTGTGCTCCTGTTCCTCCTGGGAAAGCCAATAGCCAGCAACAGGCAGATTTAAAGAATAAAGAAAAATCAAAGCACATTCAGCACTGTCTGTGCAGGTAAAGGTTTGGCAAACGTATGGCACATCCGTCTGACCTTACAAAGATGGGCTTTATGTTTACAGGGGCTAGTTTGCACTTTTCCACAGTTCTTTTCCGCAGACTGTGAAAGTGATAGTTGGTGATGAATAAATGTATGATGCCCCTGCTTACAGGGGCTGCTAACGCTCTTCCACAGTTCTCGCCCCAGAGAGACTGTGAGGGTGATACAGATGAGTATATTTATGATGCCCCTGGCATGACTTTGGAGGCCCTAGAACCTTGTGTATAGAAACAGAGACTTTGACGGCAGATAAGGACCGCTAGGCCCATCTAGTCTGCCCATTTCCCTACCTACAGGATAGGCCGCAGTATCCACTCCCTTGGCTAACCAGGAGGATTCCCCCTCTATGCTTTTGTTTTTCTAAATCCTATTGGACACCCTGGACCTCCCTTCTGAGGAGTCCATCCAAGATGAGGATAAAAAGATTATAGGGAGATGAAAGGTATTTCACCTCCTATCTGGTCATGCCTATCTATAATGAAAAAATATAAATAAATATACCACAAAACTGCTTCAGACCCCCATATCTGTGGCAGAGTTTTACAAGCGGTCTGGAAATGTTGATGCATAAACAGATCAATTGTTAATGCGGAGTGCCTGTCTATACATCCCATCCATGTGAGTATAGTGCAACAGGCAGCTTATGAGAAAGCTGGAGTCTCCTTGTCTTCCCTACCCCTGGACAAGGACTCCAGAAAATAGATTTCATAGCTAACCACAGGTATTTGTCAATTTTTTCCTACTTGGCTTTTACGGCCAAAAAAAAGCACTGTGAAACTCTGTCCTGGTCCTGTGGTGCAGGAGCCGGTGTATATGGCATACCTGCCCAGGAAGCTATGTAGTACCAGTTCCTCAGGTCGGATGACAAGAAGGATGCCGCCTCCAGAGCCAGGGTCCATGCCATCTCTGAGGCGCTTTGTCTGGCTTAGAACTACTGGTCTAACCCCAGACTCCCAGTTTAAGGCCATGGACTTTCCTCTGTATAAAAATCATACTGTTAGATTCCAGAAAATCTGACTGCAACAAGGCCTCCTGCCCCACGGAAATTCCCCCCGAGGGCATTTGGGGCAGAGGTTATTTTTCCAGCTACCCCCTTCTCAGTACAGGGGTGCTTTCAGAGAGAGGAGCAGAAGGGCCCAAAGGTGGCCAGCAGATTTCGCTGGTGTCCCTCCGGACAGAAAATGTCGTGCACAGATCCCCACCTCTCGTGTCTACTGCTTAGGTGTCGTGCATGACACTATCTCTTGCACCATCTGTCTGGCCTTCCATCCCAACGTCCTGGATGACCGCAAGGCGCACCTAAAATTGAGGAGTCCGGAGCTTCGCAATCCACCAGTGAAATCAAAGGAGGCAAGATGGGCGGTTTCCTTGGCCACGGGATCCACCAAGCAGCCTGATCAGATGGCTGCTTTCGAAGAGGAAGCTGCTCAAGCTTCAGCCAGCTGAAGCTTTTTTCGTGCCTCTCAACCTTGGCTCTGCCTTTACTGGGTCCTTTCGGGAGTTGTGCCAGTCTCTCCCCACCAGGGTGAGGCACCCTTGGGCTTGCACTCCTCCCGCTCTAGGAAGAGGGACAAGGACCCCAGGTCATCCTCATCCAGAAGGAGACGTTCCTGGGACTGAGAGGGGTCAGACTGTCAGAAACTTGCGGTGTCTACTTCAGTTGATCGTTTCCTCTGCCGCCGGCTTTTCAGACCTTCGGTCAGGCCAAGGCACCGAAGCCAAGGTAACGGCTGAACTGGCCGAGAGATCTCTCGACCTGATCGAGCCTTTGTCACCAACTCCGGTCGATGACTCCTTGGAAAGGACACCTATTCTTTCCTTCCCTGATGAGGAAACCCAGCCCTCGGGTGTCCCGATCGAGGGAAAGGTGTCGGAACCTCGGTTCTCTCAGACTTTGGCTTCTCCCAGTGGAACAAGCTGACCCCGTCTGTTGATTGAGGACCAGGACCCCTTTGGTCGAAAAAACGAAGGTCACAAGCACTCCAGGAAGAGGCATTGCCACTGATCCTCATCGGATGAGGAGAGACTTCAACGGAAGCTCAGTAGACGTTATGAGGCTCTCATGTGGCAACAGCTGATTCTGACTGGTCAAAAGCCTGCTCCGCTGGCATCACTGGCCATTACTTGGTCCCAGCCTCTCAGGCCAACGCCAACCCCTCCGGAACCGAAGGCCTCGGTTCCCCCACCCATAGGACCAGCACACGTTCCAGCTCAGCCTATTTCGGTCTCCCCACCGATATTGGTGGGACCGCCGCCTAAGCAGCCTCAGTGAGGGGCTCCCTTGAAAGAGGACCGGACTGACACCAGCCTTCCCCTGACTGTCTATCACTGTTGTCCCCGATCGCCCTTGGCGTATCGAGGTAGATATAGGTGGAGACCTTGTACCCCGACTCTTCGGACTCGGATGCCACTGGTTTGCACTTGCATCCAGGGGATGACGAGTCATCAGTGGCAGACTTGGAGGAAGGTCCTTCCTCTTTTCAGGGCATCCTCTGCTTGATTTCTGAATCGACCAGAATGCTCTTTTAGCCTAGCCCAAAGAAGGCGGAATACCCCCTCACGGATATCCTCAAGGGGGGGATACCCCGATGGAGGCCTTTCCAGTGGCCGAAACCATTGTTGGCCCAGCCCTTGAGTTATGGCAGCACCCTGCCTCCTGTCCAGTTCAGTCTGCCCACATGGCTCGCAAGTATACGGTACCCATGGGGTCCCTGGCAGGGTTCACAGAACATCCCTCGGCCGAGAGCCTTGTGACTGCTTCTGTGTTTAGACGCACGTGTTGCTCAGCTGACACGGACCACCCTCCGGACAAGGAGTCCAAGAATATGGACCATGCTGCCCGAAAGGTTTGTGGCCTCATCCTTGGGCCTTCGTCAGGCCAGCTCTGCTGTGGTCATGGCACACTTCTCTCATGCCCTCCTGGGGTCATTAGATGAAGTCCTCACTCATCTCCCAACAGACATGCAGACCACGGTGAAGCACGTCCGTGAGCAGGGCCGTGCTGTTGTGAAACAGCAGCTCCAGACATCCCTGGACATTGGAGAGTCCTGTGCCCGCTCCTTAGCAGCCGCAGTGGCCACTCGCCACAGGGCCTGGCTGAGGTTAGTATCCTTTCCGGCGGATACTCTGCACAAGTTAGCTGACTTGCCCTTCCTAGGCACCGACCTCTTCGGTCTGGGAGCGGCAGGTCACCTCCAGCAAATAGAGCAGTCCAATGCCACCTTGGATGCTACCTCTGTGAAGGGTTCTTTGGGCAAGAACCAGCAGAAGCGCAAGAAGAAGCCATTTCAGCACTGTTCCCCTGCGGTTAGACAGTCCTCCTATCAAGGGGGTCAGCAGCAACAGCAGGCTCAAGCTTGGCGCCCCAGGCCCAAGCAGGGTCCTCAACAGCCCCGTAAAGGAGGCCGAGGTACCGGTCCAGGAGCCGCCACCTCCTCTAAGCCTGATCAGTGATGGGTTGGGGGTTACCACCCCTACACTTGGCATGCCAGCTCTGGGTCCTCCCGTGGGGGGCCGGCTCCGTCACTTTCTTTCCGCCTGGTCTGGTATCACTTCGGACAGGTGGGTTCTGGAAGTGGTCTGCCAGGAACTGCCTTTAGAATTCGAGCAGTACCCTCCCAGCCAAGCCCGCGCCCCTCAGGAGGAAAGGATCTCTGCTTGCAGTCAGTCAGCCCTTCGGGACGACATTGCTCAGTTCTTCTGCAAGGAGGCGGTAGCGCCAGTGCCCGATCCTCCTGCAGACCTAGGCTTCATGTCCAGGTACTTCCTGGTGCCCAAGCAGACGGGGGTGTTGGCGCCCCACCCTAGATCTCCACGAACTGAATCAATATCTCCAGTCTCGCACCTTCCGGATGTTAACTCTGAACCAGATCATACCATCTCTGGAGCGAAACATATGGTTCTGTTCACTGGATCTGCAGGATGCGTTCTTTCACGTCCCAATCCTTCTGTCCCACCAGTGGTTCCTCCACTTCAGGGTCGGAGGGACCCTGTACGAGTTCCGAGCCATGCCGTTCGGCCTGTCATCGGCCCCTCTGGTCTTCACCAGGTGCATTGCAGTGGTGGCAGCCCATCTTCGGCGTCGGAGTTCGGATATACCCCTATCTTGACGACTGGCTCTTGGCGGGTTCCTCCCTTCAGGAGGTAGAGAGGTCCAGGGATCTGGCCCTCCGAACCTGCTCTCAACTCTGCCTCCTTATGAACGAGGCCAAGTTGGAAGTGGCTGGGTGGAATGCACTACCTGCTGAAGTGGCATGCAGTAGAACAGTGGACTGCTTCAAACGAGGCTGGGACAGGACAAGGGAGAGGGTTAATGAAGGGGAAGGGTGGAAGGGAGAGGCAGCTGCAGAATAAGGGGTGCTAGCTGCACATTCGAGCAGACTTGATAGACCTCTAGGCCTTTATCTGCTGGCAAATTTCGTATGTTCATGCCCTCTCAGGTGATGGGCTTTATCGGGACTGAGCTTGACTCTCGTCAAGCCAGAGCTTGGCTCCCGGCGGATAGGGCGGAGGTTCTCTCTCCCTTTGCCCAATCATTTCTGGTTGGGCACTTGTGCCCTGCCCGGGACTTTCTGCGCCTTCTGGGCTACATGGCGGCATGCACCTTGGTGGTCCGTTGGGCCAGGTGGCACATACGCCCCCTCCAATGGGAGCTGGCCGCCCAGTGGACCCAGCGTTATGGTCACTTCAACCAGCTGATCACTGTAACCCAGAAGATGTGGGACGCTCTCCAGTGGTGAACTGTGCCAGACCGGTTGCAGGGAGGAATCCCATTTGTCCGCCCCCGAACCGACGGTCGTCCTGACGACCGATGCCTCTCATGGGCTGGGGAACCCACATGGGGGACAACAGGGCCCATGGGTTCTGGATCCCTGAGAAGTCCCAATGCCACATCAACCTGTTGGAGCTCAGAGCAGTCAGACTGGCCCTGTCGGCTTGCTCCTCGGCTCCGGGGTCAAGTGGTTCAAGTCCAGACAGACAATACCACGACCATGTACTACCTCAACAAACAGGGCAGCACGCACTCCCGTCTGCTATGCAAGGAGGCACTCCGAATCTGGACCCTCATCAGCCGGTTGGAGGTGGTTCTCCTTGCCAGCCATGTGGCAGGAGTCTCTAACCAACTGGCGGATGCTCTCAGCCGCTTAGGCCAGACATCCCACGAGTGGTCTCTCCATCCAGAGGTAGCTTACAATCTGTTCTCCCATTGGGGCAAACCGTTGGTGACCTGTTTGCCTCCAGGGAGAACACCAAGCTGAGCCTGTACCATGCCTGCCCCCTTCAGTAGGGTTAGCTGCAGGGGGATGCCTTCTCGAGGCCGTGGACCCCAGGCCTCCTCTCCACCTTCCCTCCATTTCCCTTGATCCATAAGGTGCTACTCAAGGTGAGGAGGGACAAGTCGAAGGTGATTCTAGTAGCCCCAGATTGGCCCCGTCAGTTCTGGTATCCAGATCTCCTCAGCCTCAGCTGCAGGGTCCCAGAGTGACTTTGTACATGCCCGCACCTATCATCATTTAACCAGGGGAAGGTACTCCATTCAGACCTTCAATACCTGCACCTCACAGCCTGGTACCTGAGCGGCTAGAGTTCCAGACTCTGGGTCTTTCCGAGGACATCTACACTGTGGTGGAGGCATCTTGTGAGGAATATAACAGGAAGTGTTATGCCTTCAAATGGAAAAGGTTTTCCATTTGGTGTCAGGGTAAGAGTCTGGACCCCTTATCCTGCTCTGTGGCTAACATTTTAGACTATCTTTGATGTCTCTCCAAAGGGGGTATCCAGTTGTCGACCCATCGGTTGCACCTGGCAGCCATCTCTGCTTACCAGGCGTGGGCCGGTCAGTCGACATTGGCACAGGAGATGGTGGACGGGCGCTTTTTCAAAGGCCTGGATCACATATCCCCTCCGGTGCATGAACCTCCACCTCCATGGGATCTCTTGCTGGTTTTGGCAAAGCTCATGGGCAAGCCATTCAAACCCATGCACAAGTGTGAGCTCTCACACTTGTCGTGGAAGACTGCCTTCCTGGTGGCTATCACATCAGCCAGAAGGACAGGGGAGCTCTAGGAGTTTTCGGTGGACTCCTCTTATCTGGTCTTTCACAGGGACAGAGTTGTCCAGTGCCCTCACCCTAAATTCCTTCCGAAGGTGGTGTCAGAGTTTCACCTTAACCAGGTGTCAACTCTGCTGGTTTACTACCCTAACTTCACCTCGGATGCAGAGTACAGACTCCATACTCTGGACCTCAGACGTGTTCTCTCCTATTATAAGGAGAGGAGGGTGGAAATTCGGGGAGAGGTTTGCCAGCTGTTTGTCACCTACGCTGAAGCAGTTTCTGGCAGACCTGCAGTGAAGCGGACCATTGCTAGATGGATTACATCATGCATAGGTCTGTGCTATGAGTTGGTGGGCAAGGAGCCTCCTAGAGGGCCAAGAGCTCATTCTACTCACCGTACTGCTGCATCAGTGGCTGCTTCCCGGGCATCCCTATCCAGGAGATCTGTCGGGCTGCGACCTGGAAGTCAGCAAACCCCTTCATTACCCACTAACACATCGACCTTCAGTCATACCGGGATGCTGGTTTTGGGGCCTCGGTTCTTCAATCTGTTTCCTAAATAGGGTGTGTGTGCCTTGCCTCCCTCCTCCTGGAGAACTGCTTGGAGTCTGTCAGTGTGGGTGAACAACATATCCACGCTCTTAGAACAGGTTACTCGCCTGTAACAGTAGTTCTAGCAGTGGTGTGTGTTCATCCACATGCACCCACCTGACCTCCCCAGCTTTAGGTGCACCACCTTGCTTCCAGCGGGCTAAGATCTGGCATCATGGGGCGGAGCAGAGGTATTTACCACCTGGGCGGGTGGGAGGAGCCAGCTTGAAGACTTTCTGGCCAGATTTAAAGGGGAAAGGGACATGCCAGAGTGGATGAACAACATGTACCACTCCTAGAATTACTGTTACAGGTGAGTAACCTGTTCTTTTTTCCCCACACCATATTTAAACAGTTTTTCAAAGTCCCCTTGCACCTCCAGCGTCCAATCAGGGAGCCTGTTTCTTCTTGGAGCCTGAACCTTTGCATAGACAGGCTCATGAAACCACCCTGTGAGCCTATGTTCACTACCCACGTTAAGTCTGTAACTTGGAAGGCAGTCTTCCTGGTAACCATTACCTCTGCCAGGAGGATTTCAGAGCTACAGGCCCTGTGCACTGGGCTAAAATTACATCAACCCTCACAACGATGAAGTTGGGCTCGGGACAAATTGGAAATTTCTGTCAAAGGTGGTTTCAGAGTTCCACTAAAACCATTCCATTACTCTGTCGGTCTTTTTTACTGAGAAATCCACTCCTGGCGAGCAAAAGATCCACAGTTTGGATGTCAAAAGAGCCATCTTTTACTACCTAGAGCATACTAGACAGTCCAGAGGCTCTTCCACTTGGTTGTTTCTCATGGGGATGTAGGCAGAGGAAGAGGAAGACCAGCTACCAAGAGAACTATTTCCCGTTGATTGGTCTCTTGTATTAGATTCTGCTATGAGTACTGATCGCCAGCCTTCAGTGGGACTCTGGGCCCACTCCACCAGGGGCACTGCAGCCTCACAGCAGCAAGAGACATTCCCCTCCTGGATGTCTGCAAAGCTACTACCTGGAAATCTGTGCACACCTTTGTGAAACTACAGTTTGGATGTGCAAACCAAATCTGATACTAATTTGGCAGGGTAGTTCTGCAGAGCCTCTTTCCTCGGTAGGTTCTCTGCCCACCTCCCTCTCAGTTGTGCTCGGTAGTCTGCTAAAGTTACTGATGCTAAAGGACTCCTGGGGTAAGAAGAAAAAATTACTCACCGCAGTAATCTTCTCTCTTCCTTCAGCATCAGTAAGCTCCCACCCTTCCTCCCTGGGTCACCTGTTTGAGAAGGGCTCTATCACATCTCCTACCAAATTTGGAGTTTCTTGTTGATGAGTTTTTAACTCGTGGTGGTGTTTTTTTTTTTTTTTTCCACATTTGTGGACATTTGCATGTGTTTTTTTTAATCCAGTTTCTTTTTCGGGGCATGTGCCCTCATTTTCTTTCGAAAAAATTCTGAAGCCTTCAGACAGATCTCACTTGGCTCACTCCCCCTCCTGTTTTTTGATTGACCTTGGCCCTAAGCTCATTTAAATACAAAATTCTCTTAAAGGCATACCTCTGGGGCAGGTGCTAACTGCTAAAGTTACTGATGCTAAAGGACCCCTTGGAAGAAAAATTACTGCGGTGAGTAATTTTTTATCTCTGACAAGGAGGTTCATTAGCATCGACTTGTATGAGTGTCCATCTTCCCACAGTCATGTTTGTGTTTGACGAAGGCATTTTTTATGACCTTCCAAAATTTGCCTCAGTTGAGGGAAAAGCTCATATTGTTGAAGCATGAGGATGATGTCATACTCTACATCATTGGTATTTACTGCTGCTACCACATAGGAATTTGAGATGAGGAGCTGAGGTAACAGCCTGTTGGCTAAATCCACTATGTAGCCGTAGCATGCAAGGAAATCTGTTCCCAAGATGCTGTTGTGGTGATGTAACACCATGAGGTCAAAAGTCACTTCCAAAGTACCAATGATGACTGGTACATGTTTGGACTAGTACGTTGTGACTGTCCCTTCGAAGGTCTGAGTGGAGGTGGCCTTCCCCCTTGACCAACAAGATTGCTGCGTGTGTTCCTGATGCAGCATTAGAACAGCGGCGCCCATATCTAGCAGTAATTCAAGCTGGTGGCCTCCAACCAGTGCTTCTATGCATGGGCAGCTGGAATCAGTCACTAGGGTGGTGGTGATGTGCACTGGGGCCTGACAGTCAATCTGATCAGTCTTGTTCAGACCGGGGGTCTACTTCTTGCAACATTTGGACTGCCTCGGAATATGGAGATTTCGATTGTCTGCTGCTGTCAGGTTTGTCTTGAAATGGAGGTGCAGACGGAATGGCTGCTGTGGTCTTGTGTGGGATGGCTGCTGTGAGCAACTGGACTTTGGCCTTAAACTCCTGGAGCTGGTTGGTTTCCTTGGCCTGCTCTTTGTACGAAGTGTTGGACTGCTGATCTTACTTCGAGATACAGCTCTTGCAGCAGGTAACACCATTAGGACTGAAGCCAGCAGGCATCAGGACCCCACGGAAATCTTCTAGCTAGCAGTCTTCAGCGGAGACCGCCTCCAACGTCGGTCCTGCCCCCGACGTCAGACGTAGTAGATAAGGAGGCGGTCCCGGCAGATTCCCCAGTTCTTTCCCGCTGTCGACTTGCATGTCTTGACCCTTTGGTTAGTTTCTAGCGCGCAACGCCTGGTGAAGTTCTTCCTTGGGGAAAAAGTTTGTTTTTTCGGCTCAGTTTCTATCTGATGTCCTCTCCAACCTCCGTTGAAGGCCATCCTTCGAAGTGCGCCTTTGGGAAGCAAATCCCATTCAGAGACCCGCATTCGGCCTGCGTCCGGTGCCTAGGCCCAGACCACGACACCCGGGCCTGTTCCTTTTGCCAGGGATTCAACAGCCGGACCCGGATCTGTCACCAGAAGGCTCTTCAGGCTTTCCTACTCGAGGAGAAGATTAAAGCCATGGACGCAGCCTCCAAGGGGGAATCTTCCGACAAGGCCCGGAGACACCTAGAGAAGCATAGGGAGAGAGTGAGATCCAGGTCCCCGTCTAGGGCCTCTGACTGACTCCCGTAGCTCTGGCTCCCGGTCCGACTGCTTCCCCTCCCGGGCCCGCTCTTAGCCTCCCCCTGCAGCGGTGAAGACCTCCTCGGGTTCCTCTTCTCTTTCACAGGCCAAGACCTCCAGACCTTCTTCGTCTTCAACCACCAAGGCCCTGTCGAGGTCAGGGGACAGTCACCACCATCACAAGTCCAGTTCCCGCCATTCAGAACCCGACGCCAGGTCAGTCTCTTTGCCTCCTCCCCAGCGGAAGACCAAAGAACTGACTTCTCTCAAGAGATCGTTGGCCCCGACGCCGGCCCCTCCGACGTCGGCCAAACACCATCGGTCCCGAGCACCGACGACTGCCAGACACCCGCCGCCGCTCAGGCCTTCGCCTCCATGGGCGCGGCTGGGGACTGGCGTCCGCATCTACGAAGGGACCCCTCTCCTCCCACCGTCGGTCAAGGCGATCATGGAGGCTGACCCAGCCCGAGGACCAGGCAGGCGACCGGTCCTGTCGTACCCCGGGAACCCTCGCGGAACCTGAGCTCCCTGAGGAGCGATGCGGAACCGGACGACCGTATCCGAGGTAGAGTTGTTTTCTTCCTGGTGGGACACCATAAAAAGGGATGTGGTTCCCACACCACCACCACCACCACCTCCTCCTCCTCCTCCTACTCCTCCGGCCCCCGCGCCCCCTACTTCACCCAGGGATGTGGGCTGAGTACCTCCCAGGAGCCTACGGACCCTCCATGGGGTAGATCACGAAATAGGAGACCTCCGTCCAGATCTTCAGGGTCACCCAGCCCCAAGAGATCCAGAAGACGCCGCCGTTCGCCTTCGATGGAGGACACGGGATTGGATTTCTCGGACGGATCCAGATCCCCCTCTCCGATCAACGTCCCTTCTCTGGACCCACGTGAGCTCCCAAGATCTCCTCCGGATGACCCATCGTTCTCGGAGATTGAGGCATATCCAGGAGAACATGGGCTGGGACGCAGAGGAACTAGACCCTGAGAGATTACGCCTTGCCAGATATCTTCGGCAAAAAGATCCTAAGCCTGTGGTGGTGCCACCCTTGGTGGACACTTTCGTGGACGTCACCAAGGCAGCGTGGAAACGTCCACACTCTCTTCCGGCGATGCCGAAGAAAGTTGACCGCCTGTACAAGGCCCCTAGGGAGGACCAGTACTTGGCATCACATCCTCTGGCCGATTCTCTGGTCATTAGCCTCTCATGACCGGTCCCAGAGGCCGCAACATTTGAGCACCCTGCCACCGGACCCGGAGTCCAAACAGCTGGACGCTATGGGCAGGTGCACGTATGCCTCCGCTATCTGCGCCATCAGATCCCTCAACTACTTGACCCACATGGTACAGTTTCAAAAAACGCCTTGTGGGAGCAGGGACTGGATCTGGTGGAAAAGATGCCAGAAGGTGAGCAGGAGGAGGAGTTGCTTCAGCTCCTTCGTACGGGTTCGGACGTGGGAACCCAGGTGCTGCGAGCCGCGTATGATTCCGCAGACTCGTCGGCCAGAGTGGCAGCTTCAGGCGTATGCCTCCGGAGACACTTATGGCTCTGTGTTTCCGAATTCACCCCCGGACGTTCAGAACATCATCCTGGACGCCTCTTTTCATGGAGAAGTTCCTTTGGTGAGTCCTCTCAGAAGGTCCTCACCAAACTTCAAGAGGCCGGGAAGGCGGTACGGTCTGTCCAGGCCATGTACAGACCCAAGCTTAGTTCCTTTCGTAGAAACCAAAGCCATTTTCGAGGCCGGATGCAGAGACAGCAGTCCCGCGCCGGTCCTCAACAGAGGAGCTCCTTCTCCCGCAGAGCCCAGGGGAAGTCGTCAACGGGCCGAGGTCAACGAGCAGCTAAGTCGACCCAGCCACAGCAAGACTCCTTCCTGGCCCCGGCCCCTCAGGATCAACGGGACACCAAGGTTGGGGGCGGCATTGCAGACCACCTGCCAGGGTGGCAGTCCATAACCACCGACAGGTGGGTTCTTCAGTTGGTCGAAAGAGGCCACTTTATAGAATTCGTGGACAAGCCACCCACAAGGCCTCCTCTGCTCTCCCGTTACTCGGGTCAGCACAGATCACTCATCAGGCAAGAGGTACTCGCGCTCCTGCAAAAGGGAGCGGTGGAGTATGACCCAGAGAGCCAGATAGGATCCGGATACTATTCCCACTTCTTTCTGGTTCCGAAGAAAACGGGGGACCTATGTCCAATCCTGGACCTCAACGACCTCAACATGTCTGTCTACAAATGTTTTTGCATGGTGACCCTTCCAGGACTCATTCCCATGCTGAAAAAGGACGCCTTCTTAGCGTCCCTGGACATGCAGGACGCCTACCTGCACATCCCAGTAGCTCAAGCGCACAGGAGGTTCCTGCACTTCGAGTTTCTCGGCCACCACTTTCAGTTCCGGGCCCTTCCATTCGGACCATCTTCGGCCCCCAGGGTCTTTACCAAGTGTATGGCAGTCGTGGCAGCGTCTCTGAGGAGACAGGGCCACTACGTGTTCCCGTACCTGGATGATTGGCTTCTCATGGCGCCTCCAAGAGGCACTGTTGATGGCTATTCAGAGCACCCAGGATCTGTTCCAGTCTCTGGGGATTCTTATCAACTACGAGAAGTCTCTCCTAGTACCGTCCCAGAAGCTGCAGTTCATAGGCGCAGTTCTGGACACCGTCCAAGGAAAAGCCTTTCTTCCCGACGAAAGAGCGGTACACATCAGATCCCTCATCAGGGATCTTTCAGCTAAAGACCGTCCCCACCAGTTTGGTCCTTCACTTGCTCGGACACATGGCTGCGGCCATTCCGACCGTCCCTTTGGCAAGGCTCCACATGCGGGTAACTCAGTGGATGCTCAAGGGGCAGTGGGACCAAAGGCAAGACCACATGCAGCATCCGGTCAGAATCACGAACGCCGTGATTCGAGACTGGCAATGGTGGCTAGACCCAGGGACACTTTCTGCGGGTGTCGCGTTTACTGCACCGTCCCCAAAGGCAGTCCTCTCCACAGACGCCTCAGAGCTGGGATGGGGAGCGCACCTGAACGGGGTGAGTTCCCAGGGAACTTGGACCCCTCAGGAAGCTCACCTCCACATCAATGTGCTGGAGATGAGGGCGGTCCTTTACGCCCTGCAGGCCTTTCAGTCAGAAATACCGTCGAGTACCCTTCTGCTTCAGACAGACAACACGGCGGTGATGTATTACCTCAACAAACAAGGAGGCGCACACTCTTACCATCTCTGCAGGGAAGCCATGAGGGTGTGGGATTGGGTAATCCGACACGGCGCGAGCCTGATTGCAGTTCACTTTCCCAGAGTGGACAACACAATCGCGGACGGCCTGAGTTGTTCCCAGGCCAGAGTCCACGAGTGGGAACTTCTTCAGGAGGTAGCAAAGGATCTGTTCCTTCGATGGGGCACTCCAGAGTTGGACTTATTCGCTTCCCCATCCAACGCAAAACTGCCCAATTTTTGCTCACTAGATCCAGGGCCTGGTGTTTTCTGGCGAGACGCGTTGTCCCTCTCCTGGGCGGACAGATTCCTCTACGCTTTCCCTTCCCGTTGATCCAGAGTTCTTCTCAAACTGCGCAGGGAGCACGCAACAATGATCCTGGTAGCGCCTTTCTGGCCCAGGCAGATCTGGTTCCCCATGCTGATGCAATTGTCCCGGGACCCTCCAGTTCCGTTGCCTTTCAGCTCCCACCTATTGTCTCAGGAGGAGGGTTCACTAGTCCACCCGGACTTACGCTCACTGAACCTGCATGCATGGCTCCTAGAGACATAGCCATTATGCGATACGGGGTCTCGCAAGAGGTGGCGGAAGTCCTTTCCGTGGCCAGAAAGCCGGCGCACTTGTCGGCGTCGCCATAGGCAGTACGTTTTGCTTATGAGCGCAGGAGCACGCGCCTTTCCCCTTAGAATGCCGGTGAAAGGTGCTGGAATACCTTCTTTCCTATTCCATTTGGGTCTCGCCTACTCCAATGAAAGTGCACCTCTGCGCGATCTCTGCATATCACGTCCCAGTGGGACAGTGCACAGTGGCACAGCTTGATGCCTCTCGAGACTTCCTGAGAGGGGTGTTGCACCTTAGGCCACCCATCAAGGATCCCGTTCCTCCTTGGGACCTACTTTTGTCCTGGAACAACTCACACTCTTCCCCGAACCTGCTCGGATTACGAGCATGCTTTTCTGTCATGGAAATGTTTTTAGTTGCTGTCACATCAGCAAGGAGAGTTTCGAGCTTCACGCCCTCATGTGCAAGGAGCCTTATTTAATTTTTCACCAGGACAGAGCGTCTCTGAGGACGAATCCAAAATTCCTGCCTAAGGTGGTCTCTGGCCTCACTTTCAACCAGGACATCGATTTGCCTGTGTTTCCCCAAGTACTCTAATAGAGGAGAGGCGCTGCTTCACACCCTGGCTGTTCACCGCTCCTTAAGGTTCTACCTGAATAGCACTAAACAGCTTCGCAAGTCGGAGCAACTGTTTGTTTCCTTCGCTGAGAGGATGCTGGGCTAACCAGTCTCAAAGCAGACCCTTTCTCGCTGGCTTGTCCAGTGTATTTCATTTTGCTACAACAAGCATAAGCCCTTCCCAGGTACAGTCCGTGACCACTCGACAAGGTGGGTGGCTACCTCCTTTGCAGCACTGCGTAACGTCTCCACCTCGGCCATTTGTGCTGCAGCTACTTGGAGCTCTGTGCACACATTTATTAGGCACTATAGCTTGGATATTACATCATTGGGCGGAGGCGGTTTCGGCCTGGGCGTTCTACAGGGTCTCTGTCCTAGAGTCAGGACTTGTTCAAGATCTCTCTAGTTTCCTTCTCCCAGAATCTTGCAGGTGCTATTGCTTGGGAATCGGTCCTAATGGTGTTACGTGCTGCAAGAGCTGTATCTCGGTAAGATAGTAGAGTTACGTAAGAACTTACGTAACAGTAGATCTTGAGAACAGCTCTTGTCAGCAATTCTACTCCGCCCACCATTCCCCTTGGAGGTACGGCCTACCGGCCTTGGCAGGAGCTTTAGCTCTTTTCTTCTGATGGCGGATCCTCGGTCTCCCGTTCTGATGTCGTCCTGCGGCCGGGAGTCTCCGGCGGGAGAACTGGGGAATCTGGCGGGACCGCCTCCTTATGTACTACGTCTGACGTCAGGGGCGGGACCGACATTGGAGGCGGTCCCTGCTGAAGACTGCTAGCTAGAAGATTTCTGTGGGGTCCTGACGCCTGCCGGCTTCAGTCCTAATGGTGTTACCTGCTGCAAGAGCTGTTCTCGAAGATCTACTGTTACGGTAAGTTCTTACGTAACTGTACTTTTTTGTCCATTCCCCTTTTCATACTGCTGATTCGGCCTCTGCTGAGATCGATGTCCATTTTTGTTTGACCCTACTTTGTTTTGGTAGGGGGGGCTTGTTCTGTTGGAAATCATTTTGTTTTCCTTCCACTATGTACTGGTTGAATGGCTCTGTGCTGTTGTGCACCGTAACCACTTTGGTCTTTGAACCTGAGGCCAAATCCTGCATGTAGATTTGATACTTGCATTCCACTTCATCCATGATGACATGGAAGCATTCCCGTCTCGAACAGTGATGCCTCTACCTTTTTGTGAAGGCTTGGCTGCATGGTTTACAAGAACATGCTCTTGTACTTGATTGTCTCATTCTGCTGCCTCCTCTGCCAGTGCCTTTTCTGCGTGATATGCAAGCCACAAACTGTTGTCATGTGGTGCTGGGTCACTTTGACTTCCTGTTTAACTGGATGGGCCAGCATCACACTGACCATGTTGGGGTTGTAAGCTGCCAGGAGGTTGGCTGCGACTACGTCAGATTGGGCCCCTGCGTCGTCATGCACTGCTTCTGGCAGCTTTGCCCAAAATGTGGGATTTGGTTTGTTTTCAAATTTGAACTCTATTCTCGGCTGGGAGGCTGAGCATTTTGCACTGATTGCTAACCTCTTCCAAACTGCAACTCAAATTATTGCCTGAGGCCATACAGCCTACTTTGTCCGATCATTTGGATGGTTTATGCTGACTGCAGAGTATTCTGGGTAGGGCCTGTGTGCCCTGTCATGGACTTGTCGACCGCCTCGGCCGTGGAAGTCGTCACGCACTGTAGGAGGGTCTGTTGTTCTACCTGCTTCTTCAGCAAGTCTGCCTTGGCTTCTTGGATCACTGCCGACTGCATTTCTGAAACTCCAGCCTTTGTGACTGCTTGCTCGATCAGTGTAAGTTTCTATTTCCCCCATGTCTTGATTACTCAAGGCTGTCACCAGAGGTGGGTGGGGCTTTCATCCTCTGGCATCCCAAGGACCACCATCTTGGTATTCCGGTCTTGAGTTTACAGGTAGATTAGTGTATATTTGGTGGTGTTCCGGTAAGTTTTTTGGTTTCTTCTCGGTTCATTTAACCAGGAGGAAACTGAACATTTATTTGTAGTTTTAAAGTTTAATTTTTACTTTGGAAACCTTTTTGGGCCGGTTATTTCAACTTGACAGAAACCGTGGTAATACTCTGTTCTAGGGACATGGATATGTTGTTCATCCACACTTATTGGCAGGTATCCTTGCCGCTTTAAATCTTGCTGGAAGGTCTTCAAGCTGGCTCCTCCCACCCACCCGGGTGGTAAAACTCTCGGCTCCGCCCCATGACGCCAGATCTTCCTTACCGTTTGGAAGCTCAGGTTCCCTCCTTAACGCTCTGCGTATAAGACTGGTTCCTAATTCTTCGGTTTTGCGAATTTAAAAGTTTTTCAACTTTAGAGTTCGGTCTTCTATCCCTCGCGGCTGCGATGGACAATCGACTCGGTTTTGGGAGATGCCCTTGCGGACGAAGATGTCTCGAGCGATCCGCACTCATGCGTCTACTGCTGGGCCTTGAGCACGACCCGCCGGGCCTGCGACCTGTGCTCATCCTTCTCGGCCTACATTCTAAGAACCGTGCTGCCCGTTTACAACTTGGGCGTCCTGAGAAGCATTTTCCTCTGAAGTCAAAAGAGGCCCGGTTGGCGGTTTCCGCGGCGGCGGGCTCGGCGGATCAGCTTGAGCAGATGATCGCCCTCGAAGAGGAGGCGGCCCGTGCCGCTCCTTCCTTGGCCGCGGCTTTTATCCCGCTCTCCCTAGGTTCCTCTTATTCGGCCTCCTTCAAGGAGCTCTGTCTGTCCCTCTCCACCAAGGGAGAGGGCCCAACGTCTGCTGGACCTTCTCGGTCCAAAAAGAAAGACAAGGGTATGTCCCTCCGTCGACGCTCTTGGGAGCGGGAAAGGTCCCTCTCCCAGTAGATGGCCATCGACTTGCCGATCCTCTGACCACTGGTCTCACGGTATCCCCTGCAGATCAGTTGGCCGAGACTCCCGTCGGCATATCGAGATATTTCTCGACCCGTTGGACGGGTTGTCGACTGGTGAAGCGAAAATCCTCTCTCCCTGGTTTCCCGGTGGGAGTTGAGGATCCCGTGGGCTTGCCAGTGCCTCTGGTTCCGGGCCTCGGGTGAACCTTCCGAGCCGAGGGAGAGCGTCCCACCGTCCCTCCTCCGAACCCCTGGGAAGCGGAGGTTCTGGTCTCTGACTTCTTGGCGGTCCAGCCGATCCTGCCGTCACAGGCGGTCTCAGCACCATGGCAAGTGGCGCCACCGCGTTCTCATCATCTCCTCATCTGACGAGGGAGGCTCCGACGTAAGTTACGTCGGCGGTACGAGGACCTCATGTGGCAACAGCTTCTTCTGACCGGGAACAAGCAGACTCGGTCGCCTTCCCCGGCCATTAAGTGGCTGTCACCGGAGCAGCCGAAGCAACTCCTCGACCTTCCTGAGGCGCCTGTTCCCAGGCTGGTTGCTCGGCCAAAACCAGCTGCTCCGCCGATTCCGGTGGAACCCCCGCCTCCACAGCCGTTGTCTGGGGCTCCGACCAAGAATTCTCGGTCGGCTCAGGGTCTGCCCCATAGGCTGTCTGTCACCCTCACTCCCGATCGGCCTCGGCAGGTGGAGGGTGGCTCAGGCCTGAGGCAGCTCTTTGCAGACTCTTCGGAGTCCGATTCCTCCCTTTTCTCCAAGCGAGTGGACTTGGAGTCCTCTGGGGGTCAGTCGATGGACGAGAGCCCTTCGTCCTTTCTGGGCTACTTAGGCTCATCTCGGAGTCCACCGGGATGCAGCTGAGAGCGGTATCTAAAGCGGGCCAATGCCCCCTCATGGAGATATTGAACGAGGGATTCCTTTTGAGGCCTTCCCGTGGCGAGGCCATTGTAGGTCTGGCCTTGGAGCCTGGCAGCGTCCTGCTTCCTGCCCTGCGCCTTTGGCCAGGATGGCCGGAAGTATGCAGTCCCTACCGTTCCCTGTCCGGTTTGAACACCCTCAGCTGAGGGTTGGTTACCGACAGCGTTTTCGGCGTGCGAAATGCTAGGGGCATGACAAACCTCCCGACAGAGTCCAAGAATGGACTATGCTGGTGAAAAGTCACGCTCGTCCTCCTCGGCCTTCGCCAGGCCAGCTCGGCCGTGCTGATGGCACACTTCTCTTATGCCCTGTTGGGCTCCCTGGACGAGGTAGTCCCTCATCTCCCGGCCGACCTGCAGACCACGGTTAAGCAGGTGCGGGACCAGGGCAGTGGCCAAGCAGCAACTTCAGACTGCTTTGGACATCGGTGACTCATGCGCCAGGTCAGTCACGGCCGCAGTGGCCATATGCCGTCGGGCATGGCTGAGGATATCCACCTTCACAGCGGATACCCAGCACAAGTTGGGGATGTCCCTTCCTGGGACCGACCTCTTCGGCCCTGGGTGGAAGATCACTCCAGAGGATCGAGAAGTCCAATGCTACCCTGGACTCTGTCTCTTCCATGAGAAAGGGACAAGGCCGCATGAGTCACAACCTAAACCCTTTAGTCCTGCTGCCCTTCTGCGTCCGAGCCAGCAACATCAGGGCCAGCAGGCTCGTGCTTGGCACCCAAACCCCAGCCCGCGGCTTCCTCCTCCAGGAAGCAAGGAGGTAAAGGCCCGGGAGGTCCCTCGGCCGGTTCCTCCTCCAAGCTTGCCCAGTGACGGGCTGAAGGGTGTAGCCCCAACCTCGTCGCCTTACCCCAGGTTCCCCCCGTGGGGGAACGGCTCCGTCACTTCCTTTCCGCCTGGTCCGTCATTACCACGGACAGATGGGTACTGGAGGTGGTGGGAAAAGGCCTGTCTCTGGAGTTTGAGCAGGCCCCGCCCTTCAGAGCCGTCGCACCTCGGGGGGGGGGGGCGCCTCGGGGTCCGCAGCCTCACTGTTGGCTCGCCGAGCCGACATCGCTCTCCTCCTCCAGAAGGAGGTGATCAGGGAGGTGGTGGACCCTCCCTCGGACCCAGGGTTTGTGTCCAGGTACTTCCTGGTCCCAAAACGGACAGGGGGCTGGCGCCCCATTCTCTACCTACACGACCTAAACAAGTTCCTACGGTCTCGAACCTTCAGGATGGTTACCCTGGCTCAGATAATACCATCCTTGGAACGCGGCGTGTGGTTCTGCTCTCTGGACCTGCAGGACGCGTTCTTTCGCGTCCCTATCCGTCTGTCGCATCAGAGGTTCCTTCGCTTTCGAGCGGAGGGATCCCTTTTCGAGTTCCGAGCCATGCCCTTCGGCTTGTCTCAAGCTCCCAGGGTCTTCACCAAATGCATAGCAGTGGTGACAGCATTCCTGCAGCGCCGAGGGGTCCGGGTTTTACCTTACCTGGACGACTGGCTGATAGCAGCCCCTCCAAGCAGGAGGTGGGCGGTCCAGGGATCTGGCCCTCAGGTTTGCTCTCAAGTCGGCCTCCTCATCAGCGAGGCAAAGTCGAACTCGTGCCAAAGCAGGTGATACAATTCATCGGGGCAGGCTTGACACTCCTACGAGCCAGAGCACGGCTCCCGGCGGACAGGGCCGAGTTCTTCCTCCTTTGCCCGATCATTTCTGGTTGGGCAATGGCTCCTGCCGGGACTTCCCTGCGCCTCCTGGGTCTCATGGCGGCCTGTACCAGTGTGGTCCGTTGGGCCCGCTGGAATATCGTGCCCCTTCAGTGGGGCCTGGCCAGCCAGTGGTCTCAACGCATGCGATCCTTTGGACCAGCGGTGGCGGTGACTCAGGGATGTGGGAGACTCTCCAGTGGTGGATCATTCCAGCGCACCTGCAGGAGGGCATCCCGTTTGTCCGCCGAGCCGACGGTCTCTATCGACCGATGCTCTCTGATGGGTTGGGGTGCCCATCTAGGGGAACACGAGTGCACGCCTCTGGTCCCGGGGAGTCGATGCCATATCAACCTGCTGGAGCTCGGTGTCCGCCTCAGCTCTCACCGCCCGCTCCGTTTCTTTGGGGTCAAGTGGTTTGGGTCCAGACGGACAGTACCACGACCATGTACTATCTAAACCGCCAGGGCGGCACGCACTCCATGCTTCTATGCAAGGAAGCTCTCCGCATCTGGTCACTCGTGCGCAGCCTGGAGGCGGATCTCCTAGCCATTCATGTGGCAGGAGCCTCCAACACTCTGGCCGATGCCCTAAGCTGGATAGGGGCTGTGTCCCACGAGTGGTTTCTCCTGCCAGAGGTAGTACAAGATCTGTTCTCCCATTGGGGCACCTCTCAGGTGGACCTGTTTGCCTCCAGGGAGAACGCGAAGCTGAGGCTGTTACATGCCCGCCCCCCTCAGCAGGGCTCGCTGCAGGGGGATGCCTTCTCGAGGCCGTGGACCCCGGGCCTCTTCTACGCCTTTCCCCCATTTCCCTTGATCGACAAGGTGCTTCTCAAGGCGAGGAGGGACAAGGCGCAGGTGATTCTGGTAGCCTCAGACTGGCCCCGCCAATGCTGGTATCCAGATCTCCTCAGCCTCAGCTCCATGCTCCCGAGGCAGCTTCCAGCTCGCCCGGACCTGCTTTCAGTCAATCAGGGGAAGGTGTTCCATCCGGACCTTCAATCCCTGCACCTGACGGCCTGGTTCCTGAGCGGCTAGAGTTCCAGGCCTTGGGTCTCTCCGACGAGGTCCTCAATGTAGTTGAGGCGTCCTGTAAGGAATCGACCAGGAAATGCTATGCCTTCAAATGAAAGAGATTTTCCATTTGGTGTCAGGGCAAGGGCCTGGACCCTTCCTCCTGTTCCTTGGCGAGCATATTGGACTACCTGTGGTCCCTTTCTCAGCAAGGGCTTAGGTCGACGACCCTTAAGGTGCACCTGGCAGCCATCTCTGCTTACCGGGCGCGGGCCGGGAAGCAGTCGGTGACGCAGGAAATGGTGGTCTGGCGCTTTTTCAAAGGCCTTGATTACATTTCCCCTCTGGTGCGAGAACCTCCACCTCCGTGGAATCTATTGCTGGTATGGGCAAAGCTCATGGGCAAGCCATTCGAACCAATGCACAGGTGTGATCTCTCACCTGTCATGGAAGACCGCCTTCTTGGTGGCTATCACGTCAGCCAGAAGGATGGGAGAGCTCCAGGCGCTTTCCATCGAGTCTCCTTACCTGGTCTTCCACAGGGACAAGGTTGTCCTGCGCCCCCACCCGAAATTCCTTCTGAAGGTGGTGTCGAAGTTTCACCTTAACCAGGTGTTGACTCTGCCGGTGTTCTACCCCAATCACACCTCGGAGGCCGAATATAGGCTCCATACTCTGGACCCTAGAAGGGTGCTCGCCTACTATAAGGAGTGCACGGCTGGAATTTGGGGAGAGGTTCGCCAGCTGTTTGTCACCTACGCTGAAGCTGCACCTGGCAGACCTGCAGCCAAGTGGACGATAAGCAGGTGGGTCACCTCTTGCATAGATCTCTGCTATAAGTTGGCGGGCATGGAGCCTCACAGAGGGATAAGAGCTCATTCTACCCGCCATACTGCTGCATCGGTGGCTGCTTCCAGGGACGTCCCTATCCAGAAAATCTGCAGGGCTGCTACCTGGAAGTCAGCACACACCTTCATTACCCACTACCACATCGACCTAGAGTCACGCCGGGATGCTGGTTTTGGGGCCTCGGTTCTCTAGTCTATTTCCCAAGTAAGTATCGGAGGTGTGCGGCTTGCCTCCCTCCTCCCGGAGAACTGCTAGGAATCTGCCAATAAGTGTGGATGAACAACATATCCATGTCCCTAGAAATACAGGTTACTCACCTGTAACAGGAGTTCTAGGAATGGTATATGTTGTTCATCCACACGACCCACCCGACCTCCCCGGCTTCGACGCACAACCTGAGCTTCCAGCGGGCCAGATCTGGCGTCATGGGGCGGAGCCAAGAGTTTTACCACCGGGGTGGGTGGGAAGAGCCAGCTTGAAGACCTTCCGGCAAGATTTAAAGCGGCAAGGATACCTGCCAATAAGTGTGGATGAACAACATGTACCATTCCTAGAACTCCTGTTACAGGTGAGTAACCTGTATTTCTCTACGGTCGCTAAACCGACTACAAAAAAAAAAAAAGTTGAAAGAGATTATTTTGTGTCTGCTTGATCTCACTTAAAACCCATTTTTAAGGGTTTTGGTTGGTTATGTCACTACCCAAGAAATGAACCAGCCCAATGGGTTTTCAGCATTATACAGTGTGTGGGGAACAGGTTGCTAAAGCTGTGGTTTGTGTTGTCTGTCTGGGGTTTACACAGATTTCACAATCTGGTTGAAAGTGTAAGAATTTTCCTCAGTTGTTGCTTGATAGGTGCTTGAACCGACACGAGGGAAAAAATCTCGAAGGCTGCTGACCCAGCTGCAGACAAAAACTCCTAGTCTCAGGAGGAGAAACCGAAGGAACCGGTAGAACAACCCTGTGACCAGGGCAGAGGTTCATGGGAGGTAAAAAAAAACTGCAGATACCGCCTCTGAACTGGCAGGTTCTGCTAAAAAGAAAAGCACTCTGTTAAGGAACTGCAACAGACGATTCCATTGGTTCCGACAGCAGAAGCTATAGCGAATGCTATAAGCGTTCTTCAGGTGCTGCAAACCAGTACCGGTTCAGCGACCTGGTTCACAGTCCTCTGTTCAGGACCTTGATACCCGGTTCACTTGAACGATTTGCTGAAGTTTATATGGAAGAGGAGGATGAGGATAACGAAGATGAGGATTTTGGGGAACCTCTTGAGCCAGAAATATCCCCTGATCCTCATTGTCCTGACTCCCCTGAGAAGGGGTTGAGGATTTGCTTTTATGAAGGAAGTGGCTCAGACTCTGGACCTTTCCACCCAAGAATCCGCAGAGGAGGAAGAGGAATCTTGACTATGGAGATGATAGATGTGCCAGCAACAAAAAAGCTGCTTTTACCCATCCACAAGTCTCTGAAGAGACAGGCTTCCAAGATCTTACAGACCCCCTACTTCCATTCCTCCAGTGGACAAGAGGATGGATAGGAAGTACTGGGTAGCTAAGTTTGGAGCAGAATTCCTTTTTGGGCATGCCAACCATGAAGAGGTGGTGTAGGCTGCTGCATGTGATAAAGCAGGGAGTCCCCTGGCATCACATCCACCAGAAAAGGATTCTAGAAAGATGGACTCCATGGCTAAGAAATCTTATTTGGGTGCTTCTCTAGCTATTAGACAAGCAACCTACATGGCCTATGTGTACCGATACCAGAAGAGTCTCTGGAACACTGTCGGAAATAACTAAAGCTTGCCCTGGACCCATGACTTCAAACTTGTCTGAAGCTGCAAAAAGGAGCGTAGAAGCTTCCAAATGCCACTTTCGGATGGCAGTGGATGCAGATGACATTGCTGCCAATCAATTGGCAACCTCAGTGTCCCGGAGGAGATTTGCCTGGTTAAGAGCCACTAATTTGTCACAGGACACGCAGATGAAGGCACTGGTCTTCCCCTGCTAGCCTGCATCTCTTTGGTGAGCAAACTGAGGCTTACATGAAAAAGATGGATAAGTATAAAGTGGCCTGCAAGAGTGCTGCTGCTAAAGAGAAGGCAGCAACCCTACAAGTACCAGGGAAAGAGGATAGGGGTGTAAAACCCACTACAGGCCCTTCTTCCAGGCTCGGGCATCACCGGCCTATCGGTCACAGAAGGGATACTTCAGAGGCAGAAGGGGCAGCAGCCGGGCTGGCCTCAGTACTCTGCAAAGCACACAGGCCAAGCAGACCCCCTGAGAGGTCTTCCAGGGTTGTCTTCTCACTCCCAGTAGGAGGCAGGTTTGCCCACTATCTCCAGGCTTGGGAATCCATCACCACAGACAAGTGGGTCCTGGAGGTAGTGAGCTAGGGGCTTGTCCTCTGTCTCAAAGTTCTTCCCAAACTGAGTGCAAGACTTTTCAGGCCTGTCAGCCTAGCAGAGGCAAATCTGTTGAAGGAGGAAGTAATAAAATTGATTCTGGAAAAAGTAGTGGAGCTAGTTCCCTTGGCCCAGCAAGGAAAGGGTCTCTACTCCAGGTACCTCACTCTAAAGAAAACAGAGGAGTGGCGACCCATACTGGATCTCAGACACTTGAACAAGCATTTGACAGAACCAAAGTTCAAAATGGTCACCCTGGCTACCATTCTTTTTACACTCTGGAAGGGCGATTGGCTGGCATCTCTGGACCTAAAAGATGCCTACTTCCATATTCCCATCAGCCAATCGCACAGAAAGTACCTCTGGTTCAGATTGCTATCAGGACACTATCCATTCAAGGCCATGACATAGGCTCTGAGAGTGTTCAAGTGCCTAGCAGTAGTGGTGGCACACTTAAGGAGATGGCGGGGGGGGGGTTACAGTCTTCCCATACGTGGACAAGTGACTGGTTTTAGGTCAGTCCAGTCAGCAGGTAAGAGAAGCACTGATCATCACTCGGTATACTCTGGGCATCCGTGTAAACCAGAAAGTCAGTGACACCATTTCAACTACTAGCGTTTATAGGAGCGGAACTAGATACTTGGAGGCAGAGCCTTCCTCTCTCAAGGAAGGGTAGACAGCTGGGCACAGCTGGCAAGCTTTCCAGCTTCATACCCCCAGACCAACAAGGCATTTTCTCCAGCTGTTGGGTCACATGGCTGCATCAACAGTATCAGGATCAAGATTCCAGATGAGGGACATTCAGTTCCACCTCGGGGCTCACTGGTCTCGGAAGACTTCCTGTCAAAGATGGTACCAGTCACAGGAACCTTGCTTCAGGCTCTGTAGTGGTGGCAGGAAAATGACAACCTCTGAAGGCGTGCTTTTCCTGCAGCTGCCACCAGCAGCAGTCTTGACAACAGACCTCTCCCTCCTTGGATGGGGTGCCCACCTAGGGGAGCATACTGCCCATGGAACCTGGCTCCAACAGCAGTCTCTGCTTCACATAAACCTGCTGGAACTCTGCACAGTCTATCTGGGCATTCAGTTCTTCACTTCAGTGTTGCAGGGCAAAGTGATTCAGGACAGACAATACAACCACAATGTACTACAAGCAAGGGGGCACAAAGTCGTCGTCGCTGTGCACAGAAGCCATGAAGGTATGGAACCTGGCTTACTCCCGAGAGTTCTCCCCCTCGGTTCATTTCTCGGAAGAACAATGTCCTAGCAGATGCCCTGAGCAGGATCAACCAGAACCACCACAAGTAGTCACTAAACAGGCAGGTCCTGCAAGTTGTGTTCAGAAGGTGGGGCACACCAGAGGTGGACCTCTTCGCAGCCCCAATCACCAACTGCCACTGTTCTGTTGCAGGCCTCTGGCAGTGGGCACAGTGCCACTAGATGCACTCCTGATGGATTTGACAGGGAAATTTCTGTATGCCTTTCCCCCATTTCTCCTGCTGCTCAGAGTACCGAAAAGCTCGGTGTTCAACCAGCAACAATGATCCTCATTGCTCCAGACTGGGCCAGGCAGCCATGGTACTCACTGCTACTGACCCTGTCAATCTCCAAACCAATCTCCTTGCCCAGGAGGCACAATCTACTGACCACCTCTCAGGGCAGAGTCCTGTACCCAAGTCTCCAGTCCCTCAGACTCCGAGCTTGGCTCTTGAGGACTTAAAATATGCTGACCTACATCTCTCGGAAGGGGTGTTGGAGGTCCTCATGGTATGTAGAAAACCTTCTACTAGAAGGACCTACTCATCTAAATGGAAGAGGTTTTCTGTTTGGTGCGGACAGAGACAGATAGACCACTACCAGGCTGGCTGGCTTGCTTATCAGTAGTCCTGGACTATCTGGCACACTTGTATTCCCTGGCCTTTGACCTTCCACCCTTAAGGTACATTTAGCGGCTGTCTCTGCTTACCTCTCTACTGGGAAAGGGGCATCTCTGGCTGCCAGCCAGGTATTCAGGAAGGTTTTCAAGGGTCTACTGCACTTGCATCCCCCTCACAGGGAACCCACTTCTGCATGGGACTTTTAACCATATGCATTGGCCAGCTAGTGCAACCACCATTCAAACACATGTCCTCAGCAGAATGTAAAGGGGACAGGAAATTTCTAATTGGCAGATGTTTATAAAGTTCTTATTCTCAAACGATATGCATTCTCAAAATATCCATATTTAACTGTAACTGAATAAAAAGTGATGGGTAAAACTGTAGTTTGCATTGTTTCATGGGCAGCATTCTGTTACACTTCACTTCATGGAATCACTTGTGGAGTTTTTGCTAAGTCATGATTTGTGTAGAACTTGCGGTGCAGAATGCTAATTATGAGCTGCTGAACTGTCAGAACCTTGTTTAGAGTTCTGTGCACAAACTATGACATAGTTAACTCCAAATTATGCGTTCCATGAAGAGAACTGTAACAGAATGCTGCCCATAAAAACAAGACCGTGAAAATATGGCTTTTATATAAGGTTTTATTCAGATACAGTTAAATATGGATAATTTGGGTAAAAGCCTATAATTTCTGAGAATAAGTACTTAATAAATGGTTGCCAGTTAGAAATGATTCCCTGTCCTCTTAGAATGTGACATGGAAAACGGTGTTCCTGGTAGCCCTCACCTTAGCCAGGAGGATCAGTGAGCTCCAGGCCTTGTCCACAGAGCCAGACTACACAGCAGTCCATAGGGACAAAGTGGTCCTTGGGACTAATAGTAACATAGGAAAGTTTTGGCAGAAAAGGACCTCCAGGCCCACCTAGTCTGCCCATTTGCCTAGCATCCCCTAGGCTTGCCCCGATTTCCCCCTCCCCCCCCCCTCCTTTCAACAGCCCCCTGTGTCTGTCCCATGCCCTCTTGAACACCTCCACTGAATTCTCGCCCATCACTTCCCTAGGCAGCTCATTCCAGGTGTCTACCACCCTCTGTGAAGAAATCCTGATATAATAGGAAGTTTCTCCTTGCGGTGGTCTCAGACTTCCACCTTAACCAGTCCATGACTTTGCCAGTCTTCTTCACTGATCATTCCAGTTCAGGGGAACAAAGACTACATAACCTTGTCAAGAGAGCTGTAAGCTACTACTTGGATCTCACGAAGGGACACAGGCAGGATAGGACCCAGTGTTTCCTGACCCGCAGAGAAGTGGGGAAGGGCAAACCCGCCTCAGAGGACCACTGCCCACTGGATTGTTGCCTTTATCCAATTTTGCTACAGCAAAGTGGGTAAAGAGCCTCCTGTAGGCCTCAGGGCCCACTCTACAAGGAGTACAGCTGCTTCTATAGCAGTTGCGAGATATCTCCCTCTGTTAGAAATCTGCAAAGCAGCTACCTGGAAAACAGTTCACACCTTTACCAAACACTACAGCCTGGATACCCAGGCCTGGAGTAATGCCAGGTTTGGCACAGCAGTAATGCAGAGCCGGTTTCCTAAATAGGTTCTCTACTCTCCTCCAAAGGTACTGCCTGGGTGGTCTGCTGAAGTCTGAATACAGTAAGATTTCCTGAGGTTTGAAGAAAAAATTACTTGCCATAGTAATCTTGTTTCTTCCAAAAGAATCTTACTGTATTCTGAGCTCCCACCCTGCCTCCCCTGCTAGAACCTATGGGCACTGCAACACAGCTGTTCATGCTGTTCGAATCCTGTGGATGTTTCTTTATTGGGCTTAGTGACTTAAGTCTTTAGTGTGGCCCACATTTTTAAATGAAGGAGAATAGTTTGATTTTGGGTGTTTAAATTGATAATTACTAGTATAGTTTAAACAGCTTAGCTTTGCTCCGTTAGAATCTGATGGTTGCAGAACGTTTATCAGGGACAGTGGTTTGAAAACCAAGCTTGAGCTTAACATTCCATGATTAGCATAGGTTCTATTAACGATTTCGGCTCCAGGGCAGTCTTATGGTGAGGCCATACTGCAGAAGTCGGAATACAGTATGATTCCATTGGAAGAAACTACATTACTATGGCAAGTAATTTTTTCGTTTGGTCATGTCCCTTGACCTTGCGTTTGGTCTCTGAATACAGCATGCACATGTACTGTATTGGATGACCATGTGACTTTTTTGCATCCAGCGCAAATGGCACTAACCTCCATGAGAGGTTAGAAAGTTTGAGACACCCAATTTGAGCTCAGCGCTAATGGCCATTTTGGAAGGTTCCCCTTTTCCTGCACTAGCTGGGAGTCCAAGGCATATTGATCAACCCTGTGCTCCCCACCTAGACAGTTTACATGTTCAGGATAACTGAATCCCACAGACCAGTCCTGCTGTTGAACAGCGGGTGTAGGTTTTTTAAATTGTTTCTTTTTAAAAAGGCTCTATTCCAGATCATAGCACCTGTACATTTAAAATTCAATAAATGGGTATTCCCACGCCTTTGTGATTCCCCTCCTGTTCGAGGCATGGAGGGCCTGAAAGACTACCTGTATTGGTTGAACGGATGGTCATAGGTTCAATCCCTTTCGTGATCCCTTGCTCGCTCCCTTCTCTGCACACCTTTGCTAGACTGGGTCTATTCTGACCAACTGGGTCCGTGCCACGGACCTGATGACAAAACACAACGCAGGAAACTGGTGTTGCAGAAGAAAAATGTATTTCCAAATACATGTAGTAAGGACAGAAAATACCTGCTGGGTGTCTGGAACTTCCGAACACTGGGTGTCGTCATAGCAAAACTCAGAACAATACTACTACACAGTTATATTTTTAGAGATGAGTCTTTTACCTGGGTAATGAGCTGATCTACATATTAGAGACGCTAGACAAAACATTTCTATTGGTGGGTACAGTGGGCAGCTCTCACCCAAGTCCGTTACATGTTGCACATGCACAGTAATAAGTATTATGCTGACTAAAGCTTCTTTGTTACAATAAGATTCTTGAATCATGCCGATCATAGCATTATGGCTAATAACTGTAGGTGGCGTGCTAAGACCACAAATATATCTCTGCTGTATAATAGTTTGTAAGTGCATCATAGCAAGCATGAGTAAATACGGATGTACCTTATACTGTATAATAGAAAATGGTAGTCCACATTAGGGACAGCGGGTCTAGCAGGTCGTCTGCCTCATTCCCCTGCCTCCACCTACGCTGACCCCATCTTTGTGCTTCTATGGCTCCCCCAAGATGGGGTCATTATGGTTCCCCAAAGTCTCTTTGAAGGGACTCTTTGATTATGAACTGGGGCCACAGCTGGCAGGGCAGACAAGGTTGTGCCTACAAGCGTGCTGGTGCATGGTGCCAGTCAATGCGTGCTGCCCCATCCACCCAAGGTGCATCTGCCTGCAGTTTCATCTGTTATAATCCAGGTCGCACTTGTGTCTACATCAGGCAGCCTTCCTCCCTGGTAGAGGAGTGTTCCCTGGATTGCTAAATCCTCCTCCACCAGTGCCTTGGGCTGATTACCCAACCCAGGTTACCAGTGTCTTGAGGTCTAACCCTACTGCTGCCGACTGGTTTGTAAATGGTTTATGAGATCAAACTTGTGTTTCCAGCACAGCCAACGTAAATCTCTCTTGCTTTTTTGTTAATTAGGACTCTGATGTTCAGGTTACTAACTTGAAACGAAGATCGTTAACAAACGCTACAGGTCTCCCTCAAAAGCCAGCAACATTTCAGGGCACAGCCAAAGGAATCCCAGAGAACCCATCTCATCTCCGGCTACCCTTGAAGGAGACACAGAAGAATTTAAAGAAGGTGAGGCAGAGCCCTGGGCTAGCCCTGATCCAGTGCTTTGAAGACTTTTTTTATTGAAATATTCTTTGAGTTAATTTATAAATGTATTTAACTCTTAATATGAGTGTACATTCTCTGTAAATTTATGCTGCATGGATACGTATTTCTCCCTTTCCCCGAGAATGCTTCGGGAAGCTAGTTGTTTACAGTTCAGTATGTCTCATGGTGAAACTTTGAAATATAATACATTTATATAAACGAGGTAAGGCAATAGTCAGTGATGGTCGCAACAATCTCTTCCCGCTGCGACCTGGGATAAAGGTGTAGATATACTGTATAAAGTATCCAGTGCAGTAGTGTAAGAAATTATATTGGTACTGATTTTTCACATGCTGCTTCTTACATCAATGTTCATAGCCTGAAATGGGGTCTCTGTCCCGTCAAGTGTTATCATTTTTTTCTGGTTACTGGTTAAGGCCCACTAGGCACAAGTGCCTGTTTCTCAGGGGTGACCCAGGAGCACTAGGGTGGTTGTGACTTGCTCAGGGTCTCACAGTATGCAAGTGGAGGTTGTAGGAATCGAACCTAGGTCTGCTGGATGTACCAAGCTCATTCACAGCTCGTTACACTAATCTCTAGGCTGTACTGCCAGAGTAGTCTTTAACAATCCATTATTGCTCACGTGCCCTCTTGGCCCTGACTGCCAAATCCATTTTCAGCTGCAGTAAAAATTCCGCACTTTGGACTTGGCTCTGAAAAATTGTTTGGTTTCAAAAGTAAAAATGTGAGCAAATCCTTTGTTTCGAATCTGGTACAGGCCAAATTTTTGTTTTTGTTGACCGGGTAAGTGCACTAGACAAATCCTGCCTATTTTCATGTACGACCAAGGGGAGGGGGATACAGATGAATGCCAACAGACCTTGAACCAGATTAAGCTGTGGGTGGTATTTTTAGTGAACGAGGGAAATTTAGCCAGGACACCGGGGGAAATTCCCCTACTCTTTTCGATAAGTACCATGGGATCTTTAACATCCACCTGAACTATCACCAATCCAGGCAGATGGGACCTCTGTTTAACGTCTCATCCAAAAGACGGCACCTCAAAAGTGCAGCACCCCTCTTATGCTGCACTACAGTGTCAGTACTGGGATATTAAACCAAGTGCCAGATGTGGGAACTGAACCCACAGCCCTCTGATCTCCCGGCCTCAGGGGAGAGTGCTACCTACTGAGAAATGTTAGTGTGTGGTGTTGCAGCGGTTCTGAGAAAATATCTCAATTGTATTACTTTTGGGTCTGGTTTAAACAATGAACTAAGGTATTTTTCTTTTGGATTTTGTTGGCTTTTGTTGGTTCCTAACCATAAACAATTTGTTTGTCCTTATTCTTGTGTCACAAATGGTTGAAACAGCAGTACATGTCACGGTGACAGTTTTGACCTATATATTTTTTTAATCTATGTTGGGATTTCCCATTACCTTCTGTTTTTATGTTACCGGTGTCTACCGAAGTTTAGTCCGCTTTAATACTGACAAGACCTGAAATACTAAAAGGTGCGCTCCTGTATAATGTGGCTCATACCATGTTTTTATCCATATTCAGAACATTGTTTTAACACCTTTTCTCCCATAAGGTCAGGGAGCAGTGTTTGCGTCATGCCATTTAATTTCCGTCACAAGAAATGTGATGTTAAACAGTATGTGTTCAAATAGCATTATAAAATGGGTTTCAGGAATCGTGAAACTTGATTGGATGAGGGCCAGGCTGCAACCTTCGCTCAGTTGCACTGGATAAAGATTCTGCAACCTCTTTAGTTTACTGCAGTTTAAACTAAATGCAACATTACAAGTCACAACAAGGGACGAGAACTCCATTACAGTATGTTACATATTAGAAAACACCACAGCTTCTCTGACTTTGGAACTACAATGTGTGTCGGGAGATTCCAGTGACTCAGTAATACATGGAACCAAACTTTGCCCAAGCTACAGACACGAACAATCTGGAAAACAATTAGGCAAACTTGAATAAGAACAAAACCTTTGAATGTGAGTTCCAACCAAGTGTTGGACAATGCGCTGCTTAAAGGAAAATCAATTTCAGGGGTCTATTGTATGACAAATGCTCCCGTGTAAGCTTGGACTGAGGCATGCTGATTTTAAGGATTGTAGTTATTACCTTTATAATGCAGTTCTATGTAGTTTTCATCCTGTTTAAAACTTTTCTTGAAATGTAAACCAATCCACTGAACAGCCGAGCTGCTGAGCCACACCTTGGCATACAAAGTGGCGCTGATGTGCAACGCGATATCTGAAACTAGTTCTCTGCTTCTTGCACTGTAAGCAGTGGGCATTGTTGTAAAATGATAGTACCACTACATGGAAATGTCAGCGTATGTATCGATACTTAGCTTGTGCAGCAGAGCCAGGCGCGTAAGCTAAGAATCGTTACATACGCGGACATTTCCATGTAGTGCTATTATCTATCATTTTAGAACAGTGCCCATTGCTTTCAGTGCAAGAAGCGGAGTGAAATTACTCCGATGTCATCTTGTTGCACGTTAGTGCCATTTTGTATGCCGATCTGCAGCTCTGCTCTTCAGTGGATTTGTTTACATTTCGGGAAAAGTTTTAAACATGACAAAAACTATATAGAATTGCATTATAAAGGTAACTAAAATGCTTAAAATAAGCATGCCTCTGTCTAGGCTTACATGGGAGCATTTGTCATACAGTGGACTCCTGAAATAAATGGTTTTATAAAGTCACAATCGTGAAATAAAGCATTTGGAGAATCACCTGCCTTAGTGATGTTACTACTATGAATGAGATGTGTATCCTTCTGTCTAACAAGGATTTAAGATTCAGGATGAGTGGGTTGATTTGCTCATTAGACTGCAGGGTTTTATTTAACTCTAAACGTTGATTAGCGTTTTGCTCATAAAAGTTCTAAAACATTGTGAAAATGCATAGCACTTGCCTCACTGTGTTTAACAAACATAACACTTCTAGGAAACCTATATAAACACTTTCTGTACAGTTAGTATTGTTCTCCCCCCCCCAAAAAAAACTGCTGATCAATTATTTAAAACGCTGGACTGGTAAATAGCGTGCTATAGCATTCAGATAGTCAGTCACTGGAAAACGTAATCACATTCTGGGGTAGGAACGGGTGATGACCATATGGCCAATGATAGAGTGCTGGTGAGGTACAAAACAGAAATTGGGCATAGTGACCTCGCACACCAACGTTCCATAGGCAAAGGTCTGGTAGTTGGTTACAACACAGTATTGTCCATCAGAATTGTAGGTCACACGAACTTGAAGTCGCCACTTTGTGAGGTGGACTGGGCAGGTGATAGGCATTCATCATCTTTGGAGTCATCTCAGGAGGCATAAGTGACATGAACAGTCCCATTGGCAAAGAGGTCATTATCAAACATATGACAGTCCATAGATTTCGGTGAATAACCACAAACTGGTGTAGTTGCATCAAAAACGTCACATCTGCACAAATAGTGATAACCCTGCTTGGCACAACAGTCTGTAAGCGGGGCCACCCAGAAGTAAAGTTGAGGATGGAAACCCAGCAAAGGTGGTAAGGTCTCTGTAGATGCTGCCTCCTAGATGTCCCATGGAGTGGATGGTTGCAAGCTTGTCGAAGACTGAAGAATCCTTGTTGAAAGCTGAGACAGTGAATACGAAATTGCTAGCAGATACAGGCCGTTCGGTCTATCTAGTCTGCTCAAGTGTGCAGCACGCTGTCTTGTTAAACTGCAGCTGCCCCACTATGATTGTAACCTATATAGTGTCCCAGACAGAACACTGACCCTTAGTGTAGCAGGGTCCTTGGTTTGGGTGTAGAGTGACATAGCCAAAGTTCTGTGCTATGGCCAAAGAAAAGCACATAGTCCTTTCCATGCACTTGGTAGTGCGTGACATGGTTTTACAATGGGGACAGTACCATTTGGCCATACGTCTGTCATGGATCAAAACTAGGATCCGCTCTTATTCCAGATCTCAAGAGATTGGTGATGGTGTTAACAGCAAAAGTGCCATAAGCTGAACAAATGATTTCCCTACCTATGTGTTGCTCTTTAACCTCTTTATTGTTTTGGAAGATCAGTTCATTGTTTCGGGTCTCTTCAAATAAACGTGCAGTACTGTGCATGTTATACACCGTGAATCTTTCCTCTTGGGAAATATCATCAATACTGTGTAGCATTGACTCCACCACATCCTGGGTTAATTTACTGTTGACAATTTTGTTGTGTTTGTAACCACACAGTCCCCTGGGGTTACTAGAATCCCATCAGTGTTGGTGCTAGGTAGGGAAAGCAGATGGCGAATAACTAGTTAAATGGCTTTTTACCTGCTCCCTCTCTGTTTACTTGGCCTCAGCTGAGAGGAGAGAGGTGATGTCTTTTAGAATTCTCGCAACAGCATAGGTCACAGTAGCTAGCTGTGAGTGGGGAGCGTTAGAATTTTCAGTTGTTGTTTAGAGTCCAGAGTGAGCAGTTGGGAGGAGTGTAGAGCTACAGTGTGGGTTCTGTGAGGAGAACCTGTTTTTCTCACCCTCATGCTGAGAATCATCTGCCTGCCAGTAGAAGTGATGGAATCCGTCTAGCAGGAGTTCCTGGTTTTCTCATCCTCCAGTGAGATGAGGACGACTGCAGAATGGATCAGAAGGGCAATCGCCTGACTTTGATCCAGGGCATTGAAGCTACCTGTTTGTGTACAACCGTGAGTAATCTGACTTTGGGTATCCCAGGAGGAATGTACCAGTTTTCTTTTGGTGTGTACTCTGACAAAGGAAATTATATGCCAAGTTCTGTTCTGTTTTGAGACTGTTCTCATGCCTTTCAAAGTTGGCTAACAATCGTGGAGTCCCCAGTGAGACTTGTCAAGACTTTACACTTGAAAGTAGTGCGTTTCTTATGCAGGATGTGACTGACATCCCAGGATGCATAGTTATACTGCTTTACTAAAAGTTTGAGGTGTAACTGTGAAAGAATGGCTGGGTATGGACGTGGAAGCAAAAGGAGGGCAACCTCCCAACTGGAGTGACAAGTTCAGCACTACAGGTTCCGTAAGGGTGCCTAATTACTCAGGACATGGTGGCCAATGCCTGAAGAAAAAGTTTACCCCCCTGGTGTGGGTTCTAATTTTTGAGCACCAGTGTGCCCTGTCGTGGCCAGTTGCCACATTGAACTGTTTAAATTCTATGCCATATGGGAATTGTGTACTCCGTTATGGCCAGTGCCACTAGAAAAAATGCATGTTTCAGCTGAGGCCATTGCCGCTGAAGAGTCAGAGGTCCTATGCAATATGAGATATATTTAGAGTTTCTGTCTGCTACAGACTTTTGTTGTTCTGCATTGCCTTGTGGCACGAAGTGTAAACCCTTGGGGTCCACCTTTGCTTTAGTGTACCATCTTTGGAATAAAGCCGCTCTCTAGAACCCCAACCTGGTTCGGACATTCTTGTTACTGGTTCCTGTGTGAAATTGGGTACCCCTCTAGAGGTACAGAACCTAGTATAGCCCTAGGCAAAAGATCTTTCCTAAGGACATGGGTGTTTTTGTCATTTGTAGCTTTGCTTTTGTACACCCCCCCCCCGACCTTTAGAAGTAATGAACCTGGTATACATTCCCAAAGCTAGGTATGGTACCAAAAGTGTCTGAAGTAGTTTGGGTGCCCAGTTGAGGGTACCAAGGGGTAGCTTACTGTGCAAACTAGTGTGGGGGGTTGTGGTGGTTACAAATGTGTGCCAGATCGGCTGTTCCATATCGACATTCCTGTCCCAAACATATCTGTAATAGTGCCTGCTGTGCTTGTTAAGCCAGCTACATCTAAACTCCTTTTTGGGCGTTTAGGTCTGAGCACCCCTCTGTGTTCAGTTGTGTGATGCCCAGCTACAGGATCTTGTGCACGTGCTTCATGTGCTGCCATTAGATCGAACAACATTACAGTGTGGAACTGAGATACGTTAAGGAACAATGGCCAAACTCAGCCATGTTCCAATGTATAGGGTTCATAACAGGGATATGCATAAACTGTATATTATTGAGTCACAGGGATAGAAATAGCTGCCAGGCTGCTGGATGGACCTGGCTCCAGAGTGGGATATTGTAGATGTTTGTCTACTGAAGCTTAAATGACTAAAGCAGCTATTGGCATTGAGTGATTGGAACAAAGTTTACGCTTGGTGGTGTTGTCGATGCACAGGTCAGGAAGCATAGGACAAACCAGGAGCAGTTGTAGAATTCACCAAAAATATTTATTTACAGTAGCAGTAACAAAACAATAAACTTGTTCAGTTTAAGTATTTACAAAGGCAAAACAGTTTCAAACATGAAGTCTTGCTATATTATGACTATTGCAGTTTGCTCCAGCCTTAGAACTACTCCGGAGGTGAGAGTTAACTTCCATGCAGAGCATGGAGCTTAGAGCGCGAGCTCGGTTCAGAAGCTCTGTTTGGCTGGTTTCAAACCGAAACCGTCAGATTCTTTACTCCGCCTCACTGAACAGTCGCTCTGGAGATTCCTCCTGTTGCTCGGTTCATTTCTTCGGTTTAAAGTGCTATTTCTCGGTTTAATTTAACCACGATTTCATTATTTTAACCGCAAAACCGATTGGTTCAGGCTCTGTCTATGGTAATCGTATGTACTAGGGTTTTTTCTGTGTGGAACTTGTAAAAGTATCGGTTCGGTTAAACCAATCGAGTTGTATTTAAATATAAGTTTAAAGCCTTTTAAGGCTTTTTAGAGTCCGGTTCCCGGTTCTTATCGGTTCTAAAAAAAACGGATTTCATTACGGTTTTTTCCACGACCCGTGACACGGTTTGGAACAGATAAGGGTGTCTTGCCTGGCACTGCCATCAAAAGGGCAAGTTGGTTGGTTAGGCTGGCATCATGTCTGAGAAACCCAAAAGAAAACCGGCCCACTGGTTTCAACACTGTAGTGTTCTGTAAAGCCTTTGCCAAGGCTGACCCACACACACATGTGTCTATTATCTGGATTTGACCACCTCAATTCAGACTGCCAGATTTGTAAAATGTCCCTGCAGCCACCCTGGACAAGGAATGGGCATGCTCCGGGGCGAGAGGCCAAAAGTCCGCTGACCCGGATGGCGGCCCGGTTGGATGCTAACCGAACGGGAGGGTACCCTCTGACCAGGCGAGACTTCTCGGGCAACGAATGCTGGCTCTGAGGAGCCAGTTCCAGCAAAGAAATCTGAAAAATCAGCAGGTTTGGAGTCCAAAATTCCTTCTCCAACTGCTGCTGAGATAGCCAGGGCAATACAGATTGTCCAGTCCCTGTCCCCGGTTCCCTCCGAACCGCCACTGTCTGGAAAAAGGTCGGTTCGGTTGGTTCCAGTGGTTCAGGATTATGATATAGAAGAGTTCTATGAACCAGAGGAGGGGGATGAGGATTATGATCAGTGTGAATGTGATTTTGAAAGTCTGGATGTTGCCATTGAACCGGACATCTCCCCAGACAGACCTTCAGGTGAGTCTCCCCCTAGGCTTTCTGAGTCCCCTTCTCAATTTTTGTTTTATAAAAAAAGTTGCTGAGACCCTCCAGCTTCCCTTAGAGGAGGCTTTGGATGAGCAAGAGGAGCCTGACTATGTGGAGATGATGGATATCCCAGAGTCCAGGAGGTTGTCCATCCCTTTACATAAATCCTTTAGAAAACAAACAGTAAAAATTTTAAAAGCTCCTAATTCTGTGCCTCCTGTGGATAAAAAGATGGACAGGAGGTACACTTTGTCAGGTCCTGATACAGATTTTCTTTCACAGCAATGCAGTCATGTTGGGGTAGTTCAGGCTGCAGCCTGTGATAAAGCTAATATTCCACTGGCTTCACATCCTCCTGACAAGGATTCTAGGAAGATTGATGCCATGGCCAAAAACAATACATGGCAGCATCCTTGGGACTCAGACAAGCTAACTATATGGCTTATGTTGCAAGATACAGAAATCTAGATGGGATACTGTCATGGCCTTAGCCAAACAGGTCCTGGCCAGCTCAAAGGAGCTGGAGCAGGTGGCTCTTGATGGTATTGAGGCATCTAAGGTGCACTTCGCTGCAGGATTCTAATGATGTATCCTCTAGAGTCATGGCTACATCTGTGGCTTTTCGCAGATTGGCCTGGCTCGGGTGTACTACTTTGTCACAGGATACCCAGTCTAAGGCTATGGATTTTCCTTGTGGGAAATTCTCTGTTTGGGGAGCAGACAGAGAATTATATGAAGAAAATGGATGAATATAGAACACTTACAGGAGTGCACAAGCCAAGGAAGGCAAGCCCTCTCGGAGGCAGCCCCCAGGGGTGAGGGTGGCCTTTTCACAGGCCTTTTGCAGACTCTGGCCCCTCCTCTTCAGCCTATGTACAGAGGGCCTCTTCAGAGGGAGAGGCAGAGGCGGGGTTCGAGCAGGCCTGCTCCCACCCCTCAGCCTAAAGCCCCTGCCAAACAGGCACCCTGATGGGATGCCCAGGGTCGGCTCTCCACTACCTGTGAGGCAGGTTGGCTCACTTCGTCCAGGACTGGCAGTCTTTAACTTCAGACAGATGGGTCCTGAAGTAGTGAGCCAGGGTCTGGTTCTCAGCTTCAAGAAATTTCCAAAGATGAGAGCCAGATCTTTTCCACCTACAAACCCTTTAGAGGCTCTTGCTTTGGAAACAGAAGTCTCAACCCTCCTGGCTCTCAGAGCTGTAGAAAAGGTTTCTCCCTTCACCAGGGCAGGGTCTGTACTCCAGGTACTTCCTTACCCCAAAAGACAGGAGAGTGGCGGCCTATCCTGATCTAAGATATCTAAACAAGCACCTTTTAAAGCCAAAGTTCAAAATGGTGACACTGGGAATGATTTTACCCTCCCTAAGGCCAGGGACTGGCTAGCCTCCCTGGACCTCAAAGATGCCTACTTCCATGTTCTTATCAGAAGCTCCCATCAAGTACCTCAGATTCGAACTGCCCTCAGGCCATTATCAGTTCATAGCAATGCCCTTCGGCCTCACTTCTGCCCCAAGGGTGTTCACAAAGTGTCTGGCAGTAGCAGTCGCTCACCTAAGAAGGCAAAAGATTGCCATTTTTCCCTACCTGGACGACTGGCTCATTGTGGGTCAGTCTCCAGACCAGGTCAAATCACACCTGCTAGTTACCCAGCAGCTGCTTACCTCTCTGGGATTTCTTCTCAATCTTCCAAAGTCAGTTTTGGAACCTGTCCAGGTACTCACCTTTATAGGCGCAGAACTGAGCCTTCCTTCCCTTGGAAAGGGTAAGGACCTTAGTGGCCCTGGCCGCCTCCTTCACTCTGCAGGTTTCTTGACCAGCAAGGCATTTCCTGCAGCTCCTAGGGCACATGGCTGCCTCCACAGCTGAGGTGAAAGGAGCAAGATTTCAGATGAGGGACATTCAGTTCCATTTGAGAGCTTTTTGGTCTCAAAGAAGAGATCCTCTATCCAAATTAATCCCAGTGACTCAACCCTGACCCAGGCCCTTCAGTGGTGGCAGGATCAGAGCAATCTGAGACAGGGGGTGCCTTTCATCCCTCTGTCCCATTCCTTGACCCTTACTACAGATGCATCCCTCTTGGGATGGGGAGCTCACATGGGCGACCTCTCCACCGAGGGATTATGGTCCCTCAGGAATCTCTGCTCCACATCAATCTGTTGGAACTCAGAGCTGTTTTTCTAGCACTTCAGGTTTCTCTGCATCTGTTCAGAACAAGGTGGTACAGGTCAGAACAGACAACACCACTACAATGTGGTACATCAACAAAAGGGGCACTCTGTCTTGGCCTTGTGCACCGAGCAATGAAGTTGTGGTCTCTGGCTTACTCCTGAACACCTCCCTCATAGCAGTTCACCTCTCCAGGCAAGGACAATGTCTTGGCAGATGCCCTCAGCAGGATTTCCCAGGGCCATCACGCGAATGGTCACTGGATCCCGTAGTACTGGGGATAGTGTTTGCCAGATGGGGCATCCTCAGATAGATCTTTTCACAGCCCCAGACAATTATCAACTTCCACTGTTTTGTTGCAGGCCCCCAGTGTTGGGCTCAGTTCCTGGATGCCTTTCTCTCGATTGGGAAGGAAGTTTCTTTATGCCTTCCCCTTCCCTCTCCTGTTCAAAGTACTAGTCAAAATCAGGTCTCAGCCCTGCAAAATGATCCTTATTGCTCCAGACTGGGCCAGGCAGCCCTGTTACCCACTCCTTCTGTCCTTAGCAGTCCATCTTCCCCTGTCTCCCCAGGAACCACAATCTGTTAAACTGTGCTCAGGGGAGAGTTTGGTATCCGAATCTCAAATCCCTCAACCTCAAGGCTTGGCTCTTGAGCAGTTAGTTTGCTGATTTGCAACTTTCTCAAAGTGTTCAAATCCTGAAGGCTGCTAGGAAGCCTTCCACCAGGGCTACCTATAACTCCAAGTGGAAAAGGTTTTCCATATGGTGTTCTGGGAAGCAAGTTTCCCAGAATCTGCTGATCTACCTACTGTATTGGACTACATGGTCCATCTTAATTCTTGGGACTGAGACCAGCCACCCTGAAAGTGCACTTGGTTGCTGTCTCTGCCTTCATTTCAGCAGGGAAGCCTCTCTCTCTCTGCTCATCCTGTGTTTTCAAGTTTTTAAAGGATTGCTTGCACCAATCCCCATTCAGGGACCCTGCCCTGCTTGGGATCTTAATGTATGCATTGCTCAGCCATGCGACCCCTTTGAGCCTCTGTCTTCGGCAGAGCTTAAGTATTTGACTTGGAAAACTGTATTTCTGGTAGCCATCACTTCTGCCAGGCGATAAGTGAGTTACAGGCTTTATCAGTAGAAACTGACTTTATTTCCTTTCACAGGGATAAAGCGGTCCTCAGGACTAACAGGAAGTTTTTGCCTAAGGTGGTTTCAGATTTCCACCTTAACCAATCTATTTCACTTCCAGTGTTCTTCACTGACCATTCCTCCTCTGGTGAGAGGAGGCTGCACAGCTTAGATGTTAAGAGGGCCCTAAGTTACTACATAGAGCATACCAAGGGTCACAGGTTTGACTCCCTCCAACTGTTTCTCACTTATGGTGAGGTTGGGAAAGGGAGACCTGCCACTAAAAGATCCATTGCCAGGTGGATCGTTTCTTGTATACAATTTTGCTATCAAAAGCTGGGTAAGGTTCCCCCCTCAGGCCTGAGGGCTCACTGTACCAGAGGTACAGCTGCATCTCTAGCTGCTGCTAGAGACATCCCTATCTTGGAGATATGTCAGGCAGCTACTTGGAAGACAGTACACACTTTCACCAAGCATTACTCCCTGGATATTCAGGCCAGGAGGGATGCTCTGTTTGGCACAGCTGTGCTTCAGAGCCTATTCCCTAAGTAGGTTCTGTCCCTCCTCCATGGAGGTACTGCTGTGTAGTCGTATAGTCATAATATAGCAAGACTTCATGTTTGAAGAAAAAATTACTCACCTTAGTAATGTTGTTTCTTCTAATGGAGTCTTGCTATATTATGACCCCCAGCCTGCCCCTCTCAGAACTCCTACTTTGGGGTATGGGGTGGGTAGTCCTCTGGCATTTATTGATGCCCTCTTTCATGTTTGGGTGTTCATTTAGTTATTTTATCTTAATTTTTCTGGTCCACTGACTTGAGTCTCTGTGTTGGGACCAGTAGAAATGTGTTAATATATTAGTAGCCAGTTGGCTAGTGTAGGTTACAGCTTCCACACAGAACCTTAGTGAGTTTTTGCTTGTAAAGATCTGACGGTTTCGGTTTGAAACCAGCCAAACAGAGCTTCTGAACCGAGCTCGCGCTCTAAGCTCCATGCTCTGCATGGAAGTTAACTCTTTCACCTCTGGAGCAGTTCTAAGGCTGGGGCAAACTGCAATAGTCATAATATAGCAAGACTCCATTAGAAGAAACAACATTACTAAGGTGAGTAATTTTTTCTTTCCTGCAGTCTGTGTCCCCCTTTTTTTTTTTCCTGCAGCTCAGCTCACTTAAGTCCTTCCACCCCCATTCTAAACAAACATCCTGTTCTTGTAAATATCAGGCAGGAGCTGCTAGAACACATTGTACTTGAGCTGAAGGGTCCCATTTCCACAGCTTTTGCAAAAAGGCCTAAAATTTGAACTCTGACCTCTGAAGTTCCCAATAGCTTTTTTCAGTCATGTCAAAATACAATTCTATACATCTCAACAGTAACACTACATATTTTCTAAAGAAAATGGATCTCTATCAGTTACATTTCCATAAAATGATTTGCACATATTTTTATAATAGCAGATCTAGATATGCAAAGGAGAAAAACAGATGGCGAGAGGACTGAGATAGTGAAAGGCAAAGAACTGAGCGCCTGACGGGTTGATCAAGTCCAAGGTCTCACAGGAAAATTTTGGTTGCACAACCAGATGGAGAACAGACGAGAAAGAAAAGAAAAAAACAAATCCCTGCAATCAAACTCTTAATGACTGGGACGGGGTCCTATTTAACCCTGTCACAGATGGTATCATGAAATAGTGAAAAGTCTTTGCTCCTGGTGGTAAGGTTGTAAAAGGGTAGGAGGAAGTGGGCTGTTTTAACTAGGATCTGCAGCCTATACATTAGGTAGGGAAGTGGGCAGACTAGATGGGCCAAGTGGTCCTTGACTGCTGTCTAATTCTATGTTTCTATGATCTTACTTCGAGATAGAGCTCTTGCAGCAGGCTATAACAATTAGGACTATGCCGCAGGCACTAGGACCACACGGATAAACCTCTGCCAGCAATACCAGCAGGGGACTGACCCGACGTCGGCCCGGCCCCGACGTCGGTCAGGGTACAAGAGGGGGCGGTCCCTGCTCCACCTCAGTTCTTTACCGCCACGTACCACACACGTGAATAGCTGCTGCCTGCGATTCACCTAGCGAGAAAAGGATCTTCAAGTTTTTTCGACTGTTTTGCAGTTTTTTTCTTCGTACCGCGACCGCCTGCACAGTTACTGCTAGTGGCTCGGTTTTTCACAGGACTCGCTTCGTGCCTTTCCCTGGGTGTTTACCGCCATTGGCGCCCATGTCAGTAACGAAGTTGGTCCATGTGGGTTCGATGTCTTCCTGGGCGTCTCTTTCCCCAGAACACCTAAACAAGTGCGAATGCGGCCGGCAAATTCCCGCCAAAGACTGTCATCGGTGGTATGTTTTCTGCTTGGGCCCGGACCACGACACTGCTAAGTGCGCCGACTGCCAAGCTTTTACAAGCCGGACTCTCATCAGACGCCTGTAGGCCCATCTGTTAGAGAAGAAGATGGACCTGCACTCGTCTGAGGGAAGAAAGGAGAAAAGCGCCATAGTGAAGGCGCAGTGGGTCCTGGTTGATCGCGACCTTCCCGAAGAAGGCCCGTCGCCCGGGCTCGGGTGATCTGCGTTCTTCCAGGCTTAGGCCGGCCCGTTGGGGAGCCGCGGCCAAGCGAAGGTGACTCCGATCAGTCATCGCAAAGTCTGTGGCGGTACCTGCTTCGGCCCTACCGTCCACGGCACCGGCGCTGCCTGCTAAAGGTGTGCCTCCGGAGTGTAAGGACCCTCCGGTGCCCCCTGTCGTCACCCTGTCTGTTGCGATGCAGACGCCGGTCGAAGGGGCCAAGGACCCGGGTTTGGTCGTCCTGCCGACGTCCCCGTCGCCCAAGTCCTCCTCCCCCCTGGGCCATCAGGAGAGCTTGCTGTCGTGACCCACCGCGCAGGAAGCTTCTTTCCCGCAGCGGGCGGCTGAAATATTCTCCCTGGACGAGCTTAAACAGCTTTTTTCATTTTGGTGGGGGCAGGTTCACAAACATACCACCCCGTCGCCGGCCCAGACACCGGTACCGGATCCTGCGGGTGAACCACAGCCAGAGGGCGAGACCTCTCCGTTGAGGTCCCAGGAGCGCTTCCGCCTCAGCCTAGGGCCTTCCCGCCTCCGATCCGAGGACCGCCGACGTCGCTCCATTGTTTCGACTGACCGTCGGTCCCGGTCTCGTTCCCGGAGCCCTTCTCGTGCTCAGCGGAACGGTTCCCGTCGTCGGTCCCCTGCATACCGATGCCAGCGTAGGCATGGCCATGAGGCAGAACCAGACTACTCTAAGTCGGATAGTTGGTCCTCCTCTTCCTCGTCATCCTCTTCATCTTCCCTCAGCCTCAGGCGCTCCCCTTAGAAGGACATACCTTGCTCGCCTCCAGATGATCCCACGTTCATGGACGTCATGAGGCATATCCAGACTTCCAATGAGTGGGACACGGAAGACCTGGACCCAGAACGCCGGAGATTGGCCCAATACCTGAGGCAGAAGGAGCCAAAGTCTTTGGTCATTCCTCCTCTGGTGGATACTTTTCAGGACCTGACCAGATCCACCTGGCTGCGCCCAGCCTCCATCCCGGCGGTTCCCAAGAAGTCGGACAGGCTTTACAGAGCTCCGAGGGCTGAACCCTTTTTGGCTGAACACCCTCAGGCAGACTTCACTGTGATCACAGCTGCTCATGACAAGTCTCGACAGCCGCGGTACCTCAGCTCCCAGCCTCCCGACTTGGAGTCCTGTTGCCTGGATCAGGTGGGCAAAAAAGTTTATGCTGCTTCCACCTGCTCCATTAGATCCCTGAACTTCCTCACGCATATGGTGCAGTTCCAGAATGCGTTGTGGGAACGGGGTCTTGAGCTGGCACAAGTCATGCTAGACTCCGATAAGAAGACGGAGCTCCTGGCCCTCTTACAGTCGGGCTCGGACGTAGGCACTCATGTTCCGAGGGCCTCGTACGATACTGCAGATATGGCAGCCAGAGCAGCCGCCTCTGGGGTTTGTCTCCGGCGCCATGCCTGGTTACGGCTTTCGGGCTTCCACCAGGATCTGCAGTCCGGTATCCGGGGCCTGCCGTTTCAGGGTACCGTTTTATTTGGGCAGGAGAGGGAGGCCCTGATCTCCTGTCTCCAGGAATCGGGTAAGTCGATCTGGTCGGTCCGCCAGATGTACCGTGGTGACCAGCGACGCCCCCATCGCTGTCGGCTTTTTTGAAAGTCCTCAGGCAATCAGACTTCAGCCCGAGGTTCCCAGCAGGGGCAGAGAGGTGGCTTCTGCCGGAGATCTGGAAACCAGCAGTCTGGTGGATCTTCCAGCCGTGGGTCCAAGTCCTCCCAGGCCTCTCTCCCTACCCCGGTTCCGCCCAGTGACTCACTTCGGCGCCCCCCCCTGTGGTCAGACGTCCGGGGGAGCCGGTCGGGGCCGCTTCTCCTTCATCTCGAAGGTGGAGCTCTATTACACAGATCAGTGGGCCGTCATTTGGAGAGAACACACGTTGGAGTTCAGAGTTCCCTCCACGTACTCCGCAAAAGCCTTCCCGTTATCCTCCTTCTCACATTCCACTCTTGGAAGGAGAAATTCAGGCCCTCCTGCAAAAGAGAGCAATAGAAAGAGTTCCCATGGAGCAGTGGGGTCAGGGGTTCTACTCCCACTTTTTTCTGATCCCAAAAAAGACGGGGGACCTTCGTCCCATTCTGGATCTCCGTCCTTTAAATCTCTTTATAGAGTACAAAAAGTTCAGGATGGTGACTCTTCAGGGTCTCCTCCTCTGCTGCACCAAGGGGATTGGCTCTGTTCTCTCTACATGCAGGATGCGTACATGCATATCGGGGTCTTCCCTCCCCACAGGAAGTTTCTGAGGTTCCACTTCCTAGGAGAGCATTATCAGTTCCGGGTGCTCCCGTTCGGCCTGTTTTCCACTCCGCGAGTCTTTACCAAATGCCTAGCAGTGGTGGCTGCGGCTGTCAGGCGATCAGGCCGTTATGTTTTCCCTTACCTCAACGACTGGCTTCTCACAGCCCCGTCAAGGGACAGCCTCCCAAGCTCTCTCGGAGATGCCTATACTCCTGTTCCGAGAGCTAGGGATCACCCTGAACTTAAAAAAGTCGTCCCCAGAGCCCAGCCAAACCCTCTCCTTCATTGAAGCGACTCTGGACTCCGTCCAGGGCAGGGCCTTTCTCCCTCAGGATAGGGGTATTCGCCTGTGAAGTTTGGCAAAACGGATCTCCATAGCACCTCGAGTTCCGGCTTGGAACTTCCTCAGTCTACTGGGGCATATGGCCCCAGGATCTCTGAGCCAGTCAGGAGAACGTTGCTTTGGTGGCTGGACCCCAGCACTCTGGAAGAAGGGGTCAGCTTTCGTCCGGAGCCTCCAGGTCAGACTCTGACGGGTGCCTCAGACCTGGGTTGGGGAGCTCATCTCGGTATTCACCGAATGCAAGGGGTTTGGTCACCCGAGGAGCAGTCCCTCCACATCAGTGTCCTGGAAATGTGAGCGGTCCTCTACGCTTTTCAGGCGTTTCAAGAGGACCTAGTTACCGGCTCTCTTCTAGTCCAGACGGACAACATGGCGGTCATCTTTTACATCAACAAGCAAGGAGGCACTCATTCCTATCCTTTCGCCGGGAGGCGATGAGTCTGGTACTGGGTGCTGGAACGGGGCATTCGTCTGTCGGCGATGCACGTTCTAGGAGTCGTGAACGAGCTGGGCAACGATCTCTGCAGATCATGGGCCAGAGCTCACGAGTGGGAATCGCTTCAGTCCGTAGCGGATCAGCTCTTCAGAAGGTGGGGCCTTACCGAGCTAGAGCTCTTTGCGTCACCACGCAACGCCAAACTGCCACGATTTTGCTCGCTAGAGCACGTGCCTGGCATTTTTTGGCCAGACGTGTTATCCCTTTGGGCAGGGAGGTTTCTTTATGCCTTTCCGCCCTTCCCTCTCATCCAGAGGGTTCTGCTCAAGCTACAGGCAGAGGGGCTACGAATGATCCTTGTGGCCCCCAATTGGCCCCGACAGATTTGGTTCCCACTCCTGCAGCGGTTGTCCCAGGAACCTCCAATCCCGCTGCCCACATGCTTGCAACTGCTGTCACAGGACCAGGGTTCTCTGGTTCACCCGGATCTCAGATCCCTACACCTTCATGCTTGGCTCCTCCAGACGTAGCTGACAGATATGGGGTTTCCCCGGAAGTGGCTGAGGTCTTGGCATCCGCAAGAAAGCCCTCTACTCACTCCGCTTACGCTATGAAGTAGAAACGGTTCTGCCTTTGGGCCTTGCCTCAGCATTTAGACCCAGTCACCTGCTCTGTGAACTCTGTTTTGCAGTATCTCCTTTCCTTTGTACGAGAAAGGCCTGAGCTATTCCTCTATCAAGGTGCATATGTGGGCAATCTCTGTCTATCATGCTCTGGTGGGAGACAGAGCATTGGCCCAACTGAAAGTGGCCCGCACCTTCCTTGGGGGGTTCTTCACATGAGCCCTCCCATCAGGGACTCTGTCCCACCCTGGGACCTCCTTTTTGTGTCGGAGAAATTCACCCTCCCCCGTTTTGAACCCGCAGCGACTTGTGAGCTGCGATATCTGTCTCGGAAAGTTTGTTTTCTGGTTGTTGTTACTTCCGCTCGAAGAGTTTCCAGGCTGCAGGCTCTGATGTGTAAAGAGCCCTATTTGGTTTTTCATAGGGAAAGGGTTTCCCCCTCAGAACTAATCCTAAGTTTCTTCCTAAAGTGGTCTCTGAGTTGACCCTCAACCAGTCTGTTGATCTTCCTGTTTATTTTCCTTCTCCTTCCAATCGAGGGGAGGTTCTCCCCCACACGTATGTCCACAGGTCCCTGAGGTATTACCTCAATAGAACGGTTCAGCACCGTAAATCGGAGCAGCTCTTTGTGGCTTTTGCGCCACAACGCTTGGGTCAACTGGTGTCCAAGCAGACCATCTCCAAATGGATAGTCCATTGCGCTCGCTTTGCTACGAGCATCACAACAAACCCCTACTGGGTCTGTTAGGGTCACCCACCAGGGAGTGTCGGCTTTTGCAGATGCGGAATGTCACCATTCAGGGACATCCTGCGGCCGCGACCTGGAACTCGGTGCATACCTTTGTCAAGCATTATAGCTTGACATCGCCTCCAGACGCCATGCTGGCTTCGCCTAGTGGTTTTGCAAGGACTCTTGTCCTGAAGGTCTCTGGAGTCAGCATATTCCTCCTCCTGGGGGCGACTGCCTCTTTGCTAGGGGACTGCTTGGGACTCTGTCCTAATTGTTATAGCCTGCTGCAAGAGCTCGATCTCGAAGTAAGATAGTACAGTTACGTAAGAACTTACCGTAACAGATCTTCGAGAGGAGCTCTTGCAGCAGGTGCTGTTTTCCCTCCTGCCTTCCCCCCCAGAGTGTGCAGGTATCTTCTCTTCTCTTATCAATGGTAGGCTTCGCCCCCTTCTCTTGTCAGGCCATCTGCTGGGTACTGGCGGGAGAACTGAGGTGGAGCTGGGTCCGCCCCATCTTGTACCCTGACCGACGTTGGGGGGGCGGTCCCCCGCTGATATTGCTGGCAGGTTTTTCCGTGTGGTCCTAGTGCCTGCAGCATAGCCCTAATTGTTATAGCCTGCTGCAAGAGCTCCTCTCGAAGATCTACTGTTACGGTAAGTTCTGAAGTAACTGTACTTTCTAACCCCAGGAAATCTTACTGTATTCTGCCACATGCAGTATTGTCCCACCATAGTGCTGCCCTGAAGCTGAAAAGGTTAATAGAACCAATGCGAATGAGAGAATGCTAGGCTCTAGCTCGGTTTTCAAATCACCGTCCCTGGTAAACATTCCATCACCAGTCAGATTCTTCACTTCACTTGACTAGTCGGGCGCCTCTGAGAATCCTCTGCATCCTTCTCCAAAAGTCCTGCTTCTTCTCTGTTTTCTACTGCTTTAAGTTCGAATCGACACCTAAGAAAAGAACTGGCACAACTGATTTTTCAGTACTGTACAGTGTGTGTGGAAACGTTTGCTAAAGCTGATCCCCATTTGATGTGTGTTCTGTCTCGAGTTTGACCACTTGGAGACATTGTGAAATTTGCAAGAATTTCCCTCAGTCCACACTTGACAGGTGTTTGAACTGGCTGAGGGAAAAAATGTCTGACACAACCGCTGAACTGGTTACAGACAAATCTTCTACTTCTAAAAGTACTACAGAACCGGGAGAAACACCCTCTGACCAGGGTGCTGGTTTGCAGACAAACGCACCACTGAACAGGCAACCATGGGAAAGATAAAGGGGAAACGCACAGAACCGTAACTGGTCTGTTCCTACTGCTGAGGAGATGGCCAGCGCTGTATGGATTATTCAATCCCTTAAGTCTCCTATGGTTCAGGTTCCACGGTCCTCTGTTAAATTTCCTGCAGTTGTGCTCCCAGGTTCTCCCTCTGGTCCAGGCCCTCTCGATCCTGGTTCTGGATTCATAGAAGAGGAGAGGGACTCTAGGTTTGGGGAGGAAGAAAAGGACAATAGAGAACCGGAGGTTCTAGGGACATGGATATGTTGTTCATCCACACTTTCTGGCAGGTATCCTTGCCGCTTTAAATCTTGCCGGAAGGTCTTCAAGCTGGCTCCTCCCACCCACCCGGGTGGTAAAACTCTCGGCTCCGCCCCATGACGCCAGATCTTCCTTACCGCTTGGAAGCTCAGGTTCCCTCCTTAGCGCTCTGCGTTTTAGACTGGATCCTAACTCTCCGGTTCATCCGAAATTGGTTTTGAAGTTTTCTAAACTTTGGTCTTCATCTTCCCTCGCGGCTGCGATGGGCAAATCTATTCCCGGCTTTCGGAGGTGCCCTTGTGAGCAGAAAATGTCCAGAATGGATCCGCACTCCACGTGCATCTACTGCCTAGACCTAGATCATGACTCGCAGGCCTGCGAGTTGTGCCGCTGTTTCTCGGCCAATGTCCTGGACGATCGCTGCCCAGTGAAGCTTCGGCTCGAAAAACGCTACTCCGCCGGTAAAATCAAGAGGTTCACATGTGCATCATGGCTGCTCGGCTGAGCAGCTCGAGCAGATGATCGCCCTCGAGGAGGAGGCAGCCAGGCCGATCTTCCTCCTTCTCGGCGCATTTATCCCGCTCTCTCTGAGTTCCTCATATATGGCTTCGTTAGGAGCTCTGTCAGTCCCTTCCCACGAAGGAAGTGCGGCCCATCGACATTCTTCTCAGCCCAAGAAGGAGTCGAAAGGTAAGTCCCACCGTCGGCATTCGTGGGAGCGGGAGAGGTCCCCTTCCCCGGACAGCCGACCGTCTACTTCGGTCGAGGTTGTGGCTGAGGCCGCTGGCTTCACGGTGCCCCCGTCAGGCCAGCCTGCCGAGACTCCCGTCGACAAAGTCGAGATTTTTCTCGATCCGTTAGACGGGCTGTCGACTGGAGAAGCTGACAACCCTCCTTCACCGGTTCCCCTGGTGGAGACCGAGGATCTGCCTGTGCCTTCTGGGCCGCAGTCCCCAGTTAAAGTGCCCGAGCCGAGGGAGGAGTGGGTGTCCCCAACCCCTTCCCATACCCACCCTCGGTCCCCCCGAGGGTCTCGGTCTCGATACCGAAGTAAGCAGCAACACTGTTCCTCCTCGTCCTTTCTCGGATGAGGGGAGGCTTCGGCATAAATTACGCTGGCGCTACGAGGAGCTTATGTGGCAGCAGTTGCTGTTGTCTGGGCCTAAGCCGACCCCTGTCCAGACCCCGGCCATCAAGTGGTTGTCGCCTGAACGACCAAAGCAACAACTCGCACCAGTCGAGTTGCCTGCTTCAGGGCCAGTTGCTCGGCCAAAACCAGCTGCTCCACTGATTGTGGTGGAACCTCCACCTCCACAACCGAAGTCGGGGGCACCGACCAAGGATTCTTGGTCGGGTCACGGCCTGTCCCACAGGTTGTCTGTCACCCTCACTCCCGACCGTCCTCTGCAAGTGGAGGGTGGCTCAGGGCCGAGGCAACTTTTCGCAGACTCTTTGGAATCCGACGACTCCTCCCTGTTCTCCAGGCAGCTTCAACCTGAGTCCTCCGGGGCCAGTCATTGACGACATAGCCCATCGCCGCCTTGGGTCTGCTTCTCACTCATCCTCGGAGTCCACGGATGCAGCTCGAGCCTGTCCAACGGCCAAGTATCCCCTGATGGAGATACTGGACCGAGGGGATTCCCCCACGGAGGCCTTTGCGGTGGCTGAGGCCATTGTCTGCCCAGCCTTGGAGCTTTGACAGCGGCCTGCTTCCTGTCCTGTGCCCTCGGCCAGGATGGCCAGGAAGTATGCGGTTCCTACCGGCTCTTTGCCCGGTTTCTCGGCGCACCCCTCTGCCGAGTGGTAGTCACCGACAGCGTTTTCCGATTTCGCAACGCCCGGATGTGGATAAGCCTCCGACAGAGTCCAAAAGCTGGACTTTGCTGGGCGCAGGTGTACGCTTGCTCCCTCGGCCTCCGACAGGCCAGCTCGTCGGCACACTTCTCCCACGCCCTCTTGGGCTTCCTGGATGAGGTTGTTCCTCATCTTCCCCCTGACCTGCAGACCACAGTCCGCCAGGTGCGGGACCAGGGTAGGGCAGTGGCGAAGCAGCAGCTTCAGACTGCTCTGGACATAGGGGATTCCTGTGCCACATCAGTAGCGGCCGTGGTGGCTATGCGGTGCAGGACGTGGCTGAGGATATCCACCTGCACGGCGGATACCCAGCACAAGTTGGCGGATGCCCCCTTCTTGGGGACTGACCTCTTCGGCCCAGGAGAGGAGGGACACCTCCAGCGGATCGAGAAGTCCAATGCCACCCTGGACTCTATCACTTCCGCCCAGAGGGACAAAGGCCGCCGTCAGCAGCAGAAGTCCTTTCGTCCTTCAGCCCCTGCATCTCGACTGGCTCAGCAGCACCAGCAACAGGGCCAGCAGGCTCGTGCTTGGCGTCTCAAACCCAAGCCGGCAGCTTTCTCCAACAGGAAGCAAGGAGGTAAAGGCCCAGGAGGTCCCTCGCCAGTTCTTCCTCCAAGCCTGCCCAGTGACAGGCTGAGGGTTGCCGCCCCCAGCCTCGTTACTCCCCCCTGGGTTCCCCTCATGGGGGGACGGCTCAGTCACTTCCTTTCCACCTGGTATGCTATCACGACGGATCACTGGGTGTTGGAGGTGGTAGGAAAAGGCCTGCCTTTGGAGTTTGAGCAGGCTCTTCCCTTTTGAGCCGTTGCCCCTTGGGGGGCCACAGGGTCCGTGAGCCCGCATATTGGCCCGACGGTTATATTGCCCTGCTTCTAAAAAGAGTGATTAGGAAGGTGGCGGATCCCTCCTCCAGACCCGGGTTTGTGTCCAGGTACTTCCTGGTCCACAACGGGACTGGCGCCCATTCTCACCTGCATGACCTGAACAAGTTCTTAAGGTCTTGACCCAAGGATGGTCACCTGACTCAGATAATCCCATCCTTGGAACGAGGTGTGTGGTTCTGTTCCCTGGACCTCCAGGATGCGTTCTTTCACATCCCAATCCGTCCGTCCCATCAGCGATTCCTCCGCTTCAGAGTGGAGGGATCCCTTTACGAGTTCAGGGCCATGCCCTTCGGCCTCTTCCTAGCTCCCAGGATCTTCACCAAATGCATGGCAGTGGTGACAGCGTTCCTGCGGCGCCGAAGGGTCCGGGTGTACCCTTACCTGGACGACTGGCTGATTGCTGTCCCCTCCAGAGTGGGGGTGGAGCGGTCCAGAGATCTGGCCCTCCAGGTTTACTCTCAGGTTGGCCTCCTCATCAACGAGGCCAAGTCGGAACTCCTGCCAAAGCAGGTGATACTATTCATTGGGGCAGAGCTCGACTCTCTACGAGCCAGAGCACGGCTCCCGGCGGACAGGACCGAGGTTCTTTCCTCCTTTGCCCAATCATTTCTGGTTGGGCAATTGCGCCCTGCCCGGGACTTCCTGCACCTCCTGGGCCTCATGGCGGCCTGCACCAGTGTAGTTCATTGGGCCTGTTGGTACATGCGTCCCCTTCAATGGGGACTGGCCAGCCAGTGGTCACAACGCTACGATCCGTTGGACCAGCCCGTGACAGTGACCCAGGAGATGTGGAATGCTCTCCAGTGGTGGATCGTTCCGGCACATCTGCAGGAGGGCATCCCGTTTGTCCACCCCGAGCCGACGGTCTCTCTATGGACTGATACATCTCTGATGGGTTGGGGTGCCCATCTGGGGGAGCACAGAGCGCATGGCCTCTGGTCCCCTCTGGAGTCCCGATGCCATATCAACCTGCTGGAGCTCCGACCGGTCCGTCTAGCTCTCGCCGCCTTCGCTCAGTTTCTGCGGGGTCAAGTGGTTCAGGTCCAGACAGACAATACCACGACCATGTACTACCTGAACCGCCAGGGCGGTATGCGCTCCATGCTGTTATGCAAGGAAGCTCTCTGAATTTGGTCCCTCGTGCGCAGCCTGAGGCGATTCTCCTAGTCATTCATGTGGGCGGCCGCCAACACCTGGCTCGGCTGCCCAAGCCGGATAGGGGCTGCGCCTCACGAGTGGTCTCCTGTCAAGGTAGGCCAAGATCTATTCTCCCTACTGGGGCACGCCTTAGGTGGACCTGTTTGCCTCAAGGGAGAATGCGAAGCTGAGACTGTTCCATGCCCGCCCCCCTCAGCAGGGCTCGCTGCAGGGGGGATGCCTTCTTGAGGCCGTGGACCCTGGGACTCTTCTACGCCTTCCCCCATTTCCCTTGCTCGAGGCAAGGAGGGACAAGGCGCAGGTGATTCTGGTAGCTCCAGACTGGCCCTGCCAGTTCTGGTATCCAGATCTCCTCAGTCTCGGCTCCAGGCTCCCAAGGCAGCTTCCAGCTCGCCTGGACCTGATCTCAGTCAGGGGAAGGTATTCCATCCGGACCTTCATTCTCTGCACCTGTCGGCCTGGTTCCTGAGCGGCTAGAGTTCCAGGCCTTGGGTCTTTCCGATGAGGTCCTCAATGTCGTTGGGGCATCCCGTAAGGAGTCGACCAGAAAATGCTACGCCTTCAAATGCAAGAGATTCTCCATTTGGTGTCAGGGCCTGGACCCTTACTCCTGTTTCTTGGCAAGCATTCTGGACTACCTGTGGTCCCTTTCTCAGCAAGGGCTGTGGTTCACCCTTTAGGTGCACCTGGCAGCCATCTCTGCTTACCGGGCACGGGCCGGGAAGTAGTTGGTGGTGCAGGAGAAGGTGGTCTGGCGCTTTTTCAAAGGCCTTGATCACATAGGCCCTCTGGTGCGAGAACCTCCACCTCCGTGGGATCTACTGCTGGTATTGGCTAAGCTCAAGGTTGCGCCCCACCCGAAGTTCCTTCTGAAGGTGATGTCGGAGCTTCACCTTAACCAAGTGTTGACTCTGCCGGTGTTCTACCCCAATCACACCTCGGAGGCTGAATATAGGCTCCATACTTTGGACCCTAGATGAGCTCTCGCTTTCTTAAGGCGTGTACGGCTGAAGTTCGGGGAGAGGTTCGCCAGCTGTTTGTCACCTACGCTGAAGCCGCACCTGGCAGACCTGCAGCCAAGCGGACGATGAGCAGGTGGGTCTCTTCCTGCATAGATCTCTGCTATAGGTTGGCGGGCATGGAGCCTCCCAGAGGGATAAGAGCTCATTTTACCCGACATGCCGCTGCATCGGTGGCTGTTTCCTGGGATGTCCCTATCCAGGATATCTGCAGGGCTGCTACCTGGAAGTCGGCACATACCTTAATTACCCACTACCATATCGACCTTGAGTTACGCTGGAATGCTGGTTTTGGGGCCTCTGTTCTCCAGTCCTTATTTCCCAAGTAAGTATCGGGGGTGTGGGCCTTGCCTCCCTCCTCCCGGAGAACTGCTAGGAGTCTGCCAATAAGTGTGGGTGAACATATCCATATCCCTAGAAATACAAGTTACTCACCTGTAACAGGAGTTCTAGGAATGGTATGTTGTTCATCCACGCGACCCACCCGACCTCCCTGGCTTCGCACAACATGGCTTCAGCAGGCTAGATCTGGCATTATGGGGTGGAGCCGAGAGTTTTATCACCTGGGTGGGTGGGAGAAGCCAGCTTGAAGACCTTCCAGCAAGGAACCTGCCAGTAAGTGTGGATGAACAATATACCATTCCTAGAATTCCTGTTACAGGTGAGTAACCTGTATTTACTCACCTGTAACAGGAGTTCTAGGAATGGTATGTTGTTCATCCACGCAACCCACCCGACGTCCCCGGCTTTGGCGCACAGCCTGGCTTCCAGCGGGCTAGATCTGGCGTCATTGGGTGCAGCCGAGAGTTTTATCACCCGGTTGGGTGGGAAGAGTCAGCTTAAAGACCTTCCGGCAAGCTTTAAAGTGGCAAGGAACCTGCCAATAAGTGTTGATGAACTACATATACCATTCCTAGAACTCCTATTACAGGTGAGTAATCTGTATTTCAAACCACATGAAGTCTTGCTATATTATGATATATGCAGTGAGTCCCAACCTTCGAACTGCTCCGGAGGTGAAAGAGTTAACTTTCCATGCCAGGCATGGAACGCTGAGCTCGTGCTCTGTTGAAACTCTGTCTGTTCTTCAAACTCAAACCGTCAGATTCTTTACTCCGCCTCACTGAACAGCCGCTCCAGAGATTTCTCCTTCTGCTCGGTTCATTTTGTAGGTTAAAGTATTGTTTTTCTCTGTTTTCGACCGAATTTAAACCGCAACCGGTCGGTTCAGACTCCGTCTGTGGTATTTGTGAGTACTAGATAGGTTTTACATTTATTTATTTTAAAATATCTTAATCTGTCTTAGTGTGTGGTTACCGGTTCTTATCGGTTCTAAAAAAAAAAAGCGGATTTTATTACGGTTTTTTCCATGACCCGTGACACGGTTGGGAACCCATAAGGGGGTCTTACCTGGCGAATTGCCATAAACGGGTAAGTTTGGTTAGGCTGGCACTATGTCTGAGAAACCCAAAAGAAAAACCGGGCCCACTGGGTTTCAACACTGTAGAGTGTGTGTGTGTGTGTGTGTGTGTGTGTGTGTGTGTGTGTGTGTGTGTGTGTGTGTGTGTGTGTGTGTGTGTGTGAGAGTGTGAGTGTCTTTCCCATGGCTGACCCCCACACCACCTGTGTTTATTGTCTGGGGTTTGACCACCTCAGTACAGACTGCCAGGTTTGTAAAAGTTTTCCAGCAGCTACCCTGGAAAAGAGAGTTGGTAGGCTCAGGGAGAGGGAGGCCAAAAAGTCTGCTGAACAGGATGGCCAGCCCGGTTCGGTTCCAACCGAACCGGAGGGAGTGCCCTCTGACCAGGGCGAGACTTCCTCGGGCAAAAGGAGATCCGACTCTGAGGAGCCGGGTCCAGCAAAAAGGACTAGAAAATCAGCTGATGTGGAGCCAAAACTTTCCTCTCCAACCACTAAAGAAATAGCCAAAGCGATAAAAATTGTCCAGTCTCTTTCCCAGGTTCCGACTGAACCGGCACCATCTGGTAAGCGCCTGGTTCGGCCAGTTCCACCGGTTCAAGAGTATGAGTTAGAGAAGTATTATGAACCGGAGGAGGGGGAAGAGGAGTATGAGGAGAGTGAATGTGGATTTGAAAGTCTGGATGTGCCCATTGACCCGGACATCTCCCCAGACAGACCTTCAGGAGTGTCTCCTCCTAGGCTTTGAGTCCCCTTTTCATTTTATGTTTTATAAAAAAGTGACTGAAACCCTCCAGCTCCCTATGGAGGAAGCTGTGGATGATCAAGAGGAGCCTGACTATGTGGAAATGATGGATATCCCAGAGTCTAGGAGACTGTCTATTCCCATGCATAAATCTTTTGGGAAACAGACTTTTTTAAAATTTTAAAAGCTCCTCACACTATACCTCCTGTTGATAAGTGAATGGACAAGAGGTACACATTTTCAGGCTCTGATGCGGAGTTCCTCACACAACAATGCAGCCATGTTGGGGTAGTGCAGGCTGCAGCCTGTGACAAGGCTAATATTCTCTTGGCTTCACCCCCCCCGATAAGGACTCCAGGAGGATTGATGCCATGGCAAAGAAACAGTACATGGCAGCATCCTTGGGACTCAGACAGGCAAATTATATGGCTTATGTTGCCAGATACCAGAAATCCAGATGGGATACTGTTATGGCTCTAGCAAAACAGGTCCCTGGTCAGCTTGCCAAGGAGCTGGAGCAGGTGGCTGCTGATGGTATTGAGGCATCCAAGGTGCAATTCCATGCTGCAGTGGACTCTAATGATGTCATCAAGAGTCATGGCTACATCTGTGGCACTTCGCAGAATGGCTTGGCTCAGATGTACTAGCCTGTCGCAGGATACCCAGACTAAGGCCATGGATTTTCCTGTTGTGGGTAATTCTCTGTTTGGGGAGCAGACAGAGAATTACATGAAGAAAATGGATGAGTATAGGACCACCTATAGGAGTGCACAGGCCAAGGAAAGGAAGGCCACTCCTCAAAGGCAGCTTTCCAGGGGCAGGCCTTTTCATAGGCCTTTTTACCAAGCCCAGGCCTCCTGTTCTGCCTCTGCCCAGAGGGGGTTCTTTAGAGGTAGAGGCAGACGGGGTACTAGCAGGCCTGCTTCCACCCCTCAGCCCAAAGCCCCTGCCAAACAGGCACCCTGATGGGGTTGCCAGGGCCGATTTTCAGCTACCTGTAGGAGGCAGGCTGGCTTACTTTGTCCAGGACTGGAAGTCTGACATCAGACAAGTGGGTCCTGGAAGTAGTAAGCCAGGGACTGGTTCTCGGCTTCAAAAAATTTCCAAAGATGAGAACAAGATCCTTTCCACCTGCAAATCCACCAGAGGCTCTTGCCTTAGAGGCAGAGGTCTCTTCCCTCCTGGCTCTCAGAGCTGTGGAAAGGGTTCCATCCCTACAACAGGGCAAAAGCTTGTACTCTAGGTACTTCCTTTCCCCAAAAACGACAGTAGAATGGCAGCCCATCCTGGATCTCAGATGTTTAAACAAGCACCTTTTAAAACCAAAATTCAAAATGGTGACTTTGGGAATTATTCTACCCTCTCTAAGGCCAGGGGACTGGCTAGTGTCTCTGGACCTCAAGGATGCCTACTTCCATATTCTCATCAGAAGCTCCCATCGAAAGTACCTCAGGTTCGAGCTGCCCTCAGGCTATTACCAATTCAGAGCAATGCCCTTTGGCCTCACCTCTGCTCCAAGAGTATTCACAAAATGCCTGGCAGTAGCAGTTGCCCACCTAAGAAGGCAAAAAATTGCCATCTTCCCTTACCTGGACGACTGGCTCATAGTATGCCAGTCTCCAGACCAAGTTAAGTTACATCTACAGATAACTCAGCAACTGCTCACCTCTCTAGGTTTCCTTCTGAATCTTTCAAAGTCTGTTCTAGAGCCTGTCCAGCTCCTCACCTTCATAGGCGCAGAGCTGAACACAGAGAAGGCCAGAGCCTTCCTTCCTTTGGCCAGGGCAAGGACCCTGATCTCTCTGGCCTCCTCATTCACCCTGCAGGTCTCTCGACCAGCAAGGCACTTTCTACAGCTCCTGGGGCACATGGCTGCTTCTACAGCAGTAGTGCAGGGAGCAAGATTTCAGATGAGGGGACATCCAGTTCCATTTGAGAGCTTTTGGTCTCAAAGGAAAGACCCTCTAACCAAATTGATCCCAGTGACTCGAACCCTGATCCAGGCCCTACAGTGGTGGCAGGATCAGAGCAATCTGAGACAAGGGGTTCCTTTTGTCCCTCAGTCTCACTCTTTAATCCTTACTACAGATGCATCCCTCTTGGGGTGGGGAGCTCACATGGGCAACCTCACTACCCAGGGATTGTGGTCCCCTCGGGAATCTCTGCTCCACATCAATCTGTTGGAACTCGGAGCAGTTTTTCTAGCACTTCAAGCTTTTTCCAAATCTGTTCAGAACAAAGTTATACAGGTAAGGACAGACAACACCACCACAATGTGGTACATCAACAAGCAAGGGGGCACTCAGTCTACGGCCTTGTGCTCCGAAGCAATGAAGTTGTGGTCTCTGGCTTACTACCTGAACACCTCCCTTATGGCAGTTCACCTCTCAGGCAGGGACAATGTCCTGGCAGATGCTTTCAGCAGGATTTCCCAGGGCCATCACGAATGGTCACGGGACCCTCTGGTCTTGGAGGTGGTATTTGCCAGATGGGGCACCCCGTAGATGGATCTTTTTACAGCCCCAGACAATCACCAGCTTCCCCTTTTTTGCTGCAGGCCCCCAGTGTTTGGCTCAGTCCCTCTGGATGCCTTACTTCTCAATTGGGAAGGGAAGTTTCTCTATGCTTTTCCTCCCTTCCCTCTCCTTTTCAAAGTACTAGTCAAAATCAGATCTCAACACTGCAAGATGATCCTGATTGCTCCAGACTGGGCCAGACAGCCTTGGTACCCACTCCTACTGTCCTTAGCAGTCCGTCTTCCCAGGAATCACAACCTGTTAACCTGTGCTCAGGGGAGAGTTTGGTACCCGAACCTCGAATCTCTCAATCTCAAGGTCTGGCTCTTGAAGAGTTAGTTTGCTGACCTACACCTCTCTCAAGGCGTAATGGATATCCTGAAGGCTTCTAGGAAGCCTTCCACCAGGGCTACTTATAATTCCAAATGGAAGAGGTTTTTCATATGGTGCTCTGGAAAACATATTTCCCCAGAATCTGCCGACTTACCCACAGTCCTGGATTATATGGTCCACTTAAATACCTTGGGGCTGAGACCAGCTACCCTAAAAGTGCATCTGGCAGCTGTCTGCTTTTTTTTTTTTTATCAGCTGGTAAGCCCCCTTCTCTTTCAGCTCATCCTGTATTCTCCAAGGGATTGCTTCACACCAACCCTCCATTCAGGGACCCTGCCCCTGCCTGGGATCTTAATATTTGCATTGCTCAGCTTATGCAACCCCCGTTTGAGCCTTTGTCTTCAGCAGAGCTTAAGTACTTGACTTGGAAAACTGTTTCTGGTAGCCATCACTTCTGCCAGATGCATAAGTGAATTACAAGCCTTGTCAGTGGAGCCTGATTTTATCTCCTTTCATAGAGATAAGGTGGTCCTCAGGACTAGCAGGAAGTTCTTGCCTAAGGTGGTTTCAGATTTCCACCTTAATCAATCTATATCTCTTCCAGTGTACTTCACTGACCATTCCTCCTTTGGCGAGAGGAGGCTGCACTGCTTAGATGTGAAGAGAGCCCTTAGTTACTACATAGAGCTGCACCAAGGGTCACAGGTTTGACTCCTCCAACTGTTCCCTCACTTATGGTGAGGTTGGTAAAGGAAACCTGCCACTAAAAGATCCATTGCCAGGTGGATTGTCTCTTGTATCCAATTTGCTATGAAAAACTGGGTAGGGTTCTCCCCTCAGGCCTGAGGCTTACTCTACCAGAGGTACAGCTGCGTCTCTGGCTGCTGCCAGGAGATCCCTATCCTCGGATGTCAAGCAGCTACCTGGAAAACAGTTCACACTTTTACCAAGCATTACTCCCTGGACATCCAGGCTAGGAGTGATGCTCGGTTTGGCACAGCTGTGCTTCAGAGCTTATTTCCTAAGTAGGTTCTGTCCCTCGTCCATGGAGGTACTGCCGTGTAGTCTGCATATGTCATAATATAACAAGACTTCATGTTGTTTGAAGGAAAAATTACTCACCTTAGTAATGTTTCTTCTAATGGAGTCTTGCTATATTATGACCTCCCCCCCCCCCCGCCTGCCCGTCTCAGAACCTCTGTTTTTGGGATGTGGGTGGGCAGTGCAGTGTTGGCACTTAGATGCCCACCTTGTTGTTTTCACCCCTCCTTTTTTGGGGTGACTTAGTGTTATGTTTTCATTTTTTGGGTCTCCTGACTTGAGTCTTTGTTTTGGGACCAAAACTGTGTTCTTATGTTTAGTAGCCAGTTGGCTAGTGTAGGTTTACAGCTTCCACACAGGACCTCAGTAAGTTTAGCTCGTAAAGATCTGACGGTTTGAGTTTGAAGAACAACAGAGTTTCAACCGAGCTCGAGCTCAGCGTTCCATGCCTGGCATGGAAAGTTAACTCTTTCACCTCTGGAGCAGTTCGAAGGTTGGGACTCACTGCATATGTCATAATATAGCAAGACTCCATTAGAAGAAACATTACTAAGGTGAGTAATTTCTTCTTACTGGTCAAGGCAGTAGAACCAGTTCCACCCTTTCACTGGGGGAAAGGGTTCTACTCAAGGTATTTTCTAACAGTAAAAAAGATGGGAGTGTTGACCCATTCTGGATGTCAGACAATTAAACAGGTATTTGACAAAACCAGATTTCAAGATGGTCACTCTGGCCACCATCCTGCCTTCACGGAGGCAAGGTGACTGGCTAGCCTCACTAGATTTGAAGGATGCCTATTTTCATATCCCCATCAGGCCATCACACAGAAAGTTCCTCCGGTTCAGGCTCAAATCAGGCCATTATCAGTTCAGAGTAATGCCCTTTGGCATCTCTTCAGCTCCAAGGGTATTTACCAAGTGATTGGCTGTGGTAGTGGCACAACTAAGAAAACCACAGTGTCAGTTTTTACCTGTCTGAACAACTGGCTGCTGGTGGGTCAGTTCCCCCCCCCCCAGCAAGTCTTGGATGCCCTAGCTCGGGTTGAAACTTCCTTCAGTCCCTAGGGCTCCTTCTAAATCCCCAAAAGTCAGTTCTGGTCTCTGTTCATCTTCTGGATTACATAGGAGCAGAGCTGGACACATGGAAAGGAAAAGCATTCCTTCCATCAAGGGTGGAGACAATGGTACAGCAGGCCAGCTCCTTCCAGTTATCCTGTGCCAGGCCAGCAAGGCACTTTCTCCAGCTTGTGGGACACATGGCAGCTTCCACAGCAGTAGTTCGAGGAGCCAGATTTCAAATGAGGGACATACAGTTTCATCTCAGATGTTACTGGTCACCAAAAAGTGCCAGTTGTCTGGTCTGGTACCAGTTGCCATATCTCGTCTTCTGGCCCTGCAGTGGTGGCAGGACAGAGAACCTAAGACAAGGAGTTTGTTTCCTGCAGCAGCTCCCCTCAAGGGTCCTGACCTCAGATGCTTCACTCCTAGGGTGAGGAGCACGCACAGGAGACCACACAGCTCATGGCACCTGGACCAAAAAGGAGACTCTCCTTCACGTAAACCTGCTGGAGCTCCGAGCAGTGCACTTGGGGATCCAATCCTTTGCTTCAGAGCTCTCAAACGGGTGGTACAAGTCAGAACAGACAATGCCACCACAATGTAGTACATAAACGAGCAAGGAGGCACCCGGTCATCCCCACTGTGCACCTACCAGGGAACCTGTCCCTCCATAGCTGTGCACCTACCAGGGAACCTGTCCCTCCATAGCTGTGCACCTACCAGGGAACCTGTCCCTCCATAGCTGTGCACCTACCAGGGAACCTGTCCCTCCATAGCTGTGCACCTACCAGGGAACCTGTCCCTCCATAGCTGTGCACCTACCAGGGAACCTGTCCCTCCATAGCTGTGCACCTACCAGGGAAAGACAACACCCTAGCAGGTGCACTGAGCAGAATCGATCAGAACCATCATGATTGGACTCTGAACAGACATGTACTTCAAACAGCATTCAGGAGGAGGGGAACCCCATAGGTGGACCTCTGTGCTCACCTAGTCAGTCAGTTGCCACCGTACCGATGGATGCACTATTATTGGATTGGACAGAAAAACTCCTGTATGCATTCCTTCTCTTCCCACTACTGATCAAAGTTTTGAGCAAACTCTGGTCTCAGCCAGCAACCATGAACTTCATAGCCCCAGAGTGGGCCAGGCAACCATGGTATTCGCTGCTTCTACTTCTGTCTGAAAGCAAGCCAGTAGATCTTCCCTGCAGGCACAATCTCCTTACTGCCTCACGGGGCCGAACTCCCTATCTCAACCTGCAGTCTCTCAAACTCGAGGCCTGGTTCTCGAGGGCATTGAATTTTCCAACCAGGGGGTTTTCAGAGGGGGTACTCCAGGTTTTAGGAGCTCCTGAAAACCTTTCACACAGCTAACCTATTCCTCAAAGTGGAAGATATTTTCATGCTGGTGCCAGAAATAAGATGTGGTCACTACCCAGGCAGGTGTGCCCCTGGTACTGTATTACTTGGTACACCTCCATTCTCTTGGTCTTAAACTCTCTTCGTTAAAGGTTCACCTAGCAGCCAGCCAGGTGGCGCTGATGGTTGAGGTGCTGGACGCCTCACCTCGCACCATGCCGGTGACCGGATTCGTAGCCGAGCCGGGGTGTCATGAGGAGGAAAAGATTGAGTGTCCGGAGGACGGCTCTCTTCCCAGGGAGGGGTGAGAACGACTCTCGAGGAGGAGACTCTGGTGGGGGGGGGGGTAAGCCTACAGCAGTGTTGTGGCATATGCCTGCGGGTGGAGCTGCAGCAGTACGTTGCCTTGACAGCCAGCTCTACAGGGAACTACCTAAGTAAATACCCACCTCTTCTCCCACCAATAGGTGATGGCACCTCCCACCCAAGGACCACACTCCCGGAAGTTGGGCGCAGCTCTCTCCTTTGCCCAGTGTTCAGCCCTATAAGAAAGAGCGCCTTGGGTGGGGGTGACCCTTCCCCGGAGGATGCCCGGTGCTGGGGGGAGAGGAGGTGAGTCTGGTCACGCAAGGGAGGTACAGTCCGAGGACCGGTCAGTCGCCAGAGTTCAGTGGGGTCAAGGAGGGAAGTAAAAAAATAGAATTTGAAGGAAAAAAAGGTTAACCTAGCAGCAGTTTCAGCATACCTTTCAGTTGGCAGAAGGCATTCTTTGGCCTCTGAACAGGTGTTCAATAAGTTCAAGGGGCTTCTGCACCTGGATCACCCACACAGAGGGCCCACTCCAGGGTGGGACCTTGACATCTGTATTGGTCAGCTGATGCAGCCACTCTTTGAGCCATTGTCATCAGCAGAGCTCAAGTATGTTACTTGAAAAACTGTAATAGCCATTACTTCAGCCAGAAGGATCAGCGAGTTGCAGGCCCTGTGTACAGATCAGGACTACATTTCCTTCCATAAGGATGAGGTAGTCCTAAGAACAAATGGGAAGTTTCTTCCTAAGGTAGTGTCTGATTTTCACCTTAATCAGTCTATTACCCTGCACCTCTTTTTTTTTTACTCATCATTCATGCTCAGGCAAACGCAGATTGCATAGCCTGGATGTCAAAAGGGCTGTCTGTTACTACCTGATGCACACCAAAGGTCATAGGGAGAACAGAACCCAACTGCTCCTTACTAATGGAGAGGTAGGAAAGGGCAAACCAGCTTTAAAAAGGACCGTTGCTCACTGGATTGTGGCCTGCATCCAGTTCTGCTATAGCAAAGCTGGTAAAGAGCCTCCTGTGGGCCTTTGAGCCTGTTCCACAAGGGGCACTGCTACTTCCATAGCAGCCTCAAGGGACATCCCCCTATTGGATATTTGCCAAGCAGCTACCTGGAAAACTGTTTACACGTTTGTCGAACATTATAGCCTGGATTTAAAGACCAGGAGTGATGCTAAGTTTGGCACAGCAGTACTGCAGAGCCTGTTTCCTAAGTAGGTTCTGTGCCCATGTCCAAAGGCACTGCATGTGTAGTCTGCATATGTCAGAACAAAGATGGATTTCCTGGGGTTAGAAGACATTACTTACCATAGTAATCTTGTTTCTTCCAAGGGAATCTCACTGTATTCTGAGCTCCCACCCTGCCTCCCCCTTCTAGAACCTGGGGACACTGCACTACAGCTTTACTGTGGTGAATTCCTGTGCTGTTTTTTTTTTTTGTTTTTTTTTTTTTTACTTAGTCTGTGCCTTGAGTCTTTGGGATAATGCCTATCATTAGGAGAATGATAGCAGGGTTTTAAATAGCCGGTATCTCATCGCAATTTGTGATGCGATGGGTCTGCTCGGGCGATTCATTCTGTGACCCTCCCCACCCATCTCAACCCCACCACCCTTCCCCACCCATGTCCCCACACTCACCCACATAAGGTACCTCATTAGTTTAGAATGCCGCCCAGTCTCACCGCTGAGGTCCCAAAATAAATGCTGGCAGTCTCTCTGTAGTTAACTATAAGTTAAGTTATCCAGTCCTAGTAGTGGTGTCTGTAGTATCCTCAATCTCACTGCCGAGGCCCCGAATGCTGGTAGTAGCTCACAGTAGTGCACTGCGATCACGTTCGCAAAGCACTACTGGGAGTGACTACCGGCGTCTGTGCCCCAGCAGTGAGATTGAGGATACTACAGACACCACTACTAGGACTGGATAACTTAACTTATAGTTAACTACGGAGAGACTGCCAGTGTTTGTTTTGGGGCCGCGGTGGTGAGACTGGGTGGCATTCTAAACTGAAGTACCTTATGTGGGTGAGTGCCTGTGGGGACATGGGTGGGGAAGGGTGGTGGGGCTGAGATGGGTCGGGAAAGAATGCTGGTAAAGTGGGTTTGGGGCTACAGAGTACTTCTCCTTGATCTTGAGGGATGTCCCTTAATTCACCCCCTCAAAACTGATTTGTTCTTCCTCTCTGTCCTTACAGAAAAGATGCTTGCCAACACAGAGAAGATGCTGTAAATACAGACTTTAAGGTAGAAGTATATAATGTGTCGGAAATAAAAACAAGTAGACAATGGGTTTAACACTGTTAATAAAAGCAGCAATATTTGTCACTGTGGCTGGTGACTTGGAGCTTTAAGTTTTTGGTAAAGGAGCCGTGGCTGGGGAGGCTGAAATGGGTTGGGGGTTTTGGCAGGTACCCCATGGATGGGGGTTGGTGGTAGGCATTGAAATGGGTGGGAGGAGGGTTTTAGTGGTTCTGGCAGAGGGGACAAGTGTAGGAATAGATAAGATAAGATAATAAAACTTTTATTTTTTAGCAGGATAATAACTTTAGGACCGAAGGCCCTGTTTGTCAAAGTTGTCCTGTTTAAAGCATACGGTTTCAAGAACAAGACATCATGTAATATTACATTACAGGAACAAATCTTACATATTTAAACAGACAATTCCACTACCTATAAAACATACATATATACTCCAATATCAGAGAAATTCAGCAAATTTCATCATTCTTTAAGTATGGACTATCCAGACAAATCAGAAGATTAGATATCTAATAAGATATAAGGGAAGTTTTCATTTTCAATGTTATTTAGGAAACAGACACAAAAGAGAAGAGAGAAGGGAATAGAAAAAATATTGTATAATCTAGGGAACACCAAAACAAACACATCTCTCTCCAAATACTATTCAAGGAATACTTAAATTTATTAACACTATCAATTATTCTAATATCTAGATCTATTTCATTCTATATTTTCGGCAAATAAAAATGTCGTTGCATTTTACTATAACCATTTAATTCTAAGGGAACCTTTTGACATCTATGCTTTAAATGCCTTAGAGTATATCTATCAGAAATAGGGACACCAAGAGAGAGATCGAACCATGTTTAACCCCCTCCCGTATTCACAAAAAGCTTTATACCCTACAAGTTTTTTCCGACGAACTGCGAGGAAATCTTGAAGTAAATTACAGTGATAGGTATTATATGGGCATTTCATTACATATCTTGCTATTCTATGTGTTTTAGCTAAGCTATTTAATAAATATTTGGGGGCAAACTGATATATTAAACTACCATATTCTAATGTTGGTAAGAGTAGTTGTACAGCCACTCTATTTCTTGTCTCTTGGTAGTATAGATGTTTTCCTTCTTAACGCACCCAATCTAGAATTAACTTTTTTAGTTATATTTGTAATATGAGAGGAAAAAGAGAACTATCCATGTAAACTCCCAAATACTTGTATACCCAACTTGTTCTAACATTAAACCCCTTAAAGAAAAAATATTTAATGTCTGATGCGGCAATTTATTTTTAGTATGGAAAAGCATTACCTGAGTCTTCTTAGTACTAAGGACCATTTTTGATTGAATTAGCCAATTTTGTAAAATATCGAAATCAAATTGCAACATTTTTTGTAAATCATCCAAGTTTTTTTGCTTTCCCTATAAGGGCCATATCATCGGCATACAAATAAAGCTTACTATTTTGGATACATGATGGAAGGGGGTTTACATAGATCAAAAATAATAGGGGACCCAGGATTGAACCCTGGGGAACTCCCCTAAAAGTACCCTCTTTATCTGACGTTATTCCATCTATGCATACCTGTTGTGCACGTTCAGTTAAATATGATAATATCCATGCCTGAACAGGTTCTGATATACCCATCTGAGCCAACCTTTTCATTAGTATATTAAAGTCAACTAAATCGAAGGCCTTCAAGAGGTCAAACACCGCCCCGACAGACTCCCTAGCCTCGAGGCCACTTGCCACAGAGTCAAGGAAATCCATCAGGGCAGTGTCTGTCGACCTACCCCGCCTAAAGCCCGCCTGACAATCGGTCAGAAGTTTATACTTCTCCAGATATTCATATAACTGGGCACAGACCAGGTGTTCAAAGACCTTCGAAACAATGGACAATAAAGCTATCGGTCGATAATTTGATGATTTTCTATCTCCTCCCTGGAAGACAGGAACAATTTTTGAATTTTTCCAGAAATCTGGATAGCTTTTTTGCTGAAGACTGAAATTAAAAAATTTTAGTCAATGTTGGACTTATTTGCTCTACTGAAATTTTCAAAAAAGCTGTCTCTATTCTATCTATCCCTATTGCTTTCCGTGACTTTAACTGTCTTATTTGCTTCTTAACTTCACCAATTTTAATTGCTCGAAAATAGAAACATGGTACGTTCTCTCTATGTTGTCTCCAGGGATCTAATCTGTTGAAAATCAAGATTCTGATTACAATCAGCTTGTTCTATTTTTATGTTAGCTTGCGCAAGGAATGTTTTGGGAGAGTAGCACATGTTGGAGGTGTGCTTCTCCCTTGCAATCCAGTGCTCTGTTGAGCAGGCGTGGCGGTCCTGCACCAATGGGTGCGGGAGCTCTGCATGACAGCGGTGGTCTTCTGCTTCAAAGAAAACCACCGCTGCTGCATCGAGCACCGCGCCACGCCACCCTCGCATCACGCTGCCTCTGGCCACGCTGCCCCCAAAGCTTTGATGCCACGCTGGGAGCCCACCCCAACGTGGCAAAAGTTGTTTGCCGACTGGGTGCCCAACTTCCGTCGGCTCCACGCTCCCTGCCATTCGCCACGCTGGGAGCCCACGCCAGCGTGGCAAACATCCCGTTTTGTTATCTACGGGGTGCCCAATCCCCGTCGGCTCGTCGTGACCCTCCCGCTGAGTTTGCCGATGGGGTACCCAATCCCCGCTGGCTCCTCGCCCCCAGTTATTCTTCTGCCACGCTTGGGAGCCCATCCTAGCGTGGCAACGTCCCACGTAGTCCTTTTTTTTTTTGTTTTTTGGTTTTAAACCTGTAAAGAAAAACTGTCCACGTAGTCTCCACACCCCCCTCAGCCTCCCCACACCCCCACCCCATACCTACCTCAGAGTCGGGCGTGACGATCTTCGTGGACCGAGAACACATTTGCACTCTTCAAAGCCCACCGTGAACTGAGGAAATGCCGCAAGCTGTATAATGGGCTAGATGGGGGGTCAACTTTAATGCGTATCTAGGGCATTTTTGGAATTTTGCGAATTTTCAACATGGGGTTTTGGGACCCTTCTCATGAATGTCACTGTCATGGTGTTATTCGGGCCCGAAGGGTGATTTCTCAGTCAGTGCAGCGAAATCACCCTTCGACCATGATAATACTCATGACAGTGATATCATTCATGAGAAGGAGTCTCAAAACCCCATGTTGAAAATTTGTGCAAAAATCCAAAAAACTGTTTTCGAGCGCTGCTATGCAGTTCCCACGCAGTGCCGCAAGTTCATTTAATTTTCAATATTTTCACTCCAGATTTTCAACACTGCTATTTTACCACACCTCCTTATGAGCAGTACAGCTGTCATTTTCACATCCTGCCCAAACGTGTTTCCGCCATGTAGCGCACAATGGTGCAGTCGGTAATGCGAAATCAATGTATGGGACGATTAAGAAAATCACAGTGACACTGTTCATTAGCAGAGGTCTTAAATGGCTATGTTGAAAATTTGGTGAAAAATTCCTAAAAATGACTGTTTTACGAGCGTGCGTTGCGCAGTTCCTACGCACGCTCGTAGGTTTGCGAATTTTCAATATTTCCACTCCAGATTTTCAACACTGCCATTTTACCACACCTTCTTATGAGTAGTACAACTGTCATTTTTCACATCTCACCCAAAACGTGTTTCCGCCTATGTAGCGCACAATAGGGGTAACAAAAAGGTCATGCTGAAAATTTATTGTGCAAATAGCAGCAATCGCACAGGGCATTAGGGTAAAGCACCATACGTGCCAAACACCACTGCAAATACCTGCAAGCGAACGTTCGGCATTGACAAATGCTTGTTATATCTGAGACAACAAAAATACTAATTCAAATTATTTACTGCTTGTGTCGTAGACAACTTCTCTCCCAATTCATTCTTAAGAATTATTTTCAGATGTTTCCCTTCCCTACTCTCCATATCCTTAATTAAATTCCAGTATTGAGCTGGATTTTTAGTTTGATTCACTTTGTTTCTGTAATAATTTTTCCTTGCTTTCCTTATCAAACTTTTACTTTTTATTCCTGATCCTCTTAAACAACTCCCAATCTTCTACTTTTAAAGATCGATTTGCCTTTTTCCATATCCTATCTTTCCATCTTATATATTTTTTAATTTTTTCATTTACCCAAGGGTTATCTTTAAGTCTTTCTCTAAATTTTTTAAAAGGAGTATTTTTATCACATACTTCTAGATAAATCTTTGTGAATTCTTTGTGAATGGTGTGTTACTGAGATGAGGGTGAGAGGGGTTGGGTGAGAGTGATACTGAAACAGATGAAGCCAAGAAATAATTTATTTTTAATAATTTTTTAGTTTACAATATTTAAGGATTTTTGATTTTGCTAATCAGCTCGAGGCATGTGCTATTCATTTTCACAATTGATTAGCACTTTCACGCGCAAAACTGCTAATCAATTTTCCAAGCTTATTTAAAACCCTGTGATAGGGGGTTGGGAGTCCTATTGTTATTTCAGATTAGCATTAGTTCGTTAGCTTCCTAGGCAAGCTTCTTTAGAATGTGACAGTTGATGGAATGTTTACCAGGGACAGTGGTTTGAAAACAGCTCGAGCCTAGCATTCTCATTTGCATAGGTTCTATTAACCTTTTCCTCTCCGGGGCAGTATAGTGAGACAATACTGTATATGTCAGAATACTGTAAGATTCCCTTGGAAGAAACAGGATTAATATGGTAAGTAATGTCTTCATTTTGCTGTAACTTGGTGTATGCACAAGGTTCCACTGGGGCAAATGCGAGTGGGCCAACCTTGGAAAGTCCCTTTTGCAAGGCAGCCTTCTGGAAGTTGCTGTCCAGCAAGATTCAGTTTTCCATTCAACGTGTAGTGGATTGCTCTGGAGATACCACCATGACATTAAGATGGGCATCTTTCCTTCACGGTCAGCCACATGGGTAGATGGGATGTTTGACTAACACTGTACCTTGAGGAGGTGTGACGGGGTAATGGGGAGTAAGCTGGATCCGGAGGATTCATAGCATGAAGAAATGCACAGAGATGTGCCTTGTACTCTTGGTCTGGCATGCCTGCCAGTGTGCATGGCAGAAGGCAAAAGAGGAGCATCATCCTCATCCTGAAATGAACGGGAACAAAAAGGTGTAAACATACAGGTCTCCCTCCCCTGGCTGGGGGAAGGAGCATTAATCACCTTTGTACAGTTTCAGCTGATTGGCATGGTACCATTTTGTGTACAGGTTTCTTGTGGTCCATGGGCAGCACTTGGTAGACAGCAGGGCTCAATTTGTTGTCATAAGGGCATGCCCATTTGTTTGCAAACGGTTGGGCAGGGGTGGAAGTTCAGTACAATTACGTGGTCTCCTACTTGCCAATCGACTTCTTTGACGTTCTTGTCAATGTGCATTTTGGACTGTTGGGCCTGGCCCAAGTTTCTGGTGGCAAACAGGAAAGTCTGGACAAGATTGTTCTTTAGTTGCATGACATAAGCATCTGCCGACACTCTGACCGCAGTAGGGGGTGTTCATATCAATCCACAAATGTTCAGGTAATCTCATTTGCCTGCTGGTCATCACCTGGAAGGGTGTACACTGCGTTGCTGCAGCTTGGGTACCTCTAATTGCCATTAGGAGTAAGGGCAACAAAGTATCCCAACTATTAGCATTTTCACTTGCAAATTTACACTTCAGTTTGATTTGTCTGTTCGCTCTTTCTACATGTCCAGATGACTGAGGATGGTATGCTAGGTGAAACTTTTGGCTAACTCCCAATAACGCCAGACATGCTTGAGTTATGTTCTCCTGTGAAACTAGTCCCTTTGTCAGAATCCTCCTTGAGAGGTAGGCCCCACCTAGTGAATGCATGATCCACCAGGATCTTGGCAGTGGCTTTCACTGTAGCAGCTTTACATGGGAAGGTTTCTACCCATTTTGAGAAAAGGCCGGTGATCACAAGTGCATAGTTATCTCTTCTGGTAGTGGTAGGCAGAGGTCCGATGAAACAAGTCTGAATTGCATTCCAGGGGCCTGATTGCTTTTGAGGAAGCAGCTTGGCATTTTTCTTGATAGGAATGGGGTTATTTTGTGCACAGGTAATGTAATTGTCCACATAGTGTTGGACATCTGTTATTCCAGGCCATTAGCTCATGGTCTTAAGTCTCTGTAGGGTCTTGTGTAGCCTCTGGTGTCCACCTGTAGGGGTGTCGTGGACCGGATGGATGAATTCTGGTCAGAGTGTTTGGGGGATCACCCAAAATTTTTGATCACCCGAGTGATACAGGACCAACTTCTGCTACTGAGAGAGATGATTGTCAGAATGTCTCTTGTATGGATTATTCACAGACCTTTCTTTCTCCATTTTCTTAGAGGCATTCATATACCTCTTATTTCTGGATCTGCCAGTTGTACTGCAGTTAGATCCAGGGGAACTGCTTTTGCCTTTTTGTGTGCAGCCACTGTCTCAGTGGGAGGCATAATCCATACGTCACTCCAAGTGCCATCTTTTGCTAGAGTGTCTGCTCGATTGTAGTCATGGAATGGTTCAGCCTTGGAGTGGGCTTTAACCTTGTGGATGTACAGCCTGAAAATGAATTGCTCTGTAAGGCAAAGAATGTGAATGAACAGGTTCTAGGGACATGGATGTTAATCCACACTTTCTGGCAGGTATTCTTGCCGCTTTAAATCTTGCCGGAAGGTCTTCAAGCTGGCTCCTCCCACCCACCCGGGGTGGTAAAACTCTCTGCTCTGCCCCATGACTCCAGATCTGGCCCGCTGGAAGCTCGGGTTGTGCGTCAAAGCCGGGGAGGTCGGGTGGGTCGTGTGGATGAACAAAATATACCATTCCTAGAACTCCTGTTACAGGTAAGTAAACTGTATTTCTAGGGACATGGATATGTTGTTCATCCACACTGTCTGGCAGACTCCTAGCAGTTCTCCAGGAGGAGGGAGGCAAGGTGCACACCCCCTACTTAGGAAATGGAGACTGGAGAACCGAGGCCCCAAAAACCAGCATCCCGGCGTGACTCGAGGTCGATTGTGGTAGTGGGTTATAAAGGTATGTGCCGACTTCCAGGTAGCAGCCCTGCAGATATCCTGGATGGGGACATCCCTGGAAGCAGCTACCGATGCAGTGGTATGGCGGGTGGAATGAGCTCTTATCCCTCTGGGAGGCTCCATGCTGGCCAACCTATAGTAGAGATCTATGCAGGAGGTGACTCACCTGCTTATTGTCCGCTTGGCTGCAGGTCTGCCAGGTGCGGCTTCAGCGTAGGTGACAAACAGCTGGCGAACCTCTCCCTGAACTTCAGCCGTGCGCTCCTTATAGTAAGCGAGCGCCCTTCTAGGGTCCAGAGTATGGAGCCTGTATTCGGCCTCCGAGGTGTGATTGGGGTAGAACACCGGCAGAGTCAACACCTGGTTAAGGTGAAACTCGGACACCACCTTCGGAAGGAATTTCGGGTGGGGGCGCAGGACAACCTTGTCCCTGTGGAAGACCAGGTAAGGAGACTCAATGGAAAGCACCTGGAGCTCTCCCATCCTTCTGGCTGACGTAACCGCCACCAAGAAGGCGGTCTTCCACGACAGGTGAGAGATGTCACACCTGTGCATTGGTTCGAATGGCTTGCCCATGAGCTTTGCCAATACCAGCAGTAGATCTCACGGAGGTGGAGGTTCACGCACCAGAGGGGATATGTGATCCAGGCCTTTGAAAAAGCGCCCGACCACCTTCTCCTGCACCACCGACTGCTTCCCGGCCCGCGCCCGGTAAGTAGAGATGGCTGCCAGGTGCACCTTTAGGGTCGTCGACCTAAGCCCTTGCTGAGAAAGGGACCATAGGTAGTCCAAGATGCTTGCCAAGGAACAGGAGGAAGGGTCCAGGCCCTTGCCCTGACACCAAATGGAGAATCTCTTCCATTTGAAGGCATAGCATTTTCTGGTAGACTTCTTAGGGGACGCCTCAACTACATTGAGGACCTCGTCGGAAAGACCCAAGGCCTGGAACTCTAGCCGCTCAGGAACCAGGCCATCGGGTGCAGGGATTGAAGGTCCGGATGGAACACCTTCCCCAGATTGACTGACTGACTGATAACAGGTCCGGGCGAGCTGGAAGCTGCCTCGGGAGCCTGGATCTGAGGCTGAGGAGATCTGGATACCAGCATTGGCGGGGCCAGTCTGGGGCTACCAGAATCACCTGCGCCTTGTCCTCCTTGCCTTGAGAAGCACCTTGTGGATCAAGGGAAATGGGGAGGCGAAGAGGCCCGGGGTCCACGGCCTCGAAAAGGCATCCCCCTGCAGCGAACCCTGCTGAGGGGGGCAGGCATGAAACCGCCTCAGCTTCGCATTCTCCCTGGAAGCAAACGGGTCCACCTGAGGTGTGCCCCAGTGGGAGAAGAGATCTTGTACTACCTCCGGCAGGAGAGACCACTCGTGGGACACAGCCCCTATCCGGCTTAGGGCATTGGCCAGAGTGGAGGCTCCTGCCACATGGATGGCTAGGAGATCTGCCTCCAGGCTACGCACGAGTGACCAAATGTGGAGAGCTTCCTTGCACAGAGGCATGGAGCGCGTCCCGCCCTGGCGGTTTAGGTAGTACATGGTCGTGGTATTGTCCGTCTGGACCTGAACCACTTGACCCCATAGAAACGGAGCAAAGGCGGTGAGGGCTAGACAAACTGCCCATAGCTCCAGCAGGTTGATATGGCATCAGGACTCCCGAGGGGACCAGAGGCCGTGCACTCTGTGCTTCCCCAGATGGGCACCCCAACCCATCAGATTGGCATCGGTCGATCAAGAGACCGTCGGCTCGGGGCGGACAAACGGGATGCCCTCCTGCAAACAGGCTGGAACGTTCCACCACTGGAGAGCGTTCCACATCCCCTGGGTCACACTCACTTGCTGGTCCAGTGGATCGCAGTGCTGTGACCACTGGCTGGCCAATCCCCACTGAAGGGGACGCATGTGCCAGCGGGCCCAACAGACCACAGTGGTGCAGGCCGCCATGAGACCCAGGAGGCGCAGGAAGTCCCGGTCAGGGTGCGATTGCCCAACCAGAAATGATTGGGCAAAGGAGGAAAGAATCTCGGCCCTGTCCGCCGGGAGCTGTGCTCTGGCTCGAAGAGAGTCTAGCTCTGCCCCGATGAAATGAATCGCCTGTTTCGGTCAGAGTTCCGACTTGGCCTCGTTGATGAGAAGGCCGATCTGAGAGCAAACCTGGAGGGCCAGATCTCTGGACCGCTCCACCTCCTGTTTGGAGGGGGCTGCTATCAGCCAATCGTCCAGGTAAGGGTACACCCGAACCCCTCGGCGCCGCAGGAATGCTGTCACCACTGCCATGCATTTGGTGAAGACCCTGGGAGCAAGGGAAAGGCCGAAGGGCATGGCTCGGAACTCGTGAAGGGATCCCTCCGCTCGAAAGCAAAGCAATCTCTCTGGTGAGACGGATGGATAGGGACGTGAAAGAACGCGTCCTGTAGGTCCAGAGAACAGAACCACATGCCTCGTTCCAGGAATGGTATTATCTGAGCCAGAGTGACCATCCTGAAGGTCCGAGACCTTAGGAACCTGTTCAGGTCATGCAGGTTGAGAATGGGGTGCCAGCCCCCCATCCGTTTTGGTACCAGAAAGTACCTGGACACAAACCCCGGGTCTGAGGGAGGGTCCGCCACCTCTCTGATCACCTCTTTCTCAAAGAGCAGAGCGATGTCAGCTCAGCGAGCCGACAGCGAGGCTGCGAACCCAGAGGCCCCCGGGGGGGGCGACGGCTTGGAAGGGCGGGGCCTACTCGAACTCCAGAGGCAGGCCCTTTCCTACCACTTTCAGCACCCACCGGTCTGTGGTGATAGCGGACCAGGCGGAAAGGAAGTGGCGGAGCCGTCCCCCCACGGGGAGAACCCGGGGTGGAGTGACGAGGTTGGGTGCGACACCCCTCAACCCGTCAATGGGCAGGCTTGGAGGAGGGACTGGTCAAGGACCTCCTGGGCCTTTGCCTCCCTGCTTCCTGGAAGAGGAAGCCGCAGGCTTGGCTTTGGGATGCCAAGCGTGAAACTGCTGGCCCTGATGCTGCTGGGCTGGACGTGCCGTGGGCGCAGACTGATGAAAGGGCTTGGGTTGCGGTCTGCGGCCCTTGTCCCTCTGGGCGGAGGAGACAGTCAAGAGTGGCATTGGACTTTTCGATCCTCTGGAGGTGACCCTCCACTCCAGGGCTGAAGAGGTCGGTCCCCAAGAAGGAGACATCCGCCAACTTGTGCTGGGTATCTGCTGTGAAGGTGGATATCCTCAGCCATGCCCGACTGCGCATGGCCACTGCGGCCGCGACTGACCTGGCACATGAGCCGCCGATGTCCAAAGCAGTCTGAAGTTGCTGCTTGGCCACTGCCCTGCCCTGGTCTTGCACCTGCTTGACCGTGGTCTGCAGGTCAGCCGGGAGATGAGGGACTACCTTGTCCAGGGAGCCCAACAGGGCGTGAGAGAAGTGTGCCATCAGCACGGCCAAGCTGGCCTGATGAAGACCAAGGGAGGACGCAGCGTAGACTTTGCGCCTGGCATAGTCCAACTTCTTGGACTCCTTGTCGGGAGGCTTGTCCACGTCCCTGGTGCTTCCAGCACGCCGGAAGACACTGTTGGTAACCAACCCCTCGGCTAAGGGGTGTTCCAAAAAACCGGACAGGGAACCGGTAGGGACTGCGTACTTCCTCGCCATCCTGGCTGAAGGCGCAGGGCAGGAAGCAGGACACTGCCAGAGCTCCAAGGCTGGGCCGACAATGGCCTCGGCCTCCGGAAAGGCCTCCGTGGGAGAATCCCCTCGGTCCAATATCTCCGTTAGGGGATATTTGGCCCGCTTGGATACGGGCTCGAGCTGCATCCCAGTGGACTCCGAGATGAGCCTAAGCAAACCCGTGAAGGACGATGGGCTATCGTCCTGCGACTGACCTCCAGAGGAATCCAGGTTGACCTGTCTAGAGAACAGGGAGGAATCGTCGTCTGACTCTGACGAGTCCGCAAAGAGCTGCCTTGGGCCTGAGCCACCCTCCACCTGCCAAGGGCGGTCGGGAGTGAGGGTGACAGACAGCCTATGGGGCAGGCCCTGGCCCGGCTGAGAATTCTTGGTCGGGGCCCCAAATTTTGGCGCTGGAGGCGGAGGTTCCACCAGAATCGGTGGGGCAGCTGGTTTTGGTCGAGCAACAGGCCCGGGGGCAGGTGCCTTGGCTAGAGCGAGGGGTTGCTTCGGCCGCTCCGGTGACTGCCACTTGATGGCCAGGGAAGGTGACTACGTGTGCTTGCTCCCGGACAGAAGGAGCTGTTGCCACATGAGGTCCTCGTAGTGCCGACGCAACTTGCGTCTAAGCCTCTCCTCGTCCGAGGAGGAAGACTAGGACGAGCGATGACTCCACTCACTACGGTACTGAGACAGAGTCCGCCTACGTCGGCGGGATTGGCTGGACCGTGAAGATGTTGGAGACAGAGAACCTTGGCGTTTCCGAGGAGTGTACTGGGGCAGGGCAGGGGAGACCTGCTCTCCCCTCGGCTCGGCAGTTTCGACCGTGGACTCTGGAACCGGAGGCAGAGGCAAGTCCACGGTAACCTCTATCTCTGTCGGGGGAACTGGGGAGTGAGGGTTGTCAGCTTCACCGGTCAACAACCCGTCCGGGTCGAGAGAAATCTCGACTGCATCAAGCAGTGTCCCCGTCCAGCTGACAGACGGGGACACCGTGAAGACCAGTGGCGGCCGAAGGATCAACCGAAGTAGAGGGTCGACTACTCGGGGAGGGGTACCTCTCCCGCTCCCAAGAGCGTCGACGGAGGGACTTGCCTTTAGAGTCCTTCTTCTTGGACCGAGAGGAAAGTCCTGATGACCCCTCTCCCTTGGTGGAAAGGGACTGACAGAGCTCCTTAAAGGAAGCTGAATAGGAGAGGATCCCAAGTATAGCGGGATAAAGGCTGTGGCCAAGGAAGACGAAGATGCAGCCTGCGCTGCCTCCTCCTCGAGGGCGATCATCTGCTCGACCTGTTCCACTGAGCCAGCCGCCGTGGACACCGCCAAACGGGCCTCCTTTGACTTCACCGGCGGGTAACGTTTCTCGGGGCGCCTAAGTTGTAAACGGGCGGCGTGGTCCTCCAGGACGTAGACCGAGAAGGAAGAGCACAGGTCGCAGGCCTGCGGGTCGTGCTCAAGGCCTAAGCAGTAGACACACATGGAGTGTGGATCCGTCCGAGACATCTTCTGCCTGCATGGGCACCTCCGAAAACCGGGAGTCTATTTTGTCCATCGCAGCCGCGAGGGAAATAATTGACCAAAGTCTTGAAAACCTTAAACTTTATTTCGGGTAAACCGAAGAATTAGGAACCAGTCTTATATGCAGAGCGTTAAGGAGGGAACCTGAGCTTCCAAGCGGTAAGGAAGATCTGGCGTCATGGGGTGGAGCTGAGAGTTTTACCACGTGGGTGGGAGGAGCCATCAAGACCTTCTGGTAAGCTTTGAAGCAGCAAGGAACCTGCCAGTAAGTGTGGATGAACATATACCATTCCTAGAACTCCTGTTACAGGTGAGTAACCTGTATTTCATGTACTTCATAGGGGTCCCTTCTGAAGAGGCAAAATCATGGACCTTCCAGAAAGGAAGGAACTCTGTCAAGGAATTGCACACCCAGAAAGAATCTGAGAAGATGATGGTAGCCTCTTCTCCTTGGCCATGGGTGGTTTCCAGGGCACAGGCAACTGGAGCAAGTTCTACATACTGTGAAGATCTAACAATGCACTTCCTGAACACCTCAAAGGTGTCGGCTGCTGGAAGGACAACCAGGACATCAACGCCTGCAATTTGTTCTCCTTCGTTGCAGGAGGAGGAGGATCCATCTGTAAAGATGTAGCATAGTGCAGGGTCTTTTAGGTCATTGTCTGTGGCAGGAAGGAGAGGACCTGGTTCTGGCAGGGTAAGTGGCTGTAGTCCATACTACTGTGGATCTCCTTTGTAAAGGAGACCATGTGCCAAAATGGAGGGCATTTTGCCAGGAAGCACAGTGATGTCTCGATCCTGTAGACACCCCAATGGGTGAGTCTTGTGTTTGACACGTTGCTATTCTTTATTCTGTCAACAGAAGTTGGTAGGGGTGTGGTTGGTGTGCAACACGAAGGGAAATTCCTAAGATGTAAGTGAAGTGTTTGATGGCTTAAAAAGTTGTCTGCAGATTCCTCTCGCATAGAGTACTTATGCTCTACAAGGGAGAACATTTGTGAGTCGTAGGCAATAGGCCTCAAGGTGCCATTTGCCTTTTGTGCAAGAACATGTTTACCTCAGAGATGGCAGTTTCCAAGTAGAATGGAAGACCTTCCCTGTGTCGGTCTTCACCATTCATCACTTTTGGGTGACTGCCGGAGATGGGCACCCTGCGGGAGATATTTTTTTTGGAAGGATCCGGTGCCATTGGCGCCGACACATTGCGTGGTGCTCATGGGTTGGCCAGTAACTGCTGTTAGATCCTCCTCCACCTCAGTTCTGCTTCACCCCGGCCGCTGAGACAGCACCTTGCTAGATTACTCGCTGCGCGGCCTTCTGAGCCGTGTTCCTTGGGGCTGTTCGATGCTATCCGTTAGCTTCTCCACTGCGACCCTGCTTCGGTTCTGCAGCCTATTCGACGCAGTTCACAATCTGGTGAGATCTTTCCTTTTTATTAAGCAGTGTTGTCTTTTCTGTGTTTGTGTTTTACTGTATGCATCATGCCTGGTTTTGGGGGGCATCGCTCACTTTGGTCCAAGCGCAGGACTCTCTGCCCTTCCTCCAGGTCCCTTCCCGGGCCTATATGGTCTGGTGAATAGGGGGCCACCTCTTTATGCCTTGCCATGGAGGAGGTTACTACTGCAGTGCTGGAGGTTTGGGGCGGGCCCGGGAACACCACTCTGGCAGTCGCCTCTTCAGAGGTGCAGGCTCCCGTGTTGGGTCCCGGCACTTGTCGTTCCTCAGCGCTGCCTGATGGTGCAGTCTGATTCCGGGGCCATTTGTGGCTCTGGTGATCAGGGTGGGGTCGTGAGGGGTGCGGGGTCAGCTCACTGCACTTGAGTGAGGGAGTCCCTGGGGCTGCCAGTCCAGAGCTCCTCTGGATCATTTCCTCTTCAGAGCTGGACAGTTTGGAAGGTGATTTGGACTGGAGGCCTGATTCTTCTGAAGGGGGGTCCCCACAACCCTAATACCCTTGCACCTCCCCAAGTGCCCCCACTGGCAGCTCTGGCTCATGCTGACTCTCGAGCCAGTGGCAGCTCGGTGGGTCGGCTGAGGGTTGCCGGTCCCGCTGCTGTGCAAGTGGCGATCGGGATCCTGAGTGAGGGGGTGGCTGGAATCATCGGTCACCGGATGTAACGTGTGTCTGCAGAGCCATGAGTGAGTTATGAATGTGCTGCCCACTCACATGAATATAAACTGCATATTTTGAGTCAGGCTATGGTATATTTGATGTATACAACAATTTACAAGTTGTAGCTTTTAAATCTGGAATTTATTTAAAAATGTTGCTGCTTTTCTTTGATTTTAACTGCCTGCTTCAGTGCTGCACTATGCATTGATATCAACATTGTAGAAGCTGCTCTCTGATTGGTTCAGTATTCCACTGTGATGACAGTAATAGTAGATCTTGCTTCGAGAGGGTTCTTGCAGTAGGTAATTACATATAGGACTGCAGGCGGCAGGACCCCACGGAAAAATTTGTAGCTAGCATTCCTTGGCAGGGACCGCCCCCACGTCAGGTGACTGGCGTCAGACGACGTCGGTATAAAGGGGCGGTCTCAGACGCCCGCCTTCCAGTTCTTTCCCGCCGTCAGCTCGTGCAGCAACCTCGCAGTGAAGTTCATATTCGCTCAGTCCTGTTACTTCGTTGTTTTTTCCGAAGTTTCGGTATTTTGTATTTTCTATCAGGTGAATGTCGGGATATTTCGTCCCCTTCAGAAAATAAGTGCGACTCGTGCGGCGCCAACTGCCTTACAAAGACTCACTCCCTCTGCCTTTTCTGTCTAGGCCCCGACCACGCGGTTGACAAGTGTCCGCACTGCCTTAATTTCAACGCGGCCACCCGCAAACTACGCCAGCAGTTTCTTGAAGCCCATCTCCTCAAGAAGATGTCCGCGATGGAGAAGGAGTTGAAGAAACTTCGGCAGGCGTCTACCTGCCCTGAAGGGCACCGGAGAAGGCCTCCTCCTCCTCCGCGACTCCGGCCGAGTCGCGTCAACATCTTACCCCTCCGGCGATGGCAATGGCAGCCTCAAGGTTTTGGAGGAGTCGCCCGCCGTCAGGTTCGCCGAGCCCGCCGGGCGCCTCCAGGCAAAGGGAGGTATTAGCCCCTAGTACTGCCGCAGGCTTGCCTACTGGGTGTGGGCGCCCCATAAGCGGGACCTTGCTCCAACGTCCGCCGGAGAAGGCCGCTAAGACGCCAGACCTTTCGGGCGGCGCACAGCAGAGTTCCTCGACCGGCTCTTCCTCTCGCCCGCCCGACGAGGACCTCGGTCGACGCCAGCTCCTCTGGCGCCCGCCGAACTGCCCGTAAGTCGCAAGTTGGCTTCCTCAGACGCCCGCCTGGCCTCTGAGCCTACGGCAGACCCTGCTTCGCCTGTCGCTCTAGGCTCCCCGCAACCTTCGCTGCCGTCCGGGAGCCAGAGTCTCCCTACCTGACCCCGGGACTCTTTCTCTCCGCCCCGGCAAAGCTCGGGATGCTGTTCCGCGCCTGATCCCTCCCTCACGGAGCCGCAGATTCGATGCCGCCCCGACATCGGCCCGCCGACGCCGGCCCTCCGGCGCGGTGGGGATATACCTCCCATCGGGCCTCTCCTCCACGGGCCTATCACAGTTGATCCGCCCGTGGAGTTGCCTACTGGCCGTCTGCTTCAGCAGCTCCTCAGGTACCTGGGTATCCGCCGTCTTATTCGATGCCGGTTTACCCGGTTCCTCAGTATCCTGCATCGCAGTACCTGACGCAGCAATACCCAGCTCCGGTATTCCCACAGCCGGGTTACGGATACTCCCCTTATGGATTTCATCCATACAACTATCCCCCTCCTCCTCCTCCACCGCCCCCTAGGCCGCCGATGGATCTCCAGGAGACTGTCCTCCTGGTGGGCTGAGGCCAAGGCTCAGCTCACCAAGGGAGTAGAGAGCAGTCTTTCGGCGACGGTGCCACCTCTGGCTCCCGTACGCCCCAGACGGCACACTCCCTTTCCGCCTCCGGACTCCCGGGCTCTGCCCTTGGGATCCAGAGAGGGGCAGGATACGCGTCAAGGGATCCTCCCTAAGGAACCCGTTCCTCCCCCTAGACGAGCTAGGGAGTCCTTCTCTGCTTCAAATTCCTCTTCTTCCTCTCTCTCGGACTCCTCGGATTCCTCCGAGGGTTGCTCAGAGAAAGACGACGAGCCTCACTCTCCGTCCAAGCCCCGGCTGAGGACTCCTCCGGGGGATCCTTCCTTCACGGAGTTGCTCAGGAAGATCCAGGAAATACATCAGTGGCATTACTTAGAACCAGATCCTCAGCGGGTTAAACTCGCCGAACATCTGCCCTTCATGGCCCCTACTGTAGTGCCACCCTGGATCGAGCCTCATGCCCACCTTGTTTCTACCATTTGGAAACAACCGTCTGCTTTAGCCCCACTTCCACGGAAGTCCAACAGGCTATACCAGGCTCCTGAGGGTGTAGACCTTTTAGACTCTCCCCCCCGTGCAGACTCGGTTGTGATTAGCGCCACTCACGGCCGGTCAGCACATCCGAAACATTTGAGCTAGTCTCCCCCGGATAAGGAATCTCGCCTTTGGATCAGTATGGAAGGAAGATTTACACTTCTTCCACACTGAGAATTAGGGCCCTTAATTATGTAGCTCATATGGGGGATTACCAGAAAGCTGTCCTTACCCAGGCGGAATCCAAGATTGACTCATTGCCTGACTCCCAAGTCCAGCAGGAGTTAGCCAACCTGGTCCGTTCTGCTCGTTCGGCCAGTCGTCACATTCTGAGGATGACCTACAACGCAGTGGACACCACAGGACGGAGCTCTGCATTCGCCGTAGGTCTTCGGCGTCACGCATGGCTCCGTGTTTCAGGTCTGGTCCTGGAGGTGCAGTCGGCAATCCAGGAGGCACCTTTCAGAGGTTCTGTGCTTTTCGGTGGTGATGTCAAGGACATAATCACTGATTTGCAGGAGAAGGGGATGGCCCTTAATCTGTTGACTCAATGTACCGTCCCCATCCCCCGCAGCGCCGTCCCTTTCACAGACGCAGCCAGCATCAAGTGAAACCTCAGGGAAGGTGGGCCGCTAAACTTCAGGCCCCCACAGCTGCCAGGCCCCCACTGCCCAAAAAAGCAGCGGGTGCCCCAGTTGCAGCGCTGCCTCACACCACCTGACTCCTTCCCTCTCCCACCGCCTCCGGACTCCCCAGAGGAACCGGTAGGAGGGAGATTCTCCCTCCACCTTCCGGGTTGGGAGAAGATTCATCGGATTCATGGGTGCTTCAGATCATAGCAGAGGGGCACTCCATAGAGTTTCTGCAGAAACCTCCACGTCAGCCCCACTGATCTCCTCTTACTCAAGGGACCATCTTCCTTTGGTCAATTTCTGCTCTCCTCATGAAGCAGGCCATAGAACCGGTCCCCCCTCATCTTTTCGGGACGGGTTATTATTCCCATTTCTTCCTCGTTCCAAAGCAGACGGGAGATCTCAGACCCATTCTCGATCTCCGCTCCCTGAACCTATATGTGGAATACAAGAGGTTCAGGATGCTCTCCCTTCAAACCCTCTTGTCCTTGCTTCAGCTGGGCCAATGGCTTTGTGCCCTGGATATGCAGGATGCCTACCTGCACATCCCCATTCGCCCTTTGCACTGAAAATACCTCAGGTTTGCGTTCCAGGGGGACCACTACCAATTCCGGGCGCTCCCTTTTGGTCTTTCCTTGGCTACCCGAGTCTTTACCAAATGCCTGGTGGTGGTGGTAGCGGCCCATCTGTGTATTTTGGGAGTTGAGGTTTTTCCCCACCTGGACGACTGGCTCCTGGCGGCCCCGTCCAGGGAGGAACTCCTGCATTTTCTCTCCCTCACCCAGCAGGTTTTTGCTGGCCTGGGTATTACCATCAACCATTCCAAGTCTCCTCTGGATCCTTCACAGAGGCTTCAGTTCATCGGGGCAGTCCTCGATAACACAAGGTGCAGGGCCTTCCTGCCTCTGGACAGGGGGTCCTCCCTCCAGTCCCAGATATCTCTTCTATCGGAACACAGGAGGGTTCCGGCGAGATTGGTGCTCCACCTCTTGGGGCTTATGGCGGCTGCCATCCCGACTGTCCCTCACGCGCGCCTCCACCTGAGGATCTCTCAGTGGACTCTCCACTCTCAGTGGGACCAACTCGTAGACGACCTAGATCATCTGGTACTGATCTCCTCGCCGATAAGAGACCTGCAATGGTGGATGATTCCAGAGAACCTATTCCGGGAGTCCCCTTTTTTCATTCTCCCTCCGTTCAGACTCTTAGAACGGACACTTCAGGCGAAGGTTGGGGAGCCCATCTGGGTCCTCACCGAACCCAGGGCCTATGGTCAAACTTGGAGTTCTCTCCACATCAATGTGCTCGAGCTTCGAGCAGTGCTGTATGCTCTCCAGGCCCTTCACCAATACATCCTTCCCGGTCACCTAGCCATCCAGACAGACATGTGTGTGGTGTGGTACATCAACAAGCAGGGAGGGACTCGGTCCTACCCGCTATGCAGGGAAGCGATGAAGATTTGGGAATGGGCAACTCTCCACAACCTTCACCTCACGGCGATCCATGTTTTGGGAGTCGACAGTGTCCTGGCAGACAGGTTGTCGTTCTTCGGCTCTGCCACACGAGTGGGAACTGGACCAAAAAGTTCTAAAAAGCATCTTCCAGATTTGGGGGACTCCACAGATGGACCTGTTCGCCTCCTCCCAAAACGCAAAGCTTCCAACCTATTGCTCGCTCGCTCGCTCTAGAGCGAGGCGCTTTCTGGGAGCGATGCTCTGTCTCTAAACTGGAAGGGCAGATTTATCTATGCTTTTCCCCCAATTCCTCTGGTCCCTCGTGTGTTGCAGAAACTGGCTTTGGAAGGAGCGAGAATGATTCTGATCGCTCCTTTCTGGCCCAGGCAAATTTTGGTTCTCTCTTCTACAACAATACTCAGAGGTTCCTCCTCTTCCTTTATCTCGAGGATTGCTGACCCAGGATCAGTGGAATCTGGTCCACCCAGGACTCAAGTCTCTTCAACTTCATGCATGGCTCCTGCAGACCTAGCCCAATCTCGCTTTGGTGTCTCCCCTAAGGTGGCAGAGATTCTGGTGGAGGCTAGAAAACCCTCCACTAGGTCCACCTACGCCATGAAATGGAAAAGGTTTTCCATTTGGGCTGCTTCCAGGAACGTGGAGCCCTTCTCCTGTCCTGTACCCGTTCTGCTTGATTACCTGCGTCATCTTTTCGACCTGGGTCTCAGTCACTCCTCTCTGAAAGTCCATATGGTGGCTATTTTAGCCTATCATGTTCCTTTCGTGGATAAGGCATTTGCCCAGCTGGAGGTATCCAAGACCTTTCTCAGAGGGGGTCCTTCACCTCAGACCCCCTGTGCGGACTCCTGCTCCCCCCTGGGACTTGAACTTTGTTCTCGAGAAACTTACGCTTCCTCCTTTTGAGCCTGCAGCCTCCGCAGACTTGAAGTTCTTATCGTGGAAGACGCTCTTCTTGGTGGCCATTACTTATGCTCGCAGAATTTCCGAGCTCCAGGCCCTTATGTGCAAAATCCCTTATCTGATCTTTCACAAAGAAAGAGTAGCTCTTCGCACGAATCCTAAGTTTCTCCCAAAAGTGGTAGCGGAGTATACTTTAAATCAGTCTATTGAATTACCTGCCTTTTTCACGCAGTATTCAATCAAGGAGAATACTTACTCCATACCATGGCTGTCCACAGGATTCTGAGATACTACACCGATAGGACAAAGAATCTCAGAAAGACTGATCAGTTGTTCCTCTCGTTTGCTCCCAAAAGGGAAGGCAATGCTGTCTCCAAGCAATGCCTGTCAAAGTGGTTGGCTCTTTGCATCACTTTCTGTTATGACAAATACAACAAGACCCTCCCGGGTCAAGTCAGAGGCCACTCTACACACGAGGAGTAGCAGCCTCTGCTGCTTGTTTTAAGAATGTGTCTGCGGCAGACATCTGTGCTACCGCCACTTGGACTTCTGTCCACACATTTACTAAACATTACAGTTTGGACATTGCCTCTCGCCGTAGAGCAGGCTTCGGGTTAGCGGTCTTGCAAGGCCACCTATCTTGAGGTTTGCAGGGATTTTTTGCTACTTTTTGGAGTAGTTCCTCCTTCTGGTGCCTTTTTATTTGTTCCAGACTGCTTGGGATTCTGTCCTATATGTAATTACCTACTGCAAGAGCCCTCTCGAAATAAGATAGTACAGTTATGTAAGAACTCACCGTAACAGTAGATCTTCGAGAGGCTCTTGCAGTAGGTAATACCTTCCCACCCTCCATCCCCCTAGGCTTTTTCAGCTCCTTTTCCATTGATGAAAATATCTGCTTCTCTCTCATCCGGGCCTTCCGGGCCTGTGGCGGGAAAGAACTGGAAGGCGGGTGTCCGGGACGGCCCCTTTATACTGACATAGTCTGACGCCGGTCACCTGACGTGGGGGCGGTCCCTCGCCAGGGACTACTAGCTAGAAATTTGTCCATGGGGTTCTGCTGCTGGCCGGCGTCAGTCCTATATGTAATTACCTACTGCAAGAGCCTCTCTCGAAGATCTACTGTTACGGTAAGTTCTTACATAACTGTACTTTATTGATATCTTGCTGTTACTGATGTCAAAGATATCTTGTCATTTTCACCCGCTACTGCTGTTCATATATATGAATAGAAATTCTGGAAAATCAAGCCAGGTATAAAAATAAAGAATTGTTGGTCTTCCCTTGAAACTTGATGATGCTTTTTAATCTACTCGCGACCTGGTCAAAGATATATATTTGTTTCTGTGTATGAATTATACTACCTGCTGACAATCTACCTTTTGTTAAAGTAATCGGAGTATTAAAACAATCGTTTTTTCACTTGCTTTTGAATTAGGGTTGTCAACTAGTTTTTTTTGCTGTTTCAGAGATGACTGTGCCTTACATGCCAATTCTCCCTGATGCAAGAGTTTGAGGAGGCTTCTTGTGCAAAAATTGTTTTGTGGATGCGGTCTGCTGTCTGCTGCAGTGCTATACAGATTAGTAAGGTTAGGTTTAGGTGTCCTCACATGTTCAATCCATACATGGAGTGCTGTCAGTCGAGAGACCTTCAATAAAATTTAAGTCTGTCTTTTCACTTCTTCCTTCCATTTTTTCAGTTTTCGATGTTCAGTTTCAGGACAGTTTTTGTCATGTAATTTGTGTCACACAGAGTGCCACACAAGGCACACAGAGGCCAAGTGAGTATTAAGCCACCAGTGATATATAAGTAATAATGGCTTCTTTAATGGTAAATAACAGACCATGCGCAACAGCACACAAGTCAGTGTGCTGTGAGTGTGACTGTATCACTCACACAGTGTACACTGATTGCGCAGTACAGGAAGTGAAGCACACTGCTTGCACAAAAAGCCACACTGTAAATGCACAATGCGCATCATTATTGTCCTGTTCTTTTGGAACAGAAGCAGAAAATGATGCACTGATTTCAAAATGAGTGACATCCCTCCAGAAAAGTTGAACAAAACACATTTTAGGGTTATGTCTCCCTTCTCGACAATTCCACAGCGCCCAGCACTACAGTGACAACAGCACCTGGTTGCTGTAGTGTCATCGCGGGACCCCACCACTGCATTCAGGGGTAATGCACCCCCTCCCCAAAACCACTCTGACTCAGAGTTGGTCATTTAAGTAGCAGGGGTTGGGGGAGAGATAGGGGTGTCAATCAGCCATCCTAAATCAGTTTGCTGATTGGGCTTGAGCAATGGGCATGGAATGGGGGTGAGGGAGGGATCAGCAGCAGTAACCAGGCCCAGCATCAATATCTGTTATTTTAACAGTAACACTGTGTAACATGTCGTCTGTCATGTCATAAGTTTTCTTATCTTTATGGGTAACAGTTTTAACAAACTGTCTGTAGTTGGTTGTCGCTGTGTATACAGACTGACTGCAGACTGGTCAACCACCTCATCGGTGAGGCCAGTGAGTGACAGATGAGACTGCAGTGACATTCATTCACATTACTGTTAACTGTTCTGTTGCTTCCTGACTCAGTCGGAGTCCTCCCTCCCTGTCCTCCTATTGTGATTTGTGTTGTGATATTTCATACTTGGCATTGGCTGTTCAGCTGAGCTAGCATATTTAGTGAAGTTGCTGTCTTGTCTCATCTGTCTGCCTGATGCACCCAGAGTTCCTCCAGTCCAGTTCCACTGTGGACCACTTCATGTCTCTCCATCTGCCCGCCTGATGCCCCATTAGAGTGGTCCCTAGAACAGAGTAAGTCCTATTCCTGACTCCTGCTGAGTCCTCTCTGACTGACTCGTGTCGTGTGTCACAGAACTTTGGTTGGCTGGCTCAGCTGAGCTCTTGGCTGAATGTGGCTGGGAGCTACCTAACACAAAACCAATAAGAGAAATTAATTGCGTAATTACCCTTAGCCAAGCTGCTGGCTTGACAATTAGTCACTTGACTCAGCAGCCACCAACCATGGCACTGAGGATATAAAGGCTATTCAAACAACATGAAGTCTTGCTATATTCTGACACATGCAGCGAGTCCCAACCTTCGAACTGCCCTGGAGATGAGTTAACTTTCCATGCCAGGCATGGAACACTGAGCTCGAGCTCGGTTGAGACTCTGTCTGTTCTTCAAACTCAAACCGTCAGATTCTTTACTCCGCCTCACTGAACAGTCGCTCCGGAGATTTCTCCTCCTGCTCAGTTCATTTTGTCGGTTAAAGTACCGTTTTTCTCGGTTTTCGACCGAATTTAAACCTCAACCTGTCGGTTCAGTCTCTGTCTGTGGTATTTGTGAGTACTAGATAGGTTTTACATTAATTCTATTCTGTGTGGAACTTGTAAACGGTTTATCGGTTCGGTTTGAACCGATCAAGTTGTTTAAAAAGTCTTAATCTGTGATTTAGAGTGTGGTTACCGGTTCTTATCGGTTCTAAAAAAAAAAAACCCAAAAAAACCAGATTTTATTACGTCTTTTTCCACGACCCGTGACACGGTTGGGAACCGATAAGAGGGTCTTACTTGGCGGATTGCCATAAACAGGTAAGTTTGGATAGGACTGGCACTGTCTGAGAAACCCAAAAGAAAAACCGGGCCCACTGGGTTTCAACACTGGTGTGTGTGTGTGTGTGTGTGTGTGTGTGTGTGTGTGTGTGTGTGTGGAAGTCTTTGCCAAGGCTGATACCCACACTACCTGTGTTTACTGTCTGGGGTTTGACCACCTCAATGCAGACTGCCAGATTTGTAAAAATTTTCCTGCAGCTACCCTGGAGAAGAGAGTTGGTAGGCTCAGGGAAAGGGAGGCCAAAAGGTCCGCCGAACCGGATGGCCAGCCTAGTTCGGTTCAAACCGAACCAGGAGGAGTGCCCTCTGACCAGGGCGAGACTTCTTTGGGCAAAAGGAGATCCGACTCTGAGGAGTCGGTTCCAACAAAAAGGACTAGAAAATCAGCTGGTGTGGAGCCAAAACTTTCCTCTCCAACCGCTAAAGAAATAGCCAAAGCGATCAAAATTGTCCAGTCGCTTTCCCCGGTTCCGACCGAACCGGCACAGTCAGGTGGGCGCTCGGTTGACTGGGTTCCACTGGTTCGAGTATGATTTAGAGAATATTATGAACGGAGGAGGGAAGAGGAGTATGAGGAGAGTGAATGTGGATTTGAAAGTCTGGATGTGCACATTGACCCGGACATCTCCCCAGACAGACCTTCAGGAGTGTGTCCTCCAAGGCTTTGAGTCCCCTTCTCATTTTATGCTTTATAAAAAAGTGGCTGAAACCCTCCAGCTCCCTATGGAGGAAGCTGTGGATGATCAAGAGGAGCCTGACTATGTGGAAATGATGGGTATCCCAGAGTCTAGGAGACTGTCTATTCCCTTGCATAAATCTTTTGGGGAAACAGACATTTAAAATTTTAAAAACTCCTCACACTATACCTCCTGTGGATAAGAGAATGGACAAGAGGTACACATTGCTAGGCTCTGATATGGAGTTCCTCACACAACAATGCAGCCATGTTGGGGTAGTGCAGGCTGCAGCCTGTGACAAGGCAAATATTCCCTTGGCTTCACACCCCCCCAGACAAGGACTCCAGGAGGATTGATGCCATGGCAAAGAAACAGTACATGGCAGCATCCTTGGGACTCAGACAGGCAAATTATATGGCTTACATTGCTAGATATCAGAAATCCAGATGGGACACTGTCATGGCTCTAGCAAAACAGGTCCCTGGCCAGCTTGCCAAGGAGCTGGAGCAGGTGGCTGGTGATGGTATTGAGGCATACAAGGTGCAATTCCATGCTGCAGTGGACTCAAATGATGTGTCATCGAGTCATGGCTACATCTGTGGCACTTCGAAGAATGACTTGGCTGAGATGTACTAGCCGGTCACAGGATACCCAGACTAAGGCCATGGATTTTCCTGTTGTGGGTAATTCCCTGTTTAGGGAGCAGACAATTACATGAAGAAAATGGATGAGTATAGGACCACCTATAGGAGTGCACAGGCCAAGGAAAGGCAGGCCACTCCTCTTCATAGGCCTTTTTACTAAGCCCAGGCCTCCTCCTGCTTATGCCCAGAGGGGGTTCTTGAGAGGGAGAGGCAGACTAGGTACAAGCAAGCCTGCTTCCACCCCTCAGCCCAAAGCCCCTGCCAAACAGGCACCCTGATGGGGTTGCCAGGGCCGATTCTCGGCTACCTGTAAGGGGCAGGCTGGCTTGCTTTGTCCAGGACTGGGAGTCTCTGACATCAGACAAATGGGTCCTGGAAGTAGTAAGCCAGGGACTGGTTCTCAGCTTCAAAAAGTTTCCAAAGATGAGAACCAGATCCTTTCCACCTGCAAATCCATCAGAGGCACTTGCCTTAAAGGCAGAGGTCTCTTCCCTCCTAGCTCTCAGAGCTGTGGAAAGGGTTCCACCCCTACACCAGGGCAAAGGATTGTATTCCAGGTACTTCTTTACCCCAAAAAAGACAGGAGAATGGCGGCCCATCCTGGATCTCAGATACTTAAACAAGCACCTTTTAAAACCAAAATTCAAAATGGTGACTCTGGGATTTATTCTACCCTAAGGCCAGGGGACTGGCTAGTGTCCCTGGACCTCAAGGATGCCTACTTCCATATTCTCATAAGAAGCTGCCATCGAAAGTACCTCAGGTTCGAGCTGCCCTCAGGCCATTACCAGTTCAGAGCAATGCCCTTTGGCCTCACCTCTGCACCAAGGGTATTCACAAAATGCCTGGCAGTAGTAGTTGCTTCCCTGAGAAGGCAGAAAATTGCCATTTTCCCTTACCTGGATGACTGGCTCGTGGTAGGCCAGTCCCCAGACCAAGTCAAGTTACACTTACAGATAACTCAGCAACTGCTCACTTCTTTGGGTTTCCTTCTAAATCTTTCAAAGTCAGTTCTAGAGCCTGTCCAACTCCTCACCTTCATAGGTGCAAAGCTAGACACCGAGAAGGCCAGAGCCTTCCTTTCCCTAGACAGGGCAAGGACCCTGGTCTCTCTGGCCTCCTCATTCACCCTGCAGGCGTCTCGACCAGCAAGGCATTTTCTACAGCTCCTGGGGCACATGGCTGCTTCTACAGCAGTAGTGCAGGGAGCAAGATTTCAGATGAGGGACATCCAGTTCCATTTGAGAGCCTTTTGGTCTCAGTGGAAGGACCCTCTGACCAAACTGATCCCAGTAACTCGAACCCTGATCCAGGCCCTACAGTGGTGGCAGGATCAGAACAATTTGAGACAAGGGGTTCCCTTTTGTCACCCAGTCTCACTCTTTAATCCTTACTACAGATGCCTCCCTCTTGTGGTGGGGGGCTCACATGGGCGACCTCACTACACAGGGGTTGTGGTCCCCTCAGGAATCTCTGCTCCATATCAATCTGTTGGAACTCAGAGCAGTATTTCTAGCACTTCATGTTTTTTTTCCAAATCTGTTCAGAACAAAGTTGTACAGGTCAGAACAGACACCACCACCACCACAATGTGGTACATCAACAAGTAAGGGGGCACTCTGTCTATGGCCTTGTGCACCGAAACAATGAAGTTGTGGTCTCTGACTTACTCCCTGAACACCTCCCTCACGGCAGTTCACCTACCAGGAAAGGACAATATCCTGGCAGATTCTCTCAGCAGGATTTCCCAGGGCCATCACGAATGGTCACTGGATCCCCTGGTCTTGGAAGTAATTTTTTCCAGATGGGGCACCCCGCAGATCTTTTTGCAGCCCCAGACAATCACCAACTTCCCCTTTTTTGCTGCAGACCCCCAGTGTTGGGCTCAGTCCCCCTGGATGCCTTAGTTCTCAACTGGGAAGGGAAGTTTCTCTATGCTTTTCCTCCCTTCCCTCTCCTGTTCAAAGTGCTAGTCAAAATCAGATCTCAACCCTGCAAGATGATCCTGATTGCTCCAGACTGGTCCAGACAGCCCTGGTATCCACTCCTACTGTCCTTAGCAGTCCATCTTCCCCTGTGTCTTCCCAGGAATTACAATCTGTTAACATGTGCTCAGGGGGAGGGTTTGGTACCCAAACCTCAAATCTATCAATCTTAAGGCCTGGTTCTTGAAGAGTTAGAGTTTTCTGACTTACACCTCTCCCAGGGTGTAATGGATATCCTGAAGGCTTCTAGAAAACCTTCCACTAGGGCTACTTATAATTCTAAATGGAAAAGATTTTCCATATGGTGCTCTGGGAAGCATATTTCCCCAGAATCTGCTGATCTGCCCACAGTCCTTGATTATATGGTTCACTTAAATAGCTTGGGGCTGAGACCAGCTACACTGAAAGTGCATCTGGCAGCTGTGTCTGCTTTTATTTCAGCAGGTAAGCCCTGTTCTCTCTCAGCTCACCCTGTTTTCTCCAAGTTTTTCAAGGGATTGCTTCACACCAACCCTCCATTCAGGGACCCTGCCCCTGCCTGGGACCTCAATGTTTGCATTGCTCAGCTTATGCAACCCCCTTTTGAGCCTTTATCTTCAGCAGAGCTTAAGTACTTGACTTGGAAGACTGTTTCTGGTAGCCATCACTTCTGTCAGACGCACAAGTGTATTACAAGCTTTGTCAGTGGAGCCTGATTTTTATCTCCTTTCATAGAGATAAGGTGGTCCTCGGGACTAACAGGAAGTTCTTGCCTAAGGTGGTTTCAGATTTCCACCTTAATCAATCTGTCTCTTCCTGTGTACTTCACTGACCATTCCTCCTCTGGCGAGAGGAGACTGCACAGTTTAGAGGTCAAAAGAGCCCTTAGTTACTACATAGAGCGTACCAAGGGTCACAGGTTTGACTCCCTCCAACTGTTCCTCACTTATGGTGAGGTTGGTAAAGGGAAACCTGCCACTAAAAGATCCATTGCCAGGTGGATTGTCTCTTGTATCCAATTTTGCTATGAGAAACTGGGTAAAGTTCTTCCCTCAGCCCTGAGGGCTCACTCTACCAGAGGTACAGCTGCTTCTCTGGCTGCTGCCAGGGACATCCCTATTCTAGAGATGTCAAGCAGCTACCTGGAAAACAGTTCACACTTTTACCAAGCATTACTCCCTGGACGTCCAGGCTAGGAGTGATGCTCGGTTTGGCACAGCTGTGCTTCAGAGCCTATTTCCTAAGTAAGTTCTGTCCCTCCTCCATGGAGGTACTGCTTTGTAGTCTGCATATGTCAGAATATAGCAAGACTTCATGTTTGAAGAAAAAATTACTCACCTTAGTAATGTTGTTTCTTCTAATGGAGTCTTGCTATATTCTGACCTCCCACCTGCCTGCCCCTCTCAGAACCTCCGTTTTTGGGATGTGGGTGGACAGTGCAGTGTTGGCATTTAGTGGTGCCCACCTTTTTGTTTCACCTCTTCTTTTTTGGGGGTGACTGAGTGTTGTGTTTTTCATTTTTGGGTCTCCTGACTTGAGTCTGTGTTGGAACCAAAAAATGTGGTGTTTTGTAGCCAGTTGGCTAGTGTAGGTTTACAGCTTCCACACAGGACCGTAGTGAGTTTAGCTCGTAAAGATCTGACGGTTTGAGTTTGAAGAACAGAGTCTCAACCGAGCTCGAGCTCAGCATTCCATGCCTGGCATGGAAAGTTAACTCATCTCTGGGGCAGTTCGAAGGTTGGGACTTGCTGCATATGTCAGAATATAGCAAGACTCCATTAGAAGAAAGATTACTAAGGTGAGTAATTTTTTCATTCCTTTAATGCTATGCAGGACTCCAGTCCTCCCGAGTCACTCATTTCACAAGACTGACTCACGAGCCGAGGTGGCGACAAGATGGCTTGAGTCACTTTTGGGGGGGTGGTGGGGGGGGTGTTCCTACTTATAACAAAACCCAATCTAAAGTCATTTAAATTCATAAATTCCTTAATTACTTAAATGGCTAGTAACATAGACTTTGTCGGCAGATAAGGACCGCTTGGCCCACCTAGTGTGCCCATTTCCCTACCTACAGGATAAGCTGCAGATCCTAGTTAACCAACAGCCTGTTTCTTTCTACCCCACCCAAGAACTGCCTTATGTGTCTCATGCATTCTTGAATTCTCCCACAGTTTTAGACCCCACAACCTCTTCAGGAAGGCTGTTCCATGCATCCACTACCCTCTCTGTGAAAAAGTACTTCCTCACATTGCCCCTGAGCTGTCCCCACATTTTCTTCAAACTGTGTCCCCTTGATCTTGCACATATCTTATGAAAGATGCTGCCCTCTTGGACTTTGTTGATTCCACTGAGGTACTTGAGTTTCCATCATGTCCCCCCTCTCCCTCCTTTCCTCAAGGGATACATATTGAGCTCCTTTAGTCTCTCCTCATATGGCTTCTCTTGCAGACCCTGCACCATTTTAGTTGCCCTCCTCTGGACTGCCTCCATCCTCTTTGTCCTTGCAGAGATGGGGTCTCCAGAACTGGACGCAGTACTCCAGATGGGGTCTCACCAACTGTCCATACAGAGGGATAACAACTTCCTGTTTTCTGCTGGTGATGCCTCTTCCTACACATCCCAGTATCCCCCCAAGCCCTCCCTACTGCCTTCTCATATTGCTTGCCAACCTTAAGGTCATCTGATTACCCCAGGTCCCTTTCCATTTTTGTTACTCCCCCCCCAAAATTGTGTACTCTTCTTCTGGGTTTTTGTTTCCCAGGTACATTATTTTGCATTTCTTTGCATTGAATCCAAGCTGTCATACTTCTGACCATTCCTCCAATCTTGCCAAGTCCTTTCTCATCCTTTCCACGCCTCCTTGTATTGGCCCTGTTGCAGATCTTTGTGTCATCTGCAAAGAGGCATACTTTTCCTTCCAGTCCCTCTGCAATGTCAGTTATAAAGACATTAAAAAGGACTGGACCCAGTACTGAACCCTGCGTTACCCCACTAGTAACCCCCCTTTCTTCAGAGTGGACTCTGTTTACAATTACCTTCTGTATCCTGTTGTCCAGCTAATGTTTTACCCAGGCTACCACCCTGGGACCCACTCCCAGGCTGGTTAATTTGTTTATTAATCCTTTGTGTGGGACTGTCAAATGCCTTGCTAAAGTCTAGGTAGCCACGTCCAGAGCCCCTCCCTGGTCTACTACTTTGGTCACCCAGTCAAAGAAATAAATTGTATTCATCTGAGATGACCTTCCCACTGTGAACCCATGCTGCCTTGGGTCCTGTGACCCTCTGGCCTCTAGGTACTCCAATAATTCTTTCCTTCAGAAGTGATTCCATTACTTTCAAACAACATGAAGTCTTGCTATATTATAGACATTAGCAGTTTGTTCCAGCTCTAGAACTGCCCCGGAGTGAAATGGTTAAAACCATTCCAAAATAGAATTTTGGCACGAGAGCAGCTCTGTGTCATTTCAAACTTGAACTGTCAGATTCTTTACTCCGCCTCAGTGAACAGTCGCTCGGAGATTTCTCCTTCTGCTCGGTTCATTTCTCGGTTTAAAAGTGTTTTTCTGGTTGGATTTAACCGAGAATAGTTTTATTTAACCATAAAACCGTTCCGGTTCAAGCTCTATCTGTGGTAACCGTAAGTAAATGAAGGTTTTGTCTGTGTGGAACTTGTAAGTTATCGGTTGGTTTTGAACCGATCAGTGGGTTTAAAACTCATTTAAAACTAAAAGTTACTATTTTAGAGTCGGTTCCCAGTTCTTATCGGTTCTAAAAAAAAGCGGTTTATTACGGTTTCAATACCAATGACATGGTTAGGAACCCGATAAAGGTACTTTTACCTGCTTTCCGTTAAAAGGGCAAGTTTTTGGTTAGGGTGGCATTATGTCTGAGAAACCCAAAAGAAAAACCGGACCCACTGGGTTTCAACACTGTGATGTTTGTGGGGAAGTCTTTGCCAAGGCTGACCCACACCACATGTGTGTATTGTCTGGGGTTTGACCACCTCAGTCAGACTGCCAGGTATGTAAAATTTCCCTGCAGCCACCCTGGAAAAAGATTGGGCAGGCTCAGGAGCGAGAGAGCCAAAAGTCTGCTGACCGGATGGCCAGCCAGTTCGGTGCCAGCGAACCAGAGGAAGTGCCCTCTGACCAGGGCCAGAACTTCCTCGGGCAAAAGAAAAGCTGGTTCTGAGGAACCAATTCCAGTAAAGAAACAAAGAAAATCAGCAGGTCTGAGTCCAAAATTCCTTCTCCAACTGCTGCAGAGATAACAAAAGTCATATAAATTGTCCAGCCACTGTCTCAGGGTCCGTCGAACCACCACTATCTGGTAAAAGGTCGGTTCGTCCGGTCCCAGTGGTTCAGGATTATGATATTGAGAATTTTATGAACCAGAGGAGGGGAGGAGGATTATGAACAGTATGAATGTGGCTGGGAAGGTCTGGGTGTGCCCATTGAACGGACATCTCCCCAGACAGATCTTTAGAATCTCCCCTATGCTGTCTGAGTCCCCATCTCATTTTATGTTTTATAAAAGTTGCTGAAACCCTCAGCTTCCTTTAGAAGAGGCTGTGGATGAGCAAGAGGAGCCTAATTTTGTAGAAATGATGGATATTCCAGAGTCTAGGAGATTGTCTATTCCTTTACATAAGTCTTTTAGGAAACAATTAAAATTTTAAAAGCTCCTAATTCTGTGCCTCCTGTAGATAAAAAGATGGACAGAAGGTATACATTGTCAGGCCCTGATACAGAATTCCTTTCTCAGCAATGCAGTCATGTTGGAGTAGTTCAGGCTGCTGCCTGTGATAAAGCTAATATTCCCTTGGCTTCACATCCTCCTGACAAGGATTCCAGGAAGATTGATGCCATGGCAAAAAAACAGTATATGGCAGCCTCTCTGGGACTCAGGCAAGCAAATTATATGGCTTATGTAGCTAGGTATCAGAAATCTAGATGGGATACTGTTATGCAATTGGCCAAGCAGGCCCATGGCCAGCTGGCTAGTGAACTAGAACAGGTGGCTACTGATGGCATTGAAGCCTCTAAGGTTCAGTTTCATGCTGCTGTGGATGTTAGTGATGTTTCCTCTAGGGTCATGGCCACATCTGTAGCTTTTAAGGTTGGCCTGGCTCAAGGTGTACTAGTTTGTCACAGGATACCCAGACTAAGGCTATGGATTTTTCCTGTGGTGGGAAATTCTCTGTTGGAGAGCAGACAGAGAATTACATGAAAGATGGATGAATATAGGACTACTTACAAGAGTGCCCAGGCTGAGGCGGCAGAAAGCCACTCCTCAAAGGCATGCCCCCAGGGGTAGGGGTAGGCCTTTTCACAGGCCTTTCTACCAGACTCAGGCCTCCTCTGCCTTTGCTCAGAGGGGCTTCTTCAGTGGCAGGGGCAGACGAGGGGTGGGCAGACCTGCTCCCACCCCCCAGCCTAAAGCTCCTGCGAAACAGGCACCCTGATGGGGTGCCCAGGGCCGATTCTCCTGTACCAGTGGGGGGCAGGCTGGCTTACTTCAGTCAGAATTGGGCTTCTTTAACCTCAGACAAGTGGGTTCTGGAAGTAGTAAGCCAGGGTCTGGTTCTCAGCTTCAAAAGTTTCCCAAGTTGAGAAGCAGACTTTTCTACCTACAAAGTGCTTCAGAGACCCTTGCTCTGGAAACAGAGGTCTCATCCTGTTAGCTCTCAGAGCAGTAGAAGGGTTCCTCCCCTGCATCAGGGCAGGGGTCTGTATTCAGATACTTCCTTACCCAAAAAGACAGGAGAATGGCGCCCATTTAGATCTCAGATATCTGAACAAGCATCTTTGAAACCAAAGTTCAAAATGGTAACTCTGGCAATGATTTTACCTTCCCTAAGGCCAGGGACTGGCTAGCCTCCCTGGACCTCAAGGATGCCTATTTCCATGTCCTAATCAGAAGATCCCATTGAAAGTACCTCAGATTCGAACTGCCCTCAGGTCATTACCAGTTCAGAGCAATGTCCTTCGGCCTTACCCCTGCTCCAAGGGTATTCACAAAGTGTCTAGCAGTGGCCCACTTAAGGAGGCAGAGGATTGCTGTTTTTCCCTATCTAGACAACTGGCTCATTGTAGGCCAGTCCCCAGAACAGGTAAAATCTCACCTGCAGGTCACCCAGCAGCTTCTCACCTCCCTGGGTTTTCTGCTAAACCTACCAAAGTCGGTTCTGGAAATGGTCCAGGTACTCACCTTTATAGGGGCAGAATTGGACACAAAGCTAGCCAGAGCCTTTCTTCCCCCAGAAAGGGTAAGGAATTTAGTGGCTCTGGCCTCTTCCTTCACTCTGCAGGTCTCTCGACCAGCAAGACACTTTCTGCAGCTCCTGGGGCACATGGCTGCATCCACAGCTGTTGTGCAGGAGCCAGATTTCAGATGAGACATTCAGTTTCACTTGAGAACCTTGGGTCTCAGAGAAGAGACCCCTTTCAAGTTGGTCCCAGTGACTCGAACCTTGATCCTAGCTCTCCAGTGGTGGCAGGATCAGAGCAATTAAGAAGCGGGGTCCCTTCATTTCCCCTTCTCGACTTGACTCTCAGTACAGATGCTTCCTTCTGGGTTGGGGAGCCACATGGGCGACCTTTCCACTCGGGAGTTTGGTCCCCAGGAATCTCTGCTCCACATCAATTTGCTGGAACTCAGAGCTGTCTTTTTAGCTCTTCAAGCATTTTCTGCATCTGTCCACAACAAGGTGATACAAGTCAGAACAGACAACACCACAACAATGTGGTACATCAACAAACAGGGGGGCACTCGGTCTTCGGCCTTGTGCACCGAGGCAATGAAGTTGTGGTCTCTGGCCTATTCCCTGAACACTTCCCTCATAGCAGTTCATCTTCCAGGGAAGGACGATGTCCTAGCGGATGCCCTCAACAGGATTTCCCAGGGCCATCACGAATGGTCCCTGGATCCTCAAGTGCTGGGGATAGTTTTTGCCAGGTGGAGCATCCCTCAGATAGATCTTTTTGCAGCCCCAGCCAATCAAACTTCCTCTGTTCTGTTGCAGGCCTCCAATGCGGGGCTCAGTTCCCCTGGATGCGCTTCCTCTGGATTGGGAGGGGAAGTTCCTCTATGCTTCCCCCCCCTTTTCCTCTCCTATTCAAAGTACTAGTCAAAATCAGATCTCAGCCTTGCAGGGTGATTCTGATTGCCCCGGATTGGGCCAGGCAGCCCTGGTACACACTCCTCCTGTCTCTGACAGTCCATCTTCCCCTGTGCCTCCCCAGGAATCACAATCTGTTGACTTGTGCCCAGGGAAGGGTTTGGTATCCGGACTTTAAATCCCTCAACCTCAAGGCCTGGCTCTTGAGGAGTTAGAGTTTGCTGATTTACACCCCTCTCAGGGTATTCTTGAGATCCTAAAGGCTTCCAGAAAGCCTTCCACTAGGGCTACTTATAGTTCTAAATGGAAAAGGTTTTCCATTTGGTGTGCTGGGAAAAATATTTCCCAGAATCTGCTGAATTGCCTTTTGTTAGATTACATGGTACATCTTAATTCCCTTGGGTCTCAGACCAGCTACCCTGAGAGTTCATTTGGCAGCTGTGTCTGCTTTTGTGTCCTTAGGAAAGTCATCCCTCTTTCCTCTCATCCTGTGTTTTCCAAGTTTTGAAGGGTTACTCCATACTAATCCTCCCCTGGGAACCGCCCCTGCTTGGGACCTTAATGTTTGCATTGCCCAGTTAATACAACCCCTTGAACCTCTGTCTTCTGCAGAGCTTAAGTACCTAACTTGGAAAACTGTTTGTTTTTCTAGTGGCTATCACTTCTGCCAGACGCATAAGTGAATTGCAAGCTTATCAGTGGAGACTGACTTTATTTCTTTCCACAGGGATAAGGTAGTCCTTAGGACTAATAGGAAGTTTTGCCTAAGGTGGTTTCAGATTTCCATCTTAATCAATCTATCTCCTTCCATATTTTTCACTGATCACTCCTCTTGGGTGAGAGGAGGTTGCACAACCTGGATGTTAAGAGAGCTCTTAGTTATTATATAGAGCGTACCAAAGGTCACTGAGTTCGAATCCCTCCAACTTTTCTTACCTATGGTGAAGTTGGGAAAGGCAAACCTGCCACTAAGAGATCAATAGCCAGGTGGATTGTCTCTTGTATCAATTTTTGTTATCAGAAAGTGGCAGAGTCCCCGGTTTGAGGGCTCATTCTACCAGGGGTACAGCTGCGTCTCTAGCTGCTGCCAGAGATATCCCTTTATTGAGATTTGCCAGGCTGCTACTTGGAAAGCGGTACACACTTTTACAAGCATTACTCCCTGGATGTCCAGGCCAGGAGAGATGCTCGGTTTGCACAGCTGTTGTTCAGAGCCTATTCCTAAGTAGGTTCTGCCCTCCTCCATGGAGGTACTGCTGTGTATTCTGCTAATGTCTATAATATAGCAAGACTTCATGTTGTTTGAAGAAAAATTACTCACCTTAAATGTTGTTTCTTCTAATGGAGTCTTGCTATATATAACCCCCTAACCTGCCCTCTCAGAACCTCTACTTGGTGGGGTGTGGGCAACTTAGTGTGGGCACTACTTGTTTAGCATTTTGTCCCCTTTGGGGGTGTGTATGTGTACGCTGCGTGTGTGTGTTTTATTATACTTGTGTTCCATTTTCATATTATTAGAATGGTGTTAGTATTTCTGGTCCCCTGACTTGAGTCTTGGGTGTTGGGACCATCAATGGTTGTTATTATTTAGGTAGCCATTTGGCTAGTGTAGGTTACAGCTTCCACACAGACCTTAGTGAGCTTGGCTCGTAAAGATCTGACAGTTCAAGTTTGAAATGACACAGATAGAGCTGCTCTCATGCCAAAATTCTGTTTTGGAATGGTTTTAACCATTTCACTCCGGGGCAGTTCTAGAGCTGGATCAAACTGCTAATGTCTATAATATAGCAAGACTCCATTAGAAGAAACAACATTACTAAGGTGAGTAATTTTTTCTTCCCTACCACAGAGGTCATCCTGATAGGTCTGCAGTTTCCTGCCTCTGTCTTGCTCCCACTTCTGTGAAGGAGAATCACATCTGCCTTCCTCCAGTCCTCGGGTATCGCACCATCCTCCCGTGATTTGTTAAAAAGGGTAGTAAGTGGCATCCCTAGTTCTCCCCTTAATTCTTTTAGAATTTTGAGGCGAATCCTGTCAGACCCCATTGCTTTGTCCGCCTTCAGTTTTAGGAATTCTTTCAGAACCCTTTCTTCTGTGAAAGGACTGGGTTGACACCCCTCTCCAGAGTGCTTCTGTTAATTGGATTGGGTACCACCCCCTCCTCCTCTTTTGTGAATACTGAGCAGAAGTATTCGTTCAGTAACCCTGCTTTTTCACTGTCCCTCTCTGCCCAACCACCCACCATTCTATTCAGCCTCACTATCCCTCCCTTTGTCTTTCTGTACTCCCTGATGTACCTATAAAAGGTTTTATCCCCATTCTTAAGAGTTGACTCTTTCCCTCAGTTTGAGCCTTTGCTATTCTGACTTCCCTCCCTGCTTACTTCTACCTTAACTGGTACAGTTCTCTGTCCTGCTCATTCTGTTTTTTCCTTATACTTCCTAAATGCTATATTTTTCTCCCTAACCTTCCCCGCCACCTCTTTTGAGAACAGTGGCTTTTTCTTTCATTTTGATTTATTTGCTTCACACAGTCTTGTTGCCTCTGTGATGGCAGTTTTGATGTTTCCCCATTGTTGTTCCACCCCTCCTTCTTGCCTGTTTACTAGCGCTTTTTTAAGGCACTCTCCCATCTTGCCAAAGTCGACCCTCCTGAAGTCCAGTACCCTCCCTTTTGTATGGTTTGACTCTGTAGCTGAGTTTATCGTGAAGCACACTGTTTGGTGGTCACTTGTTTAGTAGCTTAAAAACAACAAAAGAAGCAGAGAAGAGTGCCTGCCACTGCCACGGCATTGAGGATATATAAGCCGATTCCCTTACTGTCAGACTTAGACTCGTGACAGTCACATGACTTGAGTCACAGTATAGCATGGCTAACTCAACCTATGAAAGTCAAGCAAGCAACTCACATTAGCTCACTGCCTCAGCTGGAGGCAACTGTAGCTAAATACCTGTTATATTAAAGGGAAAAAGTAGCAAGGCAGCCAGCATGACATTTGGGATATATAGGCTAATTCCTTTAAATGCCACCATTTCTCACAGTTGGCTTAGCTCAGCTGATTGACTGTGGCTGTTGGCTTGGACTTTGGAGTCTTGGACACAGTGAGCGGTGAGTGCAGGCAGGAGCTGTGTTGTAGTTGTGGTGGTAGGGTACTACATTGAGAAAGTAAATATGAAGAACACAAATCTCTCCAAATTTATTTGCACTACTTACTATTACTTTTACTAAATTAACTTGCGGGGACTGGGTCTTGGAGGAAGCCCCAGGCTGTGAGGTGAGGATGGAGAAGGGACACTCAGCCTAGTCAGTCAGACATGAGCCTTGATTTTCCAATCAGAACTGTTCTGATTCCAAGTAGTGCTCTTGCTGTGCCTGCTTCTAAAGCTAGTAGCACACTACTTCAGTGAAGTGCAACTCTAGTCTGCACCACCACCAGGAGTGGAGTGACTGGACATTCCTTTCATATTCATCAACTCTCATAAGTTATAGACAATTTAACACAACAAAAATGTAAATCGAACATACTACTCGTACTCACTGTGCTATTTTTGTGTAGTACTTTTGGTATTAGTAGCATTTCGTGCTGTAAGCAAAGATTACAGTAAAACACTAACGGTATGTTACTCACATTTCAGACTGCAATGAAATAACATTTCTTTATAACTCTACTTGTAGTGCTCAAAGCTCCATGATCATCACCAGGTCAGGAGGAATCTGACTTGGTCAATAAATAAAAAAAAAAATTTCTAGGAGTGTGGATATGTTGTTCATCCACACTCTTTGGCATGTCCCTTTCCCTTTAAATCTTGCCGGAAGTCTTCAAGCTGGCTCCTCCCACCCACCCAGGTGGTATAACTCTCATCTCCACCCCATGACGCCAGAGCTTCCTTTCCGCTGGAATATTCAGGTTCTCTCGTGCTAACTCTAGCAATCGGCGCTGGCTTCTCAATGTCTGTTTTACCGCATTTATCTCTTAAACTCGTTCGAGTTGTCTATTCCAATAATAGTGTATCGGATATGGAGGACAAGTCGCTCCCGGATTTTGCCGGTGTTCATGTGGCCAGAAAATGTCGCGCACCGATCCCCACCTTACTTGTGTGTACTGCCTAGGTGTCGGTCATGTCACCACCACCTGCACCTTTTGCTTAGCCTTCCATCCTTACATTTTAGATGACTGCATGGCGCTCCTTAAGCTGGGGAGACCAGAGAAAAGGAACCCGCTGGTGAAATCGAAGGAGGCGAGCAGGTAAGGCTTCCATGGTCATGGAGATCTGCCGAACAGCTAGAGCAGATAAAGGCTTTTGAGGAAGAAGCTGCTCAGGCTTCAGCCAGCCGAAGCTTTTCATTCCTCTGAACCTCGGCTCCACCTTCTCAGGTTCCTTTAGGGAGTTGTGCCAATCTCTCCTTACCAGGGGTGAGGCACCCTCATGTTCGCACTCCTCCCGCCCTCGCAAGAGGGACAAGGATCCAAAGTCTTCCTCCAGAAGACGCTCCTGGGACGGAGAGAAGTCAGAGTCCCAGGAAATGACAGTCTCAACTTCGGTTGAGATCGCTTCCTCGGCCGGTGGCTTCACGGATCTTCTGTCTGGCCAGGTAGACACCGAGAAATCGGCTGAACCGGCCGAGATTTTTCTCGAGCCGATCGAGCCACTTTCGCCGACTCCAGTTGACGATCCTCTAGAGAGGACACCTATCCTCTCTTTCCCTGATCATGAGCGCCTCCTGTGGGTGTCCTGATCGAGAAATCAAAGCAGAACCCAAGTCTGGTTTCCCCGATTGACCCTAACGACCTAGTCGGTCTTGATCGAGGACTGTCTTCTTTAACCGGAAAATCAAAGAAAGGCCACCACCATTCTAAAAAGCGCCGCCGCAGATCCTCATCCTCCTCGGATGAGGAGAGGCTTTGATGGAAACTTCGTTGACGCTATGAGGAGCTAATATGGCAACAGCTGACTTTGGCCGGGCAGAAGCCGGCTACGCTGTCCGCCCCAGTCATTACTTGGCCTGCCCCTCAAGGGCCTAGGCTGACCCCTCAGGAACTGAAGGCTTCGGTTCCTCTGCCTGGGGGGGGGGCTGGTCCGTATTCCAGCTAGGCCCATACCAGTCTTGCCACCTATTAGGGTGGAGCCACCGCCTAAGCAGCCTCCTGGTGGGGCTCCCTCTAAAGACCATCCAGACATTGGGCTTCCCTGATGTCTGTCCATCACGGTCACTCCAGACCACCCTCTGCTGATCGAAGGGGACATGGGCGGGAGACTGCTGTACCCAGACTTCTCTGATTCGGATACTACCGGTTTGCACTCCTATCCTGCTGATGTCTGTCGGTGGCCTTGGAGGAAGTTCCCTCCTCCTTTTAGGGCATTCTCCGCCTTATCTCTGATTCTACCAGGATACCCTTGGAGTCCATCCAGAAAAGAGTACCCCCTTACGGATATCCTTAAGAGGGGGATACCCCGATGGAGGCCTTTCCAATAGCAGAAGCCATTTCTGGTCTGGCCCTTGAGCTTTGGCAGCGTCCAGCATCGTATGCCCGTATGGCCCGTAAGTACGCTGTGCCTATGGGATCCCTGCTGGAATTCACTAAGCATCCCTCGGCTGAGAGCCTGGTGACTGTTTACGTCTTCAGACGTACTGGTAGCTCGTCTGACACCGACCAACCTCCAGACAAGGAGTCCAAGAACATGGACCACTCTGTCTGTAAGGTCTACGCAGCCTCTTCCTTGGGCCTTCGTCAGACCAGTTTGGCTGTATGGCTGTAATCATGGCACACTTCTCCCATGCCCTCCTAGGGTCATTGGATGAAGTACTTCCTCACCTCACTGCACCGCAGACATGCAGACCACAGTCAAGCAAGTCCATGATCAGGGCTGTGCTGTTGCCAAACAGCAGCTCCAGACAGCCCTGGACATGGGGGATTCTTGTGCCCACTCTTTAGCAGCTGCAGTGGCCACCAGCCGCAGGGCTTGGCTGAGGTTATCCTCCTTTCCAGTGGACACCCAGCACAAGTTAGCTGATGAGCCTTCCTTGGTACCGACTTGTTAGGCCCAGGAGTGGCAGGCCACCTTCAGCATATTACAGTCCAGTGCCACCTTGGACGCCACTTCTGCTAAGGGTTCCTCAGGCAAGAACCAGCAGAAGAGGAAGCCTTTTTGGTATTCCTCCCCTGCAGTCAGACAGCCCTCCTACCAAAGAGGTCAGCAGCACCAACAGCAGCAGGCTCAAGCCTGGCGCCCTAGGCCCAAGTAGGGCCCTCAACAGCACCGTAAAGGAGGCCAAGGCGCTGGTCCAGGAGCGTCGTCCTCCAAGCCTGCTCAGTGACGGGTTGGGGGTTGCCACCCCTACACCCGTCACGCCTGCCCTGGGTCCTCCCATGGGGCGGTTGGATCTGCCACTTTCTGCCTGGTCCGATTATCACTTTGGACAGGTGGGTTCTAGAAGTGATAGGGCAGGGACTGCCTCTGGAATTCCAACAGTACCTGCCCAGCCAAGCCCGCGCCCCTCGGGAGGAAAGGATCTCAGCTCACACAGTCAGCTCTTTGAGACGACATAGCTCAGCTCCTCCACAAAGAGGCGGTAGCTCCAGCGCCGGATCCTCCTGTAGACCAAGGCTTGGTATCCAGGTACTTCCTGGTGCCCAAGCGGACGGGGGTTGGTGCCCCATCCTAGATCTCCACGACCTGAATCAGTATCAAGTCTCACACCTTCCAGATGGTAACTCTGAACCAGATCATGCCATCCCTGGAGCGAAACATGTGGTTTTGTTCACTGTATCTACAGGACGTGTTTTTTCACATCCCAATCCATCCGTCCCACCAGCGGTTCCTCCGCTTCTGGGTTGAAGGGACCCTGTACAAGTTCCGAGCCATGCCGTTTGGCCTGTCATGGGCCCCTCTGGTCTTCAGCAAATGCATTGCAGTGATGGCAGCCCATCTTCGGCGTCGGAGTTTGAATTTACCCTTTTCTTGACGACTGGCTCTTGGTGGGTTCCTCCCTTCAAGAGGTGGAGAGATCCAGGGACCTGGCTTTCGGAACCTGCTCTCAGCTTGGCCTCCTGATCAACGAGGCCAAGTCGGAACTCGTGCCATCTCAGGTGATGGGCTTCATCGGGGCAGAGCTCTACTCTCGTCAAGCCAGAGCTCGGCTCCCGGCGGACAGGGCGGAAGTTCTTTCCTCCTTTGCCCAGTCATTTCTGGTTGGGCTCTTGTGCCCTGCCCGGGATTTTCTGCACCTTCTGGGTTACGTGGCGGCATGCACCTCGGTGGTCCACTGGGCAAAGTGGCACATGCACCCCCTTCAATGGGAGCTGGCAGCCCAGTGGACTTAGTGCCATGGTCATTTCGACCAGCTGATCACTAACTCGGAACATGTGGGACGCTCTCCAATGGTGGACTGCCTCAGAACGGTTGCAGGAGGGGATCCGGTTTGTCCACCCCAAGCCAACGGTTGTTCTTACGACCAATGCCTCTCTCATGGGCTGGGGAGCCCACGTGGGGGACCACAGGGCACACAGGTTCTGGACCCCCAAGGAGTCCCAATGCCACATCAACCTGTTGGAGCTCGGAGCAGTCAGACTGGCACTGTCAGCATTTGCTCCTGAGCTCCGAGGTCAAGTGGTTCAAGTCCAGATGGACAATACCACGACCATGTACTACCTCAACAAGCAGGGTGGCACACACTCCCGTCTGCTGTGCAAGGATGCGCTCCGCATCTGGACCCTCATCAGCCGGTTGGAAGCGGATCTCCTAGCCATCCATGTGGCAGGAGTCTCGAATCAGCTGGCGGACGTTCTCAGCCGCAGAAGCCAGACATCACACAAGTGGTCACTGCATCCTGAGGTAGCTTAGTCTGTTCTCCTGTTGGGGCAAACTGTTGTTGGACCTTTTTGCCCCCAGGGAGAATGCCAAGTTGAGTCTGTATCATGCCTGCCCCCCAAGCAGGGCTCGCTGCAGTGGGATGCTTTTTCGAGGCTGTGGATCCCAGGCCTCCTCTACGCCTTCGCTCCATTTTCCTTGATCCACAAGGTGTTACTCAAGATGAAGAGGGACAAGGCAAAGGTGATTCTGGTAGCCCCAGATTGGCTGCACCAATTCTGGTACCCAGATCTCCTCAGCCTCTGCTGCAAGCCCCTGGAGTGGCTTTGTACACTCCCGGACCCGATATAACTGAACCAGGGGAAGGTCTTCCATCTGGACCCTCAATCCCTGCACCTTGCAGCCTGGTACCTGAGCAGCTAGAGTTCTAGGATCTGGGTCTTTCTGAGAATGTCTACACTGTGGTGGAGGCATCTCGTAAGGACTCGACCAGGAAATGTTATGCCTTCAAATGGAAAATGCTTTCCATATGGTGTCAGGGTAAGAGTCTGGATGCCTTATCCTGCTCTGTGGCTAACATTTTAGACTACCTTTGGTCTCTCTCCAAAGGGGGTCTACGGTCATCGACCCTTAGGGTGCACCTGGCAGCCATTTCTGCTTACTGGGCACGGGCTGGTCAGCTGATATTGGCACAGGTGACAGTGGTCGGGCGCTTCTTCAAAGATCTGGATCATATATTCCCTCTGATGCGTGAACCTCCACCTCCATGGGATCTCTTGCTGGTTTTGGCAAAGCTCATGGGCAAGCCATTCGAACCCATGCACAAGTGTGAGCTCTCACACGTGTCGTGGAAGACTGCCTTCCTGGTGGCTATCATGTCAGCCAGAAGCATAGGGGAGCTCCAGGCACTTTCGGTGGACTCCCTTATCTGGTCTTTCACAGGGACAAAATTGTCCTGCGCCCCCACCCGCAATTCCTTCCGAAAGTGGTCTGAGATTCACCTTAATCAGGTGTGACTCTGCCGGTATACTACTCTTAACTACACCTCGGATGCTGAGTACAGGCTTCGTACTCTGGACTTGAGACGTGCTCTCTCATATTATAAGGAAAGAACGGTGGAAATTTGTGGAGAGGTTCACCAGCTGTTTGTCAACTACGTTGAAGCCGCTTCTGGCAGACCTGCAGCCAAATGAACCACTGCAAGATGGATCACATCATGCATAGGTCTGTGCTATGATATGGCAGGCAAGGAGACTACCAGAGGGTTAAGAGCTCATTCTACCCGCCATACTGCTGCATCGGTGGCTGCTTCCAGGGACATCCCTCTCCAGGAAATCTGTCAGGCTGCTACCTGGAAGTCGGCAAACACCTTTATTTCCCACTACTACATCGACCTTGAGTCACGCCGGGATGCTGGTTTTGGGGCCTTGGTTCTCCAATCTGTTTCCTAAGTAGGGGTTGTGCACCTTGCCTCCCTCCTCCCGGAGAACTGCTAGGAGTCTGCCAAAGAGTGTGGATGAACAACATATACCACTCCCAGAGCTACTGTTACAGGTGAGTAACCTGTTCTCTTGGACGTACTTGACTCTATTTTCTCTCACTAAATTCGTAATGTCATTTACTAGTATTTTAACTACTTTTGCGTGTAAAATTTGGTTAAAATTGTACTTTTGAATTAGGTTTTTTCTTTGGAATGTATTATACCGTGGTATCTCACACTGCGGTTATAATACCATCAAAATTTCATACTGTGACAACCCTACTTTTGAATCTGATGGGAATCTCATCTTAAAACTCAAGAATGAGAGGAACACTGACCTATAATGGTCACAGGTTCAGCGTATTTTCCAGATTTTGCTTGCTTAACTCTGCAACACTGGAGAAAATTTCTAACCTATTGACAGGATGTGTTAGAGTTAGGAGCTCAGTTTCAGTTACTCGCACCAGCGAAGGTTCAGATAAGGCATACCGGGAAAATGTATCAATTTTTTTTATATTGACCAGTTTGCAGCCTTTTTAAGGGGACAATATAAAGATTCAGAAATGAGGGAGAACATCCTGCTACCTTGGAGCAAGAGATGTCTGCTGTGGATAAACCTGAATTCTGAAATGTATTTTCTTCCCCTTTCTCCAGCCTGCCTGGTTTCTTTGCTGTGTAGCTTAGTGAGAATTAGGAGGAGGGGGTGATTGTGTAACAGTCAAAAATTAACTTACGGCCTCATTAAATGAAACAATGCTTCTGTAATGCAGTCTATATTATTTTTTTTTTTTTTTTTTAGGATCTTTCCTCCTTCTGTAATGCAATGTAATGGACTTGGAAAATAGTTTTCTATGTTAAAAGATTATAAGGATTGTTGTTTTCTTTGCTGTTATCGTATGGAAAATATTAAAATCCTAGTAAAATATAATTACAAAAAAACCTGAATTCTCTGCTCAGCTGGGAGGCTGAGTATTTTGCAAGGATTCCTGACTTTTTCCAAATGGCAGCCCAAATTGTCGCCTGAGGCCATACGGCATACTTTGTCTGCCATCATTTGGATGGCTTGTGTGGACTGCAGAGCATTCCGGGCAGGCCTGGTGTGCCCTAACGTGGACTTGACTACCACCTCGGTTGTGGCCATGCCCTGTAGGAGGGTCTGCTGTTCCACCTCCTTAAGCAAGTTGGCCATGGCTTGTGGGATCGCTGCCAACTGCGTTTCTGAAACTCCAGCCTTTGTGTCCGCTTGCTCTCAGTGTTTCCACTTCTCCCTTGTCTTCCTTACTCAAGACTGCCACTGGAGGTGGGTGGGGCCTCTACCCTCCAGAATCCCAAGGACTGCCATTTTGGTATTCTCAGTCATCGCTTTAGTCGTCATCTGATGATGCCTGGTCGATAGGGGGGCATGCGGCAAAGCTTTCACGTGACCTCTCAGGATTGCCAACTGCTGACATAATTTCACAATCATATTTTTAACTTTCTATTTATTGGCATTTCAATACATACAGTTTATGTGCCGGATACACCACTCCAATATATGCAGTATAAATCTGATGGTGCATCCCCTCTTAATACAAGCCATTAACAAATCAAAGTGCATCAGTTAGATGCATCATAGGGGGGTAAATATGTCTTAAAACTAAGTGAACCAGTCCTTATGCTGTAATTGAGCCCAGGAGCTGCATGTAGTTGCTTACCCATCGATTATTACATTTGAAACAAAAACACGCTCTATCCTACCAGAGGACATGAGAACAAAACGCATGCCTATCCTATATTCTTGGACCCTGAAGGGCACCCCCAGATTAGGATTCAGATTTCCCCAAAAGCATTGCAGTTAAATTTCCTGACGATAAAACTATGTGCTTAGTAAATCTGTTTCAGCTATAAAGAATTGACTCCTTCTTAGAATCGTAACAGTAATGTCAACTGCTATATTTCCCGTCTAGCCCCACTTGAAGTCACTGGAGTCTATATATTATCAGTATTGTGTGAGAAACATTTAAATTGGTTTTAGGAAACCTAAAACTAGCAGTTTAGGCAAACTGAACTCTAAGTAAACCTGTGTATTTAAAGAAGACTCCTGTGTATTTATGATTTGGATCTATCTGATGTATTTATTATACATTACATCAAGTACTGTACATATGTCAATAGAAGATCAGCCATTTCTTCTGTTGCAACACATCTAGAGTTTGAGGCTCTGACACAAGGTAGTAAAATGTAAAGCAAGCCTCCATTTACATGCAAATGAGTCACTTATAATACAGCCCCTCCCATTCCTTGATTTCACTGCAGCAACAGCGCAGAACAAAACATAAGGGTATCAGTGCTGTCTATCCTGATATTAGTTTATTTGCAATGGCTTAAGACAGTTCTGTCATGTAGCTCACACAGGGAGTGGTACTTAATACCGCATGTGTAGAGCAAATACATCTAATAGTATTTCGTGCAAAGGAAACAAACGCTATTCCTGTGTCTTGCTCATTTCTCTGAGGCAGTTACAACATGTTGTGGAAAGTAGTAGACTGAATCAGTTAATCAACCAATCAATCAATTGAGCAGTCACTCTGAAGTGAACCAGGTGAACACCCTTGAGAGGATTCATTTACAAGGGTAGACTTGAGCAGTTTCCCAAAGGATCACACAAGACTGAATTCCTCCTTTGCACAAATTATACACTCCCCTTTCAGCAGCCTGAAAGTGGAGAGCTAGATCACTTACTTTATAAAGTGTGTTTTTACATTTCAAATGCTCCTTATATCTGGGTTCTGACTGGAAATACCAAGATACAGAATGCTTATGACATGGGAGGAATGAGCTAAGCAAATAGAGTACTACAAACACTGAGACTGATTAGTTTCTTTACCTACAACAGCTGAACTTAGTGTAGCATCTGATTTGTGAGGGACATCCTACTTCAAATGCTGGCATTACAAAAGGGGTGGGGCTGCAACAGCTTGTTTTCAGTACCTACAAAGTGAAGTGCTGTAGCTCTCATATCACTGCTAATGATTTATAATAAGAATGGGGGGCACTATTAAAGTCATGGACCTGAGGGGCCATCACAGTTCCCAAGGTTGTTAGGGGAACTTGTTATGGGTTAGAGAGTAAGGGACTTTAGTAGGATTTGAACTAGTTTCCCTGTTCTTGTGCCTGTGCTTTAACCACTAGATTAGTCTTCTTCCATATGCTGCAGCTGCTGCTGTTGTCCTGGTAACCTATTCCTTATTATAGCTGAACACTGTATTGCCTTACATCAACCATCCAATCACTGACTGCCTAGTTACAAAGGGAAAGGGGCATTTGTGCAAGATTGTGTCTCACTGCTGGTGTCTATCAAAACGGAGAATGCGAACACACACAGAACATAATACAACAACTATATAATACCACTTAAGACTCTTATTGTACCCAGAGTCATTTATTGGGTAAACTGTTTTTGCTAGCAGAAGCATTAACGCAACACATACAGGCACTTCCTTATAGGTATACTGTATATACATGTCAAATCAGTGCTGAATCACACTCATATGGTCCTAGTCCCTATCAGACCTGCACTTCAGGATGTGCACAGCACTTAGAGTTCCCCCATTACTCAAGTGGGGGACCAAACATTGTGGGTTCTATTTACTGGTGGAACAGCATTTAGTGCAGCACCATTATCTGTTGCTCTGACATCATCCTCCAGCAGCATTGATGGTAAAATGGAGGACAAATACATTGATAACTTCTGGGGGCTGTATATTTTTATTTATAATCTAGATTTTGACAGCAATAAGACTGCTGGCAACTAGTTGAGGAACCCAACAGTTACACATAAGGATTTGGGAAAATATGGGTGTGAAAGTATGCGAGACTTCCCCTTTATTTAAGTCAAGTGTCCAACTCTTCTTCGCTCTCAGATTCAGACAGGGAACCTTCTGTTCTCTTTCACCAAGTTAGAGATCGCACCTAGGGCCGCTTCTGATTGCTCCTTTGTATCGCAGATTTTGGTTTTGAGGTAAGTTACCTCAGTTTCCACAGTAGACTCTGTCAGTGAGTCAAATGTTTCTGATGAACCTGCCACAGAAGCAAACAGATGGGTCATTTTTTGCCCGAGAGTTTGAATTGCCTGTTCACCCTCCACCAGTGGATCAGAGAAGCAGCGGCCTTGAGTTGAACATGTGAATGGAGGACCGGGAGGATTCCCGACTTCTACCTCCATCTGTTGAGCCCTTGCCTGTCTTCGGGTTCCCATATCGACTCCAGAGGACTTCAGATACTAGCTAATTTTTTTTGTACCAGTCCAAGCTTCAGGAAAACTACCTTTTATTAAGCAACTATAAAATGTCTGTCATGAGGAGCACTAAATCCTGACGACCATCTTGCTCGGGCTCCACAGCGCCCCCAGTTTCACAATCTTTGCTTTACATTTAGAATGATCTACTGTGCCTTTGTACTGTCCCTTGCTAACATAGTTTTGCAAAGTTCTGTACGTGGCACTTCACAATTTTCCCGGATCTCCCTGTCCATTGCTTCCTGACATGTCCCTGTCTCTTACAACTCATTCTCACTGCAACGTCTTTAGAATCAACCAACACATTATTTAGCTGTAATGCTTGCTTCTTAACCTGCTGTAACCTTTCTCAATCCCTCTCAATCTAACAATCTGTCTCTCTCGTATGCTACATTGCATTTCATTGTCTCATTTCTGAGACTTTAAATTTCTTGTTCCAACTGTCTTTGCTGCTCGCCCATTTCTCGGGATTTGGAGCCAAGCTCCTTTTTCGGAGCTAGGACCTCCGTTTCCACTGCCTGTAGTGCAGCATACAGGGCAGCAACCATTAACCCTTTTTGGTCATGTCTCTTGACCATATGTTTGGTCTCTGAATACAGCATGCACATGTACTGCGTTGGGTAACCATGTGATTTCGTGTCCAGTGCAAATCGCCACACCCTCCATGGGAAGTTAGAAAGTTTGAGACCTCCAATTTGAGCTCGGTGCTAATGGCCATTTTGGAAGGTTCCCCTTTTCCTGCACTAGCTGGGAGTCCAAGGCGTATCGAGCCACCCTGTGCTTCACACCTAGACAGTTCACATGTTAGGGATACGGAATCCCACAGACCAGTGTCGCTGTTGAATGGGAGGGGGGTAGATTGAACGCCTTTGTGATTCCCTTCCCAGGAGCGGAGGGCCTGAAAGACTACCCGTAGTGGTTGAATGGGGGAAGGGGGGGGTGGGGTTCGGTCCCCTTCGTGATCACTTGCCCGTTCCCTTCTCTGCACACCTTTCGCTTAACTGGGTCGGTTCTGAGGAATCTGGTCTGTGCCACAGTCGCCATCTGTTGGGTTTTGATAGGATCTAAACTTGATGGCAAAACATGGCTCTGGAGACGGGTGTTGCAGAATAAAGGTTTATTACCAAATACATGTAACAAGGAGATCAAATGCCTGCTGGGAGTCTGGAACCTTCAAACACTGGGTGTCATCCTAGCAAAACTGAGAATAGTACTCTTACACAAGTTTTATATATACATAGAGATGAGTCTGTTACCTTGGTAACTGGCTTATCTGCATAGACGCTAGACAAAACATTTCTGTTGATGGGTACGGTGGGCAACTCTCCCCCAAGTCAGTTATACATTGCACATGCACACTAATAAGTATTATGCTGACTAAACCTTCTTTGTGTTACAATAGTGATTTTATAAATCATGCCGATCATAGCATTATGGCTAATAACTGTAGGTGGCGCACGAAGACCACAAATACATCTCTGCTATATAATAGTTTGTAAGCACATCATAGCACGCATAAGAAAATACTGATATACCTTATACTGTATATTAGAAAATGTTAGGAACGGCAGGTCTGGCAGGCCTATAGCCTCATCCTCTGCCTGCACTTGCCCTATCTTTGTGCTTCTATGACACCCCTTCCCCCCCCAGATGGGGCCATCAGGGTTCCCCAAACTCTGTTTGATTATGAACTGGGGGAGGGGGACCTCAGATGGCAGTGCAGTTGAGGGTGCACATGCAAGCATGCTGATGCATGGTGCCAGTCAATGTCTCTCTCCCCCAAGGTGCATCTGCCTGCAGTGTCATCTGTTATAATCCAGGTGGTGCTTACGTTTGCATCAGCAGCCTTCCTCCCTGGTAGATGAGTGTTCCCTGAGCCACTAAATCCTCCTCCTCCAGAGCTTTGGGTTTATTACCCAACCCAGATTACCAGTGTCTTGTGGGGTAACACTACTACTGCCGACTGGTTTGTAAATGGATTTCAAGGTCAAACTTGTGTTTCCAGCACAGCCGAAGAAAATCTCTTGCTTTTTTGTTACTTAGGACTCTGCTGTTCAGGTTACTAACTTGAGACGAAGATCGTTAACAAACGCTACAGGTCTTCCTCGAAAACCAGCAACGTTCGAGGGCATAGCCAAAGGAATCCCAGAGAACCCATCTCATCTCCGGCTACCCTTGAAGGACACACAGAAGAATATACAGAAGGTGAGGCAGAGCCCTGAACAGTACTTTAAGATGCTTATTTATTGAAATTTATATAAATGAGGTAAAGCAATAAGCAGTGATGATCGCAACAATCTCTCTTCCAGCTGCGACCTGGTGTAAAGGTGTAGATGTATAAATATGTAGTGCAGTAGTGTGAGAAATTATAGTACTGATTTACAAATGATGCTACGAACACCAATGTTCATAGCCTGCATGTGGTCTCTGCCCTGTCGAGTATTATTATTGTTACTGCTATTCTTTTCTGGTAACTGGGTAAAGCCCACTAGGCACAAGTGCCTGATCTTCCTGGACATAAGTCTCCACCACTCATTCACACTATTGGGATCTGCGCCGGAGGCACTAGGACCCATCGGGAGCAATCTTTTTGCTGGAGGGTCGACACCAGAGATGGAGCCGTGAGGCACGGTGCCGCGAGCACTAGCTCGTGCGGCAATGACTATCTCGGCGTCGACCCTCCAACTGCCTCGGTTCCTTTTTTCCCCCGCAGTCGAGTGCGCTTCAGTAACGACGTCGCTCGCCTGTCGGGAGTCGAACTTCAAACTAGCAGCATAGTTTTCAGTTTATTTTTTGTAGTATTATCTCGATATAGTATCACTTAAGTTTATTCTGTTTTAATATACAATAAAGAAGTCTCAGCCTACTTGGCGGAGTCGACCATGAGCAGGTCAGGTGACGGTAGGGAGACTTTGTATGAAAGCCGTTCAGTCAGTCGGGCTGGGTCCAGTACGCCGCCTTCTCCCGAATGGGGGTCCGACAATGGTCAGTCCAATGCCCGGGGGGATAAAAACAAACGGTCGCATTCTCTGCACCATTCGGCCTTGAGCTCTTCTTCGGCCCACAGGTCTAAAAGAGAAGGATCACTCTGGGTCGCCCGCTGATATGTCTGCTGACGTTGTGCTCTGTTATCTGGCTAGTTGCTGGTCTCCTCCTTGAGTCGCCAACTTCTGCTTCGGTAGCAGCCGTCTTCGACATCTGAGTCCTACCCGCCTATTGGTAGGTCTTCAGATGAGCAGTTTCATCAGTGGGCGCTCTTATGGAGCAATGGGCTCAGAGGTTGGTTCTGCTACCTGGCTCGGTTGCCCGCAGACGCCGGGCTTGTCGGGCGACTAGGTAGGAGCAGTTGGACTTTCCTGGTCGCGGCACCTTCCTCGGTGCCGACTCCGGCGCTAGGTGTCTCCCCACATGGCTGCGGCGCGGGGGCCACACCGATGCCCTTATCTCCTGCTATTTTCCCTTCTAACCATGTTTCTCAGGGTCCAGGGATGCTTCCCGGCGCCCGTCAGCGGCGTCGCGAACTGGTCGGTGCCGTTTTCGGCGTTGCGGGGCTTGTTGGCGCCGTTTTCGTGTGAGAACTTCTCTGTGTGCCTTCTGCGGCGTGTGTGCGCTATGGCGCCCGTCTTTGGCATCGTCACGGTGCTGGGTGGCTTCTCGGCGTCGTCCCGCTCAGCTGTTCTTCGGTGCCGTTTTGGTCCCGTTTGCCTCCTTAGCGCCGGGAGCTCTCGAGGACTCCTCTTTCCTCTCAATTCTTCCTTCCTCTTCTGTATTTCACTCCTTTCCTGTCAAACAGTCCTCCCTGGACTATCAGGGGATGGCGTTGAGCCTGACCCAGACCTTGGGTTGGGTGATGAAGTGGGCGAAGCAGGATCTTTCACTGCTTCAGAGCCTGTGGTCGAGGACCTGTCCTTTAAGTCTCTGTTGAAGAACCTGAGCTCCCTCTTTCTCTCCAGACTACAGACATCGATCCTGGGAAGCGATTAAGACTCCAATATCTTCATGCTTGGAGATCCCCGGATTTGACTCCTCCGATTCAACCTTCCTTCAAGGCCTGTCTCAAATGGTATGGAATAATCCTGCTCTTACCCCTCGGTGGCTAAATCCATTGATAGGAAATATTCAGCCCCAAGGATTGTCCCATTTGGCATCTCAAGCCTTGCGGATCCTATTGTAGTCCTGGCGAGAGAATAATGTCGTTCTTCCTCAAGCTACTACAGCTCGACCTATTAACAAAGAGTCTCATAAGATTGATACATTAGGTAAGAGAGTCTTTGCTGCGTCCACTCTAAGTATGCGTATTGCCAGTTACCAGGGCTATTTTTCTCAGTATGAGTATATCCTGTGGCACTCTATCAAGCAAATGGTTGAAGCTCTTACAGACTCTGACTCTAAGTCAGAGCTTCTTCTGACCATTACCAGAGGTATTGAATCTAATAACCAACAGGTCAAAGCAGCCATGGATGCTTTCGACACTGCTTCTCATTCAGCAGCCGCTGGTATTTGTACTCGCCGTCACTCCTGGCTGCGTACTTCGGGCTTCACGAATGATGCACAGCAGCAGGTGATGCCATTGCCCTTTGACGGCTCGTATCTTTTTGGTCCTCAGGTAGAGCAAGCTCTAGAGGCTACTCAGAAGACTAGGTCGGCCATTAAGCTGGCTCGACCCCCTCCTACCCCCTCTCGAGGGCATGTCGGTAAACGTCAGTTTCATAATCGTCAGTCCTTTCGAGGCAGGGGCAGAGGAAGTTTCCATAAGAACCAACCTGCCCAACCTCAAAAGAAGACTCAACAGAAAGCGCAAGGGCCCAAAGCGCCCAGTGCTACCTTATGAGTTGCCGGCCCAAGTTCCATCTCCACTGCCCGAGGTGGACTTTTCCTCTCCGGTGGGAGGTCGTCTGCACTTCTACAACCAGTGGAAGTCCATAACCTCAGACAAATGGGTCCTTCGGATAATTCGCGAGGGGTATTCTCTCAATTTTCTGGAGACCCCTCTGGATTGTCCTCCCAAACGACAACCCAGGCTGTCAATCCTTTAGTCAGACCTTCTCGCCGCCGAGATCCAGGGCCTTCTGAAAACAGGGCAGTAGAACTGGTGCCTCTGCATCAGCAAAACACAGGGTTCTACTCCACTACTTTCTGGTTCCAAAGAAGTCTGGGGTATGCGCCCCATTCTAGACCTCAGAAGCTAAACAAATTTCTCCCCAGGGAGAATTAAAATATTTCTCTAGGAACCCTGTTACCTTTGCTTCATCAACACGACTGGCTAGCCTCTCTGGACATGCAGGGCGCTTACCAGCACATTCCTATTCACCCGAGGCATCACAAATTCCTGAGGTTGTGGCTCTGGGTCAACACTATCAGTTCAAGTCCTGCCCTTTGGGCTGTCCTCTCTCCTATGATCTTTACAAAGTGTTGTACAGTTCTGCATAGCGCATCTCAGGAAGCTTCGGAATCAGAGTGTTTCCCTACCTGACGACTGGCTCCTAGCAAAGCCCTTCCAGACAGGGGACCCTGGAAGCCGTTCAATGACCTCTCGCCGCCTTACGTCCATGGGAGTTCTGCTGAATCTAAAGAAGTCACAGTTGCAGCCCTCCCAGAGACTCCTTTTCATAGGGACTCATCTGGACACCTCTTGCGCGAAGGCTTTCCTTCCAGAGGACAGAAGGCTCGATATCCTTCAGATGGCCCGTTACATTGGGGAGAACAGATCAGTTACAGCTCTCTCAGTACAACGTATGTTAGAGCCTCATGGCATCCTCAGTGTTCACTGTACCCCTAGCTCGGCTACACATGAGAACCACCCAATGAATGCTCAGTGGTCAGTGGTCCCCAACCACTCACCCACAGTCTTATCCCATCAAGGTGACAGAACCCTTACAGAAGTCTCTCACCTGGTGGTCTCGAGAGCAATCTCCTGGAAGGATTTCCCTTTGCTCCTCTGGATCATCAAATCTCCATCACCACAGACGCATCGCTAACGGGATGAGGGGCCCATTGTCGCTCTCTCCACACTCAAGGTGTATGGACTCAACCGAGGCCCAGCTTCACATAAATGTCCTAGAGATGAGAGCCGCCCTTTATGCGGTCTGGGCTTTGAAGGACATCCTCTGTCACAAGAACATTCTCCTTCAAGCGGACAACAAAGCTGTGATGTATTACATCAACAAGCAGGCGGTGCTCACTCTTACCCCTTATGCAGGGAAGCGATGAGGTGTGTGGAATGGTGCTTGGAACACACATCTCTAATTCAAGCGGTCTACCTGCCAGGTGTACAAAACGACTTGGCGGACCGTCTCAGCAGAACAGAGGCAGATCCTCACAAGTGGTCTCTCGACTCAACCATAGTTCAATCACTATTCAAAGAGTGGGGAACTCCAGACCTGGACCTCTTTGCATCCCCACTCAACGCAAAACTGTGCCTCTCCTGCTCCAGAAATCCAGGGCCTGGCATTTTCTGTCAGGATGCGTTCAGGCTGCGGTGGACAAAACGCTTTCTTTACGCCTTTCCGCCTCTTCCTCTAATTCAGAGAGTACTTCTCAAATTTGAGTCCCAGGGGACCAAGATGATTCTCATTGCTCCCTCTTGGCCTCGACAACTATGGTTTCCTCTACTCAACAATATGTTGGTAGCCCCTCCGAGACCACTCCCCCTGCAGATGAACCTGTTGACTCAGGGTCCGGTGGTCCATCCCAACCTGAGATAGCTTCACCTTCACGCTTGGCTCCTGAAGAGGTAGAAGTGAACCGGTTCAATGTCTCTCGAAGAGTTTGACATTCTTCTGGCTGCTCAGAAGCCAGCTACTCGGTAAACTTACACATCTAAGTGGAAGCGTTTTTTGCTGTGGTGTGCAAAGTCCTCTTGGAATCCCTTTTCCTGTCCACCAGACAAGGTTTTGGAGTACCTTTTGGACCTCTCAAATTCAGGTCTTCAGTACTCTACAGTCAAAGTTCACCTTAGTGCCATTTCAGCGTATCATGAGCCGTTTTCTTCTTTGTCTCTGGCTCAGTTACCTATGGTTAAGAGATTTCTTAAAGGAATTCTGCATACCAGACCCCATAAGGCGTCCGGTTGCAGCCTGGGACATTAACCTTGTGCTAGACATGCTCACTGGGAAACCTTCAACCTCTGGCTACCTGTGAGCTAAAATTTCTTACCTGGAAGACGGCCTTCCTAGTGGCCATTACCTCAGCCCGCTGGGTCTCTGAGATACATGCCCTGGTTACGGACCCTCCGTATACTGTGTTCCATAAGGACAAAGTAGTCCTTCGCACTCATCCTAAATTTCTTCCAAAGGTTGTGTCTGAATTCCATCTAAACCAGCCTTTGGTCATTCCCTCTTACTTTGCGGACTTCCAAAATGAAGGGGAACGATCTCTTCATTCCTTGGATGTTAAGAGAGCTTTGCGTTTCTATCTAGATAGAACCAAGGATTTTCGCAAAGCCCAACAACTGTTTGATTCCTTCAGCGAGACCCGGCTGGGTCAACCTGTCGCTATCAGATGCATCTCATCGTGGCTAGTGGCATGTCTTCGACATTGCTATTCCATGGCACAGGTTAAATTGGAAGGTAGGGTTTACGCTCACTCTACCAGAGCGGTCGCGGCATCCCTAGCGGAAATTCGCAATGTTCCGATTGCAGACATCTGCAATGCCGCCACCTGGACCTCAGTGCATACCTTCGTTAAGCATTATGCACTGGATGTTCATGCCAGGCGACATTCCACCTTCGGCAGAACTATCCTTAATGGACTTCTGTCCTAGAAACGTGAGCTCTTGGTCTTCCTGCCGCCCTCTCGGGGGATTATTAGCTCGGTACTCTCCCAATAGTGTGAATGAGTGGTGGAGACTTATGTCCAGGAAGATATGAAAATTACGTACCTACCGTAATTCTTGATCTTCTTGGACGAGTCTCCACCATCATTCCCTAGCCTCCATCCCCGAGCTCACCGCTGTGTTGGTCTTCACTCCCTCAAATCTTTAGGCTGTGAAGACTTCTTTGATGACCCTTCTTGCGAAGTACGCCCAGACTATCTTATGTCCGGTCTTAAGGTTAGGTTACTCTTTACGTTAGTTGCGCTGCACCTCCTTGGTAAAAAAAGGTACTGAGGCGGTTGGAGGGTCGACGCCGAGGATAGTCATTGCCGCGAGAGCTAGTGCTCGCAGCACCATCTCTGGTGTCGACCCTCCAGCAAAAAGTTTGCTCCCGATGGGTGCTAGTGCCTCCGGCGCAGATCCCAATAGTGTGAATGAGTGGTGGAGACTCGTCCAAGAAAATCAAGAATTACGGTAGGTATGTAATTTTCATTTTTCAGGGGTGACCCAGGAGCACTGGGGTGTGTGAAAGGAAACTCATGCCACTCTTGAGGACCGACCTTTTCTTAAATCTGTTGCAACAGTTCTATTTCTTTGCCTAATCTATCCTTTAGTATTTCTAGTCCATAAGGTTGGCCACCTATGGGCACCCCTTCTCCCTCTCTTGACTATGCTACAGTGTCTTCTTTAATTTTCCTTTTCCCCCTCAGATCCTCATACAGGGAGGTTTCTGTGGTGACTTCAGAGTATATGTAAAACAGGTTGTGTTTATCATTGTTGGATTTAGTATGTAATAGCACTGTTATAAAATACCTTGATACTTATATACCTTATGTTTATGAAACCCGTAAATGCTGAAAATACCATGGCACTAGCTGTTTTTGATAATGGTAAAAAGTACTAGGTGACTATTATTGAAATTAAGTTGTGCTATCTAAAATGAATGTAATTTGCTATAAACTGAACAAGTCTGAAATTTCATGGTGATTTGCATGTATCCCATGATGCTTTGCATTATGGAAGTATGTATGATGTATTTCTTTGAAATTTGACTTGTTGCCAATGCCCTTTGGCATAACCCTTTTTTCAGTGATTCTGCATTGAGGTTCTTTGTCTATAGCTTGTTTTTTTTTTCCTGTTTGAGCCCCCACTACCCAAGCAAATGGGACCCACATACGGATGAAGGGTTTTCAGTGAAAAGTGGTTGCCGGCGCAGCGGTTGGATTTCCGCGTGCGACGCCAGTGACCTGGGTTCGGGAACGAGCCCGGGAAGCTGGAGGGCCGGCTGGGGGGAGAGGGCTTGAGCATCCCTAGGGGCTGCTCGTCACTCTCCCGGGGGAGGGAATCGGGCTCGGCTCTTGTCTGACCTCGGTGGAGACCTGAGGTAACAAGACCGATGCCTAACATGGGGGCTATAAGTCAGATGTCAGCTTAGCTCTTGACATCAGGGGACACGGCACATCGCTAGAGAACACCACAGAAAACACCTGGCGGCCTTCTGGGTAGACGGAGCACCAGGCTCCGCCCCTCAACGCCCCTACCTGCCCAGAGACAGCATCCTGACCTAAACACAGACATCTCGGTGTATGGGCCCCCACCGGCTCCCGCCTGGGGGGATAACCACGGCTCCATGGGGGATGGACTGCTCTGGTCACCAGGTAGGTGAGCGAGGGCTGAAAAGGCCGTAGTGAGTCTCCCGAAGAGAAAGGGGTCGCAAGGAGGAGGGGAGTAAAAAAAAAAAAAAAAATGGTTAGATCAGATATCAGTGTCTCTAGGTGCTGGCTAAGTGCAGAGAAAGGACATACATAGTCTTCTTCTTCAAACTGATGTACTAAAGAAGGAACGTGGCATTGCAGAAGCTTATTTCCTGTATTTTGAATAAACATCACACGGAGATTGTGTGTTGAATCTGAAGTTACGCTGTCTGGTCCATATAGTATACCACAACCCCTCCACAGGGTGGTTAATTGACGTGTTCAGAGTTGCACAGTATGCAAGAGGAGGTTGTAGGAATCAAACCCAGGTCTGCTGGATGTACCAAACTCATTCACCACTCGTTACTCTAATCTCTAGGCTATACTGCCAGCCAGAGTAGTCTTGAACAATCCAAGCACTGATTACTTGCCCCTAACTGCCAAATCCATTCTCAGCTGCAGTAAGGATTCCACACCCTGGACTTGGCTCGGAAAAATTGTTTGGTTTCGAAAATAAAACCTTTGAGCAAATCCTTTAGGTTCAGGTCAAAGGTTAGTGTGTGGTGTTTCAGCGATTCTGGGAATCTCTCAATTATTTTGGGTCTGGTTTTAAACTGGGAACCAATGTATTTTTCTTTTTGGATTTTGTTGGTTCCTAACCTCAAATAATTTCAGTGTTTGTGTCTGTTCATGTGTCAAAGATGGCTAAAACAGCAGTGCATTTTGCGGTGACAGCTGTGACCTATATATTTTTTAATCTATGTTGGAATTTCCGTTACCTTGTATCTTGTATGATACTGGACAAAGCGACCCACTGGGTCTGTGCGGACTCCACCTAGATGGGGCAAGCTTTATGAATAAGGACAGATGCCTCTACAGTGTGGGTGTGCTTGGTAGGTGGACGCAGGAACCGAACCCACCCAGCTTCTACGTAGTTTCTGATGTTCACTGTCCGTAAGATGGGACTCCTGCAATAAGGTGATCTGGGTACCCATTCTGCTCAACTCGCAAAGGAGCCGGTCTCGCTTCACTGGGCCATTAAGCCCTATGACATTACATGTTACAATGATCAGATCCCCCATTTTAAGAGTTTATTCTTGTGTCCATTATACCCCCGTCCTCCACCAGACTCCGGTTTGGCCAGGTACCCTGAAGAGGTCAAGCAGGAGAGGAAACAATCAGCCCAATTAAAAACCTTTTTGAACTTTTCAAAACAAACATGGGTAACATGACAACAATTTAAAACGTTTAAACCCATAGAAACACAACTAAACAAAACCTGAGGGGAAAAGAACTAATCCCTCGCATTGCTTCGAGTGCCACGCATGGCCCTTAGCCCTTCGGATGCTGGGTGGTGAAAGGGGTGATGGATGAACTTCCTCACCGTGTTGCCAGATCGCCCCACAGGGTTCCAGCGGCAACTTGCGTGGAGTCATACAGGCCACACTACAAATACTGTCATTGCCCCTGCAAATTATCACCTGTTTAGTTGAGGGGCAGGCACAACAGCATGTCCTGGATAAGCATACCATCACTGTCTCTCCCCAAAAAACACTTCCCATGTTCCCTACAAATTTATGTAAAGATAGTCAACCAAAACTGAGTAATGCTCCCATTGTTTCAAGTCCCTGGAGAGATGGTGCCCCAAACACTGTAAAATGAAGTCTTAAGGCTGTCTTCTCTTATCTTGGACAACCCCTGGATCAATGTTCCAAATTGAAGTGCGAAAGTTTGAATGTTCTACATAGTCTGAAGGTTACCAGGTAGGTAAAGTTTCCACATTTCAAGATTTGAACCAAAGCAGGATTGTATGGAGCCCATCCTGGCCCCCCAAATATCTGCAGAATATAAGAGGGTTGCAGATTGACTGTCTTTGTGTTGGGCAGGTCTCTGAGGTCGTCTCTGGGGCAAAGTTGTCATCTACCTTCCTGGGGGGATCCCTTCTGTAGTGAGGCTTCGGGGTGCCCTCCCAGTCTCGTTTGCTGGCTTAAATCCTGGACCATGTGCTCTGGAGAGAATTGGGGCTCATTCCATTACGTTGCATGTTAATTAGAAAACACCACAGCTTCTCTGACTTTGGAACTACAATGGGGGGAGCAGGGATTCCAGTGAGACTGTAGAAATACATGGAACCTAACTTTGCCCAAGCAACAGACATGAATAGTTATAGTAACATATTTAACTTATTAACGGTATCCAAAAAGTGTCTTCCACAACATTGTGGCTAGATGTCTAATTGTACCTAATAGCTCTGTTTAAAGTCTGAACAATCCATTGCTTTACCTGATACATAATGGCAATTGAGGGTACAGTGAGTTAAAACGCACACATAATGATCGGGTGAGAGAGCAGAATTTTTTGAGGCAAAATTTTTCAAACAAATTATGTAGGCAGTATAATTTTTTTTTTTATGTATTTGTTAATCAGGAAAGGAGGGCAAGGCAATTCTGCACGTTTTCAGCCTTCCTCCTCTGGGGAAGGGAGGGAGTATACAGATGCAAATCAAATCGGGTTACGTTTTTGGTGGTATTTTAATGAATGCGGAAATTTAGCCAAGACAACAGAGGAAACTCCCTTACACTTGTCAGCTTCCTGTGGGAGGTAGGGGGTGCTGTTCAGCTTACATAGAAACATAGAAACATAGAAGTTGACGGCAGATAAGGACCGCAAGGCCCATCCAGTCTGCCCATTTCTTTTTCTACCTTATAAATGTGCCATCGGCCTTTGCTATGTCAGTGACCTATCTATTCATAGTCATTTGTATTGCTCCCTTATGCCTATCCCATGCTTGTTTGAAGCCCTGCACTGTATTCATAGCCACCACTTCTTGTGGTAAGCCATTCCATGCATCTACCACCCTTTCTGTGAAAAAGATTTCCTCACATTTCCCCTTAATCGGCCTCCCTCTAATCTCATGCTGTCCTCTTGTCCTGCTATTTTCTTATATTTAAACATGTTAGACTCTTTCACCTTGTTTATGCCCTTAAGGTGTTTAAATGTCTCTATCATATCACCTCTCTCCCTCCTTTGCTCAAGGGTATACATATTGAGCTCCGTTAATCTGTCCTCATATGTCTTCTGATGCAGTCCCTGCACCATTTTGGTTGCCCTTCTCTGGACTGCCTCAATTTGGTTAATGTCCTTGTGAAGGTGTGGCCTCCAATACTGCACGCAGTACTCCAGATGGGGCCTAACCAATGTCTTGTACAGAGGGATTATTACCTCCCTCTTATGACTTGTGATACCCCTACTAATACACCCTAACACCCCCTAGCCTTACCTACTGCTTTAGAGGTCTGCTTGATGATTTCAGGTCATCAGTGATGATGATGCCCAAGTCTCTTTCTTCCTTTGTGACTGCTAGCAACTCCCCTCCCAGCCTATAAGTGGCTTCAGGGTTTCTCTTCCCTATGTGCATGATTTTGCACTTCTTTGCATTAAATCCCAGTTGCCGCTCTTCTGACCATTCTGCTAGTTTATCCAGATCTCTTCTCATTCTGCCCACCCCATCTGGATCATCTACTCTGTTGCAGATCTTGGTGTCATCTGCAAACAGACAAGCCTTACCCTCTAGTCCATCTACGAGGTCACTAATGAAGATGTTGAATAGGACTGGTCCCAGGACTGATCCCTAGGTACCCACTTGTGACTTGCATCTCTTCTGACTGTATACCATTTACCACCACTCTCTGTTTCTGCCAGTCAACCAGTTTGCCACCCAGTTGACCAACTTCTGACCACCCGAGCCTAGCTTATTTATCAATCTTCTATGTGAACAGTGTCAAAAGCTTTGCTGAAGTCAAGGTATAGCATCAACTGCTCCCCTTGGTCCACACCACTCTGGTTACCAAGCCAAAGAAATGTATGAGATTAGTTTGACAAGACCTTCCTTTGTAAACCCATGCTGTCTTGGATCCTGTGCCCCTATGGATTCCAGGTGTTGCACTATCCTTTCCTTAGGAGTGCTTCCATAATCTTGCCCACTACTGAGGTAAGACTGACCGGTCTGTAGTTCCCCGCCTCCTCCCTGCTACCACTCTTGTAGAGTGGGATCACATGAGCCCTTCTCCAGTCTTCTGGGACCTCTCCTGTGCTCAGAGACTCACTAAACAATTCTGCTAATGGCTCTGCTAGTTCCTCCTTTAGCTCCTTAAGTACCCTGGCTGTCCCACAAGATGGCTGATCTTGGGGTGGAGAGAGATGGCGATGCTGCAAGAGTTTGGGGGGCAGCCTCTCTCCCTCTGGCCCAGGAAAGCATGGAAGTCGACCTGCCAGGAAAGAGTGTCATGCTGGGACTCTGCTTGCACAGATAATCTGCTGAACAAAAGTTGGTGGCTGTTACAGGGTTCATTCTGGAAAATATTTGAAGTGAGACAGTGTCCCACAGGTACTGAATAATGGACTAATTGAAAGAAACAGGAGATGACAGTTGGTGGGATCACATCTGGAGTGCTGTGCGCAGTTCTGGGGGCCCCATCTCTGCAAGGACATGGACGGGTTGGGGGCTGTCCAGAGGAAGGCAGCCGGGGTGGTGCAGGGTCTGCATCGGAGGACATGTGGGGAAGGACTGGAGGAGCTAGAGGTGTGTGGCCTCGAGGAAAGTGGGGGGGAGCGTGATGGAGGCTTTCAGATACCTCAAGGGAATCAACAAAGTCCAAGAGGGTAGCATCTTTCAGAAAAAGAGATGTGCAAAAACAAGGGGGCACAATTTGAAGATAGAGGGGGTGCGGCTCAGAGGTAATGTGAGGAAGTATTTCTTGACAGAGATGGTTGTGGATACATGGAACAGCCTTCCTGAGGAGGTCGTAGAGTCAAAAACAGTGCAGAAATTCAAGAATGCATGGGACAGACATAAGGCAGTTCTAGCGGGGAGTCGGAGAAAGTAAGCTGTTGGTTAACTAGGATCAACAGCTTATCCGTTAGGTAGGGAAATGGGCAGACTAGGTGGGCCAAACGGTCCTTATCTGCCGTCAAATTCTATGTTTCTATGAACTCCAAAATGCTGGGGAGACTCCTACTGGCAAGTAGGAGGAAATTATTTAACCAGAAAAGGCAAACTAAACCTAAGCTTGTTTCCAGGTGTGACCTGGGAGCAGAAGGAAGTTGTGACTTGCTCAGGGTCACACAGTATGCATGTGGGGGCTGTGGGATTCAAACCCAGTTCTCCAGGTTTGCAGCACGGAGCACTAAACCACAACACTATACTGCCTCTTAAGTAAGGAAGTAGAGGTGTGTGTGTGTGTGTGTGTGTGTGTGTGTGTGTGTGTGTGTTTTAACCATGATATGAAATGTCTTCAAGACACTGGTCTAATGGCATCTGCCTCCTTGAAAGACAAAAACCTGACACTTTGAGCAGATTCTTCTACTTGCACGTGCATTTTGGCATGACCGTGTACCAGGTGTTTACAGAACACAACATGCTGCCTGCCTATGCTGTGCAAGTATGCAGGGTGGTTTGACTGGCTCAACGTCTGTGTTGCTGGCAGACCCACCCTCCACTGCCCCTCCTCTGTTTGTTCAGTCCTCCTGGGTTCTGCAATCACTCAGGCTGGCTGGCGTTTAAGGACCCTACTTCTGTCCAGCAGACCCATCACCCATATCCCTACTTCCATGCTCTGTCATGATTGTACCTCCTTCTTTGTTCGTTCCAATCCTCATGGGTGCTTCGACCACTCAGGCTGACTGGCTTTTAAAAACCCTCCTGCTGTTCCTTGTCTCTCCAATGAACCATGGCCACAGTGCCAACACTTAGGCTTGGGGTGGGATCTGTTGTATGCCGTCTTTCCAGACCTGCCTCAGCCTGTTACGTGCACACAGTTCTTGTAGAACTTGGCCAAGATAGCCATCTTTAACTTGGCGGTGTCAGCCGAGTTCGGCAAGAATTGCATGCACATAGCTGGTTGAGGCAGGACTGGAAAGAGGGTTCATCAGACAGCACGGCAAGTGTTCCAGTAGAGGAAAAAGGGGACAGATTTTGAAAAGGTGGGCCATTTCCGCAATCCCGCACTCAAAAACGAACCCTGCAGTTATTTGGGGGCGGAAAAAATATTTTGGGCAAGGATAGGAGTTAAATTATAAAGTTATGCCGCTTGAACAAAGTTTTTACATTTTTTCACCACCTACAGATGCTTTGCCTGTGGTCTCTCAAATTAGCCTGCTTGCTAACACATCAACTGACAGTGTGGACATTGCTATGGATGTAGCTTTAAATGCATCGGGTACTATTGTGGCACAAACTGATAATTCTGCTCTCCAGAAAGACTGTTGTCCCTTTACTATCTGGCCAGGAACAGACTGTGTAATATCCATGCAACCAGATCCGAATCCTGAAATGCCCTTACTAGCAACTGGAATTGCAGCCGAACAGCCACAGTCTGCATCGATTTCAACTACACCTCCCGAGACATTCTGGACCCTGAAGCCTCCGACCTGATAACAAAAGAAAAAAGAACAGAGGTCGGTGGAGCAAACCCTTGAGGAATCCAGTTGGGTAAAAATCCTCTCAGGGAAAATGGCTCCCTAATCTTGAAAATGACTGACTGCCAAGTTACACCTTGTCAAGAGACCGCCAGCTGAATTGTCAGCTGGGTGGCAAGATTAAACGAGCAATATGTCAACGACGGCTCAGCTGCTGTTGCTGAGCAGACCAGGCTCGCTCTACAGGAACTCTCCGAAACAGCTGTTGACAATAGCAAAGGAAAAGTCTTGAGGCCAGCTTCTTCTGTTGTAAGCAAGCAATGGTAAGCTTCCACATGCTGTACATGATCCTGCAAGCTCTGTATGGGTGCCTGTACTGTCCGCTGTCCCTTCACTGGGAACGAGAAACGAGCTCTGAATCTAGTTTTGTGCATGCTGTTTCTGATGCTTTTGTTCCACGGCACCCTTCACTCTTTGACCCCGGTGAGGGAACCAGTGTTGTGGCCAGGGAGAATCAGTGTCACAGCAAACTGCCGACCCGGACTGCTGGTACTGCTAACTAACCAAGACAACCGCAGTATTCCCCACGGTCCTTTTAGACTGCAGCCAAACACTAGGGCTTTCGTAATGTCTGAGACTGCACCCACGGGTTTTGCCAGCAGAAGGGCAAAATGCTGTCCATTTGCAGTACAGAGGTGCTTTGGAATTGGCCCAGACAGAATTTGTGGGGTGAACCTGAAGACTCCATGATTTTTCTTTCTCCAGAAATGTATGCCCTTATTCACACTTAGAGATGCTGTATTTGTACAAGTTAAAAAAAAAACATAAAAGCTTGACATATTTTTGATTGAAGTATAAACTGAAATATTCTGTGTTGTGGTTACTCTATCAAGCAGTATCCCTTACTAAACCAGCTTTATGAACTGTGACTATACTGTTCAAGTTCGAAGGGGGCAGTGTTTTTTATAAAACATTTGTTGTCTCAAATATCTGAAATGTTGGACCCCCCAGCTCCTGTAATTGATTCTGAGCAAATCTGGAAGAGATGATGGAAGTTTCAAGTCGGATTACAGCACACAAAGGAATAACGCATTTACCTTCAGGCAGAGGACACAGCTTCTATCCCAGACAACCTAAAATCCATTTTAAATGTGAGTCACTTAAACCACTTTAGTAGTGCTTGTGATGGACTAAAACGTAATTCCTGTATGCACTACGGACATGTTGGTCAATACTGCCCTAATGTGTTGCGATCTACATGAAGAATCAGGCCACACATAACGGGCCCTCTCTCTGGGCCTCACACAACAGATTTGATGATCTGGACCCTGATTTAAACAAGCTTGCAAAGACTGGGCGATTTAAACAGCAGTTAATACGTACTCGGTAGAGGGAGCAGTCTTCACGTGCTGATACTCTGCCACAAGGCCCCCTGCAAATGCTGAACAACCTGCGAAAGCCATTTCTGACAGAATCATCCATTCCTGATCCAGCTGTTGCCCAACCTTGGCCAGAGCAAGAGAAATTCTGAGTGAATTCTGCCACGACGAGTGCTAATCAGCAAACTGTTGGTGTCATCCAAGAAACCCTGATTTATTCCTGAAACCCAGTTACCAGAGGAAAATGTTATAAAGCCGGTGTCTCAACGGAGTGCAAAGAAATGCTCTAAAATACTGCCACAAGATCTGGAAGCTTTTGAAGTGCCCGTAGAAAATCGGTACAACATTTTGGCTAGACAGAAGTGGGGAGACTAGGACGGAGATGGAAGAATTGGAGGCTTCTTCCTCCAGATCTTTTAGGATGGGATCCTCTGAAAATGATGACATTCTGGTTCCCAGCACCACAAAGAAATGGGAAAATAGGAAATCATCCAGGAAAAAAAATGAAGGAGCACTGGTTATGTTGCCAGCCTCCCTCCTCTCCTGATGATGCATCCTCTCCAGTACAATTAGGTGTCAACAGCATAAAAGCTCTCAAACGACTTGACTTTCATTTTGATATTTTCTGCAGGAAACTAGGTTGGGGTTTAATGCTAGTGTAAACCCCCACTCCAGTTTGGGGGTTTACCTTAATATCTTCCTGGGCCCCTAATGCCCACTGTCGGCCTGGTGTCCTGTTCTGGTGTGATCTTGTGTATTTGCGCAAGTGCCGTACTGAGCCTCTGCAGCTGTCCCTTTAAGAGAATAGCTAATCTGTTAAGTGAAAGGTCTGGGCTGGATCTGAGCAATTTAGGGCTTGTGGCCGGCCAGACGGTGTGCTGTTTTGCTCCATTCTGCAGTCACTACTTGTGCAGAGGGAACCTATATAGGAACTGTGCTCATTTACTGTTTCTGTTGTCATATCTGGGATAGAGATGTTTGTCTAACCTGCTTCAATTGCAGCTCAATCATTTTGATGGAAGCCACTGGAACACTAAGGGAGGTAGACGGTGAAAATGTCGACCTCCCTCTCAGCGACTGCACAATACTGGCTCAGGTATTGTGCCGCCCGATGCCCAAGTATTTTCTGTGGGGAGCTGAGCCCCCCACACTCCCCGGACTTTAGGATCATCAACTCCAGATCGGAGTTGGTCCAGGGAAGGGTCAGAACACTAGGGGAAAGCGAACCACAGAAAAGGACCATTACAGCTACTGTCGCTATAATGGTCTTTTGTTGTGGTTTGCTGTCGGGGTGTCGAGCTGAAGGGGGGGGGGCACCAGAAGCCACCATGCTGGGTCCAGGACTTCCTGTAATTGGACCAATTAGACTCCAGGGGCCTAAAATGGATCCTACCCCAGGGGTCTTGTGGGAAGAAAAACTAGTGTGTTTTTTTTTTTTTTTATGTTGGCACCTAAATGGACCTGGAGGGGGAGCACTCCCTGTGATTGACAGCTCCTTGAGCCAGCCGAACCTTTGGATTGACAAGGGAAATGCCCATTGTGCTATGAGACAGTGGATCAGTTAGAGTTGGGGGTTGAAGTGTGAACAGCTCGAGCTTTCGAGCAGCTGCTCCCAGAAGGAGTGTAGGGGAATCGGCGGGAAGAGGCCTAACTTGCCTTCTTGCCACATCTTCTGCTTGAGAACTGCCTTTAGCAGAAGTCTGACTTGTCCAATTTCAGCCTGGAACTATGGCAGAAAGAAGTGTTGGTGCAACTTGCAATTTGTACCGAAGACTTGCTCCTGAAGCGATCGGCCCAGCTTGTGTGAGATATACTCAGATCGGAAGGTTTGCTCAGTAAAGCTGCTGAATTGCAACTGGACTAAATCCAGTTTCCTGAGGTAGTTATTGTAAATATGCTGAATGTGTGTTGTGGGCCGAGACCTACACTCCCACGAAAGAACCTGTTAGGCTAGCTGGAGGCTTCACCAGCAGAAGATCAAGAACTTTGGCAGATAGCTCATTTTGCCTGGGCCCTGCCATTTCGGCCTAGGCCGCTACTCCATCACCGGAGACTGTCACGGCGAGAGATCAGCTCGGGGATCCAGCCCCTGCGCAGCAACACGCAGTTAGCGGCCACCTGAAGGAAACGCCGTGAAGTGTCTTGTCTGCCCAGTTTCCCCATGCTTTTCTGCCATCACCATGAGGTCTCCATATCGCCTGCCTTATAGCAGGCTCCTGGTAGTGTGAGTACAATCTGGGTAGCTCCCTGCAATTAGTGCTTAAATCATCTGTGGTACCATCGAATTGTTTCACTTTCTTGGGTTTACAAAGGACTGAGCCAACTGGTTCGGATTACAAATAATCTGGGTGTTTTGCATGTTAACTGCTCTTCTTGCCACCAAGGGCCCCAACAACAGCTGCAACACTAGCCACCCCCTGGGCAATGCCTCTGGATAGCAAGACTTACCATCCTGGGTACCCAGTGTTATGTGACTCACATTGGGACTTGGTACATGCTAACCCTGAATCACATCAGATCTTGAATCATTTGCCTAGATTCACTCCCCTTCCTTGTTCACTGCCCCTAAATAAACCTGAGTCTTTCTTCACGTTTAACCTGGCTAGTATGCATATTAGTTGGGTTACAGTGAGTGTGTCGCATTGCTAACCTTACTTACAGGGGGTCCCCAGGGAAACTGCAGCAGATCCAACCCTGGTGGTAAATGTGAAGGGGGTGTGCATGTTATTACTGTTCCATACTGTCTGAAGTTACTACTGTTAGGTACTGAACCACTAGGAGGGAGGTGGTTGGTTATAGCTTCCCAGAGGGCTATACCAGAGCAGATAAGCAACCCAAATACCATTTCTCTGGGTGGAGGCACCTTAATCGTGAACTGACACCTCAGCCTGTGTATAGCCATACAGGCAGGGGTAGTAGCCCTTAGAATAGCGCCGCCTAGGTGTTACATGAAACTTGATGCCAAAAAGGCTTGGTGTCTGGGTCCATCATTTTGGTCCTTTACGGAGGACAAATGTGATGGTATGGGAATTTTTTCTATGTCTAAAATTACTGTGACCAGATTGCTAGATATTTTCCCAGGTAGGGCTTTATTTGATATGGAATCTGATGAACCTTAACTACAGTCTTATCTGTGTCATTTTTCACCATTCATCACCCGTGGGTTCTGGCCAGAGGAACAGGACCCCGTGGGATTTTTTATTCTCTCTGGTAAAGATCCGGAGCCGATGTCAAGACTGTGCCACCCTCGAGGCCGACGCATTGCGTGGCGCTCACAGGTTGGCTAGTAATTGATGTAGACTCCTCCTCAGTCCCAGTTCTGCTTCTCCTGCCGTTGAGTCAACACTACCTCGTGTGGAACTAATTTGCTGCGTCAGAAGCCTAGTCCATTGGTTCATCCCTAGTTCTGTACAGCTGTTTCTCGGTGCTGTCGACTGGTAAGACCTTTCCTTTCTAATTTTCGACAACTCTGAGTACTATTTTTGTCTTAATTTCTGTCCGGTCATGTCTCATTCGGGGGACAAGAAACAACCTTCCAAGGTGGGCTGGCCTCCTACGCATGTTTCTCCGTGGATCGTCGTTAGAAACGTGCACGTTTAAAGTCTGACGTGCACTGCCGATTTTTACGGTGGACAGGCTCACACCAGGGACGCCAAGTGCAGGTCTCTTGACCCTTCTGGGTCCCCTCCCGATCCTATATGGCCCGTGGAAGAGGTGGTTTCCGCCTCTTCATGCCTTGCCTCGGCAGGAACTCCTGCTACGGTGCAGGAGGCCCAGTCTGATTCCTCCGGGAGTCTGGCGTGAGGCATCATCCTGGCAGTCACCTCCTTGGAGGCAAAGGCTCCCCTGGTGTTGCAGCCTAGGGCCTCTGGGCCTGGTCTGGTGTCTTTCTTGGCACGCCTGTTGGTGCCATCTTGGATCCTGGCGCCATCTCTAATCCCGGTGCTGCACATTGTGCTGGGGATCATGGCGGCACCATGAGCAGTGCAGGGCCGCCTCGCGGTGCCAGAAGTGGAGGAGTCCATGGGGTGATTGGGTCCATGCCTCCTCAGGTGAAAACTATATTCGGAGGCGGACCCTCACTGGCTTCCAGATTCTTGGGAGTCCTCAGACTCCTCCTTGCCCAGCACTATGACTCTGGTTCAACCCCCCTCTTCAGACTTGGCAGTTACTACCGGCACCAGTGTCGGCGATCCTGACCAGTCTTCCGGTGCAGAGGGTGGCACTGAGGGATGTTCTGGAGTTGGTGGCTCTTCTCTAAGAGGTGTACCCCCTACTGTGGATGCTCAGGCTGGGCCCACTTCTGGGTCAGCTAGGGTGCCGGGAGCAGGGGAGGGTGCTCTCTCAGTGGCAGTCTTTCAGGAGTCTGCTATGGTGATTGCGCTTCCTAGGTTGACTGAGGAAGAGGTCCCCCTCTGAGTCTGAGGGGTTGAGGGGACAGGATCTGGGACAGCATCCTCCCTTGGAGCCCGGGTAGGCGTCAAAGTGCCGGTCCTGTCTTTTTCCCCTGAAGCCTCCCTGGGAGGAATCTCATTTTTAGAGGCTAGAGGCTGCCCTTCTGGGATCATGTGGCTTCAATCGCCTCGTATTGGGGATTCTACTTTGGAACTTCAGCAGCGTCTGCCTTGGGACTTGTATGCCGATGCCTAACCCCTGCATATGTTTGCTGCAAAATCGAAGACATTAAGCCTGCAGAGTGAGAGACTGATCACTTTACCTGTTTTCTGTACTCAGTGGCTATTGAACTATCTGTATGCACAGGCAAAGCAGCGGGTTTGGGAGCTGCCAAGTGACATCCACAGCTTAGGGAGGGCTACATTGGTTAAACCTCCGTGCTGCTGCTAGCACAGCGAAGTAGTATAAGCGCCTACTCCTCAGAGGAAAAAATCTTTACTGTTTGACTGGTAGGTTAAAAAAGGTGGCAATATGTAATGGTTACCTGCCTAGACTACTACTATGAATCTGTATTTTAAGAAGTTTTGGGAAGGGGTTTTTCTCTTTGTTTTATGCTGTTTAGTGTAGTCTATATTTGTTTGTAGTAAGTTCCAATACATATTTAGCCAATATGTAGAGCAATGCATTACAAAGTGGTTATTTGTATGTTAAAGGTAGGAGTTTCTAATTTACTTAGTGGGTTTAGCAATAATTATCTCTGCAACTAGTAATGTGTAGGGGTTATTTGGGGGCAGGGGGTAGGCTAGTGTACGGGCCTTCCCTCCTACGTGATTTACGGCCCTTTACCAGTCTCTCGTATCTGATTCTACAGTAAGACGCTGCTGGGAGTCTTGGATTTGGAGAGGCTGGGGTGATCTTGGGTGGAGGGGAGTCCCATGTGCAGCGGAGGGTGGTAGGATTGAGATGGCTAGGACTAGAAGGCGCCCTGATTTGCGATGGACACGAGAGAGGCCAGATGTGTGTGGTGTCTGTCCCCAGAAAATATACCAGACAGAGTGGTCGGGTAACCCGAGGGGCTGCCTTACCCACGAATCCCGTGACGGCAGTGCTATGCAATGCCAGATCAATCAGAAACAAAACTGCAGTTATTGCAGATTTGATTTCCTTGGTTGATCTGGCTTGGATTTCGGAGACTTGGGTTGGAGACTATGCGGGCTCTGTTTTTGAGGCTGCTGTTTCTCCTCCCCAGGTATACTGTAGTGCACTGCCCCAGAGAGGAACATATGGGTGTTGGTGTAGCCATCTGTTTTAGATCAGACTTTGGCTTCACTGTGCACCCAGTGGGAACCCCAGGTTCTTTTGAGTGTGTGGCTGTCCGTGGGGGTCTGGGCCCTGGTTGCAGGATTTTCCTGGTTTATCGCCCCCCCCTTCCCCGTGGCAGCTGGGAGTTTCCTGCAGGAGGTTGCCAATTTCGTCACCGGCGAAACATTGGGAGCCCCCCAGATGTATTGTTCCGGGGGATTTTAATGTTTGGACTGATGACGAATCTTCACGGCTTGGCCATAACCTCCTTCAGACTGTCATCCTTGGGCCTGTCCACAAGCTGTTTCAGCTACAACTCACTTGGGTGGCCACGCACTGGACCTGGTATCACTGGGGCTTGAGATAAATAATCTTGGGATTGATCGGGTAGTCTGGTCTGATTTATTGCACGGTGCAGTTCATGTTCGGGGCTCCTACCGGATGCCCTCCCCCTACAGAGATGGTTAGCTGTCGTCCTTTGCGGGGATTGACCCTGGAGGTTTTCTTGGCGGCAGCTAATCTATCTGATGTGGATAATGCATGCATCGGAGGTGTTGATGTCGTGGTGGACTTTTTTTTTTTTTTTTAATAGGGTGCTGTCCAGCACCATTGACTCCCTTGCACCTGTCCGTGTATGACCCATGTCTTCCTACCTGAGGTCCCCATGGTTTGATGGGGACCTCAGGGAGCTGAAGAGAGAAAGTTGGAGTGCTGCTGGAGAAGGTCCGGCCTGGAGGACGACAAACTGGCCCTGCATGTGCATTATAATGCATACCAGGGGGCAATCAATCATAAGAAGGCAGTGTTCCTGTCTAGGGAGATTGCTGCCGGGAAGAACCTACCAACTATATTTTTTTGGACTGTTGACAGACTACTTCATCCAGCCTGTCTGCAGTCAGATTTTTTCAAATGCTGAATGTGAGGAGTTTGCTCTTTTTTTTTTTTCTCCGTGTCCAGTATCTGGCAGGGGGTTTCTCCAGTCAGCAATGCTACAGCTGGCAGTGGTTGCCAGACCTGTTCTAAGTGTGCTTTGTCTGGTTGGGGGGAGTTTAGGCCAGTGGAGGCAAGTGAGGTTATCGGGGTGGCAACCAATCTGAAGCACACCTTTTGTGAACTGGATCCAGTGCCAACGAGTTTCTTAATGAGATGCGTCGACACCACTGGCCCGGTGTTTGCTCTGATTGTCCGGTGCTCCTTATGTGATGGGGTTTTCCCTGACACCTTGAGGGAGGCGTTGGTGAGACCACTTTTAAAGAAACCATCTTTGGACCTGGAGGTCAGGGCAAATTACCGACCTACCTCCAGTCTCCCCTTTTTGGAGAAGGTTATGGAGAAGGCAGTGGCGCTTGAGTTGGAGGAGCACCTCATGACCCATGAGCTGTATGAACAGTTCCAGTCAGGGTTTTGGGCAAGGCATAGCACTGAAACTGAGCTTGTGCGAGTGCAGAATGATCTCCTCGGGGCTAGAGATCGAGGGGACAGGACAGTTCTTGTTCTCCTTGATCTCTCTTCAGCATTTGATACTGTGGACCACTATGTGTTGCTAAACTGTCTCAGGGAACTCTGCGGACTCACCGGCACTGTCATCTGATGGTTTGAGTCATTTTTAACCAATAGAAGGCAACGGGTTGTGATGGGGGATTTCTCTTCCACCCACCAGCCTCCTTTCTTGCGGAGTACCTCAGGGCTCGGTTTTGGCCCCAATGCTGTTAGCAGTATATATGCTGCCCCTGGGGGGTGTTGTTAGAAAGTATGGTCTGGGTTTTGATTGCTATGCCGATGATACCCAGCTATATTTATCCTTTGCCCCAGGAACATCCAATGCAGTGGATGTGCTGAACAGCTGCCTTGCTGAGATCAACGACTGGATGGCCTCTAGCTGGTTGCGACTGAACCCCGATAAGATGGAGGTACTGGTGGTGGAGTCGAACTGTGTGTGTGTGTGTGTGTGTGTGTGTGTGTGTGTGTGTGTGTGTGTGTCTGTGTGTGTGTGATAGGTTGGCCTCTGACTCTGAGACTGGACTTGTTCGGTTTCATTGAAGGCCTCCTCTAAGGTGTGAAGTCTTGGCGTCATTTTGGACAGAAGCTTGACTGTGGAGGCACAGATATCCTCCGTTGTCTGCTCCTGGTTTTTTCCATCTTAGAAATGTTGCTAGGATAAAGCCCCTTGTTCTGCCTCTGGACCTCCCTACTTTGATGCATGCTTTAGCTGCATCGTGGCTTGACTACTATAATGCGCTCTACCTCGGGGTCACTGGAAAATCTCTCTGCAGACTGCAGCTAGTGTAGAACGCAGCCGCTCGATTGCTCACCGGGCAGTTGAGGTTTTGCCATATTACACCTGTGTTGCGTAATCTGCACTGGCTGCCGGTCAGGTGGAGCATCCTCTTTGAGGTGGGGCTTCTCACCTGTAAGACCCTACATGGTCAGGGCCCTGGTTGTCTGTTAGACATCCTCGTATCTGCTGTTTCGACTCTCCCCCTCCGCTCTTCTTGTGGAGGCCCCTAGCAATTCCCAGGTCGAGGTGGAAATTGGCCGGCGAGAGGGCTTTCAGTGTCTCTGCTCCGGCCTTGTGGAATTCGCTCCCCTTTGGGGTAAAGGGGGGGCCCCCACTTTAGAGGTTTTCAAGTTCCGCCTCAAGGCCCTCCTATTTGTCCAGGCATTCTCAGAATAATATTAATTTATAAGTATTGATCTATGTATAGTTGCTGAGAATCTGATATTGTGTATTGTTGATGTGAATTTTTTTCCTTTCTCCATTTTTATCTTCGTGTTTTATTGGTATATTTCTGAAATGTGTTTGTAAATTTGTACGGCGCCCAGAGCCTCCGGAATTGGGTGTCTTTTAAATAAATCTGTCATGCCATTCTCTTTTTAGGGCTCAGTCCTGGCTGTTCCAGTTCAGTTGATCGACCTTCGATTGCTTTGGACGACTGATCTTCTCCAGTTTTGAGGTCTCCTAATCTTTCCCCTAGCCCTGGCAGAGGTCGTGCCCCTCCTCAGAGGTGCTTAGCCCCCTTACCTCTGCCAACCCCTCCCCCTCTCCCAGGCCACTCCGGTCCTATGGTTCCCCTTACCTGGGAACAGTTCAGATCCATGGCTGCACTCTTCCCTGCCTATAATAGGTCCATGGATGAAAAGGTGTTCCACCATTCTCCTGTGTAGCCAGTGCTTGACTCTCTGGACTCATCGGCTTCCTCATCTTCCACTTTTGAGGGAGTGGATTCCTCCGTCCACCTGTCCCCAGCTGCTGACGTATCCAGTTATCAGCGCTTCTTTCGGGGTTAGTAAATTGAGCTCCACGTTTCTACACTAGGAAGTCGCAATCCTGAGTGGACAGCATGTGCCTCTTTAGGCAAATTCAGTGCAGGCAACCTGGTGGTTCCCACCTGGCCTTCCCCCTTCAGGGAGGTGTACCATGCCTGGAGAAGTCCTTCAGTTCTCTCTCCAGCCCTGAGGGACTGCCAGCGCAGGTACTGCACACCTCTAGGGTCTCAAGGAACCTTAACTCACCCTCTGGGCGTGACACTCCCGGATACACCTACTGGGAATAGACGCCCAAGACGTGACCGACCCCTGGAGAGACACTGCTGAGTTTGACTTTTGGGGGAGGAGAGTGTTCTCTTCATCACATCTTTCTCTATTTCAGGTCATCGGGCCCATCATACTGCCTGTAACAGGCACTTATGGTCCTTACTAGGACAAATTCTGGTATCTCTGCCTGACTCTGAGGCAACCAAACAAGCCATTTCCCTCTGCATGGGGCCTGGAGCTTGCAAGGCACCAAGCAAGGGCATCGTATGATGCCGATGAGGTGGCATCCAGGCTGGTGGGAACATCGATCTGCAGTAGGTAGACGGCATGGCTTTGTTTATCGAGGTTATCTCTGACCTGGCGAATGGCATGCCTCCATTTTCCGGGGAACCCACCTTTTCTCCTGCAGAGTGAGGTGGGAACTTCAGGGGAGACTTCCTTCTCCTAGCCTAGGGAGAACTCTGCCTCTTGCAGACCAGTCTTGGGCCTAATTAGGCCTGTAAGGGTTCCCTCCTCCAGTGTCTCTCCCACAGGAGGCTGAGGGACTTCTTCCCTCAGGGGAGGTACCGGGTCCCATTTGGGGGCTTGGTAATCACCCACCAGTGATGAATGGCGAAGATTGACAGAGATAAAATATGAAAATTACGTACCTACCATAATTCTTGCAGGTCTGGCAGTATAGCTTCGAGGTTAGAGTAACAAGCTTGGCGCATCCAGCAGACCAGAACTTGGTTTGATTCTCACAACCTCCACTGGCATACTGTGCGACTCTGAGCAAGTCACTTAACCGCCCAGTGCTCCCAAGTAGTGACTGAAAAGGCATTTGTGCCTAGTGGGCCTTACCCAGCAGTTACCAAAGCCTTTAAAAAAATAAGAGAATTCTTGATCTTTCTGTGTATTTTCACCATTCATCACTACTTCCCTCTCACCGTCCGGTCTTAGGCATCAGTCTCTGGGCAATGCTGCCCTGTTTTTCCAAATTGTGACCCTGCTGGTACTTTCCTGATACCGCTTGGCTCTGCTCCTCTTGGAAGGTGACTGGAGTGTCTTGGGTAGACGAGCAGGGAGGCAACCTTCTTTTAGGTCACCAGTCGTCATCCTGATGGGACCCTCCTCCTTTGTCGGAACAGTGTTTGGATTCCTCCTCTTTCTCCTAAAACCCTAAGGGTTTCCTTTAATGCAGTGTTTGTGGGGCCCTGGTGATCCCTTCCCTTCCTGCCTCTGTTTTAAGCAGTCTCTCCTTGTAGGGTTCCCCTCTGGGGGATCACTTCACTACCAGTCTAGCATTGCTTGTAAAGCGCTTTGGATATATGAAAAACGCTATATAAATACGGATTCTTCTTCTTAAAGATAATCCTTCTCCTCCTGTTAGTCATCTCTCCTTCAGAGGTGATGCTCCTCTAAAACCATTGGGAGGTTTATTTTGTCAGGAGGAATCTGCTCAGGGTGGGTCTTGTCCCCACTCCAGATTATCCTTTACTCGGGGGGGGATAGATATTGGCCTCTACTCTCGATCTCCAGTGACGACTCCTTGGAATTGGTGTACTGCCCTACCTTTCCTGGACTTAAAGCCAGCCATCCTCTGGATTTCTTAGATTTCTTTTCTGCCCCCTCCTGGAGCAAGAGAAACATGGCTTAAGGCAGTAATGCCCTTCTTCAGCCCTCGGGCAGTCCTCTGGACCCCTGCAACTGGGGTGCAATGTCTCCGCTTTATTTCTTTTTCTGTTCTACTTCTTTTCCCTTGCTTGCCCAGAGGTTGGGGCTCCCTGTCTCAGACCTCTAGGCTTCTTTATTTTCTGTCCTCTTGTCTGGCATTATTCCTTTTTTGTTTTTGTATCCTATCTCTCTGGCTCCCTTGCTCTGCCCTCTCTCTTCCTAGCTACTCTCCAGCATGCAGAACTGGGACTGAGGAGGCGTTGATGTCTGTTATTGGCCAACCCGTGAGCGGCACACAATGAGTCTGCCTCGAGGGTGGTGCTGTCTTGATGTCGGCTCCGCCTCTTTACCAAAAACATGCTCCCGAAATCTTGCACTGAACAGATTATCTTCTTTGCTGATGACTGCTATCTTCTCCTCCCACAAGGATCCTGTGCTCCTGCAGACCAATCTTCAGCAAGGCTTTGCCATAGTGGAAAACTGTTTCATTTATCGTAAGCTTGTCCTTTAATCATAAAAAAAACAAAGTAATGCTCTTTAACAGCTCTCAAAATAGGCATAGATCTCACCCCCTAGCTAGCTCTACCAGCAATGGCAACACCCTTGAGCAAGTGCAGTCGTTCAAATACCTAGGGATCTTACTTCGAGAGGGCTCTTGCAGTAGGTAATTACATATAGGACTGAAGCCGGCAGGCTTTTTGTTGACTAGTTTCAGCCTGCTCCCAGTTGATGACCATGCCCTTTGGCTGCAATTCCTGCCCTCTCCAACTTCGCTCCTCACGTTCATCTTCCACCCTCCCTCCTACTTATCCCTCTGTTACTCTGTGTTCCCATGTATACATTCTACTTATTCTAGCTATTGTATTGATCTACCATTGTAACCTAATATGCCAACCTATTGTTTTGTTCCTATTTCTGTAACTTGTATTTGTTCTGACGCAGAACCTTTGTAAAAGAGCCTGGCTCAAAGGTACCTGTAATCCTAGTTGTAATAAAATAAAAATAAAATAAAATAAAAAGCTCCTGTGGGGTCCTGTTCCTCTGGTCAGAACCTAGCAGTGAAGATACACAGAAAGATAAAGAATTACAGTAAGTATGTAATTTTCATTTGTTTATGCTCCCATAACTAAATGAGCTAGAGTAGAATTGTTCACACAAATCCGACCATTTCTTTTGGTGTTTCTGTGGTATTGGGTGGTTTTAATTATGCCCCCTCCAAAGATGATGGGGGATTAAAGACTGAAAAGATGTTCTTTGATTTCAGTTGTCTGACAAAATCATCTGCTAATGCAGATTTACAGGTTGCTTATTGGTTTGGCATAACAGCTTTTTATACTTACCATACAAGTAGTTTAGCTACCAGAATCAATTTTATTTTCCTTTTGCAAAATATTTTTGTTCAGTCCGTTAACTTATTGCCTCTGGATTCAGACCACATGATTTTGGGACCCCAGATACCTACTAATTCACCTATAAATTTTGGGAGACTGAATAATTCTCTGTTGCAGGACAGTGCTGTCAGACTCCTTGTCAGGCCTGTTAACGGCAAGAGTCTGTGACCTGTTAATACAGAGATTCATATTCTTAGTGGAAAGAGACTAAACATGAAAAAATCCTTTTCTTCAAGCTTCTGTTCATAAACGTAGATAAAAATAAAAGTATAACTAGTGGAATTTAAAACATCAATTTTCTTTATCCCAAGCTCATACCTCTCAACCTCTTGCCTCCTGGATCAGGGACAAGGCTGGGACAAAGACCCCAAATCAGGGACACATCTTAAAAATTGATACTATTCACTCGGAAAGCTGATAGAATAAGGGGATTTGTGTTAAGATGCATTTTCTGAAGAACAAGTCTGTAATGTTAATGTTTGACATTTTTTTGTGGTTTTAATCCTTACTGTTCTGCCACAAAAACAAACTTTTTACGAGGGACGGAGGAACATTTTGAGGCAAAATCAGGGACATCCCTGAAAATCAAGGACAGTTGAGAGGTATGCCTAAGCTAGATCCGGCCCACATACGTTAGACAGATTTCTCAGCTAAACAACTAAATGAGAACCTTGCAGTACAATAGCAGTGTCCTTTGTTACTTGAACATAAATATGGCAAGACCGCACAGTGGCAGGTGATATTTATTATGAAAGCTGCAAATCTTGAGTGAAGTTTTTTTTTTTTCTGGTCTAATAAATACTGAAGCAATTTTAGTTTCTGAACCTAAAAAGATGTTAAGTTGCAGTCTCGTATCTAGCTGTTAAGTTTGTCTGCTCAGATACAGGGAGATATGTCTACTTTTTAAGAAGGATGACACCCTCCTAAATTATCTAATTTGGTCAAGACAGATTTGATTTGTTCTATAACACCCACTGAAGTACACTGGGCCATCTTGAAATTGAGAAATAAAACTGCCCCTGGGTTAGACAGGCTTGCGTCAGAATTGTCTAAAATCTAATTATTTTTCAGCAGTACTGCCTGCAGTATATAATGTCTTACAAAATGAGACCACTAAGCAGTTTTGCACAGCAGTTCTTTTTAAAAAAGGAAATGTTCATGACCTCTGGAATTTGCTCCCACTTTGTCTATCAAACATGGATTTCAACATCTTAATAAAAATATTACAGGATGTAAAAGACTATCTGTGCTTGCAAAAATTCTGGTTTTGGACTTTCAAACCTGTTCAATTTCTGTACGGAATATGTATGAAAATCTGATACAAATGCATGAAATAGTGACCCAGTGAGAAGGGGAAGTTAGATTAATCTTACTTCGAGAGGGTTCCTACAGTAGGTATTCACATATAGATAGGACGGTCACCTGGTGTCAGGACTGCATGGCAAACTTCTATCTAGCAATCTGTAGTGGGGGGACCACCCCGGCATCACATGATGGGATGTCTGCGTGATTGTGTATAAGGGGTGGTCCCCACGCCCACCCTCCAGTTATTTCCTGCTGTTGACCTGAATTCGTCAGACCTCATGGTGAACTCTACTTCAGTTGACCACCATTTTATATAAGTGTTCAAGTTTTTTTGCCTGTCTTCTTAAATTTTGTTGCATGTCTTCGCTCAAAATTAAAGTGCTCACAGTGCAGTGCTCAAATCCTGCATGGGGGCTATCACTCCCGCTGTGTCCTCTGCCTTGGCCCCAAACGCTGGGTGGCTGATTGTGAGATCTGCCAGTCATTTAACCAGGCCACGTGCTCCTGGTCCCAGAAGGCCCTCGATGCCCATCTTCTAAAACAACGCCTTGCACTGATGGAAAAGGAGCTGCAGGAATGTTCCTCTTTGCCCACCCTAAAGAAAAAGAAGCACCGGGAATGGTGTCGCCAGACAGCCAACAACTCTTCGGGTGGGGCCTCCACATCGGTGAGTACTCCTCCTCCTAGGTCTCCATCTGCCCTGGTGGATCAGATGTCTCTTTTCCCCCCGCCTTGGTTAGTGAGGGGATTCCTCTCCGGAGGACTTGCCTTTGGAACTCGTCGACAGCTCGTCCGATAAGTCTCCCTCCAGCTCCGCCGCCGGGTGCATGGCCTCAGACAATAAGCAGGACTCCAGCTCCTTGGCTGTTGTCCGCTCAGCCACGACTAAGTCTGTCTGCTCCTCAGACGCCCGCCGGAAGCTGATCAGGCAGTTGCCAGCTTGTCGGATGACCACTTGGCTGAAGCTCTCCCGCTGGATCCTTCCATGGTTCCTGACATCATGCAGAGCCACCTTCCAGGCTTCCCTACGTCCTGCAAGGGTTTTCCCTCTTGGACATCACTGACCCAGCCTAACCTCTTGTTTTCCCCCGGACCTCCGGGACTCTAGTTCTGCTGTCCAGTAGACCTCTCTTCGTTGGGCCTTCAAACCAAGATTTCTGCAGCAGACCTGTCAACTGTATAGATTCCCTTACCTCCCTTGCCCTTCTTGGATCAGACATCAGGTGTCATTACACCCAGACGCCGGGCCAATATCCTGTTCTAATCCACACTGATTTGGGGATGGACTCTGGGTTTTACGCTCAGATGCCAGAGCCCCCTCCTGGCCCATCTGGGATCCTTTTAGAAACCCCAGCCTGGCTGACAGACCCGCATACTCCCAGTGGTCCCTCGGCATTGCCACTTTCTGGGCCTTCAGCCCCTCTGCTGTCTGGCCCCTTGGGCAACTACCCCGGCTACCCGCCACCACAGTTCCCATACTACCTGATGCCTGGAGGGCCGTCACAGGTGCCAGTGCCATGGTAGCAGATGCTGGGCCACAGGTACCAGGGGTACAATCCTTACCCCTACTGGTATCAGACTCCTGGCTACCCCTTTACTGTACCATGAGGTACTCAGGCTATGAGCCTCCACCACCACCTCCACCTCCTTCTCAGCCGGAACCACAAGGGACTCTTCTGGCCTGGTGGAAGGATGCCAAGTACCAGCTCCTGCAGGAGCTGGGACAACCCCATCTGGTCATGGCTGCCACCCGACTTATAGGGCAGTGACGAGGAGCCCGTCCCCAATCAACCATCTGTCGTCAGACAGGGACTCGGGCAGATGACCAACCGGGGTTTTCTCTGGAGCTAAGGCCGCAGAGGTGGTACCAGACGTGACCTCACTACCAAGCAGACTGGAGTCTTCCGACTCTTACTCAGACTCTGTCGGTCATTCGGAGCCTCATTCCCCTATAGAGCCACAACCAAAGGAGTCTCCTAAGTCTCCGGAGGACCCGTCCTTTGCGGAGCTCCTTTGGTCCATCCAGCAAGCCTGCAGTTGGGAGTCTCAGGAGATGGACCCCAAAAGGAAGAGGCTCGCTGAACATCTCTAATGCGGACAGCCTCCCCATCCCACCATGGACGAGGCCGCATGAGGACTTAACATCGACAATATGGCAACAACTATCTTCCATTCCTGCAGTTTAAAAGAAAGCAGACAGGACTTATCACGCCCTGGAAGGGTCATGCCATTTAGCTAGTCAATCTAAGGCTGACTCTATAGTTATTACTGTGGCCCACACTAGGTCAGCTCAGCTGAAGCACCAGAGTGCCTCCCCACCGGATAAAGTCAAAACAGATGGACCAGTATGCCTGCAAGGTATGTGCTCCCTCTACCTGTGCCATTCGGTCTTTAAATTATGTAGCCCACATGGTGTCCTTCCAGAAGTCTGCTTTATCTGACTTGGAAAAGGATCTACAGGCTATTCCAGATGAGGACCTCAGAAATAAGCTTCTGGAAAAAGTAAGACTCAGCAGGTCTTGATGCAGCCATGCTTTGCGCGCCACCTACTATTCAGTTGATTTGGTGGTCTGGTGCACTGCTACAGGCATTTGTTTGAGGTGTCTGGCTTGGTTGCGGCTTGCGGGACTGGTGCAGGACGTCCAAAGCACTCTTCTGGATGCCCCCTTCAGGGGTTCCGTCCTTTTCGGAGGCGATGCTAAGGATATAAGTTCATAACGGAGCTACAGGAGAGTGGTAAGTCACTTAACAACGTCCGCGCCATGTATCGCTTGGGCCAAAAACCCAGGCAGCCTTTTCATCGCCCCAGAAGAGGTGGAATAGGCAGAACCAGGGCAGACCGGGCAAGCTGTGTTACTGGTTCTGGCACCCAGACTCCCAGGCAAAGGTCATGGAGGTGGCAAGGTGGCCTCCCTTATCCTAACTCGAGGGAACCCCCTCCACCTCTCCCTGTTTTTTCAAGAGGAACCCATGGGGGGGAAGACAATAACTGCAGACTCTTTGATACTCTGCTCATTGCAAGAAGGCACTCAATCGACAATCTGCCATGCAGATATCACTTACTCGTCAGGCCATCAAGGCCTCATTCAGCAAGAAATCCAAGCTCTACTGGAAAAGTCAGCTATAGAGCTGGTTCCTTCAGGGTAGGCAGGAAGGGGGGGCTATTACTCCCACTTATTCCTAGTGCCTAAAAAGACTGGCGATCTGAGGATCTCTGCCTGCTCAACCTCTTTGTAGACTACAAGAGGTTCTGCATGCTAACTCTCCAGGGACTGTTACCCTGCTCCAGCAGAACCAATGGCTGTGCTCGCTGGACATACGAACATACATACGAAGAAACCAGCAGAAGGAGGCCATTTGGTCTAGGAAATCTGCTCGTATTGCAGGGTCCACAGCTTGAGCTAATGTCCCTGCCCCCTCTACCCATGATCCTTCCCTTCCCCCTATGCCTATCCCAGCCTCTCTTAAAGCTGCCCACTGTCTTAAATGAGATGACCTCTTCCGGCAGCGCATTCCAAGTGTCCACCACCACCCTCTCTGTGAAGAAGTGCTTCCTGGCCTCCCTCCTAAACCTCCCACTCCAACTTAAGATTGTGCCCTCTCATGGTTGCCACTGAGCTTAAAGAAATGCACGTCCCTATCCTTCCCCTTATTCTGTGAATACCGAACAAAAATATTTGTTCAGGATTTCTGCTTTTTCTTGGTTCCCTTTTGCATACTTCCCTCCTTCCCTTTTAAGTCTCAGATCCCACTCTTAGTCTTTTTTTCTTTCCGTAATGTACCTGAAAATGTTCTTGTCTCATTGTCTGGGCTATTTTTCTTCTGTTTGTGCATTTGCTGTCCTGGCTGCTTTCCCCACCTTGCTCTGCTTTTCCAGATAGAGTTCCCTGTCTTCTTCCCTCTGTGTTTCCTTGTACCTCCTGAATGCCACCCTTTTCACCCTTACCTTCTAGGCCACTTTCTTTGAGAACCAGTTTTTTTGTGTGTTTTTTTTTTTTTTTACTTGCCTAATGTATTGTTTTATAAATGACACCTGTCAGGCTCAGAATGAGTGGTCATAAAAAGATGGTGTTGAAAATTTGTGAAAAATCAACGAAGTTACGATGAAACAAATTGTTCCAACATTTACTCAAAACTTTTTTTTGTGATTTTGGCCCCTAATGTTCAACATATCCTTTGTTACCCCACCTCCTGAACATGGCTGGTGTCATTTTTCAAATCCCTTCGAATTCCCACAGTCACACAGCGAAATCACCTTTTGGATGCAATTTTAAAAAATCCACCTGTCTTACTTACGCTGCTTCTCTCTCTCCCACATCCGCCTCCTTCCTCAGGGTCCTCAGTGCACCAGTCAGCTGTGCTGGTAGTGACACGCTCTGCCCCTGCTTCTGGTTACCTGGATGATGATGATGATATAAATAAATGGTCTGTGTATGACATGTTGTCATGTGAGATTTGGCCTTTAAATTACAAGGTCAGCAGCTGAAAATCACAGGATATATTACACTGACCAGGAGATCCCTGTAATTTAAGACTTCCTTAAAGAAACTGCATTTTATTACATTTTTATGACCTGCCTAGGCTTTTGAAGTAAAACTAAATCTAAAGTTTGACATCTGGAAAGAAAGGGTAATCTGGCTGTTCCTATGAAGTGTAACACCTAAATGACAAATGCTGGGATTGCTAAGATCAAAGTGAAATGTTTAAAGGATGTCCATATTTAGGAAATGTTTTTCTTCTGATGTTCCTGTGACAACCCACCTCTCCCTCTGGGCTGAATCAGCTTTCAGAGCTCCCACGGACATAGCTAGAAGGGTAGGCTCTAATCTGTTACTCCCTCCAGCTTCCAAAGTAAGAGGAACAAACTTCTCTGTCTTTCAGAATGTTATATACTCTCTTGAGAACAGGTCATTCCTGTTCTCCCTTTGAATGCACCAACCATCTAACATGTATTTAATTGTCCCAATCAGACTGAACACCTATCAGTGACCAATTATATTCCCTTTTACCTGTAAGTTTATATTTCAGTGAACCAATCCCATCAAACTGGCCTGTGTGTGGACATGTCCACTCGAGATTTATGACCCAGCTCTTATCTAGCCAGATGCTGCAGATACCGCTGGACAGTGTGTGTGTTTTTTTTTCTCTTTAAACTACTAAAACACCAGCTAGAGAATCCAACCACCAAGCACATAATCCAAACCATTAACTCTTTCCTTCCCATTTCTGTCGCATCTTTTCTCCCCCCCGATGATGAAGGCGTGTCCCTTGGGCCACCCCAAGTGACACAGCCGTTCATACAACTACTGGGAAGTGCCTAAAGTATCCAGTCATGCCATTAGCCCAGTCTAGATAGCCCATCAGCATTTGCATTTTGTTTGCCTCAGCGATGCTGGGTGGTCATGTTGTGTGCCTGCAGTACCAAACTCCAACGCAGTAGTTTTCCAACTCTGGCTTCCTCAAGCAGGTCTGCCAGTGGATCAATCTGTTTCTTCCTCTGGGGCACTGCATACAGGGAGGACCAACTCCTCCCCCTCATGCTAGGGCTTCAGCATGTTAACATGATACGCCTTTTGCCTGCATCTCCTGTCCGGTAGCTCTATCATGTAATTGATATCACTAACCTTTTGGACAGTGGGCCCTCCCATGCTGCCTGTAATTTATTCTGTTGGACAGGAATGAGTGCCATCACTCGCTGTCCCACCTCATATTCTCTGGCTCAGGCCCCATGGTCATACCAGACTTTCTGCCGCTGTTGTGCAGTGGCCAAGTGCTCCTGAGCAAGCCCCATGAGCTCCTTAAGGCGGGTCCTGAAGTTCAGGACATACTCCACAACAGACTCCCCTTGGGAGGCACGGTCACCCTCCCATTCGTCCCGAATCAGATCTAGGGGCCCCCTCACCCTATGACCAAACAGGAGCTCAAAGGGTGAGAACCCTGTGGAGGACTCCTGTGGGACTTCCCTGTATGCAAATAGGAAATGAGGCACATTTTGTCCCAGTCCCTCTTATGCTGGTCAGCAAAAGTCCTTAGCATGGTCTTAAGGGCTGAATTAAATCGCTCCACCAGACCATTAGATTGGGGATGGCATGGGGAGGTTTTGAGCTGCTTTACCCCACACTTTTCCCACAAACTACTCATTAACCCTGACATGAAATTGGCACCACGATCTGACAGCATCTCCTGGGGAAAGCCTACCTGGCTAAATATTCCCAACAGTACATCTGCCACTGGTTCTGCCACAGAGGATGATAGGGCCACTGCCTCCGGGTTATCTTGTGGCATAGTCCACAACTACCAGGATATACCGCTTGCCAGTGCGACCTGGGGTGCTTAATGGCCCCACTATGTCCACAGCTACCCTCTTGAAGGGTTCATCAATAATGGGCAGGGGCACCAAAGCTGCCGTGGCCTTGTCCCCCATTTTCCCTACCCACTGGCACTGTGGACAAGTCCTGCAATAATCTGCCACATCCTTGCCAATACCAGGCCAGAAGAAATTGTTGGTCAGACGCTTTTTCGTGCGCCTCACCCCCAAGTGCCCTGAAAAGGGGATATTATGGGCGAGGGCCAAAAGGTGCTGACAGTGAACCTTAAGGACTACCAGCTGCTGGAGTACCTCACCATCTAGCCCTTCCTCTGTTGTACATTCTCTGTACAATAGCCCATTGTCCCAGTAAATGGACTCTTTACCTCCCTGAGGACCCTCAGCCCCATGAGCTATTTCCCTCAGTTTTTGCAAGGTAGGGTTAGCTCGCTGTGCAGCACTCAGCTGCCCTTGTCTGACCCTTCCCAGTGCCCCTTCAGAAGGAAGTCCTGTGGGCTCCTCTGTTTGTGACTGGGGTTCTGGACTGCTGCTTCTAGCCAGCTCCTCCCCGGTGCTAGACACTTCTTCAGCTGCTGAGGGAGGGGTGGGACCACCTTGAGTGATCCCTTCTTCCCCCTCAGAAGCTTGCCCCTTTGCCTGACTACGAGTTACAACACACACCAGTTTTTTTTTTCTTCTTTCCCCCCCTGTGGTCAAAATCATTCCCCACAGTCGCATTTACAGGGAGGTCCTGTACGACCCCCACCTCCTTTTCTCTATGGCCACCCTCCAGCTCAGGAAGACTCTAGCCATTAGTATTTGGATTGCTGGCCCTGTGAATGCCTAGACCTTGGAGTATTTCCCAGGCACCATTTGCTCTGCCCGGATGAGATCCTGCCTCACCAGGGAGATGTAAGCACTAGAGTCCCTGTGTTACTGTCCCATTAACTACAATGGGATGCATATTTTCATCAGAGGAGAGTGGTTCTTCAGGCTAGGCACACCCCACAAACACACCAGTGCTCTTTTGATCGCCCCTTCCCCCATACCTCTGCACCATTTTCTGAGGGCAGTTGTATCTCAAGTGCCCCACGTGATTGCAAATATGACATTTCTTGGGTCCTGTCTCTTGAGTCCCTTTAGAACCAGAGGGTTCTGCTTTGGGCTTAGGTTCAGGCTGGCTTCCTTTGGGCTGCCCCCATGGGATCCCTTAACCATGTGCTGCCCCCTACCATAAGACTTGCGCTGTGCGAATGGCCGGCTAGACAGATGCATGTCAGCACTCGCTGCCACCTCTTTTGAGGTGCACGCCCTGTTTAGGAGCCATATACGCATATCCTCGGGTACAATTTTAAGAAATTGTTCTCTCACCAACACATCTTTGATTAGTTCTATAGTGTTTGCTTTAGCCCCCTCCGCCCACCTATCAAGGTAAGTACACAGTTGAACCTGCAGTTCTGCATAACTGTCTTCTGAGCTTTTCTTTAACTCCCTAAATTTCCTTCTATAAGCCTCTGGAGTTAATTCAGAATGTTTCAACAACGCTGTTAACTTTGTCATAATCAGCATTGTCTTCATTACTCATATTAGAAAATGCATGCAAAGCCCTCCCCATAAGTAAGGCGTGAGATAAGTTGACCAGGAAGCCTTAGTCAATTTTAATTGGTCACATACTCTGTCAGATGACCTTAAAAATAAATCAAGGTCATCTCCCTCTTTAAACTGAGGGAACAATTTAGAATTAATTTTGGCTTCATGAGGCAAACTCACTCCACTATTACTCATGGTTTTCTGGCTGCGAAGGGTCATCTTCTTCTCGTGCTGTTGTCTCTGGAGTTCATGCTGTTCTTTCTTCACGTTCCTTCTCTCTGTCTGCCAGTCTTCTTGTTTCTGCTTCAGCATCCAGTCTTGCAGTAACAGCTGCACTCGCAGAGCATCAAGCTGGTTTGGGGGGTCTGCTACCTCAGTTCCTAACTCACCCCCAGAGACTGTCTGCTTCTGGTCATGTGCCACAAGGGCAGCTATGAGGTCTGTCATTTTCTTGTGTTTCAGACCTTCAGGCTGAATCCCCTTTTCCTGGCACCTTTCACAAAGCTGTGGCACAGTAAGTGAGTCATACTCCGTGGAGCTCATTCCCTACTGCTACGCTACACTGTGCTAACTAGAAACAAAATTGCTGTACAAATGTATTCCCTTATATATCCTGTTTTGCAATGCTAAGGTAACTGTTCCACTGGCAAACTCTGTATCTCAGTGTGCTATGCAGTCCGCTATCACCCCACCACTGCCAACCAATTGTGACAACCCACCTCTCCCTCTGGGCTGAAACAGCTTTCAGAGAGGTGTCTGTCCTCAGCTATTCGCTGCCACCAGCTGGACTGTCTTCCAGCACCGAACTTCAAGTTCACAAGCTTGAATAATTAAACGTGCAATTGCACAAGTTAGTCTGGTAGTGTCTCTCTCTCTCGAGTGGCGGATGCTACAGTTTACCTCGGCCAGTGGAAACCAAATATTACACTAGAAAAATGACATCAGTCACAACTGTTGAGGAAATAAATAGCTTTTTACTTAACAAAGTGCACGGAGCATTTGCAGGATATATATTTACAACACGAGAGAATAACACTGACACAGGAAAAGTAAACAAATGTATTTAACCGTCCCTTTGGCAAGGCTCCACATGCGGGTAACTCAGTGGATGCTCAAGGTGCAGTGGGACCAAAGGCAAGACCACATGCAGCATCCAGTCAGAATCACGAACGCCGTGATTAGAGACTGGCAATGGTGGCTAGACACAGAGACACTTTCTGCGGGTGTCCCGTTAACCGCGCCGTTCCCGAAGGCAATCCTCTCCACAGACGCCTCAGGACTGGGATGGGGAGCGCATCTGAACGGGGTGAGGTCCCAGGGAACATGGACTCCTCAGGAAACTCGCCTCCACAGCAACGTGCTGGAGATGAGGGCGGTCCTCTACGCCCTGCAGGCCTTTCAGTCAGAAATAACGTCAAGTACCCTTCTGCTTCAGACGGACAACACAGCGGTGATGTATTACCTCAACAAACAAGGAGGCGCACACTCTTACCCCCTCTGCAGGGAAGCTATGAGGGTGTGGGATTGGGTAATCCGGCACGAGCCTGATTGCAGTTCCCGTTCCCGGAGTGGACAACACAATCGCAGACGGCCTGAGTCGTTCCCAGGCTAGAGTCCACGAGTGGGAACTTCTTCAGGAGGTAGCAGAGGATCTGTTCCTTCGATGGGGCACTCCAGAGTTGGACTTATTCGCTTCCCCATCCAATGCAAAACTGCCCAATTTTTGCTCGCTAGATCCAGGGCCTGGTGTTTTCTGGTGAGACGCGTTGTCCCTCTCCTGGGCGGACAGATTCCTCTACGCTTTCCCTCCCTTCCCGTTGATCCAGAGAGTTCTTCTCAAACTGCGCAGGGAGCATGCAACAATGATCCTGGTAGCGCCTTTCTGGCCCAGGCAGATCTGGTTCCCCATGCTGACGCAATTGTCCCGGGAACCTCCAGTTCCGTTGCCTTTCAGCTCCCACCTATTGTCTCAGGAGGAGGGTTCACTAGTCTACCTGGACTTATGCTCACTGAACCTGCATGCATGGCTCCTAGAGACATCGCCATTTTGCGATACGGGGTCTCGCAAGAGGTGGCGGAAGTCCTTTCCTCGGCTAGAAAGCCGGCAACGCATCCGACGTACGCCATGAAGTGGCACCGTTTTTGCTTATGGTCGAAGGCACGTGGCCTTTCCCCTTTAGAATGCCCGGTGAAAGGGGTGCTGGAATGCCTTCTTTCCCTAGTCCATTCGGGTCTCGCCTACTCCTCCATTAAAGTGCACCTCTGCGCGATCTCTGCATACCACTTCCCGGTGGGACAACGCACAGTGGCACAGCTTGATGCCTCTCGAGACTTCGTGAGAGGGGTGTTACACCTTAGGCCACCCATCAAGGATCCCGTTCCTCCTTGGGACTTGCTCTTTGTCCTGGAACAACTCATGCTTTCCCCCTTTGAACCTGCCGCGGATTGCGAGCTGTTTTTTCTGTCGTGGAAAACGTTATTTTTAGTTGCTGTCACGTCAGCAAGGAGAGTTTCCGAGCTTCACGCTCTCATGTGCAAGGAGCCTTGTTTAATTTTTCACCAGGACAGAGTGTCTCTGAGGACGAATCCTAAATTCCTGCCTAATGTGGTCTCTGCCCTCACTCTCAACCTGGACATCGACTTGCCTGTGTATTTTCCCAAGTACTCTCATAGAGGAGAGGCATTGCTTCACACCCTGGATGTTCACCGCTCCTTAAGGTTGTACCTGAATAGAACTAAACAGCTTCGCAAGTTGGAGCAACTGTTAGTTTCCTTCGCTGAGAGGATGCTGGGCCAACCAGTCTCAAAGCAGACCCTTTCTCGCTGGCTTGTCCAGTGTATTTCATTTTGCTACAACAGACATAAGCCCCTCCCGGGTACAGTCCGGGGCCACTCGACAAGGAGGGTGGCTACCTCCTTTGCAGCACTGCACAACGTCTCCACCTCGGCCATTTGTGCTGCAGCTACTTGGAGCTCAGTGCACACATTTATTAGGCACTATAGCCTGGATATTATATCAGGCGGAGAGCCGGTTTCGGCCTAGTCGTTCTACAGGGTCTCCTGTCCTAGAGTCAGGACTTGTTCAAGATCTCTCCTAATTTCCTCCTCCCAGAATGCTTTCAGGCGCTATTGCAGGAATCCGTCCTAATGGTGTTACCTGCTGCAAGAGCTGTATCTAGAAATAAGATAGTACAGTTACGTAAGAACTTACCGTAACAGCAGATCTTCGAGAACAGCTCTTGCAGCAGGTACCTTCCTGCCCACCATTCCCCCTTGGAGGAGGTACGGCCTACCAGGCCTTGGCAGGAGCTTTAGCTCTTTTTCTTCTGATGGCGGATCCTCTGTCTCCCCTTCTGATGTCATCCGGGAGTCTCCGCCGGGAGAACTGGGGATTCTGGCAGGACCGCCTCCTTATGTACTCACGCCTGACGTCGGGATGGACTGATCGGAGGTGGTCCCCGCTGAAGACTGCTTGCTAGAAAATTTCTGTGGGGTCCTGACGCCTGCCGGCTTCAGTACTAATGGTGTTACCTGCTGCAAGAGCTGTTCTCGAAGATCTACTGTTACGGTACGTTCTTACGTAACTGTACTTTCCTTCCATAGGCGGTGGCGGAGTCTTTCCCTAACTGGGTATTGTCTCTGCCGGGGTTCATCCCCATTCACGCCTCAGAGGCCGTATATAGGATCCATGGGGACCCTATTTAACGCTCACCTACCCAGAGAGCGTAGGGCTGAAGTTCGGGAGAGGTTCGCCAGCTGTTTGTCATCTACGCTGAAGCCGCACCTGGCAGACCTGCAGCCAAGTGGACGACGAGCGGGTGGGTCACCTCCTGCATAGGTCTCCGCTATAGGTGGGCGGGCATGGAGCCTCCCAGAGGGATAAGTGCTCATGTTACCCGCCCTTCCGCTGCATCGCTGGCTGCTTCCTAGGATACTCCTGTCCAGGATATCCGTAGGGCTTCTACCTGGAAGCAGGCATATACCGATTTCCCCTTCCACATCGACCTTGGGTCACGCCGGGATGTTGGTCGGGGCCTCGGTTCTCCAGTCTTGATAACTAAGTAGGGGGTGTGCGCCTTGCCTCCCTCCTCCTGGAGAACTGCTAGGAGTCTGCCAATAAGTGTGGATGAACAACATATCCATGTCCCTAGAAATACAGGTTACTCACCTGTAACAGGAGTTCTAGAAATGGTATATGTTCATCCACACGACCCACCCGACCTCCCCGGCTTCGACGCACAACCTGAGCTTCCAGCGGGCCAGATCTGGCGTCATGGGGCGGAGCCGAGAGTTTTACCACCCGGGTGGGTGGGAGGAGCCAGCTTGAAGACCTTCTGGCAAGATTTAAAGCTGCAAGGAACCTGCCAATAAGTGTGGATGAACAACATATACCATTCCTAGAACTCCTGTTACAGGTGAGTAACCTGTATATTGCCGACAGGGAGCCCACTCCTGTCGGCATTATGACCCCCTCGCTTTTGTTGTGTGCTGATGGGTGCCCACCCTCATCGGCATAATGTAATAACCCCTTTGTTGTGTGCACCGATGGGGGTGCCAAACTCTGCTGGCTACAGCTGTCCCCCAAAGATTTGCTGGCACGCTGGGAGCCCACCAGCATGCCACATGCCCCTGCAAATAAAAACGGTCCTGCGATGTCTTTTTTTTTTTGTTTGTTTGTTTTGTAACCTGTAAAAAAGCAAACTCTCGGCGATCTCCTGCCCCCACCACAACCCACGCCCACCCACTGCGCACCCTGCCTCCCCACAAACCCCCCCCAAACCCCATTCTTGCCTCCAGAGTCCGGTGCGATGATCTCCGGTGGACCGGGAACACATCTGCACTCTTGAAAGCCGACCGCGAACTGAGGAAATGCCGGTAAGCTGTATAATGGAATAAATAGGGTTTTTTCAACTTTGATGCATATCTTAGGCATTTTTTGGAATTTTGGCACCAAATTTTCAACATGGTTTTTTTTTGGACCCCTCCTCTTGAATTCCATCACTGTCGTGGCATTAATCTGCCCCGAAAGGTCATTTCATGGTCACTGCACAGAATCACCTTTCGGGACCGATTAATGAAACGACAGAGCCAATGTTCATGAGGTGGACTCTCAAAAAGCCTATGTTGCAAATTTGGTGGGAAAAATCCAAAAAATGACTGCTTTACGAGCGTGTGTTGCATAGTTGATATGCACGCTCGTAACTTTGCGAATTTGCAATATTTTCACCCCAGATTTTCAGCATTGCCATTTTGCCACACCTCCTTATAAACAGTGCAGCTGTCATTTTTCACATCCTGGCTGAAATGTGTTTTCGCTCTTCCAGCGCACAATAGCGCGGTTTCTGTGGGAAATCAATGTTTGGGACAGATTAGGATCGAGCGATTGGGGGGGGGAGTGACTGAGCTCTGTTTGGACTGCTGCGTATGTCTTTGTGGGCAGGAAAAGGCGACAACGCAAGCAGGAGTCCAGTACAAAAGGGCAGCCTGCAGTGCCAGGAGAAACAGAATGAGCGGGTGAGACAAGGGGAGTGAGCGACCTCAAAGCAGCTCTGTCGGGACAGCTGCGGATTTCTTTGTGGGCAGGAAAAGGCGGCAATGCAGTCAGGAGCTCAGTACAAAAGGCCAGCCTTCAGCCCCCACAGAAACGGAACGAGCGAGTGACAGAGGGCGAGTGAGCGACCTTAACAGAGCTGTGTCGGGACTGCTGCAGATTTCTTTATGGGCAACAAAACCTGCCAATGCAGGCAGAAGCGGAGTACAAAAGAGCAGCCTGCGACACCAGGAGAAAGAGAGTGAGACAGGCGGAGAGAGCGACCTCAATGAAGCTGTGTTGGGACAGCTGCAGATTTCTTTGTGGCCAGAAAAAGGTGCCAACGCAGGCAGAAGTCCAGTACAAAAGGGCAGCCTGCAGCGCCAGGACACAATGAGCGAGTGAGAGAGGGGGAGTGAGCAAGCTCAACAGACCTCTATCATGACTGCTGTGGATTGCTTTGTGTGCAGAAAAAAGTGGCAACACAGGCAGGAGCCTTGTACAAAAGGCCAGCCTGCAGCACCAGCAGAAGCAGAACGAGTGAGAGAGGGGGAGTGAGGTAGCTCAATGGACCTGTGTCAGGACTGCTGCACCTTTCTTTGTGGGCAGAAAAAGCCGCCAACAGAGGCAGGAGCCCAGTACAAAAGGGCAGCCTGCAGTGCCAGCAGAAACAGAATGAGCGACAGAGAGGGCGAGTGACCCACATCAACACAGCTCTGTCATGATGGCTGCAGATTTCTTTGTGGGCAGAAAAAACGTGCCAACGCAGCCAGGAGTCGCGTACAAAGGTGCAGCCTGCAGCACTGGGAGAAACAGAACGAGCAAGTGACACAGGGCCACTGAGCGAGCTCAACAGACCAATGCAATCAACATTCAGCATGGACAAATGCTTGTTAGTATACTGTAACTGCTTTATGCTGAACAATACAATGTACCTACCTACATAAATACGTACACACACACACATATATATATATATATATATATATATATATATATATATATATGTTTGTAAAAGTTTATTCCTTGAGAACATGCCAAGGAAAAGGATAGCCCATATGAGGATTAGCTCATTTTCAATGGGGTCCAATATATACAAGACAAATTTCATAAAATATACAATACATAAGTTACAGCATATAAAATTCACATAATACAAAAGCATACAAAACAATATTCTAAATCACATATGTTCTCAAGAATGGCTATAGCCATAAGCAGTGCAAAATATCACAGCAACCACAATTTCAAACATGAAGTCTTGCTATATTATGACAATTGCAGTATGACCACAGGTTAGAACTGCTCCGGAGTTGAAAGTTAACTTTCCATGCAGGCATGGAACTTAGAGCGCGAGCTCGGTTGAAAACTCTGTCTGTTGTGCTTCAAACGCATACTGTCAGATTCTTTACTCCGCCTCACTGAACAGTCGCTCCGGAGATTTCTCCTTCTGCTCGGTTCATTTTGTCGGTTTAAAAGTATTATTTTTCGGTTTTTGGCCGAAATTAAACCGCAACCGCTCGGTTCAAGCTCTGTCTGTGGTAATGTAAGTAACAAGATAGGTTTTACATTTAGTTTTTCTGTGTGGAACTTGTAATTCTTTATCGGTTCGGTTTGAACCGATCAGGTTGTATTTAAAATCTACTAGTCCTTTTTTAGAGTGCGGTTCCTGGTTCTTATCGGTTCTAAAAAAAACGGATTTCGTTATGGTTTTTTCCACGACCCGTGACACGGTTGGGAACCGATAAGGGTGTCTTGCTTGGTGGATTGCCATAAACGGGCAAGTTGGTTAGGCTGGCATTATGTCTGAGAAACCCAAAAGAAAAACCGGACCCACTGGGTTTCAACACTGTAGTGTTTGTGGGGAAGCTTTTGCTAAGGCTGACCCAACACCACATGTGTCTATTGTCTGGGGTTTGACCACCTCAATTCAGACTGCCAGATTTATGTCAATTTCCCTGCTGCCACCATAGATAAGAGAGTTGGTAGGCTCAGGGAAAGGGAGACCAAAAAGTCCGCTGACCGAATGGCCAGCCCGGTACCGGAGGGAGTGCCCTCTGACCAGGCGATACTTCCTCAGAGCAAACGAAGAGCCGGTTCTGAGGAGCCGGTTCCAGCAAAAGGACTAGAAAGTCAGCTAGTGTAGAGCCAAAAGTTCTCTCCCCAACTGCTGAGAAATAGCTAAAGCAATTCAAATTGTCCAGTCTCTCTCCAGTTCCGACCGAACCGACACCTTCAGGTAGGCTGTTCGTTCGGCCGGGTTCCACCGGTTCAAGATTATGATTTTGAGGATTTTTATGAACCAGGGAGGGGAAGAGGAATATGAGGAGAGTGAATATGGTTTTGAAGATCTGGATGTACCCATTGATCCGACATCTCTCAGATAGACCCCTAGGGTTTCTCCTCCAAGGCTTTCTGAGTCCTCTTCTCATTTCATGTTTTATAAAAAAGTTTCTGAAACTCTCCAGCTACCTGTTGAGGAAGCTGTTGATGACCAAGAGGAGCCAGACTATGTAGAAATGATGGATATTCCAGAGTCTAGGAGACTGTCTATTCCTTTGCATAAATCTTTTCGGAACACAGTAAAGTTTTAAAACTCCTCACACTATACCTCCTGTGGATAAAAGGATGGACAAGAGGTATACCTTATCAGGCTCGACACTGATTTCCTCACTCAACAATGCAGCCATGTGGGGGTAGTGCAGGCTGCAGCCTGTGACAAGGCTAATATTCCCCTAGCTCACACCCCCCTGAGAAGGACTCCAGGAAGATTGATGCTATGGCAAAGAAACAGTACATGACAGCATCTTTGGGACTCAGACAAGCAAATTATGTAGCTTATGCTGCTAGGTACCAGAAATCCAGATGGGATACTGTGCTGGCCCTAGCAAAACAAGTCCCCAACCAGCTTGCCAGGGAGCTGGAACAGGTGGCTATGGATGGTATTGAGGCATCCAAGGTGCAGTTTCATGCTGCAGTGGACTCTAATGATGTTTCATCAAGAGTCATGGCTACATCTGTGGCACTTCACAGGATGGCTTGGCTCAGATGTACTACCCTGTCTCAGGATACCCAGTCTAAGGCCATGGATTTGCCTGTGGTGGGAAAGTCTCTATTTGGGGAGCAAACAGAGAATTACATGAAGAAAATGGATGAATGTAGGACCACCTATAGGAGTGCACAGGCCAAGGAAAGGCAGGCCACTCCTCAAAAGCAGCTTCCTAGAGGCAGGGGCAGGCCTTTTCATAGGCCTTTTTACCAAGCCCAAGCTTTCTCCTCCGCCTATGCTCAGAGGGGGTTCTTAGAGGAGAGGCAGACGGGACAAGCAGGTCTGCTTCCACCCTCAGCCCAAAGCCCTGCCAAGCAGGCACCCTGATGGGATTGCCAGGCCGATTCCTCTCTACCTGTAGGGGCAAGCTGGCTTACTTTGTCCAGGACTGGAAGTCTTTAACATCAGACAAGTGGGTCCTGGAAGTAGTAGCCAGGGACTGGTTCTCAGCTTCAAAAAATTTCCAAAGCTGAGAACCAGATCTTTTCCACTTGCAACTCCATCAGAGGCACTCGCCCTAGAGGCAGAGGTCTCAACCCTCCTGGCTCTCAGAGCTGTGGAAAGGGTTCCTCCCCTACACCAGGGCAAAGGTTTGTACTCCAGGTACTTCCTTACCCCAAAAAAGACAGGAGAATGTCAGCCCATCCTGGATCTCAGATATTTAAACAAGCACCTTTTAAAGCCAAAGTTCAAAATGGTGACTCTGGGAATTATCCTACCCTGTCTAAGTCCAGGGGACTGGCTAGCTTCCCTGGACCTCAAGAATGCCTACTTCCATATTCCCATCAGAAGCTCCCATCGAAAGTACCTCAGGTTCGAGCTGCCCTCAGGCCACTACCAGTTCAGAGCAATGCCCTTCGGCCTCACTTCTGTCCCAAGGGTATTCGCCAAATGCCTGGCAGTAGCAGTTGCCTGCCTAAGAAGGCAAAATATTGCCATCTTTCCTTACCTGGACGATTGGCTCATAGTAGGCCAGTCCCCAGACCAGGTCAGTTTACACCTTCAGATAACGCAGCAACTACTTACCTCTCTAGGTTTCCTTCTGAATCTCTGTCAGTTCTAGAGCCTGTCCAGCTTCTTACCTTCATAGGCGCAGAACTGAACACACAGGAAGCCAGGGCCTTCCTCCCCCTGGACAGGGCAAAGACCCTAGTCTCCTCATTTACCCTGCAGGTCTCCCGGCCAGCAAGGCATTTTCTACAGCTCCTAGGACACATGGCTGCTTCCACAGCAGTTGTGCAAGGAGCAAGATTTCAGATGAGGGACATCCAGTTCCATTTGAGAGCTTTTTGGTCTCAAAAAAAGGATCCTCTTACCAAGTTGATCCCAGTAACTCGAACCCTGATCCCAGCCCTACAGTGGTGGCAGGATCAGAGCAACCTGAGACAAGGAGTTCCTTTTGTCACTCAGTCTCATTCTCTAATCCTTACTACAGATGCGTCCCTCTTGGGCTGGGAGCTCACATGGCGACCTCACCACCCAGGGTCTGTGGTCTCCCCAGGAATCTCTGCTCCACATCAACCTGTTGGAGCTCAGAGCAGTTTTTCTAGCACTTCAAGCTTTTTCCAAATCTGTTCAGAACAAGAGTATTCAGGTCAGAACAGACAACACCACTACAATGTGGGTACATCAGCAAGCAAGGGCACTCTATCTACGGCCTTGTGCAGAGCGATGAAGTGGTCTCGGCTGACTCCCCTGAACACCTCCTTACGGCAGTTCACCTCCCAGGCAAGGACAATGTCCTGGCAGGTGCTCACAGGATTTCCAGGGCCACCACCAATGGTCACTGGATCCCTGGTCTTGGGAGTAGTATTTGCCAGATGGGGCACCCCACAGATAGATCTTTTTGCAGCCCCAGACAATCACCAACTTTCTCTTTTTTGCTGCAGGCCCCCAGTGTTGGGCTCACTCCCCCTGGATGCCTTAGCCCTCAGTTGGGAGGGAAGTTTCTCTATGCCTTCCCTCCCTTTCCTCTCCTGTTCAAAGTGCTAGTCAAAATCAGATCCCAATCCTGCAAAGTCATTCTGATAGCTCCGGATTGGGCCAGACAGCCCTGGTATCCACTCCTGCTGTCCTTAGCAGTCCATCCTCCCTGTCCCTTCCCAGGAATCACAATCTGTTAACCTGTGCCCAGGGAAGGGTCTGGTACCAGATCTCAAATCTCTCAATCTCAAGGCTTGGTTCTTGAAGAGTTAGAGTTTGCTGATTACACCTTTCCAAGGTGTAATGGATATATGAGGAGGCCTCAAGGAAGTCTTCCACCAGGGCTACTTTATAATTCCAAATGGAAAAGGTTTTCCATATGGTGCTCGGAAAAGCATATTTCCCCAGTCTCTGTTGATCTACCCACAGTCCTAGATTATATGGTCCACCTGAATTCTTTGGGGCTGAGACCAGCTACCCTGAAGGTGCACTTGGCAGCTGTGTCTGCTTTGATTTCAGCAGGTAAATCCTCTTCTCTTTCAGCTCATCCTGTATTTTCCAAGTTTTTTAAGGGGTTGTTTCTCACCAACCCTCCATTCGGGGATCCTGCCCCTGCCTGGGATCTTAATGTTTGCATTGCTCAGCTTATGCAACCCCCCTTCGAGCCCTTGTCTTCAGCTGAGCTCAAGTACTTGACTTGGAAAACTGTTTTTGGTAGCCATCACCTCTGCCAGACGCATAAGTGAATTACAAGCGTTGTCAGTGGAGCAGGAGTTTATCTCTTCACAGAGATAAGGTGGTCCTTCGGCTAACAGAAAGTTCCTGTCTAAGGTGGTTTCAGATTTCCACCTTAATCAATCTATTTCACTTCCAGTGTGCTTCACTGACCACTCCTCCTCTGGGGAGAGGAGGCTGCACAACCTAGATGTGAAGAGGCCCTTAGTTACATAGCCATGCGAGGGTCATAGGTTTGACTCCTCCAACTGTTCCTCACCTATGGCGAAGTTGGTAAGGGAAGCCAGCCACTAAAAGATCCATTGCCAGGTGGATTGTCTCTCGTATCCAATTCTGCTACGAGAAGTTGGGTAAAGTTTCCCTCAGGCCTGAGGGCTCACTCACCAGAGGTACAGCTGCTTCTCTGGCTGCTGCCAGAGACATTCCTATTCTAGAAATATGTCAAGCAGCTACCTGGAAAACAGTTCACACTTTTGCAAGCATTACTCCTGGACATCCAGGCTAGGAGTGATGCTCGGTTTGGCTCAGCCGTGCTTCAGAGCCTATTTCCTCAGTAGGTTCTGTCCCTCCTCCATGGGGGTACCGCTGTGTAGTCTGCAATTGTCATAATATAGCAAGACTTCATGTTTGAAGAAAAAATTACTCACCTTAGTAATGTTGTTTCTTCTAATGGAGTCTTGCTATATTATGACCTCCCTCCCTGCCCCTCTCAGAACTTCTGTTTTGGGGATGTGGGTGGGCAGTACAGGGTTGGCACTTTTTGATGCCCACCTTGTTGTTTTTCACCTACCTTTCGGGTGAATTGGTGTTGTTTGCATTTTGGGTCTCCTGACTTGAGTCTTTGTTTAGGCCAAAAATGAGTGTTTATGTTAGTAGCCAGTTGGCTAGTGTAGGTTTACAGCTTCCACACAGAACCTTAGTGAGTTTTAGCTCGTAAAGATTTGACCGTTTGCGTTTGAAGCACAACAGACAGAGTTTTAAACCGAGTTCGCGCTCTAAGTTCCATGCCTGCATGGAAAGTTAACTATTTCACCTCCGGAGCAGTTCTAACCTGTCTTTATACTGCAATTATCATAATATAGCAAGACTCCATTAGAAGAAACATTACTAAGGTGAGTATTTTTTTCTTTTGGTTATACAGGTTTTCCTTTTTGTTGATTGCTTGCCTGTGCAACAAACATTGCGGCAGCTTTCTCCAGAAGCAGGTTGTGGAGGCGCGGCACTGTGCTGGCCAATGCTCCCACAGCCTTTTAAAGGCTTGGCCTGCTTCCCCCAATGCCGTGGCATGCTGCTGCTGACACTGGTTCAGCCAGCGTGCCACCAAGTTGTAAAAATTTAGCCGCTGCAATCACGGGCCGCCTCGTCATTGCAGCGTCAGCCATTTCCTGCAACGAGGGAGCGATCCGTCATTGCAGGGTGGGATCTTGACACACTGTTTGAACATGGTGGCGGTTTGCCGCCATGTTCACAAACAATATTAACCCCCACCATGTTTATTTGCCGACGGGGGAGCCCACTCCCCGTCTGCATTATGTAACTCCCCCTGCTTTTATTGTCTGCCGACATGGTGCCCAATCCCCGTCGGCATAATTTAATACCCCTTTTGTTGTGTGCAGACGGGTGTCCAATTGCCCGTCTGCTATAGCTGCCCCCCAAAAGAGACTCTGGTGGCATGCTGGGAGCCCAACCCAGCGTGCCACATGTCCCTGTAAAATAGAAAAGTCCTGCGATGTCTTTCCTTTTTTACAGGTTAAAAAAAAAAAAAAGTCCCCCAGCGGTGTCCCTGTCCCCCTCCTGCAACCCGCGCCCACCCACTGCGCACCCTGCCTCCCCACACCCCCCTCACCCCATACTTACCTCCCGAGTCCGGCGCGATGATCTTCGGAGGACCGGTAACATGTCTGCACTCTTCAAAGCTGACCGCGAACTGAGGAAATGCCGGTAAGCTGTAAAATGGAATAAATGGGGTTTTTCCAACTTTAATGCATATCTGTCATTTTTTGGAATTTTGGCACCAAATTTTCAACATGGGGGTTTTTGGGATCCCGCCTCATGAATTCTGGCACTGTCATGGCGTTAATCTGCCCCGAAAGGTGATTTTTGCGGTCACTGCGCGGAATCACCTTTCAGGGCCGATTAACAAAACGGCAGTGCCAGTGTTCATGGTGGGCTCTCAAAAAGCCTATGTTGCAAATTGGGTGAAAAAATTCAGACTGTTTTACAAGCGTAATGCTAGCAGTTGCTACGCCGTCAGAATTCTCATTAGTTTGCAATATTTTCACACCAGATTTTCAACATTGGCATTTTTTTCACACCTCCTTGTGAACAGTACAGCTGTCATTGTTCACATCCTCAAAGGTCTGTACTCCAGATATTTCCTTGCCTAATATTGTTAGTCTTATTCTTGACAGTATCATTCTAGAGTGCTGTTGCCTTAGTACCCATGTGACTGCCTTTTTCTCCCTATACTGTTAATCTGTACTTGCGTTTATGCTTCTGTATTTCTATGCAGTTCTGTATTGCTTGTATCCTTGTTTGTTCTGTCCTACCCAGGACTTCCTTACTGAATGGATCTTTTCCTGATAAAAATAAATAAATGTAATTATCCACAGGGGCAGAGTCTTTGCGGCCTAGTCACAGGTTCCTTTCTGAAGGAGTGTTTGAGTTTATTTTGCACCTCCCCATGCATCTTCTTGTGCATGCCCTTCCAAAAGAAGCCATGCTCCTTACTCTGGTTGTGCTTATCTTCTGCATGATGCACACAGCTTCTAAGAGTCCACCCAGTTGTTTGTTTTTGCTCACCCGGGCAATGACGCTTTCTAAGCAGTGCTTATCCAAATGTTTGGTCAACTGCCTTACCCTTTGCCACAGGAAGTATGGCAGGGATCTGTTTGAGTGGCCCCTTATGTGGTCTTTCCATCCCAGCTGTGACCACTTCACTTAGCTGTTTCAGGTACGTGTTGGCAGATTAAATTCATGCTGCGGTCACTTGGTCTGTCCACACTTTCACCAGGCGCTACAGTCTGAACACTGCCTCCACATGAAGTGCAGGCTCTGCTCTGGCTGTGCTATCAAGCTTATCCCTATGGCCTTTGGTCTCCTGCCACCCAGACTGTATCTCTAGATCTTCCTCGAGGGTATCTTGCAGTAGGTAATACTCTTGGGGTCCTCACCAGAGGGCACTCTTCTGCATGGCAGCTTCTTCCAGCAGTCTTTGCCTAGGGGCCACCCACACAAATAACATCATCCTGTAGCTATTTTTTATTTTTTTTATTTTCATCTTTATCCCTCCTTACTGCCTCCGGTGTCCCCTCCTTCCGTCCGCTCATGTCCCCCCGGTACCTACCTTCAGGGATCTGCCCCTAGAGTGCCCAACCTCCTCTCCTTTGCACATTGGGGTCTGTCCTATCGGTGGTCCGGGCGGACTTAGGGCGGACTTCATCTAGAGCTACCGGAGGTATTTCAGTTTTCTCCCTGCGTCCCGCTCCCCAGGGCGCCTTGCGCTAGGGGCGTACGTCCCAGTGGTACTGCCTACTTGCAGACCTCAACCGAGGCGTCCCCCTCCCACGACTCCGACATGCGGGCCCCCTCCACCCTTCCTCTGCGGTGCTTCACGGCTATGGAAGTGCAGAGCGCGATCGCGCTCTGGTAAGCCCACCCTGAGGGAGGAGAGCATCCGTTGGGACGCTCAGTCCTCCTCCCCAGCCGACCCCCAACGACTCGAGTCCGCCTCCTCAACCGGTCGCCGGCGTGGTCGAGGTGTGGGTTTGTAGCGCCTCAACCCTCGGCGCCACCGGGCCGGCATCATCCTGTAGCTATAAAGGTGTGGGCGGCCCCAGGCATCCTCAGTTTTTTTTTTCTGCCACCTTCTGCTCGCACACAGCATTTTTCTCTGTGTAGCATAGCAGTCATTGACAAGAAATTGAACTGGGAAAATCTTTCTTCCCTTTCCACCACCCTGGATGAATGTCAAAAGATTCTTCAAGCAATTCACTCTTTCGCAAGTGTGGTTGCGGTAGAAAGCTCTACTTCTACGATAACCACTCAGCCTGCATTAGGTGCCTGGGAGCCACACACCACCTCCTGCCACCATTGCCAGGAGTTCAACCAGGCGTTGGCAATTACAGGAGATTGAGACCCATCTAATGGAACAAAAAGATGGCTCTCCTGGAGAAAGGGGCCAGTCCTAAGGACCCCACATTTATAACATCCTATGAAACAGACAAGGATAAATCCTCGTCTGAGATGCTTGACTGCCACCGTGACCGGTGATCCTCAGACGATGCCTAATAGGACCGCTTCAACGATGCTTCCTTACATTGTCATCGATGGTGCTTTCTATCGCCCTTTCAGCGGTATCTGTTGAGCCCTATACAAGGGACTCCTCTTCGACCCCTCGATTCCCACTGGGATCGTCAATGACTGCCAGTTTTTGGCATTTCCCTTAATCTCCCCTTTACTATCCAGTCAACGACGGACCAAGGCTATGTTATTAGGGATGATTGCTTTTCATTGACGATGATTCCTAAAATACCACCATTGCAGCCTATTTATTACAGAGGTCAGGCTTGACAGATCAAGGATCCTGGCACCTACACTCCAGGGTCCCAGCCTTTACACTTACCATGTCCCACCCCTTCCCTTATTCCTCTGGTGTCAGAGGCAACAACCCACTGCCTCTACTCCCTCTTCAGTGGCTGTGGCCACTGTCAAACAGTCCTGCAAGTTATGAGAGGCACTCCACCCCCTACACCTAGGGACAGGAGGCTCTTCCTGTTCTCCTTCTCCTCCTCCTGCAAAACGCTTTCAACGAGATGGGGATTCCGCTTTAGAGGCATCTCCCTGCTTTTATAAGGAGTATTACCCAGAGGACAAGGAACTTGAAGAATTTGAGGACCTCCTTCCCTTGGAGAATGATCCTCGCCCATCTTCTGAGGCCTCTATTTTGTTATCCCTTCCTGAGGACACTGCTCGCCGGACAGCAGCCTCTACTCTAGATGACCATCCTTCCATGACAAGCTGGCCCAGATCCAGAAGGTTATGGGTTTTTCAACGACAGAACAAGATAAACAGAGAAGAGCCATGGTAGATTACCTGGAACTCCCCGAGGAGCCAGTGGTGGTCGCTCCTCCCTTCATACAGACCTACCAAAATGCTGTCCTTTCGGCTTGGAATCAACCTTCAGCAGTGCCTGCCATTGCCAGGAAGGCTGATCACCTCTGTCAGGCACTTATAGACCACCCTTTTTTTTTTTTTTGCCGCGTCAGAAGCAGATTCTGTTGTGATTAATGCTGTTCATGATCGCCCTACGCGCCCAAAAATTATGAGCTCTCTGTCTCCTGACAGACTCCCACTGTATTGATTACCTGGGGGGAAAAAAGGTGCATCAAGCGGGCACTATGAACCTGAGAATTCTAAACTACATAGGTAATATGGTAAAGTACCAACTCTGGTCCTCTGTCATGGACCTTGCCAACAAGCTCCCCCACCAGGAAAGGAGCAATTGTTGAACACTATTTCAACTGGAAATTCCATCTCCAGACATGTCCTTCGCTCCTGGCTACAATGCCATGGATACCTCCTGTCCGAACCTCTGCTATGGGTATAACTCTTAGATGGCATGCATGGCTCCAGGTCTCAGGATTTACCCCAGATGTACAACACAAAACAGGGAATGCACCTTTCAACGGCTCAACTTTTTGGCCCTGGAACCCAAACCCTCCTAGATGACCTTCAGGCATCGGGGAGAACCTTGTGTGCGGTGCATGGTATGTACTGCTCTACCCAACCACTTTTGCTCCCAACAGTCTTTCCAATTCAAGAGGTGGGGTGCACCGAGGAACTTATAGGGGTAGTTCCTTAGGACGTTCTCAATCATCCTCCAGATCGACTACCACCAATCCCAAGGGCTCCTGGTCCTACCCTTTGGGTGGGGCCGGCCAGCCCACTATCTGACTGTCCAAGGCTTTGTTCTAGCTTCCTTCTCCTGGCCTCGGAAGCTGTGGGTGGTCGCTGTGCCCATCACTTAGAGGCCTGGCAAGTGATGACGTCGGACGAGTGGGTGCTACAGATCATCAGGGTAGGGCACACCGTGGCGCTCATCTCCATGCCACCCCTCACCACTCTGTTTCTTACCGCAATGACCAAATCCCTATCCCTCAGGAGGGACGTCAGGCGCTCCTTCAAAAGAATGCTGTCTACCCTGTTCCACCACTAGAACATCGGGGATTTTAGTCCCATTTGTTTCTGATACTCAAACGCACAGGGGACCCGAGACCTATACTAGATCTCAGATCTCTAAACCTATACATTCAATACAAGAGGCTTTGGATGGTCACTGACATCCATGTTGCCCATACTAAAGAAAGGAGACTGGCTATGTGCACTGGACATGAGACGTCTATTTACATATTCCAATCCACCCTGCCCACCATCGCTTCTTCAGTTTCCATTTACTAGGAAACCATTGCCAATTTTGGGTCCTCCCATTCGGAATCTCGTCCACCCCAAAGGTCTTCACCAAATGACTAGCTGTGGTGGCAGCGGCTTTACACAGAGGGACACTGTCTTCCATTACTTAGACGATTGGCTCATCAAAGCAGCCTCCAAGTCTTGCCTGCTTTCTTCCCTGCACGCGACCCTCACCCTATTTTAGACTCTGGGAATTTCGGTTGATTGGTCCAAATCTCACCCAGAACCGAGACCAACTCCAATATATCTGAGCCATCCTGGACATGACCTCAGAAAGAGCATATATTCCAGTGGACAAGAAAAAAAATTCTGTCCCTCGCTTCCCATCTCCAAAGGAAACGGTCCATATCAGCCAGGCAAGTATTATGCCTTTTAAGACGCATAGCTGCAGCCATCCCTATGGTTGCCCAGTCACGCCTACATATGAGGTCGGTCCAATGGATCCTACAAAAACGATGGAATTAAAAATCTGGGAATTTCAAGGACTGTATTTTGGTTACCCCACCTTCTGTGCTGCCCTCAACTGGTGGACCAATCGTGCGGGCATCTCTCTCAGGGTATGCCTTTCCAGTCCCCGCCACCCCAACAAACTACCACTGACTCCTCCCCAGGAGGTTGGGGTGCGCACCTTGGCCCTTCTAAAACTCTAGGCCAGTGGACCCTGCACTCTGTCCATCTCCACATCAACTTAATAGAAATGAGTAGTACACTTCGCCCTTCAGGCATTCCGCACTTATCTAACCCCGGGACCTCTCCTAATTCAGTCTGACAACACCTCAGTTGTATATTACCTGAACAAACAAGGAGGAACAAAGGCCCCCAGCCTCTACAAGGAGACACTGAAAGTCTGGGAGAGGCTCTACAACGACGATTTATTGACCACCATACATCTACCCAGTCATCACAACACCCTGGCGGATTTTCTCAGTTGCCACTCTTCCACACACGAGAGGACTCTCTATGAAGTTCTGCGGAACATTTTTCAGATGTGGGGGACCCTGCAACTGGACCTCTTTGCATCCCCAATCACTGTCTCCCAGATATTATTCCATTATCCTGAACAAAAAGTTTGCACTACTCTGAATAAGGCCTGCAGGTTAATTACTGGAGCACCTAGGATGACACACACCTGTCTACTGTATGCTAAAGCGCTGGTACTTGATCTCGACGAGCGCCTCAGATATCTTACCTGTACCCTTACAAAAAAGACCCTCCTTGGGCTTTCCCCACCAGGATTGACCACCACCATACGCCGCTCTGTCCCACTAGTTCATACTTGGACCTCTGGGAAAACATCTCTTGTTATCCCTAGAGCTAGGACCTCTCGTGGCCAAAGAGCCTTCAGCTTTAGGGCCCCCTCCTGGTTCAACACACTGCCCCCCTCCATCTCCAAAGCTCCAACTATATTGTGCTTCAAAACTTCCTTACGTAACCACCTTATTAACACCCGATGCTGTAACTGCCACTAGTCAAAGCTGTACTCAATACTTATGACAAAGCTTATTACTAAGCTGCTAAGGACGACATAACTCTGGTATTGTTTGCATCCATCTTACCTGTACCAGCTTGTTTGTATCTATGTCTTAATTTTACTGTTATACTTATGTGTTGTACTGCTATACTGTGTATTTTGGTTTGTCTTACTGTGACAAGGTACCTTTGTAAATGAGCCTATGGCTCAAAGGTTTTCCAAACTGCTGTTTAAATAAAATAAATAAAATAAAAAAAAATGGTCTATTGATGCCCTGTCCCAACCATGGACAGGACTCTTCTTATCTGCTTTCTCCCGTCCCTCTCCTACAAACTCTACTGAAGCTACAGCTGGAATCAGCCACCATGATTCTTGTAGCCCCTCTGTGGCCTCATCAAGTTTGGTACCCACTACTACAATTATCTGTTGCAGAACCCATCCTGCTGCCCATCAGACCGGATCTCTTGACACAGGATCGGGGCACTTGACTCCACCCCAACCTGAAATCACTACATCTTTACGCCTGGCTCTGGGTTTCCTCTCCAGTAGCTAATATTCTACTGGCTTCCCATAAAACATCCACCAGACAAACATACAATGCCAAATGGAGGCGTTTCTCCATCTGGACCTCCTATATGTCTTTGGACCCATTTTTATGTCCTTTGACTACGGTCTTAGACTATATCCTTGCTTGCCTTCTCAGGCTTGAGCTATTCCTATGTCAAAGTACATCTGGCCTCTATTTCGGCCTTTCATGAACCTTTGGAAGGAAGACTGATTTACCAACACCATCTTGCAAAGATGTTTAAGGGTATTTTGTACCTGAAACCACCTATTAGGAGACCAGCTCCTCTGTGGAATTTAAATTTCCTACTGGGAAAATTGACTCTCAAACCGTTTGAGCCTGCGGCTACCTGCGATCTCTGCTTCTTAGCCTGGAAAGCATTCCTAATAGCTGTTACCTCAGCTCATCATATTTCCAAACTACAAGTCTTAATGTGCAGGGAACCTTGTATGATCTTCCATAAGGACAGAATATCCTTATGTGCCAATACCTCCTCCTTACTCAAGGTGGTTTCAGAACATACCTTAAATCAATCTATAGCCTACCAGTATTTTCCCTGAATACACAAACTTGGGGGAATCTTTTACATATGTTGGATGTGCACTGTAATCTTAGATACTACACATCTCGCACCAAATATTTCAGGAAAACACCTCAACTATATGTTTCCTTTGCCCAGTCCAGGGAAGGTTTCTCAGTCACTAAGACTCTTTCCAACTGGCTGGCACACTGTATAATGCTCTGTTACAAAATGTATAACAAACCATTACCAGGTCCAGTCCATGCACACTCTACCACAGTCATGGTCACTACTGCGGCTTGCTTCAAAGGTGTGTCCACTACAGACATCTGCAACGCAGCCACTTGGTCTACAGTACTTACTTTCACGAAGCACTACAATCTAGATGTTGCTTCACAGCGTATGATGGCCTTTGGACGGGCAATCCTACAAGGTCTCCTCTCATAATTTCCTTCCCTTTTAGCCTTTACGGGGCTTACTGCTTGGGAGTAATCCCAAAAGTATTACCTGCTTCAAGAGATGCCCTCGATGAAGATAGTACAGTTCTAGGGACATGGATATGTTGTTCATCCACACTGTCTGGCAGGTATCCTTGCCGCTTTAATTCTTGCCGGAAGGTCTTCAAGCTGGCTCCTCCCACCCACCCGGGTGGTAAAACTCGCGGCTCCGCCCCATGACGGCAGATCTCCTTACCGCTTGGAAGCTCAGGTTCCCTTCTTAGCGCTCTGCGTTTGAGACTGGATCCTAATTCTTTGGTTTGCCCGAAATTGATTTTGAAGTTTTTCAAACTTCGGTCTTCTTTTTCCCTCACGGCTGCGATGGACAAATCTGTTCCCGGCTTTCGGAGGTGCCCCTGCGGGCAGAAAATGTCCAGGACGGATCCGCACTCCACGTGCGTCTACTGCTTAGGCCTAGACCACGACCCGCGGGCTGCGAGTTGTGCCCGTTCTTTTCGGCCAATGTTCTGGACGACCGTGCTTCCTGCCTAAAGCTCGGGCGCCCCAAGAAACGTTTTCCGCCGGTGAATTCCAGAGGCTCGTTGGGCGGTTTCCACGGCGGCTGGCTCGGCTGAGCAGCTCGAGCAGATGATCGCCCTTGATGAGGAAGCGGCCCAGGCCGCATCTTCTTCTTCCTCGGCCGCGGCATTTATCCCGCTCTGAGTTCCTCTTATACAGCTTCGTTCAAGGAGCTTTGTCAATCCCTTTCCATGAAGGGAGAGGGGCCTTCGGGACATTCTTCTCTGCCCAAGAAAATAGTCGAAAGGTAGAAGTCCCACTGTCGGCGTTCGTGGAGCGGAAGGTCCCCTCCCGGGTAGCCGACCGTCGAGCCCGATTGGGGTGCGGCTGAGGCTGCTGGCTTCACGGTGCCCCCCCTCAGGCCAGCCTGCCGAGACTGCTGTTGACGAAGTCGAGATTTTTCTCGATCCGTTAGATGAGCTGTCGACTGGAGAAGCAGACAACCCTACTTCACTGGTTCCCCCGGTAGTTACAGAGGATCTGCCTGCTCCCTCGGGACTGCAGTCCGGCTAAGTTCCTGAGCCGAGGACGGGTATCCCGCCCTTCCCAGACCCACCCTCTGTCCCCGGGGTCTCGGTCTTGTTCGCAGACCTCTTCTCGGTCCAGCCGTTCCCGCGACATCGGCGGTCGCGTCGTTACGAAGTAAGCAGCGGCGCCCGCTCTTCCTCGTCCTCCTCCCGAGGAGAAACCGCCAAGTGCGCCGGCTCAGAATTTGATGTGGCAGCAGTTGCTGCTATCTGGAGCCTAAACCGACCCGGCTATCAAGTGGCTGTCGCCCGGAACAGCGAGCAACCACTCACTCCAGTCGGGTTGCCGCCCCAGGGCGGTTGCCAAGCGAAACCAGCTGGTCCACCGATTGTGGTGGAACCTCCGCCTCCACAACCGAAGTCCGGGGCACCGACCAAGAGTTCTCGGTCGGGTCATGGCCTGCCCCACAGGTTGTCTGTCACCCTCACTCCCGACTGTCCTCGGCAAGTGGAGGGTGGCCCAGGGCCGAGGCAGCTCTTCGCAGACTCTTCGGAATCCGATGATGATTCCTCCCTGTTCTCGAGGCAGTGCGATCTGGAGCCCTCCGGGGGCCAGTCAGTGGACAATAGCCCATCATCTTTCTTGGGTCTGCTTCGGCTCATCTCGGAGTCCACCGGGATGCAGCTCGAGCCCGTGTCCAAACGGGCCAAGTATCCCCTGATGGAGATTCTGGACTGAGGGGATTCTCCTACGGAGGCCTTTCTGGTGGCTGAGGCCATTGTCGGCCCAGCTTTGGCAGCGGCCTGCTTCCTGTCCTGCGCCCTCGGCCAGGATGGCCAGGAAGTATGTGGTCCATGCCGGCTCTTTGCCCGGTTTCTCGGAACACCCCTCTGTGGAGGGGTTAGTCACCGACAGCGTCTTCCGGCGTTCCAGTAGTGCTCGGGACGTGGACAAGTCCCCCGACAAGGAATCCAAAAAGTTGGACTTTGCCGGGTGCAAGCTGTACGCTGCGTCCTCCCTCGGCCTCAGACAGGCCAGCTCGGCCGTGCTGATGGCACACTTCTCCCACGCCCTCTTGGGCTCCCTGGATGAGGTTGTTCCTCATCTCCCGCCTGACCTGCAGACCACGGTCCGCCAGGTGCGGGACCAGGGCGATGGCGAAGCAGCAGCTCCAGACTGCTCTGGACATAGGTGATTCCTGTGCCAGGTCAGTAGCGGCCGCAGTGGCCATGCGACGCAGGGCGTGGCTGAGGATATCCACTTTCACGGCGGATACGCAGCACAAGTTGGCAGACGTCCCCTTCTTGGGGACTGACCTCTTCAGCCCTGGAGTGGAGGGACACCTCCAGCGGATCGAAAAATCCAGTGCCACTCTGGACTCTGTCACCTCCGCCCAGAGGGACAAAGGCCGCAGTCAGCAGCAGAAGTCCTTTCGTCCTTCAGTCCCTGCTCCTCGACCGGCCCAGCAGCACCAGCAACAGGGGCAGCAGGCTCGCGCTTGGCGTCCCAAACCCAAGCCAACGGCTTCCTCCAACAGGAAGCAAGGAGGTAAAGGCCCGGGAGGTCCCTCGGCCGGTCCTTCCTCCAAGCCTGCCCAGTGATGGGTTGAGGGGTGCCGCCCAACCTCGTCACTCCCCTGGGTTCCCCCGTGGAGATGGCTCACCACTTCCTTTCCGCCTGGTCAGCTTCATACCACGGACCGCTGGGTGTGGAGGTGATAGGAAAGGCCTACCTCTGGAGTTGAGCAGGTTCCTACACCGAGCCATCGCCTCGGGACCACGGGTCCGCAACCCTCGCTGTTGTATCTGTCGGGCGACATTGCCCTGCTCTCGAAAAAGAGGTAATCAGGAAGGTGGCGGATCCTCCTTCAGACCCGGGGTTTGTGTCCAGGTACTTCCTGGTCCCAAAACGGACGGGGGGCTGGCGCCCCATTCTCTACCTGCATGACCTGAACAAGTTCCTAAGGTCTCGAACCTTCAGGATGGTCACTCTGGCTCAGATTATCCCATCCTTGGAACGAGGCATGTGGTTGTGCTCCCTGGACCTCCAGGACGCGTTCTTTCATGTCCCAATCCATCCGTCCCATTGGAGATTCTTCCACTTCAGAGCGGAGGGATCCCTTTATGAGTTCCGAGCCATGCCCTTTGGCCTCTCCCTAGCTCTCAGGGTCTTCACCAAATGCATGGCAGTGGTGACAGCATTCCTGCGGCACCGAGGGGTCCGGGTGTACCCTTACCTGGACGATTGGCTGATAGCAGCCCCCTCCAGACAGGAGGTGGAGCAGTCCAGAGATCTGGCCCTCCAGGTTGGCCTCCTCAACGAGTCCAAGTCGGAACTCGTGCCAGAGCAGGTGATTCTGTTCATCGGGGCAGAACTCGACTCTCTTAGAGCCAGAGCACGGCTCCCGGTGGACAGGGCCGAGGTTCTTTCCTCCTTTGCCCAGTCATTTCTGGTTGGGCAATTGCGCCCTGCCCAGGACTTCCTGCGCCTCCTGGGCCTCATGGTGGCCTGCACCAGTGTGGTCCGTTGGGCCCGCTGGTACATGTGTCCCCTTCAATGGGGACTGGCCAGCCAGTGGTCAGAACGCCGCGATCCGTTGGACCAGCCATGACAGTGACCCAGGAGATGTGGAACGCTCTCCAGTGGTGGATCATTCCAGCTCATCTGCAGGAGGGCATCCCGATCGTCCACCCCGAGCCGACTCTCTCTCTCGACCGCATCTCTGATGGGTTGGGGTGCCCATCTGGGGGAACACCGAGCGCATGGCCTCTGGTCCCCTCGGGAGTCCCGATGCCACATCAACCTGCTGGAGCTCCGAGCGGTCCGTCTAGCTCTCACCGCCTTTGCTCCGTTTCTACGGGGTCAAGTGGTTCAGGTCCAGACGGACAACACCACGACCATGTACTATCTGAACCGCCAGGGCGGGACGCGCTCCCTGCTGTTATGCAAGGAAGCGCTCCACATTTGGACCCTAGTGCGCAGCCTGGAGGCGGATCTCCTAGCCATTCACATGGCAGGAGCCTCCAACACCCAGGCCGATGCCCTAAGCCGGATAGGGGCTGCGTCTCACGAGTGGTCTCTCCTGCCGGAGGTAGTACAAGATCTCTTCTCTCTCTGGGGCTCCCCTCAGGTGGACCTGTTTGCCTCCAGGGAGAAGGCGAAGCTGAGTCTGTTCCATGCCCGCCCCCCTCAGCAGGGCTCACTGCAGGGGGATGCTTTCTCAAGGCCGTGAACCCCGGGCCTCTTCTACGCCTTCCCCCCATTTCCCTTGATCCACAAGGTGCTTCTCAAGGCGAGGACGGACAAGGCGCAGGTGATTCTGATAGCCCCAGACTGGCACCGCCAGTTCTGGTATCCAGATCTCCTCAGCCTCAGCTCCAGGCTCCCGAGGAGGCTTCCAGCCCGCCCGGACCTGATCTCAGTCAATCAGAGGAAGGTCTTCCATCTGGACCTTTAATCCCTGCACTGGACGGCCTGGTTCCTGAGTGGCTAGAGTTCCAGGCCTTGGGTCTTTCCGACGAGGTCCTCAACGTCGTTGAGGCGTCACGTAAGGAGTCGACCAGAAAATGCTATGCCTTCGAATGGAAGAGGTTTTCCATTTGGTGTCGGGGGAAGGGCTTGGACCTTTCCGACTGCACCTTGGCAAGCATTCTGGACTACCTGTGGTCCCTTTCTCAGCAAGGGCTTCGGTCGACAACCCTTAAAGTGCACCTGGCAGCCATCTCTGCTTACCGGCCGCGGGCCGGCAAGCAGTCGGTGGCACAGGAGAAGGTGGTCGGGTGCTTTTTCAAGGGCCTTGACCACATTTCCCCTCCGGTGCGAGAACCTCCACCTCCGTGGGATCTACTGCTGGTATTGGCCAAGCTCATGGGCAAGCCATTCGAACCAATGCACAGGTGTGATCTTTCACACCTGTCATGGAAGACTGCCTTCTTGGTGGCTATCACGTCAGCCAGAAGGATGGGAGAGCTCCAGGCGCTTTCGGTCGATCCTCCCTACCTGGTCTTCCACAGGGACAAGGTTGTCCTGCGCCCCCACCCGAAGTTCCTCCCGAAGGTGGTGTTGGAGTTTCACCTTAACCAGGTGTTGACTCTGCCGGTGTTCTACCGCAATGACACCTCGGAGGCTGAGTATAGGCTCCATACTTTGGACCCTAGATGAGCGCTCGCTAATAATGAGCGGACGGCTGAAATTCGGGGAGAGGTTCGCCAGCTGTTTATCACCTACGCTGAAGCTGCACCTGGCAGACCTGCAGCAAAGCGGACGATAGGCAGATGGATCACCTCCTGCATAGAGCTCTGCTACAGGTTGGCGGGCATGGAGCCTCCCAGAGGGATAAGAGCTCATTCTACCCGCCATACCGCTGCATCAGTAGCTGCTTCCAGGGATGTCCCTATCCAGGATATCTGCAGGGCTGCTACCTGGAAGTCAGCACATACCTTCATTACCCACTACCACATCGACCTTGAGTCACGCCTGCATGCTGGTTTTGGGGCCTCAGTTCTCAATATCTCTTTCCCAAGTAAGTATCGGGGTGCGCTTGCCTCCCTCCTCCTGGAGAACTGCTAGGAGTCTGCCAGACAGTGTGGATGAACAACATATCCATGTCCCTAGAAATAGAGTTTACTCACCTGTAACAGGAGTTCTAGGAATGGTATATGTTCATCACCCGACCCCCGACCTCCCGGCTCGACGCACAACCTGAGCTTCCAGCGGGCCAGATCTGGCATCATGGGGCGGAGCCGAGAGTTTTACCACCCGGGTGGTTGGGAGGAGCCAGCTTGAAGACCTTCCGGCAAGAATTAAAGCGGCAAGGATACCTGCCAGACAGTGTGGATGAACAACATATACCATTCCTAGAACTCCAGTTACAGGTGAATAACCTGCATTTCCTGACCTCCCTCCTAAACCTTCATCCCTCTAGCTCAAGACTGTCCCCTCATTTTATGGTTGCTACTTATCTTGGAGACCCTCCTTATCCACCTTATTTGTCTCTTGCAAGTAGCTGAAGGTCTCAATCCTGTCCCGTCTTTCCTGTCCTAGGGGCAAGATGGCGGCCCTGCTGAGCTGCCGTCTGCTAGCTGTCCAAGAGCATTGTTTTCCCTTCTATTGTCCCATTTCTGCTTTATTTTGCTACGTTTATGCAATAGTTAAGGAGAGCTGAATTTGGCTGTGCTTGTTCTCGTGGTCGATTTGGTTCTGACCCGAAAGCCGAAAAATGCTAGTTGTAGCATTTGCAGCACCCTGTTTGATTTTTAGTCGGGGGTTACGTTAATTTCTTTCTCCTTATCCGAGGTACCGCCCACGCCGTGCCCACTGGTCCTCACCTCAGGCTTGAGGTGCCAGTTGGCTGGGATCATCCTGTTGGTCCACGGTGTTTTTCTGCCTCCTTTTTTTTTTTTTTTCTCCTGACCCCCGAGTGCGGGACTTGGCATGCAATGATGCCAATCGCCGTGCGCGTTTCTGCACATGGCACAGCGGGCGTCTGCTTCGTCTCTGCCTCCTCATCTTGTGGAGTCTGTATACTAGCTTCCAGCTGCCACTAGGGGCCAGGCATGCATCGATCTCCAATTCCTCCTCTCCCTGGGAGAGGACAGCTGTCCTTCGGACACTCAGTCCTCTTACTCCCCCGCGACCTGCTGGCACTGCGAACATGGGTCGTCTGTGTGGCAGGAGGTAAGGCATGATGCCTCAGCCCTCCACACCACTGGGCTGGCTTTAGTCAGGATTTTTTTAGCAAAGGCAGAGGAATGAGTAAGATCAGGAGGTAGTTTATTTTTTAGCTAGACATCCTGCAGGCCTCCTAAATAAAATCACTCATCTGTGTATGCACAGAGGGTGAGTGCTGCTGCCTGGAGACTGCCACTACCATCACTGATGGATCTCGCTCTGAAGTGACCGACAGAGGAACAGTGGATCTGGTATTCGCTCATACTGGAAGGTGCCCACTGCTACGGCTGGTCCAACTGCTATCTCACAGTTCCGATCCCCCGACAAAGGTGGTCTGACAGTCGTACCTGCAAAAATAGACGCCCGGAATACAGAGGCTCTGTGAATACCGGTGGTGCCTCTTTTACCATCCGACGAGAGGACAGAATGTACTGCTGGACACGGTTTCTTGGCCAGACCATCTTCCTGGGAGAACATGGATGCATAGAGGTGCCGTCCGTAGTTCTAGTTCCCAGGGTTACAGGAACTGAACTGTGTGGTCTATGGAACTTTGTACCGGCTGTCCATCTCTGCTCACATTGCCGGCGTTTTGTTTTTGTTTTTGCCCGGCGGTAACTTAAATTCTCCTGGTGCCTTAAACTCTCTGGCGATTATCAAAAGAACAATGGGCTTGGTGTGTGTGCCTGGCAGCTGTCCAGGTACTGGTAATTTCTTCCTTTGTTTATTCTTTTCAACATCAGCCCTAGAGTTGGTGAGAGAAGCTCCTGGTTGGGAACTGAGGAACTCTCCTCGGTTGCGTTTATCCAGGATATCTTTTGCGCTCCTCTACCATCTTGCTCAGCAGAGACCGAGGTTGATAAGAGGGCCCACAGTCTCTTAACTCTTTGGGCTGCTTGGATTAAGTCTCTTTCATGCTGACCTTTACTCACAAGGAGTAATATATATCAGCCCTGTCTTGAAGGGCTTTATCTGGTCGAATTGAGCCCTGCAGGTTGCTCTCCTATAGGTTGGGACACTAAGCTCCTGATTGCCTTGCTCTCATCTTTGTTGGGGGTGGTTGGGGGGAGGTGTGGGGGGTCTGGTTTTAGTGTTTGTGTGTGTGAGTGGTTAGGTGTGCACTGTATTAGTCGTATGTTTGGTAGGTATGTGTGAAGTCAACCTTAGGTGTTTGTAGGGGTATTCCAGCGAGACACTGTCTGGGGATGCCAAAGGGTCTAGGGCGGGCTCTGATTGTGTACAGGGCATCCCAGCTTCTCTATGTGGCCCTTCACCGACTTCCCCAGAATCTACCACCACAGCGCGATGCTGTCGGGAGGTCTGTATTGGGTCTCTTACTGATCTGTTATGGCGGGTTGCCCCAGACACATTGGATGGGGGTAGGACTGAGGTGGTTAGGTGCAGAAGGTACCCTGTGTGTCTGATCCTAGGGAGAGACAAGACATGTTTGGTTCCTGTCCCCACCAGACTGAGTGGGCAAGTAGCCAGAAGGGCTACACTGCTTACCAGTCCCTTGGGGGCAGTGCTTTGTAATGCCAAATTGATCAGGAACAAGACCGCATTTATAGCGGACTTGATTTTTTCGGTTGATCTGGCATGCATTACTGAGATCTGGGTGGGTTATGATGCTGGCCCTGTTTCAGAGGCCGCCATCCCTCCCTGGGTACTCAGTGGTGCACTGCCCCAGAGTGGAGCGCAGGGGCGGGGGGAGTGGCCATCTGTTAGAGCAGAGCTTGGTTTCACTTTGCACCCTGTGAGAACACCTGGTTCATTTGAATGTGTGGAGGTCCGGGCGCAGGCTGCAGGATTCACCCCCCGGGGGGCGGAGGGATAATTCCTGCAGGAAGTAGCTGACTTAGTCGGTGAAACAGTGGTGTGCCCCAGATGTTTAGTTATGGGGGACTTCAATGTTTGGATGATGATGAATCCTCTCTGCTAGGTTGTAACTGTCTCCAGACGATTTTGTCTCTGGGCCTGGTGCAAGAGGTTTCTTCCATGACCCAGCAAGGCGGCCGCATGTTATACCTGGTCTTCTCAATAGGACTTGAGATTAATAACACCAAGACTGTTAGGGTTGGTTGGTCCGATCAGTGCACAGTGGAGTTTGCTCAGCCCCGAGATCCTTCCCTCTGCAGAGACAGTAGCTACCGCCCTTTGAGGGATTTGACCCGGAGATTTCTGGTGGTAGACTATCTACTGTGGGTAGTGCATGTAAAGGGGAACAGGCGAGGCAGTTGCCGTATATAATAGGGTGATGTTTGCTGCGCTCGAGGCTATCGCACTGGTCCGTGTACTACCCAAATCTTATCATTTGAGATCACTATGGTTCAAGGGGGAGCTCAAGTCGATGAAGATTATGGGTCGGAAGTTAGAGCACTGTTGGCGGAAGACTGGGCTGCAGGCAGACAGACTGGCCCTGCGTTCCCACTACAGCGAGTACCAGGGGGCAATTGCCCGTAAGAAGGCAGAGTTCCTGTCCAGGGAGATTGCCGCTGGGGAGAGTCTACCAACTGTGCTTTTTCGGACTGTGCAATGGTTATTATATCCAGCCTGTCTACAGCTGAAAAAAGTATTTTCAGATGCTTTATGCAAAGAGTTTGCTCGATTCTTCTCTGACAGGGTGTCCGCTATATGGCTGGGAAATCTACAGTGATAGTTATGTGCACCCGGAGAGCACTCTGCCTAGTTTGGGGGGAGTTTAAACCAGTGGAGGTGGCAGAGGTCATTGAGGTTGCTTCCAAGCTGAGGCGCACACATTGTGAACTGGACCCGGTGCCGACATGTTTCTTGATGGGAAATGTTGATGCTGTTGGCCCGGTGTTCACCTTTATTGTCTGGTGTTCTTTGTCTCAGGATTTTTTCCAGATGCCTTGAAGGAGGCACTGGTTAGACCCCTTCTGAAGAAACCATCATTAGACCCTGATATAAAGGCTAATTACCATCCCATCTCCAACCTCCCATTTTTAGGGAAGGTTGTTGAGAAGATGATAGTGCGGCAGCTTGAGGAGCACCTCATGACCTTTGATCTATATGAGCCTTTCCAGTTTGGGTTTCATGCAAGGCGTAGCACAGAAGTTGCGTTAGTTAGGGTGCACAGTGACCTGAGTGGGAGGGGAGGAGACGGTTCTCATTCTGCTTGTCCTCTCCTCAGCTTTTGACACAGTGGACCATTGTGTTGCTCGACCGACCTGAGGGAATTTTGTGGACTTGTCGGCACTGTCATCTGCTTGTTTGAGTCGAATCTCACTAACAGGAGCAACAGGTAGTGTCTGGGAATTTCTCCTCCTCCCCTAGCCTCCTGTCTTGTGAAGTACCTCAAGGTTCGGTCTTGTCACCAATGTTGTTTGCCGTGTATATGCTACTCCTGGGAGAGCTCATTAGGAAGTACAGGCTGTTTTCATTGCTATGTCGATGATACTCAATTGTATCTTTCCTTTGCCCTGAGACATCCAACGCAGTGGAAGTGCTAAAGAACTGCCTTACTGAGATTAATGATTGGATGACCTCCTGCTGGTTGCGACTGAACCCCGATAAGATGGAGGTACTGGTGGTGGAGTCGAACAAAGGGTGTGATAGGATGACATCAGGTGCAGCAACAGGATTATTCCTGGGATCTGTGCCATTGAAGGCCTCTTCTAGGGTGCGTGATCTTGGTGTGATATTTGACAGTGGATTGACATTGGAATTTCGGGTGTCATCTGTTGTCCGGACCAGCTTTTACCATCTGAGGAATATCGCCAGGATCAAACCCCTAGTTCCACCCATGGACCCCCTTGAGTGCATGCCTTCGTGATGTCAAAGCTGGATTACTGTAATGCGCTCTGCCCGAGGTCTCGGAGAGGTGTACCCTCCGGCTGCAGCTAGTGCAGAACGCAGCTGCCAGGTTGTTGGGGCAGTCGAAATACTGCCACATCATCTATCCAGTTATATTTGATTGGATTATTGTATAAGGGATTAAGGGAAATTATCTCAGATTCATCAGAGTCAGTAGTGGAGGCATGGAACAGGGAACTTCCTTCCCAAGTGACATATGACTTCTGGGTTAATTACGCCCACCCTTCATTTGGGATTTCTTTGGCACCCTATTGGAGAGTTTGCCTGGAAATCACAAATTAGATATTTTAATACTCCAGCTAAACTGTTTAAGTTCTTTCCTGCACTATTGGTGGACTGTTGGAGACAATGTGGGGAATGAAGGGCAGATCGGGTACATATTTTTTTGGAGTTGTAGTAAACTGCAAGTGTGTTGGCAGCAAGTAGAGCAAACTCTACAGATGATATATACACCAGATATAGTATTAAATCCACAATTTACTCTCCTATCAGTTCCTCCAAAAGGGCTTAAAATACAAAAAAGGTCGCTTGTATTTACCTGCCTTTTATTAGCAAGGAAGACTATTACCAAATTATGGAGACAGGTTATAGCTCTGGTGGTGGATACCTGGCATGCTCTGATAGTGGAACATTATTTTTTAGAACGCATGATAGCAGGGGCAATGGGGCATGGGGACCAATTCGAATTAAAGTGGAGGATTTGAGTACTTTTCCATTCAGCGAGAGACCCCACGTTTGTTCCATACTGAAGTCCAAATTCTTGGATGTTAGGAGATGGAAATGGTATCATTGGAGAAGATTTTTATCCCTAGATAGAGGGGAGATAGATACAGGAAGAAGGGGCAGGAGAAGACGTATACTGGGATTAAGCTTATGAAATGCTGTGAACTGTATTTATTTATTGAGAAGAAAACACTACTAATGCTGCTATTGTTTAATTGCTCATGTGAAGATGTGCTGCTATGGATACTTTTGAATGTCCGATAATATATCTGCAATGTACTGTACCTCGTATGGAGGAAAAAAAAGTGTTAAAAGAAATACTGCCACATCACCCTAGTGCTGCATGAACTGCACTGACTGCTGGTCAGGTGGAGGCTACTCTTTAAGGTGGTCTTGCTCACCTTTAAGGCACTACACGGACTAGGCCCTTGCTACCTGTCAGACCTTCTTACAACTGCTGCCTCTGTCTGCTCCCTCCATTTCTCCTCTAGGGGCCTCCTTGCGATTCCCTGGACGAGGTTGAAAACTGTCGGTGACAAGAGCTTTTAGTGTCGCTGGTCATGTGGAATTTGCTTCTTCCAGCTGTAAGGGAGGCCCCTTCAGTTGAGGTTTTCAAGGCCTGCCTCAAGACCTTTTTGTTCAGCCAGGCATTCCCAGACACTGTCTTCTAGTCCTAATTCCTAGGATTATCCCTCGTTTTAGTAACTCTTTTAAGTTCTGACCATTTTTCATTCTTAGTGGCTGTTGTCGAGGCACAGGTCAGGAAGCATAGAGAAAACCCAGGAGCAGTTGTAAAATACCACAAAACCATTTATTTGTAACTGCAGTAACATAAAATAAAATAAACCTGTTCAGAAAACTATGTACAGAAGCAAAATAAAACTATCTTGTAAAAAATCTCTCCTTGCAGCTCAGCTTAGCTGTTTTGAGTCTTTTCATAGAATTTGATGGCAGATAAGGACCGCTTGGCCCACCTAGTCTGCCCATTTTCCTACTTAACAGATAAGCTGCAGATCCTAGTTAATCAACAGCTTACTTCCTCCTACCCCCCACTAGGACTGCCTTATGTCTGTCCCATGCATTCTTGAATTCCCCCACTGTTCTTGACTCCACGACCTCCTCAGGGGAGACTGTTCCTTGCATCCACAACCCTCTCCGTGAAAAAATACTTCCTCACATTACCTCTGAGCCGTCCCCCCTCTATCTTCAAATTGTGCCCCCTTGTTCCTGCACATCTCTTTCTGAAAGATGCTACCCTCTTGGACTTTGTTGATTCCCTTGAGGTACTTGAAAGTTTCTATCATGTCCCATCTCCCCCTTCTTTCCTCAAGGGTATACATATTAAATTCCTTTAGTCTTTCTTCGTATGTCTTTTGGTGCAGACCCTGCAGCGTTTTGGTTGCCCTCCTCTGGACAGTCTCCACTCTGTGTCTTTGCGGAGATGGGGTCTCCAGAACTACACACAGTACTCCAGATGGGGTCTCACCAGCTCTCTGTACAGAGGGATAACAACTTCCTGTTTTCTACTATTGATGCCTCTCCCTATGCATCCTAGTATCCCCCCAGCCCTCCTTACTGCCCTCTCACATTGCTTGCCCATCTTTAGGTCATCTGATATGACTACCCCCAGGTCCCTTTCCATTTTTGTTGTTGTTAGTATCTCACCCCCCATTGTGTACTCTTCCCCTGGGTTTTTGTTTCCCAGGTGCATTACCTTGCACTTCTTAGCACTGAATCTAAGCTGCCATACATTTGACCATTCCTCTAACCTTGCCAAGTCCCTTCTCATCCTTTCCACCCCACCTTGTGCATCAACTATGTTGCAGATCTTTGTCATCTGCAAAGAGACATACTTTTCCTTCCAGTCCCTCTGCAATGTCGCTTATAAAGACATTGAAGAGGACTGGTCCTAATACTGAACCCTGTGGTTCCCCACTAGTAACCCCCCTTTTCTTCAGTGGACTCCATTTACTATTACCCTCTGTGTCCTATTCTCCAGCCAATTCTTTACCCAGGCTATCATCTTGGGACCCACTCCCAGGCTGGCTAACTTGTATATTAATCTTTTGTGTGGGACTGAGTCAAATGCCTTGCTAAAGTCTAGGTAGACACGTCTCCTCTGGCCAATCAGAGTGGCTGTTCTGTGGTCTTGGGAGGGCTCGCAGTGGAAAGCGAGTCACTCGGGCTACGCCGGTGATAGGGAGCGCATCTCTGTGCAGTTTTGCTAAGCATGATGCAAACTATATAAAATATACACATCTTTCCTGTAAAAGTAGTGTAGTTAGGTAGGCAGGAGGGTAAAAGTGTGGAGAGGAGAGGAAGATATTGCAGGAAGGTGCTGAAAAACTAAGTGAAAGTGAATGATTTAGAAGGCAATGGGAGAAAAAAAGCAGTTTTCTCAAGAGAGATGCTGCAAGTATGTGATGTACAGGCTGGCTAGTCATTAAAAACAGTGAGTTCAGGATAAAAGGAGAAAGGGGGATAGCAGGCACAGATTCAGTGTGCAAGCATGTGAGGGTGGCTTGAAACGCATTATCAAAATAAAACAGACTAAAGCAGCAGCAGCAGGGGGATTTAGAAAAGGTACATTTATTTATTGTGCAGCAGACACTGAATTTAAAACTATATGAATGTGAGAGAAGCAAGCTTCTGTGAAGCAACAGCCAAGTGGATTTTTTTTTTTTTTTTTTTAAGGAAAGAAGCGGGGGGGATTAAAAAAATGGCAAATATCTGTTCATTCTGTACTGAAAGAAAAGAAGATGGAAGGAAACAGAGCAAAGGAAAATACGACAAGAGTGGATCTGGGCACAGTAATTGCTGTGTGCATCAACAAACAAAACTAAGTCAACGAGAGAAGCAGTAGGCTCCTGAAATACAGGAGAGTAAAAGGCAATATTTCATGGCACATCAGGGGATATAAGGGCACAGCTTTCTTATTGTGCAATATATTTTGTATCACTGTGACAGAAGAAAGCAGTAACTGACTGCACAAAAGAAAGTTGATTAAAAAAACAATAGAAGCAGGAGAGTCAGAGAGGATGTCTGAGTGGGATAGCACACGGACAGATATTAGTGTGAATAAAGCACTGTGGGAGAATGATCTCGGAGAGTGACAAGGGAATGCAGAAGAAAAGCAAAAGGCAGGGTAAATAAGACAAGTGGAGGGGCTGGTAACTTTATAGAATAAGTTTGGTAGCAAGGACAGGCAGGAAAGCAGGAGACTACTTAAGAGACAGGATGAGAGCTGTTTTTAACCGAAAGCAAAGTGTCAGATTATTGAATCCAGAAAGAAACTAAGCCAAAACAAGGCAACTAGGTCTCAAGACTTGTACGTAATTAACAACTGCTGTGTGTAAAACTAAAGCAATTTTATTAACTCTCACACTGGCATCAAGCTGCTTTATGTACCTGTGTTGTGAGAAGCATAACTAAATATGTGCTAAGCACATGCTGAAACACAAATACCTTCTTGTGCATTTAATAAATGGGTGATAACCCCCCCAAAAAACACACACACGCGCGCACTACAGTGGTCCATGAAAACGTGTAGATGCGAGTCGTGGTGTAGAAATTCTACTGTAAAATAATACTCTGACTCAAAGTACTTTTTTCAAGAACTTTATTATTTACACGAATTAAAAGCATTTGTGCATCTTATCCTTCTACTAATTAATGTCAGACTAGTGCATGTTTCTTTTGTGCAAGATTGAAGAACTTCAGTCTCCAAACAAAACGTTCAAAATATTTCTTTTCAAGAAGTTTTATAACTTACAAAACAAATATTTATTTAGCTTATATATGTGCATTATTGTGTTTAATCTCAAAGTGTTGTAAAGATGTTAACTACTTAAAAATAATGTGATCTGCACTAAAATAAAAACTCCCAACTTTTTACCATTATTGACGTGTGGCTAAGGGTCTCTTGTTGTGGCTAAAAAATATGGGGTCTGTTTAGTCACGGTGGCAAATAATTTGAAACCCTAGGGGGAACGTAGAATTGGGGCTGGTCCCACTTTATGTGCATTTTGGGAGGGGTGGGGTGGTTAACGGTTTTCTGCAGTATAAAAGATTGTATCAGACTGATTTTGCTGACGCATTCGCTTTTCCTAGAAATCCCAGAACCCCTTGCAACTGATGCTGGAGCAGGGCTGCAGCAGTGGGAGGAGTCAATAGCCTCCAGTGTATGTTTGAGAGTTATATAAGCCTAGATGAGACCTTTGCTGGTCCTGCTATTCTGAGGGGCTAAGTACAGTATTCTCTGACCTGTACTTAAGCCCGGGAGGAGGACAGCGAGACAGGCAAACAAAAGATCAGAGCTCACATAGCTCTTTAAAAATGACTACTGTCTCTGTCCTGGAGCTTGATTTTGATGTTGGAATCAGATTTCTTAAACATATTTATTTCATATATTAGAGATGCAGTACCGATTTGGGTAGTTGAGCTGTGTATTTGTTGCTTCATAGAGAAATATGTAGTGAACTGGCGTTAAGCTGTTGGCATTCTATACAGTGCTTTAGCTTCCCAGTGGTCATCTCCTATGCCATTACATCACTGAAGTCCCAGTGATCCAACAGCTAAAGTGACTGTTCAGCTGGTGCCACTGATGGAAAAATTCTCTGAATAAGTTTTCAGTAATCTGTAAAACTGAAATATTCCCCTGTCCTGCCTATATATCTTCTTTTTATTTTGTTTTTAGGAGACAAATGTTCAGGTAAAAAACTTGAGGCGAAGATCATTGCCAGCCGTTACAACTCTCCCCCGAAGAACACCACAGTTTGAGGGCATAGCTAAAGGGAACCAGGAGTGCACATCTCTGCTCAGGCAACCTTTGAAGGACACGCACAACCTACAGAAGGTGAGTATCTTTTAGATTAGGACTAGCGGAGTCAATGTGCTATCTTTACTACAGCAGGCTTTAGCCAGGGGTCGACTTCAAAGGTGGCCCAAAATTCAGGCCAGAAGAAACTGTACTTTGCTGGCCTGATTGGCTAGTCCTTTTTTTTGCGCACTGCACCTTTAAGACATGCCAGTCTACCTACAGAATTCCTCAAAACATCGCAGTGAGTGCTTGAGTCAGGAAGTATGTGCAGTGGAACTTACCAGGTGGACACACGCAGCTGGAGCAGCCTAGCGAACTACCAAGTATGAATACGTGATGGTGCAGGCCTCCCACTTGCATCACATGAGGACTCAGTGCTGCAAAATTGGGAGGGCCATAGTATAGTGTGGTGCAAATGGTGGTCAAATCAGAGGCTTACTTTAGAGATGGAGAGATGGGGCAGCCAACGGCTTCTTCTACTGACAAGGTTAGTATGGTCGCCTGCCCTTCTGTTCTGTCAGACTATTCAGATATACTATACAAACAGCAGCTAGCCTGCTAAACCTACTCTACTGCTCTGTCATGTCTTTAAACAAACAAAAAAATTTCTAGGGATGTGGATATGTTTTATCCGTACTTGTTGGCAGTGTCCTTTTCCTTTAAGATGTACCGGAAAGTCTTCAAGCTGGCTCCTCCCCACCTGGGTGGTATATCCCTCGGCTCCGCCCCATGATGCCAGATGTTCCTTTCCATTGGAAGAAGCAGGTTCCTTCTTTACTGCTGAGTAGGCCCTAGCACTTAAATTCTTTGGAATTACTTCCAAACCAACTTGAGTTTCGTCTTCATTTCGATCTTTGATCGCAACCGTGATGGACTAGAAGTCCATGCCCGGATTTCACCGGTGCCCATGTGGGCAGAAAACGTCTCGTAGCAACCCGCACACCACGCGAGTCTACTGCCTGGGCCATGGACATGATACCCAGGCCTGCGGTATTTGTCGGTTTCACGCGACAGTCCTTAAGGACTCCCTCACCTACCTTAAGTTGGGCCACCCGGAAAAACTACATCCGCCAATCGAGTCTAAAGACGCCCGTTGGGTGGTCTCTGCAGCTGCGGGGTCTGCCAAGCAGCTGGAACAGCTTATGGCCTTCGAGGAGGAGGCTCGGGCCGCCGCTCAGTCCTCCTAGGCTTCTACCATCATTCTGTTCCAATTGGGCTCCACTTTTTCAGGCTCCTTCAACGAGCTGTGCCAGTCCCTCCTGACTAAGGGGCAGGGCATTTCTGGATTGCGCAGCTCATGTTCTGGCAAGGAGTCATAGAAAGAGTAGGGGGTGTCCGCCTTGCCTCCCTCCTCCCGGAGAACTGCTAGGAGTCTGCCAACAAGTGTGGATAGAACAACATATCCACATCCCTGGAAACGCAGGTTACTCGCCTGTAACAGTAGATCTTCCACGGAGTGGTCTTTTGCAGTAGGTAATACTTTGGGGTATCCAGCAGAGGTCACTGTGGTGCACAGCAGCTCTTCTAGCAGTTTTTCACCAGGGACCGCCCACACATGGCATCAGCTTCCCTTTTCCTATACAAGTGTGGGTGGTCCCTGGTATCCTCAGTTCATTTTCATGCCGTCTTCTGCTCGCGCAGCAGCTAGTGCAACTTCTGTGCAGCAGTCATCGACGAGAAATGTAGAACTAAGACGAATATCTACAGATTCTTCACAGAAGCGAGCCTTATTTCATTCCTGCCTTTGCGATAGGAAGCTATACCGCTTTGACAATCTCACAGTTTATGTACGGTGTTGGGACCCACTCATGACACCAATTCCTGTAGTTTGTCAGGAATTTAATCAGGCAACTCGATGGTTGCTTGAAATTCAACACCTTTTGATGGAGCAGAAAATAGCTCTCTTGGAGAACCAGGGGGCTCGTACCAAGGGCTCCCCCCTCTACTGGTTCTCGTTCCAGGCAGAAAAAGGAGGAGAAACCCTCTTCACACTCCCTGCCTCATCCTCTGTTGACTGCCACTGTTTCTTTTGTCAGTCAGACAACCGGGCATCTTTTAAACACTTCCTTGTCGACTGCGGTTTCCAGCGCTTTAAATGCGTTCAAATAGTAAGTACTCAGTCGACGGAAGCTTATACCCTCTCAACGCTTTCCAGCGCTTTACATGCAGTTAAATATAGTGCTGCTTTGTTGACAGCATCTGACAATCTAAGTGAAAATAACACTCTCTCTTCTCCCCCGCGGGCCTGTCGAGACCCCACATTCCTCAGGGGAAACCTGTGGCTTATGCCTTAACTGCCCTTCCGCCTACACAGGTGCCTTCTTATAGGGGTCAGGTGGACAGAGATGGGAACCCTGGTCTTCACCCAGGGGCGAGACCTGCTAATACTACGTGTCCCATTCCCTTTATCACCCCCCTTATTTACCAGCATGCCCCCCTTCTCAGCCCTCCTCCTTCCCATGACGGGGACCTCACCAACGTAGTCCGACAGGTGTTGCATGCCATGCGGCATTCTCAACCCTCTGAAGAACTTGGTGATTATGAAATCTTTTAGGCGGAGGAGGGAAAGATGATCGGGTAGGCCTTCCCACTACCTCCAGGCTTGGGAATCCTTCACTGCAGACAAGTGGGCCCTGGAGATAGTGGGCCAGGTGGTTGCCCTCAGTTTCAAGGTTCTCCCCAAACTAAGGGCAAGTTTTTTTCAGACTTGCCGGCCTATTGGAACCAACTATGTTGGAGGAGGAAGTAGCAAAACTAACTGGGGGGGGGTGTGTAGAACCAGTCCCCTTAGCCCAAAGGGGAGTGAGTCTCTACTCAAGATACTTCCTCACTCTAAAGAAAACCGGGGAGTGGCATCCCATACTACATCTTGGACATTTAAACAGACATTTGACGAAACCAATGTTGAAATTGGTTACCCTGTCTGCCATTCTCCCTACACTCAGGAGAGGAGATGGGCTATTATCTCTAGACCTAAAGGATGCCTACTTCCATTTTCCCATCAGGCAATGGTACAGAAAAGTACCTCTGGTTCAGATTGCCATCAGGCCACTACCAGTTCAGGACCATGCATTTCAGCCTAACTTCTGCTCCAAGGGTGTTCACCAAGTGCCTAGCAGTAGAGGTGGCATACCTAAGGAGACAAGGGGTTACAGTCTTCCTGTACCTGGAAGACTGGCTAATGGTAGGCCAATCCCCATAGCAGGTAAAAGATTCACTGACATCACTCTGAATACCCTCTGTACACTGGACTTTCTGGTAAATCGGAAAAAGTCAGTGCTAACACCTGTTTAGCTCCTGGCGTTCACAGGGGCAGAACTAGACACACTGCGAGGAAGAGCCTTCCTCCGTCAGGGAAGGGTTGACATCTTGGTGCAGCTGGCAAGTTCCTTCCAGCCGCATACCCCCACACCAGCATGGCATTTTCTTCAGCTGTTAGGTCACATGGCTGCATCAACTGTCCCTCATTTGGAACATTATTTCAGCTCAGGTCTCACTGGTCTCAGAATAAAGACTCCCTGTCAGGAATTGTACCAGTCACAGGAAACCTGCTTCAAGCTCTGCAGTGGTGGCAGGAAAAGGACAACCTCAGGGAAGGCGTGCCTTTCCTCCGGTTGCCACCAGCAGCAGTCTTGACAACAGATGCCTCTCTCCTAGGGTGGGAAGCCCACTAAGGGGAGCATACTGCTCATGTTACCTGGCTCCATCAGGAGTCTCTGCTTCACATACATCTGCTGGAACTCGGGGCAGTTTATCTGAGCATTCACTCCTTCGCTTCAGGCAAGGTGGTTCAAGTCGGGACAGACAATACTGTCACAAACGCATCCTACAGGTCAGGCCCTCTGCTCCCACAGTGCCAAACCTCAAAGTGCAGTATGTGAACAGGAGGCAAACAGGGTAACCCTCCTGTCTGTTTTGGGTCTGAATCGCCTACTAGCCTAGAGTACTGGTGTCAAATATGAACCTTTTTTGCTAGCACACCCAGTTAACAGGCTCAGATATGTACTCTCTTTGGGAGATGCAGTACAATACTTCACCCTGTGGGCACCCAGCCAGGTTCAAAAGTCTTCTACTTATGACTCAATTTGAGACCTAGGTATATTCTCACCTTAGCAAAATAAGTAATACCTGTTTAAGCCCTTAACAGTTGTCAGAATTAACACTTTTCCAGCATTCACATGCAGAAGAAACTGAGAAGGCAATGGTAGAATTTCAAGAAAATAGTGTTTACAAAAAAATTAAAAATTGATAAAATAAAAAACTCAGAACATATAACATAAATACTTAGTCAAAATAAAAGGGGAAATCTTAACTTATAGGGACATGGATATGTTGTTCATCCACACTGTCTGGCAGGTTTCTTGCCGCTTTAAATCTTGCTGGAAGGTCTTCAAGCTGGCACCTCCCACCCACCCACCCGTGGTAAACTCTCTGCTCCGCTCCATGACGCCAGACTTTCCTTACCGCTTGGAAGCTCAGGTTCCCTCCTTAACGCTCTGCGTATAGACTGGATCCTAATTCTTCAGTTCGCCCGAAACTTATTCTTAAATTTTCAAGACTTCAGTCAAATTACTCCCTCGTGGCTGCGATGGATAAATCGATTCCCGGTTTTTGGAGGTGCCCATGTGGGCAGAAAATGTCCAGGACGGATCCGCACTCCATGTGCGTCTACTGCCTCTGCCTAGACCATGACCCGCAGGTCTGAGAGTTATGCCGTTCGTTTTCGGCCAAGGTCCTGGAAGACCGCACTGCCAGGTTACAGCTTGGGCGCCCCGAGAAGCGCTACCATGGTGAGAAAGTCAAAGGCCCGTTGGGCGGTGTCGGCTGGCTCGGCTGAACAACTCGAGCAGATGATCGCCCTTGAGGAGGCGGCACAGGCCGCATCATCCTCTTCCTCGGTCGCGGCATTTATCCCACTCTCTTTGGGATCCTCCTACACAGCTTCTTTTAAGGAGCTTTGCCAATCCTTTTCCACGAAGGAGAGGGGCCATCGGGACAGTCTTCTCCGTCCAAAAAGGAGGACTCGAAAGGTAAGTCCCACCGTCGGCATTCGTGGGAGCGGGAGAGGTCCCCTTCCCCGGACAGTCGACACTGTACTTTGGTCGAGGTTGTGGCTAAGGCCGCTGGCTTCACGGTGTCCCTGTCAGGTCAGCCGGCCGAGACATCCGTCAACGCGGTAGAGATTTTTCTTGACCCATCGGACGGGCTGTCGACTGGTGAAGCCAACAACCCTTTCTCACCGGTTCCCCCAGTGGAGACAGAGGACTTGCCTGCGCCTCCTGTGCAGAGTCCCTGGTCAAGGCTTCAAAGCTGAGGGAAGAGGGGGTGTCCCCCGCCCCTTCCCAGACCCGTCCTCAGAAACGCCGAAGATCTCTGTCTCTGACATCGTCTCGGTCCAGCCGATCCCGCCATTGGCGGTCTCAGCACCGAAGTAAGCGGCATCGCCGCTCGTCCCTCATCTTCCTCCTCGGAGAGAGGCTTGGCGCAAATTGCGTCGACGCTACAAGGACCTGATGTGGCAGCAGTTACTTCTGTCCGGGAACAAGCCGACGCCGTCGCCTTCCCAGGCCATCAAGTGGCTGTCACCCGAATGGCCGAAACAACCTCTCGCTGTAGTTGAGGTGCCCAAGCCTGGGCTAGTTCAGCCGAAATTAGCTGCCCCACCGATTGTGGTGGAACCTTCGCCTCCACATCCGAAATTTGGGGCGCCGACCAAGAACTCTGTCGGGTCAGGGTCTGCCCCACAGGTTGTCTGTCACCCTCACTCCCGACCATCCTCAGCAGGTGGAGGGTGGCTCAGGCAGCTCTTCGTGGACTCGTCTGAGTCTGACGACTCCGTTTTCCAGGCCCCTTGACCTGGAGTCCTCCGGGGGGCAGTCGATGGATGAGAGCCCATCGTCGTTCATGGGTCTGCTTCGGCTCATCTCGGAGTCCACCGGGATGCAGCTCGAGCCTGTATCTAAGCAGGCAGAGTATCTCCTAACAGAGATACTGGAATGAGGAGATTCGCCCACAGAGGCCTTTCCGGTGGCTGAAGCCATTGTTGGCCCAGCCTTGGAGCTTTGGCAGTGGCCGGCTTCCTGTCCTGTGCCTTCGGCCAGGAAGTATGCGGTCCCTACCAGCTCTTTGTCCAGTTTTTCGGAACACCCCTCTGCTGAGGGGTTGGTCACCGATAGTGTTTTTCGGCGTTCTGGGAATGCTAGAGATGTGGATAAGCCCCCCAACCAGGAGTCCAAAAAGCTGGACTATGCCGGGCACAAGGTGTATGCTGCGTTCTCCCTTGGCCTCCGCCAGGCCAGCTCGGCTGTGCTGATGGCACACTTCTCCCACGCCCTCATGGGCTCCTTGGATGAGGTGATCCCTCATCTCCCGGCCGACCTGCAGACCACGGTCAAGCAGGTACGGGACCAGGGAAGTGCGGTGGCAAAACAGCAGCTCCAAATGGCTCTGGACATTGGAGACTTCTGTGCCAGATCAGTTGCGGCTGCAGTGGCCATGCGCCGCAGAGCATGGCTGAGTATATCCTTCACGGCGGATACCCAGCATAAACTAGTGGATGTCCCTTTCCTGGGGACTGACCTATTCAGCCCTGGAGTGGAAGGTCACCTCCAGCGGATCGAAAAGTCCAATGCCACTCTGGACTCTGTCACCTCCGCCCAGAAGGACAAGGGCCGTTGACAACAACATAAGTCCTTTCGCCCTTCTGCGCCTGTGGCACGTCCGGCCCAACAGCACCAGCATCAGGGCCAGCAGGCTCGTGCTTGGCACCCCAAAGCCAAGCCTGCGGCTTCCTCCAATAGGAAGCAGGGAGGAAAAGGCCCAGGAGGTCCCTCGGCCGGTCCCTCCTCCAAGCCTGCCCAGTGATGGGTTGAGGGGTGTCGCTCCCAGTCTCGTCACTGCCCCCTGGGCTCCCCCCCGTGGGGGGACAGCTCTGCCACTTCCTTTCCACCTGGTCCACTACCACCACGGACCGCTGGGTGTTGGAGGTGGTAGGAAAGGGCCTGCCCCTGGAGTTTGAGCAGGCCCCGCCCTTCTGAGCCATCGCCCCTCGGGCTACGGGGTCCGCAGCCTCTGTTGGCTCGCCGAGCCGATATCGCCCTGCTCCTCGAGAAAGATGTGATCAGGAAGGTGGCGGATCCTCCTCCAGACCCGAGGTTTGTGTCCAGGTACTTCCTGGTACCAAAACGGACAGGGGGCTGGCACCCCATTCTCTACCTGCACGACCTGAACAGGTTCCTAAGGTCTCGGACCTTCAGGATGGTCACTCTGGCTCAGATAATCCCATCCTTGGAACGAGGTGTGTGGTTCTGTTCTCTGGACCTCCAGGATGCGTTCTTTCACGTCTCAATCCGTCCATCCCACCAGAGATTCCTCCGCTTCAGGGCAGAGGGATCCCTCTACGAGTTCCGGACCATGCCCTTCAGCCTTTCCCTAGCTCCCAGGGTCTTCACCAAATGCATGGCAGTGGTGACAGCATTCCTGCGGCGCCGAAGGGTCTGGGTGTACCCCTATCTGGATGACTAGCTGATTGTAGCCCTCTCCAGAGTGGAGGTGGAGCAGTCCAGAGATCTGGCCCTCCAGGTTTGCTCTCAGGTTGGCCTCCTCATCAACGAGGCCAAGTCGGAACTCGTGACAAAGCAGGTGATACAATTCATTGGGGCAGAGCTCGACTCTCTACGATCCAGAGCACGGCTCCCGGTGAACAGGGCCAAGGTTCTTTCCTCCTTTGCCCAATCATTTCAGGTTGGGCAATTGCGCCCTGCCCGGGACTTTCTGCGCCTGCTGGGCCTCATGGCAGCCTGCACCAGCGTGGTCTGTTGGGCCCGTTGGTACATGCGTCCCCTTCTAGGGGGGCTGGCCAGCCAATGGTCACAGCACTCCGATCCCTTGGATCAGCTAGTGAGTGACCCAGGGGATGTGGAACGCTCTCCAGTGGTGGACCATTCCAGCACATCTGCAGGAGGGCATCCCGTTTCTCCGCCCCGAGCCGACGGTCTCTCTATCGACCGCCTCTCTGGGTTGGGGTGCCCATCTGTGGGAGCACAGAGTGCATGGCCTCTAGTCCCCTCGGGAGTCCCGATGTCACATCAACCTGCTGGAGCTTCGAGTGGTTCGTCTAGCCCTCACCGCTTTCGCTCCGTTTCTACGGGGTCAAGTGGTCCAGGTCCAGATGGACAATACCACGACCATGTACTATCTAAACCGCCAGGGCGGGACGCGCTCCATGCCTCTGTGCAAGGAAGCTCTCCGCATTTGGTCACTCGTGCGCAGCCTGGAGGCCGATCTCCTCGCCATTCATGTGGCAGGAGCCTCCAACATTCTGGCCGATGCCCTAAGCCGGATAGGGGCTACGTCCCACGAGTGGTCTCTCCTGCCAGAGGTAGTAGATCATCTGTTCTCCCACTGGGGCACGCCTCAGGCGGACCTGTTTGCCTCCAGCGGAAATGCGAAGCTGAGACTGTATCATACCCGCCCCCCTCAGCAGGGCTCACTGCAAGGGGATGCCTTCTCGAGGCCGTGGACCCCAGGCCTCTTTTACGCCTTTCCCCCATTTCCCTTGATCCACAAGGTGCTTCTCAAGGCGAGGAGGGACAAGGCACAGGTAATTCTGGTAGCCCCAGACTGGCCCGCCAGTTCTGGTATCAGATCTCCTCAGTCTCGGCTCCAGGCTCCGAGCGGCTTCCAGCCCTGGACCTGATCTCAGTCAGGGAAGGTATTCCATCCGGACCTTCAATCCCTGCACCTGATGGCCTGGTTCATGAGCGGCTAGAGTTCCAGGCCTTAGGTCTTTCCGATGAGGTCCTCAACATCGTTGAGGCGTCCCGTAAGGAGTCGACCAGCAAATGCTATGCCTTCAAATGGAAGAGTTTCTCCATTTGGTGTCAGGGCAAGGGCCTGGACCCTTCCTCCTGTTCCTTGGCAAGCATTCTGGACTACCTCTGGTCCCTTTCTCAGCAAGGGCTTCGGTCGACGACCCTTAAGGTGCACCTGGCAGCCATCTCTGCTTACCGGGCGCGGGCCGGGAAGCAGTCGTATGCGGGAGAAGGTGATCGGGCGCTTTTCAAAGGCCTTGATCACATATCCCTCCGTGCGAGAACCTCCACCTCCGTGGGATCTACTGCTGGTATTGGCTAAGCTCATGGGCAAGCCATTCGAACCGATGCACAGGTGTGACATCTCTCACCTGTTGTGGAAGACCGCCTTCTTGGTGGCTATCATGTCAGCCAGAAGGATGGGAGAGCTCCAGGCACTTTCCATAGTCTCCTTATCTGGTCTTCCACAGGGACAAGGTTGTCCTGCGCCCCACCCGAAATTCCTTCCGAAGGTGGTGTCGGAGTTTCACCTTAACCAGGTGTTGACTCTGCCGGTGTTCTACCCCAATCACACCTCGGAGGCCAAATACAGGCTCCATACTTTGGACCCTAGAAGAGCGCTCGCTTATTATAAGGAGCGGATGGCTGAAGTTCGGGGAGAGGTTCGCCAGCTGTTTGTCACCTACGCTGAAGCCGCACCTGGCAGACCTGCAGCCAAGTGGACGATAGGCAGATGGGTCACCTCCTGCACAGATCTCTGCTATAGGTTGGCAGGCATGGAGCCTCCCAGAGGGATAAGAGCTCATTCTACCCGCCGTACCATTGCATCGGTGGCTGCTTCCAGAGTCGTCCCTATCCAGGATATCTGCAGGGCTGCTACCTGGAAGTGAGCACACACCTTCATCATCCACTACCACATCGACCTTGAGTCACGCCGGGATGTTGGTTTTGGGGCCTCGGTTCTCCAGTCTTTATTTCCCAAGTAGAGGGTGTGCGCCTTGCCTCCCTCCTCCCGGAGAACTGCTAGGAGTCTGCCAGACAGTGTGGATGAACATATCATCCATGTCCCTAGAAATGCAGGTTACTCATCTGTAACAGGAGTTCTAGGAATGGTATATGTTCATCCACACGACCCATCCGGCCTCCCTGGCTTCGACGCACAACCTGGCTTCCAGCGGGATAGATCCGAGAGTTTCACCACCCGGGTGGGTGGGAGGAGCCAGCTTGAAAACTCTCCGGCAAGATTTAAAGCAGCAAGGAACCTGCCAGACAGTGTAGATGAACAACATATACCATTCCTAGAACTCCTGTTACAGGTGAGTAACCTGTATTTAGAGAGGGTTCCTGCAGTAGGTCATAACATGTAGGTCTAGCACCACCTGGCATCTGGACTGCACGGCAGACATTTCCAGCAATACCTGACGGGGGGGACTGCCCACCCGGCGTCACGTGACCGTCAGTGTGACCCTGTATAGTGTGAGGACCCCACGCCTGCCCTCCAGTTCTTTCCCTCCGCCTAGTGCACGTTACCTCAGGGTAGATTAAAACAGCGATCGACGTTCGTTCCTTCGGTCTTTAGACAGTTTTTTCATCCTTTATTGATCTTTAGTTCTGTCTTCACCGACCCAGAAGTGTCAAGCTTGTGGCATCCAGATTCCCCACAAGGACAGCCACCTCAAGTGTATCATCTGTCTAGGCCCAGACCATCCCACCATGACTTGCCTAGACTGCCAGCCCTTCAACCAGGCCATCCGCAAGAGAAGGCAGCAGGCTCTGGAGGCCCATTTACTCAAGTCTCGGTTGGCATCGCTCTAAAACCAAATGGAGCGTATCAGGGAATCTTACTTCTTCCCCTTCTCCATCGAAGCATAAGAAAGAAAAGCACAGGGAGCGGGAGCGCTCTTCAGACAATTCTCTGGCCGAGTCCAGCAGGTCCTTCAGCAGTAAAGCCTCTCCCCTGCCACCGCCAACTATGGCTTCCCAGGCCACGACCGGGGAATATGGAAGAACCACGATGGCCCAGCTCTCTGCCTCCGTGGGTAAAAGGCTATCAGCTCCTCCGATGGCCACACCGTTTCCACCGCTAAGTTGGCCCCCCGCTCCTCTGGGGACCCGCCCGGCTGCTGATAAGTCTGCAAGGGGCTCTTCCCCCTCCCGCCTGGCTCCTTCGTCTAGTAAGACTGCCACTTCCGGCGACTGCATAGACCCGTCTCTTCCGTCAGGGTCATCTGTCAGCCCGTCAGATGTCTGAACGAGCCCTGGGGAGGCTGCTCCTCTTCCCTGCCGGTAGCTCACTCTTCACCTGCAGCTACCCCGGGTGAAGACAGTGTGGGTCCCCTTGATGTAGAACATACTTCTGGGTCTAACCCCTGCTCACCCTCTGTAGTCTCAGGGATGGAGGTCCCTCAACTGTCTGGTCCAGCACCAGAGGCACCTCCTGTCCCATCAGGAGGAAAGCACCCATTCCGGGTTCGATTCCTACGCTGGACACACTTCCTCTGTCGAAGCCGGCGAAACCTTCCCTCACACTGGTCCCTCTGACATCTGTCTCCATGCTGGAACCTTCTTGCCTGCCTCTGCTGCCGGATTCTTCGGCAAACCATATTCCATCGTTGGCTCCCCTGTGTCGGATCCCGATGCCGGATCCCCTGCCGCCAGACCTGGCAGCGTCGGTTCTGACTGCGGTCCCAACGCCTGCTGCCCCTATGCCAGACCAGCTGCCAGTATACACTACGGCAGATCCTTCGTGGGCTCCCCCAATGACTCATCGGCAGAGCCATTGGATGTAGAGCCCCAGGTCCCTAATGGCAAGGATTCTCCCAAGTCTCTCCCAGAGGATCCTTACTTTTCGGACCTATTTGAGGTCCATTCAACAACACTATAATTGGGAGTTGGGAGCAGGATCCCATGCGGCACAGACTCGGAGCACCTCGATTTGGAGTCTCTGTCCCAGATTCCTGTTCCTCCGTGGATTGGGCCTCACAAAGACCTCACCACGACAGTCTGGCAACTGCCTCATTCAATCCAGACTGTCCCCAAGTGGGCGGATATGACTACCGGGTGCCTAAGGATGCTCTCTTTCTCAGTGCGCACCCACAGGCTGACTCGTAGTGATATTGGCTGCTCATGACTGCTCTTCAGCATCTAGGCACATGAGCACTTCTCCTCCAGACAAGGAGTCAAGGCAGATGGACCAGTATGGAAAGAAAGTTTACTTCTCGTCTACACGTGCGTTATGGTCCCTTAATTATGTAGCCGCCCCCCACCAAAAATGCACCCTGGCCAGGCTTGAGGCCCGGGTGCAATCCATAGAACCCTCAGACCTCAAGGAGGAGCTCGCTAGGGACATCTGCCTGTCCAAAATTTCTTGCAGGCATGCTTTGCTGGTCACTTATGACTCTGTCACTTCTGTGGCCTATACCTCGGCAACCACCGTCTCCCTTCGGCGGCATGCATGGCTTTGCATCTCTGGCCTCGCCAGTGAGGTCCACACAGCGATTCATGATGCTCCCCTTTAGGAGTTTGGTGCTTTTCGGTGGCGATACCAAAGATGATATGGACCTTCAGGACCGTGGTCAGGCCCTTAGATCTGTACAGTCCATGTACCGCTCAGGCGCCCAACCGCAGCAGCCCTTTTGGAAAAGGACCTGGAGGCAGCGTAAACAAACCCAGTCTTGCAGACAGGGTAAGCGCAAACCCACAGACACCCTTCCTTCCTTGCCTTCCTCCAAATCCCAGAGACGTTCCGGTGGTCCTCCCTCGGCCTGTCCTGTCACCTCCGAACTTCTCCGCCCACCCCCTCCTCAGCCTCTGAGAAAGGAGCCGGGGGGGGGGGTTTGCTTGCCACGTGCAGGAGTGGCAAAACATCTCCGATGCTTGGGTCCTGCAGTTGGTGTCTGAAGGACACACCTTGGAGTTCCTGGAACTTCCTCCAGAGTCTCCTTCCGGAAGGTCAGCCTACTCTCAAGACCAGTCTCTACTCGTAAGGGAAGAAGTACAGGCTCTGTTGCTGAAAGAAGCCATAGAGCCAGTCCCTTTTCGGCACAGGGAACAGAGGTTTTACTCCCACTTTTTCCTTGTCACAAAGAAGACTGGTGACCTATGACTCATTCTGTACCTCAGCAGACTCAATCTGTTTGTAGAGTACAAAACATTCAGGATGCTGACCCTCCAGAGCCTCCTCCCTCTTCAGGAGACTCACTGGCTCTGTGCCCTGGATATGCAGGATGCCTACCTGCACATCCCGATTTCCACCCCCCCACCCCCCAGTCACTGCCGATTCTTGCAATTCCTTTTCCAACGGGAGCACTTCCAATTTTGTGCTTTCCCCTTTGGCTTTTTCTCCGCACTTTGGGTTTTTGACCAAGTGCCTAGCGGTGGTGGCTACAGCCCTTCGCCGTCAGGGCACAGCGGTCTTCCCCTCTCTGGGCGATTGGCTGATTTCAGCCCTCTCCAGGGAGTCTCTCTGAGGCCCTGACCACTACCCTGGACTTGTTCACCAGCTTGGGGGTTACGCCAGTGTCCCCAGGTCGTCCCTTACTCCTTCCCCGAGATTAGTTTATTGGGGCGGTTTTGGATGCAGTCTGTCACAAACCCACTCTGCAGGTCAGGCCCTCTACTCCCAAAGTGTCAACCTCAGAGTGCAGTCTTGTGAACAGTTTAACAGAACAAGGTTACCCTCTTGTCTGTTTTGTGAGTTCAGATCAACCTTTGGTCTCAAGTCTTGGAGGGATTCAAACTGTGAACCTCTTGCTAGTGTACCCAATGCACAGGCTCAGATATTTCTGTCTTCGGGGGGCCGGATATCTTTCCCTATGGGCACCTAACCAGGTATACAGAGATGAACTCTTAAAACTTTAATAAAGACCTCAGATTTAAAATGCTTCTCTTTCCAGTTTGGTACCACCATTCAAGCTTATGTTTAGTATCTGCAATAGCCATATACTCTTCTTACAACTAAAAAGTCAGACAGACCAAGTAAGTTCTAGAAATAATTTTATCAAAATAGTTAAAAATATGAAAAACCACAAAATACAGAACTGTTATATCACAAGACATACAAATCTTTTAAATGAACAAGGTTTAAAGTGCAAATTCCTACTTACAGTACTTAGATTTGAATCGCTTTCTAACTACCTGTTTACAAGTGCTCCCAAGATGTTTTGTTAGTCAGTCTAGGTAAATGTGTGTAAGTAAAACAGAATATTCCTTAAAGCATACTGTATTGGCCAACCCCTTTTTTGTATGAGGTCAGGTAGCTCCTCCTCTGTCAGATTATATCTAAAAAATATATAGCTTATACAAAGTCTTTTCAGTATTTTGCAATCCTCAGCATGACTCATGTTTCAAATGACACCTCTTTTGATCCATGTTGCATCCTCCCTCACACAGGCTTCACAGGAGCATTTACAACCTTGCACCCCTGTGTAACAACCTAGGTTCCTCTCCGTCATAAAATGGATATGGTATAGCAACTATGGCTGTAATAAACTCAGACAGGATCCTTGATTAAAGCCTTACATGTAACATTGTCTCTAAAAGCAGAGGGTGTGTGATACACATGCTGTGTCAGCATTTTTCTCATGGCTTGCATCTTTCAGCTGAAACCTAGTGGGGGGGGGGGAGATGAGTGAGATCATTCTAAGAGCATCAGATTTTCAGCAGAGATTCAGTAGTACATTTTATATTAAAAAACAAAATGATACAGCACTCAGAACTGGCTGTCTATGTCACACAGTCCAGGGCAGAGCTTTCCTTCCTTCAGAGAGGATGGAAACACTGATCCAGCAGGCTACTTTGGTTGCCTCCACCAGGACCCTCAGGGCCTGGGAGGTCCTTCATTTGCTGGGTCTGATTGATTGTGGCCTCCATCTCCACGGTCCCCCTGGTAAGGCTTCACATGAGGATTACTCAGTGGTTCTTGCAGGTTCAGTGGGATCAACCTCAGGACGATCTGGACCATCCGGTCCTAGTTTCCTCCGCACTTCAGAAGGACTTGATTTGGTGGAAGGATCCCTTGAACCTGTCAATAGATCTCTCTTTCAGAGGTCCAGCTCCAGGCGTCTCTGAACATGGATGCCTCCAACCTAGGTTGGGGGGCTCATTTGGGGGAACACCAAGCCCAGGGACTTTGGTCCTGCTTGCAGATGTCCTTACACATCAATATCTTGGAGATGAGAGCAGTATTATACGCATTACAAGTATTCCAGCCACTTCTTCCTCTGGGATTACTGCTCATCCAGACTGACAATATGTCAGTAGTCTGGTATATCAACAAACGAGGAGGAACTCGCTTGTACCCTCTTTGCAGGGAGGCGATGAGAATGTGGAACTGGGCAGTCCAGCACAGTCTATCACTGACAGCTGTGTACGTTTTAGGGGTGCAAAACATCCTGTCAGTCTCTGCAGGTCTGAGACCCTCAGCCACGAGTGGGAATGAAATCAGTAAGTGGCAGATTCTCTATTTCTAAGATGGGGTGACCAGAACTGTACCTTTTTGCTTCCCCATCCAACGCAAAACTTCTGTTTTTGTTTGCTCGTTCCGGGGCATGGTGCTTTCTGGCACGACACATTCTTTCTCTTGGACAGGGAGAGTCTTGTATGCCTTCCCTCCATTTCCCATTCTTAAGAGGGTTCTCTTCAGGCAGAGAGAGCACGAATGATTCTCATTGCTGCTCTCTGGCCGAGACAAATATGGTTCCCGCTTCTGCATCAGCTGGCGAGGGAACCTCCAGTTCTGCTTCTATTGACGCACAACCTCTTGACACAAGATCGAGACGGGCTGGTACATCCGTGGCTTGGGACCCTGTACTTGCATGCGTGGCTCCTGCAGACATAGCGAGATCTCGCTTTGGGGTTTCCGACTGAGTAGCCCAAGTCCTGGTGGAGGCTAGAAAGCTTTCCTCCCGGCCCACTTACTCTATGAAGTGGAAACGCTTTTCCATTTGGGCAACGTCCAAGGGTTGGGATCCTTTAACTTATGCCCTGCAGGTCATGGAATAACTCCATCAATCAGATTCAGGTCTTTCCTATTCCTCGTTGAAGGTACATTTATCAGCCATTTCGGCGCACTACTGCTAGTGGATGGTAAGCCCGTGGCTTGGCTGGAAATCTCCAGAACCTTTCTGAAAGGGATTCTCCATCTGAAACCCCCCAAATCTGCCGCCCCACACCACCTTGGGATTTAAATTTTGTGTTGAAGAAGCTCTCTCTCCCCCTCCCCCTCCTTTTGAACCAGCGATAAGCTATGACTTGCACCATCTCTCTTGGAAAGCGCTGTTTTTAGTTGCAGTTACTTCCGCTCAAAGAATTTCCGAGCTTCGTGCTCTTATGTGCAGGAGCCTTATTTGATTTTTTTCACAGGGACTGGGTTGTCCTCAGGAACCAGTCAGTGGAACTTCTGGTCTATTATCAGACTCCCACAAATAGGGGTGAGGCGCGCCTGCACACCTTGTATGTGCACCATATCCTCAGGTGCTATATCCACTGATCCAAAGATTTCCAGAAGGAAGACCAGCTCTTTGTTTCATTTGCCCCCAAGTCCTTGAGGAAAGCTGTCTCCAAGCAGTGCCTGTCCAAGTTGTTAGCCAAATGCATTCGCATCTGTTATCAGAAGTACGACAAACCTCTGCCGGGGTCTGTTAGAGGTCATTCCACTAGGGGCATGGCTGCATCCGCAGCTTTTCTGCTTAACGTTTCTGCAGTAGACATTTATGCAGCAGCAACCTCAGAGTTTTGCCAATACTTACCAAACATTACAGTCGGGACATTGTTTAGGCGGAGGGCCGGGTTGGATTCGCTGTTCTGCAGGGCCTTATGTCCTAGGCGGTCCTGCTCTGTTTCTTCTTTCGGGCTTCTCCTCCTCCCGTGTTTCTGTCTCTTCAGAGGGACTGCTTGGGATTCAGTCCTACATGTTATGACCTACTGCAGGAACCCTTTTTGAAGTAAGATAGTACAGTTACGTAAGAACTTACGGTAACAGTAGATCTTCGAGAGGTCCCTGCAGTAGGTCATGTTTTTCCCCCTCCCTCTTTCCCCCAATTTTCTTTTTGGAATCCAGAATCTGTTTCCTTCTCCTGTCATCCTTTTAGGTTTCTGGCGGGAGAACTGGAGGGTGGGCGTGGAGACCACCCACTATATAGGGTCACGCTGGACGCCGGTCACGTGACTGGTGGGCATCCCAGGTCAGGCATTGCTGAAAACTCTGCCGTGAGGCCCAGATGCCAGGTGGCGCTAGTCCATCGTGTTATGACCTACTGCAGGAACCTCTTTCTCAAGATCTGCTGTTGCGTAAGTTCTTACATAACTGTACTTTTCAGAAATAAATACACTTGTAACTGAATTTCTAGTCTTAACCTAGTTTTCTAGTTGGCATTACCTAACTAACAGAAGTGCCTTTTTCTTTCAGAACACAGTGTGTGTGTTCTCTTAGGAGCCCAGAGATAGTGTGCCCATCCCCTCAGATGCTTGGCAGTCTCTCCACCTCCTTGTGATGTCACAGCACATGAGGTCACTTTGTCCTGCCATTAATTTTGTAACCTGACCAAGTATATCCAAGGGTGTCATTTTACTGTTAGCTGAAAATCTACAAAGTTAGCAATATCAAAAATATGACCGTCTCTTTGATAAGAACATTTCCTTTGATGCTTTTAGAACACGCATCCTGCCAACAGTTCCCTTCTAGGTGTGAAAGCCAACAGGAATCTGCCAAATGGCCCCTTCCTCACGGGCCATAAAATGCATTACTTTGTCTCTGTAGTCTCAAAGTAGAGAGATGGTTTTACAAGGTGTTATACCCTGGCCTTGGTTATGTCCCAGGAAGTCGGGTTTTTTCCAAGCTAGAAGTAATCCAGCAGGCCAGTACATTTTCAGAAACCTAATATCCCAGAATGCCTTGCTGGCTGCCCTATTTTCCCCAGCAGAAATCTGCAGAATATATCAATAAACATATTTACACCACACACATGATCATAATTATTAGGTTAATCATGTTACACATACCACAGTGTAATACATCAACAAGCAAGGGAGCACAAGGTCTTCCTACCCTGTGCACAGAAGCCCTGAAGGTATGGAACCTGGCTTACTGCTTAGGGATCTCCATCTCAGCAGTTCATCTCCCAGGGAAGGACAGCATACTGGCAGATGCCTTCAGCAGGATCAACCAGAACCACCATGAGTGGGCACTAAACAGACACATCCTGCAAGTGGTGTTCAGAAGGTGGGGCACCCCAGAGGTGGACCTCTTCACAGCTCCAGACTGACAATCACAAACTCTTGCTGTTCTGTTGCAGGCCTTGCATTGGGTACAGTGCCCCTAGATGCACTCCTTTTGACTGGACAGGGAAGTTTCTGTATGCCTTCCACCCCATTTCCACTGCTGCTCAGAGTACTGAACAACTGTGTTCAGGCAGCAAATATGATTCTCGTTGCTCCAGACTGGACCAGGCAGCCTTGGTATTCCTTGCTACTGACCCTGGTAATCTCCAAGCCAATCTCCCTGCCCAGGAGGCATAACTTACTGACCTCCCCTCAGGGCAGGGTCCTGTACCCCAATCGTCAGTCCCTTAGACTCAGAACTTGGCTTTTGAGGACTTAGAATATGCTGACTTGCACCTCTTGGAGGGGGTGCTAGAGGTCCTCAGGATATCTAGAAAATCCTCCACTAGAAGGGCTTATTCTTCTAAATGGAAGAGGGTTTTCTACTTGGTGCAGACAGACCTCCGCCAGGCTGGCTTATCAGTAGTCTTGGACTGTCTGGCACATTTGCAATCCCTTGGCCTTCCACTTTTAAGGCACACTTAGCAGTGGTCTCTGCATACCTCTCTGCTGGAAAAGGGGCATCCTTGGCTGCCAACTGGGTATTCAGAAAGTTTTTCAATGGCCTACTGCACTTGCATCCCTCTTACAGGGAACCCAGCCCTGCGTGGGACCTTAACATATGCATTAGCCAGCTAATGCAACAATCATTCAAACCCATGTCCTCAACAGAGGTAAAATATGTGACATGGAAAACAGTGTTCCTGGTAGCCATCAGCTCAGCTAGGAGATCAATGAGCTACAAGCCTTGTCCACAGAGCCAGATTACATAGCAGTCCGCAGGGACAAGGTTGTCCTTGGGACTGATGGGAATGTTCCTCCCTAAGGTGGTTTCAGACTTCCACCTTAATCAGTCTGTGACATTGGCAGTCTTTTTCACTGATCATTCCAGTTCAGCAGAACGAAGACGGCATAGTCTTGATGTCAAGAGCTATAAGCTACTACTTGGATCACACGAAAGGACACAGACAGGATCGAACCCAGCCCTTCCTGACCTATGGAGAAGCGGGGAAGGGCAAACCTGCCTCAGAGGACCATTGCTCATTGGATTGTGGCCTGTATCCAATTTTGCTACAACAAAGTGGGTAAGGAGTCTCCTGTAGACCTCTGGGCCCACTCTACAAGGGGTACAGCTGCTTCTATAGCAGCAGCAAATATATCCCTTTGTTAGAAATCTGCAAAGCAGCTACCTGGAAAATGGTTCCCATCTTTACCAGGCACTATAGCCTTGATACCCAGGCCAGAAGTGATGCCATGTTTGGCACAGCAGTAGTGCTAAACCGGTTTCCTAAATACGTTCTCTATCCTCCTCCAAAGGTACTGCTTGGGTAGTCTGCAGAAGTCCAAATACAGTAAGATTTTCTGGGGTTTGAAGACATTGCTTACCATAGTAATCTTGTTTCTTCCAGGGGAATCTTACTGTATTCTGAGCTTCCACCCTTTCTTCCCTGCTTGGACCTATGGGCACTGCAACACAGCTGTCTCTGCTGTTGAAAACCTGTGGGTATTTCTTTATTGAGCTTAGTGACTTGGGTGTTGCCCACATTTTTAAATAAAGGGGGTTAGTTGGCGTTGGGTGTTAATTATTAGCATAGTTTATATATCTTGTTGTCATGCTGCTTCGTAAGAATCTGACGGTTGTAGAATGTTTACCAGGGACAGTGGTTTGAAAACGGAGCTCGAGCCTAACATTCCAGGATTAGCAAAGGTTCTATTAACCATTTCGTCTCTGGGGCAGTCTTATGGTGAGACCATACTGCAGAAGTGAGAATATAGTGATTCCCTTGGAAGAAACAAGATTACTATCCTAAGTAATTTTTCTTTTACATCAGTAAGTGGGGGGAGACTCGCTCTTACTCCCTCTGCAGGGAGTCCATGAGTGTCTGCTATTGGGCACTGGAACATTGCCTCGAGCTCACCCACTATTCATGTTTCAGGCATCCAAAATGTGTTGACCGACAGCCTAAGCAGGTCTTGGTCCAAGGCTCACGAGTGGGAGCTCTTTCAGTTAGTGGCAGACCAGCTGTTCGTCAGATGGGGTTGGCCAGAATTGGCTTTCTTGCATCAACTCTCAATGCCAAACTGCCCAGTTTTTGCTCGCTAGATCTAGGGCCTGGAGTTCTCTGGCGAGACGCATTGTCACTCTGTTGGACAGGGAGGTTCCTCTATGACTTCCTTCCCATTCTTCAGAGGGTGCCTCTGAAGTTACAGGTGGAGGGAGTAGAGATGATTCTCATTGCTCCCTTTTGGCCTTGGCAGATTTGGATCCCACTACTTCAGCAGCTGGCAGTGGAAACTACAATTCCCCTGCCTCTGAGCTTGCACTTGCTCTTCCAGGATCAGAGCACTCTAGTCCATCTGGACCTAAGAGCCCTGCATCTTAATGTGCGGCTCCTGCCGAACTAGCTATGGCTAGATATGGTGTTTCCCCTAAGACGGCGGATGTCCTAGTGGCGGGTAGAAAACCCTCTACTAGATCGGTATCACGTCGCAACAGCGACGGGAATACAGTGAAGACCATCACAGCAACATTATCGACAGTTCGCTGTGATGGTCTGCCATATTCCTGACACTGCTGCCTCCGGGGTGTTTGCCCCCTCCCTGAACCAACTCGAGTTAAAGTCTGGGGGCAGAGCCTCCTCAGTGGGGTGTGTAAAAGCCTCTCAAAATCAGTTCTCCAGTGATGGTACAACACCAATTGGTGGTGGTGTGCAGTCGCTGTACTGACAGTCACTGTTCTGTGTTGTTGCAGAATGGTGGAACCTACTAGATCCACTTATGCCATGAAGTGAAAAAGGTTTTGCCTGTGGGCTACTGCACTCAGCTTAATTTTTTCCTGCCCGCTGAACTCTGTGCTTAAGTATCTCTTCAAACAGGCATGGGATAGGCATAAGGGAGCAATACAGATGAGTATGAATAGATAGGCCATCGACAGAGCAAAGGCCGATGGCACATTCGTGGGCAGAAAAGAAATGGGCAGACTGGATGGGCCTTGCGGTCCTTATCTGCCGTCAACTTCTATGTTTCTCTCTCTCCTCTTTTTGAGCAGGGCCTGATTTACTCCTCCATCAAGGTGCACCTTTCTGCCGCTTTCGCGCACTATGCAGCGGTGGAGAGTAAGACTATCACTCAACTGGACATGTTCCATACCTTTTCACGGGCATTTTGCACCTAAAGCCTCCCATCCAAGATCCTGTCCCTCCATGGGATCTCGCCTTTGTTGGAGAAGCTCGCTGCCTCTTCCCCCTCCCCGTTTGAACCAGCTGCAGATTACGAGCTGCACTTTGTCATGGAAAGCATTATTTTTGGTTGAAATTCTTGAGCAGAAGTAACTGCAGAGCTTCAGGCTCTGATGTGTAAAGAGCCTTATTTAGTTTTCCATAAGGATAGGGTAGCCTTGCGCATAAATCCTAAGTTTTTGCCTAAGGTGGTGTCTGAATTCACCCTAAACCGACATCCACCTGCCTGTTTACTACCTTGTATTCTAACAAGGGGAAGCGCTGTTGCTTAGTCTAGATGTCCATCAGACACTTAGTTATTACTAAACCGCACTGTTCCTTCCAGAAAATGGATCAGTTTGTTTTGTTCACTCAAGACTCGGTGCGCCAGTTACCAGACAAACCGTGTCTAAGTGGCTAGTTAACGGCATCATTTTTTGGTACGACAAGTACAATAAGCCCTTACTGGGTTCAGTAAGATGCCATTCCACCAGGGGCATGGTGACTTTTCACCTCTTTGAGGAATGTTTCCACAGCAGACATTTGTGCAGCGGCTGTCTGGAGCTCTCTTCACACCTTCAAGCATTACAGCTTGGACATAGCTTCCAGATGTAAGGGTAGGTTTGGCCTTGCAGTTCTGCAACATCTCCTTTCTTGAGCCTCTAGCTGGTTCTTTTCAGCCTCCTCCCAAACTTTTCTGTTCCTTATCCCTTGATTGTTTGGGACTTGGTCCTTATGGTCATTGCCTGCTGCAAGAGCTCACTCGAAGTAAGTACAGTTACATAAGAACTTACCGCAACAGTAGATCTTCAAGAAGAGCTCTTGCAGCAGGTGCTGCTTTGCCTCCTTCCCCCAGGCTTTCTCGCTGCAGTTTAAATTTTTAGTCAAGAACCTGCCCAGTTCTCCTTCCATCCTAGACTGTGTCCAGTGGGAGAACTGAGGTGGGGCTGGCAACTGCCCCTTTATACCACTGGCTGTCGGGTAGGAGCCAAAGTCAGGGGTGGTCCCCGCTGAAGGCTGCTAGCTAGAAGGTTTCCATGGGGTCCTGGCACCTGGCAGCTTAGTCCGTATGGTTAGTGCCTGCTGCAAGAGCTCTTCTCAAAGATCTACTGTTACGGTAAGTTCTTACGTAACTTTACTTTCAGTATAACTGTTTACAAAGCAGTACAAACAGTGAAAAGAGTCCTACATCTGATGGTATCTCTAATTCCAAGTTTGTCTCTCTCTAGCAAAAGATTATTGCTCTTTCATAACAGGTCTTTGCCTGACAATTGACTTCTTCCATCCTGAGCTCACATGGAGACATCGGTTTCTTACAAATGTATCTAAGTTTTTGTCAGTTTCTTTGTAGAGCAGGCTTGCAAATAGAATAGTGTCCCAAGCTGGCTTTCAGCTGACTGCTCTGCAAAAAGTTTGGAAACAAGCCTGAGAGGAGCTCAAACTGCATCTCAGATTAACCCCTAAATTCCAAATAGCTTTTGCAGTTATTTCAACAGTATAATTATCTACAGTTTCAAAGGGATCCCAGTATCACTAGTTTCACACAGATTCACATACATTTTATAACTGCAGATAAGAAGGAAGAAAAGACAGACAAGGCGTAGAGGCAGAGGGATGGCGAAACTGTCAGTGATCAGTTCTTGGGTCTCATTTAGTTGCACAACCAGACAGACAAGAGAGAAGAGGATAGAACAGATCCTTGCATTTAACTCTTTCTGCATAACAAATGGGCAGGGCCTTATTCAACCCTGTCACATATCCCCACTCTTTAAGAGGGAACCTGTTTTAAAGTTTTGGAAACTTTTTTTTTAATTTTTATTCTCTTCTAACATTGGCTTATGACCTTTACAGTTCAGTACATATGCAGTATAGCAAACGGACAAGTTTAAGCTGGCACATTTTATTCTTTCAACCTCAGGAATTCTCAATTCGTGATCCATATCTTGACAATCAACATTGACATTCTTTTTCCCAGATGTGTGCATCACTTTAAATTTAAATGGCTGCAGTGCCAGGTGCCACTGTGTGATTCTGGAATTTTAATCCTTCATTTGGTTAAGCCAACAGAGAGGATTGTGATCTAATACAAGTACAGTGTCCGCTCCTAGTAAGTGAAACTTCTCAATAAGGGACTACATGGTCCACTTTGCCACAAGGCATTCCTTTTCAATGATGGAGTACCTTTTCTCTGTTGTGCAGTTCCTACTTGTGTATAGAGTAGGATGTTCCTTCCCATCTATGTTTTGACTGCGGACTGCAGCTAGGTGTACCTCTGATGCATCTAACAAAAATGGTTTCTCAGTCTGGGCTTCGTAAAACAGAGGCTGAACATAATGCAGCTTTAATGGCCTGGAAACCTTAATCAAACTCTGGGGTCCATTTCACATTATTCAGGAAAAGTTTCTTTGTGAGTTCAGTGAGGAGTAGCTAGCTGGGCAAAGTTGGAAACCAATCTCTGACAATAGCCAGCCCACCCTAAAAATGATCTGACATGTTACTTTGTTTTAAGGCTAGGATTGTTAGCTATAGCTTCTAGCTTGGAAATCTCTGACCTTACTTTTCTGTTTCCCAAAACATAGCCCAAATATCTGTTTTTCTGCATGCCTAATGCACATTTGGTAGCATTAATTGTCAGACCTGCCTTTTTGATAGGGTTGAATAACTGCTCATAGGTGTTCCAGGTGACTTCCAGTCTGGACTGTACACCACAACATCTTCTAGGTAAGCAGCACAATAACCAGAGTGAGGGGTTAAAATTGTATCCATGTACCGTTGGAATGTAGCGGGTGCACCATGTAAACCAAACGGCATAGTGGTGAACTGATAGAATCCTATAGGGGTGGCAAATGCAGTTTTGCCTTTGGATTCTTTAGCAAGGGGGATTTGCCAGTAACCCTCGGTGAGATCGAGGGTACTGATGTATTTTGCATTCTTCAATCTGTCTACTAAATCGTCTATCTGCACATAGGATAACTGTCAAATCTGGACACCTGAGTAATTCCTAAAATCAAGGCAGATTCTTTCATTTTTATTTACAGTCGTAACTGGTGATGACCAAGCACTCCTTGGCTCTTCTATGATGCACATTTCTTTCATTTTTATGTTGATTGCGCGCATGCGCAAGATACGTATTGCGGCAGCTTGCCAGACCAGGTTGTGGAGATGTGGCACTGTTGTGCACAATGCCCCCACAGCCTTTACAGGATTGGCACGCTGCTGACACTAGTTCAGCCAGTGTGCCAGCACCTTGAAATGTTTCAGCCGCTGCAATCGGGGGGGCCGCCTCATCATTGCAGCATCAGCCATTCGCTGCAATGAGGGAGTGACCCATCATTGCAGGGCAGAATGTTGGTACTGTAATACTGTGTTTGAACATGGCAGCGGCTTGCCGCCGTGTTCTCAAACAATATTCATGAGCCCCCAGTGCTATGGGGGTGCCCAATCCCCCTCGGCAGCATGTGCGACCCCCCAACAGTGTTTTTGCTGACGGGGGCCCCAATCCCCGTCAGCTTGAGTCCCCCTCCTAGTGAAAGTTGCTGAAGGGGAGCCCACACCCCGTTGGCATTATGTCCCCCTCCCAGTTTGTTTCACCAAAGGGGAGTCCACTCCCCGTCGGCATAATGCCCCCCCACCAAAACCCAGTAGATTTGTACCGAGGGGGTGCCCAATCCCTCTTGGCTCTTGCACCCCCTTTTGTGCCAACAGGGGTGCCCAATCTCCTGTCTTCTAAAGCTGCCCCCCAAAAGAAGACACCTAATGGCACGCTGAAGCCCACCCCAGCGTGCCACATGCCCCTGTGTTTGTGTATATGTATATATGTATATGTTATATGTATATATGTATTATATATGTATATATGTATATATGTATATATGTATATATGTATATATGTATATATGTATATATGTATATATGTATATATGTATATATGTATATATGTATATATGTATATATGTATATATGTATATATGTATATATGTATATATGTATATATATATATATATATATATTAATTAGTCCACAAAGTTTTTTTTTTTTTTGGTAACTTGTGAAAAAGGAAAGCGGTCCCTGCAGTCTCCTATGCATACCCTGCCTCCCCACTCACCCCATCGTACCTCTGAGTCCGCACGACTATCTTCAGTGGACGGGACACGTCCTGCACTCTTCAAAGCTGACCGTGAACTGAGGAAATGCCGGTAAGCTGTATAAATAGGGTTTTTGCAACTTCAATGCATATCTTGGGCATTTTTTTGGAATTTTGGCACCAAATTGTTTACATGGGGTTTTTGGGAATCCTCCTCATGAATTCAGACACTGTCATGGCGTTATTTGGTCCCGAAAGGTGATTTCGCAGTCACTGCGCGGAATCACCTTTTGGGACCGATTAATGAAACGATAATGCCAGTGTTCATGAGGTGGGGTCTCAAAAAGTGTGTGTTGCAAATTTGGTGGGAAAAATCCAAAAAATGACTGTTTTACGAGTGTGCGTTGTGCAGTTGCTACGTATGCGTGTAACTTCGCCAATCTGCAATATTTTTCATTCCAGATTTTCAACATTGCCATTTTTACACACCACCTTATGAACAATACAGCTGTCATTTTTGACATCCCGGCCGAAATATGATTTTGCTCTTCCGGTGCAGAACAGTGCAGTTGCTGTGGGAAATCTGTGTTCGGGACACATTAAGAAAATCGCAGTGACACTGTTCATGAGCAGAGGTCCTAAAATGCCTATGTTGAAAATTTTATGATGAAACTCCATAAAATGACTGTAGTACGGCGTGCGTTGTGCAGTTTCCACTACACTTGTATCTTCCATAAATTAGTAATATTTTCACGCCCACATTTTCAGCAGTTGCATTTTTCACACCTCCTTAGAACAGTACAGCTGTAATTTTTCACATCCTAGCCTAAATGTTTTCACACTTCTGATGAGAATACCGCAGTCGCTGGTCGGAAATCAGTGTTTGGGACAGAGAGGATTGAGCGAGTGAGAGGGGAGTGACCGAGCTCAACTGAGCTCTGTCGGGACTCTTGGATTTTTTTGTGGGCAGAAAAAGGCAGGAATACATGCAGGGGTCCAGTAAAAAAAGGCAGCCTGCAGCGCCAGGAGAAACAGAATGAGCGAGTGAGAAGTAACTCTGTTGTTACTGCTGCGGATTTCTTCGTGGGCAGAAAAAGGCGGCAACGCAGGAGCCCAGTACAAAAGGCCAGCCTGCAGTGCCGGGAGAAATGCAAAGAGCGAGTGAGATGAGGAGTGAGCAAGCTCAGCTGAGCTCTATCGTGACTGCTGTGGATTTCTTTGTGGGCAGAAAAAGGCGCCAACAGTGTCAGGAGCCCAGTACAAAAGGGCAGCCTGCTGCGCCAGGAGAAACTGAATGAGCGAGTGAGACTGGGAGTGAGAGACCTCAACGGAGCTCTTTCGGGACAGCTGCGGATTTCTTTGTAGCCAGAAAAGGTGCCAACGCAGGTAGAAGCCCAGTCCAAAGGGCAGCCTGCAGCGCCGGGACAAACTCAACGAGCGAAAGTGACAGAGGGTAAGTGAGCGAGGCCTCAACGCAGCTCTGTTGTGACTGCTACAGATTTCTTTGTGGGCAGAAAAAGGTGGCAACGCAAGCAGGAGCCCAATATAGCTGGCAGAAACGGAACGAGCAAGTGAGGGGAAGTGAGCCACTCAACAGAGCTGTTGGGACTGCTGCAGATTTCTTTGTGGCCAGAAAAAGCTGCCAACAGAGGCAGGGAGCCCAGTACAAATGGGCAGCCTGCAGCACCAGGAGAAATGAATGAGCGGTGACAGAGGCCAGTGGCGACCTCAATGGACCAAAACTATCAACATTCGGCATTGACAAATGCTTGTTTGCATTTCCTTTACCACGCCTGCTCTTAACTGCTCTGTCAATCTATATGTCTTTTCGTCTGATAGGGCTTGCATTCCTGTCACCATTACGTGAGCTTGACCCCTTTTGCTTGGCCTGGCACTGTGGTGAAAATAGTGTTAAATATTTTTAGCAAGTTAAGAATTTGTGTGTTTGTTCCAGTCTGTGATGAGCTATATCAAAATCTTTCAGTCTCTGGTAAAACTAGCAAAGTAGGCTTTGGTATTTTTTTCAACCCATTTCTTCAGGAGGTTAGTGTGGTATATCTTGGTAGGATGTTTCCTGTCTGGGGTCTTGGTTTCATAGTTAACTGTGCCAGTATGTCTAAGCACCTTATAAGGCCTTTGCCACTTTTATTTTTTGTTGCAGGTAACAGTTGCAGTTTTCTGACTGTGCATGTCCAAATTGCTGTAGGCAAGCTGGGTTTTACCTGTCAGGTGAGGTACCAGCCTGACTGCCAACTGCTGCTTTGGCCACTGGCAGGCTACAGCAACCCTTTCAAAAGTTGCCAGGTGTGCTTCAGTATCATCCGAGGGATACAACCTCGTAAGTTTAGTGTCTTTTAAGTTGTTGGTGTTTTGTTGATCTACTGGAGTTATCTGATCCTCCAGCTTTGATAGCTTGCAAGGCATCCATCCATCGCTGCTCCTGTCGCTGCATCTCTCCTTTCTTTTCTCTGTGCCTTTCAACATTGAATCTTTATCTCTGCTTCTCAGACTTTATGATGTATAGTCCACCATTTGAGAAAGGCAGTCAGACCTTCAGGTTCTGTCACTGCCTGTTCATTTTCCATGACTGGTGCTGGATGTACAGTCTCAGCTTGGACTTCTGTATCTGCTAGTTTGGCTGCCATTCGTCTTAATCACTCCTGGGCTTGCTGCTGCAGAATCCATACCTTTCTGCTGTGTTTCTCTGGTACCAGGTCTAGTACTCACAAAACTCCATGCTTAAAGTAAGCACAGCGTAAATCCCACTTCTTACACAATCTGTCAAGGCACAGGTCAGGAAGCACAAGAAAACCAGGAGCAATTATAAAATTCACAAGTGTTTTATCAATAATAGTAAAAAAAAAAAAAAAAAAAAAATCAGTAACTATTTACAAAGGCAATACAGAGAAAATGGTCCTTCGTCCGAGGGTATCTCTAATTCCAAGTTTGTCTCTCTCCAGCAAAAGATTGCAGTTCCTTTTATAACAAGCATTTGCCTGACCATTTCCTTTTTCATCCTGAGCTTAAGGAGAATTCCTGTTTCTCTCAAAATGTATGCGAGTTCTTGTCAGTTGTTTTTCAGAGTAAGCTTGCAAACAGAACAGCATCCTAAGCTGTCCTCCTGCTGACAGCTCTGCAAGAGTTTGGAAACATGTCTGAGAGGAGGTCAAACTGCATCTCAGGTTAACCCCCTAAATTCAAAATAGCTTTATGCAGCCATTTCAACAGTATAAATACACTGTATATATGCAGTTTCAAACCAAGGGATTCCAGTATCATTAGTTTCACACAAAGATTCACATATTTTACAACTGCTGATATGCAAGGGGAAAAAAGACAAACAGCAAGTGAAGGCAGACATATGGCGAGAGGCAGACAATAACGAGATTGTCAGTGTGATTAGTTCCTAGGTCTCATGAGAATATGGGGTTGCGCAACCAGACAAGACAGAAAAGGAGAGGAGAGAACAGATCCTTGTGTTTAACTCTTTCTGTATAACAAATGGGGCAGGGCGTTATTCAGCCCTGTCTCAGGTGACATCTGAATTGGCAACAATGCGGACAACCGCCTCCGTGCTGGTCCCTCTGCTGACACTGCGCACGGTGTCCGGTACCCCAGCATCTGCCTCTGTACCATCCGCCAAGCCGTTTCTAAATAGTGAAAATGGCTCTGGTGACACCAGTGGACAATGCCTAGGTGTCCACCAGTGTATGCCGTGCATATAACTGTGGCCTTGCCACTGGGGATGTCAGCTTCTGAGGGCAGGCAGTGTGTGTGGAGGATTCGCAGTTGTCCTCCCACAAGGAGTCTGTTACTCACCACACTCCTCAACTAGCATCTGATGCCTCAGCATGGGGATTTTGAGGAGAACTCTGCTTCCATGGCACTAGAGGTCCCTGGAAGAGGCCCAGGGGAAAGGCCTAGCGACTTATTCTTGGACAGATGCGTGTGAGGCCTACTGCAATTGTGGGGATCAGGCGAACCCACTTCAGCATGTGTGTTTACACTTTGTGTGTTCTACTCGGCTTGGGGGTTGTACCTATGGTTCTCTCTCTTCTCTCCCCAAAAATCCAGCTATCTCTTGGCTCTGCCTCAGCCAGAGCTCTGACTCCTATATCCTACCCCTCCTAGCCACATCACGGTGGGCACTTATCCGCACCGCGGAATGTCAGGGGTGGACACCAGGAGAGCTGACTTGAATGTCTGATGTGATGCTGATGGATTGCCTTCACAGTGCACATAGAGGCTTTCTATACTTTAGCACCCCATGGCGTTGGCATGCAATAACTCAAGGTCACTTCTGTGTGTCCGGCATAAATGGCATTGGTGCATGCCGACCCACAGCTGGCCACGGCATGCACCAACCCCCAGCTGCCACGAGTCAGTGTGACCGCAGTAATCCCTTCCCACCCTTCCTGGAGGAGAGCAATCCCTGGGAAGCTCTATCCTCTCCTTCCAGCCAATCCTCCAGCACCTGAGGTTGCTCCGACTCCACGTTTCTGATGTGGCTCTTGCGCCTCAACCCTCCATGCCACCAGGCAGCTCAACATGTGGTTCTTGAGGTCAGCGGTCCATGGCGAAGCATGCTTCCGTATCATGCTCTGGTCCAAGACAAGCCATTCGGATGTGATGCCTGTCCAGAACAGCCTTGTTGATTCCACAGGGGCTTACTACATAATGGGCAGCGGTTGGACGCTTTGACATGGCCCCTTTTTTTATCAGACTTCAGCATAAGACTGAAATAGCAAAGATCAGCGACACCACAAATAAGAATTATACCAATGCAGTTGAAATAAGCGGCAACAGGGTGAACTTAGGTGCTGCACTCTCACTGTGTTCACCTGATGGGAAGAACAGAAATGAGGATTGTGAGGGAGCTGGCAGTGGTTATTGGGTGGTGCATGACACCACCTGGGGGTGGACAGGCACCATGTCCAGTAACCTTGTCTGGCCCCCTGGCAAAATCTTTACTCCCACGGGGTCCTAGTGCCTCTGGCCCAGACCTATATCTGGGAATCAATGGTGAAGATTAATTCTTGGAAGAACTACTATGATTGCAAGTAAGTACCTAATATATCTAGGTAGCAAGTGCAGGCATTCTTAGTTTTGGGTGGGGTGTGGGATGGAGAACAATTGCCTTGCCCAAGTAGTGGCTTAGAGGACATGATATGAGGGGAATAATGGTGGTAATTGCCCTGAAAAGGGGGATGGCAAGCCAGCCGCCGATGCATGAGTTGGAATTCCGCTGACGGCCGGCGACCGGGTTCAGAGAGCGGACCCGGGTCGCTGGAGAGCCGGCCGGGGAAGAAGGATTGAGCTTCCCACGGACAGCTCTCCTCTGGGGGAGGATGGGGGAAGTGTCCAGCGTGACGGACCCCTAGTGGAGGCCAGGGTCCCACAACACCGGCGCCGACTTCATGGAGGCAGGGCGGAGCCGCCATTGCACGCCCCTGCTCTTATAGGAAAAACTAAAGAAAATGGAGGGGAGAGCCTCTATCTACATGAAGCCCTCCCTGGGGCTTCAATTAGCCACCACCGGTGCACTCCCAACCAGATACCAGCTCCATGGCACCAGAATTGGGGGAACCGGCGCCGTGGCCCCGCCCTCTGGGGGTAACTGGGAGTTACGGCGGTTGGTGGAAGTCTGGATGGGGGGGCACGGTCGTGACCAGGTTAGAGACGGGACGGAGGCCTCCCAGAAGAAATTATAAATAAAAAGAAAAAAAAGGGGGGGGGATGGCAAACTAGGGTAGGCTAGGATAAGTGGCTAAATTCTATTTGCTTTTGTTTTTCGTTGCTGTTGGGAGCATGCATTGGTGTTTCAGGGACTGTTGGTGATGGGAGGAGGGTTGCATAGGGAGGGATGAGGGCAGGAGGTGAGCCAGGCTAGCTGGCCTTAACTGGACTGCTGGTGCAGTTATCGGGATACAGCCCTCCAATAGGGAGGCTGTAAAGTCTATTTTTCCAGAAGGCCAAGTGACCCAAAGCCTGAGTGCGCCACAGCAGGAATGTGGGCATCTAAGTGGGGGTCAAAGTAGTATTTGGGGGGTGTTTTTTGTAGGACATCAGCGGACAGTAGGTAAACGTAAAAAGGGGGCAGCAAATGTGTTTAGTGTCGCTATGGGTTTGCAAGTGATCGCTATCTAGGGTCAGCTTGTATTTATATAATAGATCAGGGGATTGCTAGTGAGGGCAAGTGGCTCCCATCCAGGGCTAGCCCACAAGGGTAGTACAGAAAGAGGGGTGCAGCTGATCCGTATCTGCAGTCAGTTCATATTTGTGTTGAGACTAAGATCTTTAATGGTGCAGGTGGTCCCTTTCTAGGGTTAGCTTACATTGTACTGAGGTTCAAGGCAGAGGTAGGGGCTTGGAGTTACCTAGAGATCTTGGAGGATCTCTCATCGGGTCACATGTAAGGAACTGTCATCAGGCACTAGGACCACATGGAAATGTTTTGCAAGCAGTCTCCTCGACGACTTCCCACATCAGCACTTCCTATTATAAATGTGGCCTGCCCCTTCCCTTCTCGGTTCTTTTCCTGCCGTCGACCATAACTTGTCGGACTTTTTATGGAAATGCCGTCATGACAGTCGACTTTCCTATTTTTCTCACCCTAGTTGTGCTTGTCACAAATTCACTCAGCAGGTCAGGGCCTCTGCTCCCTAAGTGCCAACCTCTGAGCACAGTCTTGAGAACAGTGTAACAGACAAGGTAACCCTCTTGTCTGTTTTTGTGAGTTCGGATCAACCTTTGGTCTCAGTTCTGGAGGGATTCAAACTGTTAACCTCTTGCTGGCATACCCAATGCACAGGCTCAGATATGTCTCCGGGGGGGGGGCAGATATATTTGCTTACGGGCACCTAACCAGGTATTCAGAGATGAACCCTTTAAAACTTGTATAAAGACCTCAGATTTAAAATGCTTCTGTTTCCAGTTTGGTACCACCATACAAACTATATGTCTGCTGAACCATAAATATTTCTTAGCAAAAGAAAGCAATTCTAAGGCAGACCAGGTTTGTTCTAAAATTAGAGTTTTTTACTAAAATATATAATATGTCAAACATACAATACAGAACTCTTATAACACAAGACATATCTTTAAACAAAACAAGATTTAAAACAGTGCAATTCCTACAACTATATTTAGATTTTGTCTAGCTTTCTAAATAACTGTTTTCAGTGCTCAGATGTTTCCTTAGTCAGTGTCAGATACAAATGCAAATCTGTAGTGAAAGAGAATAATCTTTTCAAGCAGTATTGGCCAACCCCTTTGGATGAAGTCATCCAGCCCCTCCTCTGGTCAAATATCTAACAAAATATTTTTTTATACAACCACAGGATGTAATTTTATTAATCTATACTATACAGGATGTATTAATTCTGCAACCTTAGCATAACAAGTTTCAATTATACCTCTTGATCTCATGCTGTACCCTCTTCACACAGGCTTCATAGGGTCATTCACAACCTTACACCTCTATGTAACATCCTAGCTTCCCTTATTTTAATGTCATAAACCTAGTTTGATTTCTCTCTTAACAAAATTAACTTAACTCTGTAGTTAGCTTGGAGAAACAGGATCCTTAAAGTCTTCCAGTAACGCATTGTCTCTAAAAAGACTGAGTGTGTGATACAGTGCTGTCAGCAGCTCTCTTGGCCTGCATCTGTCAGCTAAAATCTGGGAGGGGATGAGAGAGGTCATTCCTAGAGCATTTGAGTTTTCAGCAGAGACATTAATACATTTTGTATTAAAAAAATATATATAATACAGCACTCGGAACTGGCTGTCTACGTCACAGTGCTCACTTTAAGTGAATTTCAATGCCGTGTATGTTGAATGGGCGACTCGCATGACGTCTGCGCCTACTGCCTCAACTCTGCCCATAACGTTAAGGCCAGTCTGATCTGCAGAAAATTAAACGCTACCGATTGACATCGAGAGTAGGCCTTGGAAATCCACCTATTGAAACAGCAGGGGGCCAGGATGGAGAGAAAGCTCGGGGAGAAGAGATCTGCTGTGTCACTGAGGAGCCCGATGACCGGGGCCAAAGTCCTGGGAAAAACATTCCAGACACAAACACCGGGAGAGGGAGCGGAGCAAAGTCAAAAAGCCTCCTTGGTTATCGTTGAGGCACAGGTCAGGAAGCATAGAAAAACCAGGAGCAGTTGTAGAATTCACCAAAAATATTTATTTACACACAGTAACATAAAAATAATAAATGTGTTCAGTATAACTATTTACAAGGGCAAAATAAAATAGATCCATCAGTTTTCCTTCAATCTGTGTCCCCTTTCTCTTTCTCAAGCAGTTGCAGCTCAGCTCTGAGTCCTTCCAACCCCCACTCTTAACAAACATCCTGTTCCAAGTATCAAGCATGTGTAGCTAGAATACAATATCCCAGAAATGAGGCCTCTTTTTCACAGCTCTTCTGCAAAAGTCTTAAAAATTTGCACCTGGGTAACCTCTCGAGTTTCCAATAGCTTTTTGCAATCATCTCAAACCACCATTATAAACATTTCAAAAATAAACACTATATATTTTCTAAACAAAGGGATCCCAAGATCAGTTACATTTCCACAAAATGATTTGCATATATTTTTATATCAGTAGATATGCAAGGGAGGGAAAACAGAAAAACAGAAGACTGAGGGACAGTGAGAGGCAAAGAATTGAGACTGTCGGGGTGATCAAATCCTAGGTCTCGCAGGAAAATGTGGTTGCGCAACCAGACAGAAAAAGAGAGAATAGAACAGATCCTTGCACTCAAACTCTTTCCATAACTGAGGCAAGGTCCTGTTCCACCCTCTCTCTGGTACTTTCTCTGTCACCATCTATTCCAGCATGACCCGCCTCAGTGCAGCTCACTGCTGCTGTGGTGATGCCACCAACTGCACCGAGCCGTCACTACTTGCACATGGTCTCAGCAGGCTGAAAGCGCCACCAGGCTTAATAAGGCTGGTGAATCCAGTCTACATCTGGGGCAGCCTTCTCCAAGTCGATGGTCCCATCAACTATCTGGGCACTGGCGTGCATGCAGTTCTGTTCTCTCCTTCTTTATGGACATCCTTAAACACCTGCTGCCTCTCCCTCCTATACAGGGTTTCAGTCGATGGGGCCAATCACGACCAGCCCCAGCATTGACACCAACCGGGTCAGTCGCCCGGGACACAATGTAAGGCCCTCAGCGGCTTCTCCTTCTCCTCCTTGGGTCTCCTGACCAAATCGATGAGGACCAAGAGATCTTGCATCTGGGTTATCTCTTGCAGCAGGACCTCACAGGTAGAACTCCGTCAGGCACTAAGGCCACACGGAAACTGTCTAGCTAGCAGTATACGACAGGGGGCCACCCTCAGTCACTCTATCAGCTACCCTATATAGGTGGTTGGGGGGGGTGGGGCTGTCCTACCCAGTTCTTTCCCACAGACATAGTCACGCTGGATCTGCAGGGAAACCGCTGATGCTTCAGTTGCCATTTTCACACCATTTATTTCTTTTCTCACCTTAGTTTTTCCTTCTCTTTCGAAGGTTTTGAGTTTTTGTCTTCTCTTTCCTTGTCGACATCTGAACATTGGAATAAGTGTGCCTGCGGCCAGCAGATTCCTGAAAAGGACGGCCACTCAGGTTGCCTTTTCTGCCTAGGCTTGTGTCATCGAGGCACAGGTCAGGAAGCATAGAGAAAACCCAGGAGCAGTTGTAAAATACCACAAAAGTGTTTATTTGTAGTAACATAAAATCTGTTCAAAATAACTATATACAGAAGCAAAATAAAATCTCTTGTAATTCCTCTAGTTGCAGCTCAGCTGTTTTATAAGGCTTTTCAACCCCCATGCATCCTGTTTTTTGTAAATTTCAGGAGATATTAGAACATTGAGAGCTTCCTGAGGTCCCTCCAGCCTTGCAAAAGGCTCAGGCATTTGCACTCAAATGACCTCTAGCTTTTTACAGTTATCTCAAATCACAAATATATACATTTCAACAGCAACACTAAACATTTTTCAAACAAAAGGGATACCAATATCAGCTTCACTTCATACATGGCTTCTCATATATTTCATATTAGCTGACATAGATATGCAAGGAAGAAAGACAGCAAGAGAAAACAGACAGTAAGAAGCAAAGAATTGCGAGACTGTTCGGGTTGATGGTCTGAAGCCTCTCACAGGAAAATTTGGTTGCGCAGCCAGACAGAGAAAGAGAGCATACAGATCCTTGCATTTAAATGATCTATGCTTCCTGACCTGTGCCTCAACGACAGCATGGACCAGATTGTCTCGCCTTGTGAGTTCTGCCAGAGGTTCAACGCCATCACCCATCTCTAGCTAACCCTTGAGAGGCACCTGCTCAAGCTGAAGGTCTCCTCGGTGGAGGAGGAGCTGCAGGCATGATCCTTCCCAGACCTCTCTGGCCCAACCTTGGTCTCCAAGTCCAGTCCTCTGGTTCAGCTCCGGCCCAACCCCTGGACAAAACTTCAGGGAAGCACAAGCACTGGGACAAAAGAAAAGCACAGGTCCTGGTGTTCGCCTTCCCCGCCGGGTCACTGCACACTCGCATGACTGCGCCAGGGTCCACCTCCTCTGGTGGGTCAGCCTCATGTTCCACCAATGTTCCCCCTTCAGGACAAATGGTGGTTTCTCCTCCTGCCACTATTGCAGTCTCTGGTGGAGGAACTTCGGACCAGGGTCTTCCGAGCCCACCAGGCCCCTGCTGCTTAGGCCCATCTCATCAGGTACACAGCAGAACAGCCTTGTCGGCAGTCCTACTGCTGACACGGATACCATGGACACAGGGGTGCTTTCATCACTCCTCTTTAGCCCGTCTCTCTGGTGTCTGACACCTCTCATAGGCCCGTGCCCCCAGTGGAGATGGGCTTCGCCAGCTCCTAGCCCTTGCTCTACCCCATGCAGTGTTCACTGTTTGCCAGCTCCTGCATCGCCTGCTCCACCACAGGACCCTCGCTATGCTAGAGGGTCCATACTACCCTTACCTGTTGCCTTATCCTGGCTACCCTTTACCTACACCAGGGGTTTCCAGGGTTATCCTTGTCCAGCTCTGGGTCCTAAGTCTGTCATGATGGATATTTTAGGTCTGGTGTCTTCCCTTGGGGAGCTGTGCTCTGCTCCCAGGTACTGACACAGGTCCCACCGCCTCCTCCAAAGGATCCACCGCTGGGATTCCATGCGGTCCTCCCTCCCTGTCTTCCCCAGACACCACAATGGCTTTTTCCCTTCTCCCCAGCTGACAAAGGGGAGTACCACCCTGACCTGGTTATCCCCAATTCAGGGGACAAGGGTGCTCAGATGAAGGGATGGTGATTCAGGCTCCCCCTCTCCTCATTCTGGTCTTCCGAAGGGGTCTCTGCTCCCCAAGGATGTTCCACAGTCATCCCACACTCCCCAGACAATCCCTCCTTTTCTGTGGTCATGCACCACATCCAGGCAGTGATGGACTTTGGTTCTGAGGAGCAGGACCCCGAACGTGGGCGGTTGACCATATACCCTACATATGCCTGATGCCCCACTATTGGTGGTTCCCCGGCTGATTGATGCTTACGAGGATGTAACGATGGCGGCCTGGCATAGGCCCCATTTCCTCCCTGCCATGTCTCACAAGGCAGACTGTCTTTATCATGCCCCAGAGGGCAGACCTTTTTTGGGGGAACAAGCGTAGGCAGACTCGGTGGTCATTAATGTTGCCCATGACTGTTCCGAATGGCTGACACCTCAGTTCCCTGCACCTAGACTGGGAAGCCCACTGTTGGGAACTTTTTGGCAAATGGATGTTTGCTTCTTTCCATTTTACCTTCCAGGCCCTTGACTACCTTGGCCAAATGCTGCAATATCAGAATTCCCTGTGAGACAAGGTCCAGGAGGTCGTCCTCCCTCTCCCAAATGGGCTCCTGAGTTGGAGTTGCAGGACCACCTCAAAGCTGTCTCGATGCCAATGACCACCTTCTCAGGACCACCTACAATGCTGTGGATGTGTCTGCTAGGCTGCAGCCACTGGCATCTGCCTTCACTGGTTACTCTTGGCTCAGAGTCTTGGGGTTCGCTCAAGATGTATAGCAGTCTATATTAAACGCCCTTTAGGGGCTCCCAGCTTTCAGGGGAGACATGGAGGACACCCTAGCCAAGCTTCAGGCCTCTGGGAAGGCCATAACATCAGTCAATCCTTTTATCACACCCGGTTCAGGCCTGCCCGGAAGCAGCCCTTTCTGCCGCCAGCCTCACTGACAAACCAGGCAGCTGGGTAGAACCTAAGACAAACTCAAAACTACAGCACCGCCTTGCTTATCCCAGCTGCCTCCACTAGCAAATCCCCAGAGGGGACCAGTGCACCCCTGCATCTGCCCCCCTTGACTCCTTGCCCAACCCCTTCCCTCTGGTGGAGCAGAATGTGGTGGTAGAGGGTCATTTCTCTCTCCAGCTGCTCAAGTGGAGGGAAATTGCAACAGACAAGATAATTGAGCAGGATCACTCTCTGGAGATTCTGGAATGGCCTACAGACAACCCCCCCCCCACTCTGTTCACTACCCTCCTAATCATGTCAATCAAATTTGTATTTTTTTAAGTGATATTCTAATAGATCATAGCGCTGTACAATAAAACATAAAACCATAAAATCCATAGATAAAACAGATCTAAGATTTTAAAACATAATCTTAGAACAGATGTTAACTAACGCTTACATCAGGGAATGCTAAAGAGAATAGTTTCAGGGTGGATTTAAAATGCTCAACAGTCAGGCACTCATCAGACGAGGTAGAGAATTCCACAGAGTAGGGGCTGCAAAAGGCAAAGAACGTGCCCCAGAATTCTTCAGTTGAACCCTGGGAACTCGAGCAGTCCCTCGCCTGAGGTGAGCGGAGGGGCAGTAGGGATGGAGAAGATCTTGCAAGTAGTGCGATCCTTTCCCATGTAGGGCTTTATAGGTCAGCAACTTGACCTTGAAGGTGATCCGCCAATGCACAGGCAGTCTGCACAGGTCATGGAGCACAGGAGTGACATGGCTAGATATTGATAAGCCAGTCAACAACCTGGCCACCGCATTCTGCACTCCCTGCAATCAGTGGCTATCAACCCCTGATAGCCCCAGCTATAGGGCTTTGCAGTAATCAAGGCGCGAGATTACAAAGGTGTGAACCAACATTGGCAGATCACCAGGTGGGACCAGGTGCTTAGTCTGAGCGATGTTCCTCAGATGATAGAGGTTTTAACAGCAGACACATGAGATGGTAATGTTGGGTTGCTGTCGAACACAACGCCCAGATTTCGCACCTGGTTAGAGGTGAGCAGCTGGTCACCAATGAACCCAAAGCCCAGAAGATAAACCAGCCAACAGCCCCACACCTTGGAGACCCGGATCCTCTTCCAACACCTGTTTTTCCCGAATTCAACCCCAGCCAGCTGGCACTCATCCAATCCTGTATCTCTGAGAGGCAGCTGTTAAAAACAGAGATCGCTCCACTCTGTTCGGGCACAAGGACATGGAGAGCTGAGTGTCACCTGCATAGCAGTAAAAACTCAGTCCATACCGCCTTATGTCTCCCAACGGCAGCATGTACACTGCAGACAATATGGGGACAGCACGAGCCCTGTGGAACCTCACATGACAGGGGAGAGGGGCTGAGGAATAAATCCCAACACCACTCTGTGTCCTGCTAGTGAGGAACGATCAAAACCATCTGAGAACTGTACCAGTCCACAGAGTAGCTGCAGGCACTCCAGCAACACCCCATGGTCAACAGTATCAGATGCTGCAGAGAGATGGAGGACCAAGATGGGAATGGCTCCCCTGATCCCTCGCTATCAGATCATTCAGTACCTGAACCAGGGTAGTCTTGGTACTGTCTCTTCCTAAACCCAGATTGGAGGGAATTGTAGACATGGGATGTTTGGTCATCCAGCTGCACTGCAACCACCTTCTCAATAACCTTGCCCACAAAGGGCAGGTTAGAGACAGGTCTGTAGTTAAGCAGTCCAGGTTAAGGGAAGTTTTCTTCAGGAGTGGCATTACTACCACCTCCTTCAGGGGGTCCGGGAACCCCCCCCCCCCAAAAGGTCCAACGAGCACTGGAATATCTCAGCAAGGACTGGGCTGATGACTTCAGCGCACCCCACCAGGAGGCGTGTTGGGCCTGGGTCCAAACTACAGTAGGTTGGGCGATACCCTGGACCCACACAATGTCCACGATTGCCAACTGGCCAAAGTCTCCCCAGACATGTAGAGGGCCTGCAACCTCTTGCTGATCGCTGCAATACCCATTTGAGGGCGTGGGCGGATATCTAACCTGATAGTGACAATCTTATCGGCGAAGGATTGAGCAAACTCATCACACTTATCTTGTAAAAATGTTCCCCACAGCTGAAGGCAGGCTGGATTGCACAACCTGTCAACAGTCTGGAAGAGCTGAGCTGGTTGATTCGTCGCAGCAGTCTCCTTAGACAGGAATTCTGCCTTCTTACAAGAGATTACCGATTGATGAACTTAAATTGATAGTCTTTATAATGCGCTATCAGCAACCAGGCCAGATTTCCTCCAGTGCCGCCCAACCCTCGACCCTTACGCCTCAACTCCTTCAGTCCCATCAAACCAAGGAGACTTCGAGTGAAGAGCTAGGGGTCAAACATGGACAGGAGCTAGGAAGTTGAGAGCCCCCGTCACTGCCTTGTTATAGGCTAGCACCAGTTCCCCCAGCTCCCTGCTTATGCTCAGCATACCTGATGGGTCCAGCAGCGCCGTAAGACTATCTGGAGTCAAGCCCCTTAAAGGGCCGTACCGAACCATCTCCGTAGGAGCAGGTCTGTTTTTTTTTTTTTTTTGGGGGCCTCAATTTGAACCTTATAGTATGATTGATCACCCAACCGGTTCCACCACCAGGTCGGTGATTCCATTTGCAGAAGAAAGACCACATCCGCCCAGTGGTGCTGAGAGTTGAGGCGCTGGACGCCACATCTCGCACCACGCCGGTGACCCGGGTTCGGGAGTGGACGCTGGTCATCGGTGGGTTGGCCGGGAGACAGGCTGGAGCGTCCGACAGCTCACCTTCTCCAGGGAGGAATTTGGCCGATGTCCGACAATTGCATGACCCCGAGCGGAGGTTCTGAGAACTGCAAGCTCCATTTGGGGATGGGAGGCGGCCAATGAGCAGCATGGACGTCGGCGCTTGCGTCATGACGTTGGGGGAATCACTTGCTGCTCGGGGAGGGAGAAAATGAGAAAGCAGCTTGCTACAGACGGGAAGATGGGGAGACCGAGCCGTGCTCCACGACGGCCCGGGCAGCTCAGCCAGCAGACCACAACCGACTAAATAGTAAGTTATAGGGTGTCTGTGCCCTCCTTGTCTGCCGCTCGGGGTAATCTGCGCTCTATGGGGCTTGGGTAGGGTTCCAGGTAGTGGGATGTCCACTTGTCCATCTTGAAGGGTCGGAGGTGGCAGGCTGGCAAGGAGAGATTTAAAAAAAAAAAAAAAAAAACGTCCAATGAATGTTCTGTGACAATGGGTAGCAGAGGTAACTATCTGTGTCAGACCCAACAAACTCCTCAGTTGGAGGAAGTCTTATCTAAAGTGCGAGAGTTTGTCGACTCAGGTGTTGAAATCCCCCAGAATTATCAGTCTAGGGGATTCCAGCATCAGGTCTACGATGAAGTCTGCGACTTCCTGCAGGAATTCCTTCTCACCACTGGGTGGGCGATAGATGAGAAGTATCCTTCAACCTGCACCCACAATACATTCAAAGGATCTGGTTATTCCCAGTGGGGTGTGTACAAGGCCCAGATCAGATTTTTTTTTGTACTTTGTTTATTGCATTTTAAAAACACAACACTTGTCAACAAATGTCAGACATCACATAACTACATAGGATCCATCCAATGGAACAGAAAGCCATAGTCTAACATTTAGGTTACGGATAAGGGGGAAAGAAACAATTGTAAATGATCTAAATGGGTAAAATGAATAGCTACACCCTACAAGATTATGGGGCTCAATCCAAAACATGAGTTCAACATCATGTAACATTCAGCAGTTCTTGCCGATATGATCCCTCTCCAAACAATATGAAGTCCCAAAAAGGGTTAATGCTCCATGACATGTGCAAGACAGGTAAAAGGCATAAACATGAATTGTAATTTGTCAAAACACTGCAGAAAAATGATGTTAGTTGCTGTCCATAGGGTATGATAAACCGCACGGAAAAAACAAACAGTAACGAGTGGTCATAAGTCCTAGGACTGATCAATATAAACTCTCTACTGCTAAATGCGTTACGAACAGCAAACCCTTTATTAAACGGCAACATTTCAACACATCAATGCCAATGTTAAAGAATAAACGGGGGCAGTCCAGCACCAAATCAGTTCCTCACCACGTCAAGTGTCCTCATTGGTTGATTTGGGATCTAATGCATTCTCTAATTGTGGCTTTGAATTCTTTCTCAGTCTTTTGAACAAGTCTTCCAGCTTTCTCCGGGTATGTGAAATAAGTGTGTCCACCATAATATATGCGGAGGCGAGCCGACATCAAGAGAGAGTTACCCCAAACTACGGAGTTTGGCCCGCACAGTGTTTTTTCCGACGCGCCCTTGTGGAGTATAATCTGGAAAGAGATGCACCGTATGGCCATTGAGGCTTGGTTCATCCGGCGCTCGAGCTGCCTGCAACAGTGCATCCCAGGTGACAACTCCATTGATGATCAGCAACACTGTATGTGGAGCATCTCTCAGAGCCTCGGCAGATCTCGGTGAAATCCAGCAAGTCAGTCTAAAGTGATCTGCCCATTCTGGATCCATATGAAGCGCTCCAGGTAACCAGCCTTTTAAAAACGCTAGGATGTTTGGATCTTCTTGTCCCTCTGGTAATCCTATGAGTCGGACATTAGGCGTTGGGCATTCTCCAGAACTTCCAAGCGATATTGGAGTTGTGAGTTCTCCTGAACTATCTTGGTTGAAACTGTAAGGGCTTTAGTTGCTTGTGACACTGCTGATGCTGCCGTTTTGTTTGCTACTTCAGTTTTTAGATCTTGCTCTCCGATGCGCTGCAGGATGGCTTCCACATTTGAGTCTATGGCCTGCATCAATAACTGGAGTGCCTTCCATGGGCGAGTCTGTGCCTGTGTGGTCAGGTATGGGTGCCGAGGCTTGTGGTTCCAATGACAACTGAGTTTTCGGACTCCAAAAGCGTGCCTTATTTGATCATCCCATGACGAATTTTGGTATCAAACTGCGCTGCTCACAATGCTGTATTAAGTGCTGCAGCAATTTAAGCACTATAAGACGTTCCAAAAGTAGTTTTAGGTAAAAATGCCTCCTTGAAGTGCAGGGCTATGTAGGAACATGTCCTGTTAGTAGGTGTGCTCAACAGTGCCACCAAGATCCGATTTTAAAACAAATGGCTACCCCCCCTGCTCCTACGATCCTCCCTCGGGCGGTGTATCAGAGAGTAGCTGGCTGGGATTGCTGATTCCAATCCTGGGCCAGCATTCTCATCCAGCAAGGTCTTGGTGACGAGGCCAGGTCAGCTGAACCAACAAGCTCTACAATAATAGATGTCTTGTTTTGATAGCCCTGGCGTTGCACAACACCCCTGAGCAGGATAGGTAGACAAGGTAGACCGGGCGACTTGCCCACTCAAGGTGGAACCCTTGGGTATGGGAACCAGACAGGGAGGTCCCTTTTCTGGACCCATTTTGCCCCTGAGAGGCAATGCATGCCCTTTTGTGATAGCAGACTATAGAGCCAGTACCTGTAGCCCAACAAGGGCCAGGGGTGCTACTGTCATTTCTTCCTAGTCCCCAAGTGCCCGGGAGACATCCGACCCATCCAGAACCTCCACAAACTAAATCCATTCAGCACAAGTTCAGAATGGTCATGCTGCAAGGTCTTCTCACCCTATTTCATTAGGGGGACTGGACCTGTTCCCTGGACATGCAGAATGCGTACATTCACATCAAAATTTTCGCTTCTCACAGGTGCTTCCTACACTTCCATTTCAAGGGAGTCCACCTCCAGTTTTTGGGCGCTTCCTTTTGGTTTGTCCTCTGCTTCCAGGGTTTTTAACCAGGTGTCTGGCAGTGGTAGCAGCTGCCCTCCGGCGCCAGGGATTTTGTCTTTATCTGGACGATTGTCTCTTAGCGTCTCTGTCTAGGGAGCACCTCCTGCTAACCTTGGAACATACCCACAGCCTTTCTCGGGACCTTGGGGTGACCATCAATCTGACCAAGTGCTTTTTTCTCCCTTCCAGCCTTCAGTATATTTGGGCAGTACTGGACATTACTCGGGCATGGCCTTCCTCCTCCAGGACTGAGCAGACCAGTTGATGGAGCTTGCCAAACGCCTGCACTCCTTATCATGTCCCATCCAGATTGTTCCTGTGCCTGCTGCGTCATATGGCAGCCACCATAGTAACTGTCCCTCTGGCCAATCTGCACATGAAAATCCCTCAGTGGACCCCCAGAGTACAGTGGGACCAGCGTACGGACTGTCTTGACCCGATGGTCATGGTCTCAAATCCCATAGAGAGGGTTCTGTTGTGGTTGCTGGAGCCCAGCAACCTCCTCAGGGAGGCCCCCTTCCTTATTCTCCCTCCTCAGCAAATCTTGACCAAGGACTCGTCCAGCTCAGGATGGTGGGCCCATCTGGGGGCTCGTCAGACTCAAGGACTGTGGTCAGCGGCCAAGGGACATCTGCACACACATGTTCTGGAGATGTGGGCTGTTCTGTATGCTCTTCAGGTCATCCAGGCTCATTTCTCTTCGTGCCCCCTACTGGTTCAAACAGCCTACACCAGCATGGTCCACTACATCAACAAGCGAGGGTGACTCACTTATATCTCTTGAGTTGGGAAGTGATGCGAATATGGTATTGGACTCTGGAGCCAGGGCCTCTATCTTTTGGCCGTGCATGTTCCGGGCGTGCAAAACATCTAAGTGAACAGCTTAAGTCTGTCCTAGTCTGAGGCACACAGTGGGAGCTTCTGCCCCCCAGAGAAGATCTTTTCGACCGCTGGTGTCCCCACTCAACGCAAAACTGCCGCTTTTCTGCTTGCTCCAAGGCCTGGAGTTTTCTGGTGAGATGCGTTGTCCCTTCCTGGAAAGGAGTTCTTGTATGCCTTTCCCTCCTCCTCTTCAGTGAGTTCTCCTCAAGCTGCAGATGGAGGGGCGTGACCATGATTTTCATTGCCCCATTTTGGCCATGCGAGATCTGGTTTCCTCTGCTTCAGCAACTGGCAGTGAAACCTCCCATACCTCTTCCACTGTGCACAGGCTTGCTCTCCAGGAGCAGGGCACCGTGGTCCATCCGGATTTCAGGTTGCTCCAATTTCATGCATGGCTCCTGAGGACGTAGCCATTTCTTGCTTTGGGGTTTCCCCCAAGGTGGCAGAGGTCTTGGTGGCAGCTTGGAAGCCTTCCACCACAGCCACTTACTCCATGAAGTGGAACAGATTTTGGTCTATGCATGAAAGTTACCAAAGTGTGACAGTGTCATTTTTTAAACTCTAATATAATGATTATTATAAGCATTGCTTAATGCTTTCTCACCTTATAAAAATGTAGTGTGGAATAACTCCAATTTCGGGGTCTGAGAAGAAGCCTCCACAAAGTTGCATGTGTAACAGGGGACATAAAAGCAGGGCTGCACATATAACGGGGACGTTAAAGCACCACCCATCTGTGGACAACATGGGGGCATGTCACCACCCACCTGCAGACAGTGTGGAGGCATGCAGCTAAATACCTGATAGAATCTTTCAGATAAGTTCATTATTAAAGTATGCATTCTAATCGGGGCATCATCAGTCCATATCACCTGAAAATGGACTGTCCATGTAAACAACACATGCAGAAAACAGTATAGTTGGTTTTCACAGTAAGTTTTTTTTTTTTTTTTTTTTTTTTGGCAAAGTTGTGTAAACCACCACACACACACAAATGATGTGGCTGACCAATATGGCCTGGAGAATAATGTATCCTAATTAGGCACCACAACAAGCAGCATGGGGAGAGTGCTTTCTAACATTAAGCTCCACCCCTCCAAAAACAGTGACCATATGGTTTTGTGCTATGATTAACAATATGCTGTGGTTGCCCCGCGATGCAACCAGAAAATCCACAAAAGCACAATAATAAACACTTTAAACGCGCAAAAATCAGAATACTGCAGGCAGTGCCAGACAAATTAGGTAATGCAGCAGCATCACCCAAACACCATCTGAATCACAGCACACAAACCAGCCAACATTAGCTGCTGCCTACTTAAGCGTGCAACTCAATTGTGCATGAACAGGTAATTGTGTAATGGTGTAGCAAATACATGTGTAATATGCATAACTGTTTGGTTTTTTTGGGGGGGTGGGGGTTGTAGACATAGTCACACACAAAATGGGTTTTGCCAAGATCACCAGCCCAGTACAAGCTACATGATTGAATACAAAAAGCGCACATCTGGGGTTGTTTGGTGATTCTGAAATTTAAACCAAAATAACAGGTAGGGTTACCATGGTGGTGGTGTCAAAGCTAAAAAAGAACGAATGCATAGACCCACCTTTTCTCCCATGCTGGCACCTTTTTCTCGGATATCAGCGACCACTGCTTTATCGGAGGGGTAAGATAAAACCAACAAACTGGCGGTTACATCTAAATTTACCCTGAAGAGGTCTAGACGCAACTTTAATCTAGCTGCCTATCTTGACGATCTGAAATTCTCTGTGCCGGCAGGAGTTTTACTTAGCCAAAACAGTCACCGCTGTCTACAACGTCTTCCTCGACATACTAGCAGGAGCTGGGTGGGGGTAGGAAGAAGTAGGCTGCTGGTTAACTAGGATCTGCAGCTTATCCAGTAGGTAGGGAAATGGGCAGACTGGAACGGCCAAGTGGTCATTATCTGCCGTCAAATTCTATGTTTCTGTGTTTCTATGTTTGTTTCTATGCTCCCCTGACTAAAGTCCGAGCCAAGAACAAATCCTGCAAATGGTTCTCCCCTGAGATCAGATCACTGCTCTTGGAAAGGGATAAGCTTTGGAAAAAGGCACGTAAACTAAATACGCCCAACGACTGGAATCTGTTCAGAAAGGCATGAAACCTATGCACTGTCAATTAAAGAAGCCAAGGCTTCTTCTTCAATCAGAACTTGACTCTGCCTCCAAGAGCCGTGCAAGTTCTGGAACACTATCAAGGATCTGATGGGCCACTCCTCGGTAATTCCCTTCCGAACAAGATTATCTCCGGCAATACTACATTCAACGAAGGACGGAGATCCTAGACTTCTTAAATAACCACTTGCACACCGGAGGTCTGGCGTTGACAAATCTCCAGCATGTAAGATACGCCACTGACAGACAACTTCCTTCAACACCCCCAGCAACCTCTTCTCTGTTTACGCTCAACCCGCTTCCATAAAGAGGTTGAAGATCTATTATTTCAACTGGACACCAGAAAAGCACAGGCGCTGACTCACTAGATCCATACTTTCTTAAAATCGCCTACCATGTCTTAGCCGTTCCCATCACCCACCTATTCAATCTAGCGCTGTCCCAGGGTATCCTGCCACCTGTCTGGAAGACTGCTCATGTCATCCCTCTCTTCAAATCAGGTGAACCATGCAACCTCAAAAATTACAGGCCCATTTCCCTCCTCCCAGTGTAATCTAAACTCCTTGAGAAAATTGTGAATGTACAATTAAGGTCCTACCTCGAAACAACAAATCTATTAAATCCCATGCAGTCTGAGTTCAGAGCCCAACACAGCACCATCTCGGCTCTGACTAAACTGATTGGCTGAGAGCCCTTGACTCCAGAAACTTCACCTGTGCGGTCTTCCTGGACCTAGGCAAGGCCTTCGACACAGTCAACCACAGTCTCCTCCTGTTCTCCTTACATACCATAGGAGTGGACTCCTCCTCACTGCTCTGGTTTACTGACCACCTCTCAGGGTAACTTCAGCAAGTCCAAAGTGGAAGGCGAACTGTCCCCCCTCAAGCCTCTTCTAAGAGGGGTACCGCAGGGATCTATTCTAGGCCCTCTCTTATTTGCATTCTACATTAATAATATAGACAATGATATAAAAAATGCCAATATCCACTTGTTTGCAGACGATACAGTTCTCTATCTTAGTAGGCATATGCCGGATGTTGCCTGCAACGATCTCCAAGCAGAGTTCAACCTCCTGCAAAGCCAGCTAATTCACAAAAAAACTACTCCTGAATGCTAAAAAACAAAAGCAATGCTCTTCACTCCGCTCGCCCATGTAATCAACCCGGCATCCTGTGGGTCCATCCCCGAAATAACCACAATACTAGGTGAAAAGCTGGAATTTGTCGCAAAGTTCAAATACCTGGGAGTATGGATTGATAACAGACTCTCCTTCACCGAACATATTGAGGACTTACTAAACAAAACTCCGACAAAGGCTGGGACTTTTCTTCAGAATAAATCAATTCCTTACGATAGAGGCCAAGATACGACTGGTCCAATCCATTTTATCTCTGGTTGACTACGCTGATTTCCTGTACAGCCAGTGCCCCAGCTCTCATTTAGCAAAATTGGACACGCTGTACCACTGTGCCTTGAGGTTCATCACAAGTCTTCCCATAACTACTCACCACTGCACGCTGTATGCTGCTGTGGGTTGGACCTCCCTTAAACTTAGGTGCCACAAAAATGCTGTACTCTGGACCTACCATACTCTTGCAAATTACCCCCCTACATCTCTGGCTGCCTACCTTTAAGCACAATAGGAAAATACACGCTTAGAAGCCACTCATACATCTCTCTCTCTCTCTCTCAAAATACCCAAAGCAAAATCTCGCTTCAGTAGAGCGGCAATTGGCTTTACGCTACCCACCCTATGGAATAACTTGCAAAGAACCCTTAAACTGAGTGCACTTGTCTCCTTACCCACCTTCAAGGTATTATACTCCTGCACAGTCACAGAAGTTTACAACTGCTTCGCTTGTCCAACACCGGTGTCCAAACCCACCTTGGTTCGCCCTCCAGCTTGAACCAGATCGCAGCTGCCTCCACTGCCTTGCCTTCCCCAGCTTCCCACAGTATCTTCCCTGCTTTGACATTCAGTACAATTCTTCCCCGTCTCCCTTTTGGCTGGAGCTCCCCTGGCACTTTAGATTGAGATACCTTCTTAATGTTTTGACCTCTAGCAGTTGCACCCAGCCACCCTGTTAGCATACACACACAGTTCCTATTCCCGTTAATTCCGCTCCCTCTGCCTCTGTTTTATCATTTCTTAACTAGCCCGCTGCTGCAGTCATCGCTCTGCACGTATATGTGCGTTGTCCTTGTATTTACTATGCTGATGCTATCTCTCACTCATACGAACTCTTGCATTGTATTACCTATGTTTGTATTACCTGTATTTGTATCCATATATATTATTATCCTGGGGCTCTGCCCATATTGTGAATGTACTATCACTGTGTGGAATGTTTTAACTTTGTGCACATGTTCTAACCAGGTCCATCTTACAAATGAGCACTGCTCAACGGTGACCGCCTGGATAAATAAAGACTTTGATTGAAATAAATTCATTTTGTTCATGTTTTTGTTTTCAAATACCAAAATCCTAACCCAATGTCAAAACAATTACAAATTTAATAACAAAGCTGTTCAAATTATTAAATCACTTAAGTGAAGACAAAAAGGAGAAAACATAAACGAAAATGAGCCATGCATCATCCCATCTGCCAAAAGGGAAAAAGTAAAATACTGAACCCAGGCATCCACAGGTCTGCCAACAAATGGCAGCAAGCATACACTCATCTGGTAACAAAGAAGCCATGCATGCACACGGCTGCAGACAAAAAGAAGGTATGCAGTCATCCGTCTATAAACAAAATGGAGGAATGCATCCACCAATCTGCAAATCAAAATGGTGGCAATCGTACACAAATCTGCAGACAAATTGGAGGCATGCATCCACCCATCTGAAAATCATACCTCTCAACTGTACCACATTACGAGGAACGTTCCTCATTTTACTTCACAAAAGCTCCCTGTTCCACATTGAGGACTTGTCCCACATTTAGTGTTAACATTTTAAAGCAAAAATCTACAGTAAATGATGCAAAAAAATATACTATTCGATTAATAATAGGCTTTCTGAACATAAATGCAAACATTTTAAGTGTTCTGAGCTTCTTAGGTAAATATTTGATTAAGTGTTCCACATTTTGCTCCTTTGTTCCACATTTTGAGAGGCAATGTTCCACATTTAGGGAACAAAAGGTTGAGAGGTATGCTGAAAATTAAAATGGAGGCAATCATACACAAATAAGCAAACAAAATCGGGGCATGCATCCACCCACTGCAAATCAAAATGGAGGCAATCCTACACAATTCTGAAAACAAAATGAAGGTACGCATCCACCCCTCTACAAACAAAATGAAGAGAAGCATACACCCACCTGCAAGCAAAATGGAGGCACACATCTAGCCATCTGCAAACAAAATGGAAGCATGCTTCCAGACATCTACAACCAAAAACGGAGGCCCACCACAAAACATACCACAGGGACTCAGTCAAAAGCTGTCATCAGACCTGATACACACAGACCAAATAGTGCACCAACCCCCACCCCCCCGCAAAAAAAAAAAAAAATCGGTGACCACATGGCTTGGTACCCAGATTAACAAAAAATACTGCGGGTGTCCTGTGATGCACAATGACAAAACAGAAGTGGTGCACCCTACTAATAAAGAAGCCAGTAACAAACACATTATGCAATGCAATAGCCCATCACAACCCACGTCAAGACTGTGCCAGGCAAACCTACCACTTCACTTAAATTTGTGGTTGCTACCAGCCCAGTGGCGCTGAGGTATCAATGCTTTACCTACTACCATGCCGGTGACCAACTAACGTGCCATGGGCGGAAGCGTGCACTGCATGGCCATTGCCAACATTGCACACTTTACCCAGGGGAAACGCAGGACAAGGAAAAATGAGGTCCCAGGTCAAGCAAGATGACAGCCAGCCGCCGCAAGCCCTGACTCTGAATGGCACCCCAAAGAATCTGAATCCTAGTCAAAGTGAGTTTGAGCAGGGGGGGTGGCTCCTCACCACCCTGCCACGGAGAGTAAACTGTGGGGGAACAAGAGGTTAGCTGCCTGATGTGGGGCTGGGCGGAAGGCTGAAAGATAGATGCCAACAGCTGGGGACCCGAAGGAGAATCAAATGAGGTAAAAAAAAAAAAAAAAAATTTGTGGTTGCCTAATTTGGGCGCACCACACTAACATGCACATCTGATCAAGCCACACTTATCAGCTGTACCGCATCATGTGGAACGGTTCCTCATTTTATTCACAAAGGCCCCCTGTTACACATTGAGAGGGTTTTTCCAACATTAAACGACATTATAAAGCAAAAATGCATAGCAGTTCGTATGAAAATGTTAAATACGAACTTTGTGAACACAGAGGCACACATTTCAACAGTGGTCTGAGCTTCTAAGTAATAGATTTGAAGAAGTTTCCACATTCTAGGGGCAGTGTTTCAACGTTTGGGGATGTACTGAGGTACAGTGCTCATACAACTCTTTGGTAGGAAGAAGCGTACATTCAGGAGTGGTGTGTTGTTGTGATTGGCAGTGCCCAGGTAAATACAGAAACTAGTTTTTTAAATGCCAAAACCAAAATAAATATCGGACATTGCACTCTCTCTTTAACAACCCCCAAGAAAAACAATCATTGTAACAGCAGTATGTAAAATACCATCCCAACATAAGAAAAGCACATTTAAAATAGAGCATTGGAACCAAAAACCAAAATAAATATCAGTATCCCAAAATAAAGATCCAACGATTTAAATACAGGTACTAAACCCTCCCAATAACCAACTGATGCAGTGTGCTAATCCCAGACCCTCCACTCAATCTCCATCCCTCCCCAAAATTGTCTGTAAAATAGTCCCAACATAAAGAGCATTTGAAATAAAGCATAGTAAGTTAGAAAGTTGATCTATGCAACCTCCGTATCAACTCCTTCAAAGAAGACCTCATGGTGAACAGGGACATAAAGAAGTTTAAGGTCCCAAATTCACATTTTAATTCAAATGGCACCCCTTACACCAAATCAAGAAGGCAAAAGGGGAAATCCAGGGTGTGGGTCCATCTGCACTATTAATGAACCCCACCCCCAACGGCTCACTTACATTATCAAAACTAGTAAAAAAAAAAAAAAAACACAAACAAAACTGTATTTTTGGCAGCAGGCATGATCGGTATTTACCTGCTGCAGTGAGGATAGTGATGGAATGAGGGTCACACAGGAGGACAAGAGCTCTTCAGGATAAGACAGTCAATCACAGGAAAGGGCTAGAAATTGCAAGGAATTGTCTTTTAAATCCCCCCCCATGGCCTGCTCCAATCTCACGCTGATGTAAGTGCCACATGTTTTCACAAGTGGCTCCCTGGACCCCTGCTGTCACGTGTGAACATCCGTGTGGGGGCAGAGAAAGGATCAGGTGAGCAAGGGGCAACTTGTGATCATGCTGTGTATTTAAAGAAACAGGTCAATGCATTGTAGTACCGTACACAAATACAGCAAGTAACCTGGGGACAAAAATACAACACAGATTGCATCAAAGTGCAGATTATTACAAAAGTTCAGAGGTAACACAAGGGGACATTTATGGTTACATGCAATACCACATCTTTGGGGCCCCTTGGAGGTGGGTGGGAATCAAGGTAGCACAATAAGAAAGTGACAAATGAGAGCAGGACACGGAATTAGTTACAAAAATATTTTTATTGCCAGAAAAGTCTAGTTAAATGACACTGAGACTATTTCACACACGTGGGTAGCCATGTCACAAATTAGTACACATTTTCATGCATTTTGACTAATGAAATTGCATTTTAATATGGAATCTGATTCCATTAATGTCATCTTAGGTATCTCTCCACATAGGCTACTTAAAAGCCCATATCAATGACTGTATTATACTCAAAATCCTTCATATGTACTACATTGCAAACTTTAGGATCCATTGGTAACACCTTTTCATGCAGAGCCTTTTCCATTTGGGCTGTTTTGCACCTCCTGGATCCCTTCAAATGTCCAGCCAGTCTGATCCTGGAGTACCTGCTGTCCCTTTCACTGTCTGCTATCTCTGCATATCACGTACCTGTCGATGGGTGATCTGTGGCCCAGCTTGATGTGGGTCGTATCTTCCTAAGAAGTATTCTGCATTTGAAACCCCCAAACTGTAACCCTGTCCCGGCATGGGACCTAAATTTTGTGTTGGAAAAACTCACTGTGCCTCCTTTTGAACTGTCTGCGAGTTGAGAGCTACGCTATCTGTCATGGAAAGCATTGTTCTAGGGACATGGATGTGTTGTTCATCCACACTGTCTGGCAGGTTCCTTGCCGCTTTAATTCTTGCCGGAAGGTCTTCAAGCTGGCTCCTCCCACCCACCCGGGTGGTAAAACTCTCGGCTCCACCCCATGACGCCAGATCTTTCTTACCGCTTGGAAGCTCAGGTTCCCTCCTTAACTCTCTGCGTGATAGACTGGATCCTAATTCTTCGTTCGCCGAAACTCATTTTAAAATTTTCAAGACTTGGTCAACTTTCTCCCTCGCAGCTGCGATGGACCGTCGACTTCAGTTTAGCGGTGCCCTTGTGGGCAGAAGATGTCCAGGACAGACCGCACTCCACGTCGTCTACTGCCTCGACCTAGAACCGACATGCAGGCCTCGAGTCATGCCGTTCGTTTTGAGTAGCGTCCTGGAGGACGCTGCCCGGTTACAGCTGGGGCGCCCAGAGAAGCGCTACCCGCCAAGTTAAGTCGAAGGAGGCCCGTTGGGTGGTTACCGTGGCAGCTGGCTCGGCTGAGCAGCTCGAGCAGATGATAGCCCTCAAGGAGGAGGTGGCTCAGGCCGCATCATCCTCTTCGGTCGTGGCATTTATCCCGCTCTCTCTGGGTACCTCATATTCAGCTTCGTTCAAGGAGCTTTGCCAGTCCCTTTCCACAAAGGGAGAGGGGCCAGCGGGACATTCCTCTCTGTCCAAAAAGGACTCTTAAGGGTAAGTCCCATTGTCGGCGTTCGTGGGAGCGGGAGAGGTCTCCTTCCCCGGACAGCCGACTGTCGACTTCGGTCAAGGTTGTGGCTAAGGCCGCTGGCTTCACGGCGTCCCCGTCAGGCCAGCCGGCTGAGACCCCTGTCGACGCAGTCGAGATTTTTCTCGTCCCGTCGGGCGGGCTGTCAACTGGTGAAGCAGACAAACCCTTCTTCACCGATTTCCCCCGGTGGAGACCGAGGATCTGCCTGCGCCCCCAGTGCAGCAGTCCCTGATTAAGGTGTCCAAGCCGAGGGAAGAGTGGGTGTCCCCCGCTCCTTCCCAGACCCGTCCTCAGAAACACCAAGGATCTCTGTCTCTGACTTCTTCTCGGTCTAGCGATCCCGCTGACATCATGAGGTCTCGGTCTCGACACCGAGGTAAGCGGCGCCGCCCGCTCGTCCGTCTTCCTCCTTGGAAGAGGAGAGGCGAGCGCAAATTGCGTCGGCGCAATGAGGAACCTGATGTGGCAGCAGTTACTTCTGTCCGGGAGCAAGCAGACGCCTTCCCGGGCCATCAAGTGGCTGTCACCCGGCGGCCGAAACAACCCCTCGCTGTAGCCGAGGTGCCCAAGCTTGGGCTGGTTGTTCGGCCGAAGCCAGCTGCCCCACCGATTGTGGTGGAACCTCCGCCTCCACAACCGAAATCGGGGGCACCGACCAAGGACTCTCGGTCGGGTCAGGGCCTGCCCCACAGGTTGCCGGTCACCCTCACTCCCGACCATCCTCGGCAGGTGGAGGGTGGCTCATGCCCCAGGCAGCTCTTCGCGGACTCCTCAGAGTCCGACGAATCCTCCCTGTTCTCCAGGCCCATCGACCTGGGGTCCTCCGGGGGCTAGTCGATGGACGAAAGCCCATCGTCCCTCATGGGTTTGCTTCGGCTCATCTTGGAGTCAACCGGGATGCAGCTCGAGCCCATATCCAAGTGGGCCAAGTATCCCCTGACGGAGATACTGGACCGAGGGGATTCACCCACGGAGGCCTTTCCGGTGGCTGATGCCATTGTTGGCCCAGCCTTGGAGCTCTGGCAGGGCCTGCTTCCTGTCCTGCGCCTGGCCAGGATGGCCAGGAAGTATCGCGGTCCCTACTGGCTCTTTGCCGGGTTTTGGAACACCCCTAGGCCGAGGGGTTGGTCACCCGACAAGCTTTTCGGCATTCCGGGAGCGCTAGGGATGTGGACAAGCCCCTGACAAGGGGTCCAAAAAACTGGACTATGCCAAGCTCAAGGTGTATGCTGCGTCCTCCCTTGGCCTCCGCCATGCCAGCTCGGCCGTGCTGATGGCACATTTCTCCCACGCCCTCATGGGCTCCCTGGATGAGGTGATCCCTCATCTCCCGGCCGACCTGCAGACCACGGTCCAGCAGGTACGGGACCAGGGTAGCGCAGTGGCTAAGCAGCAGCTCCAAACGGCTCTGGACATTGGGGACTCCTGTGCCAGATCGGTTGTGGCCGCGGTGGCCATGCGCCGTAGAGCATGGCTGAGGATATCCACCTTCACAGCGGATACCCAGCACAAACTGGTGGATGTCCCCTTCTTGGGGACCGACCTCTTGACCCTAGAGTGGAAGGTCACCTCCAGCGGACCGAAAAGTCCAATGCCACTCTGGACTCTGTCACCTCCGCCCAGAAGGACAAAGGCCGCCGACAGCAGCAGCACAAGTCCTTTCTTCGTCCTGCGCCTGCGGCACGTCCGGCCCAACAGCATCAGGGCCAGCAGGCTCGTGCTTGGCATCCCAAACCCAAGCCCGCGGCTTCCTCCAACAGGAAGCAGGGAAAGGCCCGGGAGGTCCCTCGGCCGGCCCCTCCTCTAAGCCTGCCCAGTGACGGGTTGAGGGGTGTCTCCCCCAGCCTCGTCACTCCCCCCCCCGTGGGGGGACGGCTCTGCCACTTCCTTTCTGCTTGGTCTATTATCACCACGGACCTTTGGGGTTTGTAGGTGGTGGAAAGACCGCCTCTGGAGTTCTAGCAGGCCCCGCCCTTCCCGAGCCGTGCGCCCCTCGGGGGCTCCCAGAGATCCGCCCCAGCCTCTTTGTCGGCTTGCCGAGCCGTGTGCCCTGCTCCTCGAAAAGAGGTGATCAGGAAGGTGAGTGATTCTCCTCCAGACCCGGGTTTGTGTCCAGGTACTTCCTGGTCCCAAAACAGATGGGGTCTGGCACCCTATTCTCGACCTGCATGACCTGAACAGGTTCCTAAGGTCTCGGACCTTCAGGATGGTCACTCTGGCTCAGATAATCCCATCCTTGGAACGAGGTGTGTGGTTCTGTTCTCTGGACCTTCAGGACGCGTTCTTTAACGTCCCAATCCGTCCGTCTCACAGAGATTCCTCCGCTTCAGAGCGGGAGGGATCCTTACAGATTCGGACCATGCCCCTGGCCTTCCCTAGCTCCCAGGGTCTTCACCAAATGCATGGCAGTGGTGACAGCATTCTCTTGGCACCGAAGGGTCAGGTGTACCCCTACCTGGATGACTGGCTGATTGCAGCCCCTCCAGAGCGAGTGGAGGCGGTCCAGAGATCTGCCCTCAGGTTTGCCTCAGGTTGGCCTCTCATCAGAGGCCAAGTCGAACTCGTGCCAAAGCAGGTGATACAATTCATTGGGGCAGAGCTCGACTCTCTGAGCCAGAGCACGGCTCCCAGCGGACAAGGCCGAGGTTCTTTCCTCCTTTGCCCAATCATTTCAGGTTGGGCAGTCACGCCCCTTCCCGGGACTGCCTGTGTCTCCTGGCCTCATGGCAGCCTGCACCAGCATGGTCCTTTGGGCCTGGGTACATGCATCCCTTCAATGGGGACTGGCCAGCCAATGGTCACAGCACTTGATCCGCTGGTGACAGTGACCCAGGGGATGTGGAATGCTCTCCAGTGGTGGACCGTTCCAGCACATCTGCAGGAGGGCATCCCGTTTGTCCACCCCGAGTTGACGGTCTCTCTATCGACCGATGCCTCTCTGATGGGTTTGGGGTGCCCATCTGGAGGAGCACAGAGCGCACGGCCTCTGGTCCCCTTGGGAGTCCCGATGCCATATCAACCTGCTGGAGCTTCGAGCAGTTCGTCTAGCCCTCACCGCCTTTGCTCCGTTTCTACGGGGTTAAGTGGTTCAGGTCCAGACGGACAATACCACGACCATGTACTACCTAAACCGCCAGGGCGGGGCGCGCTCCATGCCTCTGTGAAGGGAAGCTCTCCACATTTGGTCACTCATGCGCAGCCTGGAGGCGGATCTCCTCACTATTCATGTGACAGGAGCCTCCAACACCCTGGCCGATGTCCTAAGCCAGATAGGGGCTGCGTCTCACGAGTGATCTCTCCTGCTGGAGGTAGTACAAGATCTCTTCTCCCACTGGGGCACGCCTCAGGCGGACCTGTTTGCCTCCAGGGAGAATGCGAAGCTGAGACTGTTTCATGCCGGCCCCCCACAGCAGGGCTCCTACAGGGGGATGCCTTCTCGAGGCCGTGGACCCCGGGCCTCTTCTACGCCTTTTCCCCATTTCCCTTGATCCACAAGGTGCTTCTCAAGGCGAGGAGGGACAAGGCGCAGGTGATTCTGGTAGCCCCAGACTGGCCCCGCCAGTTCTGGTATCCAGATCTCCTCAGTCTCGGCTCCAGGCTCCCGAGGCGGCTTCCAGCCCGCCCGGACCTGATCTCAGTCAATCAGGGGAAGGTTTTCCATCCGGACCTTCAATCACTGCACCTGCCGTCCTGGTTCCTGAACAGCTAGAGTTCCAGGCCTTGGGTCTTTCCGACGAGGTCCTCAATGTCGTTGAGGCGTCCCATAAGGAGTCAACCAGAAAATGCTACGCCTTCAAATGGAAGAGATTCTCCATTTGGTGTCAGGGCAAGGTCCTGGATCCTTCCTCCTGTTCCTTGGCAAGCATTCTGGGCTACCTGTGGTCCCTTTCTCAGCAAGGGCTTGGTCGTGACCCTTAAGGTGCACTAGCAGCCATCTCTGCTTACCGGGCGCGGGCCAGGAAGCAGTCGGTGGCGCAGGAGAAGGTGGTCAGGTGCTTTTTCAAAGGCCTTGATCACATATCCCCTCCGTGCGAGAGCCTCCACCTCCATGGGATCTACTACTGGTATTGGCTAAGCTCATGGGCAAGTCATTCGAACCGATGCACAGGTGTGACATCTCTCACCTGTCGTGGAAGACCGCCTTCTTGGTGGCTATCACGTCAGCCAGAAGGATGGGAGAGCTCCAGGCGCTTTCCATCGAGTCTCCTTATCTGGTCTTCCACAGGGACAAGGTTGTCCTGTGCCCCAACCCGAAATTCCTTCCGAAGGTGGTGTCGGAGTTTCACCTTAACCAGGTGTTGACTCTGCCGGTGTTCTAACCCAATCACACCTCGGAGGCCAAATATAGGCTCCATACTCTGGACCCTAGAAGGGCACTCGCTGCTTATAAGGAGCGGACGGCTGAAGTTCGGGGAGAGGTTCGCCAGCTGTTTGTCACCTACGCTGAAGCTGCACCTGGTAGACCTGCAGCCAAGCGGACGATAGGAAGGTGGGTCACCTCCTGCATAGATCTCTGCTATAGGTTGGCGGGCATGAAGCCTCCCAGCGGGATGAGAGCTCATTCTGCCCGCCATACCGCTGCATCGGTGGCTGCTTCCAGGACGCCCCTATCCAGGAAATCTGCAGGGCTGCTACCTGGAAGTCAGCACACACCTTCATCACCCACTACCACATCGACCTTGAGTCACGCCGGATGCTGGTTTGGGGCCTCGGTTCTCCAGTCTTTATTTCCCAAGTAGGGGGTGTGCGCCTTGCCTCTCTCCTCTCTGAGAACTGCTAGGAATCTGCCAGACAGTGTGGATGAACAACATATCCATGTCCCTAGAAATACAGGTTACTCACCTGTAACAGGAGTTCTAGGAATGGTATATGTTGTTCATCCACACGATCCACCTGGCCTCCCCGGCTTCGACGCACAACCTGGCTTCCAGCGGGCTAGATCTGGCGTCATGGGGCGGAGCCGAGAGTTTTACCACCCGGGTGGGTGGGAGGAGCCAGCTTGAAGACCTTGCGGCAAGGAACCTGCCAGACAGTGTGGATGAACAACATATACCATTCCTAGAACTTCGTGTTACAGGTGAGTAACCTGTATATTCTGAACACAGATGAAAATGTTAAAAAAAAAAAAAAGCTGATGTCACGAGGCATGCATAGAAACGTTACACGATACCCGTAATGTAATTAGTTTGAAATTTACAGCAGATTGTCAACACAGGCATTTTTGACCTCCGTCATGAACAGTGTCACACTGATTTTCTTTCTGTCCCGAACAGTGATTTCCACAGCGACACACGTATTTCTGTGCTGAAAGTGTGAAAACACATTTCGGCCATGTTGTGAAAATGACAGCTGTACTGTTCATAAGGACGAATGGAAAAATGCCACTGGTGAAAATCTGGATTGAAAATATTACAAATTCATGAACTTACGAGGGTGCATGGAAACTGCGCAATGCTCACTCGTAACAGTCATTTTTAGGAATTTTTTCACTAAATTTTCAAAATGGCCATTTTAAAACCTCTGCTCATGAACAGTGTCACTGTGATTTTCTTAATGTGTCCCATACATTGATTTCGCACACAGACTGCGCCAGTATGCGCTACATGGATGGAAACATGTTTTGGGCGAGATATGAAAAATGACAGCTGTACTGCTCATAAAGAGGTGTGGTAAAATGGCAATGTTGAAAATCTGGAGTGAAAATATTGAAAATTTGCAAACTTATGAGCGTGCGTAGGATCAGCGCAACAAATGCTCGTAAAACAGTCATTTTTGGGAATTTTTTCACCAAATTTTCAACATAGGCTTTTTGAGAGCCTGCCTTATGAACACTGGCACTGTCATTTCATTAATTGGTCCCGAAAGGTGATTTTGCGCAATGATCGCGAAATCACCCTTCGGACCCGACGCCATGACAGTGACAGAATTCATGAGGAGGGGTCCCAAAAACCCCAGGTTGAAAATTTGGTGCCAAAATACCGAAAAATGCCTGAGAGATGCAGCAAAGTTGAAAAAACCTTATTCATTACATTATACAGCTTACCAGCATTTCTCAGTTCAAGGGTCTGCTTTGAAGAGTGCAGACATGTTCCTGGTCCATCAAGATCACACGAGCTCCAGAGGTAAGTATGGGGTGAGGTGGGGGTGGGGGAGGCAGGTGCACACAGGGTGGGGAGGGAGCAGGAGACCGCGGGACCATTTTGTGTGTTCAGTTTTTTTTTTTTTTTTTTTTTTTAATTATGATGGGACGGTTGCCATGCTGAGGTGGGTTTGGAAAAACTTGTAGAAATTGTAGTTCTCTATATAATTCATCCGGTGCGACTGAACCGGCTGCTGTGTAGAATTTTTTATTGTGAATTCAGTGTGTGGTACCGGTCCTTATTATTTTTTTTTTTAAATGTTTTTGTGTTTTATTTTTTTAAATACCCGTGACGCGGTTAGAAACCGATAAGAGTGTCTTGCCTGGCTTTAGCAGAGTAAAGGATAAGTTTTCTAATTAAGTATGGCTATGTCTGAGAAACCCAAAAGAAAAACCAGGCCCACTGGGTTTCAACACTGCAGTGTGTGTTGGGAGGCCTTTGCTAAGGCTGATCCCCACACACTTGTGTTTATTGTCTGGGGTTTGACCACCTTGATTCGGACTGCCAAATCTTCAAGAATTTCCCTGAAGCCACCCTGGATAAAAGATTGGGCAGGCTTACGGAAAAGGAGGCAGAGAAGTCCGCTGACCCGAATGGCCAGCCCGGTTCCGACCGAACCAGGGGTGCCCTCTGACCAGGGCGAGACTCCTTTGGGCAAAAGGAGAGCCGATTCCGAGGGATCAGTTCCATCAAAAAGAGAAAGAAAGGATAAATCGGCCAGTTCAGATCCAGAACTGCATCATCTGACCACCGAAGAAATTGCCTGAGTGATTCGCATAGCGGAATCGCTTCATTCGGTTCCGACCGATCCAGCACCTTCTGGATGCTCGTTCAGTCGGTTCCTCCGTTCAGGATTATACCCCTGAAGATCTTTACGAACCAGACCTGGAGGAATGATGGAGAAGGAGAAATAGAAGGTTTGGATGAGCCCATAGAACCAGACATCTCCCAGACAGGCCTTCTGGTGTTTCCCTCCTAGGCTTTTTGAGTCCCTTCCCACTTTGTTTTACAGGAAAGTGGCAGAAACCCTCCAGCTCCCTATGGAAAAAGCTGTCGAGGAACAAGAGGAGCCTGACTTTGTGGAGATGATGGACATCCCAGAGTCCAAAGGTTGTCTATTTCCTTCATAAGTCTTTTGGGAAATGGACACAAAAGTTGTTAAAAACTCCAAATTCTAGGGACATGGATATGTTGTTCATCCACACTCATTGGCAGGTATCCTTGCCGCTTTAAATCTTGCGGAAGGTCTTCAAGCTTGCTCCTCCCACCCACCGGGTGGTATAACTCGGCTCCGCCCCTGGCGCAGATCTTCCTTACGCTTGGAAGCTCAGGTTCCCTCCTTAACGCTCTGCGTTTGAGACTAGTTCTATTTTCTCCGTTTTGCAGTTTTAAAATAAATTTGCGAATAAGACTTCTGTCTTGATCCCTATGACTCGATGGACAAATCGACTCCCAGTTTCGGAGATGCCCATGCGGGCAGAAGATGTCTCGGACGGATCCACACTCCACGTGTGTCTACTGCCCTGAGCCTTGAGCACGACCGCGGGCTTAGAGCCTGTACTCATCTTTCTCGTCCCTCGTCCTCGAGAGCCGTGCTGCCGATTGCAACTGGGCACGTCGAGCGTTCCCTCGGTGAAGTCCAAGGAGGCCGGTTGGCGGTGTCTGCGTGACGTGGGCTCGGCGGATCAGCTCGGATATCCGCCCTCGAGGAGGCGTAGCGGCCGTATCTTCCTACGGCGCGGCATTTGTCCTGCTCTCTCTGGGTTCTTCCTCACGGCTTCTTTTAAGGAGCTTTGTCTGTCCCTCTCCACTAAGGGAGAAGGGCCTACGTCTGCTGGACCTTATTCTCGGTCCAAAAAGAAGGACAAGGGTAAGTCCCTCCGTCGACGCTCTTGGGAGCGGGAAAGGTCCCTCTCCCAGAGTCGTCGACCGTCGGCTTCGGTCGACCGCTCGGCCTCGGCCACTGGCCTCACGGTGTCCCCGTCAGGTCAGTTGACCAAGACTCCCACCGACGAAGTCGAGATTTTTCTCGACCCGTTGGATGGGCTGTCGCCTTTAGCAGCCAAGATTCCCCTCTCCTCGGTTCCCCCGGGAGGTTGAGGATCCCGCGGGCTCGCCCGTGCCTCCGGTTCCGGAGCCCTCGGATGAACCATCCGAGCCGAAGGGAGTGCCGGTTCAGGCCGACACCTCCCCACACCGACCTCGGAAATTCCAGGACTCTCGGTCTCGGACCTCTTCGCGGTCCAGCCGATCCCACCGTCATAGGCGGTCCGGCACCGCTGATGGCCAGCGTCGCCGCTTCGTCCTCATCCTCCTCCTCGGATGAGGAGGCTTCAGCGTAGTACGTCGGCCAGTGCGAGGACCTTATGTTGCAACAGCTCCTCCTGGCCGAGAATAAGCCGACTCCGGCCTTCCCGACCATTAAGTAACTGTCACGGGCGGCCGACACAACCCCTCGACTTGTCGAGGGCCTATACCAGGCGGTTGTTAGGCCAAACCAACTTGCTCCACCGATTCCGGTGGAACCTCCGCCTCCACAGCCACCAATTGGGGCTCCGACCAAGGATTCTCTGTCGACTAGGGTTTACCCCACCGGCTGTCAGTTACCCTCACTCCCGACCGACCTCGGCAGGTGAAGGGTGGCTCAGGCCAGAGGCAGCTCTTCGAGGACTCTTCCGAGTCCGAAGATGATTCCTCCTTCTTCTCCAAGCGACTGGACTTGGAGTCTTCAGGAGGTCAGTCAATGGGCGATAGCCCGTCGTCCTTCCTAGGACTGCTCGGCTCATCTCGGAGTCTACGGGATGGAGCTCGAACCCGTTCCAAGCGGGCCAGGTATCCCCTCACGGAGATTCTGGACGAGGGATTCTCCGACGGAGGCCTTTCCGTGGCCGAGGCCATAGTGGGTCCGGCACTGGAACTTTGGCAGCGCCCTGCTTCCTGCCCTGCGCCTTCGGCCAGGATGGCCAGGAAGTATGCGGGTCCTACCGGTTCCTTGTCCGGTTTTGGAACACCCCTCTGCTGAGGGGTTGGTTACCGACAGCGTTTTCGGCGCCCGCCAACGCCAGGGATGTGGACAAACCTCCTGACAAGGAGTCAAGAAATTGGACTTCGTCGGGCGAAAAGTCTCGCTGCGTCCTCTCTCGGCCTTCGTCAGGCCAGTTGACGTCCTCATGGCACATTTTCTCATGCCCTGTTGGGCTCCTGGATGAGGTCATCCCTCATCTTCCGCCCGATCTGCAGACTACGGTTAAGCAGGTGCGGGACCAGGAGCAGGGCAGTGGCCAAACAACAGCTCCAGACTGCTTTGGATATAGGGGACTCATGTGCCAGATCGGTGGCGGCCGAGTGGCTATCGGTCGGTGAGCTTGGCTGGAGATATCCACCTTTACTTCGGATACCCAGCACAAGTTGGCGGATGTTCCTTTTGGGGACTGACCTCTTGACCCCTGGGGTGGAAGGTCACCTGCAGAGGATCGAGAGTCCAATGCCACCTTGGACTCGGTCTCTTCCGCTCAGAAGGACAAAGGCGCAAACCACAGCCTAAGCCTTCCGTCCTTCTGTGCCCCAGCCTTGACCCAGCAACGTCAGGGCCAGCAGGCTCGGCCTTGGCATCCCAAACCCAAGCGCGGCTTCCTCTAACAGGAGGCAGGGAGGAAAGGGCCCAGGAGGTCCCTCGGCGGTCCCTCCTCCAAGCCTGCCCAGTGGCGGGCTGAGGGGTGTCCCTCATCCCGTCACCTACCCCTGGAGTTCCCCGTAGAGACGGCTCCAGCACTTCCGTTCCACCTGGTCGCTGTTACCACGGACAGGTGGGTCCTGAAAGGTGGTGGGAAGAGCCTGCCTCTGGAATTCGAGCAGGCACCCCTTCAGGCCGTCGCCCCTCGGAGGCTTGGGATCCCAGCCTCACTGGCGGCTCGTCGAGCCGACATCCTCTCCTCCTCCAGAAGGAGGTGGTAAGAGAGGTGGTGGACCCTCCTTCAGACCCAGGGTTTGTGTCCAGGTACTTCCTGGTTCCGAAGCGGACGGGGGCTGGCGCCCATTCTCGACTACTACGACCTAAACGTTCCTAAGGTCTCGAACCTTCCAGGATGGTCACTCTGGCTCAGATAATACCATCCTTGGAGCAGCGTGTGGTTCTGCTCTCTGGACTTGCAGGGCGCGTTTTTCCGTCCCTATCCGTCCGTCTCACCAGAGATTCCTTCGCTTCAGCGGAAGGATCTCTCTTGATTCAAGCCATGCCCTTCTTGTCTCCAGCTCCAGGGTCTTCACCAAATGCATGGCAGTGGTGACAGCATTCCTCGTGGCGCAGAGGTCGGGTGTACCCTTACCTGGACGACTGGCTGATAGCAGCTCCCTCCAGGAAGGAGGCGGAGTGGTCAGAGATCTGGCCCTCGGTCTGCTCTCAACTGGGCCTCCTTATCCATGCGAGGCCAAGTCAGACTCCGAGCGAAGCAGGTGATTTTATTCAGCCAGGCGCAGCTCGACTCTCTTCGAGCCAGAGGCGGCTCCAGCCGGACAGGGCCGAGGTTCTTTCCTCCTTTGCCCGATCATTTCTGGTTGGGCATTGCGCCCTGCCCGGGACTTCCTGCGCCTCCTGGGTCTCATGGCGGCCTGTACCAGCGTGGTCCGTTGGGCCCGCTGGAACATACGTCCCCTTCAGTGGGGACTGGCCAGCCAGTGGTCTGGCAGCTGCGATCCCCTTGGACCAGCTTGTGTAGCCGGTGACACAGGGGATGTGGAGCAGCTCTCCAGTGGTGGACCGTTCCAGATCATTTGCAGGAGGGCATCCCGTTCGTCCGCCCGAGGCCGGCGGTCTCTCTGTCAAACCGATGCCCTCTCTGATGGGTTGGAGGTGCCCATCTGGGGAACACCGGGCTCATGGCCTCTGGTCCCAGCGAGAGTCCCGATGCCACATCAACCTGCTGGAGCTCCGAGCGGTCCGCCTAGCTCTCACGCCTTTGCTCCGTTCCTCCGGGGTCAAGTGGTCCGAGTCAGGCGGACAATACCACGACCATGTACTATCTAAACCGCCAGAGCGGGGCGCTCCATGCTTCTATGCAAGGAAGCTCTCCGCATTTGGTCCTCGTCGCCAGCCTGGGGCGGATCTCCTAGCCATTCCGTGGCAGGAGCCTCCAACACCCTGGCCGATGCCCTGAGCGGATAGGGGCTGCATCCCACAGTGGTCTCTCCTGCCGGAGGTAGTACAGCATCTGTTCTCCCTTTGGGGCACACCTCAGGTGGACCTGTTTGCCTCCATGGAGAGCGAGCTGAGTCTGTTTCATGCCCCCCTCAGCAGGGCTCGCTGCAGGGGATGCCTTCTCGAGGCAATGGACCCCGGGCCTCTTTTACGCTTCCCCATTTCCCTTGATCCACAAGGTGCTTCTCAAAGCCGAGGAGGGACAAGGCGGGTGATTCTGATAGCCCCAGACTGGCCTCGCCAGTTCTGGTACCAGATCTCCTCAGTCTCAGCTCCAGGACTCGCGGCAGCTTCCAGCTCGCCCGGACCTGCTCTCAGTCAATCAGGGAAGGTGTTCCATCCGGACCTTCAATCCCTGCACCTGGCCGCTGGTTCCTGGCGGCTAGGTTCCAGGCTTTGGGTCTTTCCGGCGAGGTCCTCAATGTAGTTGAGGCGTCCCGTAAGAGTCGACCAGAAAATGCTATGCCTTCAAATGGAAAAGGTTTTCCATTTGGTGTCAGAACAAGGCTTGGACCCTTCCTCTGTTCCTTGGCAAGCATCTTGGACTATTTATGGTCCCTTTCTAGTCAAGAGCTTAGGTCGTGACCCTAAGGGTGCACCTGGCAGCCATCTCTGCTTACGAGGCGCGGGCAGGAAGCAGTCGAGTGCGCGGAGAAGGTGGTCTGGCGCTTTTTCAAAGGCCTTGATCACATTTCCCTCAGTCTGAGGAACCCCCACCTCCGTGGGATCTACTGCTGGTACTGGCAAAGCTCATGGGCAAGCCATTCGAACCTATGCACAGTGTGCTCTCTCACCTGTACGTGGAAGACCGCCTTCTTGGTGGCTATCCGTCAACCAGAGGATGGGAGAGCTCCAGGCGCTTTCCATCGAGTCTCTTACCTGGTCTTCCACAGGGACAAGGTTGTCCTGCTTCCCACGAAATTCCTTCCGAAGGTGGTGTGGGAGTTTCACCTTAACCAGGTGTTGACTCTGCGGTGTTCTACCCCAATCACACCTCGGAGGCCGAATATGACTCCATACTCTGGACCCTAGAAGGCGCTCGCTTATTATAAGGCTGCGGCTGAAATTGAGGGAGAGGTTAGCAAGCTGTTTGTCACCTACGCTGAAGCAGCATCTGGCAGACCTGCAGCAAAAGCGAGACGATAAACGAGTGGGTAACCTCTGCATAGATCTCTGCTATAAGTTGGCGAACATGGAGCCTCCCAGAGGATAAAAGCTCATTCTACCGCCATACTGCTGCAACGGTGGCTGCTCTCCAGGGCGTCCCTATCCAGAAAATCTGCAGGGCTGCTACCTGGAAGTCAGCAAACACTTCATTACCCACTACCACATCGACCTTGAGTCACGCCGGGATGCTGGTTTGGGGCCCTCGGGTCTCAGTCTCTCTTTCCCAAGTAAGTATATGGGGTGCGTCTTGCCTCCCTCCTCCCGGAGGAACTGCTGGAGTCTGCCAATGAGTGTGGATGAACAACATATCCATGTCCTAGAAATACAGGTTACTCACCTGTAACAGGAGTTCTAGGAATGGCATGTTGTTCATCCATTCCACGACCCTCCCGGCTTCGACGCACAACCTGAGCTTCAGCGGGCCAGATCTGGCGTCATGGGGTGAGCCGAGGTTATACCACCGGGTGGGTGGGAGGAACAACTTGAAGACCTTCGGCAAGATTTAAAGCGGCAAGGATACTGCCAATGAGTGTGGATGAACAACATATACCATTCCTAGAACTCCTGTTACAGGTGAGTAACCTGTATTTCTTTACCTCCTGTGGAGAGACGGATGGACAAGAGGTACATGCTGTCAGGCTCAAGTACGGAGTACTTGTACTAGCAATGCAGCCATGTTTGGGTTGTGCAGGCTGCAGCCTGTGATAAGGCTAACATTCCCTTGGCTTCACCCCACCCCCCCAGATAAAGACTCTAGGAAGTTGGATGCCATGGCAAAGAAGCAGTGCATGGCATCCTCTTTGGGACTCAGGCAGGCTAATTACATGGCCTGTACAGCCAGGTACCAGAAGTCCAGGTGGGACACTGTACTGGCACTGGCTAAGCAGGCCTCCCCCCAGCTTGCCAAGGAGCTGGAGGAGGTGGCTGCTGATGGGATTGAGGCATCAAAGATCCAATTTCATGCTGCTGAGGACTCCAATGATATGTTATCAAAAGTCATGGCTTCATCTGTGGCTCTTTGGAGACTAGCTTTACTCAGGTGTACTAGCTTATCTCAGAATACCCAGGCTAAGGCTATGAATTTCCCTGTAGTTAATTCTCTGTTTGGGGAGCAGACAGAGAATTGTATGAAAAAGATGGATGAATATAGGACCACCTATAGGAGTGCACAGGCCAAGGAAAGGCAGGCAACTCCCCAAAGGCAGCAAGCTAGGGGCAGGCCTCTTCATAGGCCTTTCTACCAAGCACAGGCCGCCTCTCCTTTTTCCCCAGAGGGGGTTCTTCAGAGGGAGAGGCAGAAGGGGGATGAGCAGGGCTGCATCTTCCCCTCAGCCTAAGGCTCCTGCCAAGCAGACACCCTGATGTGTCGGCCCGGGTCTACTCCCCCATTCCTGTAGGAGGCAGGCTGGCTTACTTTTAGGACTGGAAGTCTTACCTCAGACAAGTGGGTCTTGAGGTAGTTGGCCAGGGACTGGCTCTCAGCTTCAAAAAGTTTCCAAAGCTGAGAGACAGATCTTTTTCACCTGCAAACATCTCCAAAACCATTGCCCTAGAGGCAGAGTTTTCATCTCTTCTGGCCTTAAGGGCAATAGAGAGAGTTCCTACAATCCACAGGGGCAAAGGTCTGTACTCCAGGTACTTCCTTATCCCGAAGAAAACAGGGGAGTGGCGGGCCTGGAGGCCCATCCTAGACTTAAGATACCTGAACAAACATCTATTAAAACCAAAGTTCAAAATGGTGACTCTGGGAATAATTCTTCCCTCTCTCAGGCCAGGGGACTGGCTAGCCTCCCTGGACCTAAAGGATGCCTACTTTCACATCCCCATCCGGTGCTCCCACAGAAAGTACCTCAGGTTTGAATTGCCTTAAGGCCATTACCAGTTCAGAGCAATGCCCTTCGGCCTAACATCGGCTGCAAGGGTGTTCACAAAATGCCTAGCAGTAGTAGTGGCATTCTTAAGGAGAAAATATATCTCCATACTTCCATACCTGGATAACTGGCTCATAGTGGGTCAGTCTCCAGACCAAGTCAAGTTAGATCTAAAAGTGACCCAGCAAGTGCTCACTTCTCTAGGTTTTCTTCTCAATCTTCCCAAGTCAGTTCTCTAGCCAGTACAACTGTTGACTTTCATGGAGTGGAACTAGACACTGTCAAAGCAAGAGCTTTTCTTCCTTTGGTAAGAGTGAAGGCCATCATGGAGTTGGCTTCTTCCTTCCACCCTCTGGTCTCTCGACCAGCAAGACATTTTCTTCAGTTGTTGGGCCACATGGCGGCTTCCACTGCAGTGGTCCAGGGGGCCAGATTTCAGATGAGAGCCATTCAGTTTCATCTGAGGGCTTTTTGGTCTCAGAAAAAAGATCCTTTGACCAAACTGATTCCAGTGACTCAGACTCTGATCCAGGCTCTTCAATGGTGGCAGGATCAGAGCAATCTCAGGCAAGGGGTCACGTTCATTTCTCAGTCTCATTCTGTGGTCCTAACCACAGACTCCTCTCTCCTGGGTTGGGGAGCCCACTTGGAGGCTCTCTCAGCCCTGGGAGTGTGGTCCACCCAGGAGTCTCTTAGAAACATAGAACATAGAAACATAGAAGTTGACGGCAGATAAGGACCGCAAGGCCCATCCAGTCTGCCCATTTCTTTTTCTACCTTATAAATGTGCCATCGGCCTTTGCTCTGTCAGTGACCTATCTATTCATAGTCGTTTGTATTGCTCCCTTATGCCTATCCCATGCCTGTTTGAAGCCCTGCACTGTATTCATAGCCACCACTTCTTGTGGTAAGCCATTCCAGCATCTACCACCCTTTCTGTGAAAAAGAATTTCCTCACATTCCCCTTAATCGGCCTCCCTCTAATCTCATGCTGTGTCCTCTTGTCCTGCTATTTTTCTTATATTTAAACATGTTAGACTCTTTCACCTTGTTTATGCCTTAAGGTGTTTAAATGTCTCAATCATATCACCTCTCTCCTCCTTTGCTCAAGGGTATACATATTGAGCTCCGTTAATCTGTCCTCATATGTCTTCTGATGCAGTCCCTGCACCATTTTGGTTGCCCTTCTCTGGACTGCCTCAATTTGGTTAATGTCCTTGTGAAGGTGTGGCCTCCAATACTGCCGCAGTACTCCAGATGGGGCCTAACCAATGTCTTGTACAGAGGATTATTACCTCCTCTTCGACTTGTGATACCCCTACTAATACACTAACACCCCTAGCCTTACCTACTGCTTTAGAGGTCTGCTTGGATGATTTTAGGTCATCAGTGATGATGATGCCCAAGTCTCTTTCTTCCTTTGTGACTGCTAGCAACTCCCTCCCAGCCTATAAGTGGCTTCAGGGTTTCTCTTCCCTATGTGCATGATTTTGCACTTCTTTGCATTAAATCCCAGTTGCCACTCTTCTGACCATTCTGCTAGTTTATCCAGATCTCTTCTCATTCTGCCCACCCATCTGGATCATCTACTCTGTTGCAGATCTTGGTGTCATCTGCAAACAGACAAGCCTTACCCTCTAGTCCATCTATGGGTCACTAATGAAGATGTTGAATAGGACTGGCCCCAGGACTGATCCTAAGTACCCCACTTGTGACTTGCATCTCTTCTGACTGTATACCATTTACCACCACTCTCTGTTTTCTGCCAGTCAACCAGTTTGCCACCCAGTTGACCAACTTCGATACCCAGCCTACCTAGCTTATTTATCAATCTTCTATGTGGAACAGTGTCAAAAGCTTTGCTGAAGTCAAGGTAGGCGACATCAACTGCTCCCCTTGGTCCACCACTCTGGTTACCCAGTCAAAGAAATCTATGAGATTAGTTTGACAGGACCTTCCTTTGTAAACCCATGCTGTCTTGGATCCTGTGCCCCTATGGATTCCAGGTGTTGCACTATCCTTTCCTTAAGGAGTGCCTCCATAATCTTGCCCACTACTGAGGTAAGACTGACTGGTCTGTAGTTCCCCGCCTCCTCCCTGCTACCACTCTTGTGGGTGGGGATCACATGAGCCCCTTCTCCAGTCTTCTGGGACCTCTCCTGTGCTCAGAGACTCACTAAACAATTCTGCTACTTGGCTCTGCTAGTTCCTCCTTTAGCTCCTTAAGTACCCTGGGATGTATGCCATCAGGTCCCATTGCCTTATCCACCTGAGCTTAGCAAGCTCTTGTAGGACCCTTTCTTTTGTGAAGGGAGTAGCTCACCTCCCTCCCCTGTGTCCATGATGCTGAGCTGTGGGCCCTGCCCTACCTTCTCTTCAGTAAATACTGAGCAAAGTATCTATTTAGGATAGATGCCTTTGGGTCCTCCTCCTCACATGCTCCCTTTTCTCCATTAAGCTTAGCAATACCCCTCTGGACTTTCTCCTTTCACTAATGTATCTATAGAAAGTCTTGTCACCTTCTTTACTGTTTGTGCTAGTGTTTCCTCAGTTTGGGACTTTGCCTGCCTTACTGCCTTACCTGCTTCCCTTAGGGCAGTTTGGTATGCCTCCCTATCTTCATCCCGCTGTGTTCCCTTATATTTTCTGAAGGCCAGCCTTTTGGCTCTGACCTTTTCTGCTACTGTATTTGAGAACCAGAGTGGTTTCCTTCTTCTTTTGCACTTCCTTTTCTGTCTAACACAATGGGATGTTGCTTCAAGTATTGTATCCTTAATGCTTGCCACTTTGCCTGTACCTCCTCACCTGTGTTTCTTTTGCCAGGGCTAGCTTAACTCTGTTGGCCATCTTATCAAAGTCAGCTCCTCTGAAGTCCCATATTTTGCTTTGGAATGGGATGATTTAGATGTAGTAGCCAAATTGAACCATACCATGTGATGGTCACTGGCCTCCAGGTGACCTTCTACCTGGAGATCTGTGATCCCTTCTTTGTTAGTCAGTACTAGATCTAGGATAGCCCTGTCTCTTGTGGGTTGCTGTACCAGTTGTTTGAGGCCCTCCTGCAGGGAATCCACTATGAGTCTAGTTCTGGCAGATGTTCCTGCTGGTATTGACCAATCTGTATCTGGCATGTTGAAGTCTCCCATTATCAGAACCTCCCTTTAGCTGTCATGTTTTGTATATCTTCTAACAGTAATGTGTCTATGTCCTCCCTCTGGTCTGGGGGCCTGTAGACAACCCCAGTTCTTATGGCTGTCCCATTTCCTGTTTCCAGGGTGACCCACAGTTCTTCTGGCTCCTTATGTGTATTCTGAATTTCTGTAGCTTTGATATTTTCATTAACATACAGGGCCACCCTCCCCCTTTTTGACCTCGGTCTCTTCTGAACAATACATAGCCAGGTACTGAAGTCTCCCAAGTGTGGTTACTGGTAAACCACTCTCACTAATTGCTACTATGTCCAGTTTAGCCTCTGACATTATTGCCTGCAGGTCTGGGATCTTATTTCCCAGGCTGTGAGCATTTGTGTACATGATTTTCCATTGGCCAGATTTTGGTGTGTTAGTTGTTGGGTGAAGTTTGGCATTACCCTGTGCATCGTATGGGGAGACAAACCTTTTTCTTACCTGGTGATGCAAATGAACGGCAAACACACTGAATTCTGTTTGACCACTAGCTGAGGGGAGGGTGTTCTTCCCATTCGACGTATGGGGTGCTGCACCCCTCTCCCCATTTGCTAGTTTAAATATTCTGCAAAGAGCGCCAAACTTCTGCCCCAATGCACTGACTCCTCTTTAGTCAGATGCAGTCCATCAAATTTAAAGAACTTGCTCCCAGAACTGTTGCCAGTTCCCTACAAATCTGTGTCCTTTTCCTGGCACCAGTCCTTGAGCCACGTGTTTAGCTCCCTATCTCCCCTTCTCTGACCTTCCGTCCATCTGCTCCTTCTCCCAGACTGGCAGGATCTCAGAGAAGGAGATGCCGGACTAAATAGATGATAGTTTGTCACCCAGCCTAGTCAGGTGTTCCTTGGTCTCCACAACTGACCGGTTGCAGATCATTGTCCCTATGTACTAGGACATCAATGTTTTCCTGCTTTAGAACACTTAGTTAATGCGTCAGTGTCTCCATGCTGATGTACCTGGGAGACATCTGACCATCACCCCTGGCTGGAGATGGGTATCAACTCCCGAATCATGGAGTCTCCTATGATCAGAATTTTTGGATTTCTTTGTGCTTGTTTAGTTTTGGTTCCTGATTTGGGTGAGTATTGTTGTGCTAGCTTCTGTGCTGCAGTGTCCTGCTCTGCAGTGTCTTCTGCCTCTTTATTTGATTTCAGAGATAGAGGCAGATACCTGTTTGTAGTGTTTATATGGTTTTGGAGGTAATGTGTTGGAGAGCAGAGAGTGATGGGGCACCTGATTTGCTCCTCCTAACCACCTGCCAACCTCCTGGACCAACTACCCTCTGCGTCGAGGTTTTTCTGTTGGATGCTGGGGAAATGGCGGGTGGTTCTTATTATGTATTTCCTCTTCAATATGAAATTTGAGGCTGCAATCTCTGCCCATGCTGCCTGGAGCTGAGACCTAAGATCTCCAAAGGCCCAGCATGTAGGACAGTGTCCTAAATCCTGTAAGACTGTCCTTCTGAAAATTGTTCCACAGTACCTGCAGTTAATGAAATCCATTCCAAATAAGTTGCTGGGTTTGTAACCTAGTCAGAGTAATTAGAAGGAAAAAAAATGCAAGTAATGGTTTAATTGTGCTTTGTTTAACTTGTTATAACAAGTTAAATTACTAGTGCCCTGTAAATGAGATCACCTTGTGGAGGCCCCACTGATCGCCCTTCCTGCTCTGCCACAGGAAATGTCACAACTGTGGTACCCTATAAAAGGAGTGTAGCGTGGGGTGGTTGGGGATGGGGTGGGTGGCTGGGCCCTTCCCTGCCTAAAAGAAGAACCACGGACGAAAGAACAAGGAGGTAAGAGCAGAAACAATCAGTCAACAACAAATGCAGTAACCCTGAAAGCTTATCCTAATGTTAGATAAAACTGTAAAACCTGTAAAGCACCACCTGTAATAATTTCAGAGAAGATATACCCTGTAAAAACACTTTGCTCCAGAGAAAATAAAGCAGTAACAGAAGATATACCTTGCAAAAGACAAATTGAATCAGAAGATTACAGCAGTAATCTGTTAGCACACACCTGTAGGCACACCTTGTAATAATGCAGAAGAAGGTATACCAGCAACAACAATTTGAATCAGAGAAAAAATAAAGCAATGAAATGTTAGCAACAAACAGTAGCAATCCCTGTGAGTAAAAAATAAAAACACCACCACACAGTAAATCTGCTTAGCCAAACTAAGTCTTAATCCTTCTCCCTTGCTCTGGTAAGTTTCTCTACTCTACCTTTCAAGCAGTCTTAGAAGGAAAGAGCTCAGGTGAAGCTAGGTGCCTTGGCCAGCAAACCAAGTCTTCTACACATCAACCTTCTGGCGCTCAGGGCGGTTTACCTGGCTCTACAGGCTTTCCCACAATCAGTAAAGAACAAGGTGGTTCAAGTCAGGACAAACACCACCACCACCACCACCATGTGGTACATCAACAAGCAGGGAGGCACTCTGTCTACAGCCTTGTGCACGGAAGCCATGAAAATACGGTCCCTGGCTTACTTCCTACAGACCTCTCTGGTAGCAGTCCCCCTCCCAGGAAAGGACAATGTGCTAGCAGATGCATTGAGCAGGATTTCCCAGGTTCATTACGAATGGTGACTGGATCCTCTAGTTTTTAAAAGTGATTTTTTTCGAGATGGGGCACTCCAGAGATCTCTTTGCAGCCCCAGACAATCACCAACTTCCTCTTTCTGTTGCAGACCCCCAGTCTTGGGCTCAGTCCCTCTGGATGCTTGGATTCTGAATTGGGAAGGGAAATTTCTGTATGCCTTCCCTCCTTTCCCTCTGCTGTTCAAGGTCCTGGTCAACATAAGGTCGCAATCTTGCAAAGTGATCCTGCTTGCTCCAGACTGGGCCAGGCAGCCTTGGTATCCCCTGTTGCTGTCCTTAGCAGTCCATCTTCCCCTATCACTTCCCAGGAATCATGATCTGTTAACCTCCTCTCAGGGGAGGATCTGGTATTGCAACCTTCGGGGTCTCAATCTCAAGGCATGGCTCTTGAGGAGTTAGAGTATGCAAGTTTACATCTGTCTCAAGGGGTTCTGGGCATTCTGAAAGCCTCTCGAAAACCTGTCACCAGAAAAACTTATAATTCTAAGTGGAAGAGATTCAGCATCTGGCATTCCAAAAGGCATGTATCCCCACACAGTGCTGAAATGTCTATAGTTCTGGATTATATGGTTCACCTCAATGGCCTAGGCCTCAGACCAGCTACTCTCAAAGTACATTTGTCAGCTGTTTCTGCTTTTCTGTCAGTAGGAAAGCCTTCTTCACTGGCATCTCATCCTGTTTTATGTACATTTTTCAAGGGATTGCCTCATACCAATCCTCCCTTTAGGGATCCTACCCCTGCCTGGGATCTTAACGTTTGCATTGCCCAGCTTATGCAACCCCCTTGTGAACCTTTGTCTTCAGCAGAACTTAAGTACTTGACCTGGAAGATTGTGTTCTTGGTAGCTATTACCTCTGCCAGACATATCAGTGAGTTGCAAGCTCTCAGTGGTGCCTGATTTTATCTCATTCCATAGAGGTAAGGTGGTCCTTAGAACCAATAGGAGGTTCTTACCTAAAGTGGTTTCAGATTTTCATTTGAACCAGTCTCTCTCCCCCTGTATTCTTCACTGATCATTCTTCTTCAGGAGAGAGAAGATTACACAGTTTGGATGTTAAAAGGTCTCTTAGTTACTACATTGAGCATACTAAGGCACACAGATTTGACTCTTTCCAGTTGTTCCTCACTTATGGGGAAGTGGGTAAGGGCAAATCTGCCACTAAGAGAACTATTGCCGGGTGGATTGTCTCTTGTATACAATTCTGCTATGAGAAGCTAGGCAAAATACCACCCTCTGGCCTGAGGGCTCATTCGACTAGAGGTACAGCTGCTTCCCTGGCTGCTGCCAGGGATATTCCTTTACTAGAGATATGCGAAGCAGCCACCTGGAAAACAGTCCATACATTCACCAAGCATTACTCTCTGGATATCCAGGCTAGGAGTGATGCTAGGTTTAGTACAGCAGTACTGCAGAGCCTATTCCCAAAATAGGTTAGATTCCCTCCTCCATGGAGGTGCTGCTTGGTAGTCTGCAATATGACAGAATACAGCAAGACTTCATGTTATTTGAAGAAAAAATTACTCACTTTAGTAACTGTGTTTCTTCTAATGGAGTCTTGCTGTATTCTGACCTCCCTCTCTGCCTCCCCTCTCAGAACCTGTTTTTGGGAAGTGGGCTGGTAGGTGCAGCGTTGCACCCCAGAGGTGCATTTGGGCGCTCCCACTTTTCTGAGAGCGGGGGAGTGGGTTATGTTTTCTTTATTGCAAGAGTCATAAGTTGTTCTCTGCCTGGGTTTGATTTTGGATTTCTCGACTTGAGTCTTTTGAGGGATCCAAATATTTGGTTGCCATTTGGCTAGTACAGGTCTACAATTTCCACATAGTGGGTTGGTTCGTTGGTATCGGCTCATAAGAATCTGTTACACTTCAAAGTGCAGCAGACAGAGGTTTGAACCGAGTCAGAGCTCAACGTTCTATGCTCTGCACAGAATTTAACTCTTTCCTCTCCAGAGCAGTTCAAGTGCTGGGGCTAACTGCAATATGTCAGAATACAGCAAGACTCCCTTAGAAGAAACACAATTACTAAGGTGAGTAATTTTTTCTTTCATCCTATCACAAGCCTATACACCATGTTCCTGGCTCAGTTACCCCTGGTTAAGAAGTTCCTTAAAGGTATACTCCACAGTAGGCCTCCAGTCAGGAGACTGGTAGCCACCTGGGATGTTAACCTTGTGCTAGACATGCTCACCCATAAATCTTTCGAACCTCTAGCAACATGTGAGCTGAAGTTCCTGACTTGGAAGGCCACCTTCCTTGTAGCCATTACCTCCGCTTACAGAGTGTCTGAAATACATGCGCTGGTCACGGTAGCACCCATGTAGAGTGCTGATTATTGAGCGCTACACAGTTGAGTGACCCAATAATGGCACTGTGCAAGACAGCGAGTGGTGCAGTACCTCGCTGTATCCTGTATAGCGAGTACAGCAAGGAGCTGTACTCACTACAGCAGGATATAGTATCCTTTGTGGCTGATTCCTGCAGAGTTGCTTGCATAGCATAGTGGTGTACACCACCGCTTGCGATACAAGCAGACACGGGTTTGGGTCCGGCTACAAGCAGAAACTTTTTTTTTTCGATGCAGTAACGCATGATCCGCACCCCCCGAGTTGGTTATCTAAGTCGGGGCTTAGGGGGGTTTGTTCTTTGGGGCGTTGGGGGCCATAGCCCCTACATAAGATTTCTGTGATTTAGTAAGTATTGTAGCGACCGTCACTATTTGCAACAGTCGGTACAATATCTTTGCCCTTTGACTATGGGCTCAAGTTTGCTCGCTCTGTGATAGGCAGTCTTTCAGACTCACTTTTATCACATAAAACTGCTGGTCACAGACCCACCATATACTGTATTTCACAAGGCAAGGTGGTTCTTAGAACTCGCCCTAAGTTTCTTCCCAAAGTGGTCTCGTAATTCCATCTGAACCAACTTTTGGTTCTTCCGACCTACTTCGCGAACTTCCAGAATGAAGGAGAGCATACCCTATATTCTCTGGATGTTAAAAGGGTTTTGCAGTTCTATACAGACAGAACTAGATCTGCAAATCAAAGCAACTGTCTCCTTCAGCATGGCCTGGCTGGGTCAGCCTGTCGCTATCAGATATATTTCTGTGTGGCTGGTAGCATGCCTTCGCCAATGCTACTCCATGGCACAGGTTAAACTGGAAGGCACAGTTATATGCCCATTCTACCAGGGCAGTCGCGGCATCTCTGGCAGAAATTCGAAACATGCCAATTGCAGACATCTGCAATGCAGCTACTTGGAGCTCTGTGCACACTTTTGTGAAGCACCACGCTTTGAATGTCCATGCCAGACAGCATCCGTCCTTTGGCAGGACAATCCTGAATGGACTTTTGTCCTAAGTGAGCTTCTCTCCTACTGCCCTTCTTGGGGATTATTTTAGCTTCATACTCTGCCATCGGTGTGAATGAGTGGTGGAGACTTTATGTCCTGGAAGATATGAAAATTACGTACCTACCATAATTCTTCATCTTCTTGGACGAAGTCTCCACTCATTCAGGCACCCACTCTCCATCCCCCGAGCTCACTGATCTGTTTTCGGTCTTCACTCCATCGATAGCTGGGCTGTGAAGACTCTGTTGTGTTGACATATGGGTTATTCGGACTATCTTGTGTCCGATATAGGTTAGTTTCACTATCAATCAATCAAAATCTTTATTTAGCCAGGCGGGCACCGTTGAGGAAGCTCATTTTCGAGGTGGATCTGGGGTAGACAATACAAGCATACAGAAAGAAACAGCAGATAAGGTATTAACACAAGAAATAAGACAAAACAGATATGTACAGGCTAACATGGAAATAGGAATTCTACTTAGCCAGAATATAAAGTGCACAGTAATTACAGTACTAGTCATGTAGGTTACAAGCATAACAGATGTGAGATTACATAGAAACATAGAAGTTGACAGCAGATAAGGACTGCAAGTCCCATCCTGTCTGCCCATTTCTTTTTCTACCTTATGAATGTGCCATCGGCCTTTGCTCTGTCAATGGCCTATCTAGTCATACTCGTCTGTATTGCTCCCTCATGCCTATCCCATGCCTGTTTGAAGCTCTGCACTGTATTCATAGCCACCACTTCCTGAGGTAGGCCATTCCATGCATCCACCACCCTTTCTGTGAAAAAGAACTTCCTCACATTACCCCTTAATCAACCTCCCTCTAATCTCCTGTTGTGTCCTCTTGTCCTGCTATTTTTCTTATATTGAAACATGTTAGACTCTCACCTTGTTAGTGCCCTTAAGGTGTTTGAATGTTTCGATCATATCACCTCTCTCCCTCCTTTGGTATAGGGTATACATATTGAGCTCCGTTAATCTGTCCTCATATGTTTTCTGATGCAGTCCCTGCACCATTTTGGTTGCCCTTCTCTGGACTGCCTCAATTTGGTTAATGTCCTTGTGAAGGTGTGGCCTCCAGTAATGCACGCAGTACTCCAGATGGGGCCTAGCCAGTGTCTTGTAAAAAGGGATTATTACCTCCCTCCTCCGATTTGTGATACCCCTACTAATACACCCCAACATCCCCCTAGCCTTACCTACTGCTTTCGTGGTCTGCTTGGATGATTTCAGGTAATCAGTGATGATGATGCCCAAGTGTCTTTCTTCCCTTGTGACTGCCAGCAACTCCCCTCCCAGCCTATAGGTGGCGTCAGGGTTTCTCTTCCCTATGTGCATGATCTTGCACTTCTTTGAGTTAAACCCCAGTTGCCACTCTTCTGACCATTTTGCTAGTTTATCCAGATCTCCTCATTCTGCCCTCCCCATCTGGAAGAGGGACTAGACAGGCTATAGAAAGCCCAGGGGGTAAGGGCCAGGGCGTAGACAGGGAGTTGGGCCTTACAGAGTGTGGGTAAGATCAGGGTCGCCTAAGTGAGCGCAGTCCTAACAATTAAGGGAAGCAGTCGCAGGATTCCTTGGGATGGCGCATGATTCAGGCTTTGAATGATGCTAAACTGATAGGGAGACTTATTTTCAGGGTTTTATGTAGCTTGTTCCACAACAGGGGAAGAACATGGCTCATAGAAGCCCTGCCGAAGTGGGATCTAACCTTGGGTACCATCAGCATAATGTAAGAGGCACTTCTCAGAAGGTAGTTACTTGGTGTGCTTAACGGTAAGCAAGCTGCAATATAATTTGGTAGATTACTCATAATTGCTTTTAAGGTCCAAAACGCCACATTTCTCTGGCGTCTAAAAGTAAGGGATGGCCAGCCCACAGTGGTGTACAGGAGACAATGGTGGGTGGAGTAGGGGAGCTCCGTTTTGAACCTTAAGGCTCTGTGATAGAGTGCATCAAGTTTGCCGAGGGTACCAACTGAGCCCTCCCTATAAAGAAAGTCTGCATAGTCTAACAAAGGAAGAAAGGTTGTTTTGTTTATGCTGCGCCTCGGTAAAAAAAGGTATTGAGGCAGTTGGAGGGTCGATGCCGAGGTAGCCTATATGGCGAGCCTGCCTCACGGCACCACACATGCACGGTTCTACCTTGGCGACTGCCCTCCTGGAGATTTTTGGCTCCCGCTCAGTCCTAGCGCCTCTGTGTGAATGAGTGGTGGAGACTTCATCCAAGAAGATCAATAATTACAGTAGGTACATCATTTTCATTTCTAGACTAGGCTAAATGGAGCACAGTGCCTTGTGGCCCAGAGTGTAGAGGGGTTGTGGGATAACAGATGGAGCACACACGGAACTTCAAATTCAACACACAATCGCTGTGTGATGTTCATTCAAAATGCAGCAAATAACCTGGAGCAGTGGCCTATTCCTTCAGTACATCAGTTTGTAGCAACAGATCATGAATGTTCTTTCTCTGCACCTAGCCAGCACCTACTGACACTGATCTATGATCTAACAACCTTTCAGTGAAAACCCTTCACCCCAATGTGGGCCTCGTTTGCTTGGGTAGTGGGGGCTCAAAAAAAAAGGCTAAAAACAGAGCCTCAGTGTAGAAACACTGAAACATGGGTTACCCCAAAGGGCATTGGCAACAAATTAAGTTTGAAAGAAATACATAATCATACATACTTCCATAATGCAAAGCATCATGGGATATATGCAAATCGCCATGATATTTCAGACTTGTTCAATTTACAGCAATTTACATGCATTTTAAATAACACAACTAACTTAATTTCTATAATAGTCACTTAGTACTTTTTTCCATTATCAAAAACACCTAGTGCCATGGTATTTTCAACATTTACAGGTTTCATAAACATAAGGTATATATCAAGGTATTCAAACAACGTGAAGTTTTGCTGTATTCTGACTATATGCAGTTAGCCCCAGCACTTGAACTGCTCCGGAGAGTAAAGGGTTAACTCTATGCAAAGGCATAGAACGTTGAGCTCGAGCTTGGTTTTCAAACCTCTGTCTGTGGTACTCTGAAGTGTAACCGTCAGATTCTTTACTCCGTCTTACTGTGAAATTGCTCTGGAGATTTCTCCTTCGGTTCGGTCTAGTTCAGATCGGTCGTTTTTTTTTCTAACAGTGGTTCCAGTAAAATTCGGTATTGTTGCTTCTGTCTCGGTACCAGTAAGTGGTAGTGTTGATAGTGGTTATATTTCTGTAAGAAATTGTTTTCAGTTCTTTGCTGGTTGGTCCAGTTCAGAACCGAAGCCAATCTTCTTTTATTTGCTTACTGTACTGTATTTGTGTTTTTTTTCCCGGTATCATGGTTCCTAAAAATCCAATATTTTAGGATTTTTAACCATCCATGACGTTGAGAACTAATGAATTTATGTCGCCTGGCTTAAGGCACTGTGTAAGGCGAATTTATTTTTTATGTTTGAGGCACGTCTGAGAAACCCAAGAGGAAAACCGGACCCACTGGGTTTCAGCACTGTATCGAGTGTAAGGAGGCCTTTGCTAAGGCCGACCCTCACCTCGTCTGTGTGTATTGTCTGGGGTTTGACCACCTCAAGGAAGACTGCTAAATATGTAAGAAATTTCCCAAAGCCACTCTGGATAAAAGTTTGAGTAGGCTAAGGGAGAGGGAGGCAGAGGAGTCCGCTGACCTGGAATGGCCAGCCTGGTTCGCTTGCGGCCGAGACAAAGGAGGTGCCCACTGACCTGGGCGATGCTTCTTCGGGCAAACGGAGAGCCGATTCTGCGGAATCTGTTCCGAGTAAAAGAGAAAGGAAATCAGCCAGTTCGGATCCGGCTCCCCATGGTCCGACTGCTGATGAAATAGCGAAAGTGATTTCAATTGTTCAGTCGCTTTGCCGGGTTCCGACCGAACCGGTCTCTATTCAGAGCTGATCAGTTCGGTCGGAAGTACCTGCTTCAGAAATAGATCCCGAGACACACTATGAGGGCGATTGGGAGGAGGATGAAGATTATGAAGAGGAACAATGTGAGGGCCTAGATGAGCCAGCAGAGCCTGACATCTCCCCAGACAGGCCTTCTCAGGCTTCTCCTCCCAGGCTTTCTGAGTCCCCTTCCCATTTCCTGTTTTACAAGATAGTGGCTGAGACTCTTCAGCTTCCTTTTGGAAGAGGCTGAACAGGATCAGGAAGAATCTGACTACTTAGAGATGATAGATGTACCAGAGTCAAAAAGGGTGTCTGTCCCTTTACACAAATCCTTGGGGAAGCAGACACAAGTTCTACAGTTTCCTACATTCATTCCTCCTGTGGAAAAAAGAATGGACAGGAGGTATGCTTTGTTAGGTCCTGGGACGGAATTCCTTTCAACTCATAGCAGCCATGTTGGGGTAGTGCAAGCTGCAGCCTGTGACAAGGCTAATATTCCCTGGCATCTCAACCCCGATAAGGATTCCAGAAAGTGGATGCGATGGCAAAAAAACAGTACTTGGCATCCTCTTTGGGATTCAGGCAATCTAATTACATGGCATACACTGCCAGGTACCAGAAACTTATGTGGGATACGGTTCTGGAACTGGCTAAGGATGCCCATCCCCAACTAGCCAAGGAGCTGGAGCAGGTGGCTGCAAATGGTATAGAGGCATCTAAGGTTCCATGCTGCTGTTGATTCCAATGATGCCCATTCCAGGGTCCTGGTTACATCTGTCTCCATGAGGAGATTTGCTTGGCTTGGGTGTACCAACCTCACTCAGGATACCCAGGCTAAGGCCATGGATTTTCCTGTAACTGGTAATTGTCTCTTTGGGGACCAAGCGGAGAACTACATGAAAAGAATGGACAAGTACTGGACCACCTATAGGAGTGCTGCAGCCAAAGAGAAGCAGACCACCACTCAGAGGCAGCAGTTTAGGGGCAGGGGCAGGCCTTTTTACATGCCTTTTTACCAAGCTCAGGCCTCCCCCTCCTCTTCTTTCCAGCAGAGGGGGTTCTTTAGGGGAAGAGGTAGACATGGGGTAACAAGGACCCCATCAGCTATTCAGTCGAAGGCCCCTGCCAAGCAGACACCCTGAGGTGTCAGTCAGGGTTGCCTCCCCAATCCCAGTAGGGGGCAGGCTGGCTCACTACTCCCAGGCCTGGGAGTCTATTATTTCAGACAAATGGGTCTTGGAAGTAGTGAGCCAGGGACTTGCTCTGTTTCAAAAGGTTCCCAAAAATGAGAGTAAAGTCTTTCAGTCCTCCCTCTCCCTTGGAGACAAAGGTCCTAGAGGCAGAAGTCTCCTCTCTTCTGCTTCTGCAAGCAGTAAAGAAGGTACCTCTTTGTCACAGGGGAAAAGGACTGTATTCAAGATACTTCCTTACCCCGAAAAAGGCAGGGGAGTGGTGACCCATTTTGGATTTAAGGTACCTGAACAAACATTTGACAAAACCAAAGTTCAAAATGCTGACTCTGGGAGTAATTCTGCCCTCTCTGAGACCACGAGACTGGCTAGCCTCCCTGGATCTCAAGGATGCCTGCTTCCATATACCTATCAGACATTTCCACAGAAAGTACCTCAGGTTTGAGTTGCCCTCGGGCCATTACCAATTCAGGGCCATGCCCTTTGGCCTAACTTCTGCTCCAAGGGTGTTCACCAAGTGTCTTGTGGTGGTGGCATTTCTCGGGAGGTGGGGCATCCTTTAGTTCCCGTATCTGGACGACTGGCTTCTAGTGGGCCAGTCCTCAGACCAAGTCAAGTCAGCTTTAGAGGTCACCCAAAGACTTCTAGAATCCTTGGGTTTTAGTCTAAATTTAGAGGTCTGTTCTAAAGCCAGCCCAGCTTCTCACCTTCATAGGGGGTGGAAATAGATACAGTTCAAGCAAGAGCATTTCTTCCTCTCTCTGTTTCAGTCTCTGGTCACTCCGGCCTCCTCTTTTCGTTCTCTAGTAACTCGTCCAGCCAGGCACTTTCTACAGCTGCTGGGACACATGGCAGCTTCCACAGCAGTTGTTCAGGGAGCAAGATTTCAAATGAGATATTGTTTCATCTCAGATCTTTCTGGTCTTAGAAAAAGGACCCACTCTCCAAACTGGTTCCACTCTCCAAAATCTTGGTCCAGGCCCTTCAGTGGTGGTTGGACGAGGGCAATCTTTGACAAGGGTTCCCCTTTATCAGTCAGGTCTCTTCTGTGATTCTCACCACAGACTCCTCTCTCTTGGGGTGGGGGGCCCACTTAGATCATCTCACAACTCAGGGAACTTGGTCACACCAGGAGTCCCTTCTGCACATAAATCTTCTTGAATTAAGTGCTGTCTTTCTGGCACTTCAGACATTTTCAACAGTTGTCCAAGGGAAAGTGGTGCAGATCAGAACAAACGCCACAACCATGTGGTACATCAACAAACAGGGAGGCACTCTGTCCTCGGCCTTGTGCACAGAGGCCATGAAAATTTGGTCTCTAGCTTATTCCCTTCAGGTTTCCCTGGTGGCTGTGCACCTCCCAGGGAAGGACAACATTATAGCAGATGCTCTCAGCAGGATTTCTCAGGGTCAACACGAATGGACCCTGAATGCTGTCATTCTTCAAATCCTTTTCAGGAGATGAGGTACCCCAGAGAGATCTCTTTGCAGCCCCAGACAATCAACTCTGTCTGTATTGTTGCAGACCACCCCTTCTGGGTTCTGTTCCCAGGATGCTGTCCTACTAAATTGGACAAACAGGTTTCTGTATGCATTTCCTCCTTTTCCTCTGATATTGGGAGCCCTGATTTAAAAAAAAAAAAAAAAAAATCAGGTCCCAGCCCTGCAAGGTGATTCTGGTGGCTCCAGACTGGGCGAGACAGCCTTGGTACCCTCTTCTGTTGTCACTGTCAGGAACACTGCCCTAGTGTCTTCCCAGGCAGTACAATCTCCTCACCTCCTTTCAGGGGAGGATTCTGTACCCCAAGCTTCAGACTCTCAGGCTCAAAGCCTGGCTCTTGAAGAGCTAGAATATGCAAGTTTGCATCTGTCCCAATCAGTCTTGGAATTTTAAAAGTTAGCAGGAAGCCTGCCACTAGGAAAACTTACAACTCCAAATGGAAAATGTTTGGTTTTTGGTGTTCTAGTAGGCATGTTAAGCCATAGCTGGCTGACATTGCCACTGTTTTGGACTATTTGATACATCTTAACAGTTTATGCCTCCGGCCTACTACTCTTAAAGTACATTTGGCAGCTGTGTCTGCTTTTCTTTCGGCTGGTAAGGTCTCTTCCCTAGCTTCTCATCCAGTTTTCAAGAAATCCTTCAAAGGCTTGGTCCATGTCAATCCTCTCTTTCGGGAGCCTACTCCTTCTTGGGATCTGAACATCTGTATTGCACAGCTTATGCATCCCCCTTTTGAACCTTTATCTTCAGCTGAGCTGAAATACTTGAAAAACCTGTTTCTGGTAGCCATTACCTCAGCTAGGAGGATCAGTGAACTACAGGCCTTACCAGTGGAACCTGATTTAATTTCCTTTCATATGGATAAGGTGGTCCTTCGTACCAATAGAAAGTTCCTTCCCAAGGTGGTGTCAGACTTTCATCTGAACCAGTCTGTGTCTCTGCCTGTCTTTCACTGATCATTCTTCCTCTGGAGAGAGGAGGTTACACAGTCTAGATTTGAAAAGGGCCCTGTTACTATATTGAGCATACTAAGGCCGATAGAAAGGATTGTTCTTCATTGTTTCTCACTTATGGTGAGGTGGGAAAGGGCAGAGCTGCTACCAAGAGGTCTGTTGCCAGGTTGATTTGTCTCTTGTATTTAATTCTGCTACTCTAAACTTGGGGAAGGAGCCTCCCTCAGGCCCGAGGGCTCACTCTACCAGAGGTACAGCTGATTTGATTGCAGCAGCTAGAGATATACCTTTAGTGGATATATGTAAAGCAGCTACCTGGAAATCTGTTCACACCTTCACCAAGCATCCCTCTTTGGACATTCTGTCCCGAAGTGATGCTAGGTTTGCAGAGCTGTGCTGCAGAACTTGTTCCCAAAATAGGTTCTCTAACTCCCTCCTCCAAGTGGGCACTGCTTGGTAGTCTGCATATAGTAAGAATACAGTAAGACTTCATGTTGTTTGAAGGAAAAATTACTCACCATAGTAATGTTTCTTCTAATGGAGTCTTGCTGTATTCTGACCTCCCTCCCTCCCTGCCTCCCCTTCTGGAACTTCGTAGTTTTGGGATGTGGTGGGGCAGGCACAGTGCTGCACCAGAGAGGTGTTCTGGACATTCCTCCATATCTTAGGTTTTTTTTTTCTTTAGTTTGGTGAATCACTACCTGTTGTGTTCTTTTTGGGTTTTCTTGACTTGAGTCTTTGACCTTAAAACCTTGTTTTGCCATTTGGCACAAAAGTTTTGAAACAATTTCTTTGAGTTAGTTAGTTTAGTGCTCATAAGAATCTGACTGTTACACTTCAGAGTACCACAGACAGAGGTTTGAAAACTGAGCTCGAGCTCAACATTCTATGCCTTTACACAGAGTTAACCCTTTACTCTCCGGAGCAGTTCAAGAGCTGGGGCTAACTGCATATAGTCAGAATACAGCAAGACTCCATTAGAAGAAACATTACTATGGTGAGTATTTTTTTCTTTTATGACATAGTGCTATTACATACTAAATCCAACCATGATAAACACAACCTGTTTTACATACGTTGAGGTCACCACAATAACGTCCCTATATGAGGACCTGAGAGGGAAAAGGAAAATTGAGGAGGACACTATAGCATAGTCAAGAAAGGGAAGGGGGTGCCCATAGGTGGCCAACCTTATGGACTAGAAATTGTAAAGGATAGATTAGGCGAAGAACTAGAAGAACTATTGCAACAGATTTAAGGAAAGGTCGATCTTCAAGAGTGGCAGGAGCTCCCTGTTGCAGTGTACGTCCCTGCCAGGGTTTATCTGAGACTCTTGAGCTTGGTGGCTGTCGCCATTCCCACCTTCCCTCTGGCCAGATGTCACATACATACCTTTCAGTGGACCTTCAACTTGGACCAGTTAGTTCTGGTTTCCTCTCCTGTCCCCACTGAATGCAAAACTGCTCAATTTCTGCTTGTTCAATCCAGGGCCTGGAGTTTTCTGGCCAGATGAGTTGTCCCTCTCCTGGAGCGGGTGGTTTCTCTGTCTTCCTCTCTTTCCTCTTGATTCTGAGGGTCCTTATCAAGCTAGAGATGGAGGGAGCCACCATGATCTTGGTAGCGCCATTCTGGCCTCGCCAGATATGACTTCCTCTCCTTCAACAGCTGTCAGAGGAACTTCCACTCTTTCCTCCTCCTCCGCAGGAATCCGCTGACCCAGGTTCAGGGGACCCTGGTCCATCCCAACCTCAAGTTTCTCCATCTGCACGCTTGGCTCCTGAGGATGTAGCCATCGCCAGATCTGGGGTTTCTGATAGGGTGGCAGACATCCTGTTGGCTGTCAGGAAGCCTTCCACTCATGCCACTTATGCCATGAAGTGGAAATGGTTTATCATATGGGCAGCCAAACATAACCTGGACCCTTTTACCTGTCTGGTGAACCAGATCCTGGCCTACGTAATCTCTTTATCCGAGTCAGGTCTCCAGTACGACTCCCTCAAAGGTGCACTTTTCAGCTGTTTCAGTCTGCCATGAGCCTGTGGGCAGTGGTCCAGTTAAGGGGTGTATCAAAGTATTTTTCACCCAGTTTTGCCCTTTTTACACCCTGTGTAGAGTCCTGGGTAGTATCACTGCCAGGTGTTTCCACAGATTTTACGCAGTTGCACTTCAGTTCACCAGAACAGTGTGACTGTGTTGCGAAATACTACCAGCTTGGAAAACTAAGAAGTTTTTACGTCCTGGCCTAAAAAGTTATCTGGAGTACTGCCTGTGGGTGACTATACCATAGCACAGCTGGATGTCTTCACTACCTTTTTGAGAACATCTTGCGTCTGAAACCTACCGTCTGTTCTCCTGTCCTGGCTTGGGATTTGAATTTTGTTTTGGAGAAGTTGACTCTGTCTACTTTTGTGCCATCCGCAACTTGTGAGCTATGCTTTCTTTCCTAGAAAGTGCTAGTTACTATTACTTCTGCTCAAAGAATTTTGGAGCTACAGGCCCTCTGATGCGAGGAGCCTTATTTGATTTTTCACAATGACTAGGTGTCTTTGCGCTTGAATCCCAAGATCTTACTTCGAGAGTCAGCTCTTGCAGCAGGTAATACAGTAAGGACTGTAGCTAGCAGGCGGCAAGACCCAACAGCAAACATCTAGCTAGCAGTCTTCAGCGGGGACCACCCCCTGACGTCTGCCCTCCCTGATGTGTATGATATAAAGGGTGGGTGATCCCCGGCATCCCTCAGTTCTTTTCCTGCTATCAACTCGTGTTTGTCTCCAGGGATCGCCTCTCGCTAGTTCGACTGCCATATTGCATCTGCCCTTTGGGCGGTTTTTCCTTGATTTTCATCAAAAAAGTTTGCTTTTTCCTGAATTTGACTCCTTTATGTCCTATTCGCAGACATCCTCTATTGAAAGGCACTCCTCGAAGTGTGCCTGCGCAATCCGATCCCTTCTTGGGATGGCCATTCCACCTGCCTGCTGTGCTTAGGCCCAGACCACGACACCCAGGCCTGCCAGCACTGCCAGAAATTCAACTACAGGACTCTGATCCACTGCCAGAAGATGCTTCAGGCCTAACTGACCAAATAATGCCTGCCAGCCATGCAGCAAGTCTTCTCTTGAGAGAAGTTCTTCCTACCATAAGTCAGGGAAACACAAGGAGAAAAGGAAGGAAAAGATGATCTCCCTCCAATTCCCGTTCGTCCAACTCCCACTCTGCCTCCCAGGTGACCTGGTTGCCTTCCCGGCTAATGGTTGTTTTTTTTTTTTTTTTTTTTAAAAAAACACCCTGGTACAGGGTGTCGGGAGAGAAAGGTCATGATTCAGGCTCAACCCTGCAGCCTTTTAAGATTCACCCACCTGCTCACTCTACAGGCAGGCATACCGAGCTTTCCAAGCAGACGTCCAGCCAGTCCTGGTTGGCCTTTGTTTCAGGCGCTGACACCTGGGACAATCGCACGGCATCGCAGAACACTTCGTGAGGTCAGCATCTCTGCCTCCAAGGACATTTAAACCATTGTCTGACAAGTGTTCGACCACGTCCAAACTGTTGTCGGACAAATGTTTGACCAATCTTATATTTGGTATCAAACCCCACAGACAACACATGTTGCACCACTGGTGACCTGTCCTGTGGCACAGACATTGTCCCTGATATCATCTGTCTCACCCCCACCTCTGACTAACAATCGGAACTCTGCCCTTCCCGGGCCAGCATACGACAGCCTCAAACCAGGCGTCTCCTACTACTGTCTGGTCTAACGTCACTGCCCCAATGTTGCCTCCTGCCCACCCACCGTCCCCAGACAATTAGTGGCTTGATCAAGGCACTGGCCCGACGTCGGGTCTGACACTGGACACAGATCCTAGGCTCCACATGTCCCAGGTGAAAGACCTATTTGGGTATTGGTGGGAGACAATCTGTACAGACTTGTTGCTGCCCAAACCACTTCGACTGAGGTCCCCCAGCTAGTGCAGGGGCTCCTCCGCCCCCTCCTGTTCCCCCAGTAGATAAGGACACTGATAAGGAGCCCGCCCCTCCTGCAGGCAAACTCGAGGGAAAGGCTCTCTGCAAGCGCAGCCATAGGTCCAGGTCATGGAGCCCAAAGTCCTCAGGTTCTCCTGACCGTGGTAGACTGAAATGCAAACATCCGAGATCAAAGTCCTCTTCTTCAATGGACCCGGACCGGTCCTCCAACGCCTATTCCTCAGACCACTTGTCTGTCGGGGACCTACCCTCCCAGTCCCTAGAGATGCCCTTAAGTCGCCACCCGATGATCCCTCCTTTATGGAGATCATGCAACATGTCCAAGAAAACATGGGGTGGGAAACAGAGGACCTGGACCCAGAAAGGCTCGGACTAGCAAAGTATCTACGTCAAAAAGATCCTAAGCCAGTGGTTATTCTGCCTCTAGTTGACACCTTCGCGGATGTCACCAAGGTGGCCTGGAAGCGCCCCCATTCAGCCCCTGCCATGTAAAAGAAGGCATATTGCCTTTATAGAGCCCCTAAAGAAGAGTCCTTTTTGGGGAGCAGCCACTGGCAGATTCAGTGGTCATTTCGGCCTCCCACGACAGGTCACAGCGGCCGAGGCACCTTGGCACCCAGCCTCCTGATAAGCAGTCTAAGCAGCTGGACTCCATGAGGTGGAACATCTATTCTTCCTCCATTTGCACCATTAGGAGTCCGAACTTTCTGACTCTCGTGGTGCAATTCTAGAATGCACTGTGGGAGCAGGGACTTGACATAATCTAGGAGCTCCCTGACTGTCCTCAAAAATCAGGGCTTGAAAAGCTGATGCAGACTGGCTCGGACGTAGGTACACATGTCCTCTGATCAGCCTACGATTTGGCGGACACTGCAGCATGGGCCGCGGCCACAAGGGTGTGTCTGGTGGCACTCGTGACTTAGGGTCTCCGGTTTTGCCCAGGACATACAGGTGAATATCCTAGATGTGCTTTTCCATGGCTCTGTTCTCTTTGGTGGTGACTCTGAACAGATAATCGCCAAATTACAGGACTCTGGCAAAGTCATTAGGTCGGTACATTCTATGTACAAACCAAAGCAGAGGCCCTTTTGTAAACCTCGCTTTCAAGGAAGAGTGGGGCAACAACCTCTTTCAACAGCAACGAGGAAACTATGGTCGCAGTGGCCCCACTAGAGGCCCCTCGGGGCCCCACCTTCAAGGCAGCTAAATCGTCCAAGGCTGCCCTCCTGCAACCGCCTGACTTCTTGCAGGCCCCACCCACGCTCCTTTTGGAGACCAGGGAACTGGTCAGAGGCTGTTTTTCTCTTTACACCAGAGGGTGGTGGGAGATCACCTCTGACCAGTGGGTCCTACAGCTCATCGTTAAGGGACACTCTCTCAAGTTCTTTCACATGCAGAGCTCATTCGAGCAGAGATCCATGCCCTCTTGACAAAAAGAGCCATAGAGCCTGTACTCCATCTCAGAGGGGCACAAGTTTCTATTCTTGCTTCTTCCTGGTCCCCAAAAAAGACCGGAGACCTGCACCCTATTCTGGACCTTAGCGACCTGAACCAGCTTGTAGAATGCAAACTGTTCTGGATGGTCACCCTTCAGGGGATCATGCCATTAATCCATCAAGGGGACTCGTTAGCATCTTTAGACATGTAGGATGTGTACCTCCACTTACTGGTGGTGAAACTGCACAGGAGATTCCTCCGGTTCGAGTTTCAGGGAAGACCTTATCAGTTCAGAGTGCTGCCCTTTGACCTCTCATTGGCACCAAGGGTCTTTACTAAGTACCTGGCGGTGGTTGCAGCCACCCTCCGAAGGAGGGGACTTTGTTTTTCCTTATCTGTACATTTGGCTGCTGATGGCCCTGTCCAGATGACGGCTGCAGTGCACGATTCAGGCTACCTGTTCTCTCTTCGGAGAACTAGTGACCACAATCAATGTGGCAAAGTGCTCCTTGATTCTTTCCCAGTCCCTTCAGTTTATCGGAGCACTGCTCAACATTACGAGAGGGAAGGCCTTCCTACCGGAAGACAGGGATCTCTGTGGCTGGGGATTGACCCATTGGGTCTCGTCCCTCCCAAGGGTCTCGGCTGAGTAGATTCTCCGGTTCCTAGGCCATATGGCCACCTCTATTGTCACTGTCTCACTTGCCAGATTGCACATGAGAACGATTCAGTGGACTCTGAGTCCAGTGGTATCAGCGCTGGGATGACGTGGATCTTCCGGTTTCCATTTCGGAGCCTGTTTGCCAAGGACTGCACTGGTGGATAACCTATCCTTCCTTATTGGAGGGGATGCCTTTTCAGAGGAAGACCCCGAACCAGGTCCTGACATCAGATGGCTTGGGCATGGGCTGGGGAGAACATCTGTATGCTCACCGGACACAGCGGCACCTAGTCAACGACCGAGGGAACTGTCCACATCAGTATTCTGGAAATGAGGTTGGTCCTGTATGCCTTACAAGCTATGAGCTCGGCACTCCGCCCAGGACACCTTCTGATTCAATTGGACAACATGGCAGTAATCTTTTACATCAAGCAAGGGGGAACACATCCGTACCCCTTCTGCCGAGAAACCATGTGGGTCAGGAACTGGGCCATTGCTCACCGCTTGGATATTTCTGCGGTTCACGTCCCTGGGGTACAAAACACCCTGGCAGACTTGGTTGGCAGGACCCGGTCCAGAGCACACGAATGGGGCCCTTCAGCAATCAGTTGTCTACTGTTCGACAGATGGGGCAGGCCGGAGTTTGGACCCCTCTGCCTCCCCTATCAACGCAAAATTGCCCAATTTCTGCTTGCTAGATCCAGGGCATGGATTTTTCTGGCAAGATGAGTTTGTCTCCTGGAGCGGGAGGTTTCTCTATGCATTCTCTCCCTTCCTGCTTCTTTAGAAGGTGCTTCTCAAGCTGCAGTTGGAGGGAGCACAGATGATCCTCGTTGCCCCTTTGTGGCCATGATGGATCTGGTTTCCACTGTTGCAACAGTTGGCTGTCGAACCACCGGTTCCTCTGCCTCTGAGCACTCGCCTGCTTTTTCAGGGTGAGGGGACCCTGGTCTACCCGAACCTCTAGTCACTGCATCTCCATGCATGGCTCCTGAGGACCTAGCTAGGTCGTGCTTTGGAGTCTTTGACAAGGTGGCCACTGTTTGCTGGCAGCTAGAAAGCCTTCCACCAGAGCCACTTATGCCATGAAGTGGAAGCGCTTTTACCTCTACTTCTTCCCAACACCTAGATCCCTTGGCCTCTCCGGTGAACTCTATCCTTAAGTATCTCTTGTCCCTCTTGTACTCTGGATTGGGCTACTCCTCCATTAAAGTACACCTGCCATTTCTGCCCATCATACCCCTGTCCAGGGCAGAACTGTGGCTCAGCTGGAGGTAGCCTGAACCTTTTTTAGGGGTATGCTTCATTTGAAGCCCCCATTAGAGACTCCATCCCTCCCTAGGTCCTACTTTTTATTCTGGAAAAGCTCATCCTACCCTCTCTTGAACCAGCCGTGGATTGCGAGCTTCGCTTTCTCTCTTGGAAAGCGTTATTTTTAGTTGCTATTATCTGTCGAAGAATTTCCGAGCTTCAGGCCGTGATGTGTAAGAAGCCTTATTTGATTTTCCACAAGGACTGGGTGGCCTTGAGGACCAGTCCTAAGCTTTTGCCAAAGGTGGTATCTGAGTTGACCCGTAATAAAGACATCCACCTTCCAGTTTATTATCCTGATTACTCTAACTGGTGAGGCTCTTCTCCACACATAGGATGTTCATCGCATTTTGCGATTTTTATCTCTAGGACAAAGTTTTGAAAATTAGAACAGCTTTTTGTTTCCTTTGCCCCCAGGATCAGGGGAGCTCCAAACAAACCCTTTAAGTGTAACTATCCCTTCTAGGGACATGGATATGTTGTTCATCCACACTGTCTGGCAGGTTCCTTGCCGCTTTAAATCTTGCCGGAAGGTCTTTGAGCTGGCTTCTCCCACCCACCCGGGTGGTAAAACTCTATGCTCCGCCCCATGACGCCAGATCTTCCTTACCGCTTGAAAGCTTAGGTTCCCTCCTTAATGCTCTGCGTGTAGACTGGATCCTAATTCTTCGGTTCGCCCGAAACTTATTTTAAAATTTTCAAGACGTCAGTCAACTTTCTCCCTCGCTGCTGCGATGGACAAATAGACTCCCGGATTTCGGCGGTGCCCTTGTGGGCAGATGATCAGGACGGACCTGCACTCCGCATGCATCTACTGCCTCGGCCTAGAACATGACCCGCAGGCCTGCGAGTTATGCCGTTCGTTTTCGGTCAACGTCACCAGAGACCACGCGCGGTTAGAGCTTGGGCGCCCCAAGAGCGCTACCCGCGGTTAAGTCTAAGAGAGGCCTGTTGGTGGTTATCGCGGCGGCTGGCTCGGCTGAACAACTCGAGCAGATGATCGCCCTTGAGGAGGAGGCAGCACAGGCCACATCATCCTCTTCCTCGGTCGCGGCATTTATCCCGCTCTCACTGGGTACCTCGTATTCAGCTTCTTTCAAGGAGCTTTGCCAATCCCTTTCCACTAAGGGAGAGGGGCCATCGGGACATTCTTCTCTGTCCAAAAAGCACTCAAAGGGTAAGTCCCATCGTCAGCGTTCATGAGAGTGGGAGAGGTCCCCTTCCCTGGACAGTCGACACTCTACTTCTGTCGAGGTTGCGGCTAAGGCCGCTGGCTTCACGGTGTCCCCGTCAGGCCAGCCGGCCGAGACACCCGTCGGACCGGTTGTCGACCGGTGAAGCCAACAACCCTTCACCAGTTTCCCTGGTGGAGACTGAGGACTTGCCTACGCCTCCGGTGCCGCAGTCCCCGGTTAAGGCTTCTGAGCCAAGGGAAGAGGTGTCCCCTGCCCCTTCCCAGACCTGTCCTTGGAAATGCCGAGGGTCTCGGTCTCGGACTTCGTCTCGGTCCAGCCGATCCCGCTGACACTGGCGGTCTTGGCACCGAAGTAAGCGGCACCGCCGCTCGTCCTAGTCTTCCTCCTCGAAGAGGAGAGGCTTCGGCGCAAATTCGTCGAAGCTCGAGAACTGATGTGGCAGCAGTTACTTCTGTCTGGGAACAAGCTGACGCGCCGTGCCCTCCCGCCATCAAGTGGCTGTCACCCGAACGGCCGAAACAACCCCTCGCTGTAGCCGAGGTGCCCAAGCCTGGGCCGGTTGTTCGGCCGAAACCAGCTGCCCCACCGATTGAGGGGATTCACCCACGGAGGCCTTTCCAGTGGTTGAAGCCATTGTTGGCCCAGCCATGGAGCTCTGGCAGCGGCCTGCTTCCTGTCCGCCTTCGGCCAGGATGGCCAGGAAGTATGCAGTGCCTACTGGCTCTTTGCCCGGTTTTTCGGAACACCCCTCTGCCGAGGGGTTGGTCACAGACAGCGTTTTCCGGCGTTCCGGGAACGCTAGGGGTGTGGACAAGCCCCCCCGACAAGGAGTCCAAAAAGCTGGACTATGCCGGGCGCAAGGTGTACGCTGAGTCCTCCGTTGGCCTCTGCCAGGCCAGCTCGGTCGTGCTGATGGCACACTTCTCCCACGCCCTCATGGGCTCCCTGGTTGAGGTGATCCCTCATCTCCTGGCCGATCTGCAGACCACGGTCCGGCAGGTACAGGACCAGGGTAGGGCAGTGGCTAAGCAGCAGCTCCAAACAGCTCTGGGCATTGGAGACTCCTGTGCCAGATCGGTTGCGGCTGCGGTGGCCATGCGCCGTAGAGCATGGCTGAGGATATCCACCTTCACGGCGGATACCCAGCACAAACTGGCGGATGTCCCCTTCTTGGGGACCGACCTCTTCGGCCCTGGAGTGGAAGGTCACCTCCAGCGGATCGAAAAGTCCAATGCCACTCTGGACTCTGTCACCTCCGCCCAGAAGGACAAAGGCCGCCGGCAGCAGCAGCACAAGTCCTTTCGTCCTTCTGTGCCTGCGGCATGTCCAGCCCAACAGCACCAACACCAGGGCCAGCAGGCTTGCGCTTGGCATCCCAAACCCAAGCCTGCGGCTTCCTCCAACAGGAAGCAGGGAGGTAAAGGCCCAGGAGGTCCCTCGGCTGGTCCCTCTAAGCCTGCCCAGTGATGGGTTGAGGGGTGTCGCCCCCACCTGGGTTCCTCCCATGGTGGTACGGCTCCACCACTTCCTTTCCACTTGGTCCGTTATCACCACGGACCGTTGGGTTTTGGAGGTGGTAGGAAAGGGCCTGCCCCTGGAGTTCGAGCAGGCCCCACCCTTCCGAGCCATCGCCCCTGGGGGGCTACGGGGTCCGCAGCCTCTTTGTCGGCTCGCCGAGCTGATACTGCCCTGCTCCTCAAAAAAGAGGTGATCAGGAAGGTGGCGGATCCTTCTCCAGACCCGTGGTTTGTGTTCAGGTACTTCCTGGTCCCGAAACGGATGGGGGGGGCTGGCACCCCATTCTCTACCTGCATGACCTGAGCAGGTTCCTAAGGTCTCGGACCTTCAGGATGGTCACTCTGGCTCAGATAATCCCATCCTTGGAATGAGGCTTATGGTTCTGTTCTCTGGACCTTAAGGATGTGTTCTTTCACGTCCCAATCCGTCCGTCCCATCAGAGATTCCTCCGCTTCAGAGCGGAGGGATCCCTTTGAGTTCCGGGCCATGCCCTTCGGCCTTTCCCTAGCTCCCAGGGTCTTCACCAAATGCATGGCAGTGGTGACAGCATTCCTGCAGCACCGAAGGGTCCGGGTGTACCCCTACCTGGACGACTGGTTGATTGTAGCCCCCTCCAGAGTGGAGGTGGAGTGGTCCAGGGATCTGACCCTCCAGGTTTGCTCTCAGGTTGGCCTCCTTATCAACGAGGCCAAGTCAATACTCGTGCCGAAGCAGGTGATGCAATTCATCGGGGCAGAGCTCGACTTTCTACGAGCCAGAGCACGGCTCCTGGCGGACAGGGCCGAGGTTCTTTCCTCCTTTGCCCAATCATTTCTGCCTGGATTGGTGGTAGTTCAGGTGGATGTTAAAGATCCCATGGCACTTATCGAAAAGAGTAGGGGAATTTCCCCGGTGTCCTGGCCAAATTTCCCTCATTCACTAAAAATACCACCAACAGCTTAATCTGGTTCAAGGTCAGCTGGAATTCATCTGTATCCCCCTCCCCCGGGTCGTGCCTGAAAATAGGCAGGATTTGTCTAGTGCACTTACCCGGTCAACAAAAGCTAAATAAAATAAATAAATAAATTTCAGGCTGGGCAATCGCGCCCTGCCCGGGACTTCCTGCGCCTCCTGGGCCTCATGGCGGCCTACACCAGCGTGGTCCATTGGGCCCGCTGGTACATGCATCCCCTTCAATGGGGGCTGGCCAGCCAATAGTCATAGCACTTCGATCCGCTGGATCAGCTAGCGACAGTGACCCAGGGGATGTGGAACACTCTCCAGTGGTGGACCGTTCCAGCACATCTGCAGGAGGGCATCCCGTTTGTCCGCCCCTGAGCCGACTGTCTCTCTATCGACTGATGCTTCTCTGGATTGGGGTGCCTATCTGGGGGAGCACAGAGCGCACGGCCTCTAGTCCCCTCGGGAGTCCCAATGCCATAGCAACCTGCTGGAGCTTTGAGCAGTTCATCTAGCCCTCTCCGCCTTCGCTCCGTTTGTACAGGGTCAAGTGGTTCAGGTCTAGACTGACAATACCACGATCATTTACTACCTAAACCGCCAGGGCGGGACGCGCTCCATGCCTCTGTGCAGGGAAGTTCTCCGCATTTGGTCACTCATGTGCAGCCTGAGGGCGGATCTCCTCGCCATTCATGTGGCAGGAGCCTCCAACACCCTGGCCGATGCCCTAAGCCGGATAGGTGCTGCGTCTCACGAGTGGTCTCTCCTGCTGGAGGTAGTACAAGATCTCTTCTCCCACTGGGGCACGCCTCAGGTGGACCTGTTTGCCTCCAGGGAGAATGCGAAGCTGAGACTGTTTCATGCCGGCCCCCCTCAGCAGGGCTTGCTGCAGGGGGATGCCTTCTCGAGGCTGTGGACCCCGGGCCTCTTCTACGCCTTTCCCCCATTTCCCTTGATCCACAAGGTGCTTCTCAAGGCGAGGAGGGACAAGGCACAGGTGATTCTGGTAGCCTCAGGCAGGCCCCGTCAGTTCTGGTATCCAGATATCCTTGGTCTCAGCTCCAGGCTCCTGAGGCGGCTTCCAGCTCGCCCGGACCTGATCTCAGTCAATCAGGGGAAGGTATTCCATCCGGACCTTCAATACCTGCACCTGACGGCCTGGTTCCTGAGCGTTAGAGTTCCAGGCTTTGGGTCTTTCCGACGAGGTCCTCAACGTCATTGAGGCGTCCCGTAAGGAGTCGACCAGAAAATGCTACGCCTTCAAATGGAAGAGATTCTCCATTTGGTGTCAGGGCAAGGGCCCGGACCCTTCCTACTGTTCCTTGGCAAGCATTCTGGACTACATGTGGTCCCTTTCTCAGTAAGGGCTTCGGTCGACGACCCTTAAGGTGCACCTGGCAGCCATCTCTGCTTACCAGGCGCGGGCCAGGAAGCAGTCGGTGGCGCAGTAGAAGGTGGCTGAGAAGGAGTTGGGTTGGGTGCTTTTTCAAAGGCCTTGATCACATATCCTGTCCGGTGCGAGAACCTCCACCTCCGTGGGATCTACTGCTGGTATTGGCTAAGCTCATGGGCAAGCCATTCGAACCGATGCATAGGTATGACATCTCTCACCTGTCGTGGAAGACCACCTTCTTGGTGGCTATCACGTCAGCCAGAAGGATGGGATAACTCAGGGGGAGGAAATGGACAGGGAAATGATAGAAAGTATACTTAGAATGGCAGAAAAAGGGGAGATATTGCTGATGGGTGATCTGAATATGCCAGATGTTAACTGGAGTGCAGTTGCAGCTGCCACTTCAAAGAGTGCAGTTATTCTAGATGCCCTACAGGGGCATGCCTTAGACAACTAGTACTGGAGTCCACTGAGAGGAGCAATATTAGACTTGATTCTCTCAAATGGAGATGGAGAGAGGATCACAGATGTAGAAGTGGGTAGCCATCTGGGAACTAGCGACCATCGAACAGTATGGTTCACAATAAACACAGCAATAGAGTCAAGCCATACAAAGACAAAAGTACTGGACTTTAGGAGGGCTGACTTTGCCAAAATGGGTGAGTGCCTAAGCAATGCACTAGCAAATGGGCAGGAAGGAGGGGTGGAAGAACAATGGGGAATAATAAAAACTGCCATCACAGAGGTAACAAGCCTTTGTGAAGCAAATAAACAAAACAAGACGATATAAGAAACCACTATGGTTCTCAAAGGAAGTGGCAGTGAAGGTTCAAGAGAAAAGAAAGCATTCAGGAAGTACAAGGAATGCATAGAAGGAGCAGGACAGAGAACTGTATCAGTTAAAGCAAAAGGAGGCTGGGAAGACAGTCAGAACAGCAAGGCCGAACTGAGGAAAAGATAGCCAACTCAGTTAAGAAGGGATGAAACCTTTTATAGGCACATCAGGGAGCAAGGAAGACCAAGGGAGGATAGTGAGGCTTAATAAAGGGAGGGAGGGAGGGTGGGCAGAGGAGACTGAAAAGGCAGAGATACTAAACAAATATTTTTGCTCAGTATTTACAAATGAAGAGGGGGAGGTACCTAAAACAAACAGTAGAAACACTCTGGATACATTTACAGAAGAAAGGGTTCTGAAAGAACTCTTAAAACTGAAGGTGGACAAAGCAATGGGGCCTGATGGAATTCATCCCAGAATTCTAAAAGAGCTAAGGGTAGAACTAGTGACACCACTGACTACCCTTTTTAACAAATCATGGGAGGATGGGGTGGTACCCGAGGACTGGAGGAGGGCAGATGTGATTCCCCTTCACAAAAGTGGGAGCAAGGCAGAAGCAGGAAACTACAGACCTGTTAGTTTAACCTCAGTGATAGGGAAATGATGGAATCACTTCTGAAGGAAAGAATTGTCGAGTATCTAGAGGCCAGAGGGCACAGGACCCAAGGCAGCATGGATTCATAGCGGGAAGGTCATGCCAGACAAATCTGATAGATTTCTTTGACTGGGTGACCAAAGTAGTAGATCAGGGAGGGCTGTGGACATGGCCTACCTAGACTTTAGCAAGGCATTTGACACAGTCCCACACAAAGATTAATATACAAGTCAGCCAGCCTGGGAGTGGGTCCCAAGATGACAGCCTGGGTAAAGAATTGGCTGGAGAATAGGACACAGAGGTAATAGTAAATGGAGTCCACTCAGAAGAAAGGAGGGTTACTAGTGGGGTACGCGGAGTTCAGTATCAGGACGGTCCTCTTCAATGTCTTTATAAGCGACATTTGGAGGGACTGGAAGGAAAAGTATGTCTCTTTGCAGATGACACCAAGATCTGCAACAGAGTTGATGCACAGGGTGGGGTGGAAAGGATGAGAAGGGACTTGGCAAGGTTAGAGGAATGGTCAAATGTATGGCAGCTTAGATTCAATGCTAAGAAGTGCAAGGTAACGCACCTGGGAAACAAAAACCCAGGGGAAGAGTACACAATGGGGGGTGAGATACTAACAACAAAAATGGAAAGGGACCTGGGGGTAGTCATATCAGATGACCTAAAGGTGGGCAAGCAATGTGAGAGGGCAGCAAGGAGGGCTGGGGATACTGGGATGCATAGGGAGAGGCATCACCAGTAGAAAACAGGAAGTTATTATCCCTCTGTACAGACAGCTGGTGAGACCCCATCTGAGTACTGTGTGCAGTTCTGGAGACCCAATCTCCGCAAAGACATAGACAGGATGGAAGCTGTCCAGAGGAGGGCAACTAAATGGTGCAGGGTCTGCACCAGAAGACACATGAAGAGAGACTTAAGGAGCTTAATATGTATAGCCTCGAGGAAAGGAGGAGAGGGGGACATGATAGAAACTTTCAAGTACCTCAAGGAATCAACAAAGTCCAAGAGGGTAACATCTTTCAAAAGAGGTGTGCAAGAACAAGAGGCACAATTTGAAGATGGGGGGCGGCTCAGAGGTAATTTAAGGAGTTTTTTCACAGAGAGGTTGTGGATGCATGGAACGGCCTTCCGGAGGAGGTTGTGGAGTCAAAATCAGTGGTGGAATTCAAGCATGCATGGGACAGTCATAAGGCAATTCTGGGGGGTGGGGGTAAGAAGAAGTAGGCTGCTGATTAACTAGGATCTGCAGCTTATCCAGTAGGTAGGGAAATGGGCAGACTGGGTGGGCCAAGCGGTCCTTATCTGCCGTCAAATTCTGTGTTTCTGTGTAACTCCAGGCACTTTCCATCAAGTCTCCTTATCTGGTCTTCCACAGGGACAAGGTTGTCCTGCGTCCCACCCGAAATTCCTTGCGAAGGTGGTGTCAGAGTTTCACCTTAACCAGGTGTTGACTCTGCCGGTGTTCTACCCCAATCACACCTCGGAGGCCGAATATAGGCTCCATACTTTGGACACTAGGAGAGCGCTCGCTTATTACAAGGAGCGAATGGCTGAAGTTCGGGGAGAAGTTCGCCAGCTGTTTGTCACCTACGCTGAAGCCGCACCTGGCAGACCTGCAGCCAAGCGGACGATAGGCAGGTGGGTCACCTCCTGCATAGATCTCTGCTATAGGTTGGCGGGCATGGAGCCTCCCAGAGGGATAAGAGCTCATTCTACCCGCCATACCGCTGCATCGGTGGCTGCTTCCAGGGACGTCCCTATCCAGGAAATCTGCAGGGCTGCTACCTGGAAGTCAGCACACACCTTCATCACCCACTACCACATCGACCTTGAGTCACGCCGGGATGCTGGTTTTGGAGCCTCGGTTCTCCAGTCTTTATTCCCTAAGTAGGGGGTGTGCGTGCCTCCCTCCTCCCAGAGAACTGCTAGGAGTCTGCCAGACAGTGTGGATGAACAACATATCCATGTCCCTAGAAATACAGGTTACTCACCTGTAACAGGAGTTCTAGGAATGGTATATGTTGTTCATCCACACGACCCACCTGACCTCCCCGGCTTCGACGCACAACCTGGCTTCCAGCGGGCTAGATCTAGCGTCATGTAGTGGAGCCGAGAGTTTTACCACCCGGGTGGGTGGGAGGAGCCAGCTTGAAGACTTTCCGGCAGGATTTGAAGTGGCAAGGAACCTGCCAGTGTGGATGAACAACATATACCATTCCTAGAACTCCTGTTACAGGTGAGTAACCTGTATTTTCTGTTACCAGAAGTATGACAAACCCTTGTTGGGCCTGGTGAAGGGTCACTCTAAGAGGGGAGTAGTGGTGTCTTTGGCCGCCCTTCGAAGTGTGTCTACAGTGGACATTTGTGCAGCAGCCACAGAGCGGGCTTTGGCCTCACGGTTCTGCAGGGACTGCTCCTTTGAGCAGTTGGCTCTCAGATATTTTCTCCTCCCAGACTCCTTTACTGCTTGGGACTCTGTCCTTATTGTGCTACCTGCTGCAAGATCTGACTCTCTAAGTTAGTACAGTTACGTAAGAACTTACCATAACAGATCTTCAAGAGAAGCTCTTGCAGCAGGTATGGCTTCCTGCCCACCTTCCTCCTAGGGGAGACTCTACTGCATATGGCTTGCATTGGCAATATTCCAGTTGCCTTCTGCGGTATTTCCCTTGGTTCTCTGTTCCTGTTCACCTTCCATCATCGATGCTGGAGTCTCTGGCGGGAGAACTAAGGGACGCTGGGGACCGCACACCCTTTATATCACACGCTAACATCGGGGCACGTTGGGGGGGGACTGCTAGCTACAAGTTTTCTGTAGGGTTCTGCTGCCTGCCGGCTACAGTTCTTATTGTGTTACTTGCTGCAAGAGGTTCTCACAAAGATTTACTGTTATGGTAAGTTCTTAGACAACTGTACTTTTCTTCCTAAGGAGGTGTCTGAGTTTACACTGAACCTCCCTGTTCCTTTTCCAGTGTGCACCAATCCAGGGGAAGCACTGCTCCATACATTAGATGTGCGCAGAACTTGGAAGTGTTACCTGCTCCGAACCAAGGAAAGCAGGAAGTCGAAGCAGTGTTTATCCAAGTGGTTGGTTAATTGCATAGTGTTCTGCTACAAGTACAGCAAAAAACTGCCTGGTGCTGTTAAAGCTCATTCCACTAGAGGTATGGCTACCTCTGTTGCTTTTTTCTAGGGGGTCTCGGCCACTGACATTTGTGTGGCTGCCACATGGAGTACTGTCCACACCTTTACCACGCACTACAGTCTGGACATTGCTTCTAGAGCCCATGCAGGATTTGGCATGGCTGTGCTGCAGGGCCTTCTGTCTTAAGTTTAAGGTTGACCTTCATCCCAGACTGTCTGACACCTCTAACTGCTTTGGACTTTTTTTCTACGGTGTGACCTAATCACTGAGAATACCCCGAAGAAGATGGAACAGTTACTTAAGAACCTACCATAACAGTAGATCTTTGAGGGGATCTCAGTCATCAGGTCTATTTCCCTCACCACCATCCCCCTGTTTGGGGGCTTCTTTCTGGAACTGGCTGCCTGGTGTATCCAGCCTTTCTTATAGATCCCGGCACCTCTCTCGTGCCTAGGTCCCCCATGGCATGGCGTCTGCTCCATTATTCTCCTAGGGAAAGAACTGAGGAGGGAGAAGTGCCGCTCACGTCTTTATAGGATTGGTGATGTCATCACATGATGTCGATGTGGGCAGCCCCAGTTGTACTGATGAAAATCTTTGTGTGGATCTTCCTTCACTGACTGAAGTTCCTATGACGTGATCTGATGACTGAGATCCCCTCGAAGATGTACTGTTACAATAAGTTCTTGTGTAACTGTTCTTTCTAGGAGTGGTATATGGTTCACATCTACACAGTCCACCCACACTCCCCTGGTTAGTGGCACCTGATTCTGCTTCCAGCGTGTAAGATAACGTCATGGGGGGGGGGACGTATCCGCCCAGGTGGTGGGAGGAACTTTGCTTAAAGATGTTCTAGCTAATCGGTACATTCCAGTAGAACTGCCATTGTGTGGATGTGAACCTTGTATCATTCCTGGACCTAAAGTTACAGGTTAGTAACCTGTTTCTTTGCAACAGACAGGCTACAACCCAGTAGAGGTGGGGGGGTTGGGAGTCCTCGCGGACAAGTTAGGGGGTATGTAAAACAAAAAGTTAAACTACGGGGTGGGCTATTGGGTCTACAGACCCCAAGTCTCCAGGTGAAGGTCAGCAGACCTCCCACCGTGCTGTTAGAAGGTCTGAGGGGGTAGTGGTGGAGACGAAGCAAGGGGGCTAGCAACGAAGGGGGGGGGATTAGGGAAAGCGGAGAAACAGGAAAGGCAGATGGGTGGGAAGGGATGAAGGCTCAGACTCTAGGTGGAAGATGGTGTCCCTGATTGCTCAAATCTTAAACAAGATGAATGCCCTACAGGCATTTAGTGGAGAGAGGTGTGGATATTGCAACTGTTACGGAGACATGGGACACACCTAACCATGACTGGGACTTCAGTCCCTGGGTTAAAATTTTACAGGAGGGATTGCTAGATAAGAAAACAAGAGTGTGGCAGTTCAAACTGTATGAAGGTGAAGTTGGAAAAGGGAAGGGCAGAAGCAATGTGGATTCAATTATGGACAAGTAGAGAGAGGGAAGAAAGTGAGATTCTAGGGACATGGATATGTTGTTCATCCACACTTATTGGCAGGTTCCTTGCCGCTTTAAATCTTGCCGGAAGGTCTTCAAGCTGGCTCATCCCACCCACCCGGGTGGTAAAACTCTCGGCACCGCCCCATGACACCAGATCTTCCTTACCGCTTGGAAGCTCAGGTTCCCTCCTTAGCGCTCTGCGTGATAGACTGGTTCCTGATTCTTTCGGTCTCTCTGAATTTAGTTGGAAGTTTTTCTATTACTTTGACCTTCTCCCTCGCGGCTGCGATGGATAATTCGTTTTCCGGCTCCCGGAGGTACCCGGTTAATTCCTCCAGGAAAGACCTGCACTCCACGTGCGTTTACTGTCTCGACTTGGACCATGATCCGCAAGTTTGCGATTTTTGCTGTGCCCTTTCGACCAGCTCCCTGGAGGATCGTGCGGCCCGTTTTGGGCTCGGGCGACCTGAATCTTTTTCCGTGCTGGAAAAATCCTTGGAGACTCGTCGGGCAGTGTCCGCGTCAGCTGTCTCGGCTGAGCAGCTCGAGCTTCTTTCCTCCATGGAGGGGGCGGCGTCCAAGTCTGCCCCCCCCTCCTCCTCTGTCATGGCGCTTATCCTGCTCTCCTTGAGTTCTCCTCATTTCAACTTGATTCAAGAACCCGCCCAGTCCCCTTTCCTTGAAGGAGAGGACCCTCGGGACCTGCCTCTCAGCCCAGGTCAAAGGAGTCGCAGGCTAAGTCCCATCGTCGGCGCTGGCGGGAGCGGGACAGCTCCCCCTCCCGTCGTCCGACTTTAGACTTCAGTCGAGGGTGCGGCTCAGGCCGCTGGCTTCACGGTGTCCCCGTCAGGTCAGCCGGCCAGGACTCCCGTCGACGTTGTCGAGTCTCTCGACCCGTCATCTGGGCTGTCTTCTGCTGGAGCTGCCATTCCTTCGCCGGTTCCCCCAGTGGAGGCCGAGGTTCTGCCTGTACCTTTGGGGCGACAGGCCTCGGTCCTTTCGTCCGAGCCGAGGGAAGAGCGGGTACTCCCCGCTCCTTCCCAGGCCCACCCTCGGTTCCCCTGAGGATTGGGGTCTCGGTCCTCTTCTCGGTCAAACCGCTCCCGCCAACTTCGGCGATCTTGGTCAGGGCACAGAGTTAAGTGGCATTACCATTCTTCCTCGTCTCCCTCCTCGGATGAGGAGTGGCCTCGGTGCAGATGGCATCGACGTTGCGAGGAGTTCATGTGGCAGCAGTTGTCCAGGAATCAATTGACGCCGATTCATTCCCCGTCCAGCAAGCAGCTGCCGCCCGATCGGCCGACACAACCGCTCGCTGCAGTCGAGGTGCCCACTCCAGGGCAGGTTGTTCGTCCGAATCTTGCTGCCCCACCGTCTTCGGTGGAACCTCAGTCGGGTCATGACCTGTCCCGCAGGTTGTCTGTTCCCCTCACTCCCGCCCGCCCTCGGCGGACGAAGAGTGACTCAGGCCTGAGACAGCTCTTTGCAGACCCTTTCGGAGTCCGACTTCGACCCCTCCATGTTTCCCCAGTCGGAGGAGGACCGGGGTCCTCTCGGAGCAGCTCTGTGGCGACAGCCCATCATCCTTTATGGGTCTGCTTCAGCTCATCTCGGAATTCACCGGGATACAGCTTGAACCCGTGTCCAAACAGGCCTCTTATCCCCTGACGGAGATTCTAGACTGAGGGGGTTCACCCTCAGAGGCCTTCCCGGTGGCCGAGGCGATTGTCGGCCCGGCCTTGGAGCTCTGGAAGCGGCCTACTTCTTGTCCTGAACCCTTGGCCAGGATGGCCAGAAAGTACTCTGCCCCTGTCGGTTCTTTGCCCGGTTTCTCCGAGCACCCCTCGGCTGAGGGGTTAGTCACCGATAATGTTTTCCAGTGTTCTGGGAATGCTCGGGATGTGGCTAGGCCCCCTGACAGAGTCCAAAAGGATGGACTATGTCAGGCGTAAGGTTTACGCTGCGTCCTCCCTAGGCCTCCGACAGGCCAGCTCGGCTGCACTGATGGCACATTTCTCCCACACCCTTTTGGGCTCCCTGGACGAGGTGCTCCCTCATCTCCCGACCGACCTGCGGACCACGGTCCGGCGGGTGCGGGACCAGGGTAGGGCGGTGGCGAAGCAGCAGCTTCAGACTGCTCTGGACTTAAGTGATTCCTGTGCCAGGTCGGTGGCGGCCACAGTGGCCATGCGCCGCAGGGCGTGACTGAGGTTATCCTCTTTCCCATCGGAAACCCAGCACAAGTTAGCAGATATCCCCTTCTTGGGGACTGACCTTTTAGGCCCTGGGTGGAGGGACACCTCCCGGGGACCGAGAGGTCGATGCCCACTCAGACTTCGGTCACCCCGCCCAGAGAGACAAGGGCATGCCGAGTAAGCCCTTGCCTCGGCCCTCGGCTCGACTGGCCCATCAACTCAGTATGAGGGCCAGAAGGCTTGCGCTGGGCATCCTGACCCCAAGCCAGCGTCTTCCTCTAAAAGGAAGCAGGGAGGTAAAGGCCCAGGAGCTCCCTCAGCCAATCCCTCCTCCAAGCCTGTTCAGTGACGGGCTGAGGGGCACTGTCCCCGGCCCCGTCACCCCTACGCGGGTTCCCCCATGGGGAGACAGCTCCGCCCCTCCTCCACCTGGTCCGCTTTCCCGGACCTCTGGGTATCGGAGGTGCTAGGTGAAGGTCCTGCCTCGGGATTGTGAGCAGGCGCCACCCTTTCGAGCAGTTGTCCCACAGGGGTCTTGGGGTCCGCAGCCTCGTTGTCGGCCCGCTGAGCCGACTTGCCTGGCCCTCTAAATAGAGGTGATCAGGAAGGTTGTGGAACCTCCTTCAGACCCTGGGTTCGTGTCCAGGTATTCCTGGTCTCAGACGGGGGGGCTTGCGCCCCATTCTTTAGCTGCACTTTGGGATGGTCTCTCTGTCTGATATCCCATCCTCAAAACGAGGCGTGAGACTCTTTTCCTGGACCTCCAGGACGTACTTACACTTCGTTCTGTCCGTTTCTTGGGAGACTCCTCCGTTTCTTAACCGGGGGATCTCTTTTCGAGTTCCAGGCCAGGCCCTTCGGTCTCTGCTCAGCAGTGTTCCTGCAGCACTGAGAGGTCTGGGCGTAACCCCACCCGGATGGCGGCCTGACTGCAACCCTTCTAGGCGGAAGAGGGACGGTCCAGAGTTCTGGCCCTCTAGGTTGCTCTCAGAAGGGTCTCCTTTTATCGAGCCATGTTGGAATTAGGTAATGTGGGTGTGATTCTTCTTAGGAATGAGGCTAGGCTCTTGAGTCCGAGCTCTGCTCCTGGCGGACAGGGCTGAGGTTCTTCCTCCCTTACCTAGTCAGGTTTGACTGGGCAATTGCGCCCTGCCCAGGACCTCCTGCACCTCCTGGGCCTTGCGGTGGCCTGCTCCAGCGTGGTCTGTTTGGACCCGCCGGTTCATGCGTCCCCCTAATGGGGGCTGGCCAGCCAACGGTCACAGCACTGCGTTCCTTCGGACCAGTCCGTGACAACAGCCCAGGGGTTAGGGAACGCTGTCCTTTGGACCGTTCCAGCTCTTTTGCAGGAGAACATCCTGTTCGTCCGCCCCAAGTCGACGGTCTTCTCCGACTGATGCATCTCGGATGGGTGGGGTGCCCATCAAGGGAATACAGAGTGCACCGCCCTGGTCCTCTCTAGAGTCGATGTCTTTCCATGCTGGAGCTCCAGAGCGGTCCGCTTAGCTTACACAGCTCGCTCAGTCTGTCACGGGGTCTAGTGGTTTAGAATCAGGCGGACAACACCACGACCATGTGCTACCCTATCCCACCAGGATCGGATGAGGCCTTGCCTCTGCATAAGGAGGTTCTCCGCATTGGGTCTTCCAGCCGGCGAGCGGTTTCCTAGCCATTTCTATGACAGGGCCTCCACCACCCTGGCCGATGCCCTAAGCTGGATAAGGGCTGCGCCTCACGAGTGGTTTCCCTGCCGGAGGTAGCACAAGATCTTCTGTCTGGGTCACACCTCAGGTGGACCTTTGTTCTTTTTCCCTCCAGGGAGAACTCGAGGCCAAGACTGTCTCATGCCTGTCCCCTCAGCATGGCTCGCTGTAGGGGATGCCTTGGAGACCGCGGGCCTCTTCTACGCCTCTCCCCCATTTCCCTTGACCCTCGGACGAGGCGAGGAGGGACTAGGCGTAGGAGATTCTGGTAGCCCCAGACTGGTTTCGCCAGCTCTGGTATCCAGCTCTCCTCAGTCTCAGCCCCAGGCTCCCGAGGCGGCTTCCAGCCCGCCCGGTCCTGTTTTCTTTTGTTAGGGGAAGGTACCCCATCCGGACCTTGTATCCCTGCACCTGACGGCCTGGTCCCTGTGCGGCTAGTGGCCAGGTCTTGGGTCTTCCGTCAAGGTCCTCGACGTTTTTGAGGTGTCCTTCAAGGAGTCGACCAGACATGCTCGCCTTCAAATGGAAGAGTTCTCCATTTGGTGTTGGGATAGGGCCTGTTCCCCTCTCCTGTTCCTCGTCGAGCATTCCGGACCATCTGCGGTTCGTTCTTTATTGAACAAAGGCTTCGGTCGACGACCCTCTAGGTGCTTCTGTCAGTCACTCCTGTCTTCCGGGCGCAGGCCTGAAGGCAGTCGGTGGCGCAGAAAAGGTGGTCTGGCGCTTTCCTAGGCCTCTATCACACCTCCCCTCTGGGGAGAGCATCCCCATTTCTGTGGGATCTTTCGCTGGTATGCGCTTAGCTCACAGGCAAGCTGTTCGAACCCTTGCACAGGTGTGAGTTTCCCCACCTGTTGTGGAAGAACACCTTCTTGGGGCTTCCATGCCAACCAGAAGGATGGGAGAGTTCCAGGCGCTCCTTTGAATTTCCCTATCTGGTCTTCCACAGGGACAACGTTGTCCTGCGCCCCATCCGAAGTTCCTTCCGTAGGCGGTGGCGGAGTCCTCTTTCCCTAACTGGGTATTCTCTGCTGGGGTTCAACCCCATTCAAGCCTCGGAGGCCGTATATAGGATCCATTGGGACCTTATTTAACGCTCGCCTACCCAGGGAGCGTAGGGCTGAAGTTCGAGAGAGGTTCGCCAGCTGTTTGTCATCTACGCTGAAGCCGCACCTGGCAGACCTGCAGCCAAGCGGACGACGAGGCGGGTTGGTCACCTCCTGCATAGGTCTCCGCTATAGGTGGGCAGGCATGGAGCCTCCCAGAGGGATAAGTACTCATTTTACCCACCCTTCCGCTGCATCGGTGGCTGCTTCAGAGGATTCTCCTGTCCAGGATATCCGTAGGGCTCCTACCTGGAAGCAGGCATATACCGATTTCCCCTTCCACATCGACCTTGGGTCACGCCGGGATGTTGGCTGGGGCCTCGGTTCTCCAGTCTTTATACCCAAGTAGGGGGTGTGCGCCTTGCCTCCCTCCTCCCGGAGAACTGCTAGGAGTCTGCCAATAAGTGTGGATGAACAACATATCCATGTCCCTAGAAATACAGGTTACTCACCTGTAACAGGAGTTCTAGGAATGGTATATGTTGTTCATCCTGTTCTAACCTCCTGGCTGACGCACAACCTGGCTGGCGGGCTAGATCTGGCGTCATGGGGCGGAGCCGAGAGTTTTACCACTCGGGTGGGTGGGAGAAGCCAGCTTGAAGACCTTCCGGCAAGATTTAAAGCGGCAAGGAACCTGCCAATAAGTGTGGATAAACAACATATACCATTCCTAGAACTCCTGTTACAGGTGAGTAACCTGTATTTTGGGTTTACAGACCCCAGACCAGGAGGAGGAAAGACATGGAACTGAAGTTTCAAATAACTGCTGCTGAAAAAGGGGAGAGTCTTAATAGGAGGAGACGTTAACCTGCCCAGGGTTGACTGGAGGGTACAGGCTACAACCTATGCCAGGAGTCTGGTGATCCTAGATGGCAATGCAAAGTGGATCCGTGAATCGGGGCATCACGGAAATCACCATGGAGTGAGAGCAATCCTTGATTCGATGGCAAATGTGGATCATATCCAGGATAAAAAGGTGAAATATCCCCTGGGTGGCAATTACCATCGTACACTGTGGTTCCAGTTGGACATGGGAAGAGGCCCCCACTAAGAATAAAATCCTGTATTCTAGAAAGGTGGACTTCAGAAAGATGGGCACACCGATAAGGAGTCACCTGGCAAGCATCTGAGGGGACATTAGGGTGGACCAAAGGTGGTCCACCATCAAAGATGGGAATAATGGTAGCTACAAGGGGAGTGCACTAGGCTCAAGGAGGCAGACTAGGGTGAAAGCTCCCAGATGGCTTAACAGAGGTTGCCCAGACAGTAAGGGATAAGAGGTTAGACTGCAAGAAGCTTGGGAGAACCAAGTGGGAGGATGGCTGAGAGGAGAACCTGAAGATGACAAGTGTGGCAGGTGGGGTAGTCTGGGCTAAAGCTCAGAAGGATCTGCAGCTAGCTGAGGGAATAAAAAAAAAAAGGGGGGGGTGAAGATGCCTTTTTCCGTGATATTAGTGAGCAATGGGACAAGAAAGATGGGATTAAGTTCTATAAAGGGGGCATGGGTGGTAGAAGAGAATGGGGCCAAAGCAGAAGTACTGAACGAGTATTTCCTTTTGATCTTCACCAGGGAAACGGATGGAGTGGTGCTTCTACTGGGTAGAAGAGATGTGCGAGGTAGCATGGATGTTTTGATAGTGGTGGATAGGGTGAAGAAAGGGTTGCTAGTATTAGGGGTACATAAATCCCTAGGCCTGGATGGGATACACCCATGGATGCTGAGAGAGCTTATGGAGGAGCTTGCTGGTCCCTTGGCTGTCCTGTTCCTCAATTCTTGAGTCAGGAGTGGTACAGCAGGACTGTAGAATGCTACCTGTAATGCCCCTCCATAAGAGCAGTTCCAAGGACAATTAAGAACATAGACGGGGTCGGTCTGACCTCCGTCATATGTAAGCTGACGGAGGCCATACTTAAGGAAAGGTTAATAAAAATATTGAAGAAAATGGCTTCCAGGATGAGCAGCAACATGGGTTTATGGGAGGGAGACTGTGAAACAAATCTGACTACTTTGACTGGATCACTAAAACAGTGGATGAGGACCAAATTGTGCACATCTTTACCTGGACTTCAGCAAGGTGTTTGAGACTGTACCCAACAGAATGTTGACACGTCTAGTGGTTGGTGAGAAGCTGACCAGGTAGGTGGAAAACTGGCTGAGAGAAAGGACCCAAAGTGTGGTGGTGGGAGGTGAGCTCTGTAGCACCAGGGAGGTCACCAGTGGTGTCCCACAGTGTTTCGTGTTTGGACTGGTGCTTTTCAGTGTCTTCCATGATGCTGGAGATCCCATTAAGAGCAAAATGTGCTTATTGGTGATGACACCAAGCTCTGTGGAAGGGTTGATGCAGCAGATGGGGTATAGGACCTAATGGAAGATCTGGAAAAGCTGGATGGGTGGTCCGGGATTTGGCAACTTGGCTTCAATGGAAAGAAAAACGAAGGACTGGGTTACAGCTTTGGGGAGGGGGGGGGTCTGGGTAGCTGAATCTGATGAAAAGGACCTGGGGGTGAAGATCACTAGTGACCGGAAGTGCTCCATGTAATGTAGGAAAGTGGCAGCAAAGACCAATAAAATGTTAGGCTGCATTGCCAGCAGGATCTGCATTAGCTGGTAGGTGATACTGCCCTTTTATCGGTCACTGATGAGGGCACACCTAGAGTACAGTGTGCAATAGTGGTGCCCATACCTTAAAAGGGACAGAAAACCCCTGGAGACTGCAGAGGAGGGCTGCCAAGATGATATGGGGCCAGTAGGGTAGGATGTATGAGAAGAGGTTGGGGGCCCTGAACGTGTACTCCTTAGAGGAGAGGAAAGAGAGAGGACACAATTTAGACCCTTCAAGTATCTGAAAGGAATAAATAGTGTGAACAAGGAGCATCTCCTCAAGCTCCGTGGGATCGAAACATGAGGGGACACAGTCTCAAGTTGGAGGGGAAGGTTTTAGGAGAGAGGCTATGAGGCACTGCTTCATGGAGAGCGTGGTGGACTGGAATTTCCTTCCTGTGGGGGTGGTTTCATTAAAAACAGTGAGCACCTTCAAGATGGGATAATGTTAAGGGGAAAATAAGGGTCAAGAGTGGGTGGATAGAAGGGACATGCTGGTTGGGGGACAGAGTCGGTAGCTGACGCTAAGGACCTCGCAATTCAAGCAGATTTGGTAGATCAAATGGCTTTAATCTAATAACAATAACCAAAAATTTATCACTGCATATTTTGGATCTTGCCACTTTCTTATAGCAGATGTGCATTAAGGAAAAGCAGTTGTATTCTTGATATCCCCAAATATGCTACCCAGTATGGCAGCTAGCAGTGTCATCCCTGTGATCTGGAACAACCTGCAAAAATCCCTCAAACTCACCAGCATAGTAAGCCTAGACATCTTTAAATCGCTCACAGGAAAACACGGCACTGAATCCTGTAAATGTAATCAACACCATCTTATGACCACCAGAGGATCTATCCTATGTCTAGGGTAAGGTCCCCTGAATTGTACTAATGATTGCCACAAGTTGTTATTGTGTACATTAGGATGCACACAAATTGTATTAGAGAGGCACTAGGACATCTTGCTATTCTTTATATAATACTGCACTATAACCTATTGTTTTTAGACGTATATTGCACTGTGTACTTTTTCTATCAATTCTTTGTGCTACGAATGTATCATGCTAACTGTTGCATCTAGTTTTTATTGTATGCTGTCCTACCCAGGACCTTCCTTGAAAATGTGGTTGCTCATTGGAGCCGCTTCCTGATTTTTTTTTTTTTTTTTTTTTTTGGGGGGACTATTCTGCTGTCTTTGTCATATATTCGTATCTAGGTTTGAGAGCAGAAGGTTTATAAATTGTTCATAAGATTTAAATATTCCTTCCAGCCCAAGTAAATCCTTTTTTTCTTTTGTTCTTTTTAGGACACCGATGTTCAGGCTACAAATTTGAGACGATCGTTGCCAAATGATAAAGCTCTGCGCCAAAGAACGGCATGGTCCAGGGGCATTGCAAAAGGGAACGAAGAACACACATTGAAGGACAAAGAGAATCTACCGAACGTTAGAGGAAGCTCTGCCCCTGGTCAGGGCAGACCAGAGAGACCGGCGTTGGCAGGTTCCCTACACAACATTGGCTCTAGGAGGTTCAGTACAGGGTCATTGGGGGTCTGCACCACAAAAACCTTCAAACCCAAAAACATGGATAGAGGAATAAATGCACAAAGGAAAAGTGGACTGGAAATGACATGGGTAAAGAATGAAATGCTGTCTGAAAAAGACACGTTCAGCGATCCTGCAAGCAGAGAGGCAGCATCGAGCACACCAGTGAGCCCAGTAGATCACTCAAGCTCACTGGGCTCTGAAAAACTCTCTGGGACTTTCGTAATTCTGGATGAGGAGGGGAATGAGATCTTTCCTTCAGAGTTGGAGACCTTTGGCATCTCTAAACAGAAGCTTTTGGAGTCTGATTCAAATGGGGCCAGAGACGAAAAGGATTGTGGACCTTTGAGCATTGAAAAGCACTTTGAGACCTTGGGCTACACCTCTAGGGATGGACCTTCTGTATTGGAGCCTGGCCGTCCCTGCTCCCCAACAGATGAGCTGCTGTGTGACAGTTTTGACCAGAATCCAAACATAACTGCAACCAGTGAGGTATCAGAAGGAAATGTGCGTCAAACCAGCTGCAAGTATTTCAGCACTCCAGTACCTTCAAAGACTAAATTAAATAAGGCCCTCAGCCCTGTGTTTGAAGAAGAGAATGAATGCAGCTTGACTGACATCCTGCCACTTGCAGAAGAGGATGAAAACCCATCTGGCTCTATGTGGAGAAGAAAACTCCCGTGTGTTAAGACAGCAGCTGTCTCTGTGGAACCAGAAACCTCTTTAAGGACACCTTTGTTCTACAGCTTTTTTGCTGAAGAGTGCTTGTCCATAGTCAACCAGATGGAAAGCAATCTATCTTCGAACACAGGTTCACGTGAGCCTTCTCGGCAATCTACTCCCACAGTAGGGAGTCAACTGTTGAATATTTCAACCATTTATGATGAGCCTTTACCTTTCCACTGCTCGCCAATGAGGTCCCTGTTGGCCCTTGAGGCTGCTAAAGTTATACGGTCTCTGGAAAACAGCTGTGTGGAGGCAGAAGAATCTTTTCTTGGAATGACTCATTTTAGTGTTCTAGATCTAGAGAAACTGAATTGCGACTTTGTGGATTTGCCTGAATCTCCCAAGAGTGGGGAGGCACAAGAACAAACCAAGCTGACACTGAAGGCCCCTGAAAAGCATGAGACTGGGTTGCCCCTGCCCAACTGCCTGGGTCCTGAAGCCTCAGAAAAGCTCAGAGCACCAGGCAAAACTAGTAACACTGAAAGCAGTGATGTCCAAATTAAAGTAGAAACCTCTAGTATAGAAAGAACCACTGCGGGCAACCATTGTCTTGACATAAATGGAGAAATCCCTAGTGCAGAAAAGATGACAGGGGTTGATCCGAATCTTCCCATAAAAGAAGCTACCTCAGCTACAGAAAGTACGACTGGCTGCGTTTTAAACAACACAATTATCCTTGCAAACTCCCTAGTGGGTGGTGGTAACAACTGCCAAAATACTACACAGATTCTGTCGGAAACTCAAAATCTCAATGAAGCTGTTCTGAGGGAAACGTATACCATCTCACCGGATTGGGAACTCGGTCACCTGGGCAGTGTGTCATCTGTAAAAACTGCTACAGAAGGAAGGGTTGAAGAGAGAATAGACAGCAGAAAGGATAATCTAAATATAACGGTGACTATCGAGACCAAGCCTCAGCTGGGGACAAAACCGAAACTGAACAAAGAAACAAGTGTGATTGATATTTTAGTCGATAATGGGTACAGTACCAGCAGTAACTCTAACAAGAGTGAGGAAACAAAAGAGTTAAACACTGAAGGCCAACCAGGCCATATGGATGAGGTCAAAGGAGTGTGCACAGAAATGGAACTAAATCTTCATGTTGCCAATGAGACTCTGGAAATTGAGGCTGCACATGTGGTCAATGAGGCTCTGGAACTTGAGGCTGCGCAGGCGGCCAATGAGACTCGGGAACTTGAGGCTGCGCAGGCGGCCAATGAGACCCGGGAACTTGAGGCTGCGCAGGCGGCCAATGAGAGTCGGGAACTTGAGGCTGCGCAGGCGACCAATGAGACTCGGGAACTTGAGGCTGCACAGACCTGTCAGATGCAGGATGTGGAGGTTCTGCAGAATGTAAGCAGTTTTTCTGTCGAGTCTGGCTCCTTCATCACATCCACCCCAGTGACCGGCCTGGGGAACTGGAGCTTCACTAAGAGGCGTTCCATTGAAAATACATTCCTGAAGGATCCAAGCCTTTCTGAATGTGTTATTCCGGAAGAAGCCAGTCTTGTGGCTGCCACTTCTCAGGACCAAGCTGGCCAGTTCACTTTGCCAAAACCAGACTTAAACAGTACCGTTGTGCTGACAGTTGATCATCCCAATGCCAAAGCTGTAAATGAAAACCTGTCAAAGAATGCACTAATTCCTCCGCCCCGTGGTGGTGCTGCTGGGATGAGTACTATATCTCAGACAGCACATTCTGCCAAATCTGACTTTTCTAATGTGAGATATCTTGCAACAGCCTTTAAGTCCCGCACTGAAGGAGGTCGAGAAGCTGGGAATCCTTGTACTGCAGGGCCTTCTACAAAGGGTCAGGGAGTTACAACAACAAGCAAAAACTCCAGACTGTCTCTTGGCATGACCAAAATTACATTTTTGAGGCCTCTGAGCCCCCCCAGGAGGCAGAGTGCTATCGGGCTCTCTAGCAGCATTGGCACAAGTCGTGCTGGACAGAGAGATAGCATACAGGTGGATAAGATAAGCTGCAAGAATCCAGAATCTGCCAGTGTTGCTGAAACAGAACTCTTGAAAGCGGTAAGTTGCAACTTTCTACAAGTAGGGTTGTAGCACAAATTGCAGCATTAGTTACTAGACATCTAATTCATTAGGCCTGTTTTTTTTTTTTTTTGGGAGACTATTTTGAATTGTTTCCCAAGTCTTAGTAAAGTTTTGGCATCGGTCCAGTTTAAATACTCGTGTAAAGAGGAAAGGAATGTAGTCCACAAGGCTGAGTTACAGCACAGTGCCACATCTAGTGGCTAGTTAGTGGAATTTAGGTAAGGAATAATCCACAAGTAGTATGCAGCAAAACTGCAATAATGGAATGCCTTAGGTGGGTGGGTTGAGGCATGAGGCAGTGTTTGTGCACACCCAGAATGGGCAAATTTCATAAAAAGGTAAAACATTTTTCTGTATTGCTCCATGTTGTCAGTGGGACTTTAATACTGTAAGGAATAATCCACAGTTGATGTGCAGCAGTATGGTAGTAACAGAACGACTTGGGTGGATTGAGGCCCAAGACATAGCTGAGGGTCTTCAACCACTCAAGTGAGGATCTTACCTGGATCAGTCTTCACCATTCATCACTAGTGGGTACAAGCAGGAGGTGCTTGGACCCCACGGGAAGTTTATAGCTTAAAGCACTTAACTTTTCTATGGAGGAGGGGCTGACGTTGACGGCGCCACCCTCGAGGCAGACACATTACGTGGTACTTGCAGGTTGCCAGTATCAGACCCTGGCCCCTCCACAGTTCAGTTCTGTTTTTCCTGCCATTGAGGTAGCAGCACGACTCCGTGGGAGCAGCGCAGCAGGTCCAAACTTCCAGAAAGATCTGTTGGTCTGATTGTTAGTCGATGCTGTTTATCCATCGCAGTTTGGCACTGTCCCTTAATTTATTTTCAAAATTTATTTTCAAAATGTTTGCTGCGTGGAGTCTTAATTTTTATTTTCTGTGGACAAACATGTCTGGTTTGGGACAAAAAGGTTCCTTCAAGGCGGGGACTACACCCACGCTTCGTTGCCCCTGTGGTCTCTTGAGTGTAATGGGCCTGCATGACCAGTGTTTTACTTGCCTGGGTCCATACCATGACATGGATTCATGTGATGCCTGTTTTTCAGTAGATTTCTGTGCCCTAGTAAATCACGCAGCGAAGTTGGGGAGGAACCTCCCCCAACGATCTGTGGTTGGCGTTGTACAATGGCTGCCAAGGTAAGGTCTCTGGGCCCTTCCCCTGAGCCTCCCCCTGCTGCTATATGCACTGGGGGAGATCAGACCTTCATTGTCTTGGATCTCGCAGAGACTGGATGCCTGAACAAGGGGTTGAGTCGACAGTCTCTACTCTGGGGTGAGACCCCTGCCTAGTTCCCCTTCAGGGAACTGGGCCTCCCCGGTGTCGAGGCCTCGGCTCTCGGCTACATGCATCGACTGCTTCCTCGGTCACTGCAGCCTTGACTCATGACACTGCTCCTGGTGTCAGTGAGCAAGGTGGCGCCGTTGTGGCCACTGGGTTCCCTCCTGACACTGTCCTTGGTGCCAGGACAGTTAGTATCTGGAGTCACTTCTCTGGGGATCTCCATGGTCTCTGCAGAATTAGAGGATGATCGGGATGATCCCGATTGGCAAGCCAACTCCCTGGAGCTCCGGGCGCTTTCCGGACTCCATTCGAGGTCCACGTCTATGCTCTCTTCTCAAGCTGGCACAGTCTGCGATGCTACCTCTCCCTCCACCAGTGCTGCCGTCAATGTCATAGGAATCCAGCTACTGCAAGGATGGCACTGCAGTCTGTGCTGCCTCTGGGGATGGCAGCACCGCTGCTGGTGCCACCTTTGGTTCAGCACTGCTTTTGGTGCTGATTTGGTTGTCCGCGCCAACTCAGGGGCTAGGAGGAAATTGAGGCTGACCTTGGTGCCAGTTTCACCCTTTCTCCTTCTTTGAGAACTGTTAAGGTGGGGCCACTTTCGAGGGGCAGGCAGTGATCCTCTGGCTCAGGGATGGTAAGGCCCTATCGGGGGAGCTGGTCTGCCCCAGTGGCCTCGGTCACACCTGGGTGGAGTTGGGGATAGTGACGCGGGCTCTCCTTCTCTTATTGGAGGTCAGAGCCCTGCTGTTGATGTGGACAGGGGCTGCCCTTCTGAGTCTGTATGGCTCTGGCTTCCTCAGCAGGGGTCTTCCCTCCCAAGGGCACCACTCTGTTTGTCCTAAGCATGTTGAGCAACAGTCGGTGGCTGGGCAGCGCAGTCCCCTTCCTTGAGAGGCATTCTTTGTTTGCTCCCATAGTCCTGGCAGAGGGCCTATGGTCACTCTGGACTACTCCTCCCTTCTTCTGACTCCCCCCGGACTCTCCAGATCTTACTTCGAGAGGTTTCTGCAGTAGGCCTTCACTTATAAGACTGCGCCCCCTGGCATCAGGACTGCATGGCAAACTTCTAGTTCGCTATCTATAGTGGGGGACGCCTGCTCTCCAGTTCTTTCCCGCAGTCTGCTTCAGTCGACTGCCATTTTTACTAAGTATTCTACGTTTTTTCTGTCCATTTTCTTAAAATTTGTTGCATGTCTTTGCGCAAGATTAAGAAGTGCTCACAGTGCGTCGCTCAGATTCTGTGTGGGGATGATCACTCTCGTTGTGTCCTGACTGGATCCCAAACACTGGGTGGCTGATTGTGAGATCTGCCAGTTTTTTAACCAGGACATGCGCTCCCGGTGCCAGAAGGCCCTTGATGCCATCTCCTAAAACAATGCCTTGCATCGATGGAAAAGGAGCTGCAGGAACATTCCTCTTCAGTTACCCCAGAAACAAAGTGCCAGGAACGGTCTCCCTCTATGCAGCGTCGCCAGACAGCAGACACCACTGCAGCTGGGGACTCAATATCAGATATACTCCTCCACCTTGGTCTCCATCCGCTCCAGTGGATCTGATGCCTTCTCTCCCTCCTGCCTCAGTTAGTGGGCAGCAAGGGGATTTCTTTCCGGAGGACTTGGTTTTGGAACCTGTAGACAGCTTGGCCGATAAGCCTCCCTCTGGCTCTGCTGATGGGTGCACGGCCCCTGTCAACAAGCCAGACTCCAGCTCCTTGGCTGTTCGCTCGACCACGACCAATAAGTTGGGTGTTGACTCCTCCGCCTGCCTGGCTGAAGCTCTCCTATCAGACCCTTCATTGATTCCTGACTTTACGGAGAGCCAGCTTCAAGGTTCCCCTGCGGTCTGCGAGGGTTCTCCCTCCCGAATCTCACTGACCCAACCTGACCTCTCGTCTGTGGACCTCCGGGACTAGAGTTCTGCTGTCAAGGAGACCTCTCCAGTGTCTGGCCTTCCTACCGAGATTTTTGCTTCCTCAGTGGACCTGATGACGGGGGGGTATCAATTCCCCTTACCCCCCTCGCCCTTCTCGGATCAGATGTTGGGCATCTTTCTACCGCCGATGCCGTGCTCCCTGGGAAGTAACTTTTTACTGAGGTACACTATGGGGTGATCTTTCCCTTTGTTGGATGTCTGACTCAGCACTGCCCCAATACCCACATCTGAGGAGTCTGTCTGCTATAGTCTGGACTTGTCAGTACAGGAGCACTGCACAGTGCCTCCTTCAGTCTGGTAAAGGCTTGTTCATAGGCTGGTTCTCATTTTATGTCATTATATTGTCTGATTTTAATTTATCTGAACTGTTTGCTTTTATCTTGTACGTCGCCTTGGCTCTTTGAAAGGCGCCTTAAAAATAAAAATATTATTTTACTTAGGCATCCTTTTTTTTTTTTTTTTTTTAAAAACAGGCCAGATAGGGGAGTGGTCAGGGCACTGTAATTTGGTACAAACTTTCTATAGTACCCTGCTGTCCCTAGAAAACTCCTGACCTGCTTCATTGTTTCTGATCTGAGCCATGCTGCCTTGATTGCCTCTATTTTCACTTGGTTAGGATGGAGCTGTCCCTGGCCTACAACGTGCCTGAGGTATGCCGCCTCAGCCATGGCCACCTGGCACTTCTCAGCTTTTATAGTGAGTGTGGCCCTCTGTATCCTGCTCATCACTTCCCTAAGGTGCGATAGGTGTTCCTCCCAGCTGGCACTAAACATGGCAGTGTCATCCAGGTACACCAGTGTACTCCTCAGCGCCATTTAACACCTGGTTCACCAACCTTTGGAAAGTGGCAGGGGCGTTCTTCATTCTGAAAGGCATTACTTTAAATTCAAATAACCCTATCAGAGTGATGAAGGCTGACCTCTCCCTAGTTCTGGCAGTTAACTCCACCTGCCAATTTCCCTTTGTCAGGTCAATAGTTGTAAGGTATGTTGCTCCTCCTAACTTGTCCAGGAGATTGTCCGTCCGTGGCATTGGGTGGGCGTCTGACTTCGTGACTGCATCGAGTCCACAATAATCCACACAAAAACAAGTAGAGCCATCTGGCTTGGGAATAAGGACTATGAGGTGAGGCCCGGGGCTGTGGGATTTCTGGATTACCCCTAAATCCAGCATTTCCTCCACTTCCATCCTAATGTCCTTTTGGACAGCCTCCGATACCCAATATACTGTCTGCCGTATGGGGGCCTGTGTCCCTGTCTCCACATTGTGTATCGCTGAGGAGGTTGGTCCAGGTGTGGTGCTAAACAGTGGAGCAAAGTCTGCTAAAACCTCCCTTACTTCCTTGATCTGGTCTGGAGTCAACTGGGGTAACATTTTAATTTTCTCCACAGAGGACTCCCGGTTGCTTTCTTCCAGCAAGTCCAGAAGGGGGGGGGTCTTATTCGTCCGTCCCCTTCCCAGTACTGCACACTGCAAACATGTCAGCCCTACTAGCATATGGTTTCATCATGTTGACATGGTACATTCTTTGTGCATGTCTTGTGTCAGGTAACTCTAATATAGTTTACGTCATTTACCTGTCTAACTACTTTGTATTGTCCTGCCCACTCGGCCTGCAGCTTGTCTTTCTGGACCAGGATTAGGACCATGACTTCCTGACCCACTGTGTACGAGCGAGCTCTGGCTCTGTGATTGTACCACACCTTTGGTTTTTGCTGGGCAGCTGCCAGGTTGCTCTGGGCTGTCCCCATAAGCTCCTTCAGCATCTCCCTAAACCCAAGGATATAATCCACTATGGGAGTTCCCTGGGTGGCATGCTTACCTTCGCAGTCCTCCCAGATCAAGTCTAGGGGCCCACGTACCCTGCGTCCACATAAGAGCTCAGAGGGGGAAATCCCTGTCGACTCTTGGGGCACCTCCCTGTATGCGAACAGGTGGGGAAGGTATTTCTCCCAGTCCTTCCAATGCTGTTCAGCAAACGCTTGGAGCATTGACTTCAGGATACAGTTAAATCTTTCCACAAGCTCATTGGCTTTCGGGTGATAAGGTGTCTTGCGTCTCTGCACCACCCCACACTTCTCCCACAAATATTTCATCATGTCTGACATGAAAAAAAACCCTCGATCGGTGATAACCTCCTGCGGAAACCCAGCACTGGAGAAAATCCCTAGCAAGGCATCTGCCACTTTGTCTGTCCTTGGTGAGGATAGTGCGACTGCCTCTGGGTACCGGGTGGCATAATCCACCACAGTCTGGATAAAACTCTTCCCGGAGGAGCTGGAGGTATTTAAAGGCCCCACAATATCCGTTCCTGTGCTTTGGAATGGCTCCTCCACTATGGGCAAAGGAATTGGTGCGGCTTGGGTTTTCTTGCCCGCCTTCCCTATTTCTTGGCACCGGTGATGAGACCTGCAATACTCCTTCACCTGCTGGGTGAAGTTGGGCCAATAGAAATTCTGGGCCAATCACTGCATAGTGCATGCGATTCCCAGATGACCAGACATGGGAGTATCTTGTACAATCTTGAGCAACTGCTCACGGTACCCTTGGGGAATGACTAGATGCCTGCCCATCACCCCTCCCTCTGTCTTAGCATCCTGCGTATAAATCAATCCATTGTCCCAATAAACTGTTTCCCGTCACCTCCCTGTGCTCAATCAGTCTGCCCAAGCCCTCAGCTTCTCTAAACTAGGGTAATTTTTCTGAGCAGCTGCAAACTCCTTACACATTCTCAAGGCAAGGGACAGGACCTCTTCAGTTTCTAGACCAGGGTCTCTAGCTCTAGCATCAGGGCATTCAGGATCACTGCCATTCCTAACCCTCTGACTGTGGGTCACCCCCTTCTTCCTCGGAGTAACCCTCCGTAGCTGTTAACTGGTACCTGGGGAATTTTAACCCCTCTTTCATTATTTTCCATATCAGGGGAGACGGGCTGGGGAGCCAGCGTCTCAGTGGTTTCCACAGGGACTTCTATGGGGTCCAGGGAACTACAGTTTTCCTTTGCTGCTTGGCTGTGGGTAACTGCATACACCATCCCCTGTTTGAGATTGCTGCCAATAATTACATCTACAGCCAAAGTTTCTGCTACAGCAACCTTTTGCACAGTCCCCTTCCCGTCTCACCCCAGTCTAGGACACTAGCGAGTGGCAATGTTTTCTCCTCCCCAGTAAATCTGTGTACAGTCACAAATTGATTGGGTATAACCTGACCAGGCTCTACCAAATCCTCTCTTACCAAAGTCAGGGACACCCCTGTGTCCCTCAACCCATGTGTCTACCCCATTCACTGATGGAGTGTATGTTTTCCCTCATGTTTACTGGCATGCTTTCAGGGACACACATACAGCCCACTTCTTTCCTAACACCACTATGTGCACTGCTTGTCCTTTTGCCTTGCAGTATGTCCAGTTTCTTTGCAAACCCAACATTCATTTCTTTTCTCGGGTAAATCCTTTCTTTGTAACCTGGGGCTACCTGGTTTCGGTGGAGGCAGGGAGGGTTTTAGCAGCCCTGAAGGCACACTTTTCCTTTTTCTGCTCTGCTACACATGCCCCATTCGCTCTCAGAGCAGGTTTGCTCCTGGCATAGTGGTCCGAGAGTTGAGCAGCCTCTTGCACTGTTTTTTGATCTCGGTCCTCTAGCCAGGTTTTCAGCCCTGCTGGGCATGCCAACAAAAAATTGCTCTAACAGTACAGCATTTTCAATTTTCTACGAAGTTTGCTTCAGTTCCTTCCCACCGGCCTTTTAAAACCTGACGTTTAGTGGCTAGCTCCTCATAGCTCATGTCAGGGCTTCTCCTGAGCTTATGGAATTTAACTCTGTATGCCTCTGCTATTGGCTCATATTTTTTTTTTTTTAAGTTTACCGTAATCATTACTGTCCTCATTGCCCATTTGACCCAATGCATTCCGAGCTTTTCAGGTAAGTAGCGGGGATAGCTGGAAGCTCCAGGAATATTTACCTGAATGCAAACATTTTCAAAGGAATTTATAAAGGCATCCATATCTTCCCCCTCTTTAATATCAGCTATCAATTTAGAATTTAACTTGTAACCCAGTTCTGTAGCTCCAGTTAAACCCAGGCCACTTATCTGCTCTGGTGCTGGTGTTTGGAGTCGTAGCTTCTCCAGTTTGTTTCCTCTGGTGCGGTTTCTCCTCTCGCTGAAGTCATTCTTCTCACTCAGCCTCCCGCTAAGCCTCTTGCTGCTGTCGCTTCTCTTCTCTCTGGAAGTCCAGCTCCATTCTCTGCAACTCCATCTGCAGCCTGATCCCTTGTGGCTCCAGAATGTTGGTGCCCTTCCCCTGCTGCTGTGGCCCTTGGCTTGCACTGGCCCTGCTGTCCTTCTCACTGGATCTGTACACTGCACTGGACCCTGGTCAGTCCATGCTCAAGGTTTGGTCCTTGCCAGTCAGACTGTGACTCGAGATCTTGGGCATCGGCTGTCACAAGAGTCTCTGAGGTGCTGCTTTTTGGCTCGGTCTTTGTGCCTGGACTCCTCTCTTGGCACAACTGCCTCAGTTGGTCTGCAGTGTGCTCACTGTAGTTGGAAGCCATCTTCTTCCTTAACTACGGCTACACTAACTTGCAACAAAAAAAGAGTAAGGAAACTTGAACTGTAGGCACAATGAGAGAGTTCTGTTTACATTTTTTTTTTTTTTTAAAAAATAGAAGGTCCGTCATCGGCGCAGCAGTTGGATTTTAAACACGTGCTTGCGACCGGGTTGAGGCAGGACCGGGTTGCTGAAAGCTGGCGGGGGAGAAGGATGGAGCGTCCACGGACTGCTCTCCTTCTCGGGAGGAGGGGAAGTGTCCGGTGCATGGAGGACCCTGGCAGAGAGGCCAGGAGTCGCCTGGCGCGACGCCACGCGACAGGAGGCAGGCGGACGCTGGCATCATTGCATGTCCCTGCCTCCCAAGAAAAAAAAAAATGGAAAAAGGGGGCAGGTGGGTCCTCCGTTTCCATGAAGCCGTCCCTGGGCTTCAGTTAGTCACTGTAGCCAAGCACTACCAACTAGTTACTGGTCCCACAGCTCTGGATAGGGGACCAGTGCGGTAGCCCTGCACTCGTGGGGGGGGTAGCTGGGGGTGACTGGGAGAAGCTGGCAATAGACGGTAGGTGGTAGTCTAGGGGCCGTGACCAGGGTGGAGATAGACGGAGGACATGCCAGGAGAAAAAGTGGAGGGGGAAAAAAAAAATCACTGCGTTATTTTGCATGTGAGCTGTACAGTATTAATCTGACACATTGAACTGTTAATGTGCATGTTACCAAATACTTTTAAAACCCACCACTGCCACCAAATTTGTCACAAACGCGCTCCGCATGTCAGGCTCCCACAGTGCCAACCTTGAGGTGCAGTAGTGTGAACAGGAGACACAGGATAACCCTCCTGTCTGTTCTGGGTCCGGATCACCTACCAGCCTCGAATCCTTGGGGTCAAATGTAAACCTTATGCTAGCATACCAAGTTAACAGGCTCAGATATATATTTTCTTCGGGGAAATGCAGTATAATCCTTCGTCCAGTGGCACCCAGCCAGGTTCCCACAGTTGTACCCTTATGACTCAATATGAGACCTAGGTATATTCTTACTTTTAGTAGGATTAGTAACACATCCAAGCACTTTTGAGCTCTTAACAGCTGTCAGAATTAAACACTGGTTCAGCATTCACATGCAAAAGAAAACTGAGAAAAAAACAGGCAGAATTTCAAGGGAAATATTGTTTCTAGGGACATGGATATGTTGTTCATCCACACTGTCTGGCAGGTTCCTTGCCGCTTTAAATCTTACCGGGAGGTATTCAAGCTGGCTCCTCCCACCCACTCGGGTGGTAAAACTCTTGGCTCTGCCCCATGACGCCAGATCTTCCTTACCGCTTGGAAGCTCAGGTTCCCTCCTTAACGCTCTGCATGATGGACTGGATCCTAACTCTTCGGTTCGTCCGAAACTCGTTTTAAAGTTTTCAAGACTTCGGTCTTCCTTTTCCCTCGCGGCTGCAATGGACAAATCGACTCCCGGTTTTCGGCGGTGCCCTTGTGGGCAGAAGATGTCCAGGATGGATCAGCACTCCACGTGCGTCTACTGCCTCGGCTTAGAACACGACCCGCAGGCCTGCGAGTCATGCTGTTCATTCTCTGCCAGCGTCTTGGAGGACCGCGCTGCCCGATTGAAGCTTGGGAACCCCGAGAAGCGCTATCTGCTGGGAAAGTCGAAAGAGGCCCGTTGGGCGGTTACCACGGCGGTTGGCTCGGCTGAGCAAATCGAGCAGATGATCGCCCTCGAGGAGGAGGCGGCCCAGGCCGCATCTTCCTCCTCGGTCGCGGCATTTATCCTGCTCTCTGGGTACCTCGTATTCTGCTTCGTTCAAGGAGCTTTGCCATTCCTTTCCACGAAGGAGAGGGCCATCGGACATTCCTCTGGTCCAAAGAAGGATTCGAAGGTAAGTCTCGCATCATCGGCGTTTGTGGGAGGCGGAGGTCCCCTTCCCGGACAACCGACCGTCGACTTTGGTGTGGTTGCAGCTAAGGCCACTGGCTTCCACAGGCGTCCCCATCAGGTCAGCCAGCCAAGACACCCATCGATGCGTTGAGATCTTTCTCGACCCGTCAACGGATGTGTCGACTGGTGAAGCCGACAACCCTTCCTCGCCCGGTTCCCGATTGAAACCGAGGTTACCTCGCCACCGGTGCAGCAGTCCTAGTTAAGGTGTCGAGCCGAGGGGCGCGGTGTCCCCGCTCCATCCGAGCCAGTCCTCGGACACACCGAGGATCTCGGTCACTGTCTGGACCTCTTCTCTGTCCAGCCAATCCCGCCGACATCGGCAGAGTCTGTCTCGGCACCGAGGTAAGCGGCGACGCCGCTCGTCGTCCTCGGATGAGGAGAGGCTTTGGCGCAAATTGCGTCGACACTAAGAGGAGCTGATGTGGCAGCAGTTACTTTTGTCCGGGAGCAAGTCGACACCGACGCCTTCCCCGGCCATCAAGTGGCTGTCACCAGAACGGCCGAAACAGCCTCTCGCTACAGCCGAGATGCCCAAGCCTGGGCCAGTTGTTCGGCTGAAACCTGCTGCCCCACCGATTTGTGGTGGAACCTCCGCCTCCACAACTGAAATCGGGGGTGCCAACCAAGGACTCTGTCGGGTCAAGGCCTGCCCCACAGGTTGTCGGTCACCCTCACTCCCGACCGTCCTCGGCAGGTGGAGGGCTCAGGCCTAAGGCTCTCCGTGGACTCCTCGAGTCCGGCGATGACTTCTCCTGTTCTCCAGGCCAGTTGACCTGGAGTCCTCCGGGGCCAGTCACTGGTGGCCAAGCCCAAGTCCTTCATGGGTCTGCTTGGCTCATCTCAGAGTCCACCGGGATGCAGCTCGAGCCCGTATCAAATGGGCCGAAGTATCTAGCGGAGATACTGGACAGGATCACCCACGAAGGCACTTTCCGGTGGCTAGAGGCCATTGTCGACCCAACCTTGGAGCTTTGGCAGCGGCCTGCTTCCCCTGCCCTGTGCCCTTGGCCAGGAAGTATCGCGGTCCCCTGCTCTTTGCTCAGGTTTGAACACTCCTCTGCCGAGGGTTGGTCACTGACAGCATTTTCCGGCATTCCGGGAATGCTAGGGGACGTGGACAAGCCTCCTGACAAAGGTCCAAAAAGCTGGACTCGCGGAGTGCAAGGTGTACGCTGCGTCCTCCCTTGGCCTCCGCCAGGCCAGCTCAGCTGTGCTGATGGCACATTTCTCCCACGCCCTCATGGGCTCCCTGGATAAGGTGATCCCTCATCTCCCGGCCGACCTGCAGACCACGGTCTAGCAGGTTCGGAACCTGGGTAGGGCGGTGGTGAAGCAGCTGCTCCAAACAGCTCTGGACATAGGAGACTCCTGTGCCAGATTGGTTGCGGCCACGGTGGCCATGCGCCACAGAGCATGGCTGAGGATATCCACCTTCACGGCGGATACCCAGCACAAATTGGCGGATGTCCCCTTCTTGGGGACCGATCTCCAGCCCTGGAGTGGAAGGTCACCTCCAGCGGATCGAGAAGTCCAATGCCACTCTTGACTTGGTCACCTCTGCCCAGGAGGACAAAGGCCGCTGACAGCAGCAGCACAAGTCCTTTCATCCTTCTGCGCCTGTGGCACGTCCGGCCCAACAGCACCAGGGCCAGTAGGCTCGCGCTTGGCATCCCAAACCCAAGCCCGTGGCTTCCTCAAATAGGAAGCAGGGGGGTAAAGGCCCAGGAGGTCCCTCGGCCAGTCCCTCCTCCAAGCCTGCCCAGTGACTGGTTGAGGGGTGTCTCCCCCAGCCTCGTCACTCCTTCCTGGGTTACCCCCGTGGGGGGACGGCTCCGACACTTCCTTTCTGCCTGGTCCACTATCACCATGGACCGCTGGTGTTGGAGGTGGTAGGAAAGGGCCTGCCTCTGGGGTTTGAGCAGGCCCCACCCCTTTGAGCCGTCGCCCCTCGGGCGGGGGCCACAGGTTCCGCAGCCTCGCTGTCGGCCCGCCGAGCAGATATTGCCCTGCTCCTCGAAAAAGAGGTGACCAGGAAGGTGGCGGATCCTCCTCCACACCCGGGGTTTGTGTCCAGGTATTTCCTGGTCCCAAAACAGACGCGGGGGCTGGCTCCCCATTCTCGACCTACACGACCTGAACAGGTTCCTAAGGTCTCGGACCTTCAGAATGGTCACTCTGGCTCAGATAATGCCATCCTTGGAACGAGGCGTGTGGTTCTGTTCCCTGGACCTTCAGGATGTGTTCTTTCATGCCTCAATCTGTCTGTCCCATCAGAGATTCCTCCGCTTCAGAGCGGAGGGATCCCTTTTCGAGTTCCGGGCCATGTCCTTCGGCCTCTCCCTAGCTTCCAGGGTCTTCACCAAATGCATGGCAGTGGTGACAGCATTCCTGCAGCGCCGGAGGGTCTGGGTGTACCCCTACCTGGACAACTGGCTGATTGCAGCCCCCTCCAGAGCGGAGGTGGAGTGGTCCAGAGATCTGGCCCTCCGGGTTTGCTCTCAGATTGACCTCCTCATCATCGAGGCCAAGTCAGAACTCATGCCAAAGCAGGTGATGCATTTTATCGGGGCAGAGCTTCACTCTCTTCGAGCCAGAGCACAGCTCCCGGCAGACAGGGCCGAGGTTCTTTCCTCCTTTGCCCAATTATTTCAGGTTGGGAAATCGCGCCCTGCCCGGGACTTCCTGCGCCTCCTGGGCCTCATGGTGGCCTGCACCAGCGTGGTCAGTTGGGCTCGCTGGTACATGCGTCCCCTTCAATGGGGACTGGCCAGCCAATGGTCACAGCACTTCGATCCACTGGATCAGCTAGTGACAGTGACCCAGGGGATGTGGAACGCTCTCCAGTGGTGGACCGTTCCAGCACATCTGCAGGAGCGCATCCCGTTTGTCCGCCCTGAGCCGACTGTCTAGCGACCGATGCCTTTCTGATGGGTTGGGGTGCCCATCTGGGGGAGCACAAAGCGCGTGGCATGTGGTCCCTTCGGGAGTCCCAATGCCATATCAACCTGCTGGAGACTTCGAGCAGTTCGTCTAGCCCTCACCGCCTTCGCTCTGTTTCTATGGGGTCAAGTGGTTCAGGTCCAGATGGACAATACCACGACCATGTACTACCTAAACCACCAGGGCGGGACGCGCTCCATGCCTCTGTGCAGGGAAGCTCTCCGCATTTGGTCTCTCGTGTGCAGCCTGGGCGGATCTCCGTGCCATTCCCGTGGCAGGGCCTCCAACTCTCTGGCTGATGCCTAAACCGGATAGGGGCTGCGCCTCACGAGTGGTCTCTCCTGCCGGAGTGGTAAAGATCTCTTCTCCCAGGGCGCATGCCTCAGGCGGACTTGTTTGCCTCAGGAGAATAAGCTGAGACTGTTTCATACCCACCCCCTCAGCAGGGCTCGCTGCAGGGGGATGATGCCTTCTGAGGCCGTGAACCCCAGGCCTCTTCTCGCCTTTTCCCCATTTCTCTTGATCCCAGGTTGCTTCTCAAAGCGAGGAGGGACAAGGCGCAGGTGATCTGGTAGCCAAGACCGGCCCGCCAGTACTGGTATCCAGATCTCCTCAGTCTCAGCTCCAGGCTCCGGCGGCTTCCAGCCCGCCCGGACCTGATCTCAATCAGGAAGGTATTCCATCAGGACCTTCAATCCTGCACCTGACGGCCTAGTTCCTGAGGCGGCTAGGTTCCAGGCCTTGGGTCTTTCTGGAGGTCCTCAACGTCGTTGAGGTGTCCCGTGAGAGTCGACCAGAAAATGCTCGCCTTCAAATGGAAGATTCTCCATTTGGTGTCAGGGCAAGGGCCTGGACCCTTCCTTCTGTTCCTTGGCAAGCATTCTGGACTACCTGTGGTCCCTTTCTCAGCAAGGGCTTCGGTCAACGACCCTTAAGGTGCACCTGGCAGCCATCTCTGCTTACCGGGCATGGGCCGGGAAGCAGTCAGTGGTGCAGGAGAAGGGGGTCGGGCGCTTTTTCAAAGGCCTTGATCACATATCCCCTCCGGTGCAAGAACCTCCACCTCTGTGGGGTCTACTGCTGGTATTGGCCAAGCTCATGGGCATGCCATTCGAACCGATGCACAGGTGTGACATCTCTCACCTGTCATAGAAGACCGCCTTCTTGGTGGCTATCACGTCAGCCAGATGGATGGGAGAGCTCCAGGTGCTTTCCATCGAGTCTCCTTATCTGGTCTTCCACAGGGACAAGGTTGTCCTGCACCCCTTCCCGAAATTTCTTCTGAAGGTGGTGTCGGAGTTTCACCTTAACCAGGTGTTGACTCTGCCGGTGTTCTACCCCAATCACACCTCGGAGGCCAAATACAGGCTCCATACTTTGGACCCTAGAAGAGTGCTCGCTTATTATAAGGAGCGGCGGCTGAAGTTCGGGGAGAGGTTCGCCAGCTGTTTGTCACCTACGCTGAAGCCGCACCTGGCAGACCTGCAGCCAAGCGGACGATAGGCAGGTGGGTCACCTCTTGCATAGATCTCTGCTATAGGTTGGCGGGCATGGAGCCTCCCAGAGGGATAAGAGCTCATTCTACCTGCCATACCACTGCATCGGTGGCTGCTTCCAGGGACATCCTTATCCAGGAAATGTTCAGGGCTGCTACCTGGAAGTCAGCACACACTTATCACCCACTGCCACATCGACCTTGAGTCACGCTGGGATGCTGGTTTTGGGGCCTTGGTTCTCCAGTCTTTATTCCCTAAGTAGGGGATGTGCACCTTGCCTCCCACCTCCCGGAGAACTGCTAGGAGTCTGCCAGACAGTGTGGATGAACAACATATCCATGTCCCTAAATACAGGTTACTCACCTGTAACAGGAGTTCTATGAATGGTATGTGTTGTTCACACTCTCGACCTCCCGGCCGATGCAACCTGACTGGCGGGGCTAGTCTGGCGTCATGAGGGCGGGCGAGTTTACCACCTGGGGGGGGTGGGAGGAGCCAGCTTGAAGACCTTCCGGCAAGATTTAAAGCGGCAAGGAACCTGCCAGGCAGTGTGGATGAACAACATATACCATTCCTAGAACTCCTGTTACAGGTGAGTAACCTGTATTTCTGCTCAGTCTGTGGGTGGAGTGCCACTCGTATCCTAATTGCTCCATTTTGTCCTCACCGGATATGGTTTCCACTCCAACATCTGGAAGTAGAACCATTGTCCCTCTACCTCTGCCTTGCAATCTGTTGTCACAGAGCAAGAGGTCTCTGGCCCACCCAGACCTGAAATCCCTACACTTGCGTGCATGGCTTCTGAAAAGTCATCACATGTTCTGGGGTCTCTCCTAAGGTTGCTGATGTTCTGCTTTCAGCTGGGGAGTTTTCTGTCGGACATTATTCCCTGAAATGGAAGCACCTTACTCTGTGGGGCACGTCCCTGGAATATGGACCCTTTGCATGTCCTGTGAATGTTGTGTTGGAATACTAGCTTTCCCTGTCTGACTCTGGTCTGAAGTATTCCTCTGTTAATGTGCATTTGGCCACTATATCTGCTTTCTAGGCCTCTATTGATGGTTGTGTGGTTGCCCAATAAGGTGTATTATGTTTCTGAGAGGTATTCTTCATATGAAATTTCCTATCTGTAATCCAGTCCTGCCTTGTTACTTGATTTTCTTGCTTGAGAAATTGTTTGCTTCTCTTGATCCTGCTGTGACTTGTGGCTTAAGTTTCCTCTCAAGGAAAACATCATTTTTAGGGGTGTGTATATGATGTACAAATCCACACTTCTGGGAGTGTTCCTTTCCCTTTAATTCCTGCCAGAACATCTTCAAGCTGGCTCCTCCCACCCACTCAGGTGGTAACTCCCTTGGCACTGCTCCGTGATGTCAGATCTTTATTTCCGCTGGACGAAGGTTTCCTCCTTGTAGCTCTGCGGTGAGTACGCCTTTTGCTTTCAGAAACTTCTTTTCGACTTAAGTCCTCAAGTGATTTTCAAATCCATTTGAAACTTTCAGCATGGACAACTTTCAGTCAGCGCCCAGTTTCAAAAAGTGCAACTGCGGGCAGAAGATGTCCTGGACAGACCCGCACATCTCCTGCATCTACTGCCTAGGCCACAAACCTTATCACCAGACTTGTGGCCTATTTCGCACTTTGCATCCAAGCAGTTTGGAGAACTGTCATACTCTACTCCTTCTTGGTCGACCGGATGAACCGGATCCTCTTGTTTGATCGAAAGACGCCTGTCTGGAGGTCTCTGCGGCTGCAGGGTCCGCAGAACAGCTTGTGGCTTTTGAGGAGGCAGCGGCTCAGGCCACGGAGCATGCCTCTTCAGCTTCGGCTTCTGCGCTGCTTTCTTTTGGTGCCACAATTATGGGAGCATTTAAGAATTTGTGCTAGTCCATTCCCAGTCTTGGTCAGGGCCCCTCTAGGGGCACGAAATCCTTGAAATCGTCTTTATAAAAAAAAAAAAAAAGACTAAGAAGTCTAGTCAGCGATCATGAGATAGTGCATGCTCTCTGGCCTCGGATTTCTGCACTTCTTTGGAAGTTTCAACTACAGTCAATTTTTTTCTCCATGGCCTGCTAGTCAGGCCAGTTGGCTGAGATACTCTTTGACCAACCTGCCGAGATTTTTCTCAAGCTGATTGACACGTCGCAGGATGAGGTGGATACCTCGCTCTCTAGGACTTCCGGTCCTACCTGTTACCTTTCAGGGAGGGTCAGGCTAGCAGGCTGGTCTGGTCCCTAACCCTCAGGATCTTGTAACCTTGGAGTGTCATTTGTTTTAACTGCTCCCTTTACCTTCTCGTCGTCTGCTTCCCTGATGGTTGCGGTAGCGATCCTGTAGTCTGGAGTCGCGCAGCTTTCGCTGACATCAGCATTCCTGCTCTTGGCACTCAAGCAAGTGGCACCACTGCTATTCTTCCTCCTCTCCCTCCTTCCTTGGGTGAGGCTCCCAACACAAAATGTGCCACCACTATGACGAGCTATTGTGGCAGCAGCTCAGGCTTTCTGGGTTTGTCTATTCTGGCCCCCACCCTGGCTCTTCCGTAGCTTCCACCACCGAGGCCCTAGCCTGCTACGTCTCTGCCGGTTTCTGGCGTGGCCTATATCAGCTTCTCCGCTCATCCAGGTGAAGCCGCCTCCTAAGCAGCTGAAGTATGGTCCCCCTCTTAAGGATGTCCGTACTGCTCCCGGGCTTCCACATCTCCTGTCAATTGGTTACTCCCTATAGACCCCTCTGGGTCAGCGTGGACTCGGGCGGTCGACTACTTTTCAACTAATCCTCAGTCTGAGGACTCCTCCCTGCATTCCCGTCTGTTGGATGTAGAGTTTGGGAAGGATTTGTCTACAGATCACCGCCCAACTTCCTTCGGGGGCTTGCTTCGTCGTTTGATCTCAGAATCTATGGGGAGCCATCCAAAGAAACAGGCAGAGTGTCCCTTGACCAACATTCTGAACTGGGCTGGCCTTCTGGTTGCTGAGTCATACTTGGTCCTGTTCTGGAGCTTTGGCAATACCCTGCCTCCTGCCGTGTGCTTCAGCCCGTATGGCCCACAAATATTCGTTCCTTACGGGTTCCCTGTCAGGTTCACCGAGCAACCCCCTGAGGGTCTGGTGGCCAACTCTGTCTTTTGGTGTACCGGCAATGTCTGGTATGGGGATAAGTCTCTCAACAAAGATTCCAAAAAATTGGATCACATGGCCAAAAAAGTCTATGCGGCTTCTTCTCTCAGCCTTCAGCAGGCGTGTTTGGCCTTTTTGATGGCCGACTGCACTCTTGCCCTTTTAGGTACTCTCGATGAGGTGCTTCCTCCGTCCCAGCTGACTTACAGACTACGGTCAAGCAAGTCCAGGAGAGAAATGGAACTTATGCAAATGATGGAACACTCATTGGCTCATGACACCATTCAAACTACTGCTGTTACTAACTGCTGTGTTCTACAACACTCAAATTTCTTTCTCCACCTGCCTTTTAGGATACCTCTGAGACTGCTCCTCAGCGCTTTTGAGAATCCTTTATATTGTGGAAATAATTATTCTGTTTATTGCTAGAACTGCTACCTTTACTTTCTAATTTATGGTAACGCTAACGCTATTTTAATGTTTATAGTAATTTTTACTTCAGTTCGCCGTTCCTCAGTGGCTTTAACAGTCAAGGAACCAGCTTTGTTTAGTTTATTTTACATTGTGTTTTGGCTAAAACTTAACTGGAGCCTTTAACTTAGTTTGTGGAAGGTATTCAGTAAAATCTATACGTTTTGCAGGTTTTCCCTGGTTCGGGAACTCTACCACTCTACTTTGAGAAACTGTTGCCTTTATATTTAATAAATATTTTGGTTGGGACCAAGTCTAGTTCTGGTTTATGTATTTGGATATAATTTTTGGTTATGTCTGATAAGCCTAAAAAGAAAACAGGACCTACAGGTTTTAAAAATTGCACAGAGTGTGGGGAAGTTTTTGCTAAAGCAGATAAGCATGATTTGTCTTTTTTTTTTTTTTTCTGCCTGGGTTCCTCACATTTTCAGGCTGACTGACATTTGTAAGACTTTTTCCGGCTAAAACCGTGGAAAAACTCCTTGAGCGCTTTAAAAAGCGAAATGGCTTGAACTCCGATTCTGAGTGATCTGTTCCAGATCAACTGCCTTCTTCTGCAAAAGAAGATGATAAAGATGCTGAGCCTAACTCCTCTGACAAAGGCAAGAGTTCAAAAACAAAACTGGGGAGCTGGTTGCTTTCTTAACTGCAGCAGGTTCATCAAAGGAAAAAACGCATTGAAACTCCAGGTGAAAAACCAAAGGAGCCCTCTCTACAGAAGTCCAGTGTACCTTCGTCTGAAGACAATAGCATAAGACATACAAATCTTTTAGGCTTTGCAAGATTTGGCACCGGTTCCACAACAGATACCTAGAGTTTCCTCTGTACCCCTTGTGGTTCCAACACTGGTTCAGACAACGGTCCATGGCTCGGTTCCTGTGCCTCAGGAACCCACATTTGAGGAGTATGATGAGGATGAAGATGAGGAGGAACAGACAGAACCGGTGGTTTCTCTGCACCAAGAGTTTGTCAGCGAGGGGAAACTAGCCTGCATTGGACCCCATCTACCATTGATCTGATCGGGACTAATACAGAGGCCTTGAAGCTTGTACATGATATTAATATTCTGGACTGCCCAGAGTCCACCCATCTCCTGGTGGAAGTTCATGTACATATTAAGCATATTCAAGGAAAGTTCCAAGAAAGACGTATTAGAGAAGGACTAGAGATAGTAAATTGGAGAAGAATTAAATGAGGGGAGAGTGCCGTAAGGCAGTTTAGATTTATTCTACATAGGGCTACTATATAACTGACTGACTAAAATCATGGAAAATATAGATCCTGATGAAATACTTAAGACTTGGCATGAGAATAACATCTTGATCAAATACCATTGTACTGAGAAAAGTATTACTGGGAAAAATAACCAAGGTGAGTCTTGATTCAACCAAAGATGCAGGAAGGCAAAATTAGAATTTAATCAGAAACTTGGATAATAAGAAAATCCTACAAAAACAAATTACATACACAAAACGTAAATAACAGACCTGAGTACAGGAAAGTATTGGAGAAGGAACACCAAAGATGTACTATTAAATTGTGGGACAAATTAAGAAAGGCCACAATATTAAAAGATGATAAACAATTTTGGAGATTAGTAAGGTGGGGATATACAACAAATACTCAAATCGAGTAGAAGCGCGTATTACACTAGACACATGGAGGTCTTTCTTTTCCAAACTTTATTTTTCCCAGGAGGAAGCAACTCTTGTCGAATAAAATAGACCTGAGCCATCTGGTCTACCCTTCTACCCATGCACATAACAGAAACAGATATTTGGATGGCTATTTCGGAGCTGGCATCTAGTAAAGCTCCTGGCCCAGACTACATAATAGGTGACATCAATAAATACTGCTCTGATTGGTGGATGCCTATTCTTAAAGTATATAATATCGTTATACAAGGACATAAATGCCCTAGAAGTTGTCAAGGCAATATGATTTTCCCCATTTTTAAAAAAGAGGATCAATATGACCTCAAGATGTATAGAACAATCAGTTTTATAGATGTCTCCCAAAAAATATTTGCAAAATTAATTATCTCGCTTACAGACATGGTTGGAGGAACATATTAGTGAGACTCAATGTCAGGAGTCCTAGATCAACAGTACAACATTATGTGCCAAAACACCTCATAAGGAAATGAATAAAAATTCAGAGGGGAAGCTCTATTGCTGCTTTGTGGACTTCTCATCTGCCTTTGATGGTATAAGCCTTTTGTGGCAGAAGTTGAATAATTTGAACATATCACAGGAATTACTTAGTATTTTAATCAGACTGCATGAAAATACCTGAGCTGGTAAGGTCCAGTATGATCAGTTTGGACATACAGCTGCTGATTTCCAAAACAGTATAGGGGTCCGACATGGATACCTACTGGCACCCACTCTATTCAGTATTTATATAAATGATGATATGAGAAATCTAGATGATCCAGAATTTAATTCCCCTAAAAGCTGATACTAGGGTTGTTTGTCCTGCAAATGCCGATGACCTGGTTCTTATCTCACTCTCAGCAGTTGTATTTAAAAGGAAATTGGAAACAGTTTCTACTCTGTGCTTCCCATAAATTTAAAAAATAGGGACAAAACAAAGATTGTAGTATTTGGAAATAGAACTACACACCCCCCCAGTTTCTAGATTAAAAAGACAAAATTGAAGTATTGCTAGCTAGAAGTTTGACATGCGGTCCCTAACGCCAGGTGCAGTTCAATATGTGAAGACCTACTGCTGAAATCTCTCTCAATGATCTACTGTTGTGGCAAGTTCTTACGTAATTGTAAATCTCTCCAAGAGGTTCCTGCAGTAGGTCTTTTTTAATATTTTTTGTTTCATTATTTCCTGGAGAGGTACAGTATACATCTTTTGTTCATACATATTTTTCATAGATTCTGTATAGATATGTCCTTCATATTGGTATCAGGAGTTTCTCTTACTATATCTTTTCTCGTTAGTACATTTAATACTCATAGGTTCCCTTGTGGTAGTCCCAGGTTTGCCCATGGGTATCTTCCCTCATGGTATCAGATCAGGCCTATGCCCAGAGATCCAGAGCCACCATTTAGCCCAAAAAGCTGTACATTTCTGGATTTTTAAATTAATCTGGGCTGTCATAAGTTCCATTCTGTGTATTTGATAGGTTAAATCTTCCCATTCTCTAGAGGTAGGTGGGTCTCTTTGTAGCCATTTCCTCGTTATTGCTTTATTGGCAGTAGGGGTGCCACGATAATAAAATTTTGACGATACGATAACCGTGATAAAATTATCGCGATAACCTTGTTATCGCAATAATTTTCCCACTTGTACAACAATGTTAGCAAAACTATTTAAATTCTATTTTTTTGCATAATTCATGTATTTTACCCTTTTTCAAGCAATGCTATGCATTTATGCACATTATTTTGAAGTCTGTTGTAAAATAATGCAAAGAGTAAAATATTTAAAAACAAATTTCATTTTTTCACAATAGAATCTCTGAACTTTATACGAGGAGGGTGGAGGAAGCATGCAGCAGCCTTCCTGAGGAGGTTGTGGGGTCAAAAACAGTGGTCGAATTTAAGAATGCATAGGACAGACATAAGGCAATTCTGTTTGGGGGTAGGAAGAAGTAAGCTGTTGGTTAACTAGAATGGATCTGCAGCTTATCCAATAGGTAGGGAAATGGGCAGACTGGGTGGGCCAAGCGGCCCTTATCTGCCATCAGTCTGTTTCTATAAAATTGCTTGCATTTTTTACATTAAAATTCAAATACACAGTTAATGTGTTATACAGAGTACAATGCATTTTAAAATGTAAATGAGCAAATATTTTTACTTCATTATTTAAAGAGTGCCTTTCCCAGATTTTTTTCCTTGCCTGCACAATCCTCAGGAGACTCCCTTACCTGGCTGGGAGTTCCTCCAAATTAGTTGAAAATGTTTCTCCTTAGCCCCCCTAAGGAAGGTAAGGGGTTGTATTTGCCCCTGGGGGGGTCAGCCACTCAATCCCTTCCCCTTCCTGATCGTCAATGCCATCCCTGAGCTTCCTTGTTTTGTGAGGTTATTTTTGCCTAGTGCGGGGATGCGCATGCTCAATGCAAGTCTACGGTGTGGCGTTATAAAACTTATTTTTACGATTTTAACCCAACTTGTAGTACAAATCAGTCAGTTTTCAAGTAGTATGAGCCTTGTTACATTTGTTAGATCAGGGTGGAACCTTGGATGTAGCCTGCCTAGATTTCTGTAAGGCCTCCAACACCATTCCACATAGGAGACTCAAACAAGCTGGGTAGCCTGGGAGTAGGTCCAAAGGTTGTAAACTGGGTAAGAAATTGGTTGGGGGATAGACGACAAATAAATGGAGCTCACTCCGAGGAAGACCAGCGGGGTGCAACAAGGATCAGTACAGGGACTGGTCCTCTGTTTTTAATGTTTTTTATTGGCAACATTTCAGAGGGGCTAGAAGGAAAGGTATGACTTTTTGCAGATAACACAAAGATCTGCAGTAGGGTAGACAATCTGGTGCAGTTGTGTGTGTCTGTGTGTGCTGTGTGTGTTTTGTGTTAATTTTTTTTTTTTTTGACATTGAAGAAAACTTGGAGTGGTCAGAAGTGTGGCAACTAGATTCTGCACTAAGAAGTGCAAAATCATGCACTTGGGGCACAGAAACCCAGGGCGGAATACAAGATGAGGGGGTAGGGTAGTGGTACTGATGGCCACCAAGAATGAAAGGGACCTGGGGTAATCATACAGTATATGACAACCTAAAGGTGGCCAAACAGTGTGACAAGACAGTGGGGAGAGCTAATGGGATGCTAGAGTGCATACCGAGAGGTATTGCCAGCAGAAAGAGGGAGGTGGTGATACCGCAGTATAAATCACTGGTGAGACCTCATCTAGAATATTGTGTCCAGTTCTGGAGACCACATCTCCAGAAGGACATACAGTACAGACAGTCAAGAGGAGGGGAACTAAAATGATCCAGGGCCTGCATCAAAAGCCCTATCATGGCCTGCCAGCACAGTGGAAAGATTTACCGCTGCTACACCAGTGACTCGGGTTCAGGAATGGACTTGGGCATTGAAGGGCTGGCCAGGGAGAGAAGGCTGGAGCGTCCACTGACAGCTTGCCTTCTCTTGGGGGGAGGGTAGGGTAGAGGACCAGTGCCTACTGACCCCAGGTGGAGGGTGGGGGTACAGCAGCGCACCTGATGCCACTTGCCAAGGAGCATGACTGACACTGGCATTGGCCTTGCATCATGGATGTCACAGACCTGCGGGAGAAAGACAAAAACGTGCACTGGTCCATCGGGTGGCGGCCCCCCCCCCCCCAGATCCTCGCTGCCGGAGTACCCGAGCCCTCCTCAGCAGCACCCAGGACCAGAAAGAAGGCTCATTCCTGTGAAGGTAGGGGACCTGCCCAATGAAGGGATACATCAGGGTACTCTGGGGCTGACTGTGATATGGGGCAGTCGTGGGGACTACTGGGGCAGGAATCTGGTCCTTGATGGGGCCCAAAGGAGAGACCGACCAGTGTGGGTGGGAGAGCAAAAAATAAAAAAAGCCCTATGAGGGGAGGCTAACAGATACTTTCAAATGCCTCACAGATATAAATAGGGTACACGAGGGAAGCATTTTTCAGAAAAAGGTGCTCAAAAAAAAGGGGTCATGCTCCGATGCTGGGAGATTCAGGGGAAATGTGAAGAAGTACTTCTTCACAGAAAGAGTGGTGAATACCTGGAAAAGCCTCCCAGTAGAGGTGGCCGGGCCAAAAATTGTAACAGGATTAAAGAACTCATGGGACAGGCATAAAGGAACCTTATTGGTTAGGAAAGGGAGGGTAAAGACGGAGATCAAGTAGGGTCTGTAATATCATATTAGGTAGGGAACATGGGCAGACTAGTTGGGCCAAGCAGTCCTTATGTATTAAGTCGACTGGTGCACATCTTCCCCCCCCCCCCATTTCTTTTTCCCATCCCTCAGGCTGGCACATGTGTGATGGTGCAAGTATGTGACGCATGTACTCGGCCCCTGAACCCAGTCAAAAGGCTGTTATTGCTGCATTATTCAGCCTCCCCTAGACTGTGATTAAGCAGTGACTTGCTCTGTCCCTTCTCCTCAAAGGAGAACCATTGCCGGCCTGGTGGAGCTGAAGGTTGAGGCGCTGAACGTCACACCGGTGACCCAGATTCATGAATGAGCTCTGGTCACTGGGGGTCGGCAGGGGCAAGAGAGGATCGAGCATCCAGAGGACTGCTCTCTTCTCTTGGGGGAGAGTGGACAGGTCATCCAGCTCATTGACTGCCCTCTGGCGATGGCTAGAGGGCAGTATGGGTCAGGAGGCACACACCTATGTCATGACATCTGGGAGAGGGGGTACAGGAGAAAACAGGAAAAAATGAGCCCTGGCAGGCTCAATGATGGCTCCCAGTCTCCGTGGCGGTCAGCCCCAGTGATCTGGATTGTGTCTCTAGGGGGACGGGAGTACCAGTCCCCTCTCTCCTGGCCCAGTGGCGGGAGTAATCTGTGGGGGACTGGACAGGGCTGGCGATACAGGGACATTGGGAGCCGGAGGGGTGAATCTCCTCATGAGGGGAGGCTGCAGTTCCAGCCAGGAACCCCCCAGAGGGATAGAAAAATCTGAATGAAAAAGGAGAGCCGTCAGTGGATGCTCAGTCCTCACTCAAATGACCAAGGTCTATCCCTCAACCTGGTTTACCAGCATAGTGACAGGTGAGGAGCTCAGGCCCCCAAAACTCCACGTCACATGGGCAGCACTTCATTTCATATTTTAAGGAAAAATACTAAAATCTGATAGAAGGATGGTGGGGAATCGGGAATCATGGTTGAAACTGGAAAGGGGTGTGCTGCTGGTAAAGCAAGCTGAGGTGCTTTACCACTGTATATCGCGGTATATTGTGCTGCACGATAACCGCGATAATGTTTTTTTACAACGATAAGTTATCAGTGGCAGTTATCGTGATATATCGTCATATCGTGCCATCCCTAATTGGCAGCCATGAGCAATATGGCTAGTAAGAGCCTTGTGTTGCCTCTTCCTAATTCACTAGTGCAATTTAAAATAAGTGCTATTTCTGGTGTCAGTCCCTATTCCAGAGAATAATTCTCGTAATGCCTCCCCCACCTCTCTCCAAACTGTTTATAGAGTAGGGCAGCTCCAAAATACGTGTTTATGATTAGCTACAGGTTCCACACACCTTCTCCATGTCCTTCCCACTTGAGAATCATACTTCCCCCACTATTTGTGGAGTTCTAAAAAAATCTTGTCGGACATTTCCAGCCAAATTCTCTTCAAGTTGGAGATCTTGTAATTCTGTGTACTGTTGTGTATTTCCCTTCCCAATTTTCTTCCTCCAGACTTATGCCTAATTCTTCTTGCCAACTTTGTTGGGAGTGCATCTTAATCTCTTTCTGGTTGCTAATTAGAGCTTGATACGTTTTGGATATTATATGTTCTGGTATTGCTATCTCTATTGTATTAATTATTATTCTCATAAGTGGGTGTATCTCTCCTGGGTCCCAGTCCTTCACCAGTAGGTTCTTGCAATAATGCCTTATCTGGAGAAATCTAAATGTCTTGTTTCCGTAAATGGTACTTTTCTTTTAATGTCTGGAATTGGCAAAATACCCCTCGTTCATATAGCTGATAGAATCTGGTAAGGCCCTGTTGGTGCCACCTTATAAAATTATAATCCTGTTTGGTTCAAATCTTGGATCTGCTGTGATTTTTTTTTTTTTGTATGAAGTATATTTTGGGGTCATTATTTTTTTAATTATTGATCTCCAAATTGTCTGGTTTGTTTAAATCTGGTCTCTCTTTTTGATTACTTTTGGTACTGTTTGGCCAAATATGTATTTCTCTATCTCCTCTAGTTGGTTTCCTCTCTTTCCAGTGTGGGTTCATTCCTTCATCTAACCTCTGTAGTACATACAAAATTACTGTTGCCTGTGTGTTCTAAATTAGGCAAGACCCCTTTTTTTTTTTGGTAGTTTAAGGGTTCTATATTTTGTCTTGTTTTCTTCCCTAGCCATATAAATCTTGATATCATACTATTACATTTTTATGTTGGCTTGCGTGCATGTGCAAGAAACATCTTGCGACAGTGCGGGTCTTGAGGGCGTGGCTGCTCTTGGGCGCATGCACGGCACGCATCAGTAGTTGCGTTCCTCATTCCCCAATCAGCCTGCATGCCACCGCCACACCATGCATTCATAATGGGGCGAGCACATCAAAGCAAGAGCCCACTGCAGTCTAGCATAGCTAATCATACACATGGCGGTCCTTTGCTTGCCGTGCTGCTGCCATTATGACCCATAGTCGTGGCGGGTAGCTGCCTCACGTTTCGAGCATTAGGGGTGCCAGCCCCCTATTGGCAACCCCCATGTTTGTGTGCGACAGGAGGCCTCACATCGGCATCCCGTAAATGTGGAATGCCAAGGGGTGCCCAATCCCCTCTGCCGCGCCCCTGCTTTCTTTGCCCGCCGACTGGGGTGCCTACCCCATCGGCATCACCCACCCAACTGTTGAATGCCAAGGGGTCCAATCCCTCGACTCGCGCTCCCCTTTCTTTGTTTGCCGGCGGGTGCCCAATCCCCGCTGGCATTACCCCCGTGTTGTGTGCCAAAGAGGGTGCCCAATCCCACGATCTGCAGCCCCCACAAAACCCATTTAGGTGGCACGCTGGGAGCGCACCCCAGCATGCCAAATGCCCTGTAATGCAAAACTGTCCTGCAACGGTTTTCTTTTTTTTTTTCCTACCTGCAAACGGTAAACGGTCCCTCGTAGTCTAGATGCCCCCGCACTCACCCACTGCGCACCCTGCCCTCACCCCATACTTACCTCCGGACTCTGGCGTGACAATCTTCCGTGGGATCGGGAACACGCCTGCACTCTTCAAAGCCGACGCCAACTGAGGAAATGCCAGTAAGCTGTATAATGCAATGAATAGGGTTTTTTCAACTTTGCTGCATATCTCAGGCATTTCTTGGAATTTTGGCACCAAATTTTCAACATGGGGTTTTTGGGGCCCCTCCTCATGAATTCTGTTACTGTCATGGCATTAATCGGCCTCGGAAGATGATTTCGCAGTCACTGCGCGAAATCAAGTTTCGGGACCCATTAATGAAATGACAGTGCCAGTGTTCATGAGGTGGCCTCAAAAAGCCTATGTTCCAAATTTGATGGAAAAATCCAACAAATGCCTGTTTTACGATGCATTGCGTGAAGTTGCTACGCAGCTCAGAATCGGCTGATTCGCAATATTTTAACACCGTATTTTCAGCATTGGCATTTTGTGCACCTCCTTGTGAACAGTACAGCTGTCATTTTCCACATCCTGCCCGGAATGTGCTTCCGCACTTCCGCGCATAAATTGCACAGTCGCTTGTGGAAATCAGTGTTTGGGCCAGATTATGAAAATGACAGTAACACAGTTCATGAGCAGAGCTCCTAGAATGCCTATGTTGAAAATTTGGAGCTGGTACTCCATAAAATGACTGTGTTATGAGCGTGCGTTGGCAGATTGCACGCATGCTCGTACCGTTATGCATTTGTGATATTTTCACTCTGGATTTTCACCATTGCCATTTTTCCACACCTCTTGATGAACAGTACAGCTGTCACTTCATATATCCTGCCCAAAATGTGTTTCCGCACTTCTGGCGCTGAATAGCGTGGTCGCTGTGCGAAATCACTTCTTGGGACACTTTGAGGAAATGACAGTGACACTGTACATGAACAGAGGTGCTAAAATGCCTATGTTGAAAATTTGGTGCCGAACGCCCACAAACTGACAGTGCTGCAAGTGTGCCTTGCATATTTCCCATGCACCCTTGCAACTCTGCAAATTTTGTATATTTGTATGCCACATTTTCAGCACTGCCATTTAATTACACCTCCTTATGAACTGTGCAGCTGTCATTTTTCACATCCTGCCCAGCATGTTTTCCCGTACTGCACTAACAAACACCCACAGGGACACCCTAATGCCTCTCACTCTCTGCAGGGTGGGGGTGGGTTGGCATCAGTTCAATACTTGACTGCCACTCCTACGCTGCAGCTCTCTAACTCCTGCACTGCCAATGGCAGCAAGACAACATTCGGCATTGACAAATGCTTGTTTAAAGTCTGTCTGTGGGTAGATCAGGAGGGTCTGGAAGAGGCATAGGAATCTTGGAAGTGTATTCATTCTTATAACCTAAATTCTTTGATTCAATGAGAGGTGTAAAGCATCCCATCCCATCTCAGAGAATCTTCCCTGATGAATTGTATAAGTTTGTTGTAATTGGCTTCGTATAAATTGTGAGTTTCTTTTAAGATTTATCCCCAGATACTGAAATTTATTACTTTTCCATCTCAATGGTTATTTGGCCTGGATTGTCTCACTTGGTTGGTAGTTTAGACATAGCACTTCTGTTTTACTTTAATTTGTACCCTAAAATATATTCCATTTCCTCAAGAAGAGATAATGTTGGTATGGATGTTTCTGGTTCATGTTAAATATATTAGTAAGTCAGCGAAAAAAACTTTTGTGAGTAGCGTTAAGAAATGTTATCCCTGTGATTAATTCATTCTCTAATACCTGGGGCTAACAGTTCTGCATATATGGCAAATAGGGAAGGGGATGGGGGCAGCCTTGGCAGGTACCTCTATTTAGAGGGAAATGGGTTGAGAATAATCCATTCGCTTTTATCATAGCTTGTGGAGATGTATATATTTGTTGTATTATATTTAAAAAGGCTATTGGAAAATTTAATTTTTCCATCGTGTGTCTTAGAAATCTCCAAGAAACTGTCAAATGCTTTCTGGGCATCCATACTTAAAAGTATGGAGGTTTTTTTCCCCTTTTGTATTTCTTCTACTAGATTTACTGTTTAACATTATCTGCTGTTTGGCATTTTATGATGAACCCTGCTTAGTCTTTATTTATAATATGGGGTAATATACTTTCTAGTCTTCTAGCCATAATGGCTGTGAAGTATTTATAATCCTGATTTAAAACTGAAATAGGTCGATAAGATTCACAGTTCATTAGGTCTTTATCTGGTTTAAGTATTGTGGATATGTTATCATATTGCCAGCTGTTTGGAAAAGGGGAATTGTCATCTTGTATAGCATTAAATAACTTGGTTAGTGTTGGGAGTAGAGTTTTCTTGAATGTTTTATACAATTCTGCAGTGTATCCATCTGGGCCTGGGCTTTTATTTGATTTGGAGTTACTAAAGGCATTACTTATTTCTTGGGAAGTTTTTTTAATTTATTTTAGCTTTTGTTGACTGGGTAAGTGCACTAGACAAATCCTGCCTATTTTCAGGCACGACCCGGGGGAAGGGAATACAGATGAATGCCAACTGACCTTGAACCAGATTAAGCTGTTGGTGGTATTTTTAGTGAATGAGGAAAATTTGGCCAGGACACCGGGGAAATTCCCCTACTCTTTTTGAGAGTGGTGCTGTCCGCTGGTGGAGATGGAGGAGCTCAGTCAGTCGGAGGAGCTTGAGGAGGAAGGTTGTGGTCTGAAGCTCCAACTTGTGTGGAAAATGTTGCAGAAGGGAAAAAGTTTGCAAAGTCAAGAAATGGAGACAAATAAAATAAGTAAGGAAAATTCTAATTTAGATGAAGATAATGTGGACACAGAAGGGAAAGAAGAAATAGATTTAACGGAAGAGTTAAAGAAAAAAAAAAATTTTATTGGACTTAATTTCAATGGCTGAGGAAGACTATCAATCCTGCCAGCAAAAGCTGGAAGTTGAAAGAAATAAAAGGAAACGGTCTCCGGTAAGCCCGAATTATGAGGGAGGCAAACGTTTTGAACAGCAAGTTGGAAATGGAGGAGTGGAAAATCCTAGTATTAGGAAAAAGCTTGGACTAATACAAAGTGGGGAGAACTTAAACCCCCCTGAGCCGTGGACACCTGGAGATGCGCTGTTACAAGCAGGTTGGATGTGGGATGGCAATAAATGGATCCGGACCCTTAATTCCAATACCGGGACTAGTAATGTTTTATTTATAGAAGTGCAAAATGAAGAAAATTCAGAAGGTCCCATCTAAATTCAGAGTGTCAAAAAACTAAATGAGGATGCACACTCAAATGGAGGCGAATGTTATTTTAGATACGTAAGACGCCAGGAGGTTCAGGAACAAGTACAGCAGTCGACCAAATGGATTTGGAGTTGGCGCCTTTACTACATTGGAGGTTGGTTTTGAACCTACAACTTCAGAAGAATTATTAGACCTTTGCAAGAAGAAGAATATTATATCAGCGAATAAGAGACAAGCGGAAGAAGAACCAGTGAAAACTTATGCGAACTTTTAAGAAACCAGTAGAATCAGCTAAAGAAGATTCCTGGTAAGACTGAGGTATACTGGACAATGTGCAATATCCCTGACCGTATTTGGGTAGGGAAAAATTTATTAATTGACTCCTTATGTCCTTTTCACCTAGTGAAGTCTATGCGTTAATACACCCTTCAGGGGATCGCTATTACGACATAAGCTTTTGTACAGGAATATCACTGGATAAATTTTGGAGGCTTTATTATAATTTACAAAATACAGAGAAATGGGAAGACTTCCAGGCAATTCAAATAACTAAACCAACAGTGAAAACGGTGACAATTTTATTTCGGAACGAAGGAGTGAACATAGCAGACATTATGTTTTGGTTGGAAAAGAGGTGTTTTGTTCAAGATAAACCTCGACCAATTCTAGACTCGAACGGGTTTTGGACTGGTGGGTGGACCTTTCGGGTTAGATTAATCCAGGATGCGGAAGGCATACATCTGCCTAGCTCTTTTTACCTGGGGAGGGGCAGAGGGATCGTATTCTATGTAGGACAACCTAAAAGCTGTTTCAAGTGTGGGTCACTATCCCATTTGAATACAGCCTGTAAACAAGTTCGTTGTCTTCATTGTGGAATGTTAGGACACTTAATATCAGAATGTACAAGTCCTCCTGTGTGTAGTTTATGTAATGAAAATGATCATGTTTTTGCAGAATGTGCATGGAGGCATGTGGAAAATAATGAAACTTCAGATCAGGAACATCTGTTAATGCAAGCTCGCAAATCCCAAACTGAAATAGAGGATAGCGAGCCAGGAATAAGGGGAAGAGAGAAGTCAAGAGGAAGGGGAAGGGGGGGAGCAACAGGAATATAAGAAGGACTAGCCTAAGAACAAGGGCGGAAGGGAATGATGTTTGATACCCCAAAGAGCTCGTTGGAATCAAGTATGGCGTTAGGTAATGAAGAAATGTCCTCTCCCTTTGTAACTCCTTATGGGTCCCTATTCGCTCTACTGAAACAGTCAGGTAATGAATTGCAAGTTTCTGTTAATTCAAAGGAAATACTCAGCAGGGGAAGGTGTTACGGAGATAAATCTAATGTTAGAGATTCTTCTAAGTCCCTTTGCCTTTGTTAAATAGATTTTCTATATTGGGAAGTTTGGGAGAAAATGAAGAAAGCTCTCCTATTTTAGATCAAAATTTTAATGACTCTGGGGTGGGAGTTTCTAAACCTGCTGCTATGCATCTTGGTAAACAAAAAGCTTTGGAGACAATTAAAGAGTAACTAGATCCAGCAATAAACCTCCAAAACCACCTCCGAGAAGTGCCTTCTCTCTGACATTGGTTTCTATTAATGGAATAGTATTAGATCATATATTAGACGATGACTACTTTTAGTATACTGGCATCAATGAAACATGATGTATATTTACTACAAGATACTCATTTGTACACCTTAAAAGAGATGGAGGAAGCAAAGAATCAATGGAGGTGGAGTGCGTCCTTCTGGTGCTTAGGAAGATTTATGCTGCGTTTAGGGATCTGTTTTAATACTTTTGAAGTTAAACTAGTTCGGATGGTGGAAATCGAACCAGGTAGAGTAATGATGATAGATGTGGAAATTAAAAATAGACCATGCCATTATAATTAATGTATATGGACCTCAGGTGAAGTCAGCAAGAGTAGAACTTCTGTACAAAATCCGTCCTTTCTTATATAAAAGAGGTGGTGATTTTGGAGGATTTTAACATCAATTTTGAACAAAAGAAGAAACAAGGAAGCAGTATTGTGATAAGAATTGCTTAATTTCTATTTTATCTCAAGCAGGATTTAAAGATACACATAAGGAGGAAAAGATTAAATAGACCCACCTTTTAAAAGGAAATTGACTTCCGAATTGATTTTATATTTGTACCCGATAAATTACGAATTGATGGGCTAATTTATATACCCATAGAAACATCAGACCATATATTAATAGGGATTAAAGTAAATAACTATCAAAGTAGAGAGTATGGGCCAGGAATTTGGAAACTAAATACTTCAGTTTTAAAGGAGCCTTCGGTTATACTAGACATAAGTATCATAATAAAAGATCTAATTTCAACTATGGGTTTATATGAGGATTTAGGGAGTTGGTGGGGTTCTTTAAAAAAATGCTTAATTGGATATTTCCAATATAAAAGTAGGGTAAGGGCAGGTCAGAGCAATAGAGATTATATGAAGCTGAGAAAAACATTACAACAATTATTATCCTCCCAACATGAAGGTGGGGGCGATTTAACCAGAGAAATAAACCAAATTAAGACCCAGATGGCACACTTACAATATGATCGAATGAGATCTTTGAATCGAGAACAAAAGTTTGGGACAGTGGGGAAATCTATGCAAGTAAACCCTCTTTTAGCATGTCAAATTAGATCAAATAAACGGCTATTTTCAGGGTTACGGACAAAGGAAGGGAGTATGGTAACGGATAATAAAGGGATAATGGACTTTCTAAATGATCATGTGCTGAACACTTTTGGGAAGGCAGAGCCACCCTCCGAGTTTATACCACAGATATTGGAAGCTGCAAGCATACCTAAAATAAATTCTAGAGATAGAAATAAAATGCTAGGGGATTTTTCTGAGGAAGAAATGAATAAAGTAATATCCACATTAAAAAAAAGAATACTGCACCTGGTTTAGATGGGTTACCAGGTGAAATGTATAAAATTTTATGGGAGTTAATGCCAAAAGAATTTTTGAAAGTTTATAATTCTTTTTTGGAAGACATGTTACTTCCTACCCAGATGTATGAGGGTCTGCTTATTTTCCTTTTTAAAAAAAGGAGATAAAACAGAAATTAAGAATTGGAGACCTTTAACTCTTTTGAATGTAAGATTTTAAAATATTTTCTAAACTTCTGGGGAATAGACTGTCTTTATTGACACCAAAATGTATACATGCACAACAATATTGTGCAGTACCAGGTAGACATTTGACTGATGTTTTAATTTTAATTAGAGAAATTATGTGTGCAGGTAGGTTTATCATAGATAAATCAGAGGGGGTACTTGGTCAGTATAGATCAATCAAACACTTTTGATGAAGTGTTACATGACTATTTATGGGAATGTTTGAAAGCTTATGGAATACCCACTCTTTTTGTGAACTGGATACAGTTATGCTATTCTCTTGCTACAGTCATTCCTTTTGAGAATGGGTGGAAAGGGAAACCTCAGGTGGTGTTGAAGGGAGTGAGACAGGGATGTCCTCTAAGCCCTACTTTATATATTTTTGCTTTAGACCCAATTATAAAGATCATATGTAGATCCCCTTTAATAAGTCCCATAGCTACACAGGGCACTAATTTGCCAAAATTAGTGGCCTATGCAGATGTCTGTTTAATATTACCAAATGGGGAGGCTATAGAAATAGCATATGATTTATTTAAAAATATTGGGAAAATTATGGGAGCTAAAATTAATGAGGATAAAACGAAATGTGTAGCCATTTCTGGAGTATCAGGATCTCAGGTTAAGGTAGGGAGATTTAAAATTGAGCAAATGCCATGTAAAATACTGGGGATATTTTTTGGAGGGGAAAATAGTGATTGGGATAACAGGCAGGAAGCTTTAAAAGAAGCCAATTTATGTCAGTGTGGAATAAACAAAGATTAGCTAAAAAGAAAAGGATTTATTTAATTAAAACTTATCTTGTTCCTATTTTTTTGTTTGTAAGTAATTTTCCCGTACCCAAAAAATTGGAAACATCCTTGATGAGGTGTTTTTTCTGTGGTATATGGGGTAGCCGACTGAACCCCATTAAAAGAAACACATATTTAGAGATTAAGGAAGGAGGTTTGGGAATGGTAAATCCTATTGTGTTTGTTTTTTTTTACTATTTTTTTGTATAGGAATGTGGTCCCAATAGTGCGGAACATTCCTCAAATTTGGGTCAGTTTTATAGCCTCTCACTTAAGAGGTATCTTGAAAGAATGGGAGGAGGGATGCTTTGTACATTGGAACAAAAGACCTCCTCTGCAAAAAGAATGGAAGTCTGTTTTTGGAAAGATCATAAAATGGGATATAAGCTGGTCGTTGGTCAGGAATTTGAATAGAAAAGGGATGTATAGTTTTATTGTGGGTTCCTTTTTTTCAGCCCGTTTAAAACTTATCGGAGGTAGTGTCCCAAGGTTTAGGTAATTATTTGACAAATGCCCGTATCCCAGAACAGATGTGGACACTTTATGGTTGGGTGTACATAATAAAATTAACGTCGTAACAATCAAAAACATAAATCTTCACAGGACAGATATTGTCCAAGGATAAATGTGTTATGCAATTGGAAACAATTGACCATTTGTATTATGAGTGTTGGTATGCAGGCCAATTTTGGGATGTCCTTAAAGAAAGGTGGAAGGGAAAGTTAACAATCCCACCAACAAAGGAGGGTCTGTATTATGTTTTTTTTGATAAAAGGAATAGCGGAGAAAAGCTTAGTTCTTTACAGGTAATACATGTGTTATGTCTTTATTGGTTATGGATTAGTAGATGTAGGCTGGTTTTACAACAACAGTACATAAAACCTAGTAATTTGATTATGATTGTAGAATCTGACTTAAGGAAACTAATGTTCATAGAAAATTGTACAATTTCTAAGGTAAAATGGAAGTCTTATTGGGGAAGTTTTGAAACTTTGATTGATTAGTTTAAAAAAAATATATAAATTTAAATGGGGATAGTTAATTTGGTATGGTAAAATGTGGAAATGGATATAAATTGTTTTATATTGTGTATGTAATGTTTGGAACACAATAAAAAATTCCCCTACTCTTTTCGATAAGTGCCATGGGATCTTTAACATCCACCTGAACTACCACCAATCCAGGCAGATGGGACCTCGGTTTAACGTCTCATCCGAAAGACGGAAGTTATTGGACGAGTTGATGTCTTACTTTGTTCCTCTGTGATTTGGGGTAATTTCATATTTGTAAAAAACGTTTTGTATTTTTCTTCTTCTGGTTCTTAACATAATTTTGAGTAGAATGTTTTAAAGCCCTCTAATATATCCTTTGTTTTATTAAGTATTTTGGCTTGTGCTGGGTGTTTTTATTTTAGTTATTGTTGATATTGCCTGTTTTCTTAATCTATAAGCTAGTATTTTGGCCGCCCTACTTTCCCCTTCATAGTATCTTTGTTTCACAGACATCAAGGCTTATTCAGTTTTTTGATTTAGTATACCTTGTAGTTTTTTCTTTATTATTATGTGTAATTGTATCTCTCCTTCCCTCTGCATGCACTTGTAATCTTTCTAGTTCCAATTCCAACTCTTTTTTTGCTTCCCAACTCTCATTTTCTTTTGGTGGGTTGCATATGCTATAATTTCTCCCCTTAGAACTGATTTTAATGTATTCCATAATGTTCCCTCCTGCACCTCTTCTATTGTGTTCTCTTGTATTATTCTGGGGATCCATTGCTGCACTCTTTCTTTAAATTGTTTCTTTAACATATTATTGAGCCTCCATTGTTTCATTATACTTCCTGTTCTGCTTCTAGTTCTACAGTAATAATTGCATGGTCTGATAGATAAATTCAGGAAATCTTGGCCTTAAGTATTAAATCTAAAGATTCCGCTTCCACAAGAAAATAGTCTCTACGTGAATATGTATTATGGACCCCAGAAAAATGTGCATGTCCCCGGTATGTTTGGTAACGATGTCTCCAAGTATCTATTAAAGCAAGGTCTTTTATAAGTCTCTTGCCATGTTTCTGTCCCCTTGTAGCTCTGGGGGTATTAAGGTTTGAGCTATCCTTTACAGGATTCATTAATGGGTTCAAGTCCCCTCCTATTTATTTTCCTTGTTCAAAGGCTGTCATTTTATCAGACTGCTTGATATACCGTATTCTCTGATCCTGGTGGTGTGCGTATATATATGCTTCCCACTGTGCAAGTCTGGCCTTCCCAGTTTCCCTTAACCAAGCTTAACCTGTCCTCTCCATCCTGATATGATTCAAGCATTTGAAATGTCGAGGATCATGGTATAAGTATGGCTGAACCTCTCCTACGCCCTCTTGTGTATGTACTAGCCACAACACTCAACATATCATATTTTAATAATTTCTGGTCATCTTTTGATGTGCCTCTTGTAATAGAATAATTTAGGGATGCATTTTTCTGAGATGGGAGATTAGTTTAGATCTCTTTATAGGGTTACTTAACCCATTGACATTCTGGGACACCACTTTCAGGGTTTTCTTAATCCGAGACGTCCAAATACTTTTGATAATGTTCCCCTGTTGTCATTCTCTTATCTATTACATTGCCTCTCTTCTATGTTGCTTGTGCCCCTGAGTATGCTCAAATCTTGCTTCTTTTTGATTCATATCTCATCCATTTAAATTCTCAGATGTTTCTTTATCCTCTCCTCCTCCTTTCCGCCCCCCCACCACATAACTCTCTCCTCCCTGAGTATAACCTATATACATAGTGACTTCCAATGTCAGATTCTTCCCTGACAAGGATGGAAAAATCGGTCTAATGTGGGCTATTTGCCTTACTCTGTAGGCCTGCCCTGGGGGTTGTACATATCCCCCATAATGAGAACCTATATTAAATTGGGTCTTAACCGGGTTTCCTATCTGGCTATCCGGTCCCTTTAAAGAAATTTCTAAAGAATGTGTAATTTCCAACATAAAATATAAAGAAAATAAGAATTAATACAGGTGCCAAGCTCTGGTCGCTTCATCGCTCTCTCCCCCTCACCCCCACACTTGATTCTCGGGCAGTCCATCTTCTTTATTCAATTAGTCCATGTCCTTTACTTTTAATTGTTCAGATTATCGGTTGTCTTTTCCTCTTTATTCTTGTCGGTTTTATCCAATATCGTGTTGATTTATTTCTATTTGTCCGGTTTTCCTCCCTTTCATCCATTCTGTTAAACAATCCCCGTGATTCTCTGCTTTAAGCAGAGCGCACCCTCTGGTGGATTTTATTTTGCTGTATGCCTTGAGCTCCCACTAGGAGGCCCTTGGCCTTCACATCCAGCCCTTTATTAGAGTTCAGGAAGCCCCCCATTTCGACTGTTCAGTCCCTGCAGAGCTCTCCAGGCCTAGTCCGGATATCTCCCCCTGGGATTCCACTAAAAATTCCCCAGTTTAGCTGGTCCTGTCTTTTGCTCTGCCCTTCTCCCCACTGAGAGCATCCCAATTATTACCTTGTTTCTGTATCCTTCGCTTCAGGGGCACCCGCCCCCTCAGTTTATCTCCTTTTTCAAGAGATTTTTAAATGCATATCATTAAGTAAGAAACACGACCAGCTCCCCGGTCACTTCTCTTAAACTATTAAGCATTCTCTAGTATTTGATTCAGGGCTCATTAGCGCCATCCCACAAGCAATCTCGTTCACAGAACCATTTTGGCGCCCTTTAGTGGAAACAGTCTCCGGAGAACCTCCATCCAGCTTGCCGGGATCTCTTCTCCCCTAATGGGGACATTCGTGTACTTCCTCTGAGGGTTTAATCACCACAGTCCCGGCCTAGATCTGCTTCCCCCAGTTAACCACCACAGTCTAAGCTGAGGGCCTACCTCCTCGTGGGCTGTTTTCCCATCTCACCTGGGTGCTGCACTCTAGCTCGTCAGCCTACTCATTTTGAGAGGATAATCATTGTATTTTATTTGCAAATTGACCCAATAGTCTATCTCATGTAGTACTTCTTGCTGTGATTCCCTTCCTAGTCTCTTTTCTTTGTTCAGTCCCAAACTCGTATTGTATGGTTTTCCTGGTAGCTTGGTGGGCAGCTCAAATCCTCTGTCTTAGGTCCTCCATCACACTCACCACGTTATCATATGTGCCCTGTCCATTGGGTTATTGGATTAGAAGTCTGAATGGATAGTGTTCCAAATTTCAACTGCAGCTGCCTCAAAATTGGAAATAAAGGTACATATTCCCTTCTTCTCTGCATTGTTACTCTTGCATAGTCATTGTCGAAAAAGTCTGTTTTCCCTTGAATATTTTCCCCTTTGCCCACGCTTTCTGGAGAATTTTTTCTTTAGCATGGTAACTCAAAAATCGCACTATTATGAAGTGCGGGCGTATCTCCGGATCCACAGGTTTGGGACTGAGTGCCCTGTGAGGCGCCTCTCTTTCTATGGGAAAGTCCTGCTCGAGGTCTAGTTCTTCTCTTAAATTCGCTATGTAGCCTCTCTTGTCTCTCCCCTCACTATTCTCTGGTATTCCATAATTTCGTATATTCTGGTGTCTCTGTTCTCTTCATCTTCCTGTCTCTCTCCCAGGGCTTTAGTTATATCTAGAAGCTGGGTTATAGTTGTTTGAATGTGCGTGATCTCTGAGGCCTGGTCCGAGTTGTTTTGTTCCATCGATTTTACTTGGTTTTGTAGATTTGATACATCTGTGCAAAGATCATGCTCTGAAAGTCCTGAAAATCCTTTTTAATTTCTTGTAAGTCTGTTGTTATTCTATCTAGTTTAAGACCAAGTCCTTGGTTTTTGTTTTCCTGCGTTTAGGTTTCTTTCCCAGCATCACATGACTGACATCAGCGTGACTGTATAAAGGGGGCGGTCCCCATGCCCACCCTCCAGTTCTTTCCCACTGTCGACCTGACTCGTCGGGCCTCACGGTTGAACAGCTTCAGTCGTCCGCCATTTTTATAGTCTAAGTATTAGTATTTTCATATTTTTCTCTAAAACATCATGTTGCATGTCTTCGCGTAGACCAAAGAAAGTGTTCGAAATCCACTCATGCTGCGTTTTCCGCCTGGGCCCCAAACATAAGGTAGTGGATTGCCAAATCTGCCAGTCCTTTAACCAGGCCACGCACTCCTGTCGCCAGAAGGCCCTTGATGCTCACCTACTAAAACCACACCTAGCACTGATGGAAAAAGAGTTTCAGGAGCTGAGGGAATGCTCTTCCTCACCCACCCCGGAGAAAAAGTGCCGGGAGTGGGACCATTCTCCCTCCACTCATTGTCGTCAGACAGCTGACGCCACATCGGGTGGGGTCTCCACATCGGTAAGTACTCCACCTCAAAGGTCTCCATCGGCCTTGGTGGATCAGATGCCTTCTCCCCCTCCTGTTTTGGTCATTGGGCAGTTAGGGTTCTCCTCTTCAGCGGACCTTCCTTTGGGGCCTGTTGCAAGCTCAGCTAAGTCTCCCTTCAGTTCAGCTACCGGGAGCCTGGCCTTGGTCGTCCAGCCAGACTCCTGCCTCCCGGTTGCTGTCGGCCTGACCTCTCTCTGCAAGTCTGACGTCTACTCCTCCAATGCATGCCAGGTTGACGCCAATAAGTCTGTCGCCCAACACCCACTTGGCAGTTGCTCTCCCGTCGGATGCCCGTGTGGTTTCCGACATCTCACAGAGCGAGCTTCCAGGCTCCCCTAGGTCCTTCGGGGATTCTTCCTCCTTGACGTCTTGTTTTCCTCGGTCCCCCGGGAATAGTGTTGCTGTCCAGGAGACCTCGCCTGTGTTGGGCCAACCTACTGAGACTCCTGCCTCCCCGGCAGACCTGTTGATGCGGGTATCTATTCCCTTACTCCCTTTGCCTGCGTCTGTTCAGACGTTGGGTGTCTTTAGACCCCCAACACTGGGCCACTCCCCGGTTCATACTCCCTTAGAATTGGACATGGACCAGGGACCTTTTTGCTTTGACGCCGGAGCACCCTTCTGGCCCTTCAGAACCCCCACCCTGACCTCAGGCCTGCCAATGGACCCTACTATCCCCAGCGATCCTTCGGCACCGCCCCTACCTGGGCCTTCTGCCCCTCCTCCGTTGGGCCCCACGAGCAACTATCCCAGCTACCCACCGCCTCAGTTCCCCTACTACTCGACACAGTTGGGGGGGGGGCATGCATCACCGGGTTACCTGCCACAAGTGCCGACGCCAGGGTCCCTTATACCATGGGTATAATCTATACTACCACTGGTATCTGACACCTGGCTTACCCCCTTATGCCACGGGCTACCCAGGCTACCAGCCTCCTCCACTTCCGTTACCCCTGCCGGAACCCCAAGAGACCATCCTGGCTTGGTGGAAGAATGCCAAGTCCCAATATTTGCAAGAATTGGGCCAACCTCAACAGGTCGTGGTGGCCACCTTGACCCACAGGACAAGTCCATCCCCTATGGACCAGACATCAGATAGGGATTTGGACAGGCGTCTGATGGGGGTTCCCTTGGGTACTAGGGGCACAGAGGTGGCATCAGATGTTGTTCTCTTGTCCGGCAGACCGGAGTCCTCTGATTTGGGCCAGTCAGAGCCTCATTCCCCAATAGAGCCTCAGCCCAAGGAGTCTCCAAAGTCTCCACCAGAGGATCTTTCCTTTGTGGAACTCCTCCGGTCCATTCAACAGGCCTGTGGTTGGGTGTCCCAGGAGATGGACCCCAAGAGAAAGAGGTTGGCAGAGCATCTGGACATCACCAATGCGGATCCCTTCCCCATTCCTCTATGAATGGGACCGCATGAGGACTTGACCTCTACCATATGGCAACAACCATCATCTATTCCTGCAATTTCCAAAAAAGCTGACTGTACCTACCACCCCCTGGAAGGAGCTTGCCATTTGACCACTTAACCCAAGGCTGATTCTATTGTCATTATAGCAAACCACGATAGATCAGCCCAGCCTAAACACCTTAGTGCCTCCCTACTAGACAAGGAGTCCAAACAAATTGACCAATATGGCTGCAAGGTCTACGCCTCCTCAACCTGCGCCATTCGTTCTTTAAATTATGTGGCCCACATGGTGTCCTTTCAGAAATCTCCTCTATCTGACTTAGAAAAAGAACTCCAGGCTATTCCGGACGAAGACCTCATGAATCTGCTACTAGACAAAGTATTTAACAAGTCTTCCTGCCGCCATGCATTACGGACCACTTCTGAGTCTATTGATTCTGTGGCTCGTTGCACTGTTACTGAATTTGCCTGGGGCACCTGGCCCGGCTCAGTCTTGCGGGACTGGTGCAAGATGTCCAGAGCACCCAGCTGGATGCCCCCTTCAGGGGCTCCGTCCTTTTTGGGGGTGATGCCAAAGACATAACTGAGCTCCATGAGAGCGGGAGATCTCTAAGACACATCCGCTCGATGTACAGCTACAGCCAGAAACTCAAGCAGACTTTTCGTCACCCCCAGAAGAAGATGGAATAGGCAGAACTAGGGCAGATGACAAGGCAAGTGTTGTGCCACTGGTTCCGGTACCCAGACTCTTCAGGCGAAGTCCCAAAAGGACAGTGGTGGCAAAGCAAGACTCTCCTCCCCCCGCCTCCTGACTCAAGGTGGTCCCCTCCACTTCCTCACTTATTTCTGGAGGAGCCAGTGGGGGGAAGTTTTGCCCTCGACCTGGAAGGATGGAAGGTGATACCCGCAGATGCTTGGGTCCTCTGGCTCATTGCAAGAGGACACTACATAGAGTTCCTTGACCCCTGGGCAATCCACCCGAAAGGTCCCACTACCAGTCAGGCCAGCTAGGCCTTATCTAACAGGAAATTCAAGCTGTATTGACCGAGTAAGCCATAGAGTCGGTTCTGCCAGGGCAGATAGGAAAGGGATATTGTGACAGGGTAGAATAGGACCCGTCCCATTTGTTTTGGAGAAAGTTTTTAAATGCAAGGATCTGTATTCTTTACTTTTCTCTCTTCTCTGTCAGGCTGTGCAACCACATTTTCCTGTGAGGCTTTGGACTTGATCAACCCGAACAGTCTCGCAATTCTTTGCCTCTCACTGTCTGTTTTCTCTTGCTGTCTGTTTTTCCTCCCTTGCATATCTATGTTGGCTAATATAAAATATATGAGAACCAATGTATGGAGTGAAACTGATATTGGGATTTCTAGTTTCAAAAATGTTTAGTGTTGCTGTTGAAAATGTATATGTATTTATAATTTGAGATAACTGTAAAAAGCCAGAGGTTATTTGAGTGCAAATGCCTGAGCCTTTTGCAAAGGCTGGAGGGACCTCATGAAGCTCTCAATGTTCTAACAGCTCCTGAAATTTACAAAGAACAAGATGCTTGCAAAGCATGGGGGTTGAAAGAGACTTGTAAAAACAGCTAAGCTGAGCTGCAAGGGAGATTTTTTTACGAGATTTTATTTTGCTTCTGAATAGTTGTTCCGAACAGGTTTAGTTTATTTTGTTACTGCAACTACAAATAAACACTCTTGTGGAATTTTACAATTGCTCCAGGGTTTTCTCCGATTCCTGACCTGTGCCTCGACGACTGGTATTACTCCTACTTCTTCCTAGTACCCCAAAAGATGGGAGATCTGAGACCCATTCTAGATCAGTCTGCTCAGCCTCTTCATAGAGTACAAGAGGTTTTGCATGCTGACCCTCCAAGGACTCCTTCTCCTGCTCCAACAAAATCATTGGCTGTGCTCACTGGACATGCAGGATGCTGACCTGCACATTCCTATCCTCCTGGCCCATCGCTATTTCCTGAGATTCTTTTTAGGAGAACCATTATCCGTTCAAGGCCCTTTCTTTTGGCTTCTCTTCGGCACCTCTGTTTTTTACCAAGTGCCTAGCAGTGGTGGCTGTGGTCCTGCGCTGCAAGTGGATTTGTGTTCCCTTAACTGGACGACTGGCTTCTGTCAGCTCCATCTCAGGACAGTCTGATGGATTCTGTTTCCACCACCCTAGACCTTTTTTCCAGACTTGGCATCACTGTGAACTATCCCAAGTCTCAGCTCTCACCCTCCCTGCACCTTCAGTTCATTGGAGCGGTGCTGGACACGGCCCAGGGCAGGGCCTTTTCACCTATGGATAGGGCATAAACCCTGATTCAACAAGCTGCGTTGGTGTCCTCATCCTGTTGGACCACAGTGCACTCCATTCTCCACCTGTTGGGTCTTATGGCGGTTTCCATACCCACAGTCCACTTGGCCAGGCTGCATATTACTGTGACTGAATGGTCCCTACAGGTCCAGTGGGATCAATGAATGGATGACATGGATCACTGGGTCCTAGTCTCCAGCAGCTTGAAGGGGGATCTCCTCTGGTGGCAGGATCTCTCCAGCCTTTCTCTTGGTGGTCCCCTTCCATCCCCAACCCCCCCCTCCATGACCCTCACAACGGATGCCTTAGGCCATGGTTGGGGAGCCCAACTGGGAGACCACTGGACTCTGGGAACATGGTTTCCTCTAGAGGAGCATTTGCATATCAGCGTTTTGGAGATGAGGGCAGTGCTTTGTGCTCTCCAAGCCTTCCAGTCCCTCTTGCTCCTGGGAACACTTCTGATCCAGACAGACAACACAGGCACGGTCTGCGACATCAACAAACAGGGAGGCACCCGCTCATACCTCTGTTGCAGGGAGGCTATGCGGGTTTGGTACTGGGCAGTCCAGCACAGCCTGACATTGGTAGCAGTAGATGTTCCAGGAATCCACAATGTCCTGCTGGACAGTCTCAGCCGCACTGTCGCTCGGGTTCACAAGTGGGAGCTAAAGCAGGATGTAGTAGATCTCTTCCTTCAACAGGGTCTGCCAGAAATAGATCTATTTGCCTATCCATCCAATGCAAAACTACCCAGCTTTTGCGTGCTCATTTCCGGGTGTAGTGTTTTCTGGCGAGATACGCTGTCTGTATCTTGGACAGGGAGATTTCTGTATGCTTTCTCTCCATTTCCTATTCTACAGAAGGTTCTGCTGAAGCTCCAGGCAGAGGGTGCCCACACTATTCTCATTGCCCCTCTGCTGCAGCAGCTGACTGGAACCCCCGGTACCTCTTCTCTCTCTCTCAGGACCTGTCTCAGGAGCAGGGCAGCCTGGTGCATCCGAGCCTCAAGACTCTCCACCTGCATGTGTGGCACCTTTGGACATTGCCATCTCATGCTTTGGCGTATCTTCCAGAGTCGCTCAGGTCCTAGTAGAGGCCAGAAAGCCCTCCATGAGATCCACGTATGCTATGAAATGGAAAAGATTTTCTATTTGGGCCGCAGCCAAAGATCTGGACCCTTTTTTCTTGCTCGGCACCCCAGGTCCTAGAGTACCTCTTGCACCTGTCTGATTTGGACCTCAGCTATTCCTCGCTGAAGGTCCACCTATCTGCAGTTTCCGCCTAGCACCTTCTGGTGGAGGGAAAAACCATCGCTCAGTTGGAGGTCTCCAAAACTTTTCTTAAGGGGATCCTCCACCTCAAACCTCCGGTCCGGAATCCGGTTCCCCCAATGGATTTTAATTTTATTTTAGAAAAACTTACTTTGCCCCCTTTTGAGCTGGCAGCAAGTTGCAACATGCGTTGCTTATCCTGGAAAACACTTTTTAGTCACCATTATCTCTCCTCGAAGAGTTTGAGCTTTAGGCCCTAGTTTGTAAGGAGCCTTATTTGATTTTCCATAGAGACTGGGTGGCCCTGTGGACTAACTTCTTTCTTCCGAAGGTAGTTTCGGAATTTATTTTGAATCAGAATGTTGAATTGCTGGCATACTACCCAGAGTATTGCGGGGGGGGGGGGAGATGCCTCTTGCACACCTTGGATGTGAATAGGATTCTGAGATACTACATCTCTAGGACCAAAGCGGACCATAAGTCTAACCAGTTGTTTGTCGCTTTCGCTCCCAAATGTCAAGGCAAGGTCATTTCCAAACAGGGTTTGTCAAAATGGTTGGCTAACTGCATTTCGTACATCTACAAGTACGAGAAGCCCCTTCTGGGTGACGTGAAAGGCCACTCTACTCCAGAGCATGGCCGCTTCGACAGCCTTCCTGAGGAACATGTCCACTGTGGATATTTGTGCAGTGGCCACTTGGTCTTCTGTCCATACCTTCACCAAGCACTATAGTCTGGACATCGCCTGTAGGCACAGAGCCAGTTTCGACCTCGCAGTCCTACAAGGCCTCCTGTCCCAAGTAGACCTCTAGTTGGCAGACCCTTCCTCCTCCCGGAACTTAGTCTCAGACTTCCTTTTTTCTTTGACTGCTTGGTATTCAGTCCTGTTTTGTGAAGACCTACTGCAGGAACCCTCTCATTTCGTTATTTGGTCCCGAAAGGTGATTCCGCACAGTGACTGCGAAATCATCTTTCGGGGCCAGTTAATGCCATGACAGTGCCAGAATTCATGAGGAGGGGTCCCAAAATCCCTATGTTGAAAATTTGGTGCAAAAATTCAAAAAAATGCCTGAGATGCATCAAAGTTGAAAAACACCTATTTATTCCATTATACAGATTACCAGCATTTCCTCAGTTTGCAGTCTGCTTTCAAGACTGCAGACGTGTTCACGGTCCACCGAAGATCATCGCGCCGGACTCGGTGGTAAGTATGGGGGTGTGGGGAGGCAGGGTGAGCAGTGGGTGGGCGCGGGTTGCGGGACGGGGGGCAGGGAGACCTCCGGTCAGTTTCCTTTTTTCAGGGTGAAAAAACAAAAACACGTCGAGGACAGTCCCCCAAACAGGGGCATGTGGCGCTGGGGTGGGCTCCCAGCATGCCAATGGACTTTTTGGGGTAGTTGTAGCTGACGGGGATTGGGCACCTCGCCGCACACAAAGGGGGTTGCATTATGCCAACTGGGATTGGGCACCCCTGTCAGCACACAACAAAACGTAGGGGTTACATAATGCCAACAGGAGTGGGCTCCCGTCACTCGGGCACTGAAGCTGACAAGAGGGATTGGGGCTCCGTTGGCAAACAAACACGCGGTGGGGGAGGCGCATGCTGCCAAGAGTTGGGCACCCCCCTCGGCAGGGGGATGCTTAATATTGTTTATGAACACTGTGTCAAGCAGCCGCCATGTTTGCAAACAGTATCACTGTTACAAGGTTCGGCCCAGCAATGATGGGTCGCTCCCTCATTGCAGCGGAATGGCTTACGCTGCAATAGCCGAAGCTGACTTCAGATTATAGCGGCTGAAACCTACAAGGTTGTGTGACGCTTGCTGAACTAGTGTCAGCAGCAGCGGCCACGGCATTGGGGAAAGCGGGACAAGCCTTTAAAGGCTGTGGGGGCATTGGTCACAACAGTGCCATGCCTCCACAACCTATTTCTGGCAACCTGCCGCAGTATGTTTCTTGCACATGTGCGCAATCAACATAAAAAGGTAGCTGGAAACTGCTTTAAAAGCCTTCCGATTCTGCTGCAGTCCTTTGTAGCAAATGTGAAGCCAAGAGAGGGGATTTTTGGAAAAAAAGGGAAACTCCATGTTTGCTTAGGAAGCGCCCGCTCGCACTTTCGCACAAGAACCCCCCCCCTTCTTACAGGATGTAGAAATACAAAGCAAAACCTGAGAAAAGAGTTGAAGGTAGAAAAAGCTCCTTGTAGAGAGCTGTATCTGCTGAACAATTACTGTTACTCAGTGCAGCGTAGTAAAGCAGGAAATGAAATGTTTAAAATGTCACAATAATTATGTATGAAGTTAATACTGTGTTTAGAATATTCCTGACTGGATTACCAGTGTTAGAGCATAAAAATAAGAGAAAATACTCGGCACTAGACAGGTTCTTGTTTCTTTTCTCTTATGAACTCACCAAACACTTGCTTCCTCCTAGCTGGTTGCTATGGGTGTCCTATAGGGAGTCAGCGGCTCCTATCTTGCTGCTGTTACAGTAACCCTACCAGTCACCTTGGTGAGGTAGGAGCTAAGCTTCATTTTATGCCCTCTTCTATCTAATTAAGGGTTTTTGTTTTTAAAATCTGTTTCTGTGACCGTATCATTATGAATCTGCTGATTATTTGTAAAACAGTAATTGCATAATGATTCCTATTGATGTATTCAGAATATTTGTGTATTTTTGATTATTAGGGGTGTGTCTGACTCCTTGGGGAGGAGTTAGCGGACTAAATAAGAGCTGCCTAGGGTCTTCCTGCTCAGATGAAGGGGATTGAACCTGGTGAGGTCTCCCTGGAATTGGATCTCTGAAGTTGAGATCAAGCACAGACCTATGTCAGGGAGTCTGTTTCCCTAAACTTCCTGAGCTGTGCCTTTTTATTTTCTTTTCTAAGTCGGGGCAAGTAAGCAAGCTAATTTGCTGTAAATACTGATCTTGCTGCTTCTGTGTTTGGATTATGAACTACTTCATCTGGAATTGAAAAGAAGTTCCTAGTCTGAGTTTGATTTATTTTTATTTTATTTAATTTTTAATAAAAATAGGCATACCTTTGGTATGTCCAGCCATAACTTCATGTGTGAGATCGTATTCCTACACCCATGGCAATGACCACCAACTCCAAACATTGAGGCTCCAAGCAGGAACAAAAAAAACCCAGAGCATTGTAATGCAGGTGGAGGAACTATTCTTTACAAAAATAAATAAAACATTTAGGACTTTTAAACTGTTAACATAAAATTATTTTTTTGTCATATCTATAATATAGTTGCCCATTTTCTAAGTGCAATAATATTCTCCAGGGTGGGTGGTATTGGGCAATACTGGACCTTCCAGGGGCTGTAAGGCCCTCTGCCTGCGGTGTCGGGCCTCATTACGCCCCTGGGCGGTCCGTTAATGCCCAGTACCGCCCACCCTGTTGGGTATTAATGCTTACCTGACATGCAGTATGGTCTCCCCATAAGACTGCCCTGGAGCCGAAATGGTTAACAGAACCTATGCTAATCATGGAATGTTAGGGTCAAGCTCGCTTTTCAAACCATTCTCCCTGGAATACATCCTGTAACTGTCAGATTCTTTACTCTGCTTTCCTAGTACAGATGTCTCCGAGAGTCTGCCTTCATCTGTCTTGAAGACTTTTTCTCGTTTTTTTAAAGTAAATTTTATTTCTGTTTAAAGTACTGTCATTGAGTTTACAGGTAGATCAATCTAGATTTGGTGTTAATCCAGTAAGTTTTTTGGTTTCTTCTCAGTTAAACTGGGAGAAAACCACATGTTTATTTACATTTTAAATGGTTAATATATATTAAAACTTTTCCTGGGCGGGTAGTTTGAATTTTTAGTCTTTAACTGTTTTATTGATTTTCTGTATAAACGGAGAAATTCACATTGTCTCATACATGGGCATAAAATAAACTTGGTACATAAGTACAGAAATTTGATATACATATATTTCAAACAACATGAAGTCTTGCTGTATTCTGACTATTGCAGTTAGCCCCAGCACTCAAACTGCCCCGGAGAGTAGAGGGTTAATTTCTATGCAGAGCATAGAACGTTGAGCTTGAGCTCGGTTCTGACCTCTGTCTGCTGCACTTTGAAGCGTAACTGTCAGATTCTTTACTCTGCCTAACTGAATGGCCCCTCCGGAGATTTTTCCTTTGCTCACGGTTCGTAAGTCGGTTAAAGTCCTCTGTTTTACCGAATATTTTTCGCAAGTTTCTGTTCAGATCTCTGTCTGTGGTACAGTAAGTACTAGGTAGTGAACTAGACATAGTAAACTTGTGGAAATTGTAAAAATTGATTTTTCGACCGGTTCGGCTGAACTGGCCATTTAGTGATTTATATATTCTATCTTTGTTTTTAAACTTAAGAGTGTGGTTACCGGTCATTATCAGTTTTAAAAAAACTGCATGTTCTTGTGTTTTGTTTTTTTTTTTCCAGTACCCGTGACACAGTTAGAAACTGATAAGGGTGTCTTGCCTGGTTGTTTGCCATAAAAAGGGTAAGTTTGTGGTTAGGATGGCTACGGCTGAGAAACCCAAAAGAAAAACCGAGCCTACTGGGTTTCAACACTGCAGTGTGTGTGGGGATACATGGGAATAAAAGGAAAATTGGTACACAAGTACAGCAGAAATTTGATATATACACACCATGTATTCTGGTACAATAGGAGGTGAGGGAAGTCCTGGGCTATCCGCCCAAATGACTAAAGTTCTCAAAAGTTCGTCAGTAGTTGCCAGCCTCGTTAGCGGTGTAAGGTGCATCCATTAGGGAGATCTAACATGAAGAAAACAGTCTAAACAACTATTAAAAGTGGTGCATGACTAGGGAGAAGACTAACAGAAACTAGGACTCCTGAGAAGCCTCCCCGCCACATGTAGCAATCCTCCAAAAATCTTAACTTCATTATCACAGTATCACATCTTATTTTGGGATACAATGGTATAGACATCAAGATACATCAACTTTTTGTTTGAACCTAAATATTTTTAACAGCATTATAGCAAAGCCCTGTTATTGAGTGTGTTGATGGGAACTCAGACAGTACCGAAGTTCTGTATACAACATATCACCCCTATTTGGGTGAGCAAATTTAAACATGAAACCCCATTCATCAACACTCCTATGTAGGAAAACTAAATAGTATTACGTAAACAGCACCCCCACACTTTTGATTATTTAAAATTAAAACCAGGATTAGTGTTGGGCAGTGCAGACCTGCAGCTATAACTGATTTAATGCTCCGTCCAAAGTTCAGGTATCCTCAGTCAGATCCCTGGGACTCGAATGGCGCATGACGAGCTGTAAACTAATTTTCAATTTTCTCCATCCAGTGGCCCCGTCTTGTGTAAATTGCCAAGTTTTTCCACCACAAACTATTAGTAATCTTGCCAGTAGAAGGAAGGAATGTATAATTCCCAAACACCAAAGTCTGTTGCACGGTGTCAAAACGTTCTCTTTTGGTATGTCTGGTAAGATACAGTGAGTCCGGATAAAGCTTAATGTCCGCTCCGTTAATCTCCAGTGGGTATGCTGCTCTAGCCGTGGCAAGCACCGCATCATGGACATCCGATCCCTTGGATTTTAAAAGAAAGGTATGGGGCTGCGTGGAGTCATATGGCCTGACCCTTGGGTTAACCCTATAAGCTTTAGTCAGGGTGTTCCAGTGGAAGTTGTCAGTCAGTTGGAGATTTCTTTTAAGCCAGTCCAAAAGAAATTATAGAAGGGATGTCTCCTTTTCTCCTTCAGGTAAGCCGACTGTGTGGATGTTCCCAGATCTAACTTCATTTTCAAGGGCCTCCATACGACCCCATAGCTGGCCGTCCTCTTTCATTAAGGAGGCAACTGAAGCAAGAGTAGTGGTTGTATGCTCTTCCGTTTCAGCTACATAGCCCAACAATTTTTGAATAGCAGCATCATGCTGCTCCAACTTTTGCAGTGTTTTCTCGATTTTTGAGTCCATGACCCATGTGGTCTCCAACTTGGTCTGCCACGGTTCTGCTGATGGATGCATTGTACCATCATTGCTGTTAGAGGGACCCGCGGCCTTGCTAGATTGCGGTGGCTGATCTTTTTGCCGTCCCTGTTGCTGTTAGTCTGCCCTATACCAAGTTTAGTATCTTTTGGTTCAGGATACAGTACTGCGTCGAGTGCAATGTTTTATTTGTCAAAGTTCGAACAAGAAATCTTTATTTTTCAGTGAATTGCCACCGCACGGGGGAGAGCTCTCTGGAGTGATGCCGACCTGAAAGATGGCTCTCTTGCGCCCCCACAAATTTTGGTCTTTTTTTTTAAAAACTTTCTTTATTAATTTTGCATGCAAAAACATACAGTACAATGTCCGTGGGAGCCACAGTGATGCAACATCAGGCTGTCTCATAATCAGGATTTGAAAAGATACTCCCAAACAGTTACAGCAAGGGGGGCAGTATTCTATGGTTGGGTATCATATCAGATATTTTGTACAATAAGGCTAATGACAGCCAAGGAACTTTAAGTGCCTAGGGGTCCAGGATATTGTAGGATAGCAACTACCATCAGGACCTTTAAGGTCTAAAATAGGCACCAACTATTCTGATGAGAAAGTACATCAAAAGAGGGAGAAATGGCCCCAAGAAAGGACTAATTTTTAAATTCAGTATTTAACCTGAAACATAACCAACGCTTGAACATTCCCTATAGTTCTTTATCCCCCATTCCCTCTGAGGTAACCAAAAAGTCCAGGATTACGTGGCCGCATATGTGGCCTACATGTCTTGCAGTTAGAAGGAGGAGGAGGAAATGTCAAGTTCCAAGTGCTGTAACCACGATCAATCAGAGTGGCCAGGGAGAGAAGCAGGGCAGGACCTATTATCAAGAATCAACTATTTCCCCCCAATAATATCACTGCCTAAACTTAAACATACACTGCACCCACTCTCTCTGATTGCAAGAACAATCAATATGCACTATAGGGAAAAAAGAAATGTCCACAATAAATTAGTGTATTCAACAAGTCACTTGCTCAGTCTTCCTCAGCCTCATCCGAGGAGTCAGTCTTGCTTTGTTCCTGTTCTGCGATCCTCTGGGCCACAAACTTTGCAGCGTCCTTGGGCTCTGAAGAAAGGTAGGTGCGGTCTCTGGTGGAGACTGAGTTTTGCTGGAAGCAGCAGTTGGTGGTGGAGCTTTAACTTCCTCAGTTCTCGACGGATGGGGTCAGACTGTTTCCTCCATTGTCGCGTGCTGTAGGCCAGATCTGGGTAAAGCGACACACCACCACATCATCATATTTCACCCCTCATTGTTGCTGAGCAGCTTGCAGCAGTGTTTTTTATACCCACGCCATTACAGACTACAAGCAGGGTCCAGGGACCATCAGAGTGGATCGTGGCCCAAAAGGGAGTAACCCTGTAGACTTTTTTGTACCAAGCATGTGTGGCTTCTATCCCCAGTGCCACAGCTAGCCAAGAATCCACAAATTCCTTAGCGTCTTCCCCTTCTACTCCTTCGGGAAGACCCACGATTTGAAGGTTGCAAGCCCGTGTAGCATTCTCCACCGCCTCCAAACGTTGACAGAGAAGATTGTTCTCCTGGATAAGCTTAGTTGATGTTTCCCAGGCTTTCCCAGCATTTCTTTTGGCTTTTTGAGTCACTGAGTGAACTACATCCACTCGTTGTTCCAGATCTGTAACTTTACCCATGTCGCCAACTGATTTAAATAGCTGTTCTAATGTTTTATTCACGGTTGCCAAAGTTATTTCTCCCTCGGTCTGCATTGTCAAAGATGGTGGATCCTCTGCCTGCTTAGATGTAGGTGGCGCAGTTTGTCTAGGCTTGAAAAAGTCTGTGCCGCTGCACCCTTCTGGCGACCCATGTTGGCTGTTGCCCAGGTATTACTGAACAAGAATATAATATTTTACCCCAGACTGAAGTATAGGAAAAAGCAATTAATAGTAATTCAAAAAGCCCTCCTTGGGAGCTCTGCTTTCCCAAGTCTGCTCCTCTTGGTTGCCTAGCCACGCCCCAAATTTTGGTCTTTAAGAAAAAAAAAAACTGGGTAACTCTGTTCTTTCGGTCGCTAAACTGACCGCAAAAAAAAAAAATTATCTGTGTGGGTTTCTGACTCACAGAAAACCCACTTTTTCAGGGTTTTCTTCTGGTTATGGCACTATCCAAGAAAAGGACTGGCCCAACGGTTTTTCAGCATTGTACACAGTGTGGGGAACAGTTTGCTAAAGCAGATCCTCACTTGATTTTTTTTCTGCCTAGGGTTTGACCACCTGTAGGCAGATCGTGAAATCTGTAAAATATCTTCCTTAGTCAACGCTGAACCAACAAAGAAAATGTGTCCAAAAAAGCTGCGGGCCAAGCTTCGGATAACCCTTCCTCTTCACAGAAGGAAAATCCCAAGGAACCGGTTGAACAACCCTCTGACCAAGGTTGATGGTTCCTCGGGTAAGAGGAGAATCACAGACACTGCCACTAAACTGGTGAGTTCTGCCAAGAAGAAAAGGAAGGAAAAACACTTTAGTGACCACAACCGACAAGTCCGTTGGTTCCAACCCCATAAGAAATGGCTAATGCTATAAGAATTTTTCAGGTGCTGCAAACTGGTACTGCGGTTCCCAGTTCAGCGGCCCAGTTCACAGGCCTCAGTTCAGGACCTGGGTTCCTCCTCTGTTCCCAGTTCACTTGTACAGTTTGCTAAAGTTTATGAAGATGAGGATGATGATTTGGGGGAACCTCTTGAACATGATGTAGCCCCTGACCCTTAACGCCCTGTTCAAACGGTGGTTGTATTAGATGTACTGACATGGGGATATCATGAGCAATCTTGAGCAATCGCTCACAGTACCCCTTGGGAACGAGAAGCTGCCTACCCATCACCCGTCCCTCTGTCCTCACGTCCTGTGTATACAGCAGTCCATTGTCCGAATATACCCTATGTCTTATGTCATCTTACTGTGTGCTGTCAGATTCTGCACAAGCCCATAGCCTCTCCAAACTAGGGTTGGTTCTCTGAGCAGCTTCAAACTCTTCACATTTTCCAAAGGCATGGGACATGTTCCCTTCAGTTGCTAAACTGGGGTCCATAGATCTAGCGTTGGAGCATTCAGGGTCACTGCCATCCCTAACCTTCTGACCATTTGTTACCCTTCCCTCCTTGGCATTAACCTTCTTTAGTTGCCTTGTGAATGGAGTCCTACCTCTCCTTCACTGCTCTCCATGTCAGGAAACACGGGCTGGGGAACCAGCCTCCCATTTTTTTCCACAGGGGCTTCTGTGGGGTTCAGGGAACTACAAATCTGCCTTTGCTGCCTTCCTGTGGGTAACCGCACACACAGACCCCCTTCTGGAGTTGTTCCCTATAATCACATCCAGGATGAAGTTGTCTGCCACAGCTACTTTTTGCAATGTCTCCTGTCTCACCCCAGTCCAAGAGAACGCTAGCAAGTGGCAGAGTTTTCTTGTCCCCAGTGAATCCCTTTACAGTTACAAATTGATTGGGTATAAGCTGTTCAGGACCAACCAAATCCCCTTTTACTAATATAATTAACCCATGGGTCTGCACCCCATTTACAGTGACTAGGTGTATGTGCTCCCTCATGTTTACAGGCATACTTTCAGGTATACACAAACAACCCAGCTCTGTTCGAGCACCACTTTGGCCACTCTGTGCCTTTTTAGGATGCTGTCTAGCAAGATGCCCTGGCTGTTTACAAAACCAACAGTCATCTCTTTTATCTGAGAAATCCCTTTTTTGTAACTTGGGGCTTCCCCCTTTCTCCATAGGCTGTGAGGGTTTTAATGTTGGCTAGAGTATATGCGAGCCTCTGGTGAGGGCCAACGAATGATGCAAAGGAGTGTGTGATGAAACATATTGCCTCTTTATTTTTAGACTGTTTCTGTTTTCAGGAGTGAGGTGCAGGATATCCTCCTGCTGTCTGTGATTATCTGTTCTGTATTAGGAAACTGTGGGATACTGGAGGTGTAGTAGGTTTACCCTGTGCTGCACATACTACAGCTGCTACTAAAATAATCTTGTAGCTCCTCCAGCATAACACTGGTGTATTTTATTGTGCTTCTGTGTATAAAACGGAGCTTTTAAGTGTCTAAAGACTGCTCTGCAGTCGCCAGTAACTCACCGAAACCGGAAGCTAGAAACATTGCCACTTCCAGTTCGGCACTATTTCAGGCCCACACAAGTGAGTGGGGTGAGTGTGCTAGGGGCCGTGCAGAGACCAGTGCATGTCTGCTGTGTCTGCCAGGAACGACTGGGTGACTGCAACAAAACTTGCCAGGTATTGTCCAGTACAGCCATCACAGAAGTATAACTGTATAGACATGGAGACAGATGAGGGTATTGTTACGCTAGCATCAGGCGAAACAGCTGACTAGGGATGTAAGTTTGTCATGGATGAAGTTTTAATAACTCATTGTTCATGAAATCATTAGTGAACAGTAGTAAATATTGTGGCACTGTTATCATTGCTACATTCTGATGACACTAGTGAAAGTTATGAAAGTCCTGAATAAAGATCAAACGTCATGGAATCAATGACGTGTATGACTGCCATGACAAACTTACCTCCTTAGCTATGACTTATGTCATTTGTAGTAATTTCTGTTTAAAGTATAATAAAGGATTGGAAGTGCCAGCCTAGTGACACTGAGGGTTGAGGCGCTGGACGCCACACCTCGTGGCATGCTGGCGACCCGGGTTCAGGAATGAGCCTGGGTTGTCGGAGGTCTGGCGGGGGAAGGGAGAGGACTAGAGCAGGCTGCGGCAGGCGCCACTCTACCTCAGGTTGAGGTAGCAGGTTCCTTGGAGCTTGCACGCCCTCTGGTGGAGGCAGATGGCGTCTCTCCGAGGACCTTTGGCGCTAGGCTGTTCGGGGGTGAACAGAGGATATCCCATCTGGAGCTGTGGTGCGCATGTGTGCCTCCACACACAAACGCTACCACTTCCGGGGATCTCGGGAGTAGGGTTCACAGGAGAAAACGGAGGAAAGTGTGGGGGTCGCATAGGATGATGCCTCCAGACCGGCTCTGGGGATCTGCCAGGGCGCGCATGGCGCTACAAGTCCCCGAAAGACCCAGAGTCCGGTAGGTTGGTGGATGACGAGGGTGGACCTGCCATAGGAGGATAAAGAAAGTCTTTAAAAAAAGAAAAAGTATAAAAAAATAAAGGATTCGAACGACTTAATTGCTTGCAATGCACAGAAAATGAACAATTAAAAATAAGGATTACTGATTTGGAGAAAACCACAAGATCTAACAGCATATGAAGAACTTAAATGTCTGCAAACTATAAATAACCACAACCCCAGACCCATGTGTAATGTCCCAAACAAACATGATGAATCCCTTAAAAGGGGTAGGGAGGAAGATGGTGATGATAGAAATGATTGGAACCTTGTAATAAATGCAAGTAAGTCTAAAAAAGGATGTAGGGCAATGGAATTTAGTATTCCATTGCATAATTCATTTCTACCATTGGCAAATCAGGAGGCAGTATAGCGCAGTGGTCTAAGGCTCTGAGCTGCAAATCTGGTGACATCCAGCAGACCAGACCTGGGTTTGAATCCCACAGCTTCCACTTGCATACTGTGTGACTCTGAGCAAGTCACTTAACCTCCTTGTGCTCCCAGGTCGCTCCTGTAAAAAAAAGTTTTCAGCTTAGTGTGCTATACCTGGTTAAATAACTAAATAAAAAAAAAATCAGATTAATATTGGTCATGAAGTGACCAGCAACCCAGAAACTGTAGACTGCATTGATAAAAAATACATCTGATATAATACAACAAAATAACAATACTATGGCATCTTCTGCTCAGGTACACTATAATACTGCAGGGCAGGTAACTGTTTCACCAGATTTAGAAAAAGCATCAACTAGCACAGAACCAGGAAAATCAGTGTTACCAAACATGAATGATAAACTGACTACTACGTCCATTGTGCAGGAAATGAATAAAACTGATAAGGGTGAAATTCTATCAGTGGAGACAGAACATCATATCAATGAGCCCACAAATAATAGTCAAACCCTAGACCAGTACTGGTGCTGGGGGATTCAATCATAAAGTATGCCAATGGACAGATTTGTAGACAAGGCAGTTAATAGAACCTGCCCTATCTTTAGGGGTCCTGGATTAGGGACATAGAGAGATCCTTAAAATCATGAAGCATGCCGGTGCTAACTCCCTAGTGGTAGTACATGTTGGTACCAATGACATCAATAAATTTATGTAGGAGGAAATTCAAAGCAGTTGTGTATCACTAGTTGAGACCCTTAGATCAAAAGTGTGATATTTGTATATCCGAAATCCTGCCAGTACCATGGGCCACAGAGGTTAAAAGAAACAAAATAAAATAAAGGAATGGGTGCAGAAATGGACATTAAAAAATAAACGTGCATGTATCACTCACTGGGAGTGATTCAGTAATGATGGTCTGTTCAGCTGGGATGTTTACACCTCCGCAAAAAGGGCAGCTCTATCTTCGGGGAAAAAGTATCCTGTCCGTAATCAACAAGCATTTAAACTAGATACCAAGGGGCAAAGAGGACAAATAAAAATTGATCCACCTAACATCAAGGATAGTGTTAAATTTCTTATGGCTAACGCCAGAAGTCTTAACATTACAAAAATGAGTGAATTGGCGGGTGTAATGGAACAAAAAGATATAGATATAGCTACCATTTCTGAAACCTGGTGGGATGAGACTTCCTCATGGCATAATGCCTTGCTGGGTTATACACTGTATTGCAACAAGAGTTTGTAAGAAAGGAGGAGGTGTTTGCATATATGTAAAAAAAAAAACACCATTGGGTCGCATGAAATATCGATTCAATCTGATGATGGCCCTAACGCAAAAGGTTGCTGTATACAATTAGAATTCAAAAATAGAAATCATTTTACAGTAGCTGACTTTTATAGACCCCCAACAGCTGACATTGATTATAACAAACTTATTGAAATTGTTACTGAATTAATAGGCCGAATGTAGTGCTCAAAGGTGATTGTGACTTTCCAGGTATAGACTGGCAAAACTTGACATAAAATGCACAAACCAAGCACAGATATCTGGATACGTTTCTAACTCTGGGATTAGTGCAAATGGTTTCTAAACCGATCAGGGACAAAAATATTTTGGATCTGGTTTTAACTATAATACCCATGGAAATATCAAATATGGACATAGCTGAAGCCATAGGTAACAGCTATCATAATACTGGATTGTTTAACCTCAATAGACAAAAACAAAACATTAGGCAGAATTTTTATAAATACAACTATAATAAGGGGGACTACAATAGAATTAAGAAAGCCCTAACCAAATATGATTGAACGTCATTATTCTCTTTAACAAATCATGGGAGGATGGGGTGGTACCTGAGGACTGGAGGAGGGGGGATGTGATTCCTCTTCACAAAAGTGGGAGCAGGACAGAGGCAGGAAACTATAGACCAGTTAGTTTGACCTCAGTGGTAGGGAAAATGATGGAATCACTTCTGAAGGAAAGAACTGTTGAGTACCTAGAGGCCAGTGGGGCACAGGACCCAAGGCAGCATGGATTCACGATGGGAAGGTCGTGTCAGACGAATCTAATAGATTTCTTTGACTGGGTGACCAAAGTAGTAGACCAGGGAGGGGCTGTGGACATGGCCTACTTAGATTTTAGCAAGGCATTTGATACAGTCCCACACAAAAGATTAATACACAAGTTAGCCAGCCTTGGAGTGGGTCCCAAGGTGGTAGCCTGGATAAAAAATTGGCTAGACAACAGGACACAAAGTGTAGTAGTAAATGGAGTCCACAGTGAAGAAAGGAGGGTTACTAGCGGGGTACTGCAGGATTCAGTACTGGGACTGGTCCTTTTTAATATCTTATAAGTGACATTGCAGAGGAACTGGAAGGAAAAGTATGTCTCTTTGCAAACGACACAAAGATCTGCAACAGGGTTGATAAACAAGATGGAGTGGAAAGGATGAGAAGGGACATGGCAAGGTTGGAGGAATGGTCAAATGTATGGCAGCTCAAATTCAGTGCAAATAAGTGCAAGGTAATGCACCTGGGAAACAAAAACCCAGGGGAAGAGTACACAATGGGGGGTGAGATACTGATAACAGTAAAAATGGAAAGGGACCGGGGGTAATTATATCAGATGACCTTAAGTTGGGCAAGCAATGTGAGAAGGCAGTAAGGAAGGCTGGGGGGATACTGGGATGCATAGGGAGATGCATTAATAGTAGAAAACAGGAAGTTGTTATCCCTCTGTACAGACAGTTGGTGAGACCCCATCTGGAGTACTGTGTGCAGTTCTGGAGACCCCATCTCTGCAAAGACAGAGTGGAAGCTGTCCAGAGGAGGGCAACCAAAATGGTGCAGGGTCTGCACCAGAAGACATACGAAGAAAGACTAAAGGAGCTTAATATGTATACCCTTGAGGAAAAAAGGGACATGATGGAAACTTTCAAGTACCTCAAGGGAATCAAAGTTCAAGAGAGTAGCATCTTTCAGAAAGAGATGTGCAAGACCAAGGGGGCACAATTTGAAGATGGGGGACGGCTCAGAGGTAATGTGAAGAAGTATTTTTTCACAGAGAGGGTTGTGGATGCATGGAACAGCCTCCCTGAGGAGGTCGTGGAGTCTAACAGTGGGGGAATTCAAGAATGCATGGGACAGACATAAGGCAGTCCTAGTGGGGGGTAGGAGGAAGTAAGCTGTTGGTTAACTGGGATCTGCAGCTTATCTGTTAGGTAGGAAAATGGGCAGACTAGGCGGGCCAAGCGATCCTCATCTGCCGTCAAATTCTGTATTTCTCAGATCTCCCAACTGAGTGCTGGGAACTATTAAAGGAAATAATTTATGAACTTGAACTTTATATTCCATTAAAAAGAACAAGAAATAACAAAGGGAAGGTACTATTATGGCTTACCTAAAGAATTATGACTCAAAAAAAAAAAAAAAGGCATTTAAAAAACTAAAACAATCACACACAGAGGAAAATAAGATGAGATGCAAGTAGGAACTAAAGAAAACAAAATTTATTAAAAAGGAAAGGTGCAAAATTGAATTTAAATTGTCGTCTTCCAAAGGAAATACAAAGGCCTTTTATGCTTATATTAACTCAAATAAAAATGGTGACCACACAATTCAGTCACAGAAAATGGGGTGGAAATTAGTGACAGGGGTGAAATGCTATTTTTAATGAGTATTTTGGGACTGTGTTCCTACAAAAAGATAGTACGAATTTCAACATTCCTCTAATGGATGCCTATTTTGAAATCACTGAAGAGGAAGTAGAAACTTCAATTTTCTCCCTCAAAGGTAATTCATCTTCAGGTCCTGATAACTTAAATGCGTGCTTTAAAAAGAAAAGCATGAATGAACTAATATGTACCTTAAAAACAATTTTTAACAAAATTTACAGAGAAGGTATGGTTCCAGAATATTGCCGTAGGGCCATAGTTGTGCCAATACACAAAAAGGTCATAGAAATGTAACTAACAATCACCGCCCAATTAGCCTCACATCAACAATCTGTAAAATTATGGAGAAAATATTAAAACAAAGAATGGACATGGAAATTAATCAAAAAGGATTAATTGATCACTCCCAACATGGATTTCAAAAAAATAGGTCCTGCACTGCTAATTCGGTCTCCTTTTATGAGCGAGTCAGTAGTAGCTTGGACAAAAAATGCCCAGTGGGTATTATTTATTTGGACTTACAAAAGGCATTTGATGAAGTATCACATAACTTAGTAATTAATAAAATGATAAATCTAAATCTGAATAATTATACAGTTGGATGGGTAGAAAATTGGTTAAATAACAGATCCGAAAGTGTTAAAATAGTAGATACCATCTCAGATAGTATAGCGTTTACTAGTGGAGTCCCTCAGGGATCAGTTTTAGGCCTAACACTTTTTGGCATATTTATATATGACCTACGTAGGGGTATTGATACTCGTATCAGCAAATTTGCTGATGAGACAAAACTTTATTCTGAAGTGGATACAGAATCCAAGATTGCAAATATCAAACAAGATTTAAAAAAAAATTAAAGACTGGGCTACAAACAATAACTTGACATTTAACATTGAAAAGTGCAGTTATACACTTGGGGTCAAAAAATCCAAACACCAGTTATTTTCTAAATGGTAATATCATTAAAGCAGCAAAATCTGAAAGATTTGGGAGTTGCTGTTAACAACCAGTTTACATCAATCTGCGTCGGAAAGTTGCACAAATGGGAAATCGTGTCATAACATCAGTAAGGAGATCATTTATCGCTAGAAATGAAAACGGTATTCAACTACACAAAACGTTTATTCGTCCATATACAGACTATGCAGTTAGTTTTTGGGCCCCTTACTTGAAAATGACATCAAATTGATCGAGAGTATGCAGAGGAAAATCACAAAAATAATACCTTGTGTCAAGGAATTATCATATGAGGATAGACTCACTGCTTTAGGTCTTTACGACCATCTCAGGAGAGATCGAGGTGACTTGCTGTTAATGTTTAAAATATGAAATGATCAAAATGTAATGAATAATTGTAACATCAGGTATGCTGAAAAGCCAAGAAGTCTCAGATGTAATAACAGGCAGATTTTCATTCCTGTGGCAAATATTTTACAATGAGCTGCCAGATTATGGAATAATCTGCCCCAGTATATTGTGGAAAGTGAGTCATTTCAAACGCTTAAAATTAAGCTAGACAAATTCCTTTTGGGTATAGAGCACTGAAACACACCCCACATGTGTGGGGAGCATGGTCTCAATGGGCCTAGGCCTACTTCCACTCTTAAAATACCGAACTGCCCTGAAGGTGCACTTTTTTCCTCTTTCGACCCTGCCATACCTGCTCCACTTTCTTCCGGAGTAGGTCTACTCCTGGCATAGCGATCAGAGAGCTCAGCAGCCTGCTGTGCTGTTTTTGGACTACGATCCTCTAGCCAGGTTTTCAGCTCTGCTGGCAAGCACAAAAGAACTGCTCTAGCAACATAACCTCCTCAATTTTTTTCCACAGAATTTGCTTCTACTCCCTCCCACCGTTTCAAAAATTGACATTACTTTGTGGCGATCTCCTCATAGCTCATGTCAGGTCTTCTTCGGAACTTAACCTTGTATGTGTCAGGAGTTAATGCATACTTTTTAAGCAAAGCAGTTTTAAGTTTCTCATAATTGCAACTGTATTGATTGTCCATTTGGCCTAGCCGCCTCACGCCCTTTACCAGTAAGTAGCGGGGAGAGCTGAACGCTCCAGGACTCGCTTGGGTATTTTTGCCTGAATACAGACCTTTTCAAACAAATGTAAAAATGCATCCATATCCTCTCCCTCTTTAAATTCAGCTATTTAGAATTTAACTTGTACCCCAGCCCTGCAGGTTCTGCCACTTGCCTCATTTGGCACTGGTTGTTGCAGTCTTAGCTTCTCCAGTTCAAACTCCCTCTGACGCGGTTTTTCTCTTTCCTCTGCCTCTCTGAAGCTGCTTTTCTCTTTCCTGCATCTCCAGTTCAAACCTCCTCTGCTCTCTTTCTTGCTGGTGCCATTTCTCCTTGGCCTCTCTCTTAAGCTGTGCTTCAAACTTTCTCTTCTCGAATTCCAGCTCCAATTTCCTCAATTACAGCTGCAGTCTGATCTCTTCCGGCTCCAGTTCTGCAGGAACTTTCCCTTGCTGCTGTGGCTCTGGGTTACCTCTGGTCTCGCTGCCCTCCTCCCTGGGACTGGACACTGCAGTGGACCCTGGCATCCCTACACCCACGTTCTGGTCCTAACCGCTATCATATTGGCTGCCACAAGAGCCTCCATAAGGTTCTTTTTGGTTAGATCCCTGTCCTGGACCCCTCTGTCCTGACACAACTGCCTTAGGTAGTTTGCAGTGTATGCATTAAAGCCATTTTCTTCCCTACACCAACTTATACCGAGACGGGGGTGGATGGGGGGTGAGAACAGGAAGGAACTTTATACTGTGACAAAATAATTTTTTTTTCCAATCTCTGCCTTGACTGTATGTGGATTGTTTTCAGTTTATCAATCTGATACACTGGCCTCGAATCCAACTGTTACGCCTGTGCCACCAATATTTCTCGAATCTCATTGTTACCAGATCTTTCGGATCCCACCACTTCGCACCAGATCTGTCATGAACCTACTCCTGAGAGTCAAAGCCACTGAGCTCACAGTGCCCACCCATAAGTGCAATCCATGACTGGGAGGGGGAAAACCGGGAGACCCCCACCCCATGTGCTTCTAGAATGCCTGCTAATGTCATGACTGAACACTCACCACAAGGTTCCAGGGAATCCCTCTTTACTTCTGGGTAGGGTATATCAGTCTTGAGTCTTTTTGCCAAATAAGAATCCTCTTCTTATTACACATGGGAGGAGATACGGTGTTGCAACCTTTTTGGGGTAGCGTTGTAACGCTGATTTTTGCCTTCTCCCACAAGGCATACAATAACCTGGTTCAAATTTCCACAGACCCTTCTTTGAGACTTTCATATTTCCCCTATCTTTATCCAGCCTTTTCCCTTATTATAGACCCTAGATTTGGTAGCTGGATGACACCCCTTTGGCAGTAAGTTTGGTCCTAGATTATTTATAACCTTTTACAGTCTCCTCACACACACACACACACACACACACACACACACACACACACACACACACACACACACATTCTCTCAAGGCAAGTTTTCTTAACAAAATAAATGTTTTTATTAAAATTACTACTCATACACTTCTAACTAGAAGATTTTTAAAATTGGCAAAATTTGTCACAGAATAAACAGAAAAATAAAAATTGGACCATGTACAAAAAAGCCTTAAAACTGTTAACTAAGGTCTACCTTAGTTATGAAGATGTCTGAGTCCAGAGAATCGCTGGTTTGCGAAATATTGCAGTCTTTCTGTAGCAACCTTTGCTTTTTAGGCAGTCTCGGATTATGGCATCCTGAAAGCTTTTTAATCGTATTTATGTAATCTTATCTTCATTTTATTGCCTGTCTCATTGTATTTCTTGTAAGATGCCAAGAGTCTTTAGGATTGGGTGCCATATAAAGAAAATTTGCCTTGCCTCTGTGCTGGCAGTTCTCTTGTGTTCAGGAGAGAGTCCATGCAAAATGCCTCTGAGTGTCTGTGCTTTAGCATTTTAGTAGGGTTTATCAACCACAGTCTGAATTGAGGCTGTCCCTTCCTTCCATTTCAGGCCACCAGGTGTCACTCCTGTGCCTTCCCCCAAGAGTCTTACCACAGGACGCATATCTTCACTTCCTGGCACTTATAAAAAGAAATGTCAGTGTACTGTGGGAATATTTTCTGCCACCTCTTGTCTAAGATCATTTCCCTTTTGATCTTAAAGTTTTATGACTGGGGAAATAGCTTCTCTCATCCTGGGATTTTATTATACCAGTTAGCTAAGCAGGGACCTCCAACCCTTTGAAGATGCACTTGTCAGTTCCTGTCAGACTTCTCAGACATGGAATAAACAATTTCCTCAGGAGGCTATACTTTTCAGCTTCCTGACTAAATTAGGAATGTGACACATTTGGCAATACCTCATTTCCTGGGGTTTTTCAGTAACCCTGTGCACTCCTTGTTTAAATAAAATAAACCATGGCATTCCTTTGTGGAATTTTTACCATACCCAAAATCACATAAGAAAACCAATATATGCGCTGGCTCAGTGGCACAGAGAATTGAGGCGCTGGATGCCACACCCCGAACCACGTCGGTGACCCAAGGTCTAGAACGAGCTCGGTTTGCGGGGGTCAGCCATGGAGGAGAGGATTGAGCATCTGGAGGACAGCTCTTCACTCCTTTCCTGGGGAGGGTGGGGGACTAGAGCTGCTGCTGCACTGGCTCCTGGTGGCAACTGAGGGGGTGATGCGCGGTAGCTCAGAAAGCATGGGGACGGCAGGGTAGACCTCAGATGTACATGTGGGTGCACGTGCTGAGACATCCCAGCCATCCTTGTACGCCTGTGCCATTAGAAGGGAGGAAAAGAAAAAAGAGGAATTCTCCAACATGATGAGGCCTCTGCCTACTGGTGCCACACCAGGATATTCTCTCTCCAGCCCAGCTCACCAGGAACTCCCCATTGTGTGGGTACGTACCCACTGACTCGAGACCTGGGTTGTGTGGCAGGGGAAAAGGGAGAATGGGAGCTGCTGCCAGTGGGCGCTAGATGTTGTAGGGGCTGAAGGGCACTATAGGCAACACCCCCCAGCCGAGGAGGTAGCACAAAATAAATACAAAAAAGAAAACCAGTATATAACGGATATTTGTAAAATGACTGGCAGTGGCTAGCTTGCCAGAGTTCACTAGATTTGGCCAACAGAGGGAAGGGTGCCTTGGCACAGCCCTCTAGGAAGAAGCTGTGGGAGGAGCCTAGGTAGCATATAATTAAGGTATCCTTTGGTGTAAGTCTGATATCTGATTACTGGGACTGCTGCTTTGAGTGTTTTATGGGGATTACTGCTAGCTGGGTTGGGTGTTAGGTGCAGGAAGTACTGCTGGCTTGTTTGGCTGAGGAGGTACTGCTGGTATGGTTGACTATATTGGAGGAGGTTCACTGCTGGCCAGGTTGAGTATTGAGAAGGGGTATTCTGCTGACTTGCTGGAGTATTAGATTAGGGGTACTGCTGGCCCAAATGACTGAGTTATTGCAGATCTGGCTGAGCTGTAACTTGGGTGAGTGATTGGGCCTTTCTAAACACCTGCATTACTACAACATTCGGTATTCACCAAAAGGCTGAGATGCAGAGGAAGAGTTACATTTGATGCACTTGTTGAATTTCCTAGTTTGAATTCAGTGTTGACGATCAGATTTCCAATTCCCCATGTGTCGAGCTGATACTATACACTGCTAAAATAGTGATGGGGCATTGGATGTCGCTGGGAACACAGGAACTGGGACAGCCATACGAACTGGGGTTGTCTACAGGCTTCCAGACCAGGGGGAGGACATGCACATTACTGTTAGAAGATATACAAAACATGACGGCCAAAGGGGAGGTTCTGATGATGGGAGACTTCAACATGCCAGATACAGATTGGTCAATACCAGCAGGAACATCTGCCAGAACTAGACATATAGTGAATTCCCTGCAGGGGAAGGGCCTCACTCAAACAACTGGTACAACAGTCCACAAGAGATAGGGCTATCCTAGCTCTAGTACTAACAAGGAAAGGATCACAGATCTCCAGGTAGGTCATCTGGGGGCCAGTGACCATCACATGGTATAGTTCAATTTGGCCACTAGAACTAAATTATCCCATTGCAAGGCAAAAATATAGGACTTAAGAGGAGCTGACTTTGATAAGATGGCCAACAGAGTTGAGCTAGCCCTGGCAAAAAGAAATACAGGTGAAGGGGTACAGGCAAAGTGGGCAAGCATTAAGGATGCAAAACTCGAAGCAACATCCCATTGTATTAGGGAGAAAAGGAAGTGCAAAAGAAGGAAACCACTTTGGTTCTCAAAAACAGTAGCAGAAAAGGTGAGAGCCAAAAGGCTGGCCTTCAGGAAATATAAGGGAACGCAGTGGGATGAAGATACGGAGGCATACCAAACATCCCTAAGGGAAGCGGGGAAGGCAGTAAGGCAGGCAAAGGCCTAAATGGAGGAAACACTAGCACTAACCAGTAAAATAAGGTGACAAGACTTTCTATAGGTATATTAGTGAAAGGAGAAAGTCCAGAGGGGGTATTGCTAAGATCTGAGGGGATAAGGGGGCGTGTGAGGAGGACCATGTAAAAGCATCTAAATAGATACTTCTGCTCAGTATTTACTGAAGAGAAGGTAGGGCAGGGCCCACAGTTGGCACCATGCACACGGGGGGAGGGAGGTGTGCACTAGTCCTTTCACAAAATAAAGGGTCCTACAAGAGCTCGATAAGCTCAGGGTGGACAAGGCAATGGGACCTGATGGCATACATCCCAGGGTAGTAAAGGAGCTAAGGGTGGAACTAGCAGAGTCATTATCAGAACTGTATAGTGAGTCTCTGAGCACAGGAGAGGTCCAGAAGACTGGAGAAGGGCTCATGTGATCCCGCTCCACAAGAGTGGTAGCAGGGAACTACAGACTAGTCAGTCTTACCTCAATAGTGGGCAAGATTATGGAAGCACTCATTAAGGAAAGGATAGTGCAACATCTGGAATCCATAGGAGCACAGGATCCAAGACAGCATGGGTTTACAACAAGAAGGTCCTGTCAAACTAATCTTATAAATTTCTTTGACTGGGTAACCAGAGTGGTGGACCAAGGGGGAGCGGTTGATGTCGCCTACCTTGACTTAAGCAAAGCTTTCGATACTGTTCCACATAGAAGATTGATTAATAAGCTGGGTAGGGGTGGGCTGCAAAGTTGGTCAACTGGGTGGAAAACTGCTGGGTCAGAAAACGGTGGTAAATGTATACAGTGAGAAGAAGAGATGCAAGTCACAAGTGGGGTACCCCAGGGATCAGTTCTGGGGCCAGTCCTCTTCAGTATCTTCATCAGTGACATTGCAGGTGGACTGAGGGTAAGGTTTGTCTGTTTGCAGATGACACCAAGATCTGCAACAGAGTAGGTGATCCAGATGGGGTGGACAGAATGAGAAGAGATCTGGATACACTGGCAAAATGGTCAGAAGAGTGGTAACTGGGGTTTAACGCAAAGAAGTGCAAGATCATGCACATAGGGAAGAGAAACCCTGAAGCCACGTATAGACTGGGAGGGGAGTTGCTGGCAGCCACGAGGGAAGAGAGAGACTTGGGCATCATCACCACCGATGACCTGAACTCATCCAAGCAGACCACTAAAGCAGTAGGTAAGGCTAAGGGGATGTTGGGGTGTATTAGTTAGGGGTATCACAAGTCGTAAGAGGGAGGTGGTAATCCCTCTTTACAAGACACAGGTTAGGCCCTATCTGGAGTACTGCGTGCAGTATTGGAGGCCACACCTTCACAAGGATATTAACCAAATAGAGGCAGTCCAGAGAAGGGCAACCAAAATGGTGCAGGGACTCCATCAGAAAACATATGAGCACAGATTAACAGAGCTCAATATGTATACCCTAGACCAAAGGAGGGACAGAGGTGATATGATCAAAACATTCAAACACCTTAAGGGCATTAACAAGGTGAGAGTCTAACATGTTTCAATATAAGAATAGCAGGACAAGAAGACACAGCATGAGATCAGAGGGAGGCCGATTAAGCGGTAATGTGAGGAAGTTCTTTTTCACAGAAAGGGTGATGGATGCATGGAATGGCCTACCTCAGGAAGTGGTGGATATGAATACAGTGCACTGCTTCAAACAGACGTGGGATAGGCATAAGGGAGCAATACAGATGAGTGTGAATAGATAGGCCATTGACAGAGCAAAGGCTGATGGCACATTCATAAGGTAGAAAAAGAAATGAGCAGACTGGATGGGCCTTCTGGTCCTTATCTGCCATCAACTTCTATGTTTGTCTGTTTCTAACACCCATTGTTATTGTCCTAAATGCGTTCAGTATGTGTAATTGGTTCTGAAGAGCTGACAGCTAACTGTTTATTTGTTTCTATCATCAGCCTGGCAGTAGCACTGTGGCAGCTCTGATGAAAAAGCCTCCCTCTGGTCTGACTCCTCAGTCTGCAGTGAAGCCTCCGTCTGGTCTGACTCCTCAGTCTGCAGTGAAGCCTCCGTCTGGTCTGACTCCTCAGTCTGCAGTGAAGCCTCCGTCTGGTCTGACTCCTCAGTCTGCAGTGAAGCCTCCGTCTGGTCTGACTCCTCAGTCTGCAATGAAGCCTCCCTCTGGTCTGAATCCTCAGTCTGCAGTGAAGCTTGTATCTAAACTCCCAGCACAGGCCGGCTGCAGATTACCTGTTGGGAGCTCCAGGATGTTGGGTGGCGGGACCCAGGTCAGCACCAGTAGAGGAGCAGAAGCCACCTGTCTAAAACGTCCTAATACAGGTGAGTTTATAAAAGGCAGAGAATGAGTGAGATAATTGCCAGGGAGGGAGGTCTGTGTGTGTGTGTGTCTCTCTCTCTCTCTCTGTTTCTCTGTCCCTGTCTGTGCCTGTGTGTCGGTCTGTGTGTGTGTGTGTGTGTGTGTGTGTGTGTGTGTGTGTAACTCTTGTGAGGATATATTTGTCACTTATCTGTTTTTGCTCCCTCTGGGTCTAGTGAAAGTATTGAAATCTCACTCAAGGTCCCCATGAGCAAAAGTATCCCGACTGTAGCTTTTGGTTGGCTGGGGCAGGTATCGCGAGCAGCAGTTGCTCACTTTCAATTACCCCTGCTGACTTGTGTGCCATGTCTCTCTTCCCTCTTCCCCGTCTCCCCCAGTCAGTATGATGTATTCTGGCACAACGTGTCTACAAAAACTGTTCTTTCTGGGGCGTGGGTATGCTTCACTTATCCACACGTTGGCAGTTCTGCCTAAAAAGATGTTTCACTGGAATGTCTTTAAGCAAAGCTCCTTCCACCACAAGGGTGTGGGGTACTCCCCGGCTTCACGTTGTGATGTCGGATGTTCCTTTCTGCTTGAAGATTCAGTCTCCTCCTTCACAGCTCCACATTGTAGGGCCTGTTAAGTGCACCACTGGCAAACTTAGCGATTCTCTCCCCACCCACACACACACACACTTTTCAATATCTTGTATATTCTTCTGTCCCACTCTCGGCACTCAGTCAAAATATAGAACACTAGGATGGAAAGCCTGCTCCTGGCTTCAGATGATGTCAGGTGTCGACAGAAGATGTCGCAAACGGACCCCTACATGTCGTGCCTATATTGCCTTGGGGGGCAGCACATGATGTTAGTTGTGGCCTCTGCCAAATGTTACCATCATTGCTTGGAAGACTGAAAGGCCTGCCTTCTCAACTGGCTGATCAGGATCCTAAATTGTGGACCAAGGGCAGTTGCAAGGCGTCCTCCGCTGCAGTGGGGTCCACGGCCCAACTAGCAGCTATGGAGGAGGCAGAGAAGGCCATGGTAGGCACTTTTTTGGCCTTGGTGCTGCTCCCTGCTGGAGCCAGTGTCTGAGCGTCCTTCACGCAACTCCATGGTACCTGCACCGGGCTTGCCAACTTCAACACTGGTCGATATGGCAGTGAGGATTTTTCTCTACCCCACTAACATGTCATCAGAAGGGATCAATTTGTCACGTTCCAAGACCTCTGTCCTTTGTCCAGAGGACATGAAGTGGCTGGTATCCCCAGCCTGCACCAGAGGTCATACAGATGGCACTGGCGCAAGTGGTGTACACTGCACCACCACTTGCTTCTCCTTGACTTTAGCTTCCAGGAAGACTGTCAAGGCATAGGTTGAGGTCATGGGGCTCCTCTAGTTCTCGATCCTGCTCGACCAGGAAGTGTCACTGCTCCTTGTCTTAATATTTGGATCGGGGAGACTCCAGTGCCGGATGCGGCAGCACTACGAGGAGTTCATCTGGCAACAGTGGGCCTTGGTGTGGGACTGGGTAGGGCTGTACTCCCTACACCTGTGGTTGACTGGCTGACTCTGGTCAAGTCCACGCCACTCCACCCAAGACAACTGTCTCAGCGTGTCTTTCCACCCTTGCTGGTGGAATGGCCTCCACAGCAGCCCATGTGGTGAGCTCCTTCTAAGACTCCCATCCGGGGACTGTCTTGCCAGGCCGGTTGCCTGTGGAAATTAACCACTTTGAGTGGTTTATTGTTTGACAAGTCCTCCGACTCTAATGGGTCCTCCATGCAGCCCTGTGATGCACACATTTGACCGGAAAGCAGTCGTGGGACTTACCACAGACCAGGGCTGGTGTCTTTTGGGGCTCTCCTTCAGCTCATGTCCATCTATGAACGTTCTTTTGGAGCCTGTTCAAAATAGGACTAAGTATCTTCGTACGGACATCCTGAATAAGGATCAATCCCTGGGTGTCTCCTTTCCCTCTATGGAGGACATGGCTAAGTCCTGGCAGTTTTCCAGGCCTTTCAAACCATGGGATCACTTATGGGCATGTCGGTTGCCCATCTGGTTTGGGTCCCTTCCCGGTTTTGGAGGACCAAGGGGGCAGAGTTCTACTATGTTGAGGAGGAAGAGGAAGGAGGAGCGCATATAGCCTGATGGTTCTCCTGAGCAGGAGATTGTACGTTGGGGGAATCTCTTGCAGCTGGCCATCACAGGTAGGACTCCGCCATCAGACACTAGGACCACACTGAAACTTCTCTTGCTAATAGTCTACTAAAGGGGGCCTCCCAACTCCGACATCACGCACTGACATCAGCCACTCTATATAAGTGGGCAGTCCCGGCCCCCCACATCCTCCCAGTTTTTTCCTGCCTAGTCATGTTGGATCTGTAAGGAAACCGCCGCTGCTTCAGTCCTCATTCAAACAACATGAAGTCTTGCTGTATTCTGACATATGCAGTGATCCCCTGCCTTTGAACTGCCCCAGAGAACAAAGAGTTAACTTTCTATGCAGAGCAAGAATGCTGAGCTCGAGCTCGGTTGGAGTCTCTGTCTGGAGTGTTTCAAACTCAAACTGTCAGATTCTTTACTCCACCTCACTGAACGGTCGCTCCGGAGATTCTCCTTCAGCTCGGTTCGAAAGTCTGTTAGTCTCAGTTTTCATCGGTTTTTAAACCGGAAAAGTTATCCACATAGTCTGTTCAGTCTCTGTCTGTGGTGCCATGAGTACTAGATAGGAATTGTTCTGTTTTCTGTGTGGAACTTGTAAAAGTGCAGGTCGGTTCAGCTGAACCGACCATTTGATAGTGAAATTTTGTGTTTTACTTAGTGTGTGGTTAGCGGTTCTCATCGGTTATAAAAAAAAAAAAATTTTACTATTTTTTTTTTCCAGTACCCGTGACACGCTTAGGAACCGATAAGGGTGTCTTGCTTGGCCGTTGCCATAAAAAGGGTAAGTTGGTTAGGTTGGCTATGTCTGAGAAACCCAAGAAAAAAACAGAGCCCACTGGGTTTCAACACTGCAGTGGGTGTGAGGAGGTCTTTGCTAAGGCCGACCCCCACACCACCTGTGATTATTGTCTGGGGTTTGACCACCTTGATTCAGACTGCCAAATATGTAAAAATGTTCCCAAATCTACCCTTGAGAAGAGATTAGGTAGACAAAGGGAAAAGGAGGACGAGAAGTCCGCTGACCAGGATGGCCAGTCCGGTTCAGTTCTGACCGAACCAGGAGTGCCCTCTGACCAGGGCGATACTTCGGGCAAAAGGAGAGCTGATTCTGAGGGATCAGTTCCAACATAAAGAAAGCGCAAAGGAAAATCGTCCAGTTCAGATCCAGAGGTTCATGTTCCGCTGAAGAGATAGCCAAAGCGATTCGGATTGTGGAATCGCTTTGCCCAGTTCCTACCAATCCGGCACCTTCTGGCAGGGGTTCGGTTGGTTCCCCCGGTTCAAGATTATACCCTTGAAGATTTTTATGAACCGGAGTTCGAAGAGGAAGGGGAATTTGAGGATGATGTTGGTGAAAGTGAGGGTCTGGATGTGCCTGTGCAACCGGACATCTCCCCAGACAGACCTTCAGGTGTTTCCCCTCCTAGACTTTGAGTCCCCTTCTCACTTTGTTCTACAGAAAGGTGGCTGAAACCCTCCAGCTTCCTATGGAGGAGGCATTGAAAAATCAAGAGGAGCCTGATTATGTAGAAATGTTGGACATCCCAGAGTCCAAGAGACTGTCTATTCCCCTCCACAAATCCTTTTGGAAGCAGATACAAAAAAATTCTAAAGTCTCCTAACACTATACCTCCTGTGGATTGAAGAATGAACAAGAGGTATACACTCTCAGGCTCAGACACTGAGTTCTTATACCAGCAATGCAGCCATGTGGGGGTAGTGCAGGCTGCTGCCTGTGACAAGGCAAATATTCCCTTGGCTTCACACCCCCCAGACAAGGACTCCAGGAAGATTGATGACATGGCAAAGAAATAATACATGGCATCTTCTTTGGGACTCAGGCAGGCGAATTATATGGCCTATACAGCCAGGTACCAGAAGTCCAGGTGGGATACTGTACTGGCACTGGCTAAACAGGCCTCCCCCCAGCTAGCCAAGGAGCTGGAGGAGGTGGCTGCAGATGGGATTGAGGCATCAAAAGTTCAGTTTCCTGCTGCTGTAGACTCCAATGATGTCATCAAGAGTCATGGCTACATCTGTGGCTCTTCGGAGAATGGCTTGGCTCAGATGTACTAGCCTCTCACAGGATACTCAGGCTAAGGCCATGGATTTCCCTGTGGAAGGTAATTCTCTGTTTGGGGAGCAGACAGAGAATTGCATGAAGAAAATGGACGAGTACAGGACCACTTACAGGAGTGCTCAGGCCAAGGAAAGGCAGGCAACTCCTCAAATGCAGCAGTCTTGGGGCAGGCCTTTTCATAGGCCTTTTTACCAAGCACAGGCCTCTTCTCCTTTTTCGCAGTGGGGGTTCTTCAGAGGGAGAGGCAGAAGGGGAATGAGCAGGGCTGCATCCACCCCTCATCCTAAGGCCCTTGCCAAGCAGACACCCTGATGTGTCTGCCTGGGTCGACACTCCTATTCCAGTAGGGGGCAGGCTGGCTTAATTTGTCCAGGACTGGAGGAGGTCTATTACATCAGAGAAGTGGGTCCTGGAAGTAGTAAGCCAGGGACTGGTTCTCAGCTTCAAAAAATTTCTGAAGATGGGAGCCAGATCTTTTCCACCAGCAGGTCTCTCAGAAACCCTTGCCCTAGAGGCAGAGGTTTCATCTCTTCTGTCTTTAAGAGCCATTGAGAGAGTTTCTACCCTACACAGGGGCAAGGGTCTGTACTCCAGGTACTTTCTTACCTCAAAAAAACGGGAGTGGCGACCCATCCTCGACCTAAGATACCTGAACTAACATCTTTTAAAACCAAAGTTCAAGATGGTAACTCTGGGGAATAATACTTCCCTCTCTAAGGCCAGGGGACTGGCTAGCCTCCCTGGACCTCAAAGATGCCTATTTTCACATTCCCATCAGGTACTCCCACAGAAAGTACCTCAGGTTCGAGTTGCCCTCAGGCCATTATCAGTTCAAAGCAATGCCCTTTAGTCTAACATCAGCCCCAAGGGTTTTCACAAAGTGCTTAGCAGTAGTCGTTGCCTTTCTAAGGCGGCAAAAGATTTCCATTTTTCCATATCTGGACGACTGGCTCATAGTGGGCCAGTTTCCAGACTGTCAAGTCAGATCTGCAAGTGCTCACTTCTCTAGGATTTCTTCTCAACCTTCCCAAGTCGGTTCTCAAGCCAGTGCACTCCTTACCTTTATAGGGGCAGAGCTGGATACTGTCAAAGCAAGAGCCTTTCTTCCCCTTGAAAGGGCAAGAGTTCTTATAGAACTGGCTTCTTCCTTCAGCCTTTAGGTGTCTCGACCAGCAAGGCATTTCCTCCAGCTCTTGGGCCATATGGCAGCTTCAACAGCAGTGGTCCAAGGGGCAAGATTCCAGATGAGGGATATTCAGTTCCATCTGAAGGCCTTTTGGTCCCAAAGGAAGGATTCCCTTACTAAACTGGTTCCTGTGACTCGGACCCTGATCCAAGCCCTTCAGTGGTGGCAGGATCAGGACAACTTAAGGCAAGGGGTCCCATTTGCCACTCAGTCTCATTCAGTGGTCCTTACCATGGATGCTTCTCTTCTGGGCTGGGAAGCCCATCTGGGGGCCCTCACTGCCCAGGGACTGTGGTCCCCTCAGGAATCCCTTCGCCATATCAATCTTCTAGAACTCAGGGCAGTTTTTCTGGCACCGAAAGCTTTCCCTCAGTCAGTGCAGAACAAGGTGGTTCAAGTCAGAACAGACAACACCACCACCATGTGGTACATCAAGCAGGGAGGCACTCGGTCTACGGCCTTGCGCACAGAAGCCATGAAGTTATGGTCCCTGGCTTACTCCCTGCAGGCCTCTCTGATGATAGTTCACCTTCCAGGGGAGGACAATGTGCTAGCAGATGCACTGAGCAGGATCTCTCAGGGCCATCACGAATGGTCCCTGGACCCTCAGGTGTTGAAAGTGATTTTTTCAAGGTGGGGCACTCCAGAGATGGATCTCTTTGCAGCCCCAGACAGTCACCAACTTACTCTCTTTTGCTGCAGACCTCCAGTCTTGGGCTCAATCCCCCTGGATGCTCTGATTCTGAATTGGGAAGGGAAATTTCTGTATGCCTTCCCACTCCTGTTCAAGGTTCTTGTCAAGTTAAGGTCTCAACCTTGCAAGGTGATGCTAATTGCTCCAGATTGGGCCAGACAGCCTTGGTACCCCCTGCTGTTGTCCCTAGCAGTCCATCTTCCCCTGTCTCTTCCCAGGAATTACAACCTATTAACATCCTCTCAGGGGAGGATTTGGTACCCCAATCTTCAGTCTCTCAATTTCAAGGCATGGCTCTTGAAGAGTTAAAGTTTGCAGACTTGCATCTTTCTCAGGGGGTTCTGGATATTCTCAAAGCTGCTCGAAAGCCCTCCACCAGAAAGACTTGTAACTCCAAATGGAAAAGATTCAGCATTTGGTGTTCCAAGAAGCATATTTCTCCAGACACTGCTGAATTGCCTACGGTTCTGGATTATGTGGTCCATCTTAATGGCCCAGGCCTCAGACCAGCTACTCAAGGTACACTTGTCAGCTGTTTCTGCTTTTCTGTCAGTGGGAAAGTCTTCCTCACTATCATCTCACCCTGTGTTCTGTAAATATTTTAAGGGATTGCTTCACACCAATCCTCTCTTTAGAGACCCTGCCTCTGCCTGGGATTTGAATGTTTGCATTGCTCAGCTTATGCAACCTCTTTTGAGCATATGTCCTCAGCAGAGCTTAAGTACTTGACTTGGAAGACTGTGTTCTTGGTAGCCATTACCTCGGCCAGGCATATCAGTGAATTGCAGGCCCTGTCAGTGGAACCTGATTTTTATCTCCTTTCACAGGGATAAAGTGGTCCTTAGAACCAACAGAAGGTTCCTGCCCAAGGTGGTTTCAGACTTCCATTTGAATCAGTCTGTCTCTCCCTGTTTTCTTCACTGAACATTCTTCCTCAGGTGAGAGGAGGCTACACAGTTTAGACGTTATAAGAGCCCTTAGTTACTACATAGAGCATACCAAGGGTCACAGGTTTGATTCCCTCCAGTTGCTCCTCACTTTGGAGAAGTGGGAAAGGGCAAACCTGCCACTAAGAGAACTATTGCCAGGTGGATTATATCTTGTATACAATTCTGCTATGAGAAACTGGGAAAGATTCCTCCCTCAGGCCTGAGGGCTCACTCCACCGGAGGTACAGCTGCTTCCCTGGCTGCTGCCAGGGATATTCCTCTCTTAGAAATGTGTCAAGCAGTCACCTGGAAAACAGTCCATACCTTTACCAAGCATTACTCTCTGGATATCCAGGCTAGGAGTGATGCTCGGTTTAGCACAGCAGTACTTCAGAGCCTATTCCCAAAGTAGGTTCTGTCCCTCCTCCATAGAGGTACTGCTTGGTAGTCTGCATATGTCAGAATACAGCAAGACTTCATGTTTGAAGAAAAAATTGCTCACCTTAGTAATGTATGTTCTATTGGAGTTTTGCTGTATTCTGATCTCCTTCCCTGCCTCCCCTCTCAGAACCTGTTTTTTTGGGAAGTGGATGGGCAGGTGCAGTGTCGCACCACAGGGGTGCTCCTTGTTTACACCCTCTTCCTTCTGTTTGGGTGTTGATTTATTACTGTTATTTGTATTAGATTGGTTTTGGGTTTTTGGGTCTCCTGATTCGAGTCTTCCTTTAGGAATCCAAAACCTTTTACTACCAGTTGGCTAGTAGGAATTTTACAATTTCCACACAGAATTGTTAGTTAGTGGGCTCATAAGAATCTGACGGTTTGAGTTTGAAACACTCCAGACAGAGACTCCAATGAATCTCGAGCTCAGCATTCTATGCTCTGCTTAGAAAGTTAACTTTTTTTTTTCTCTGGGGCAGTTCAAAGGCAGGGGATCACTGCATATGTCCAGAATACAGCAAGACTCCAATAGAAGAAACACAATTACTAGGGTGAGTAATTTTTTTTTTTGCACCTTTGGTGGTTTTATTTATCACCTTAGGTTTTCCGCATTCTTTGTTTTTTCTTTTCGTTTGTCGACTTCTCCTTCCTTTTTGACGAAGCATCGCAACAAGTGTGCCTGCAGCCAGCAAATCCCCAAGGACGGCCACTCAGCTTGCCTCTTCTGCATACGTCTGGACCACAATGTAATCTTGTGAGTCCTGCCATTGGTTCTGTGCCACCATCTGCCGCCAGTGGACCCTCGAGGGACATATGCGCAAGGTGAAAGTTGCCTGACTGGAGCAGGAGCTGCAGGCATGCATTTGCAGGCCTCTCGGGCCCAGCCTCAGGCCACACAGGGCCCAGTCTTCGATCTCCCAGGCCCAGTTCTCTGGTTCAGCTATGGTCCAGCCCTGGGACAAACCTTAAGGAAGCACAAAGGGCACACAGCAGAGTGGCCCTGTCGGCGTCCTACAGCTGACTGTGTAATGGACACGGGGTCCCTTCATCACCCATCCTGTCACCCGCCTCTCCAGCATCCATCTGATATCTTGAGTAGGTCCACACCCCAGATGGAGATGGGCTTCTTGCTGGATCCAAGCCCTTGTTCTACCCCATGCAGGGCTCACCCTTCGCTGGCCCGATTGTCACCTGCTGCACAGCAGGATCCTCCACACCCTAAGCCTGATGGTCCATACTGTCCTTACCTGGCACCCTACACTGGCTTACTCTATGCAGACGCTGGGTGCTCCCCCGGGTTATCCCTATCCACCTACGTCTGTCATGGTGGACATTCAGGGATTAGTGTTTTCCCTTTGGGGGGTGTTACATCTGAAGTACCCGCGCCAGCCTCTCCTCCTCCCAGGGATGAGCTGCAGGGGCCTACGTCGCCAGCCCCCTAGCATCCGCCCCAAATGCCACGGAAGGCTTTCAAACAACATGAAGTCTTGCTGTATTCTGACAATAGCAGAGAGTCCCAACCTTCGAACTGCCCCGGAGATGAAAGAGTTAACTTTCCATGCCAGGCATAGAACGCTGAGCTCGAGCTCTGTTGAGACTCTCTGTTGCTGTTTAAACTCAAACCGTCAGATTCTTTACTCCGCCTCACTGAACAGTCACTCCGGAGATTTCTCCTTCTGCTCGTTCAATTTGTCGGTTAAAGTACCGCTTTTCTCGGTTTTTGACTGAAATTTAAACCATAACCTGTCGGTTCAGTCTCTGTCTGTGGTATCTGTGAGTACTAGATAGGTTTATATTTTCTATTGTGTGGAACTTGTAAGCGGTTCATCTGTTCGGTTTGAATTGATCGAGTTGTTAAAAAATCTTTATTTGTACTTCTAGTGTGTGTTTACCGGTTCTTATTGGTTCTAAAAAAAAAACGGATTTTATTACGTTTTTTTCCACGACCCGTAACACAGTCAGGAACCGATAAGAGGGTCTTGCCTGGCGGATTGCCATTAAAAGGGTAAATTTGGTTAGGACGGGCACAATGTCTGAGAAACCCAAAAGATAAACTGGGCCCACTGGGTTTCAACACTGCAGTGTGTGTGGGGAGGTCTTTGCTAAGGCTGACCCCCACACCACCTGTGTTTATTGTCTGGGGTTTAACCACCTCAATGCAGACTGCCAGATTTGTAAAAATGTTCCTGCAGCTACCCTAGAAAAGAGAGTTGGTAGACTCAGGGAAAGGGAGGCCAAAAAGTCCGCTGAACTGGATGGCCAGCCCGGTTCGGTTCATACCGAATCAAGAGGAGTGCCCTCTGACCAGGGCGAGACTTCTTCGGGCAAAAGGAGAGCTGATTCTGAGGAGTCGATTCTGGCTAAGAGAACAAGAAAGGAAAAATCAGCTGGTGTGGATCCAAAACTTTCTTCTCTAACCGCTGAAGAAATAGCCACAGCAATAAAAATTGTGCAGTCGCTTTCCCCGGTTCCGACTGAACCGGCACCATCAGGGAGGTGCTCTGTTCGGCCGGTTCCACCGGTTCAAGATTATGATTTAGAGGAATATTATGAACCGGAGGAGGAGGAAGAGGAGTATGAGGAAAGTGAATGTGGTTTTGAAAGTCTGGATGTGCTCATTGACCCTGACATCTCCCCAGACAGACCTTCAGGATGTCTCCTCCTAGGCTTTCTGAGTCCCCTCCCATTTCATGTTTTATAAAAAGTGGCTGAAACCCTCCAGCTTCCTATGGAAGAAGCTGTGGATGACCAGGAGGAGCCTGACTATGTGGAAATGATGGATATCCCAGAGTCTAGGAGGCTGTCTATTCCCTTACACAAATCTTTTGGGAAACAGACATTTAAGATTTTAAAGACTCCTGATACTATACCTCCTGTGGATAAAAGAATGGACAAGAGGTATACATTGTCAGGCTCAGGTACGGAGTTCCTTACACAACAATGCAGCCATGTTGGGGTAGTGCAGGCTGCAGCCTGTGATAAGGCAAATATTCCCTTGGCTTCACACCCCCAGACAAGGACTCCAGGAGGATTGATGCCATGGCAAAGAAACAGTACATGGCAGCGTCCTTGGGACTCAGACAGGCCAACTATATGGCCTATACTGCTAGGTATCAAAAATCCAGATGGGACACTGTCATGGCTTTAGCAAAACAGGTCTCTGGCCATCTTGCCAAGGAGCTGGAGCAGGTGGCTGCTGATGGTATTGAGGCATCCAAGGTGCAATTCCACGCTGCAGTGGACTCCAATGATGTGTCATCTAGAGTCATGGCTACATCTGTGGCACTTCGTAGAATGGCTTGGCTCAGATGTACTAGCCTGTCACAGGATACCCAGACTAAGGCCATGGATTTTCTTGTTATGGGTAATTCTCTGTTTGGGAGCAAACAGAGAATTACATGAAGAAAATGGACGAATATAGACCACCTATAGGAGTGCACAGGCCAAGGAAAGGCAGGCCACTCCTCAGAGGCAGCACCCAGGGGCAGGAGCAGGCCTTTTCATAGGCCTTTCTACCAAGCCCAGGCCTCCTCTTCTGCCTGTGCTCAGAGGGGGTTCTTTAGAGGGAGAGGTAGAAGGGGTACAAGCAGACCTGCTTCCACCCCTCAGCCAAAACCCCTGCCAAACAGGCACCCTGATGGGTTTGCCAGGGCCGATTCTCCACTACCTGTAGGGGGCAGGCTGGCTTACTTTGTCCAGGACTGGGAGTCTCTAACATCAGGCAAGTGGGTCCTGGAAGTAGTAAGCCAGGGACTGGTTCTCAGCTTCAAAAAATTTCCAAAGCTGAGAACCAGATCCTTTCCACCTGCAAATCCCTCAGAGGCACTTGCCCTAGAGGCAGATGTCTCTTCCCTTCTGGCTGTCAGAGCTGTGGAAAGGGTTCCACCCCTACATCAGGGCAACGGATTGTACTCCAGGTACTTCCTTACCCCAAAAGACAAGAGAATGGCAGCCCATCCTGGATCTCAGATACTTAAACAAGCACCTTTTAAAACCAAAATTCAAAATGGTGACTCTGGGAATTATTCTACTCTCTCTAAGGCCAGGGGACTGGCTAGTGTCCCTGGACCTCAAGGTTGCCTACTTCCATATTCTCATCAGAAGCTCCCATCGAAAGTACCTCAGGTTCGAGTTGCCCTCAGGCCATTACCAGTTCAGAGCAATGCCCTTTTGTCTAACCTCTGCTCCAAGGGTGTTCACAAAATGCCTGGCAGTAGTAGTTGCTTCTCTAAGAAGGCAAAGGATTGCCATCTTCCCATACCTGGACAACTGGCTCATAGTAGGCCAGTCCCCAGACCAAGTCAAGTTACACCTACAGATAACTCAGCAACTGCTCACCTCTTTGGGTTTCCTTCTGAATCTTTCAAAGTCATTTCTAGAGCCTGTTCAGTTCCTCACCTTCATAGGCGCAGAGCTGGATACAGAAAGGGCCAGAGCTTTCCTTCCCCTGGACAGGGCAAGGACCCTTATCACACTGGCCTCCTCATTCACCCTGCAGGTGTCTCGACCAGCAAGGCATTTTCTGCAGCTCCTGGGGCACATGGCTGCTTCCACAGCAGTGGTGCAGGGAGCAAGATTTCAGATGAGGGACATTCAGTTCCATTTGAGATCCTTTTGGTCTCAAAAGAAGGACCCTCTGACCAAATTGATCCCAGTGACTCGAACCCTGATCCAGGCCTTACAGTGGTGGCAGGATCAAAACAATCTGACAGGGAGTTCCCTTTGTCACTCAGTCCCACTCTTTAATCCTTATTACAGATGCCTCCCTCTTGGGGTGGGGGACTCACTTGGGCAACCTGACTACCCAGGGGTTGTGGTCCCCTCAGGAATCTCTGCTTCACATCAATCTGTTGGAACTCAGAGCAGTATTTCTAGCACTTCAAGCTTTTTCCAAATCTGTTCAGAGCAAAGTTATTCAGGTCAGAACAGACAATACCACCACAATGTGGTACATCTACAAGCAAGGAGGCACTCTGTCTACAGCCTTGTGCACAGAAGCAATGAAGTTGTGGTCTCTGGCTTATTTCCTGAACACCTCCCTCACAGCAGTACACCTCCCAGGCAAGGACAATGTCCTGGCAGATGCTCTCAGCAGGATATCCCAGGGCCATCACGAATGGTCACTGGATCCCCTGGTCTTGGAGGTGATTTTCTCCAGATGGGGCACCCCACAGATAGATCTTTTTGCAGCCCCAGACAATCACCAACTTCCCCTTTTTTGCTGCAGTCCCCCAGTATTGGGCTCAGTCCCCCTGGATGCCTTAGTTCTCAGTTGGGAAGGGAAGTTCCTGTATGCATTTCCCCCTTCCCTCTCCTGTTCAAAGTGCTAGTCAAAATCAGGTCTCAACTCTGCAAGGTGATCCTGATTGCTCCAGACTGGGCCAGACAGCCCTGGTATCCTCTCCTGTTGTCCTTAGCAGTCCATCTTCCCCTGTCTCTTCCCAGGAATTACAACCTGTTAACATGTGCTCAGGGGAGGGTTTGGTACCCGAATCTCAAATCTCTCAAGCTCAAGGCCTGGCTCTTGAAGAGTTAGTTTGCTGATTTACACCTCTCCCAAGGTGTAACGGATATTCTGAAGGCTTCTAGGAAACCTTCCACCAGGACTACTTATAATTCCAAGTGGAAAAGATTTTCCATATGGTGCTCTGGAAGGCATATTTCCCCAGAGTCTGCTGATCTGCCCACAGTCCTTGATTATATGGTCCATTTGAATAGCTTGGGCCTTAGACCAGCTACACTAAAGGTGCATCTGGCAGCTGTTTCTGCTTTCATTTCAGCAGGTAAGCCCTCTTCTCTTTCAGCTCACCCTGTATTCTCTAAGTTTTTCAAGGGATTGCTTCATACCAACCCTCCATTCAGGGACCCTGCCCCTGCTTGGGACCTTAACGTTTGCATTGCTCAGCTTATGCAACCCCACTTTGAGCCTTTGTCTTCAGCAGAGCTTAAGTACTTGACTTGGAAAACTGTTCCTGGTAGCCATCACTTCTGCCAGACGCATAAGTGAGTTACAGGCCCTGTCAGTGGAGCCTGATTTTATCTCTTTCCATAGAGATAAGGTGGCCCTCAGGACTAATAGGAAGTTTTTGCCTAAGGTGGTTTCAGATTTCCACCTTAATCAGTCTGTCTCTTCCTGTTTTCTTCACTGACCGTTCCTCCTCTGAGGGGAGAGGAGGCTACACAGCCTGGATGTGAAAAGGGCCCTTAGCTACTATATAGAGTGCACCATGGGTCACTGGTTTGACTCCCTCCAATTGTTCCTCACTTATGGTGAGGTTGGTAAGGGAAAACCTGCCACTAAGAGATCTATTGCCAGGTGGATTGTCTCTTGTACAATTCTGCTATGAAAAATTAGGTAGAATCCCACCCTCGGGCCTGAGGGCTCACTGTACTAGAGGTAGAGCTGCTTCCGTGGCTGCTGCCAGGGATATTCCTATCTTAGAGATTTGTCAAGCAGCCACCTGGAAAACAGTACATACTTTCACCAAGCATTACTCTCTGGATATCCAGGCTAGGAGTGATGCTCGGTTTGGCACAGCAGTGCTTCAGAGCCTGTTCCCAAAGTAGGTTCTGTCTCTCCTCCATGGAGGTACTGCTTGGTAGTCTGCAATAGTCAGAATACAGCAAGACTTCATGTTTGAAGAAAAAATTACTCACCTTTGTAATGTTTCTTCTAATGGAGCCTTGCTGTATTCTGATCCCCACACACACACACCTCACCTCTCAGAACCTGGGTTTTGGGATGTGGGTGGGCAGGAACAGTGTTGGCACCCTAGAGGTGCCCCCTTTTTCTCACCCTCTTATTTTGGGGTGTGTGTTGTGTGTGGTTTTTGGGGGGTTTCCTAACTTGAGTCTTTGCTTTGGAACCAAAAAATCTTTTTATTAAATTTAGTTGCCAGTTGGCTAGTGTGAGTTTACAGTTTCCACACAGGACGTCCAGTGAGTATAGCTCGTAAAGATCTGGTGGTTTGGGTTCGAACAGACAGTCTCAACTGAGCTCGAGCTCAGTGTTCTATGCCTTGCATGGAAAGTTAACTCTTTCCTCTCTGGGGCAGTTCAAAGGTTGGGTATCACTGCTATAGTCAGAATACAGCAAGACTCCATTAGAAGAAACAACATTACTGAGATGAGTAATTTTTTCTTCTTGATACCTAACTGGGAATGCATTTGGTTAGCCGGAGAGGTGTCGAATGCTAGACCAGCGGTTGTAAAGTGATTGTTGAATGATTCCAGGACTTCCAGTCTATCAGAGATGGTTCCCTTGCCATTGTGTATTTTGGCTGGGAGTGTGTTACTTGGATCGTGTCCTGTTATGTTTTTAATGGTGTTCCAGAACTTGGCAGGGTTGTGGCAGGAGGAGTCTTTTTTTTTTTTTTTTTCTTTCTTTATTTAGTTGTTTAACCAGGAGTAGCACACTAAGCTGATAGCTTTTTTACAGGAGCGACCTGGGAGTCTAGTTCAGACATGTAATAAACAGCCTTAGCATCTCGTACTTTCCTGGTACAGATATTCCTGGCTTTTTTTTTTTTTTAACCGCTCCCAATCAGTTGATATCTTAGTTTTTCGTGCCTTTTTCCATAACTTGTCTCTGTCAAGGAGGGTGGCTTTACGGTCAGGAGTGAACCAACGGTAGGTTTTATTTTTGATGCGTTCCTTAGAAATTGGAGCATGGATATTATGGACACCTGTAATAATGTCATTTAGCACCTCGTACGCTATCTCCACTGTGTTTGCTAAGTAGAACTCTTGCCATCGTGTGGGGTGGTTTGTCTCTTGCAGATATGCCTCAATGCTGAATTTTTGCTTTGATCTCCTCATTGTGAACTTGGTGGGGGATGACTGCTTGCATGCTGATCTTATTCCTGCAATAAGGCAGTGGTCACTGTTGTCATTGAATAGTACTCCAACATGCAAGAAAAGGTGAGGTTTATTCACTAGTATAACATCTAATAGTGTGCTGTTGCTTGTATTCTTTTTGTTGATTCTGGTGGGTTAATTTATGAGCTGTGTAAACCCATGTGTATCGCAGAATGATATTAAGGGTGCAGCTGCCTTTGAGAGCCAGTTTAGGTTTAGGTGTCCTATGATTATAGTTTCTTCTGTTCCCTTTTTGATTAGGTCACCCAGGTGGGATAATAGTTTGAGGTCAGCTGAGGGGGGCCTATAGCAGCCGATTAGCTGCAGCGATGTGGTGTGGGAGAGGGCCACTTTGAGGGATAGGCATTCAAATTCCTTTACCATGGATGAGTCAAGGCAGGTTACAGATAGGCTGTCCTTCACATATATCGCTACGCCCCCACCCCTAGTTTGGCGGTCAGCTCTGAATACTTGATAATTAGGTAAGTTTATGTCTTTGTTGGCTGTGACAGGCCTGAGCCATGTCTCAGACACTACTAGTATATCTGGTAGGGTATGGTTAACCCAGGCTTGGATCATCGTGATCTTCTTTAACAGACTGCATACATTAATATGGAAAAAGCTTAGCCCTTTGATCTTGGCTGTCTGTTGGTGCAGTGATGACCTCTAGGGGTCCTGGGTTAAATTCTACATTTCCTGAGCATATTAATAATAGTATCAATAGTTTCATAGTTGCCGCAAGAGATAGGTTAAAGATTCTTGCCGTGCCCGTTTTTTCTTTAATTCTGATACCACTTTGTTTGCCATCCGGATATGGAGCTTTGGCCTCTTGTTAGAGCGCTGATTAGTAGTCTTGCAGACAGACGCATTGAATAATTTTCTGTACAGAGTTGAAGCAAGGTCCCATAAGGTAGTAAATCCACCCGAGTCCCTCCATGGCAACTGCTCCATGGGTTATGTTGTAGCATTGGGAGATCATATATACTGTACATACCCAGTCCCTTGTGACTGTTGCAGTAATGCAGTAAGTCGAGTAATGTAATACATCTCCCTGTGTGGCATCCTCGGAGAGATATCCTTTTTCACTGCACTCAGGATATAGTAATAGAGCTAGCAGAATCCAGAGAAATCCCCAATTATGAAAAGTATAACTGGTATGCAGAAGGTACTATATCAAATGTCTTTCGTGGTGCCCTCAGTAGATTGCTAATATAAACGAATTATTCAGCTACTGTCCGGTGAGTAGAGTTTAAAAAAAGGGAATATAAATTAGAGGGAGAAGGATAGAAAAACACAATAGGGGGTGCCTAGCGTATGTGTTTCTCACTGTGATGTTTAAGGGCAAACAATGGTCAAGCTTCAGCTCAACAGTGTGGGCAGCATGAGCGAGCAGAAAGGGAGTCTGCTGATTTGGTAGCTAACAAGTGGCTCAGTAGGTAGCACACTGGTCTCTGAGGCCAGGAGATCAGAGGGTTGTGGGTTCAGTTCCCACATCTGGCACTTGGGTTAATATCGCAGTACTAACACTGTACTGCAGCATGAGAGGGGTGCTGCACTTCTGAGGTGCCGTCTTTCGGATGAGACGTTAAACTGAGGTCCCATCTGCCTGGATTGGTGGTAGTTCAGGTAGATATTAAAAATCCCATGGCACTTATCGAAAAGAGTAAGGGAATTTCCTCGGTGTCCTGGCCAAATTTCCCTCATTCACTAAAAATACCATCAGCTTTATCTGGTTCAAGGTCAGTTGGCATTCATCTGTATCCCCTTCCCCCGGGTCGTGACTGAAAATAGGCAGGATTTGTCTAGTGCACTTACCCGGTCAATAAAAACTAAATAAAATAAATAAAAATATAGAGAAGGCTACAGGGCAGCGAGACGCAGGGGGTGTGATATGTGTTTTGGCGGGATGGTGTCTATATAAGAAAGGCTACAGAAGGGGGAAGGGCAGGTGGGCATAAAAATTGCGTTTTTTGCCGTACCTTTCCCTGGCAGTCCCTCCGGTCTGGCGGTTCCGAGTGTTGGCTTGTGGCTGCCGACTGCCCGCTGGCAGAGACTGGCTCCGGCGCTCGACTGTGGGCACTTAGTGAGGGTCCTCTTCTTCCAAGGAACTTCAGGCTGGCGTCCTGGTCTCGGTCGGTGGCTGGCTGGGTGCCGGCCGACCATGGGAGAGCTGAAGCAGCCCTGTTCAAGGGCAGGCAGCTTCCAAGGAGCTGCAGGTGGACATCCTGGTCTTGGTTGGTGGCTGGCTGGGTGCCGGCAGACCGTGGGGGAGCTGAAGCAGCCCTGTTAGAGTAGGCAGCTTCCAAGGAGCTGTAGGCAGGTGTCCTGGTCTCGGTTGGTGGCTGCCTGGGTGCCGGCCGACCGTGGGGGAGCTGAAACAGCCCTGTTCAAGGGCAGGCAGCTGGAACTGCTTGTGACTCATTTCATAGTGTTAATTGATGACTCTGATACCCCTGATGAAAGACAGAATAATTATTTCAAACACCATGAAGTCTTGCTATATTAGGACCATTGCAGTCATTCCCCACACTTGAACTGCCCCGGAGAGGAAACAGTTAACTCCAGAGTGATCTGGAGTTCCACAGCGCGAGGGCGCTGTTCAAAGCTCTATCTGGCTAGTTTCAAATGAAACTGTCAGATTCTTTACTCCGCTTCACTGAACAGTCGCCCGGAGATCAGCTCCTTCAGCTCGGTTCATTTCTCGTTCGTTCGAGTATTTTCGGTTCATTGGAACCGCAAAAGTATTTATTTTACCGCATTTCGTTAAAAGCTCTATCTGGTAAACCGAGTACAGAAATTAAGTCTGTGTGGAAATTCATTATCGGTTCGGTTTTGAACCGATCGGTTTGTTAAAATATATGTGTCAAACTGTTTGGTTGGGCTTTTAGAGTCGCGGTTCTGTTCTTATCGGTTCTAAAAAACCCAACTTTATTGTTTTTTTTTTTTCAAAATACCTGTGACACGTTAGGAACCGATATGGTGTCTTGCCTGGCACTGCCATCTAAAGGGCAAGTTTTTGGTTAGGCTGGCATTATGTCTGAGAAACCCAAAAGAAAAACCGGGCCCACTGGGTTTCAACACTGTGATGTCTGTGGGGAAGCCTTTGCCAAGGCTGACCCACACACCACTTGTGTTTATTGTCTGGGGGCTGACCACCTCCTGTCAGACTGCCAGGTGTGTAAAAATTTCCCTGCAGCCACCCTGGAAAAGAGATTGGGCCAGCTCAGGGAGCGAGAGGCCAAAAGTCCGCTGACCGGATGGCCAGCCCGGTCCAGTACCCACTGGACCAGAGGGAGTGCCCTCTGACCAGGGCGTAGACTTCTCAGCAAAGGAAGGCTGGTTCAGAGGAACCAGTCCCAGCAAAAGACAAAGAAATCAGCAGGTCTGAGTACAAAATTGTCTCTCCAACTGCTGCAGAGATAGCTAAAGCCATTCAGATTGTCCAATCTTTGTCTCAGGGATCTGTCGAACCCCTGCATCTGGGAAAAGGGTGGCTAGTTCAGTCCCAGTGGTTCAGGATTATGATGTTGAGGATTTTATGAACCACATGAGGGGAGGAGGAATTTGATCAGTATGTTTGTGACTGGGAAGGTCTGGACGTGCCCATTGAACCGACATTTCTCCAGATAGACCTTTAGAATCTCTCCCTATGCTGTCTGAGTCCCCTTCTCTTTTTATGTTTTACAAAAAGGTTGCAGAAACCCTCCAGCTTCCTTTAGAAGAGGCTGTGGATGAGCAAGAGGAGCCTGATTATGTTGAAATGATGGATATTCGAGTCTAGGAGGTTGTCTATTCCTTTGCATAAGTCATTTAGGAAGCAAACAACAAAGATTTTAAAAAATCCTCATTCTGTCCCTCCTGTAGATAAAAAAAATGGACAAAAGGTATACCTTATCAGGCCCTGATACAGACTTCCTCTCTGAGCAGTGTAGTCATGTAGGTGTGGTGCAAGCTGCAGCCTGTGACAAGGTTAATATTCCCCTGGCCTCACATCCTCCTGATAAGGATTCCAGGAAGATTGATGCCATGGAAAAACAATATATGGCAGCTTCTTTGGGACTCAGGCAGGCTAATTATATGGCTTATGTGGCTAGATATCAGAAATCTAGATGGGACACTATATTGCAGTTAGCCAAGCAGGCCCAGGGCCATCTGGCTAGTGAGTTGGAACAAGTGGCTGCTGATGGCATTGAAGCCTCTAAAGTTCAATTTCATACTGCTGTTGATGTTAATGATGTTTCCTCTAGGGTCATGGCCACTTCTGTAGCTTTCCGTAGGTTGGCATGGCTCAGATGCACTAATCTGCCCCAAGATACTCAGTCAAAGGCTATGGATTTTCCTGTAACGGGAAATTCTCTGTTTGGTGATCAAACGGAAAATTATATGAAAAAGATGGATGAATATAGAACTACCTACAAAAGTGCCCGAGCTAAGGACAGGCATGCCACTCCACAAAGGCATGACCCCAGGGGTAGGAGTAGGCCTTTCCACAGGCCCTTTTACCAATCTCAAGCCTCCTCTGCTTTTTCACAGAGGGGTTTTTTCAGAGGCAGAGGTAGACAGGGCACAGGTAGACAGTCGCCTTCCCCTCAGCCTAAAGCTGCTGCCAAGCAGGCACCCTGATGGGGTGCCCAGGGCCGATTCTCCTGTACCAGTGGGGGCAGGTTGGTTTATTTCAGCCAGAACTGGCTGTCCCTAACTCGGACAGGTGGGTTCTGGAAGTAGTGGCCAGGGCCTGGTTCTCAGCTTCAAACAGTTCCCAAAGATGAGAGCCAGGCAATTTCCACCTGCAAACTCTTCAGAAGCCCTTGCTTTGGAAGCAGAGGTTTCTTCCCTTCTGGATTGCAAAGCAGTGGAAGGGTCCCCTTGCCATCAGGGCAAGGGACTGTACTCAAGATATTTTCTTACCCCAAAAAAGACAGGAGAATGGCGGCCCATCTTAGACTTAAGGTACCTGAACAAACATCTATTGAAACCAAAGTTCAAAATGTTAACTCTAGCAATGATTTTGCCTTCCCTGAGGCCAGAGGACTGGTTAGCTTCCCTGGACCTCAGGGATGCCTATTTTCATGTCATGATCAGGCCTTCTCACCGAAAGTACCTCAGGTTCGAACTGCTCTCTGGCCACTACCAGTTCAGAGCAATGCCCTTCGGCCTAACCTCGGCTCCAAGGGTATTCACAAAGTGTCTAGCTGTGGTAGTGGCTCATTTAAGAAGGCAAGGGATTGCTGTGTTTCCCTACCTGGACGACTGGCTCATAGTGGGTCAGTCTCCAGATCAGGTAAAATCCCACTTGCAAGTCATCCAGCAGCTTCTCACTTCCCTGGGATTCCTGCTGAACTTACCAAAGTCAGTTCTGGAACCTGTTCAGGTTCTAACTTTCATAGGTGCAGAATTGAACACAAAGTTAGCCAGGGCATTTCTCCCCTCGGAAAGAGTGGACAGGCTCATTGCCCTGGCATCCTCCTTTACCCTCATGGGTCTCGACCAGCAAGGCACTCTGCAACTCCTAGGGCACATGGCTGCTTCCACAGCTGTCGTGCAGGGAGCAAGATTTCAGATGAGGGACATCCAGTTCCACTTGAGGTCCTATTGGTCTCAAAGGAGGGACCCCTTACCAAATTAGTCCCGTGACCAAACCCTGATCCTGGCCCTTCAGTGGTGGCAGGATCAAAGCAATCTTACTAAGGGTTCCCTTTATACCCGTTTCACACTCCCTCACCCTCACCACGGATGCCTCCCTGTTAGGGTGGGGGGCTCACTTGGGCGACCTTTCCACTCAAGGAGCGTGGTCCCCCCAGGAATCTCTGCTCTACATCAATCTCTTGGAACTCAGAGCTGTTCTTTTAGCTCTTCAGGCTTTTTCAACTGTTGTCCAGAACAAAGTAGTTCAAATCAGGACAGACAACACCACAACAATGTGGTACATCAACAAGCAAGGGGCACTCGGTCATCAGCCTTGTGCACGGCAATGAAGTTGTCTCTGGCTTACTCCCTAAACACCTCCTGATCGCATTCACCTTCCAGGAAAGGACAATGTCCTGGCAGATGCTCTCAGCAGGATTTCCAGGGCCATCACGTAATGGTCTCTGAATCCTCAGGTATTGGGGTCGGTTCTGCCAGATGGGGCACCCTCAGATAGATCTCTTCGCAGCCCCAGACAACCATCAACTTCCTCTATTTTGTTGCAGGCCTCCAGTGCTGGGCTCAGTCCCCTGGATGCCTTTCTGCTGGATTGGAAGGGAAATTCCTATATGCTTTTCCCCTTCCCTCTCCTCTTCAGGGTATTGGTAAAATCAGAACTCAGCCCTGCAAAGTGGTTCTGATTGCTCCAGACTGGGCCAGACAGCCCTGGTATCCTCTCCTCCTGTCCCTGACAATCCACCTCCCTGACCTTGCCCAGGACCCACGACTTGCTGACCTGTGCACAGGGGAGAGTGTGGTACCCGGACCTCAAATCCCTCCACCTCAAGGCTTGGTTCTTGAGGAATTAGAATTTGCTGATTTGCACCTTTCTCAAGGGGTCCTGGATATTTTAAAGGCTTCTAGGAAGCCTTCCACTAGGGCCACTTACAATTCTAAGTGGAAGAGGTTTTCCTTCTGGTGTTCGGAGAAACAAATTGTGCCAGAATCTGCTGACCTGGCCACTTTACTGGACTATTTGGCCCATCTAAATTCCCTAGGCCTTAGACCAGCTACCTTGAAGGTTCATCTGGCAGCTGTTTCTGCCTTTGTTTCTGCAGGGAAGCCTGTTTCTTTCCTCTCACCCTGTGTTTTCCAGTTTTTAAGGTTACTTCACACTAACCCTCCTTTCGGGAACCAGCCCCTGCCTGGGACCTGAATGTTTGCATTGCTCAGTTAATGCAACCTCCCTTTGAGCCCTTTCTTCTGCAGATCTCAAGTATTTAACATGGAAAACTGTTTTTCTAGTGGCTATCACTTCTGCCAGACGTATAAGTGAATTGCAAGCCCTTTCAGTGGAAAAGGATTTTTCTTTTCACAGGATAAGGTAGTCCTCAGGACTAACAGAAAGTTTTACCCAAAGTGGTTTCAGATTTTCATCTGAACCAGTCCATTTCTCTCCCAGTATTTTCACTGAGCATTCTTCTTCGGTGAAAGGAGACTACACAGCTTGGACGCCAAAAGAGCCCTAAGCTACTATGTGGAACGCACTCAAGGGTCACAGGTTCGAATCCTCCAACTCTTCCTTACCTATGGAGAGGTTGGCAAAGGAGACCTGCCACTAAGAGGACAATTGCAAGGTGGATTGTCTCTTGTATCCAATTCTGTTACCAAAAACTAGGTAGGGAACCCCCCCTCAGGACTGAGGGCTCACTCCACCAGGGGTACAGCTGCATCTCTAGCGGCTGCTAGAGATATTCCCATTTTGGAAATTTGTCAAGCTGCTACCTGGAAACAGTTCACACCTTTACCAAGCATTATTCCTGGATGTCCAGGCCAGGAGAGATGTCGCTTTGGCACAGCTGTACTTCAGAGCCTATTTCCTAAGTAGGTTCTGACCTCCTCCATGGAGGTACTGCTGTGTAATCTGCTAATGGTCCTAATATAGCAAGACTTCATGGTGTTTGAAGAAAAATTACTCACCTTAGTAATTGCTTTTCTTCTCATGGAGTCTTGCTATATTAGACAACCCTCCCTCCTACCCCTCTCAGAACTCCTACTTGGTATGGGTTGGCAAATTAGTGCACTGTGTCATGCCATTTTAGTCTCTCTAGTTGGGTTAGGGAACTAGGTATTTCTGTTTTTGTTATGGAGATGGTCCCTCTCTGGACTTGAGTCTTTGGGAGAGGGGCCTATTAGTGCTTGTAAGGGTGATCCAACAATAAATATTGTTATTATTCTGTGATTGTTCTTATTCTACTAATGGTAGGTAGCCAATGGCTAGTGTAGAGCTTTTCCACAGACTTGCTATGTTAGTTTAGCTCAGAAGAACCTGACAGTTTCATTTGAAACTAGCCAGATAGAGCTTTGAACAGCGCCCTCGCGCTGTGGAACTCCAGATCACTCTGGAGTTAACTGTTTCCTCCCCGGGGCAGTTCAAGTGTGGGGAATGACTGCAATGGTCCTAATATAGCAAGACTCCATGAGAAGAAAAGCAATTACTAAGATGAGTAATTTTTTCTTACGAACTTACTGTAACAGTAGCTCTTTGAGAGGATATCGGTCTTCAGGTCTGCCTTCCCTCCCACCACCACCCTTTCTGGGTCTGTTGATCAGAACTGGCTATCTGCTGTAGCCAGTTTTTATTTAGGCCTGGGCACATCTTTCTCTGTCTCCTCCCCCGCCATGGCACATGCTTTGCTCCCTTAGTCTCCAGGGAGAAGAACTGAGGAGGGAGCAGGGATGCTCACGCCTTTGAGGTTGGTGATGTTGGCAGACTGTATGGACGGCCCCAGTTTTACTGCTGAAAATCTTTCGTGTGGATCCTGCTTCACAGACAGTGAAGTTCATATGTGTGACCTGATGACCGAGATCCCCTCGAAGATCTACTGTTATGGTAAGTTCCTACGTAACTGTTCTCTCTCCCACTGTCGCTCATTGCACGAACTCTAGGAAACAACGTAGAAATAGCCATTGATGATTTGTTTTCTACTGAAGGTGATATTTAAATTCACACCGAACCAAACAATACACATTGTTGCTTACTCTTGATGTACATACAACACTGAGCTGCTGTTACTTGCAGAAAGTCGTCTTAGCTTTTTGTTTTACTAGCCCCGGGGAAAGAGGGTGCCCCGGTGTCTAAACAATGCCTCTCCAAATGGCTGGTTAATTACTATGTTCAAACAACATGAAGTATTGCTATATTATGACTATTGCAGTTTGTCCCAGCCTTAGAACTGCTCCAGAGGTGAAAGAGTTAACTTCCATGCAGAGCATGGAGCTTAGAGCGCGAGCTCGGTTCAGAAGCTCTGTTAGGTTGGTTTCAAACCGAAACCGTCAGATTCTTTACTCTGCCTCACTGAACAGTTGCTCCGGAGATTCCTCCTGTTGCTCGGTTCATTTCTTTGGTTTAAAGCGCTATTTCTCGGTTTAATTTAACTGCGATTTAATTATTTTAACCGCAAAACCGATCGGTTCAAGCTCTGTCTATGGTAATCGTAAGTAATAGATAGGTTTTTTCTGTGTTGAACTTGTAAAGTGTTATCAGTTCGGTTGAACTGATCGAATTGTATAAAAATTTAAGTTTAAAGCCTTTTAAGGCTTCTTTAGAGTGCGTTCCCGTATCACGGTTCTAAAAAACGGATTTCATTACGGTTTTTTCCACGACTCTTGACACGGTTTGGAACCTATAAGGTGTCTTGCTCTGGCATGCATTAAAAAGGGCAAGTTTGTTGGTTAGCTGGCATCATGTCTGAGAAACCCAAAAGAAAAACCGGCCCACTGTTTCAACACTGTAGTGTCTGTGGGGAAGCCTTTGCCAAGGCTGACCCACACACTACATGTGTCTATTGTCTGGGGTTTGACCACCTCAATTCAGACTGCCAGATTTGAAAATTTCCTGCAGCCACCCTGGACAAGAGTGGGCAGGCTCAGGGAACAGAGGTCAAAAAGTCCGCTGACCCGATGGCCAGCCCGGTTCAGTGCCAACTGAACCGGAGGGAGTGCCTCTGACCAGGCGAGACTTCTCGGCAAGCAAAGCTGGCTCTGAGGAGCCAGTTCCAGCAAAGAAAACTAAAAATCAGCAGGTTTGGAGTCCAAAATTCTTTCTCCAACTGCTGCAGAGATAGCCAGGGCAATACAGATTGTCCAGTCCTCGTCCTCGAGTTCCTCCGAACCGCCACTGTCTGGCAAAAGGTCGGTCTGGTCAGTTCCAATGGTTCAGGATTATGATATAGAAGAGTTCTATGAACCAGAGGAGGGGATGAGGATTATGATCAGTGTGAATGTGACTTTGAGAGTCTGGATGTGCCCATTGAACCGGACATCTCCCCAGACAGACCTTCAGGTGTCTCCCCCTAGGCTTTCTGAGTCCCCTTCTCATTTTTTGTTTTATAAAAAAGTTGCTGAGACCCTCCAGCTTCCCTTAGAGGAGGCTTTGGATGAGCAAGAGGAGCCTGACTATGTGGAGATGATGGATATCCTAGAGTCCAGGAGGTTGTCCATCCCTTTACATAAATCTTTTAGAAAACAAACAAATAAAATTTTAAAAGCTCCTAATTCTGTGCCTCCTGTGGATAAAAAGATGGACAGGAGGTACACTTTGTCAGGTCCTGATACAGATTTTCTTTCACAGCAATGCAGTCATGTTGGGGTAGTTCAGGCTGCAGCCTGTGATAAAGCTAATATTCCACTGGCTTCACATCCTCCTGACAAGGATTCCAGGAAGATTGATGCCATGGCCAAAAACAATACATGGCAGCATCCTTGGGACTCAGACAAGCAAACTATATGGCTTATGTTGCGAGATACCAGAAATCTAGATGGGATACTGTCATGGCTTTAGCTAACAGGTCCCTGGCCAGCTTGCAAAGGAGCTGGAACAGGTGGCTCTTGATGATATTGAGGCATCTAAGGTGCAATTCCATGCTGCAGTGGATTCTAACGATGTATCCTCTAAGTCATGGCTTCATCTGTGGCTTTTCGGAGATTGGCCTGGCTCAGGTGTACTACTTTGTCACAGGATACCCAGTCTAAGGCTATGGACTTTCCTTGGTGGGAAATTCTCTGTTTGGGGAGCAGACAGAGAATTATATGAAGAAAATGGATGAATATAGAAGACCACTTACAGGAGTGCACAAAGCAAGGGCAGCAAGCCACTCTTCAGAGGCAGCCCCCAGGGGGTAAGGGTGAGGCCTTTTCACTTGCCCTTTTACCAGACCCAGGCGCCTCCTCCTCTTCAGCCTATGTACAGAGGGGGTTCTTCAGAGGGAGAGGCAGACGGGGTTCGAGCAGGCCTGCTCCCACCCCTCAGCCTAAAGCCCCTGCCAAACAGGCACCCTGATGGGATGCCCAGGGTCGGCTCCACCACTGTAGGGGCAGGTTGGCTCACTCGTCCAGGACTGGCAGTCTTTAACTTCAGACAGGTGGGTCCTGGAAGCAGTGAGCCAGGGTCTGGTTCTCAGCTTCAAGAAATTTCCAAAGATGAGAGCCAGATCTTTTCCACCTACAAACCCTTTAGAGACTCTTGCTTTGGAAACAGAAGTCTCAACCCTCTTGGCTCTCAGAGCTGTAGAAAGGGTTTCTCCCTTCACCAGGGCAAGGGTCTATACTCCAGGTACTTCCTTACCCCAAAAAAGACAGGAGAGTGGCGGCCTATCCTGGATCTAAGATATCTAAACCAAGCACCTTTTAAAGCCAAAGTTCAAAATGGTGACACTGGGAATGATTTTACCCTCCCTAAGGCCAGGGGACTGGCTAGCCTCCCTGGACCTCAAGGATGCCTACTTCCATGTTCTTATCAGAAGCTCGCATCGAAAGTACCTCCGATTCGAACTGCCCTCAGGCCATTATCAGTTCAGAGCAATGCCCTTCGGCCTCACTTCTGCCCCAAGGGTATTCACAAAATGTCTGGCAGTAGCAGTTGCTCATCTAAGAAGGCAAAAGATTGCCATTTTTCCCTACCTGGACGACTGGCTCATTGTGGGTCAGTCTCCAGACCAGGTCAAATCACACCTGCTTGTTACCCAGCAGCTGCTTACCTCTCTGGGATTTCTTCTCAATCTTCCAAAGTCAGTTTTGGAACCTGTCCAGGTACTCACCTTTATAGGCGCAGTACTGGGCACAAAGCAGGCCAGAGCCTTCCTTCCCTTGGAAAGGTTAAGGACCTTAGTGGCCCTGGCCTCGTCCTTCACTCTGCAGGTCTCTCGACCAGCAAGGCATTTCCTGCAGCTCCTAGGGCACATGGCTGCCTCCACAGCTGTGGTGCAAGGAGCAAGATTTCAGATGAGGGACATTCAGTTCCATTTGAGAGCTTTCTGGTCTCAGAGATCCTCTATCCAAGTTAATCCCAGTGACTCGAACTCTGATCCAGGCCCTTCAGTGTTGGCAGGATCAGAGCAACCTGAGACAGAGGGTGCCTTTCATCCATCTGTCCCATTCCTTGACCCTTACTACAGATGCATCCCTCCTGGGATGGGGAGCTCACATGGGCGACCTTTCCACCCAGGGGTTATGGTCCCCTCAGGAATCTCTGCTTCACATCAATCTGTTGGAACTCAGAGCTGTTTTTCTAGCACTTCAGGTTTTCTCTGCATCTGTTCAGAACAAGGTGGTACAAGTCAGAACAGACAACACCACTACAATGTGGTACATCAACAAACAAGGGGGCACTCTGTCTTCGGCCTTGTGCACCGAGGCGATGAAGTTGTGGTCTCTGGCTTATTCCCTGAACACTTCCCTCATAGCAGTTCACCTCCCAGGCAAGGACAATGTCCTGGCAGATGCTGTCAGCAGGATTTCCCAGGCCATCACGAATGGTCACTGGATCCCCTAGTACTGGGGATAGTGTTTGCCAGATGGGGCACTCCTCAGATAGATCTTTTCGCAGCCCCAGACAATCATCAACTTCCACTGTTTTGTTGCAGGCCCCCAGTGTTGGGCTTAGTTCCCCTGGATGCCTTTCTTCTCGATTGGGAAGGGTAGTTTCTTTATGCCTTTCCCCCCTTCCCTCTCCTGTTCAAAGTACTAGTCAAAATCGGGTCTCAGCCCTGCAAAATGATCCTGATTGCTCCAGACTGGGCCAGGCAGTCCTGGTACCCACTCCTTCTGTCCTTAGCAGTCCATCTTCCCCTGTGTCTCCCCAGGAACCACATTCTGTTAACCTGTGCTCAGGGGAGAGTTTGGTATCTGAATCTCAAATCCCTCAACCTCAAGGCTTGGCTCTTGAGCAGTTAGTTTGCTGATTTACAACTTTCTCAAAGTGTTCTCGAAATCCTGAAGGCTGCTAGGAAGCCTTCCACCAGGGCTACCTATAACTCCAAGTGGAAAAGGTTTTCCATATGGTGTTCTGGGAAGCATGTTTCCCCGGAATCTGGTCATCTACCCTCTGTATTGGACTACATGGTCCATCTTAATTCTTTGGGACTGAGACCAGCTACCCTGAAAGTGCACTTGGCTGCTGTCTCTGCCTTCATTTCAGCAGGAAGCCCTCTCTCTTTCTGCTCATCCTGTATTTTCCAAGTTTTTAAAGGATTGCTTCCACCAATCCTCCATTCAGGGACCCTGCCCGGCTTGGGATCTTAATGTATGCATTGCTCAGCTAATGCAACCCCCCTTTGAGCCTCTGTCTTCGGCAGAGCTTAAGTATTTGACTTGGAAAACTGTATTTCTGGTAGCCATCACTTCTGCCAGGCGTATAAGTGAGTTACAGGCTTTATCAGTAGAGACTGACTTTATGTCCTTTCACAGGGATAAAGTAGTCCTCAGGACTAACAGGAAGTTTTTGCCTAAGGTGGTTTCAGATTTCCACCTTAACCAATCTATTTCACTTCCAGTGTTCTTCACTGACCATTCCTCCTCTGGTGAGAGGAGGCTGCACAGCTTAGATGTTAAGAGGGCCCTAGTTACTACATAGAGCTGCACTAAGGGTCATAGGTTTGACTCCTCCAACTGTTTCTCACTTATGGTGAGGTTGGGAAAGGAGACCTGCCACTAAGAGATCCATTGCCAGGTGGATCGTTTCTTGTATCCAATTTTGCTATCAAAAGCTGGGTAAGGTTCCCCCCTCAGGCCTGAGGGCTCACTCTACCAGAGGTACAGCTGCATCTCTAGCTGCTGCTAGAGACATCCCTATCTTGGAGATATTTTCTGCAGCTACTTGGAAGACAGTACACACTTTCACCAAGCATTACTCCCTGGATATTCAGGCCAGGAGGGATGCTCGGTTTGGCACAGCCGTGCTTCAGAGCCTATTCCCTAAGTAGGTTCTGTCCCTCCTCCATGGAGGTACTGCTGTGTAGTCTGCAATAGTCATAATATAGCAAGACTTCATGTTTGAAGAAAAAATTACTCACCTTAGTAATGTTGTTTCTTCGAATGGAGTCTTGCTATATTATGACCCGCCTGCCCCTCTCAGAACTCCTACTTTGGGTATGGGGTGGGTAGTCCTCTGTGGGCATTTATTGATGCCCTCTTTCATGTTTGGGTGTTGTGTTTATCTAGTTATTTTATCTTATTTTTCTGGTCCATTGACTTGAGTCTTTGTGTTGGGACCAGGAAAATGTGTTAATATATTAGTGGCCAGTTGGCTAGTGTAGTTACAGCTTCCACACAGAACCTTAGTGAGTTTTTGCTCGTAAAGATCTGACGGTTTCGGTTTGAAACCAACCTAACAGAGCTTCTGAACCGAGCTCGCGCTCTAAGCTCCATGCTCTGCATGGAAGTTAACTCTTTCACCTCCGGAGCAGTTCTAAGGCTGGGACAAACTGCAATAGTCATAATATAGCAAGACTCCATTAGAAGAAACATTACTAAGGTGAGTAATTTTTTCTTTTGTTATAGGAAGTACCATAAGGAACTTCCTGATGTGGTTTGTGGTCACTTCAAAAGGGGTATGGCCACTTCTGTTGCTTGTGTCAGGAATGTCCCTGCTGCTGGCATACAGTGGCATCCCCCAGGATGAAATGCACTTTTAACGCACTCTGCAGTATGCTGCAGCAGACCTACTGAATAAAGCAATATCATTTCAATGGCAATTAGTCCCCTTTGTCATGCAGGAACCTGTGGCATTCACTTCATCTTGGCAGTGTCACATTTTCCTGAATGACAAAGGGGACTAATTACCATTGAAATTGCATTGCTTTATTCAGTAGGTCTTCTGCAGAATGCTGAAAAATGCTGTAGAATTGCGTTTCATCCTAGGGGACGCCACTGTATGTGCTGCCACCACATGGAGCACTGTTCACACTTTCACTAAACGTTACATTCTAGACATCGTCTCCTGTAGACGTACTGGATTTGGTCTTTCTGTACTGCTAGGCTTTCTGTCCTAATAAAGTATCGGACAGTGCCATCCTCCTGGGTTGCTTTGTACTACTTGGGAATCATTCCGCAGATGTGGCCTTATGGAGTAGATGGCCTTGATGAAGATAGAACAGTTACATAAGAACTTACTGTAACAGTTGATCTCGGAGAATCTCTTCTAGTAGGCCATGCCTTACTCACCCTCCTTTCTCCTTTGTCTTTTGTGGGTCATTATCAGATTCTGTGCCTGAGGCCATATTCCATGCATCATATTTTTAGTCCCATGCCTCTCCTTGTTTCCTTGGTACTGGTTTACACTCCTGGATCGTTATAAGCAGCCCTCCAAGGCTAATTCCATGCAGGGAAAGGAGTGTTGGGGCTACCCATATGAAATGCATGTTGACGCTGTATCTCCTTGCGGGTGGCTCCTGGCTAGCAAAAATGTTCCATGCGGTCTTGGCACTGATGGCTTACTGTTCCAAAAGTGAGGCCTAATTGAGGAGATCCAATAAGTTCTTATGTAACTCTTCTTTCCACGAAGAGGCTCAGTTGGAGAAATTATCTTGAAGATGCATAATTACCATAAGTAACTATTGTTTACCACTATTCCAAGTAAAAGGTCTCAAGCTTACTATGTGTGTTTTGAGCCACAGCTGTTCTATTACATGATACCATAGGTCATTGGGGTATAACCGGGCAGACTGCATGGACCAGCCAGCCCGGTGGTGCAGAGGGTTGAGGTGCTTGGATGCCACACCACCCCAGCGACCCGGGTTCTGGAATGAGCTTGGGTTGGGGCGGACATTGAGTAGGCTGGCGGCAGGCGGTTTTCCTCCTCGGGAGGGTGTAAGAGGGCCTCGTCGTACTTGGCTGCCACCCAGTGGAGGCTGGGTGGCAGTGCTGCCTCCGAGAATCTCGGTACTAGACCACAGGGAGAGTAGATGGGGCCAGTATGGAGCTGTAGCGCACATGCAACGCTACTTCCGGGCCCCGGTAGAACCGAAGGGGTGGGAGAAAAACATATGAGGAAAATCCGGGGTTGCTGCACGATGAAGCCTCTGGGCCTACTCAGGAGTTTCACTGGGACGCACACAGCACATGGAAGATCCCGAAAGACCCTGAGATGGGTAAGGGTGGCAGAGTACAGCAGTGATCCACTGCGACGGATAAAGAAAGTTGGGGAAAAAAGACTGCATGGACCAATGGACTTTCTGCCAACATTTTCTATGTTTATGTATTGGACAAATGAAAAGCATTGATTCCTGTATGTACAATGTGGAGGCACAAGCCTATTTATCATACTTTGCTTTATTTAGTCTGTCTCACGATCCTTGCAAGGGCAATGCATGGTACATATTTCATATTTTTTGTGTTTTCAACAAATCAACAGTAACAAAGTTTAAAAAAGTTAATTTACCTTTTATGAAATCTTTTATTGAGGATATCTCCTTGATTTTTGCCATATCTTTAAGCCTTCAGCATTGGGACCAGTTGGAACATTTCTGCTAGCTGGGGGCCACCCAAAATGATGTGCAGTGTTGCCACCTACATACCCTGGACTGTCCCAGCACTCCTCAGTTTTTGTTTTCAACTACCGTCCATTATCCACGTCGGACCTGCTGAGGAACAACGCCAAAATAGCCATTGCTTTTTTTTTTCTTTTTTCAAATGTTTGTGTATTTCTTCATCTCTGTAGGCCACTGAAAGACAATGAACTTTTGTACAGATATTGCTCCTGCAGCTACAAAATCTACAAGGACAACACTCACTGTTAGTGTGTGCGTGTTGTTTGGGCATCTCTCAGGACGTGAGGGCTTGGGTTCTGCCAGTTTCAACCAGGCTACAAGGCAATGCTGACCAAAAGCTTTAGAAAACTTCCTTGCTCAAAAAGCACTGAAAGACAGAAAAGGTTACTCGTTCCTCTCTTGCTTCTCCCTTACCGTCAACAGGAAAATGACTATTGAAGTCGAAAGGCAAATAGTAGTCTTCTTCAGGGGCCTCATCATCTTCCAACCATAAGCACAAAGATAAGCTGCTTCGCCAGTGAGGTCCAGGTTACCACTGAAATCAGATGCATCCTTGTGGACACCCGCTCAAACAGTATGTACCACAGCCCCCACCCCCTCTGACCATCATTGAAACACCAACATTGCTGCCGTTGTCTGGCAATGACCCTTTGATGCAGGCAGTTCAGAAACCCTTTCTGGTGCCGTCGGATGCCAGCCTGTGCTGGTGTCATTTTCAGATCTGTTAAGTCGCCTTCTACAATCGTCACTGGTAGTTCTGCAGACAAGGCTGCCTGGACCAGGGCCTTTGTCACTGGATTCCAGATGCATGCCAATGATTCCTCCTTCTCAGCTGCTGCTGCCTATGTCACTGGCTGTTTCTAGGAGTCCCGTCACTGTTCCTGTTGATGACGACAAGGTAGAAAATCCTGACCTCATGGAAATCGAGAGGGATCTGGAGGAGGGATACTGGGGTGAGTAGTAGTTTGAAAAAGGCAACTTGCCTTCTAGCTCCACCTTGTCATCATGCAGTGAAAACTCTGTGGTTTATACACCCAGGTCTCCCCTGAGGATCCCTCTCTTCAGGCTATGCTTCAGTAAATGCAATCCATCATAGGCTTTGCTGTTGAGGAAGTTTGCACTAAAAGGAATCTCGTGGAAGTTTTGGAGGTTCCTTGCACACCTTCTGTTATTCCTCCTGTATATCCTGCAGTAGAGGATGCTACCTTTGCTGCTTGACATAGGTCCAATACCTGCCTGCAGTTCCAAGGAAGTCAGATAAACAGTACCTGTTCTGTTTCTTAAGCCTTATTATAAAATGGGTAGAGTTTTCTGCATTCTGATTGGTCAGGACCCATGTCCTTATAGGACAGCAACTCTGAAGGTGGAATTTTTTTGTGCAAACTGGAGGCAACGCCACAGAAGCCCACATATCCATGCCTGCCAGAAATTTTGAAAAATTCTGGCAGCCACGTTAGTACTATAAAATACAGTACTTGCACTAACATACAAATTCACCATTTGCACCACTATTTTAAAAACACCCTACCCCTACATCTTGGATATAATCCCAATAAAATCTGAGAAACATTTCAATCTATGATCTGACCGGTACTTCATTTTCAGTTTATGAAACTTTCTGGTAGGTCTGTAATCCTCCGCTCCCCCACTGATCACTGCTCACTTCTGGTCAGTGCAGGCCTGTGGCACATGGAAACATAGACTTTGAGGGCAGATATGAACTGCTTGGCCCACCCAGTCTGCCATTTTATACCCTTCCCCACTGCAGTGCTCCTGTTGGCTTCTTCTGTCTGTCTCTGCTCCAAGCTCACCTATTCTTCTCATCTCCCCCCAATCTCGCGCACTCTGGCCCAAGTCCTGTTAAGCTCGGTTTTATTTTTCTTAATGAACTGTACTGATCACAAACCAGGAAGTACTGCTAGTACCACGCGGCTCAGGCGGCATTCACAAACACTCCAGCACTGCACGCAGTTCAATAAGTGAATTAAAAAAAAAAAAAAAAACTGACGGGTGGTGGGGTAAAGGAAACAGGAGAGCACAGAAACAGCAGTTATGAGAGACTGGCGCTACAATGAAACCCTATGGAGCAATAAAACACTCCGGACTACTTTAACACAGACACTTTTCAAAAGATATTAATTTTTTTATTTAAATTTCTTCTTTTGTTGAATCTTTATTTTTTTTTTGTTGGAACCCATTTTATAAGAGCAATAAGACTCTCCTGGAGTTCGGATTGTAGCCTGATGAGCACTTCCCAGGTGCTGAAGACACTTGGTGCAAAGGCCGTGTGCCTCACTATGCACCTGGGGCATGCTCTTATGAGGTAACCACCCCCACCCCGTTGTGTCTTATTGCCTTCTGATGCTGCACAGCCTGAAACTAACTCTGTAGGCATTATGGTTACTCACGATTGTTCCATGTGCCCCTAGGCACATGAGTACTTTAACTCCAGATACAAAATCTAGGAGGCTGGATGTAATAGGGAAAATACACCAATGTCTTAACATCTTTATACTTGTGAATTGCTTATTACCAGGCCCATATGATAAATTATTTGAATAGCTTATGGAAATCTGCATGTCCTATAGCACAGGCTTTATCTGATGGTCCTCCCAAGACTGACTTGCTTAAAACCATGACAGCGGGTTCTGAAGTTGGCAAACATCTGCCACATTCATCTTATGATGTGATGGATACCTCTGCCAGGGCTGTGGCCTCTGGTATCTGCATTATACGTTATGCCTGGCTCAGAGTAACTAACTTTGCTACTGATGTTCAACAGGCTGTTTCAAATGCTCATTTCTGGGGCTCCAAACTATTTGACATTGATGTTGAAAATGTACTTCGTGACCTTCAGTCCATTGAAATGACTTTAAGGTCTGTGAAATCCTTTTACCCTACATCAATCAGAGTGCATGTTAGGAGACCTTTTTGTAAGCCTGCTGCCAGAGGTCTCATACATACCATCAGCAGTCCCATGGTAGAGGTGGTGGTACTTTCCCGGGTCCTCTCCTGCCTGGTGCCCATGCAAAAGCACCCAAAGGAATCTGTCTCAATGACCCTGGTTCTGCCTCATTCCCTTCCATCCTCTTCTCCCCCCCCCCACCCCCAGCTGCTGCCTTCAAGGGTGGGATTGAGGAGGAGGAGGATCTTCCTGCATCTAAAGCATTGGGGGGGGAGAGCACTACAGATGAGTGGGACCTGTAAATAATAGGAAACAGACATGCTCTGGAATTGATAAACCCCTCCAGTTCGGTTCATCCTCCTTCCCATTCCTCTTACCTTCCGGGCCACTTGTCCTTTCTAAAAGAGGAAGTCCAGACCCTGTTTCGGAAACATGCCATTGAACCTGTTCCCCCTATAAGATGGAAAAAATGCTTCTATTCCAGATACTTTTTAGGTCCAAAGTGGACAGGAGATCTATGTCCTATGCTAGAGCTCAGAAACCTCAATCTGTACATTGAATACTAAAAGTTTCAAATGTTTGTGCAAGCTCTGATTTCACCTTTTGCAAAAAGGGACTGGCTCTGCTGACTGGATATGAAGGATGCATACCTTCATATCAAACTCAGACCGTGCCACAGAGTACCTCACTTCATGTTGGAGGGCAGGCACTATTTGTTCCAGGTGTTGGCCTTTGGCTTATCCTCTGCACCACAGGTATTTAAAAAACATTTAAGCAGTGTTTGCGGCAGCCCTTCACAGGGAAGGGCCTCATGTCTTCCCTTATCTGGACAATTGGCTCCTGAAGGCCAGTTCCAAGGAATCTCTTCACATCCTTACTCGAATGACATGACTGTTCGAGACATTGGGATAACAGTGAATGTGCCAAAGTCAGTGCTGACCCCATTTCAATCCCTGCAGTACATTGAGGCAGTACTGGACACCGACAAGGGACGTGCCTTTCTTCCACAGGACAGAGCAAATATCCTTGTTGCTCAAGCACGCTTGATACACGAGGTACTACATCTTTGCCTGGACACTGTTATGTCTTTTGGGCTAGAAAACTGTTTGCTGGACATACTTATTCACTGAAATGGAAGTGTCACTTTGTTGCCTGCTTCTCCGAAATGAACCTTTTTATGTGTCCTGTGAATTCTGTTCTGGAACACTTGCTTTCACTGTCTGATTCAGGTCGGCAGTTTTGCTCTTAAGCTGCATTTGGCTACTGTATCAGCATTTCTCGCCCCCTATTGATGGCCGTACTGTTGAGCAACTAATAGTGTCCTGTGCTTCAGAGAGGTATCCTTCATATGAAACCTATCCTTAATCCAGTCTTCCCTGCCCCCAAACTTGAATTTCATACTTGAAAATAGACTTTGGCTCCTTTGAGCCTGCTACAAATTGTGCCCTATGTTTCCTTTCATGGACAACTTTATTTTTACTTGCCATGACCTCTGCTCATAGAATTTCAGAGCTTCAGGCTTTAATGAGTGAGCCCCCTTATTTGAATTTTCACAAAGACACGCTTTTTGTGTACCAACTCTAAATTTTTTGCCGAAGGTGGTGTCATCGAAGCGCAGGTCAGGAAGCCTAGGAAAACCAGGAGCAGTTTCAAAATTCGCAAATAGCGTTTTTATTTTTCTCAGCAGCAAAATAAAAAAATAAAATTATTCAGTATAACATTTACAAAGGCAGTACAAACAGAGAAAACAGTCCTCCTGAGTGTTTCTTCTCAGTTTCAAATCTCTGTCTGTCTTTAGCAAAAGCATTGATGCTCTTTTTATAAGTCTGTGCAACCTCTGCTCGTTAAGACATCCTGTTTTTCCTAAAATGTTCTTGTCAGTTTCTTGCAGGTGCAGCAAAAAGAATAGCGACCCAGAACTGACCTCTTATTGACAGCCCTGGAGAGATTTTGCAAACCAGACTCTCAGGTTAACCCCTTGAGTTCCAAATAGCTTTGCAATCATTTCAACATTATAACAATATACAGTTTTAAACAAAGGGATCCCAGTACGGTAACATTTCCATATAAATATTCACATATTTTTATACCTGCAGATATGCAAGGGAAGGCAGAGAGATGTCGAGAGTTGGAGAATTGCAAACCGTCCAAGTGAATAGTTCATAGGTCTCGAAGAAAATTTGGTTGCATAATCGGAGGGGGGCAGAAAAGAGGATAGTACCAGACCCTTGCATTTAAACTTTCTGCATAATAAATGGGGCAAGGCCTTATTCAACGCTGTCACAGGTGGTATCTGAATTTGCATTGACCCACCAACCAGTTCACTTTCCTGTTTAATTACTGTGAGCATGCCAGTAAGGGTGAAGCATTGCTTCGTACTCTTGATGTTCATGGAACACTGAGATACTCGCACGCATTAAGGGCTGCAGAAAGACTTCTCTGCTTTTTGTTTCATTCACTTCTGGGAAAGGGGGCAAATCCGTATCCAAAACAGTGACTGCTGAAAAGGGCCGGCTAACTGTATAATTCTGGGTTATAGTAAGTATGGTAAGGAACTTCCTGGTGTGGCTCACGGTCACTCCACAAGGGATATGGACACATCCATTGCATGCTTCTGGAATGTCCCTGCTTACATAATGTGCTGCAGCCACAAGGAGCACTGCACATACTTTCATTAAGCACTACAGTCTAGACATAGTCTCTCATAGAAATGCTGGCTTCGGTCCTGCTGTCCTGTAAGGCCTTGTGTCTTGATCACAGTATACCACTGTACCATGGGTGCAGGCCCAACACTGCAGAGGTCTTTTTTGCTCTTCTGCTCGTCTCTACTTCAACTATGCTCTCTGCACTTAAATTAATCTCCACTGATGTTCCCCTCGTGAGACCGGGGGCCCCTTCCACTGCGCCGACATCTTGGAACTTGCTGATTATCTCATGTGCCTCCAATTCCCCCTTCCTGCAACCTCCTTTCCTCTTCTCTGTTCTGAACTGACAGACAATCCAGAGGTAGCGGGGTGGCTATTTGTGTTAAGGACAAATTCTCTGTTTCGATCATTTACTCAACTTCTGTTCCAAACAAGTTTGAAAGTCTTTCCCTGCAGGTTGAGATTTCATCCAGGGTCTCGCTTTGTGTCAGGCTGCTACAGGCCTCCGTCTGTGGGGCTGAAGCTTCTGAATCATTTAAGCAATATCCTGGGACATAGGTCCGCAGAGTGCATACTACTAGGTGACCTCGACTTAGACTGGCTTTCCAGTGTATCTTCTCCCTTAAAAACACTCTGTGACTCACTCGGACTGACTCAACTCATCAATGAAACCACACGTCCAAACAAGATCAGCCCTACCAACGGCACTTTGCTGGACATGATCTTTGTTGGCGAACCTCACTTATTTACCCATGCTGGTGTTTTCTTCTCGGACATCGGTGACCACTGCTTCATTGCCTGTGTGAGGTCAAATCATGCTTCCCCATCGGCATCCAAATTCTCTACTAAAAGTTGTCAATGCAATTTCGATCCCTGTGCATATTAGGAGCTCTCAACAAGCACGCACCACTAGTGAAAGTTTGTGTTAGGAATAAATCCTGCCAGTGGTTTACAAACAAGCTGAAGGATGCTATGTGCAATAGGGATGTGCTGTGGAAAACTTCCCGTAAGACTAAACATTCGAATGACTGGAACCTATTTAGGAGGGCGAGGAACCTTTGCACCAAGATGGTTAGAGATGTAAAGGCTAACTTTTACCATTCACAATTTGATCTCTCAACCAAATGCTCCTCCAAATTCTGGAAAATAAAGGACATTGAAGGCCATCCCCCCTGCCGTGCCTCCCTGCCTACTAAAATTTCAACTGGCACTACCACATTCACCGACAAACCGTTAATCCTTGACTCCTTCAGCAATCACTTTGCCACCACAGGGTTAGCCTTTGACACCTCCCCAGCCAGTAAACTTCGCACAAACTTGGAATCGATAATCAATGAAGTGCCTTCCCAAACCATTCGTCCTCACTTCAGCCTACATCTCTGAAGGAAGTTGAAGACCGTCTGCTTCCGTTGGATGTTAGAAAAAGCACGGGAGCAGACCTCATTGACCCATATTTCGTAAAGGTGGGCTACTGGGTCCTAGCAGTGCCCATTACACATTTGTTTAATTTATCCCCCTCTCAGGGTGACCTTCCTTCTGTCTGGAAAACTGCTCACATAATCCCCTTGTTTGTCTGGAGACCTCAGCGATTTGAACAATTACAGACCAATCTCTCTTCTACCAATCCTGTCCAAGTTGCTGCAAAAAATTGTGAACACCCAGCTTTGGAACTAACTGGAAGCAGCAAAGTTGCTCAACCCATTACAATCAGGTTTTAGAGCACAACACAGCACAATCTCGGCACTAGCCACGGTAACTGATGATTGGCAGTGTGAGTTGGATGACGAGAACTTTGTCTGTGCAGTATTTTTGAACCTAGGCAAGGCTTTTGATACCGTCAATCATTGCCTGCTTCTCTCATCCCTCTGGAACATTGGCTTGGATGCTCTATCTGTAAGATGGTTTGAGAACTATCTCACAGGTCGCTCACAGCAAGTAAAGGCCAAAGGTGAGGTCTCACCACTGAAACCCCTCCTGAGGGGTGTACCTCAAGGCTTCATCTTGGGTCCCCTGCTATTCGCAATTTATATTAACAGGATCGACACTACCATCAAAAAGGCCCAAATTCATCTATTTGTGGATGACACAGTGCTCTGTCAGTGGACCTTCTCCTGATGCGACGTGTACAGCTCTCCAGGATGAATTCAATCTGCTGCAGCACCAGCTCCTAAAACAGAAGTTGCCTTTGAATGCCAAGAAAACAAAAACAATGTTCTTCTTGCCCCTTCCCAACTCAGCTAAATTGGCCATGGCTGGGACTCTCCCCCTGATTACTACCATCCTTGGTGAACATTTGGAGAATGCAACTAAACCCAAATATTTGGGGGTATGGCTCGACAATAGCCTCCTTCCTAGGACACATAGAACAACTGACAAAGAAACTTCGTCAGAGGCTTGGCCTCTTCTTTAGGATAAAAAAAAAACTCCTCCCTGGGGATTTAAGATGAGACTAGTCCAAACCATATTTCTTTCCTTATTAGACAATGCTGACTTTCTTTAGAGTCAAGGGCCTGCTGGTGCACTCTCTAAACTTGATATGCTCGATCACAGAGCCCTAAGGTTTGTAACAGGTCTCCCCTACTCCACCCACCATTGTTCGTTGTATACTGCAGTAGGCTGGTCCTCTCTTAGCTTCAGACGACAAAGAAATGCCGCCCTCTGGACCCATAAAGTCATCTTAAAAAAAAAAAAAAACTGCCTATCTCCGACTGCTTACTGCTTTGTACTCTAAATATGCTCTGAGAAGCGCCTCCTACATCTCTCTGAAGGTTTACAAGGCCAGATCCTGCTTTGGCTGGGCATATGTTAGTCATGTGTTGCCTCAAATGTGGAATAAGCTGCAAAAAAAAACCCTGAAAATAAAGCAGACCATTAGCTTAGCATCTTTCAAAACATATTTGCATCATAATGAGGAATCCTGCGTTTGCTGTCCCTGAACCCAGGGTCCCCCATCTTTATGGAGCACCCTAAATACCTTCGCTTTGGCCTTTCCTGATTCTAGTTTTCACCTACTGCCTGGTCCTCTTTGTCCCCCTTCCCCTGTCGTTGCTTCCTTCCCACTACTTCTACCCCCGAACACTGGTCCTGGTATTGCACCTGCCTCACCTACTCCCTGTCCCTGCTGTACTGTTCCTCTTAAATGATCATACTACACAATCCTGCATTAGCGGACTGTCGATCCCTATCTGCTGTCCTCCCCCACATCTGTCCTTCTCCCCTCCTTCCCTCTCCTGCACCTAGTTCATCCTCTGACTTGTTTCTCTGGGGGATCTGGATGGAACATTTGTTGTATTTGTCCCATATTTACATCAGTTATTTGAATTTATCTGCAACACTGTACATATTGTTTGATTGTATAACATTGTTGTACTTTAACCTGCATTCATTCTCAACCGTACTGTCCATGCCTTTGCTGACTATACCAGTGTACTGTAACTATTGTGTATTTGTTATCTTGTTCATATTCAACCCAGGTCCACCTCGAAAATTAGCTTTGCTCAATGGTGTCCACCTGGTTAAAGATTTTGATTGATTTATATCAGACTGTGCTATCCTCCCTGGGTGCTTTGTATTACTTGGAGGGGTTTCAAAGGTGTGGCCCAATGGAGGAGATATCCTTGAACTTAATGTAACAGTTGATCTTTGAGAGAATCCATTGAGCTATAGCCAAGGCCCCTAGAATTCTGCGGCCGCAGAATTTTGCGCAGAACTTGTAATCTCATCGTAGAACTTCATGTGCCAGAATCTACTCTTCTTGGTGATTTTTTTATTAATATTTCTGTTTATACATAGAATCTGGTTCTCTTCCTCTTTTTTATATCCAAACCCCCCTGTATGTTCAGAATGATGTTATCATTGCTATAACATCATACGTTAGCTAATGAAATGGCTGTATTCTGCAATAGAAATGAACAGTCACTTATCTACCACAGCTCCTACTGCCAGAGACGGTGGCACAGCACATCATGCATGGTGATAGTTGCTCATCCTGCACTACAACCTAATACAATTTTCAGTCTTACATTGTTGCACTAGGGCCAACTTAAACCAAACCTTGTCAATAGCACAGACCCATTAAGTCCATACCTCACTTTGTACAAACCTATTTGTGCCTTTAAGGTATAGAGAGACTATCTGAAATGAATAACTGGTAAAATGAATTTAACTGTCTAAATTTTTAAGAAAAATAAAGTAATTGTGCCCAGAAAAGTGAAATATAATAATCTGTAGACCTGTTGAAAGAATAGACCTGTTAAATAATTGCACTGTATGCATTTTTGCCAGGGTTATTGATTACATATTGTCATTGGTTGATAGAATCACCTAAAAGTTATTGAAAAATGTTGTGTGCAGGGACAGCTGTTGGGACAGAGGGTAGCATGCTGTGTTTCCATACTAGCAACTCATGTTCAGAGATTAGCTCTGGGAGCTGACTGGGCAGCACAAGGATTGGTGGAACACATCAGTGCTCGGAGCCTGAGAAGGTACGGTGCAGTGTTCTGTCACATGGTGGACACATTGTGATGGGACGGAGAGCTGTATCTCACAATTGGTTCACGTGCATGTCATGGCCTGATGGTGTTACGCAGTGTGTCAGGGAAAGCAGGTTGACATGAAAAATGTTTTGCAATAACTCCTCTATTCCATTTCCAATGGGACCTGTATGAATGAGGATGCAAGATTATGGAAATTAAAAAAAAAAAAAAAAAAAAAAAATATATATACATACACACACACAGTATCTCTGTGTCTCACCACACACATGCATATTTGTATGTATGTTACAGATTGCATATAAATATATAAGTGATACACAGTGGGAACCTCATGAGTGGTGTAGAAAGCACATACAAATATGTAAGTGATAGTGGAAACCTCATTAGTGGGATAGATAGCATGCATATAGAAATACCTTATTTATCACATAAGATCCCCCCTGCATATGTCATTTATGCAACAGGCTAGGACCTTAAGGGAGAGACATTTGTTTTGCTTTTTTAGGAATAAAATATTATAAGTCTGTTATTTTTTTAACTAGTGTTACTGTGCTTTCCACCATCCTGATTGCTATAACCACTGCCATGAAAGTGAAGTCAGGGTGACAAGCTGACACTGTGATGTGGTAGTTTGTTCGTGCCGCAGAACTTCCGCAGAAATTACAAACCACCGCCGCAGAAGTTCTGCGGCAAATGGTAGTCTTGCCGCAGAACTTGGTCCCACTGTGCCGCAGAAAAGTAGGGGCCATGGCTATAGCATACCCTCCTCCCTCTTTTCTCCATTTTTGAGGGATAAACCAGATGCTGGGCCGAAGGCCTGATTCAGTATATTTTGTTTCCAGTCCCATACCCCCCCCTTGTTTCCCTGATACTGGTTTTGGTGGTCTTGTTCCTCACAATGAGAGGCCCTCTATGGCTTATCTGCGACGGGGATCTGAGAAGTGGTGAGGCTACCCACATTATATAACACTGCATGTGTGGATGCCCCCTGGCTTGCAAAAAGTATGAGTGGTCCTGACTCTGACTGCTTACAGTTCCATAGGTGTGGCACAATGGAAGAGATTTGCTTGAAGCTGTACTGTTATGGTAAGTTCTTGCGTAACTGTTCTTTTCACCCACTTTCCAGATAAAATATGAAAGGACTAACCTTGTTTTTTCAGCTCCAGGTGCAAAATCAGTTGCTGCATTGAAGACTAGTCAGCTGTCTATGCGCCCTTCGCGCCTCTCTCTTCAACCAGTGAAAACGCCAGCTGATCTGAAGTTGACTTTGTCTCAGCCACCTCGTACAGATGACCAAAAAGCTTCAAATGGTGAGTCACATTCAACAGCGCTGGGGTGGGCTTTCGAGAACTGGGAGAATGCAGAGTATTGTGAGATCTTCGAGAGTATCTCTTGCAGCAGGTCAGACACTTCGGACGTCCGCTGGGAGGTGCTCTTGCATGGCAGCTTGTGACTGGGGGCCGCCCACAGTGATGTCAGGCCAGGTGTAGGTGGCCCCGAGGACTCCTCAATTCTTTTCCCACAATCTACCAGCTTGCTTTGTCCATGTGCGCTTCTCGCTGCAGTGTCTTGACTACCATTTTCAACGACAACAGAACACCTCTTCTCAGTACGCTTGTACCAGTGCCTTATCTATGCTGAACCCCAAATTATTTTGTAGTTGCCGTTGTAGGCACAAAATTTATCATTGACCGGCATATGCTTTATGCCCACTGTCTATGGGCTGCTCACGATGTGATTTCATCTGCTCACTACCAAGATTTCAACAGGCAACCCGTTGATAGATGCTGAAGGAAATAGAATCACATATCATGGAATAGAAAGTGGCTGTCCTGGAAAAGGAGGTGCACTCCCACTCCTCCTGATTCCTGTCGTCGTCAGGCTCTCAGACCTTGAAGTCTAAACACCATTCCAGCAAGAATAAACATAGAAACAAACGTTTGAGGGATAAATGTAAGTCCCCTAAACAGTTGACTGCATCGGCCTCAGCCCTGGCCCTGCTGTTGTCTGCCTGAGCTTCTCCAATCAATCAAACGTCTATTTATAAAAAGCGCAATTCCAATTAAGATCAAAGGGCTTGTACAGTAAAAATGGATAATAAATAAGAAAAACTAAGCAAAAACACAGATACAATTTAATAAATAAGTATAATTCCTGTTACTCAAAATCTGAGAAAGCTAAATAAATAAGCGTTTAAAGCAGATTTGAAACTCTTGACAATCGGGCACTCCCTTACTCGACGAGGTAGAGTTCCACAGGGTGGGGGGGCTGCACATGCAAAGGATCAAGCATCAATTGAAAAGACTCAGTGCGCTTACACAGGGATTCTGAGCAGCCTAATAGGAAGTCCTGCTACAGCCATCAACACTTTTCCTGTCTTCTCTTCGAAGTTAATGGCTTTATCTGCCCTGGCTCCACCTCAGCACCTCTCGTCGATGGTTCTCAGCTCAGTCGACAATGCCTGCACCTATACCAGTCCACATTCTAAAAATGGACATGGTATTTACGGTCCTTACAGCCTCCAGCATGGGTGCGGGGCCGCATTGACAGACCTTCCATTGCTGCCACCACAGAGGCCTCCAACATACCATGGCCCATCAGTGCAGGCGCAGTCCTCCTTGATCTTGGTCAGCATCTCAAGGCTATATCCACAACCAAGACCCAATTCATCAGAGCTCTCCCCTTTGCACATGACGTCCTCGGGTGTTGGCCACTCTCCTAATCCGCCTCAGTCGATGGTGCCTTCTGTCGATGTGCCGGCTATTGCGAGAACTGTTTTGAGGTTATGCAGTCAATGCATTCCCCTGTGCATGTCCCTCATCTTCCTCCATCAATGGGGACTCTGATCCCATCCTGTCTACTGCTCCTCCTCTTCCCCCTTCTGGTGTATATCCAGAGGATGAGGATGTTGATTATGCAGAGGAAGAAAACCAGGAGGAGAATGATGGAGTTTGCACACCCTCCAGCACCTCTACAGTCTCCTGTGGGTGAACACCCTGGCATTTATACCCCTTGGTCTCCTCCAGACGATCCCTCTTTCTGGGAGATAATGACCCAATTGCAACAAGTTATGGGTTTTGCCACTACGTAGCAAAACCAGCAAAGATGCAACTTAGCAGACTACTTAGACCTCCTAGAGGATCTGGCCACTATTGTGCCACCTCTAATACAAGCATACAATGATGCTATCACAGTGGTGTAGCACAAGCCCTATATGGTTCCCCAGGTTTCCAAAAAGTCAGACCGCTTGTACCAGGCTCCCCTGGATCAAGCCTATTTTGCCACTGCTCCCCAGGTGGATTCTGTAGTGACAGATGTGGCACATGACAGGACTAAGCGTCCTAAACATCTGAGTACATGTCCCCAGACAAGGAGTCAAGAACACTAGACCTCATGGGGTAAGAGAATTTATGACTGCATCACCCTGGCCATGCGAATCTTGAATTATATGGGCCACATGCGTAAATACCAAAAAATGCTCTGGGCAGCCGCCATTGAAACAGCTGGCAAAATCCCTCAAAGCCCAGATACTGACCTGCTTCTCATTACACTTTGTGCTGGCGCCAGCATGAATCACCACCTCTTACATGCCTGCTATGATGTGGTGGAAGCCTCTGCCCGCTCGTTGGTCACAGGGGTCTTCCTATGGCGCCACGCTTGGCTCCAGGTTTCTGGATTTACTCCGGTTATACAGCAGTCTATCTTAAATGCCCTTTTCTGTGGCCACAGATTATTTGGGATGTACGCACAAGAGATGCTCAATGAACTGCAAGCATCAGGCAGGAAGTTACGTTCGGTACACACTATGTACTATTCTCAATGCCAAAATATGCAGCGCCGACTGTTTCAATTTCGCTGCACCACCAGACAAAAAAGAACCGCTAGACAGCTGGTTAAACGCAAGCTTGCCCTATTACTCACTGGCACCACTGTCCCCGCAATCAGGACCGTCAGGGTTGCCACCTTCACAGCCCTCGCCACCCCTTTCACCCTGACTCCTCAGTCAGCCTCCCGTGTCCTCCTACCACAGCCTCGGAGGTTGTGGGAGACAGATTTTCAATTCACTTGGAGGCTTGGAAGGATATGACAGACGGGTGGGTACTCCAGCTGATACACATAGATCATACCCTCAAACTACTTGTGCATCCCCCGCCCCCTCCCAGATCCAAAAACTATCCTACTGAATACATTCCTGTCCTGATAGAGTTGGATTCTCTTATTCAGAAGAGAACAGGGCTTCCAGTGCCCCGGAGGCTGTGGGCTCTGGGTTCTATTCCCACTTTTTCCTACTCCCGAAGCATATGGGTGACCTCCACCCATTTCTAGACCTACGGGGCCTCAGCTTGTACATACAGTACAAAATGTTTCGCAAGGTCACCCCTCTTGCATCAAGGGGATTGGCTATGGTCAGTTGATTTTTCAAGTTGGACAGTTGGCCGACAAAATCTGGAGGGGGCTGGTCTGGAATGAAAAATGCTTCCTCCACCTAGGGGGGAAAAGAAATATCATTAGCTTTAAAATATGTCTGTTGATCCAGTAAAATTTATTACATTAAACATTAATGGGCTCCACGATCCCATGAAAAGATCTCGCTTTATACAATACCTGAACAAACAGAAGGCGGATCTCGTTTATCTTCAGGAGACCCATCTTTCCAATTTGTAACACAAGAAATTGTCCTGGGGTGATAGATACCAGGTAATAGCCTCCTCACATTCAAGGGGTAGAAAACGAGGGACAGCAATTTTAATCCCATCAACAACCCCTCTGGAAATACAACATCCCACGTGGATGCTCGGGGCTGTTATGTGTTAGTACAGGGTCTCTTATATGGCCATAAGGTCACCCTGTCCAGTGTCTATTTTCCCCAGCAAAATTCCCAATCCTGAGGGGATTTTTATCGACTTTTAGATAACCTTCAGGGCCAGTTGATTATGGGGAAGGGGGACATCAACATGACCGTATCCCCATATTTAGATTGCTCTAACCAACAGAGTTGTAGGAAAAATACAATAGTAAAACAATTTAAGAAAACATTGGACCATCTGGATATCGTCCATCTGGAGATGCTTATTCCCCCCTATCCCAGGTTATACATACTATTCACCCAGATTTAAATTGTATTGCTGCCTGGATTATTTCCTGGTGACCTGTGAGCATTTTTCTTCAGTCCAAGACATGACAATAGGTTCAAAATTATCATCTGACCATCATCCCTTAACTTTGAAATTAGATATGGGACGGGAAAGGAAGAGGACCTTATGGAGGCTAAGCCCATTAACCTTAAAAGATAAGGAATTCCAAGAGATGATCAAAAAAAGAATACCCCAATTTTATTTAGAAAATGCGTCTCAGGAAATTACGGAAGCGATAAAATGGGACGCCATGAAGGCAACGCTTAGAGGGAAGATCATAGCATATACCTCAAAGAAAAATGGAGAGAGAGAGAGGTGAGGTACCTTGAACTGTCAGAACAGCTATTAATTTTCCAGATGCTATATAGAGAGGAAGATACAGAATTGCATCAAAAAATTGGACACTAAGGTGGTACTGCAGAAAATTATAGATAACAAAATACAACAATCCTTAATATTTTTCAGACAAACCATTCATGAAGGAGGCCCAAGGGGGGCTCGGAGACTGGCCCAGAAACTCAGATCCAGGAAAACTACCTCCACAATCTTGAAACTTAAAAATCCCTATTCCGGTAAAATGCATCACTTGGATGCCCATATACTACAGGCCTTTTCAGAGTACTGTCAATCTGTATTCACCAAATGGGTCCCCTACATTGCTGAAAAATCCAGTTTTTTGGATCAAATAACCTTTCCCACCCTCTCTTCTTCCAAATCCATACCTTGGAATCTCCCATAACTCAACTGGAAATTCAGGAGGCTATCAAAAACTTGAATCCGGGACGGTGCCCAGGCCCTGATGGATTTACATCCGAATGGTATAAGATGTTTAAAAAAGATTTAATCCCTAAATTACATAACTTATTCACTGAGAACCCGAGAGGGAGTACCCCCACCATCACGGGACTTTGCAACTATTGCCCCAATACCTAAGGCACATAAAGATCACTCAGGCCTGGCGTCCTACAGACCTATTTCCATCTTAAATGTTGATTATAAAATTTACACAGCTGTTTGGGCCTCCAGACTAGAATCCATACTTGCTAAAATTATATTTCTGGATCAGTCGAGATTTATCAAGACTAGAAGCACTACGGATAATATCTGTAGGGCTTTAGTTCTTAAGGAATATGTATGGACAAGGGAAATCCCATCAGTTTTCATCAGTTTAGATGACAAAAAGGCTTTCGACCGAGGATTTGCCATTTTTGTGGAGGACTCTTGAGGCCTTTCACTTTCCCTTCTAATTTATTATCTCCCTTAACAACCTATATAGATCCCTGAGGGCCTATGTTCGTGTAAATGGAAATGTATCTCTCCCCATTAAGCCAAATAGAGGTACAAGACAGGGATGTTCCCTTTCTCCTTATCTTTTTGCATTATATTTGGAACCACTGGTGGCAAAATTGAGGAACATGATTTCTGTAGAGGGATCCTAATAGCACAACAAGAGCATGTTTGCTGATGATATCTTGCTAACCCTATTATCCCTGTCCAAATCAATTCCGGCAGCCTGGCAAATACTGCGACAATATGAGACACTGGCAGGATTCATGTTAAACACTACAAAAACAGAAATCTTGGCTTTTAATTTTATTCCTTCCCAACAATTAAAAAAGGAATACCCCTTCAAATGGCAGACCAGAAAAATAAAATATTTGGGAATTCATATCCCCCTTAATCCAGAAGTACTAGAGATTCTAAATTATGAGCCTCTCACGATAACTATCCAAACAGACCTGGAAAAATGGTCCAGCTTCCTTGTTCCCTTTCACCAACGGATAGAAATTGTTCATATGAACATATTTCGTAGGCTACTGTATTTAATCCAGAACATTCCCTTTTTTCCGGCAACATATTATTTTAAATCATGGGATGGACTAATCTCTGCATTTATTTGGGGTAAAGGACACCCGAGGATACGACTGTCTGTTCTTAAACTATCCCTAGCTCAGGGAGGACAAGCGCTCCCTGCCCTTGTAAATGGGGCCCAGGCCCTCACCTTCAAACTTGCTCCTGACCCCTCCAGGGGCCCTCTTTATCTCACTGCCGCCTACATTCCCCCAAAGTACCAGAGCCCGGCACTGATATCTTTAACAGAATATCTTGCAACCCACCACCACAAGGCAGAACAAATCATACTGGGGGACCTAAACGTGAACTGGCTCAGCACCTCCTCATCTACTACCCGAGACTTTCGCCGCCCTAGACATGACACAACTCATTTCCCAGCCCACCAGAGTTAACCCAAAGAGAGGTACCAGTACCCTTCTGGATGTTATAACCAACCACCCCGATAAAATTCATAACATCCAGGTCCTCCCAGACTCGCTAAGTGACCACTCCCCTATCCTATTCCTTTGGATGGCCACCGCTCCCAAACCCACTGTCCTGACCACATCCCGCAGGCGCCTCCGCCCTGGCGGCCTGATGAAACTCGAGCATTTTCTCGCCCAGATCAATTGGTCCCTCATTCACCTTGCACCTGACATAGACACTGCCCTCGCCTTTTTCTCCCACACCTTTAACAAGGCCTGTGACCTCTATGCACCCCTCACAGGAGGTCGACCCAAAAAACGCAGTGCACCCTGGGTTACCCCTGCCCTACTACGAATGCTCAGAAATAATAGAAACCTCTGGCACCTTGCTACTGAAACAGGACTGTTGACTGATAGACAGGCCTACAATGCTGCCCGGAACAAATGCACATGGGCCATCCGGAAAGCCAAGGCCGACCATTACCAGGCCACCCTCGCCTCCTCCTGGGGGTGTGCCTGGACTTTCTGGGATAATGTTAAACAATTAAATGGGAAATCACGCCCCCCCCCCCAATCCCAGCTCACAATTGATGGCACCACCTTCACCGACCCTGCTTGCATAGCTAACTACCTAAATACCGAATTCACCGACCTTGGCTCTGTCCTCCCTAGCAATTTTTGACCCTCCCCCTATCCTACCTCCCCATGACCTCCAACGCCCCAGCTTCCATCTTCATAGGGTATCTGCCCAGGAAGCCAGACCACTCCTAATTAAAGCTTTAAAAGGTAACAGCCTCGACAGCGATTCCTTGGACCCCAGCATTCTCTGGCTGGTGCTGGATGAAGTCCTTGACCCACTCACAAGCTTACTAAACCAATCCCTCTGCCTGGGGCAATTCCCCACTGCTTGGAAAACAGCCACGGTCACACCCATTCATAAAGGGGGTGACAGGTCTTCCACCGGGAACTACCGACCTATCTCGATCCTTCCGCCCCTCTCCAAAGCCCTTGAAAAATTCATGTCCATACAAATTACAGAATATCTTACCAAACAGAACGTCCTATGCCCAGAACAGCACGCTTCCGTGCTGGTCAGGTACTGCACAGCGCTAGTTGAGTTCTCCAATTTCCCACACTCCTCCCTGGATGCTAGCTCACTAGCCGGTGCAGTGTTCGTTGACCTCTCAAAGGCCTTCGACACTGTCTCCCACCCCCTTCTGCTAAATGCCCTAGGCCACACTGGTTTATCCACTGGCCCCCTCGCCTGGTGGGTGTGCAAGCTATCTATCCACTCGCTCCCGATGTGTAAAAATCAATGGAACACTCTCCGCAACCCATCCCATCCACTCGGGGGTACCTCAGGGCTCCACCCTGGGGCTCATACTCTTCTCTATCTAAACACCCTGCCCAATGCCTGCTCTGGCAGTATTCTTATGTATGCCGACGATGCTGTCATTTTTGCCACCCACCGCAATCCCATCTCACTACAGGATACTCTCCAAAAATCCTACGATGATGCTGAGGCATGGTTTAAAGAGCACAGGCTAGTCATTAATCTTAAAAAACACAAAAAACAAAAAAAAAAAAACAAAACTGTTTTTCGCCCACCCCCAAAACAAAGCCCTCAACTTCCCACTTCATATCCTCCCTAGTACCAATCAACCGCTTGAGCAAGTCGGCTCCTACAAATACCTTGGGGTCACTTTTGACTCGGCCCTCACCACCCACATTGATGCCCTTGCCTCCGCCACCAATACACAGCTTGGCATCCTCTACTGCCATAAAAATTGCCTCCCACCTGACGCTCTCCGACTAGCAGTCACCTCTTCAGTGCTGTCACTCATTGACTATGGCCTGTCAGTTTATGGTGCGGCTGACACCACCGCCTTCAACAAAATTCGACTTACCCTAAATAAGGCCTGCAGACTGATTACTGGTGCCCCCAGGCTCACACATACCTGTCTTCTCCATGATGAAGCAAAATTACTAAACCTGGATGAAAGACTACACTACCAAATCTGCCTCCTCACAAAGAAAACCCTACTCGGGTTGTCTCTCCCCGGGTGACAGCCTCCATCTGCCATTCCCAGCCATCCATCCCAACCCGAACCTCTAGCAAGTCCCGTCTTCTGGTGCCCAGATCCAGGACCACCCGTGGACAGAGGTCCTTCTGCTACAGAGGCCCATCTTGGTTTAACTCTCTCCCTGCATCCATCTCCAAAGCCCCCACAATCGCCACCTTCAAAAATGCCTTGCAGAACCAACTGTTTAGCACCCGCAGCTGCGCCTGTCTGTAAACAGCGCCTTGACCCAAACACACTTGACAATGCCACTTAGGCAGCACTCTAACTCTCCCTCCCCAACTCTCCCCACCATAGCCTTATCCCTCTGCTATTACCAACATACTATCAGCTGTATCACTGTAATATTCTACCAAATTGATTAAAATGTATGGAACCACTCTATGTAACCCTAAGTATGTATCACTTTTGCTGTAATCAAAAATATATTGTCTTTCTATGTATGTAACACTTTACTGTAACCAAAATTTACTGTCTGTTTTTGTATTCAATGTGACGAGGTACCTTTGGAAATGAGCCTCTGGCTCAAAGGTTGTAAACCGATGTACAAATAAATAAAATCTCCCGGCTTTCAAATTATATTCCAAAGCAGCGTTCCTCAGGATAATGTTAATCTGGCTGACAGAGACTTACTCGACCCCCTGGAAAGATACTGAATTCCAGCTAAATGATTTATTTGATATTAAAAAGATTCTTCTTTCCTCAGAAGAGAGATCCCTGCCATCTACGGCTCTTACGGGCATTATGGCTCAAATCTATGAATGTTGGAGATGTACAAGGCAATCTGGGCCTATCTGTATAATATACGAATATACCAAACTAATATCAGAAGATGATTTTTTTGTACCTATACATATGGACCCCACATTCCATGAATGGAGAAGGTTGGGCCTTTCTCATTTTTTCCAGTTCCTATACCCCCAGAGGATACTCTCCTTTGAAAAAATACTATTCCAATATAATCTTCGCAGATCAGATTTATTGTGTTACTTTCAGGTCAGGAATCACATACTCTGAAACCAAATAATCCAACCTAAGATCCCTTATCCAACCCTGGAGCTCATTAAACTATTTATCGAAGCTGTAAGAGGGAATTTGGGAAAGCAAATTATAGGGACCATATATAAGGGATTAATAAATGAACAATTAGAATCTACTAATTCCATATTACAGGAGTGGAATGAAGATCTGAGTCTAGACATAGCCATGGAGGAGTGGCTGAGGTCAGCTCTGAGTGTCGTAAAGACCATCTCATCTCCATTTTGGAGAGAGTTTGCGTGGAAGTGCCATTCCCGCTTTTTTCGAGCTCCTGCAGTCCTACTTAAATTCTTCCGGAAGAATATGATGTCTGTCGAAAGTATGGATACCTGAGGGAGTCACTCGGACACACATTCTGGCAGTGTCCTTGTTTGATGCCCTTTTGGCTATCACTACAAACAGAATTTGCTAACCTACTAGGACAGGTGGTAGAACTAACAGCTGAGCAGGTACTGCTTGTGATATTTCCAGACCACTCCTCTCCATGGGCAAATACCCTTTTGTCTTCTAGTCTTCTAGCTTCGAAAAAGTCCACTCGCAGATGGATGACTCACAATTCCAACAATAACAGAATGGAGATCTATTATGTCCAACTTGTATTCAACAGACGGTCTTAATGCTAAAATTGAAGGTAAAGCTTTAACATAACATGATGAGATGGCAGAGATGGGTGTTCTACCAAGCTCCGGTGGACCCGGACTTTTGCCCTTAAACTTCTATGGTCCATTAGGGGCCAATCGTGGAGGATGAAGTACCATATAAAGAAACGAAGGAATAAAGAATCTCATTAAAATTTGTGGGGCTCAAGCAAGGAAAAGGGGCCTTATAACCCTGGGTCAGACAGGATTGGTCAAAAGATGTGGTGTAAACAAGGGAAGGTTGATACATTATGGAGTTGGAGCTTTGCCTTTTGAATGGTTCTTGATCTAAAGATGTATAATTATTATATAAATTATCTCCACCTCTGGGTGGATAATATAAACTGACTATAATATAAAATGACTGAAGATGTGTATCAGTATAATGTATAAATTGTACTCTTGGCTCAAGTGTAAAAATAACTTTTTCAATAAAAAAGATGGTTAAAAAAAGAAAGGGGGGATTGGCTCTGCTCTCTTGACATTAAGGATGCGTACCTGCATATCAAAATACACAGGGCCCATCGGCAGTGTCCATTGCAAGCTGCTGGGCACCACTACCATTTAGGAGCCTTTCGTCGGCTCCACAGGTCTTCACCAAATGCTTGGCAGTGGTGGCGGCGGCTCTCCACCAACACTGCCTCTGTTCTCCCCTACCTAGATGTCAGGCTTATCAAGGCCTCCACTCGAGATGAGCTACTGCATTCCTTGGATCACAGTCTCTGACTCTTCTCTGCACTGGGCATCACCGGAAATGCTGCCAAGTCCCACATGACACCCTCCCAGCATCTTCAATATATCGGGGCTGTCCTGGACACCTCCCAGGCAAAGGCTTTCCTTCTGGAAGACTGGGCACCGAGGCTCATCTCCCTTGTCAAACATTGCCTTGAGGTCATGCACATAACAGCCTGTCAATATTTTCAGCTCCTGGGTCACATAATGGCTACGATTTGTGTAGTGCACTATGCCCACTTACACATGCGCCCTGTCAAATGGGCCCTGGAGACCCAATGGCAGCAACTCACGGGAAACTTGCACTTACTCCTGCCCTGAGAAGACCTCACATGGTGGCTTGACCCTCTTCACCTCCTAGAGGGAGTTCCTTCTCACCACCGCCAGCTCAAACTCTCACGACCGATGCCTCCAGATCAGGCTGGAAAACCCATCTGGGACACTAGCAGACCCAGGGACGATGGACACCCATGAAGTGAGCCTTACACATCAACATTCTAGAGATGCAAGTCATTTACCTTGCACTTTAAGCCTTCCAGCCCTTCTTGTCATCAGGGCCGTTATTCCTACAGTTGAACAACACCTGCGTGGTATATTACATAAACAAGCAGGGGGGCTCAAATTCCTACTCACTGTGCCGGGAAACTGAGTGTGGCGCAAAGTGCTAAAGCTCCAAATTCACTTCATATCGATTCATGTTCCTGGAGTCCACAGCGTGATAGCAGACATTTTGAGCATTCATGCTCAAGCCTTCAAATGTGAATAGGTTCCACAGGTGCTCCAGCACGTGTTCGCCCTTTGGGGTACAATGGAGATCGACCTCCTCGCCACTCCTAAAAATACCAAACTGCCTCAGTTCTGTTCCATACACCCAGACCAACAGATCCACTGCTGCGATGCCTTATCCCTCTCTTGGAATGGGCACTTTCTATATGCCTTTTCTCCCGTTCCCCACATCCAAAGAGTAATCATAAAGTTACAACTGGAGGGGGCGACCATGATAATGACCACTCCATACTGGCCCTGCCAGATCTTGTTTCCACTCCAACAGCAGCTATGTGTTGTGGACCCCCTTCCCTTTCCCATCCGTTCTGATGTCCTCACTCAGCAGAATGGGACTCTTCTACACCCCAACTTCAGATCCCTTAATCTTTACACATGGCTCCTGAGGATGTCCTCATAGCCCGACATAACGTCTCCTCGTCAGTCACCCAAGTCATTCTAGCCTCAAAAATGCCATCTACCAGAAAAACTTGTGCTTCCAAATGGAAACGTTTTACCCTATGGGTTGTGGACAACAGCATAGATCCGTACTCCTGTCCCATTGCCAAGATCCTGGACTACCTCTGCATGCTATCTAACAATGGCTTGGGATACCCTTCATTAAGGCGCACATGGTGGCTGTATATGCCTTCCATGAACCCATTGGCGACTGTCAGGTCGCGTAGCTAGATGTCTCTAATGTTTCTGCGCTGTTTACTACACCTCAAACCACTCATTCACAGTCCGGTCCCCTCCCTGGGACCTGAACTTTATGCTAGAAAAATTAACTCTACCTCAGTTTAAGCCTACGGCCACCTATGACCGCTTTCTCTCATGGAAAACTTTATTTCTAGTGACCATCACCTTGGCTCATGGAATTTCTGAACTATAGGCTCTCAGAACCATGAGCTCTACTTGATTTTCCACAAAGATAGGGTTTCCCTCTGAACGAACCAGAAGTTCTTACCCAAGGTTGTGTCAGAATTTACTTTAAACCAGTCAATTCACCTACTAGTGTTATATCCACAGCATGCTAACCCAGGGGAAGACTTGCTGCATACCTTGGATGTCCACAGAATTCTGTGCTGCTACCTTGCATCAAAGTGCGCCGCAAAATAAAACTCAACTTTGTATCGTTTGCCCCCTGGAAAACAGAACAGTCCAGTCACCAAGCAGACCTTATCCAAGTGGCTGGCTTAACTGTATCACCTATTGCTATAAGAAATACAATAGACTGTTGCCAGGCACAGTTAAAGAACACTTTGCTAGAGCCATGGCTACCTCTATGGCATGTTTTAAGGGCGTATCCATATCAGACATCTGTGAAGCTGCCACACTGTGCAAGATGCACACCTTCACCAAACACTACAGCCTAGACAGTGCCTCAAAGAGCAGAGCTAGTTTTGGCAGGGCTGTTCTCCACGTCCTACTCTCCTAGCCACCCAACATCTTTAACTGCTTTGGGGTCGTACCAAGAGTCTGACCTGCTGCAAGAGATACCTTCGATGAAGATAGTGCATTTACATGCTTGGATCTTCAAGATTTCTTGCAGCAGGTCACCGTCTCTCCCTCCATCCCCCTCGTTTTCTTGGAGAGTTACCATCTTCAGCATTCAAAGGGTGAAGCCTTCTGTGATCCTGCTTGGTTCTCTTCAGTGGCTCTCTTCATAACCTGGTCCCTGGCTAGGAACTGAGGAGCCCTCTGAGCCGCCCATGTATTTATACATACCTGGCCTGATGTCACCGTGGGTGGCCCCCAGTTACACTGCTTGAGAAAGCTGCCATGTAGGAGTCCCCTCTGGTGAAAGTCCCAAGTGTCTGACCTGCTACAAGAGATCTTCTCGAAGATCTTCTATTATGGTAAGTATGTAACTGTACTTTCTTCATTACAGTGCCCCTGTACTTTCTAGTAATTGCTGGCCTTGGCAGTGCCTTGTAATTCACCATTAACCTGCAAATTCCTACCACTGAAAATGCACAAGGAACAGAACTGTACATTATAAAATTACTGGGCATCGACTAACACCCCCAATATGCCCTCCCTGACCTCCATTATTTATATAAATACCTTACAAATTACTTTTTTAATTGAAATTTTATTTTGTATTAGTCCGCATACAGGGTGGCAGCCAGTATCTGGGCATTCTGGATGGCCCCTGGGCTTTATCTGCCGACAACACATGAGTGTGAAACAATATCTTCATCTGGCTGTACACAAAGATTTACCTGCAAAATCAAGTTAGTCTTTCAGGAGATGTAGACATTCAAGTGTGTGTTGAGGCAGAGTGCTTCACGGGGCACACCTGAGGGCATAAGGCTGCAGTCTAAATGCTCCTCCACACACATCTGGGGGCGTGAGGTTGCAATTTGAGTGCTCCTCCAAGTGTGCACCCGAGGGCATGAGGTTGCAGGCCAGGTGCTCCCCGGCACATACCTGGGGGCACGAGGTTTATTTATTTTATTTATTTAATTGATGTTTGCATATACCTTTGAGCCAGTGGCTCTTTTACAGAGGTTCCTCGTCATGAGAACAAGTACAGATGATACAGGGAACAATACAATATAGTACATTAGACATACAGTGATAGTTGAAAGTTAACATATACAAAATTAAATAGCATGGCATGGAAAAAAGGATCAATATAGTACATTAAATACATAAAGTGATGGTTGAAAGTTACACAATAAGTGAGAGGCGTAACATGTAATAGGCAGTTCTAGGGACGTGGATATGTTCAATCCACACTATCTGTAAAAAGTTCATTGCCACTTTAAATCTTGCCGGAAGGTCTTCAAGCTGGCTCCTCCCACCCACCCGGGTGATAAAACCCTCTGCTCCGCCCCATGACGCCAGATCTTCGTTACAGCTTGGAAGTGCAGGTTCCCTCCTTAGCGCTCTGCGTTTTAGGCCTGGATCCAAACTCTTCGGGTCTTCCGAAACTAATTTTAAAATTTACAAGACTGTGGTATTCATCTTCCCTTGCGGCTGCAATGGACAAATCAACTCCTGGATTCCGTCGGTGCCCTGGTGGGCAGATGGTGTCCTGGACCGATCCGCACTCCACGTGCGTTTACTGCCTGGTGGTTGGCCACGATTTGCAGGTCTGCGACTTGTGCAAGTCCTTTTTGGCTTCGGTCTTGGAGGACAGCGCTGCCAGATTACAACTCGGGCGCCCCAAAAAACAGTACCCACTGGTGAAGTCTAATGAGGCTCGTTGGGCGGTGTCCAGCGGCGGGCTCCTCGGAGCAGCTGGAGCAGTCTGTCACCCTTGAGGAGGAGGCAGCCCAGGCTTCATCTTCTTCCTCCTCGGCCACGGCATTTACCCCTCTCTCCTTGGGCTCCTCCTACACTGCTTCTTTTAAGGAGCTTTATCAGTCCCTCTCCACTAAAGGAGAAAGGCTATCGGGACACACCAGTCGATCCAAGAAGAAAGATCCAAGAGGTAAGTCCCACCGTCGACGTTCGTGAGAGGGAGAGATCCCCTTCTCCGGACCTTCGAGACTCTACTTCGGTCGAGGTTGCGTCGCTAGCTCACGGTGTCCCCGCCAGGTCAGTTGGCTGAGACATCTACACGCGTTGAGATTTTCTCAACTCACAGACCGCCTTGCCGACTGGAGAAGCCGACAACCCTTCATCACCAGTTCCCCTGGTGGTTACCGAGGACTTGCCTGTGCCTCCTGTGCCGAAGTCCCCGGTTAAGGTACTTAACCGAGAGAGGGGCGGGTTTCCCTGTCCCCTCTCTGACCCACCCTCGGTGACCCTAAAGGTCTTGGTCCTCTTCCGGGTCCAGCTGGTCCCGCCGACGTCAGTGGTCTCTGTTTCGGCACCATGGAAAGCGGCATCGCCACTCGTCTTTTTCATCCTCTTTGAAGGATAGGCTCTGGCTTAAGTTACATCGGCACTATGAGGACTTGATGTGGCAGCAATTTGTTGACCAGTAACAAGCCGACTCAGTCGCCTTCTCCGGCCATTAAGTGGCTGTCACCGGACCGGCCGAAACAACCCCTCGTAGTAGAGGAGCCGACCCTGGCGCCGGTTGTTCGGCCAAAACCGGCTGCTCCACCCATTGTGGTGGAACCTCAGCCTCCACAACCGAAGACTGTGGCCCTGACCAAGGATTCTCGGTCGGGTAAGGGCTTGCTCCACAGGTTGTCTGTCACCCTCACTCCCGATCGACCTCTGCTGGTGGAGGGTGGCTCAGGCGCTCGGCAACTGTTCGCAGACACCCTAGTCTGATGATGACTCCTCCTTGTTCTCCAGGCCGCTTGACCTGGAATGTACAAGGGGCTAGTTGGCGGACGAGAGCCCATCCTCGTTTTTGGGTATGCTTCGACTCATCTGTTTACTGGGATGCAGCTCGAACCCATTAAAAAATGGGCCAAGTATCCCCTTGTGGAGATACTTGACTGAGGGGATTCCCCTACGGAGGTCTTTCTGGTGGCCGAAACCATTGTGGGCCCAGCCCTGGAGTTATGGCAGTGACCAGCATCTTGTCCTGCGCCTTCGGCCAGGATGGCTCGCAAGTATGCGGTCCCCACTGGTTCACTCTCTGGTTTCTCGGAGCATTCCTCTGCAGAGGGGTTAGTGACAGATACAGTTTTCAGGCGTTCCAGGAACGCTAGGAACGTGGACATTCCTCCCTATCAGGAATCCAAAAAGCTGGATTACTCGGAGCAGAAGGTTTACACTGCTTCCTCTCTAGGCCTTTGCCAGGCTAGCTCGGCCATACTGATGGCACATTTCTCTCACACCCTTATGGGTTCCCTGGATGAGGTGATTCCTCATCTCCCGGATGACCTTCAGATGACGGTGCAGGATCAGGAAAGGGTGGTGGCTAAACAGCTGTAAACCTCATTGGACATTGGTGACTCTTGTGCCAGGTCAGTAGCGGCTGCAGTGGCCATGCGCTGCAGAACTTGGCTGAGGATCTCCACCTTCACGGCAGACACCCAGCACAAGCTGGCAGACGTTCCCTTCCTGGGCACCGACTTGTTCGGGCCTGGAGTGGAAGGCGATCTCCAGCGGATCAAGAAGTCCAGTGCCACGTTGGACTCTGTCACGTCTGCCCAGAAGGACAAAGGCTGCCAGCAGCAGCGTAAGCCCTTTCGCCCTTGCGCTCCTGCAGCACGTCCGGTTCAGCAACACCGGCAACAGAGCCAGCAGACTCGTACTTGGCGCCCTAAGGCCAAGTCTGCCACTTCCTCCAGTAGGAAGCCTGGAGGTAAGGGTCCAGGAGGTCCCTCAGCAGGCCCTTCCTCCAAGCCTGTCCAGTGATGGGTTGATGGGTGCCGCCCCCAGCCTCGTCACTCCTCCCTGGGTTCCCCCCATGGAGGGACGGCTCCACCACTTCTTTTCCGCCTGGTCTGCTATCACCATGGACCGCTGGGTGCTAGAAGTGGTCAGCAGGGGTCTGCCTGTGGAATTCGAGCAGTTCCCTCCCTTTCGAGCCATCGCCTCATGGGGGGGGGCAACGGGTTCCGCAGCCTCTCTGTCGGCTCATCGAGCTGACATTGTCTTGCTCCTCCAGAAGGAGGTGAGCAGCGAGGTAGCGGACCCTGCTCCAGACCCAGGGTTTGTGTCCAGGTACTTCCTGGTCCCAAAACGGATAGGGGGCTGGCGCCCCATTCTTGACCTGCATGACCTGAAAAAGTTCCTAAGGCTGTGCACCTTCAGGATGGTCACTCTGGCTCAGATCATTCTATCCTTGGAACTAGGTGTGTGGTTCTGCTCTCTGGATCTCCAGGACGCGTTTTCACGTCCCAATCTGTCCTCATCAGTGATTCCTCCACTTCAGAGCAGAGGGATCTCTTTACGAGTTCCGGGCTATGCCCTTTGGCCTCTCTCCAGCTCCCAGGGTCTTCACCAAATGCATAGCAGAGGTGACGGCATTCCTGCGGCGCTGAGGGGTCCGGCTGTACCCTTAGCTGAATGACTGACTGATTGCAGCCCCCTCCAGGTTGGAGGTAGAGCGGTCCAGGGATCTGGCCCTCCAGGTCTGCTCTCAGATTGGCCTCCTCATCATCGAGGCCAAATCAGAACTCGTGCCATCGCAGGTGATTTAGTTCATCGGGGCAGAGCTTCACTCTCTTCGAGCCAGAGCCTGGCTCCTGGCGGACAGGGCTGAGGTCCTTTCCTCCTTTGCCCAATCATTTCTGGTTGGGCAACTGCGCCCTGCCCGGGACTTCCTGCACCTTCTGGGCCTCATGGCGGCCTGCATCAGCGCGGTCCGTTGGGCCTGCTGGCATATGTGTCCCCTACAATGGGGGCTGGCCAGCCAGTGGTCACAGTGCTCAGGTCCTCTGGACCAGCTGGTGATGGTGACCCAGGAGATGTGGGACGGCCTGCAGTGGTGGCTCATCCCAGCTTATCTGTGAGAGGGTATCCCGTTTGTCCGCCCCGAGCCTACGGTCATTCTAACGACCGCACCTCTGATGGGTTGGGGTGCCCATCTGGGGGAGCTCAGGGCCTACAGCCTCTGGTCCCCTCAGAAGTCTCGATGCCACATCAACCTGCTGGAGCTTCGAGTGGTACGACTAGCCCTCACCGCCTTCACTCCGTTTGTACGGGGTCAGGTGGTTCAGGTCCAGATGGACAACAGCACGACCATGTACTACCACAACTGTCAGGGCGGCATGCACTGTTTGCCTCTGTGCAAAGAGGCTCTCCGCATTTGGTCTCTCCTAGCCATCCATGTGGCAGGAGCCTCCAACAGTCTGGCCGATGCCCTTAGCCAGATAGGCACTGTATCTCACAAGTGGTCTCTACTGCTGGAGGTAGTACAAGATCTGTTCCCCATTGGAGCACCCCTCAAGTGGACCTGTTCGCCTACAAGGAGAATGCGAAGCTGAGGCTGTTTCATGCCCGCCCCCCTCAGCAGGGCTCGCTGCAGGGGGATGCCTTCTCGAGGCAGTGGACCCCGGGCCTCTTCTGTGCCTTCCCTCCATTTCCCTTGATCCACAAGGTACCTCTGAAGGCGAAGAGGGACAAGCCGCAGGTGATTCTGGTAGCCCCAGACTGGCCCCGCCAGTTCCGGTACCCAGATCTCCTCAGCCTCCGCTCCCGGCTCCCAAGGCAGCTTCCAGCCCGCCCAGACCTGATCTCAGTTGACAAGGGGAAGGTTCTCCATCCGGACCTTCAGTCCCTGCACCTGATTGCCTGGTTCCTGAGTGGCTAGAGTTCCAGGCCTTGGGTCTTTCCGATGAGGTCCTCAACGTCGTTGAGGTGTCCCGTAAGGAGTCGACCAGAAAATGCTACACCTTCAAATAGAAGAGATTCTCTATTTGGTGTCAGGACAAGGGGTTGGACCCTTCTTCCTGTTCCTTGGCTAGTATTCTGGACTACCTGTGGTCCCATTCTCAGCTAGGGCTTCGGTCAGCTACCTTAAAGGTGCACCTGGCAGCCATCTCCGCTTACTGGGCGCGGGCCGGCAAGCAGTCGGTGGCGCAGGAGAAGGTGGTCGGGTGCTTTTTTTCAAAGACCTTGACCACATATCCCCTCTGGTGAGAGAACCTCCACCTCCGTGGGATCTACTGCTGGTAATGGCTAAGTTCATGGGCAAGCCATTCGAACTGATGCACAGGTGCGATATCTCCCACATGTCGTGGAAGACCGCCTTCTTGGTGGCTGTCACATCAGCCAGAAGGATGGGTGAGCTCTAGGTGCTTTCCATAGAGTCTTATCTGGTCTTCCACAGGGACAAGGTTGTCCTTCGCCCCCACCAGAAATTCCTTCTGAAGGTGGTGTCGGGAGTTTCACCTGAATCGGGTGTTGACTCTGCTGGAGTTCTACCTCAATCACACCTTGGAGGGCGAATATAGGCTCCATACTTTGGAGCCTAGAAGAGCGCTCTCTTATTATAAGGAGTGAATGGCTGAAGTTCGGGGAGAGGTTCGCCAGCTGTTTGTCACCTATGCTGAAGCCTCACCTGGCAGACCTGCAGCCAAGCGGACGATAAGCAGGTGGGTCACCTCCTGCATAGATATCTGCTATAGGTTGAGAGGCATGGAGCCTCCCAAAGGGATAAGAGCTCTACCCGCCGTACCGCTGCTTCTAGGGATGTCCCTATCCAGGAAATCTGCGGGGCTGCTACCTGGAAGTCAGTACACACCTTCATTTCCCATTACCACATTGACCTTGAGTTACACCGTGATGCTGGTTTTGGGACCTCAGTTCTCCAGTCCTTATTCCCTAAGTAGGGGTTGTGCGCATTGCCTCCCTCCTCCCAGAGAACTGCTAGGAGTCTGCCAGACAGTGTGGATTGAGCAACATATCCACGTCCCTAGAAATACAGGTTACTCACCTGTGACAGGAGTTCTAGGAGTGGTATATGTTGTTCATCCACACGACCCTCCCGACCTCCCTGGCTTCCAGCGGGCTAGATCTGGCGTCATGGGTGGAGCCAAGGGTTTTACCACCGGGTGGAGTGGAGTGGCCAGCTTGAAGACCTTCTGGCTAGATTTAAAGTGGCAAAGACCTGCCAGACAGTGTGGATGAACAACATATACCACTCCTAGAACTCCTGTCACAGGTGAGTAACCAGTATTTCTAGGGACACGGATATTATGTTCATCCACACTGTCTGGCAGGTTTCTTGCCACTTTAAATCTTGCTGGAAGGTCTTCAAGCTGGCTCCTCCCACCCACCCGGGTGGTAAAACTCTCGGCTCCGCCCCATGACGCCTGATCTTCCTTACCGCTTGGAAGCTCAGGTTCCCTCCTTAACACTCTGCGTGATAGACTGGATCCTAATTCTTCGGTCCGTCCGAAATTAATTTTAAAATTTTCAAGACTTCGGTCATCTTTCTCCATCGCAGCTGCGATGGACAAAGCGACTCCTGGATTTCGGCGGTGCCCTTGTGGGCAGATGATGTCCAGGACAGACCCGCACTCCACGTGCGTCTGCTGCCTCGGCCTAGAACACGACCCGCAGGCCTGCGAGTCCTGCTGTTCGTTCTCGGCCTATGTCCTGGAGGACCGCGCTGTCCAGTTAAAGCTAGGGAGCCCCGAGAAGCGCTACCCGCCAGTTAAGTCGAAGGAGGCCCGTTGGGCGGTTAACCGTGGCGGCTGGCTTGGCTGAGCAGCTCAAGCAGATGATCGCCCTCGAGGAGGAAGCAGCCCAGGCCGCATCTTCCTCCTTGGTCGTGGCATTTATCCCGCTCTCTTTGGGTACCTCGTATTCAGCTTCGTTCAAGGAGCTTTGCCAATCCGTTTCCACGAAGGGAGAGGGGCTATCGGGACATTCCTCTCGGTTCAAAAAGAAGGATTCTAAGGGTAAGTCCCATTGTCGGCGTTCGTGGGAGCGGGAGAGGTCTCCTTCCCCGGACAGTCAACTGTCTACTTCAGTCGAGGTTGCGGCTGAGGCTGCTGGCTTCACGGCGTCCCCATCAGGCCAGCCGGCCGAGACTCCCGTCGACGCGGTCAAGATTTTTCTCGACTCGTCGGACGGGCTGTCGACTGATGAGGCCGACAACCCTTATCCATCGGTTCCCCCGGTGGAGACCGAGGATCTGCCTGCACCCCCGGTGCAGCAGTCCCCGGTTAAGGTGTCCACGCCGAGGGAAGAGCGGGTGTCCCCCGCTCCTTCCCAGACCTGTCCTCGGAAACAGAGGTTCTCTGTCTTGGACTTCTTCTCAGTCCAGCTGATCCCGCCGACATCGGCGGTCTCGGCACCAAGGTAAGCAGCGCCGCCGCTCGTCCTAGTCTTCCTCCTCGGAAGAGGAGAGGCTTTGGCGCAAATTGCTTCGACGCTACGAGGACCTGATGTGGCAGCACTTACCTCTGTCCGGGAGCAAGCTGACACCTTTCCCAGCCATCAAGTGGCATTCACCCGAGCGGCCGAAACAACCCCTCACTGCAGTCGAGCTGCCCAAGCCTGGGCTGGTTGTTCGGCTGAAACCTGCTGCCCCACCAACTGTGATGGAACCTCCACCTCCACAACCAAAATCGGGGGCGCCGACCAAGGACTCTAGGTCTGGTCAAGGCCTGCCCCACAGGTTGTCAGTCACCCTCACTCCCGACCGTCCTTGGCAGGTGGAGGGTGGCTCAGGCCCTAGGCAGCTCTTTGCGGACTCCTCGGAGTCTGACAACTCCTCCCTGTTCTCCAGGCTGGTTGACCTGGAGTCCTCTGGGGGCCAGTCGTTGGACGAAAGCCCATCGTTCTTCATGGGTTTGCTTCAGCTCATCTCGGAGTCCACCAGGATGCAGCTCGAGCCCGTATCCAAACGGGCCAAGTATCCCCTGATGGAGATACTGGACCGAGAGGGATTCACCCACGGAGGCCTTTCTGGTGGCTGAGGCTATTGTTGGCCCAGCCTTGGAGCTTTGGCAGTGGCCTGCTTCCTGCCCTCTGCCAGGATGGCCAGGAAGTATGCAGTCCCTATCGGCTCTTGCCCGGGTTTTGGAACACCCCTCTGCCGAGGAGTGTATGCTGTGTCCTTCCTTGGCCTCCACCAGGCCAGCTTGGCCGTGCTGATGGCACACTTTTCCCACGCCCTCATGGACTCTCTGGATGAGGTGATCCCTCATCTTCTGGCCGACCTGCAGACCACGGTCCGGCAGGTTCGGGACCTGGGTAGGCGGTGGCACAGCAGCTCCAAACTGCTCTGGACATAGGAGACTTCTGTGTCAGATCTGTTGCTGACCACACAGTGACCATCGCCTTAGAGCATGGCTGAGGATATCCACCTTCACGGCGGATACCCAGCACAAATTGGCGGACGTCCCCTTCTTGGGGACCGACCTTCGACCCTGGAGTGGAAAATCACCTCCAGCGGATCGAGAAGTCCAGTGCCACTCTGGACTCTGTCACCTCTGCCCAGAAGGACAAAGGCCGCTGACAGCAGCAGCACAAGTCCTTTCGTCCTTCTGCACCTGCGGCACGTCTGGCCCACCAGCACCAGGGCCAACAGGCTTGCACTTGGCATCCCAAACCTAAGCCCGCGGCTTCCTTTAACAGGAAGCAGGGAGGTAAAGGCCCAGGAGGTCCCTTGGCCGGTCCCTCTTCCAAGCCTGTCCAGTGACGGGTTGAGGGTTGTCGCCCCCAGCCTTGTCACTCCCCCCTGGGTGCCCCCCGTGGGGGGGGACAGCTCTGCCACTTCCTTTCCGCCTGGTCCGCTATCACCATGGACCGCTGGGTGTTGGAGGTGGTAGGAAAGGGCCTTCCTCTGGAGTTCAAGCAGGCCCCACCCTTCTGAGCCGTCGCCCCTTGGGGGGCCACTGGGGTCCGCAGCCTCGCTGTTGGCCCACCGAGCAGATATTGCCCTGCTCCTCGAAAAAGAGGTGATCAGAAAGGTGGCGGATCCTCCTCCAGACCCGGGTTTGTGTCCAGGTATTTCCTGGTCCCAAAACGGATGGGGGGCTGGCGCCCCATTCTCGACCTGCACGACCTGAACAGGTTCCTAAGGTCTCAGACCTTCAGGATGGTCACTCTGGCTCAGATAATCCCATCCTTGGAACGAGGCATGTGGTTCTGTTCCCTGGACCTTCAGGACACGTTCTTTTACGTCCCAATCCATCCGTCCCATCAGAGATTCCTCCGCTTCAGAGCGGAGGGATCCCTTTACGAGTTCCGGGCCATGCCCTTCGGCCTCTCCCTAGCTCCCAGGGTCTTCACCAAATGCATGCCAGTGGTGACAGTATTCCTGTGGTGCCGAAGGGTCCAGGTGTACCCCTACCTGGATGACTGGCTGATTGCAGCCCCCTCCAGAGCGGAGGTGGAGCGGTCCAGAGATCTGGCCCTCCAGGTTTGCTCTGATTGGCTGCCTCATCAACGAGGCCAAGTCGGAACTCGTGCCAAAGCAGGTGATGCATTTCATTGGGGCAGAGCTCGACTCTCTTCGAGCCAGAGCACGGCTTCCTGCAGACAGGGCCGAGATTCTTTTCTCCTTTGCCCAATCATTTCAAGTTGGGCAATTACGCCCTGCCTGGGACTTCTGCGCCTCCTGGGCCTCATGGCGGCCTGCACCAGCGTGGTCCTTTGGGCCCGCTGGTACATGCGTCCCCTTCAATGGGGACTGGCCAGCCACTGGTCACAGCACTTCGATCCGCTGGATCAACTACTGACAGTGACCCAGGGGATGTGGACCGTCCCAGCACATCTGCAGGAGGGCATCCTGTTTGTTCGCCCCGAGCTGACGGTCTCTTTATCGACCGATGCCTCTTTGATGGGTTGCCCATCTGGGGGAGCACAGAGCGCACGGCCTCTGGTCCCCTCGGGAGTCCCGATGCCACATCAACCTGCTGGAGCTTCGAGCAGTTCGTATAGCCCTCACTGCTTTTGCTCCATTTCTACGGGGTGAAGTGGTTCAGGTCCAGACTGGCAATACCACGACCATGTACTACCTAAACTACCAGGGCGGGACGTGCTCCATGCCTCTGTGCAGGGAAGCTCTCCGCATTTGGTCACTTGTGCACAGCCTGGAGGCGGATCTCCTCGCCATTCATGTGGCAGGAGCCTCCAACACCCTGGCCAATGCCCTAAGCAGGATAGGGGCTGCATCTCACGAGTGGTCTCTCCTGCTGGAGGTAGTACAAGATCTCTTCTCCCACTGGGGCACGCCTGAGTCGGTGCTGTCCTCGACGTAGTCTTTCAGTGCCGTGGGCCCTGATGGCACTGTCAGCGATGCCGGTCCATCACTTGGTGCCGTTGCTGCTTTCGGCATTTTTCGCAGCGCCGATGGTGCTGTCTGTGTCGTGGGAGGCTCTATGGCACCATCCCTGACTATTTCTCACTTCTGTGCCATTCACGGTGCCTTGGTTGAGCATGGCACTGTGTCCAGTTCTGGAGCCGTTCGTGGCTCAGCACCGAGAGCGCTGTCTGTGGCATCTGTGTTCTTGGCACCATGGAGGTCTCCGGCCTCAGCGCAGAGAGCGCGGTTGGAGCCATTGTCCTAGCACCATTGGCGGTGCAGAGGAGGGCACCGTCGTCTAATTTGGTGCGGTCTCTGTTTCTGGTGCCTTGTTCAGTAGGGATGGCAGCAGGCGTCCATGCACTGTTTGGCACAGGACTTCGATCTCCCCCTCTTTGGAGGAGGAGTCTGAGACTATCGCAGCACATCAGGCCCACTACGCATCCTATAATAGGTTCCTATTGTCCAGGCTGGGTCAGCTCCTAGCCTCCATGCCTGACATGGAGCAAACTAGACAAGGCATTGCACTCTCTGCACGTGGCCAGAAGCTAGCAAGGCACCAAGCAAGGGCATCATATGATGCCAATGAGGTAACTACCAGGGTTGTAGGGACAGCGATCTGCACTACGCGGACGACATGGCTATGTCTTTCCCGGTTGCCACATTTGGCACAGCATAGGGCGATTAACTCTGCTCACCAGAGAACCTATCTCTTCTCCCGTAGAGTGAGGGGGCGTCTGTCGGGGCAACTTCCTACCCCCTCCGGGGGGGGTCCCCGTCTCTCTCCCCGCACTCTGGCCTCTCCAGGCCCTGAAGGTTCTCCCTCTTAGTGTGTCACCCACTGAGAGCCAAGGGACTCTGTCCCTTAGGGTTAACCCCCCCCCGGGGGATCTTGGCACTCACCCAAAGATGATGAATGGTGAAGATTGACACACAACATATGGAAATTACATATCTTCACCATTCATCACAATCCCACCCTCCATCCCCCGGGGCCTCAGTCTCTGGGTCTATCTCCCTCTCTGTGCCCCATCTCTTGCCCCCCTCCTTTCTGTTAGTCAGGAGTGGGGTTAACTGGGGCACATAAGGGGATAGTTTTCTTTAGGGGTAGAGTGGTCAGGATTGGGGGCACTCTTTCTTTAGTGCTTCGGCTCCACCCCTGTGGAGTGGGGGTTGGCAGCTGCCCTCTTTTCTTTCCTTCTCCCCGTCAATCCTTGATTTCCTTGTCCTGGGGACATAACCTCAGTTAATTTAAGAAACTAGGTTTCAAGCAACATGAAGTCTTGCTATATTATGACAGTAGCAGTTTGATCCAGCTCTAGAACTGCTCCGGAGGTGAAATGGTTAATACCATTCCAAAATAGAACTTTGAGCACGAGCTCTAAGAAGCAGCTCTATCTGTGTAATTTCAAACCTGAACTGTCAGATTCTTTACTCCGCCTAGTGAACAGTCGCTCCGGAGATTTCTCCTTCTGCTCGTTCATTTCTGGTTTAAACAGTGTTTTCTCGGTCCGATTCAACTGAGAATAGTTTTATTTTAACCATAAAACCGTTCGGTTCAAGCTCTGTCTGTGGTAATCGTAAGTAATTAAAAGGTTTTGTCTGTGTGGAACTTGTGAGTTTATCGGTTCAGTTTTGAACCGATCAGCTGGGTTTAAAACTTATTAATTTTAAAGTTTAACATTTTAGAGTGCAGTTCCCGGTTCTTATCGGTTCTAAAAAAAACGGATTTTATTACGTTTTTTTCCAATACCCGTGACACGGTTGGGAACCGATAAGGGTGTCTTGCCTGGCACTGCCGTTTAAAGGGCAAGTTTTCTGGTTAGGCTGGCATTATGTCTGAGAAACCCAAAAGAAAAACCGGGCCCACTGGGTTTCAACACTGTGATGTCTGTGGGGAAGTCTTTGCCAAGGCTGACCCACACACCAAGATGTGTCTATTGTCTGGGGTTTGACCACCTCCAGTCAGACTGCCAGATATGTAAGAATTTCCCTGCAGCCACCCTGGAAAAGAGATTGGGCAGGCTCAGGGAACGAGAGGCCAAAAAGTCCACTGACCCGGATGGCCAGCCCGGTTCGGTGCCAACCGGAGGGAGTGCCCTCTGACCAGGGCGAGACTTCCTCGGCCAAAAGAAAAGCTGGTTCTGAGGAACCAGTTCCAATAAAGAAAACAAAGTCAGCAGGTTTGGAGCCCAAAATCCCTTCTCCAACTGCTGCAGAGATGGCAAAAGCCATACAAATTGTCCAGTCACTGTCTCAGGTTCCGTCCGAACCGCCACTATCTGGCAAAAGGTTGGTTCGTCCGGTTCCAGTGGTTCAGGAATATGATGTTGAGGAGTTTTATGAACCAGAGGAGGGGAGGATGATTATGAACAGTATGAATGTGGCTGGGAAGGTCTGGGTGTGCCCATTGAACGGACATTTCCCAGACAGACCTTTTAGAATCTCCCCTATGCTATCTGAGTCCCATCTCATTTTATGTTTTACAAAAGTTGCTGAAACCCTCCAGCTTCCCTTGGAAGAAGCTGTGGATGAGCAAGAGGAGCCTGATTTTGTAGAAATGATGGATATTCCAGAGTCTAGAGATTGTCTATTCCTTTGCATAAGTCTTTTAGGAAGCAAACAATTAAAATTTTAAAAGCTCCTAATTCTTTGCCTCCTGTAGATAAAAGATGGACAGAAGGTACACATTGTCAGGTCCTGATACAGAATTCTTTTCAGCAATGCAGTCATGTTAGTAGTTCAGGCTGCAGCCTGTGATAAAGCTAATATTCCCTGGCTTCACATCCTCCTGACAAGGATTCCAGGAAGATTGATGCCATGGCGAAAAAACAGTTTATGGCAGCCTCTGGGACTCAGGCAAGCAAATTATATGGCTTATGTAGCTAGGTATCAGAAATCTAGATGGGATACTGTTATGGAATTGGCCAAGCAGGCCCATGGCCAGCTGGCTAGCGAACTAGAACAGGTGGCTGCTGATGGCATTGAGGCTTCTAAGGTACAGTTTCATGCTGCTGTGGATGTTAATGATGTTTCCTCTAGGGTCATGGCCACATCTGTAGCTTTTCAGGGTTGGCCTGGCTCAGGTGTGCTAGCCTGTCACAGGATACCCAAACTAAGGCTATGGATTTTCCTGTGGTGGGAAATTCTCTGTTTGGGGAGCAGGCAGAGAATTACATGAAAAAGATGGATGAATATAGGACTACTTACAAAGTGCCTCAAGCTAAGGAGCGGCAAGCCACTCCCCAGAGGCATACCCCAGGGGTAGGGGTAGGCCTTTTCACAGGCACTTTATCAGACTCAGGCCTCCTCTGCCTATGCTCTGGAGGGGCTTCTTCAGAGGCAGAGGCAGACGAGGCAGGCCTGCTCCCACCCCTCAGCCTAAAGCACCTGTGTGCACAGGCACCCTGATGGGGTGCCCAGGGCCGATTCTCCTTTACCGTAGGGGGCAGGCTGGCTTACTTCAGTCAGAACTGGGCTTCTTTAACCTCAGACAAGTGGGTTCTGGAAGTAGTAGCCAGGGGTCTGGTTCTCAGCTTCAAAAAGTTTCCCAAGTTGAGAACCAGATTTTTCTACTGCAAGTGCTTCAGAGACCCTTGCTCTAGAAGCAGAGGTCTCAACCCTGTTGGCTCTCAGAGCAGTGGAAAGGGTTCCTCCCCTGCACCAGGGCAGGGGTCTGTATTCCAGATACTTCCTTACCCCAAAAAAGACAGGAGAATGGCTGCCCATATTAGACCTCAGATATCTGAACAAGCATCTTTGAAACCAAGTTCAAAATGGTAACTCTGGCAATGATTTTACCTTCCCTAAGGCCAGGGGACTGGCTAGCCTCCCTGGACCTCAAGGATGCCTATTTCCACGTCCTAATCAGAAGCTCCCATCGAAGTACCTCAGATTCAGAACTACCCTCAGGTCATTACCAGTTCAGAGCAATGCCCTTGACCTCACCTCTGCCCCAAGGGTATTCACAGTGTCTGGCAGTGGCAGTGGCTCACTTAAGGAGGCAAAGGATTGCTGTTTTCCCTATCTAGAGCGATTGGCTCATTGTAGGCCAGTCCCAGAACAGGTAAAATCTCACCTGCAAGTCACCCAGCAGCTTCTCACCTCCCTGGGCTTTCTGCTAAATCTGCCAAAGTCGGTTCTGGAACCAGTCCAGGTACTCACCTTTATAGGGGCAGAGTTGGACACAAAGCTAGCCAGAGCTTTTCTTCCCTTAGAAAGGGTGACAATTTAGTGGCTCTGGCCTCCTCCTTCACTCTGCAGGTCTCGACCAGCAAGACACTTTCTGCAGCATCTCTGGGGCATGGCTGCATCCACAGCTGTTGTGCAGGGAGCAAGATTTCAGATGAGAGACATTCAGTTTCACTTGAGAACCTATTGGTCTCAGAGGAGAGACCCCCTTTCCAAGTTGGTCCCAGTGACTCGAACCTTGATCCAGGCCCTCCAGTGGTGGCAGGTTCAGAGCAACTTAAGATTGGGGGTCCCCTTCATTTCCCCTGCTCACAATTTGACTCTCACTACAGCTGCTTCCCTTCTGGGTTGGGGAGCCCAGATGGGCGACCTTTCCACTCGGGGAGTGTGGTCCCCCCAGGAATCTCTGCTCCACATCAATTTGCTGGAACTCAGAGCTGTCTTTTTAGCTCTTCAAGCATTTTCTGCATCTGTCCACAACAAGGTGATACAAGTCAGAACAGACAACACCACAACAATGTGGTACATCAACAAACAGGGGGGCACTCTGTCTTCGGCCTTGTGTACCGAGGCAATGAAGTTGTGGTCTCTGGCCTATTCCCTGAACACTTCCCTCACAGCAGTTCATCTTCCAGGGAAGGACAATGTCCTAGCAGATGCTCTCAGCAGGATTTCCCAGGGCCATCACGAATGGTCCCTGGATCCTCAAGTGCTGGGGATAGTCTTTGCCAGATGGGGCACCCCTCAGATAGATCTTTTTGCAGCCCCAGACTATCACAGACTTCCTCTGTTCTGTTGCAGGCCTCCAGTGTTGGGCTCAGTCCCTGGATGCCCTCCTCCTGGATTGGGCAGGGAAGTTTCTTTATGCTTCCCCCCCTTCCCTCTCCTATTCAAAGTATTAGTCAAAATCAGATCTCAGCCTTGCAGGGTGATTCTGATTGCCCCGGATTGGGCCAGGCAGCCCTGGTACCCACTCCTTCTGTCACTGACAATCCATCTTCCCCTTTGCCTCCCCAGGAATCACAACCTATTAACTTGTGCCCAGGGAAGGGTTTGGTATCCGGACCTCAAATCCCTCAACCTCAAGGCCTGGCTCTTGAGGAGTTAGAGTTGCTGATTTACACCTCTCTCAGGGTGTTCTTGAAATCTTAAAGGCTTCCAGAAAGCCTTCCACTAGGACTACTTATAGTTCTAAATGGAAAAGGTTTTCCATTGGTGTGCTGGGAAAAATATTTCCCCAGAATCTGCTGATTTGCCCATTGTATTAGATTACATGGTCCATCTTAATTCCTTGGGTCTCAGACCAGCTACCCTGAGAGTCCATTTGGCAGCTGTATCTGCTTTTGTTTCAGCAGGAAAGTCCTCCCTTTCCACTCACCCTGTGTTTTCCAAGTTTTTAAGGGATTACTCCATACTAATCCACCCTTTTGGAACCGGCCCTGCCTGGGACCTTAATGTTTGTATTGCCCAGTTAATGCAACCCCTTTGAACCTCTGTTTTCTGCAGAGCTTAAGTATCTAACTTGGAAAACTGTTTTTCTGGTGCTATCACTTCTGCTAGGCGCATAAGTGAGTTAAGCCTTGTCAGTAGAAACTGACTATTTCTTTCCACAGGGATAAGGTAGTCCTTAGGACTAATAGGAAGTTTTACCTAAGGTGGTTTCAGATTTTCATCTTAACCAATCTATCTCCCTTCCAGTATTTTCACTGATCACGCTCTTCTGGTGAGAGGAGGTTGCACAGCCTGGATGTTAAGAGAGCTCTTAGTTACTATATAGAGCGTACCAAAGGTCACAGGTTTGAATCCCTCCAACTTTTCCTTACCTATGGTGAAGTTGGGAAAGGCAAACCTGCCACTAAGAGATTAATTGCCAGGTGGATTGTCTCTTGTATCCAATTTTGTTATCAGAAACTGGGCAGAGATCCCCCCTCTGGCTTGAGGGCTCACTCTACCAGGGGTATAGCTGCGTCTCTAGCTGCTGCCAGAGACATCCCTATATTAGAGATATGCCAGGCTGCTACTTGGAAAGCGGTACACACTTTCACCAAGCATTACTCCTGGATGTCCAGGCCAGGAGAGATGCTTGGTTTGGCACAGCTGTTCTTCAGAGCCTATTCCTAAGTAGGTTCTGCCCCTCCTCCATGGAGGTACTGCTGTGTAGTCTGCTACTGAAACATAATATAGCAAGACTTCATGTTGTTTGAAGAAAAATTACTCACCTTAGTAATGTTGTTTCTTCTAATGGAGTCTTGCATATTATGACCTCCCCAGCCTGCCCCTCTCAGAACTTCTACTTGGGTGGGGTGCGGGCACTTAGTGTGGGCACTATTTTGTGCCCTTTAGCGCTTCTCCCCTTTTGGGGTTTGGGGTGTGTTTTATTATACTGTTGTTTTATTCTCATGTTGTTAGAATTGTATGAGTAGTTCTGGTCCCTGACTTGAGTCTTGGGTGTTGGGACCAGCAATGGTTGTTAGTATTTAGGTAGCCATTTGGCTAGTGTAGGTTACAGCTTCCACACAGACCTTAGTGAGTTTTTGCTCGTAAAGATCTGACAGTTCAGGTTTGAAATTACACAGATAGAGCTGCTTCTTAGAGCTCGTGCTCAGTTCTATTTTGGAATGGTATTAACCATTTCACCTCCGGAGCAGTTCTAGAACTGGATCAAACTGCTACTGTCATAATATAGCAAGACTCCATTAGAAGAAACAACATTACTAAGGTGAGTAATTTTTTCTTCTTGCACCAAAATCTCCTTTGAGGAGGGAAGATGGCCCTGTTTTCCTGTCTTTTCGTCCAGAATAGCCAATTCTGCTCGTAGGAGCTTTTGCCAGTAATTCTGTGCCTGCAGTTCTGACTGTTAGCCTCTTGGCTACTCCTTCTCAGTTGCTATATAAACTGGAGACAGGTCAAGGTTACAGTGTGTGTTTTTCCTGTCTCTCCCTCCTCTCAATTTTTCTCCTTACTTCTAAAATCCTTAACCTTCCCTCTGTCCTCCTTTTCTACTTCCAGAGATTGGGGCCCCTACCCAGTTCCTCTTAGTCTTCGAGCTTCCTCTGTTCTCAGTTGTTTATTTCTCCTTTTAGTTTTATATCTTTTTCTTTGTCTGTCCCTTGGACTTCCTTGTCCCACCCTTTTTCTAACCTCTATGGCGACTTAGAACTGGCGGGAGGGCGGAGTCAAAAACACCTAACTGCCAACCCGCGAGCGCCACGCAGTTCGTCGACCTCGAGGGCGGCACTGATGGTGCATCGGCTCCGCCCATCCAAAAAGAGCTCCCGCGGGGTCATAACCTCCGGCCAAGTACCCAAAGATGATGAATGGTGAAGATGCACAGAAAGATCAGAATTACGGTAGGTACGTAATTTCCATTTTTGCCAGTTTCTTTCTCAGGGCACACACACATGAATATGTAGATAGTTTCTAAGTGGGGTTATCTTCCCATGTTTCTTTTATCACATCCAATGGCCCTCTTGACTGCCTACCATACAGCATTTCAAATGTCAAAAACCCTGTTGATGCCTGTGGCACTTCTCTGTAAGCAAAAAGTGGGTAAGGCAAGTAATGGTCCGAGTCTTTCCCTTCCCCTTTTGTAAACCTTTTTAACATGCGTTTTAGGGTTTGGTTAAAACGTTCAAAACCATGTGTCTGAGGGTGATGGGGGAGGTTCTTATGGCATTGATACCCGGCAGTCTGTACAGCTCTTTAAGCAGTGCAGCACCAAAATTACTACCCTGATCAGTAATAATTTATTTAGATATGCCTACTCTGCTGAAAATTTTGGCTAGCTCTGCTGCAATGTTTGGGGCTGTAACAGTACGCTTTGGAACTGTTTCTGGGTATAGCATAGTCACATACTACCTTAAACCTATTACCCTTTTTACTTTTGTCTAAAGGACCAACCACATCCATTGCAATTCTCTCAAAAGGCACATCTATTATGGGTAGGGGTACCAGGGTCACCTTGTCTTTTCTAGTGACTGGGGCTACTTTCTGACTCTCTGCACAGGAATTACAATAGGTAGCAACATCTTCATGAATTCCCGACCAGTCACATCTATACAGCAATCTGGCAAGGGTGCGATCCCTCCCTGAGTGACCAGCCATAGGACTATCATGTGCTATCTGTAACAGTTCTGTTCTATACTTCTGTGGTACAACCAGTTGTTCTGTCTGTTCCTGTCTGAGGTTTAACCCAGCTCTGTACAGTAATCCATTACATTTTTTAAACATTGGTCCACTCTGTTTTGGTTTTACTCTATCAAGCATTGGTAGCTTGCTCTGAAAGAAAATCACAATTATCAGTTTAGTTTCAGCATTTTCATATTTTAACTCTTCATGTCCATCAGTCATTGGCTGCCACAGTTTCTTCAGGCTTTGTCTTTCTTTCCTGGATCTCCTGATCTTGGTGCTATGCTCAAACAAGTCCAAATTAAAATCACTGAAAGGAAGTGTCCCCACTGTCTGAAATTTTCTTTGCCTGTCCTCTTGTCACTACAGCTGCTGAAACATCAGGATTTACTCAGTAAATCCTGGAAAGTCATTTGCAATAATCAAAGGTACAGGTAACTGGTTCAAACACCATGAAGTCTTGCTATATTAGGACTTATTGCAGTTAGCCACTGCACTTGAACTGCCCCGGAGAGGAAAGAGTTAACTCCAGAGAATCTGGAGTTCTAAAACGCGAGGGCGCTATACCAAAGCTCTATCTGGGCAGTTTCAAATGAAACTGTCAGATTCTTTACTCCGCTTCACGAACAGTCGCCCGGAGATCAGCTCCTTCAGCTCGGTTCATTTCGTGCACTGCTTAGTATTTTCGGTTCATTTGAACCGCAAAGTAATTATTTTACCGCATTTCGTTAAAGCTCTATCTGGTAAACCGTAAGTACAAAATGTAAAGTCTGTGTGGAAATTTAGTTATCGGTTCGGTTTTGAACCGATCGGTTTGCTTATTTTAACGCTTTTAAAGTTTTGGGCTTTAGGGTGCGGTACCGGTTCTTATTGGTTCTAAAAACCTTGATTTTAAATAGGGTTTTTTTCAAATACCTGTGAAACGGTTAGGAACCGATATGGTGTCTTTAGCCTGGCACGCCATAAAAAGGGCAAGTTTTGGTTAGGCTGGCATTATGTCTGAGAAACCCAAAAGAAAAACTGGCCCACTGGTTTCAACACTGTGATGCTGTGGGGAAGCCTTGCCAAGGCTGACCCACACACCACTTGTGTTTGTCTGGGGCTGACCACCTCCTGTCAGACTGCCAGGTGTTTAAAATTTCTCTGCAGCCACCCTGAAAAGAGATAGGGCCGCCTAGGGAACTATTGGCCAAAAGTCCGCTGACCCGGATGGCCAGCCCGGTCCAGTACCCACTGGACCAGAGGGAGTGCCCTCTGACCAGGGCTAGACTTCCTCGGGCAAAAGGATGGTTCAGAGGAACCAGTTTAAAAAAAAAAAAAAAAATGAATGACATAGAAATCAGTAGGTTTGGAGTCCAAGATTGTCTCTCCAACTGCTGCAGAAGTAGTTGAGCCATACAGATTGTCCAGTCACTGTTTCTAGGTCCTGTCGAACCATCTACAGTTGGTAAAGGTGGCTCGTTCAGTTCCAGTGGTTCAGGTTTATGATGTTGAGGAATTGTTATGAACCACAGGAGTGGGAGGAGAATTTGATCAATACATGTGTGGCTGGTAGGGTCTGGACGTGCCCACTTGCGGACATTTTCTCCAGACAGACTTTTAGAATCTCCTCCTTTTCTGTCTGAGTCCTTTTCTCAGTTTATGTTTTACAAAGCTTGCAGAATCCCCAGCTTCCTTTAGAGGAGGCTATGGATGAGTAAAGGGAGCCTGATTATGTAGGAATGATGGGCTAGGAGGTTGTCTTTCCTTTGCATAAGTCATTTAGGAAGTAAACAACAAAGATTTTATAAGATTCCTCTTTCTGTCCCTCCTGTAAGATAAAAAAATGGACAGAAGGTGTATTTCGATCAGGCTCTGTTACAGACTTCCTCACTGAGCAGTGTAGTCATGTAGGTGTGGTATAAGCTGCAGCCTGTGTCAAGGCTAGTTCCCCTGGCCTCACATCCTCCTGAATAGGATTCCAGGAGGATTGATGCCATGACAAGAAAACAGTATATGGCAGCTTCTGTGGGACTCAGACAGGCAAGTTGTTTGGCTTATGTGCTAGATCTGGAAATCTGGGTGGGACGAGTATTGCAGTTAGCCAAGCAGGCCCATGGCCAGCTGGCTAGCGGGTTGGAACAGGTGGCTGCTAATGGCACTGAAGCCACTAAGTTCAAGTTCATACTGCTGTTGGTGTTAATCTTGTTTCTCTAGGGTCATGACCACTTCTGTAGCTTCCGAGGTTGGCATGGCTCAGATGCACTAATCTGTCCCAAGATACTCTGTCAAAGTCTATGGATTTGTTTCTTGTTGTGGGTAATTCTCTGTTTGAGGAACAAACAGAAAGCTATATGAAAACAGGGATGATTACCTACAAAGTGCCCAGGTAGAGGTCAGGCCTCTCTGCTTCGCCAGAGGGGTCTCTTCAGAGGCAGAGATAGGCAGGGCACAAGTAAACCGTCCCTCCCCTTAGCCTAAGACTATTGTAAGCAGGCACCCCTGAAGGGGTGCCCAGGGCCGATTCTCCTATACCAGTGGGCAGGTTGGTTTTTATTTCAGCCAGAATTGGGTGTCCCTAACTCGGACAAGTGGGTTCTGGAAGTAATAGGTCTGGTTCTCAGCTTCAAACAGTTTCCAAAGATGAGAGCCAGACAGGTCCTACAAATCCTTGATTCCCTTGCTTTGGGAGCAGGGTTTCTTCTCCTCTGAACTGCAAAGCAGTAGAAGGTCCCTCCTTGCCACGGGGCAAGGGCTGTACTCATGATACTTTCTTACCCTATAGAAGGCAGGAGATTGCGGCCCATCTCAGATTTAAGGTACCTGAACAAGCATCTTTTGAAAACAAAGTTAAAAATGTTAACTTGGCTGAGGCCAGGGGACTGGCTAGCTTTCCTGGACCTCAAGGATGCCTATTTTTCATGTCTTGATCAGGCCTTCTCACCGAAAGTACCTCAGGTTACCCTCAGGCCACTACCAGTTCAGGGCAATGCCCTTCGGCCTTACCTCTGCGCCAAGGGTATTGAAATTCTAGCTGTGGTAGTGGCTCTTTTAAGAAGGCAAGGGATTGCTTTGTTTCCTTTCCTGGATGACTGGCTCTTAGTGGGTCAGTCTCCAGATCAAGTAAAATCCCACTTGCAAGTCACCCAGCAGCTTCTCACCTTTCTGGGATTCCTGCTGAATTTACAAAGTCAGTTCTCGAGACCAGTTCAGGTACTAACTTTCATAGGGGCAGAGTTGAACACAAAGTTAGCAGGGCATTTCTCCTCTGAAAGGGTAGGCAGTCTCTTGCCCTGGCATCTTCCATTACTCTGCGAGTCTCTTGACCAGCATAGCATTTGCTACAACTACTAGGGCACATGGCTGCTTCCACAGCTGTAGTGCAGGGAGCAAGATTCCAGATGAGGGACATTTAGTTCCATCTGAGGGCCTATTGGTCCCAAAGGAGGTATTCCCTTTCCAAATTGGTTCTAGTGACCCAATCCCTGATCCTGGCCTTACACTGGTGGCAGGATCAAAGCAATCTAAAACTAGGGGTCCTCCTCATTCCCTCACCACGGATGCTCCTGTGTTAGGGTGAGGAGCTCGCTTAGGTGACCTGTCCACGAGGGGAGTGTGGTCTCCCTAGGAATCTCTGCTCCACATCAATTTTTGGAACTCAGAGCTGTCTTCTAGCTCTTAGGAGTTTTCAGCTTCTGTCCAGAACAAGGTAGTTCAAGTCAGGACAGACAACACCACAATAATGTGGTACATCAACAGGCAGGGGGGTCGGTCATCAGCCTTGTGCACCAAGCAATGAAGTGGTGGTCTCTGGCTTCTCCCTGAACACCTCCCTGATAGCAGTTCACCTCCAGGGAAGGACAATGTCCGCAGATGCCCTCAGCAGGATTCTCAGGGCCATCACGATTGGGCTCTGAATCCTCAGGTGCTGGGTTCAGTCCTTGCCAGATGGGGCTCATTTTCAGATAGATCTTTTCAGCCCCAGATAACCACTAACTTTCTCTGTTTTGTTGGGGCCTCCAGTGCTGGGATCAGCCCCCTGGGGCGCTTTTCACTTGGATTGGAAGGGAGTTTCTGTACACCTTTCCTCCTTTTCCCTTTCTTTCAGGGTACTAGTAAAAATCAGATCTCAGCCCTGCAAAGCAATTCTGATTGTTCCAAACTGGGCCAGACAGCCCTGGTACCCATTGTCTCTGTCCTTGACAGTCCACCCTACCCTGAGCTTGCCCAGAGTCCACACTTACTGGCCTTTGCACAAGGGAGAGTGTGGTATCGAACCTCAAATTCCTCCTTCTCAAGGCAAGCTCTTGAGGAGTTAGAATTTGCTGATTTACACCTTTTTCAAGGTGTCGCGGATATTTTAAAGGCTTCAAGGAAGCTTTTTCAGTGGGGCCACTTACAATTCTAAGTGGAACAGGTTTTCAGTCTGGTGCGCTGAGAAGCAGATTATACCACAGTCTGCTTATCTGCCCATTTTCTGGACTTTTTGGTCCATTTTAAATTCCTTAGGTCTTGGGCCAGCTACCTTAAGGGTTCCTCTGGCAGCTGTCTGTTTTTCTGCAAGCAGGAAGCCTGCTTCCTTTCTTCTCAACCTGTGTTTTCCAAGTTTTAAGGGGTTGCTTCACACCAACCCTCCTTTTTCGGGAACCAGCTCCTGCATGGAGCCTGAATGTTTGCATTGCTCAGTTAATGCAAACCCCTTTGGACCTCTGTTCCCAGCAGAGCTCAAGCTTCTCACTTGGAAAATGTTTTTTTCTGGTGGTTTCACTTCTGCCAGGCGAAAAGTGAACTACAGGCCCTGGCAGTGGAAGAAGATTTTCTCTCCCCACAGGGATAAGACAGTCCCTAGGACTAACACAGGGTTTGTCCTAAGTGGTTTCAGGTTTCCACCTGAACCAACCCATCTCTCTCCAGGATTTTTCACTGAGCATTCTTCCTCAGGTGAGAGGAGACTGCACAGCTTGGGCGTCAAAAGAGCCTTATGCTACTATTTGTAGCAGCACCAAGGGTCACAGGTTCGAATCCCTCCAACTCTTCCTTACCTAGGGCGAGGTTGGCAAAGGAACCTGCCACTAAGAGGACAATTGCAAGGTGGATTGTCTCTTGTATCCATTTTGTTATCAAAGACTAGGTAGGAGAGCCCCTCAGGACTGAGGGCTCACTCCACCAGGTGTACAGCTGCATATCTAGCGGCTGCTAGAGATATTCCCATTCTGGAAATCTCTGTCGGGCTGTTACTTGGAAGACAGTTCACACTTTGCAAACATTATTCCCTGGATTTCCAGTCCAGGAGAGATGCTAGATTTTTGCACAGCTGTGCCCAGAGCCATTTCCTAAGTAGGTTCTGACCCTCCTCCATGGAGGTACTGCTGTGTAATCTGCAATAAGTCCTAATATAGCAAGACTTCATGGTGTTTGAAGAAAAATTACTCACCTTAGTAATTGCTTTTCTTCTCATGGAGTCTTGCTATTAGGACCACCCCAACCTGCCCTCTCAGAACTTCTACTGGGGGGTGGCAAATTAGTAAAGCACTGTGTCATGCCATTGTAGTTCTTCCCTTCACCCTCTTTTATTTAGGGTTAGGAACTAGGGTTTTCTGTGTTGAGTGATTTGTTGGCCCCTTCCTGGACTTGAGTCTTTGGGGAAGGGGTCTAATAATTAACTTGTCGGGGGGGAAAACTAATACCATTATTCATTCTTATTATTGCTATTGTTGTTCCTATTGTTGTTTCTATTGTTATTACTACTAGTAGGTAGCCATTTGGCTAGTGTAGAGCTTTCCACACAGACTTGTTGCTTAGTGTTAGCTTCGTAAAGATCTGACAGTTTCATTTGAAACTGCCCAGATAGAGCTTTGGTATAGCGCCCTCGCGCTTTAGAACTCCAGTTTCTCTGGAGTTAACTCTTTCCTCTCCGGGGCAGTTCAAGTGCAGTGGCTAACTGCAATAAGTCCTAATATAGCAAGACTCCATGAGAAGAAAAGCAATTACTAAGGTGAGTAATTTTTTCTTCTACCCCGACTTTCATTTGGTGCGACACACCCTTAACAGTCAGTCACTTGGGTGGTGGGATAGTATTGAGTGTCCCCGTGGATGCAGATGACATCAGTACCTGGTCCTTTTGCACAGTGTTTTTCCAGCTTCTTTAATATGCACTAGGATCTGTTTCCCAAATCAGAGTCCCATTACATAAATAATGGATAGTTGCCTATCAGTAACAAGCTGGTTAGTTCAAGAGGTTACCATGGTTGACTGCATTAACCTCGAGAGCACAGCTCGAGAGGTTAGGTCGCCATTGGTAACCTCGAGATGAACTAACCATGGCTTGTTACCAAAAGGTTACCATTGTTTTTTTTAGTGTATGATGCTCCCACAAGTAGTAAAAGTAATTGGTCCAACTTTTTTTTTCTCAGTGCCACTTTTCTTTGACCACCTTTTCGCCATGGCAATTTCCTGGAAGTGTAAGGCACATGCGTTAGTGTGTTCCATATTATGCTGTAGTGACTACATAGCTAGTGCAGCATAACAGCTACGATGACAGTTATTACAACATATCAATGTTTTGAAAGGTACTGATTTTTATCGGTAACAACGTTCCATCATACACTATAGTCTTATTTCCCCACCTTCACATTTGTTTGGTACTTGCCCCAGTTTGCCAAGGACAAATCTGCTCCAGTGCCACTCTCTTTATTATGACAGTTCCTTGCAAAATGGCCTGGCTTATTAGTTATAGCAGATAACGTCTCTTGGCACATAATTGTTACCCCCACCAGAGTTCTTAGCAGGCTTAAAGTTTAAATGCAGAAAAAGAGATCTTACTTAGAGAGGGCTCTTGCAGTAGGTAATTACATATAGGACTGAAGCAGGCATCAGGACCCCATGGAAAAATTTCTAGCTAGCGGTCTCTGGCGGGGGACCGCCCCCACGCCCACCTACCAGTTCCTTCCCGCCGTTAACTTGTGTAAGCGCCTTGCGGTTAAGTTCAACTGCTCATCAGTTTGTCGGTAGTTTTACCGTTGTGTTTTTCTTTGATTTCTCGAATTTTGTCAGGTTACCTCTGCGGTGTGGTCCCCCACACCCTCCAAGCACAAGAATAAGTGCGATCCGTGCAGCGCCCAACTCCCGCACAAGGACGGACACTTCCAATGCCTCTTGTCTGGGCCTGGATCACCCCATGGAGAAGTGCCAGCAGTGCCTGAAGTTCAGTGCCACCACCCGGAGACAGAGGCAGCAGTCCCTGGAGGCCCACATCCTTAAAAAGACCTCCATGGAAAAGGAGCTGAAGAAGCTTCATCAGGCCTCAACTTTGCCCGAGGGGCATCGCAAAAAGACAGACAAGGAGAAGCACCGGGTCTGGGACTCCCCTTCCTCGGCCACCGCAACTTTGGCTGGAGTCGCCATTCTCAAGGTAATGTCCCCTCCGGGGAACCGCTCCGCGACAGCCATCTTGGAGGCTTCCAAGATGGCAACTACTCATCCATCTGGCTTGCGCTCGGGCTCTTTGGGTGCCTCCAGGTTAAAGGAGGCCTCCGCTCCCAGCAAGGCTGCTGCTGCATGGCCTACTGATGCGAGTGGCTCCAGTAAGCCAGACGTCAGCAACTCTGACATCCACCCGGAGAAGGCCACTATGTCACTCGACCCGTCGGGGTAGGGCACGGCCCCTAAGCCGCCCGACCAGGCCGCACCTCCTTCGTGGCCTCACTCGGGCGATGGTTCCGCTAAGTCTGATGACTGCTCCTCTGATGACTGCTCCTCTGGCGTCCGCCCGGACTCCGCCGGTAAGTTGAACATCGGACCCGAACATTCTGTCCGCTGCCCTCCGAGGCCCCAGCGTCTCCTCAGCTTGACCCCGGGGATTTTACTCCTTCTCCAAGCGATGCGGAGGATGTAGGTACGCTTCCATCAGGTCTCCCTGCCACTGGGCAGGACGACCTGATGGTTCCTTGGGCGCCGACGCTGGTCTCGCCTATGCCAGGCGACTTCCTTCTCCCTCTCCCGGATGCCGCCCCTACACCGGGCCTGCCGCCAGCTGGGCCTCCTATTCCAGGCCCGCCTGCCAGGCATCTTCCCGGGCTGTCAGCTCCTGCAGAACCCCTGGTCCCTGAGTATCCAACCCCATCCTATCCGCCGCCATATCCGGGGCCTCATTATCCGATAACCCAGTACCAGACGCTGGCCTATCTGATGCCGCAGTACATGGTACCTCACTACCCGACGCCGGGTTACACGGTCGGGGTATGGATAACATGTATGGATATCCTCAATAACCATATTCCTCCTACTCCACCGCCTCGGCCACCGATGGATTTGAAGGAGATCTAGCCTCCTGGTGGGCTGAGACCAAGGCTCAGCTCACCCAGGTGGGGAGTAAACTGTCTTCCGACACACGGTCCCGGACCCCCTTCGGAGACGAGAGACTCTCTCCCCACCTCCGGATACCAGAGATGAGCCTTCCGGTTCCCAGAGCAGGGCAGGATACGCTTCCCCAGGGGCTTCCCAAGGGGTCCATTCCTCCCCTGCGTCTGGAGGAAGAGTCTTCTCCCTCTTCATCCTCTTTGGACACCTCGGATGACTCTGATGATCGTTCCGGCTTAGACGACGAGCCATGCTCCCCGGATAAGCCCAGGCCGAGGACTCCTCCGAAGTCCCCTCCGAGGATCCTTCTTTAACAGAGTTGCTGCGAAAAATCCAGGAAGTTCATCAGTGGCACTCCTTGGAGCCAGATACACAGCGTAAGAAACTCGCTGCGCACCTGGATCTGCCAGAGACCGCTCCGACCCTGGTGCCACCCTGGATTGAGCCTCATGCCGATCTTGTCCCCACTATTTGGAAGCAACCGTCGGCATTTGCACCCCTTCCTAGGAAGCCGGACAGGTTTATCAGGCTCCCGAGGGTGTCGACTCTTTGAATTTGCACCCTCAAACTGATTCGGTCGTGATCAGCACCACTCACGGCCGGATAGCTAACCCCAAGCACTTGAGCTTATCACCACCCGACAAGGAATCCTGCCTTCTGGACCAGTACGGGAAAAAGGTTTATGCTTCTTCCACTCTGGGTATTAGGGCCCTGAATTACATCGGTCATATGGGGGACTACCAGAAGGCGATCCTTAGCAAGGTGGAGACTAAATTGGACACCCTTCCTGAGTCTCAGACGAAGCAGGAAGTGGCAGATCTAGTCCGATCTGCACGTTCAGCCAGTCGACACATGCTTCGTTCCACATACGATGCAGTGGACGCTGCTGGTTGGAGCTCGGCTTTCGCCGTAGGTTTGCAGTGTCACACCTGGCTCAGAGTTGGGTTTGGTCCTGGAGGTGCAGTCTGCTATACAGGACGTGCCCTTCAGGGGTTCTGTGCTGTTTGGTGGTGATGTCAAGGACATCACCGATCTGCAGGACATGGGTACTGCATTTAAGTCGGTTGACTCTCTGTACAAACCTGAAGCTCAGCGTCGTCCCTTTCGCAGACATCCTCAGCAGAAAGCGAAACCTCAGGGAAAGCGGGCCAATAAATGTCGGGCCCCTCCAGCTGCCAAGCCCCCCCAACCCAAAAAAGCAGCGGGGGCTTCAGCTGCGACGCTGCCTCATACTTCCTGACTCCTTTCCTCTCCCACTGCCTCTGGCCATACCAGAGGAACCGGTAGGAGGGAAATTCTCCCTCCTTCTACCGGGTTGGGAGAGGATAACTACAGACACTTGGGTGCTCCAGCTGACTGCAGAAGGACACTTGGTAGAGTTTCTTCGGAAACCTCCTCAAACACCCTCTCCCAGTTCGTCGTACTCCCCACAATATCATCTTCTGGTCTGGGAATAAATCTCCTCTCTTCTGTTGAAAGAGGCGATAGAGCCTGTACCCTGCACCTTCTAGGGACCGGCTACTATTCCCATTTCTTCCTGGTCCCAAAGAAGTCAGGAGAGGTGAATCCGATTCTCGGCCTCTGCTCCCTGAACTTGTTTGTGGAGTACAAAAGGTTCAGGATGCTCTCTCTGCAGAGTCTTCTGCCCCTCCATCAGCCGGGACAGTGGCTGTGCACTCTGGATATGCAGGATGCTTACCTACATATCCCTATTTGCCCTTCCCATCGCAAATACCTGCGTTTTGCTTTTCAGGGGGACCACTACCAGTTCAAGACCTTCCCATTTGGTCTTTCCTTGGCTCCCCGAGTTTTGACCAAATGCCTTTTGGTGGTGGCAGCCTACCTATGTACCCAGGGGGTGCAGGTTTTCCTGTACCTGGACGATTGGCTCCTGGCAGCCTCGTCCAGGAAGGAACTCCTGCACTTCCTTTCCCTGCAGGTTTTTGCCTGCCTGGGTGTTGCCGTCAACCATGCCAAGTCCCATCTGATCCCATCCCAGAGGCTCCAGTTTATCGGGCGATCCTGGACACGACCTCCGGCATGGCTTTTCTGCCGCTGGACAGGGCAGCATTGATCCAGGCTCAGGTCAACCTGTTATCCAGCCGCAGGCTGGTCAGCACCAGGTCGGTCCTTCGCCTCCTCAGGCTCATGGCGGCTGCTGTTCCCACAGTCCCTTGTGCTCGGCTGCACATGAGAATCTCTCAGTGGATGCTTCGGTCTCAATGGGATCAGCTGGTGGACGACCTAGATCAATTAGTTTTGGTCTCCAGCCCTGTGGTTCAGGACTTGCAATGGTGGGCGGTTCAGGAGAACCTTTGCTGAGGAGTTCCCTTCTGCCTTTCTCCCCCCTCCCAGACGCTGACAAAACTCCTTGGGAGAAGGTTGTGGAGCCCATCTCTGGCCTGACAGGACCCAGGGTTCCTGGTCCCAGCTTGAAAAACCTCTCCACATCAATGTGCTCGAGCTTCAGGCCATGTTGTATGCTCTTCAGGCTCTGCATCTTTTCCTGCTTCCTGGGCATCTGGCTGTCCAAATGGACATGTGTCGTTTGGTACATCAACAAACAGGGAGAAACTCGTTCCTACCCTCTTTGCAGGGAAGAGATGCGGGTTTGGGATTGGGCAGTGCAGCACAACCTTCACCTCATGGCCATTCACGTCCTGGGGGTCGAACATGTTGGCAGACCACCTCAGTCGTTCGTCTGCTCATGTGCACGAGTGGGAACTCGATCAGGGGGTAGCAGATGAAATCTTTCTATGCTGGGGAACCCCTCGGGTAGACCTGTTTGCGTCTCCTCAGCACAAAACTTCCTGCCTTCTGCTCGCACGCCCAGGCACAGTGTTTTTTTTGAGAGACGCTCTGACCTAGACTGAAGGAAGATCTGCCTATGCCTCCCCCGATCCCCTTGGTTATGAGGGTCTTACAGAAACTCGGCTCAGGAGCTCGTATGCTTCTCATTGCTCCTTTCTGGCCCAGGCAAGTTTGGTTCTCTTCTGCAACAGTATTCAGAGGAACCTCCACTTCCTCGTCCTCTGTCGCGGACTTTGCTGACCCCAGGATCAGGGGACCCCGGTCCATTCAGGCCTCAAGTCCCTTCAGTTGCACGCATGGCTCCTGCAGACGTAGTTCAAGCTCATTTCGGGGTCCCCCCCGCGAGTGGCTGAGATTATGGTGGAGGCCAGAAAGCCAGTCACTAGATCTACCTATGCCATGAAATGGAAACGGTTCACTATCTGGGCCACTTCCAAAGATTTTGAGCCTTTCTCGTGCTCTGTTGGGCGGCTTCTGGATTACTTGTGACACCTCTTTGATCTGGATCTGTTATTCATCTATGAAGGTGCACATGTTGGCCATCTCGGCCTATCATATTCCTTTTGGAGACGGACGTTTGCACAGCTGGAGGTCTCTAAGACCTTCCTTAGAGGGGTCCTCCACTTGAGACCTCCTATTCGGGTTCCTGCTCCTCCTTGGGATCTCAGTTTTATCCTTGAGAAGCTTACTCTGCCTCCTTTCGAGCCAGCAGCCTTAGCAGATCTGAAGTTCCTCTCATGGAAGACTGTTCCTTGTGACCATTACTTCTGCTCGGAGGATTTCCGAGCTTCAGGACCTGATGTGTAAAATCCCATATTTGATTTTTAACAAGGAACATGTGGCTCTGCGTACCAACCCCAAGTTTCTCCCCAAGGTGGTGGTAGAATCTACGCTGAATCAATCCATAGAGTTGCCTGCTTTCTTTACGCAACACTCCAATCAAGGGGAGTACCTCTTGCATACTCTGGATGTTCACCGGATTCTGAGATACTACACCTCCAGGACGAAGGATCTCATAAAGTCTGATCAACTGTTTGTCTCTTTTGCACATAAAAGAGGAGGCAATGCTGTTTCCAAGCAATGCCTATCTAAATGGTTGGCTCATTGTATCACTTTCTGTTATGACAAGTACGAGACCCTGCCGGGTGAAGTCAGAGGCCACTCCACCAGAGGGGTCACTACCTCTACTGCTTGTTTCAAGAATGTGTCAGCGGCTGACATCTGTGCAGCTGCTACTTGGACTTCTGTCCATACCTTTATGAAATATTACAGTTTGGATATTGCCTCTCTGTAGAGCGGGCTTCGGGTTGGCTGTTTTGCAAGGTCTCCTTTCCCAAGACCTTCATAGCCAGAGGGTCGTCTTCTGTGTAGTTTTCCTCCTCACGTTTGCTGCTTCTTGTTCCAGACTGCTTGGGACTCAGTCCTATATGTAATTACCTACTGCAAGAGCCTCTCTCGATCTACTGTTATGGTAAGTTCTTACGTAACTGTACAATTTTTATCGGTGCTTGACGCTTACCGCGCTGCTGTGGCACATCTGGCCACTTGGTAGTCCTCAGCCAAAGAAACCGCTTTTTCCCCATTCTCTGGTCGGTGCTCCTTGACCCACAGCTGCACATCTGTAGGCAAGATGTTGATGAATTGCTCCATGGCAAATGTCGATCTGTGGGACTGTTTTGCCCTCTGGTTGGTTACACTTCATCAGGCATTCTCGGAGTCTGGTGAAGGCTTCTCGAGGACTGTCAACAGAGTTGTACCTCAAAAATTGAAATCTCTGCCTGTAGGTCTCTCTGGAGATGTCGTACCTTTTCAGGATTTCACTTTTCACCAGGTCATAGTTTTCTTTTTATCCAACACTTTTTACTCCTCCGTTGCGAAGCGGGCCACGATGACCGCCAGCCGCCAGCACCAGAGCCTCCGGACCAGGTCTGGTGTATGCTACATGCGCCTGACTCGCACAGGCCCTGATGAAATCAGCGGGACCCCTCCCCCCAGGGGCCTGTGACTGGGAACCAGGTGGCCATGCATCTCGTGTCTGGGAGCTCGGCCATGAGCCGCCGTGGTCGCCCTGCAATTTTCCGCCATTACTGCCGAAGGGAGCCGGATGTGGAGTGGCCTCTGCACCTACATGCAGATGTCTACCACGCTCTCTCCCCTCGGAATGCACGCAACTGCAGCGCGCCACATACCTCGTAGCCACCCCAGAGGAAGGAGAGCAGTCTGACGCTCAATTTTTCCTCTCCACTGCCAGCCCCCTGGCGCCCAGAGTCCATTCCCGAACCCGGGTCGCCGGCGTGGCGCGAGGTGTGGCATCCAGCGCCTCAACCCTCCATGCCACTGGGACGGCTAGGTCATAGTTTTTCGACTGTGCAATGTCCATACTGCTGTAGGCAACCTGGGCTTTCCCTGTCAAGGTAGGGTACCAGTCTGATTGTCCATTGCTACTTTGGCTACTGGCAGGCTGTGGCTACTCTTTCAAAGGTTGTCGGGTATGCCTCAGTATCACCTGAGGGACACAACTTAGTAAGTTTAATGGCTTTAAGTTGCTTACATATTGTTGCTCATCTGGGTCTATGCTGGGTCCTCTGCCTTTGATAGCTTGTAAGGCATCAAGCCATCGCTGCCCCTGTTGCTGCATCTCTTCTCAATGCTTCTGACCGTTGAATTTCTTTTTGTCTCTGCTTCTCAGACTCTTTATTGTATAGCCCACCATTTCAAAAGTCCATCAGGCTTTCAGGGTCTGTCATTGCCTGTTCTTTTCCCATAACTTGTACTGGCTGTACAGTCTCAGACTGGACTTCTGTTGCGGCTGGTTTGGCTGACATTCTCCTGGTAACCACTCCTGGACTTGCTGCTGCATAATCCGTACCTTCCTCTGTGCTTCCCTGGTACTAGGTCCAGTACCCACACACACATCTCCTGTTTTAAGATATGCATGGCTTAAATCCCACCTCTAACACCATCTGTCGTCAAGACACAAGTCAGGAAACATGGAGAAAACACAGGAGCAGTTGTAAAATTCCACAAGTGTTTATTTGTAGTTGCAGTAACATAAATTAAACCTATTCAAAATAACTATATACAGAAGCAAAATAAAATCTGTTGTACAAAAATCTCCCTTGCAGCTCAGCTTGGCTGTTTTTATGTCTTTCTTTCTACCCCATCCTTTGAAAGCATCTTGTTCTTTGTAAATTTCAGGAGCTGCTACAACATTGAGAGCTTCCTGAGGTCCCTCCAGTCTTTGCAAAAGGTTCCGGCATTTGCACTCAAATAACCTCTGGCTTTCTACGGTTATCTCAAATTATAAACACATATACATTTCAACAGCAACACTAAACGTTTTCTAAACAAGAGATCCCAATATTGGCTACATTTCCATACGTTGATTCTCATTCTTGTATTACCAAATGTAGATATGCAAGGGAGGAAAACAGACAGCAAGAGAAAACGGACCGAGGGAGGCAAAGAATTGAGAGACTGTTTGGGTTGATCAAGTTGAAAGTCTCACAGGAAAATTTGGTTGTGCAACCAGACGGAGAAGAGGGAAAGAAGGAAAGAATATGGATCATTGCATTTAAACACTTTTCCAAAACGAATGGGACAGGGTCCTATTCTGCTCTGTCACACCGTCCCTCCATGGGACCTTCTTTTTATATTGGAGAAGCTTACGGTGCCACCTTTGAACCAGCTGCGAGTTACGCTTCATCTCATGGAAAGCATTATTTTTAGTTGCCATTACTTCCGCTCAAAGAATTTCTGAGCTGCAGGTTCTGATGTGTAAAGAGCCTTACCTTATTTTTCACAGGTATAGGGTTGCCTTGCGTACAAATCCTTTGTTCTTTCCAAAAGTGGTGTCCGAATTCACTTCAGATCAGGCCATCAGACCACCTGTCGCTACCCAGAGTACTTGGAGGGGAGACCTTGTTACATACTCCGGATGCACATTGAATCCTCCGTTACTATATAGAACTGACCCTTTTGTCAAGAAAGACAGACCAGTTTGTTTCCTTTGCCCCAAGAATATTAGGGGCTCCAGTGACCAAGCAGACATTGGCCAAATGGTTGGTCCAACTGCATTACCTTTTGTTACAAATGTATAACAAACCCTTGCTGGGACTAGTCAAGGGTCATTCCACAAGAGGGGTTGCAACCTCATTTGCATCACTCAGAAATGTTTCTGTAGCAGATCTCTGTGCAACTGCTACTTGGAAGTTCGTTCCACACTTTCATTAGGCTCTACAGTCTGGATGTTGCTTAGAAAGACACTGATGGCGGGTAAGGACCGCTTCGCCCACCCAGTCTGCCCATTTCCCTACCTACTGGATAAGCTGCAGATCCTAGTTAACCAACAGATCTTGGAAGATTAATGAGTTGTTTAAACAATGCAAATTATAGATATTCCTACAAGGAAAGGTTCCTTAACTAGTAAAGGTAACATTTTTAGATTTTATTTTTGTCTCACCAGAGTTGACTGTCTTGGAAAAAAGCATATGTGCTCCTAGTTTTGGAGATCACAATGTAGTTGTGTATTTTTTCTGTCACAAAAAATATTACCCCATGAATTTGGTGTCACAAATGACTAAAAGATGTTTTACAAAATTTAAGAGTTTATCATTTAGAAAGTACCTTCAGGGACTCCCATGGTGTAGGATTTTTCTTATCACAGATCTTAATTTGGCTGTACAGGAATTTATAGCAATGTTTGGGAATGCCTGTGATAAATTTGCTCCATATAAAAAAGTAAATCAAAGATTGAAACATTTACCTGAACAGTAAAAATAAGAAAAATGATTAGATCAAGAAATCAGCTCTGGAAAAATGCAAATAAAACATTAAAAAGTGAAGTCTGGGAACAATATAAAAAGATAAGGAATAAAGTAATATTGAAAATTAGGAAATCAAAAGCTTCTTATTACAATCAACTGACTCTGGTGCATATTGGTCTGTAATAAAAAAAAAAAAAAAAAAAAAAAAATCTCATGAACCCAATTAGAAATCAGAGTGAGATAAAACTAAGTCAAAATGGGAAGGTGCTTGAAACGAATAGGGCTGCTGATTATTTTAAATAATTTCCTAAATCTTCCTGATCTGAACGTAAAAACTCCATCAAACATCAAATTAGTGGATGTTGTGAATCAAGGGAATTCCCAAGATGGAAAAAAAAAAAAATTAGATTTAGGAGAGTGACAGGAAAAGAAGTTTAAAAAAGTATTAATAGATTAAAACCAAAAAAGGCAAGTGGACCAGATAAGATGTTGAGGGAAGCCTCCTTGGAACTGTCACCGATATTATGGGATATTTTTAACTGGAGTTTAAGGTAGGGACAGTTTCCTTCCAGCTGGAAACTTGCCAAAGTGATTCCGATAGATAAAGGATGAGATCCTATGGAAGCCTCAAACTACCACCCAATAGCCTTATTGTCTACGGTATCTAAGTTGTTTGAAAAAATGTTTCATGATCAGTTGGAGTATTTGGAGAAGTACAACAAATTGACACAATATCAGTATGGTTCTAGGCAGGGTAGGTCCACGGCTACTGCATTCACTGACGTTTTAGATCTTATAGCTACCCCTCTTAGGGAAGCAACATTCATGGGAGCGGTATACGTGGACCTATCCAAATCATTTGATTTAGTAAATCACAGTATTTTGATCAATACATTGGAGAAAATGGGGGTTGAGGAAGAAACCTGCAGATGGTTTACATCATATCTTGATAGAAGGTCCCAGTTTATTGTCTTGAATGGTCAACAGTCAAGAATGGACTGTGACAAGAGGGGTTCCCCAGGGATCAATCCTGGGCCCCCTCTTGTTCATAGTCTATTTAAATGACTTGCCAAACAATATTAAACACTCAATTTTGTCTTTATACAGACACAGTATTAGTAGCAGTAGGAAGTACTCCATGAGACGTACAGCAGAAACTACAAAGTGATTTTTTGCATAAGTTATTTTTCATCTTTGGGTTTATTAGTTAATAATAAGACACAGACCATGTTTTTTGCATCAGAAAAGAAGGGAGTTTCTAACTTAATAATGACTCAGGAAGGTAAGATTTTGGAACTAAATGAGACGTACAAGTATTTGGATACAAATAGATCAGCATTGAATATTTCTGCATAACAAATTGCATGACAAATGAAACAAGATTGACCATGATAAACCAATTAGTATTACCAGTAATTGATTATGGAAGTCCCATCTATAGACATACAACAAAAAAACAGTTAAACAACTTAGATGCACTTTATAATAAGCTTGCAAGACTTGTGTTAAGGTGTGACCCCAAAACCCATCATTGTACAATGTACATAGACTTAGGTTGGACTTTGCTGAACCTACGGGCCAAGGGTACTTGGTTGAACCAGGTCAGGAGTATCTTTAAAAATAGATCTTTAAATCTAAAAATTAAATTACAAAAACTTTAACATGGTTTAAATTTAAGAAAAATGGGTGCTAGGGACTTAATTGTACCAAAATTGATTAACCGGTTTAGCGCAATGACCCTTCGGTACCAAGTTGCCTTTAGTTGGAATTGCCTCCCTTCCCCCATGAGAATTAACGATTACTGATATTGTTTTTAAAACTGCAGTGAATCACAAACTTTGCTTTTGTTGTCATTGTAACAGGTGGAAAGAATGTAGTGGCTAAATGATTGGCCTATGTAGATGTTTGTAATATTTTGTAACTTACTTGTATTGTATTTTTTTTATTTTTAATCTGTTAAATGTGTAACGTTGTAACAAATTTAAACAGGTAAGCCTTGTAAATAGGGATTTTCAGAACCTTAATGGCTGTATCACTCTCTAAATAAAAAAAATGTACCATACCAACAGCGTACTTCCTACCCCCCCCACTACCAAAATTGCCTTATGTTTGTCCCATGCATTCTTGAATTCCCCTGCCATTTTTGACACCACGACCTCAGGAAGGCCATTCCATGCATCCACCACCCTCTTCATGAAAAAATTCTTCCTCACATTGCCCTTGAGCCGTCCCCCCTCTATCTTCAAATTGTGGCCCCTTGTTCTTGCAGAAGGAGAGCAGGTTTTGGCCTTGTGGTCCTCCAGGGACTACTCTCCTAGTGAGTGCCAAGGATACTGTTTCTCTACTAGTCTGCCACCGTTCTGACCTGGGTGTCTCCTTGTACTGCTTGGTACTCAATCCTATATGTGTTACCTGCTGCAAGAGCTCCCTCTCGAAATAAGATAGTACAGCTACGTAAGAACTTACCATAACAGTAGATCTTAGAGAGGAGCTCTTGCTGCAGGTAGTTTTTCCTTCTACCTGCCCCCGGGGTTATGTAATTGCACTTCTGTCTAGATGGGAGATCCTCCTAGGTTCCCCATCCTGTATCTTAGCCAGGTCTCTGGTGGGATGGACTGTGGTGGTGCTGGGGAACCGCCCCTTTTATACTACGCGGGACGCTGGGCCGACGTCAGGTGGCAGTCCCCTGCCTTGGGCTGCCAGCTAGAAATGTTTCTGTGGGGTTCTAGTGCCTGGCGGCATAGTTCTATATGTGTTGCGTGCTGCAAGAACTCCTCTCGAAGATTTACTGTTCTAACCCCAGGAATCCCTCATTATCAGTAAACTGATGCAGTCAGCCTACTGTTTTAATCCTAATGAGTGATCCCTTTGAAGAAACAAGATTACTATGGTGAGTAATTTTTTTCTTATAGTAAGTTATTGCATAACTGTACTTCACAGGTATGTAAGCTGCATTTTAAACAACATGAAGTTTTGCTGTATTCTGACAATATGTAGTTAGTCCTTCCAGTTCAACTGCCCCGGAGATGAGTTAACTCTATGCCATAAGCATAGAACATTGAGCTCGGTTTTCAAACCACTGTCCCTGGTACAGTCTATGTAACTGCCCGATTCTTTTTCCCACCTGCCTGTGAAGTCGCTCTGGAGATTTCTCCTTGCTCACTTTAGTTCAGAGTGGTGTGTTTTCGTCTGTTTATTCAACAGCTTTTTGTTTTCGGTTCTTCAAACCTCTGTCTACGGTACAGGTTAGACTAGATTAGACTGAATCTCCAATTGGTAAGTCTCCGGTCCTTTTCTAACCCCAGGAATCCTTCATTGTGATTAAACTGATGCAGTCGGCCTCCTGTGTTGAACTGCCTGGAGAGATGGAATTATATGCAAATTATGGAACTCTCAATTGGCTCACGCCACTTTCAAACTGCTGCCTTAGCAACTGTTGCACTCTGAGTGCTTCAGATTCTTTACTCCGCCTGCCTAGTAAGGACGTCCTGGAGAGCTCTCCTTGAATTGTCTCAGACTTAAGTTTATCTGTAGATAAGTACTCATTTTCAGTTTAATTCTAAATTGCTGCCTTAGAAACCGTTTAATATAGTTATTTAGTAGTTTTATTTATATTCGCGGTTCCCTCACGGTTCTGCGTCTACATTGGAGGTTATACCTCAGTTTTTATATAATATATAGCAGTCGGTTCCTTGATGCTTTAGTTTTGTTTACCTTTAGTATATTTCTTGGTTCCTTTTTCTTCAGGAACCAAACAGTGCTCGTTTCCAGGAACCATTGACTGTAGTTATTTTAAAGAAAGCTCCTGATCCGAGGTACTTTTGAATAATGGTTTTGTGGAGTAATCTTTTTGTCTAGCTTCAATGTCAGAGGTCCATTTGGATAAACCTAAAAAAACACACAGGACCCACGGGTTTCAAATGTTGAGTCTTGTGGATAACTTATAGCAAAAGCAGATAGACATTCTCTCTTTATTTGGGTACAAGTCATATATTTGCCAGTTGTGATATCTGTAAGACTTTTTGCTCTAAAACATTAAAGAAAAGGGTCTGTTCATGAAAAGGGGTTACCAATGCCCACCATACAGTGCATACCACATTTAAAAAAAAAAAAAAAATTCAAGACCTGTCAGGCACATGTTTTTGACTAAATCTGAATGCTGGCTATATGGGCAGATGGATAACATAACTATAGAATTCTAGGGTATCTATATTTTTTTTGATGGGGTATCCTGCTCCGTTTTGCTGCCTTTTTTTACCTGAAAGTGTGACATGCAAAAACACTTTTTTTTTTTTTAAATTAATTGTTTAACCAGGAGTAGCACACTAAGCTGAAAGCTTTTTTACAGGAGTGACCTGGGAGCACAGGGAAGTTAAGTGACTTGCTCAGGGTCACACAGTATACAAGTGGAAGCTATGGATTCAAACCCATGTCTGGTCTGCTGGATGTCACCAGATTTGCAGCTCAGAGCTTTAAACCACTGCGCTATACTGCCTCTAGACTAATTGTTTTTGCAAGCTTTATTTACTGTTTTCCATTATTAAAGTAAGTCCACTTACTAATCTGGAGTTGTGGTGGTTTATTATCTGTACTCTTTAGTCCATTGTAATGCTCCATTTTTAATTTATGCAGCTTTGTATTTAGTGTGGTGAATGTAACAGTTGGTGTCACAGCACGTTACATTCACCTGCATGGCCCCCAAATCTGTAATTGTGCTATTAGCACTTTAAAAGATTTTCTGGCTTCTCTCCTAGTTTGCCTCCTTGTGATAACTGACTGTTACTGCCTGTTCTGTCTTTCCCGCAGAAGGGACAGCAACCTTTGACCCTCACTGTACTTGAGGTCACATCAGGCCCAATGTTGACCTGTCAGTTGCAAAGTCATAACCTGCCCATCAGAACCAAGGAGCAACCACAGAGGGAAGAGCCGAGTTGTGGTTTAAAACCCACTGTTTGCACATGGCTCCTCCATTTGTAGGGCTACATTCCATGAAGATAAGCACTGCATGCAACAACGAGGGTTGCAGTTACATTCACCACAGGTAGACTTTGGTTACCATCATTCACTGATTGTTGGGCACATTTTCAGAGAGCATATTTCAGTGACAATTGCATGTCTAAGGAAAGTGCTGGGCATCAATTGTAATAGGGATTATTCAGTGTATATGGGGTGGAGAGTTAAAATGGATTTTCTTTGTGGTGTCACTTGTTACATTCACCACGATACATGGCGTCAACCATCATACCTGCCAGTACTGTTGTCAAATTGCTCCAGGTTTTGTAACACTGTCAGTTATTAGTAGTGGCGTGATAGCCATGAGGCATCAAACATCACGCCTGTCACTACTGTTATTATTGTCAGACTTCTCCAGGTTTTGTAGCACTGTCAAGTTATTATTAGTAGCATGTTAGCCATTAGGCATGTTCACTAAACTTTGCAAAACTGAAACAAATGTGTGGTCACTCGTTACATTCACCACGGTATGCAGTGTTAAGCATCACACTTGCCAGTAATGTAACTGTCAACTTTTTTATGTTCTATAGTAGTATGTCAGTCAGTAGCAGTAGTATGTTAGTTGTTGGGCATGTTTAATATAGTTTTAGTAAGTGAAACGTAAGTGTGGTGTTACATTCACCACGGTATGTGGTGCAAAACATCACATTTGCAATTAATGTAATATAATTCTTATAAATATTTGTTTCTCATGTTTTAATACAACTCATTATATGCTTATTAAAGTTTTTACTACTAAACAAATGTTTTGTGTCAGGTGCTACATTCACCACGGTGTGTGGTGTCACTTGTCACACTCACCACAATACAGTTCTTTTATCTCAAGAACCTGTGGGGCTTTTTATCTCCCAATATGTTCCTTTTTTCATACTTGGGTCATAGTATCTTGAAATGCATCACAAATGTAATGTAGAAATAATTTGAAAATTTTACCCTCATGTCACACTTTGGTAACCCCTTTTCATGAACAGACCCAAAAGGTCTAAAAGTTTAGAAGAGATGGCTTCTGCTTCTAGTGTGGATAATTCTGCTTCTTCTTCTTCCCATAAAAAGGATGGAGGTAAAGCCAGGGATCCTGACGAGGAGTTCAGAGATCTGAACAAGGTAAAACAAAAAGGACTGTGGAATCAGGCTCTGAACCTGTTCCATTAAAGAAAAGGTGTAAAGAAAAACATGTCGCGTCGCCTCCGGCTGAGAAAGCTAAGGAGCTCCCTGCAGGCAAGCATATTATACCCTTGACTGGGACATTGCTAAGGCACTTCAAGTGTTACTAGCCCTACAGGGTGCAATCCTGGTTCCTACACAGACTGCCCTGGTTCCTCCTACAGCTCCTGCAAGGCAAGAATTGCTGGAAGTGTATGGTGAGGAGGATGACTTTGAAGGGGAACCTATAGATCCATAAGTTTCCCCTGAGCAAGAGTTTGGATCTCCTCCTAGGGGTCCTGAGGAACTCTTCCCACTATGCTTTTGTTAAGAGCATGGTGGAAACCCTGAACCTTTCCTCTTCAGGAAACAGAAGAGGATATGGAGGAGGCAGACTTTCTGGAGATGATGGGGTTAACCCCCACGAAACATCTGCTTCTTTCTACCCATGCATAAATCTTTAAAAAAGGCTGCAGTGCAGATTTTTAAAACTCCAGCCTCTATCCCCAATGTGGATAAGAAAGCTGACAAGAAATACCGGCTGGGCAGAACTATAGCTGATTTTCTCTGTATTCATCCTGATCCTGAGGGAGTAGTCCAAGCTGCTGCCTGTGACAAGGCCAGAATCCCCTTGGCTACCCATCCACCAGACAGACTCAAAAAAAAAAAATGGATGCTATGGGAAAGAAAGGGTACATGGCTGCCTCTTTATTAGTTAGGCTGGCCAATTACATGGCATATTCAGCGCAGTACCAAAAAGCTCTATGGAACACTGCTCTAGCTTTGGGTGATAAAGTCCCAGGTGAAGTGGCTGTAGACTTGCAGGATACAGCAAAGGGCTGCACTTGATGCTACCAAGTACCAATTTCATATGGCAGTGGATGCCAATAATACTGCATCCAGGTTAATAGCTTTGTCTGTTTCACTCAGGAGGTTTGCATGGCTTAGAGCCACCAACCTGACTTTAGACACCCCAGCCAAAGCAATAGATTTCCCCCTGGAGAACAACTTCTTGTTTGGGGATCAAACAGAGGCATACACGAAGAAGATGGAGGAATATAAATCCACCTATCGGAGCAATTCCAAGGATAGGCCCTCCACCTCTTATAGACCCCAGAGTTGGGGGGGGGGGGGTTAGGGGATTTTACCCCAAACCTTTCTTTCAAATGCAGGCCTCTCAGCCTCAACAGCAGGCCAGAGGTTACTTTAGAGGAAGGGGGCAGGACAGCCATGAAAAGAGCGGTTCCTGCACCACAGGTTCAGGCACAGCCCGCACAGAATCCCTGACTGGCTAGTGCAGGTCGCATCCCCTATTACAGAACCACCAGTAGGTGGCAGATTGGCTCATTATCGTCACGCTTGGCATTTCATCACCACAGACAAGTGAACCAGGGCCTTCCCCTCAGTTTCAAATCATTCCCAAAGCTGAGAACAAGAAGCTTTGCTCCAGTAACAGCTGCATACAGGATTCTGTTGGAAGCAGAGGTAAAGCATCTGCTGGCAATTAAAACAGTGGATGTAGTGCCACTAATAAGCAGGGGCAAAGGTTTTTATTCCAGGTACTTCCTTGTAAGGAAGAAAAAACAGGGATTGGCGAACTATTTTGGATCTAAGACTTCTGAACAAGCACATTTTGAAACCAAGGTTCAAAATGGTCACTCTTGCAACAATCATTCCTTCATTGCAAAAGGGAGACTGGCTAGCCTCCCTAGATCTAAGGGATGCTTATTTTCACATTCCCATCAGACCATCTCACAGAAAGTTCTTGAGATTCAGGCTGGCTTCAGGCCATTATCAGTTTGCAGCTCTCCCTTTTGGACCGACTTTGGCACCAAGGGTTTTTACAAAGTGCCTATCAGTGGTGGTAGAGTTTTTGAGAAAGAGGTGCAAGTCTTCCCCTACCTGGACGACTGGTTAGTAGTAGGACAGTCTCTGCAGCATGCAGTACAGTCACTGGCACTAACAAAATCTACACTGGAGTCCCTGGGATTTCTTATAAACGAAGAGAAATCTCAGCAGGTGCCACTCCAGGTGCTGGAGTTTATTGGAGCAGAACTAAACACCAGACAGGGCAGAGCCCTCCTGCCACAAGACAGGGTGGCAAGCATTCTGCAGATTGCAAAATCCTTTGTCGGGGAGAACCAAAACAGCCAGAGAGTTTCTCAGGCTACTGGGCCACATGGCATCTGCCACTGCAGTGGTAATGGGCTCCCGGTTTCAAATGAGAGATATTCAGTTCCATCTCGGACAGTATTGGTCTCAAAGGACGAATCCTATGTCCAAACTGGTTCCAGTCACAAGTCTAGTCCAGGCATTGCAAGGGTGGGTGTACCTTTTATAAGGGAACAACCCTCAGTTATCCTCACAACAGATGCCTCTCTTCTAGGTTGGGGGGCACACAAGTTATAGCACACAGCAAGTGACACATGGCACCCCAGTCTCTGTTGCACATAAATCTCTTGGAGCTCACGGCTGTTTACCTGGCTCTAAAAACCTTTGCTCCTTACCTTCAAAACAAGGTGGTGCAAGTCAGAACAGACAACACCACAGCCATGTATTACATCAACAAGCAAGGGGGGGGTAACAGGTAAAATCTGCTGTGCACAGAAGCAATGAGACTGTGGTCCCTGGTATACTCCATGGGAGTATCCCTGTCAGCCATACACCTTCCAGGGAAGGACAATGTACTGGCAGACTCTCTCAGCAGGATAAGTCAGGACCACCACGAGTGGTGCCTGAATACTCTGGTACTCTGTACATATTTCAGGAGATTTGGCATTCCAGAGGGGGATCTCTTTGCCTCCACAGAAAACCACCGTCTTGCAATGTGCTGTTGCAGGCCTCCTCTAAGAGGCACAATTCCTCTGGATGCCATGGCTTTGGATTGGACAGGGACATTTCTGTATGCATTCCCTCCCTTTCCTATGATATTCGGGACCCTGCTGAAATTGAGGTTCCAACCAGCAAAAATGATACTGGTGGCTCCAGATTGGGTGAGACAGCACTGGTATTCTCTTCTGCTGACTGTCAGTGGTTCCTCCAATCCATCTGCCCAGGAGGCACAACCTGTTGACCTCTTCTCAGGCAGGATACTGTACCCCAATCTCAAATCACTTGGGGTCAAGGCGTGGCTCTTGAGAACTTAGAATTTGCTAACCTTAAGCTATCAGAGCAGGTGCTGACAGTGCTTAGGGGTTCCAGGAAACCTTCTACTAAGAAAACATACTCCTCTAAGTGGAAAAGGTTTTCCATTTGGTGTACAGGTAAGGGTGTGAACCCCTTCAGGGGTGATTTGGCTATTCTTCTAGATTACCTTACACATTTACATTCCTTGGGTCTGAAGCCTTCTACCCTCAAGGTCCACTTAGCTTCAGTCTCCGTTTATGTCGGTTGGTAAAGAGAGGTCCATTGCCTCTCATCCAGTATTCAGAAAATATTTTAAAGGCCTTAATCTTCTGCACCCTCCCCTGAGGGAACAGGTTCAGGCCTGGAATATAAATATTTGTATTGCTAAACTCATGGATGCATCATTCGAACCTATGGCAACCACAGAGGTGAAGTATATCACTTGGAAAATTATTTCTGGTTGCTATTCAGCCAGAAGGATCAGTGAATTACAAGTCCTGTGCACAGATGTGGACTACATATCCTTCCACAGGGATAAGGTGGTCCTTGGGACTAACAGAAAATTTCTTCCCAAGGTGGTATCTGATTTTCTCTTAACTCATTGCCTCCACAGGCTCACTCTGAGATTACACTACTTGCCTCCTGAATCTCCTGTATACTTTTAACAGTGAATCCTGGGCCTTTCTAAGCAAAATCAAGCCATAGTCTGTATGTCGCAAACAAATGCTAATAGCCCAATAACTGTACATGCTAGACAAAAAGCATGAGTGGCAGAGTTATTCAGCACAAAATTGCCTTTCCAATGGTGGCATGCATGTAATAAGTAATTTTGTATTTTTTTCTGTGCTGGTGGAAAGAGCAAACTAAATATTTTTTTCACTAAAAAAGGGCAACATAAGCCATTTTTTGTTGGAAAATATGTAAAATATCAACACCAAATTAAGCATACAGACAGTAGATGGTGTTTTGATATTATGGTTGCTAAAAAAAGATATCTTTTTACTATAAAAAGTAATTTTTCCCTATTTTAGTCAAGGTGTTTTGATGAGATTTGAGGGCTAAATCTCAACCACACACACCATATCATAAACAAATGCGTATAACTCCAAAAGTATACATGATACACACAAAGTATCAGCATGAAAGTTGAGTACAAAAATGCCTTTCCAATGGTGCTATGCAACCAGTTGTAATCAATACGGTTTTAATTTTATACCTGCTGAAGTGCCAAAAAAGTTAATTTTATTCAAGCTGCTTAGGTGAATCTTGATGGAAAACATGTCAGCCATACACACCATACCATAAACAAATGCAAATAACTCCTAAAGTATACATGATATACAGTGCATAAAATATCAGTGACAAAGTTGTACAGCATAAAATTATATTTCCAACGGTGCTATGCAGTCAAATATATATTATATTCTGTTACAATATAAATTAAAATATACAAGTGACTTCTCCAGACGTTGCAAGGGCACACTGGGAGTCAGTAGCCGACTTCTGCAGACGTCCTCGGGACACACCAGTGTGTTTTTACTGACAACTACAGGCGTCTGCTAGGATACAGAGTTAAATCAGTCTATCACTCTACCTGTCTTTTTTTACAGACAACCCCAGTTCTCCAGAAAGGAGGCTTCATTCCCTTGATGTCAAAAGGGCACTTGGCCACTGCATTGACAGAACCAAGTCTCAGAGGACAAGTCAGTCACAGCTCTTTCTCACCTATGTTGAAGTTGGTAAGGGCAGAGCTGCAACAAAACATACAGTTGCTCGCTGGATAGTGGCACGTATACAGTTTTGTTATAGTAAGGTGGGTAAACAGGTACCTCTGTGCCTGAGAGCACACTCCACCAGGAGCACAGCTGCTTCAGTGGCAGCTTCAAGAGAAATTCCACTACTGGAAATCTGTAAAGCAGCTACATGGAAAACAGTACACACCTTCACAAAATATTATAGCCTGGATTTGCAATCCAGAGGTGATGCTAGGTTTGGTACAGCAGTACTGCACAGCCTGTTTCCGAAATAGGTTCTCTGCCCAACCTCCAGAGGTACTGCTTGGTAGTCTGCATCAGTTTAATCATAATGAGTGATTCCTGGGGTTAGAAGAAAAAAATACTCACCATAGTAATCTTGTTTCTTCAAAGGGATGACTTGTTATGGTTAAAGACCCTCCCTGCCACCCCTGCTAGAACCTATAGAAGTTGCTCTGCATCCCTGCATTAAAGGGTTTTTTCCCCCTATATAGGTTAAGGTAGAGACTCACTTTGTTTAACCAGTTGGTGTCCAGGTGGTCTCTAGTTTCTTAGGTTTGTTGGTTAAGGATGTTTTGACCTGAAAGGACAAAAATATTTTAATGTTATTAATTTTAGCTAGTGGGTCTTTCATCCAGTTAGGCTCCGTAAGAATCTGAAGCACTCCGAGTGCAACAGTTGCTAGGGCAGCAGTTTGAAAGTGGCAAGAGCCAGTTGAGAGTTCCATAATTTGCATACAATTCCATCTCTCCAAGCAGTTCAACACAGGAGGCAGACTGCATCAGTTTAATCATAATGAGTGATCCCTTTGAAGAAACAAGATTACTATGGTGAGTAATTTTTTCTTTTGGTCCGCGTAACTGAGAGAACCAATTTGATTTATTTTTGAGGTAAATTCTTAGTTTAAATTATTTATTGGGATCTGGCAGTTTTTGATTTAAAACCAGAGTTTATCATTTTTTCCATAGACCATTGAACTAGTCATTAACGGAAGACTAAATTACTCTGTCATGACCACCACTCAAAGCGTAACTTTGGCTACAGTGCACTGTGTCTGAGAAACCCAAGAAAAAGACCTGACCCACTGGGTTTCAGCATTGCACAGAGTGCGGGGAGGTGTTTGCCAAAGCGGATCCCCACATCACGTGTGTTCATTCTCTAGGGTTTGACCACCTGAAATCAGACTGCCAAATTTGCGAAAACTTTCCTAAAGCCACGCTGGATGTGTTTAGCCTGGCTGACTGAAAGAATGGCCGAAAAATCCGCTGACCCAGACTGGCTGGTCCGGTTCAGCTCCTGAGGGTGCAGAAGAACTGGAGGAGGTGCCTTCTGACCAGGGTGATGCCTACTTGACAAAACGAAAAGCAGATACCGAGGCTTCGGTACCAGCAAAAAAATAAGCGAAAATCTACTGGCTCGGAGCCTAAGTTTCTGGCTTCAATCACGGATAAAATAACTAAAGCGATTCGAATTGTACAATCTTTGCAAACAGAACCAGGTGAACAGAGGCAGAGTACTATCTCACACCCCTCAATTTGGTCTACCGCTTCACTTCCCACCAGTTCATATGATCTGTGGACCTATTATGAACTTGAGTGGGAAGAAGAGGAAGGCCTGGGGGAACCCATTGAGCCTGATATTTCCCTGGGCAGATTACTCTGGAGGCAGATGAGGAGGAGGATGAGCCAGATTTCATCAAAATGATGGATCTCCCCGACTCCAAGACTGCCGATACCTCTCCATAAGTCCTTGAAAAAGCAGACTAATAAAATTTTGCAGATGCTCACCTCGATTCCCCCTGTTGACAAAAGGATGGATTGGAGGTATATGCTGTCTGGCAGTGGCAAAAAGTTTCTCTATAACCACTGTAGCCATGTAGGAGTTGTCCAGGCTGCTGCCTGTGTCAAGGCTGGCATTCCTCTTGCTTTTCACCCTCCTGAAAAGGAGACTCTGAGGACTGACACCATGGCCAAGAAACAGTATTTGGCCTCTTCCCTGGGTATTAGGCAAGCTTCTTAAATGGCATATGTTGCCAGATACAAGTCCAGATGGGAATCTGTCCTGGAGTTAGCCAAGACAGCTACACCCCAACTGGCCGGGGATCTGGAGCAGATCGTTGAGGATGGCATTAAGGCATCCAAAGTGCAATTTCATGCTGCAGTGGACTCTAATGATGTGTCTTCTAGAGTCATGGCTACTTCAGTTTACCTGAGATTTTCCTGGCTCAGCTGTACCAACCTTTCTCCGGATACCCAGTCAAAGGCCATGGCTTTTCTGTGGTCCAGAATTCTCTGGGGAGCAAATAGTCTTACATGAAGAAAATGGATGTGTATAGGACCACTTACAAAAATGCAGCTGTGAAAGAAAAGGCTGCAACTCCACAAAAGCAACAATCTAGGCCGGGCAGAGGCAGGTCTTATCAGAGGCCTTTCTACCAGGCATAGGCATTTCCTGTTTACCAGCAGCAGAGAGGTTTATTCAGGGACAGAGGTAGAAGTGTGAGGAGAGCTGCATCCACCTCCCAGCCCAAGACTCCTGCCAAACAGACATCCTGATGTCAGTCAAGGCCGCCTCCCCTTTGCCAGTAGGGGCAGACTGGCTCACTACTTCCAGGCCTGGAAATCCATTACCACCGACAGGTGGGTCCTGGAAGTAGTGAGCCAGGGACTTGCTCTGAATTTCAAACAGTTCCCAAGAACCGGAGTAAAGTCTTTCAAACCTGCCAGCAGTTCAGAGGCAACTCTGTTGGAGGCAGAGATTTCCACGCTTATAGAGCAAAAAGCAGTGGAACCTGTCCGCGTTCTCTACAAAGGAAAAGGGTTTTACTCAAGATACCTCCTTGCCCTAAAAAAGACTGGGGAGTGGCGGCCCATCCTAGATCCGAGGTATCTCAACAAGTACCTGACAAAACCCAAATTCAAGATGGTGACTTTAACCAAAATCCTTCCCACTCTCAGACAAGGAGATTGGTTAGCTTCCTTGGACCTTTGGGCCTCAAGGATGCATATTTCCACATACCTATCAGACACTCAGAGAAAGTATCTAAGGATCTTACTCCGAAGGGGAGCTCTTGCAGCAGGCTATAACCATTGACTAATGCTGCAGGCCTTAGGACCCACCAGAAAAAACTTTGCAGTACCCAGAGGGGAATGCCCCCGATGTTGGCTCTACCTCGTCTGTCATGCTAGATAAGGGGGCGGACCCCGGCTCCACCTCAGTTGTTTTCCCGCCACAGACCCGCTGTCGTTCAGCGTTCGACAAATCCGATAGCCTAACTTCCCGGACTATCAGATTTCAAGTAGAGACAAGCATTTTGTCTGTCCCCAGTAGTCCGCGGACAAGTACTGTTTGAGCTGTCTGAGTTAATTAAAAGCTACCTTCAGCAGTGGTGCATTTGCTGGTTTGGCCAGCAGGGTGAGTAGCAAGTCCCGTGCCTGTCTTTGCTGGTGGTCAGGTGATCAGGTGATCGGAACGGCGAGCAGATGATTATGAAGGGTAGCTGGATGGCAAGCTGGCGCGTCGCCAATGAGGAGCTGAGAGCGAGCAACAGAGGTAAGGTACACCAATCGGAGCTACAGGGAGGAGCAGAGACGACTTACTGGCAGGTCATACTACCAGTGGTATGATCTTCCAATGCAGGGGAGGAACACCTATTGGTCCGCATCCGAAGTTGGGGCTTGTACTAATGCTTGAGGGAGGGAAGGCTTACTTTGGGCTCACTTTGCTTTGGAATCTCGAGGACAGCAGCATACGCGTGTGTGAGAACACAGAGGGAAAAAAAAATGAAAGATCTCATTCTTTAGTTTACTTTACTATTCATCTGGCAGAAATATTTTTTGTGTTTGGGGAAAAAAGAAAAAAAGTCACACCACCGGCCTGGCCAGTGCAGTGGTACTGTAGTCTGTAGAAGACAGTGCGCGTTGGTGGCTGAGCAGGGGAAGGGGTCGGGACTCAGATGGGAGCCAGAAGAGAGACGGTTGGGGTGATAAGTTGAGATATCTAGTAGGCAGGTAAAGTCTGTACGCTGACAAAACATCACAAATTAAGAGATGGAGACCTGAATCAGAATTTAAGCCCAAAGTGTTATTACTTAGCCTATTAGGCAGGCAGCATTTGAGCACTGGTGATCTGATTCTTCTGATCTGGAACGAAGACTGGCATAAAACAGGGAGGCCTGAAAAACAAAGTAAATAAGCAGACCTTGCAGTACTGAACTGAAGCATTAGAAAAAGAAACCTAGCTGACTAAGGGGAAAAGTTACTTAATAGAAGATAAAATAAGAGAGAAGCCTTTAGCCTGACTGTTTGTGTGGGAGAGGGTGACTGTGAGGGGTAACACTGCCCAGTCTACTGACTTGAAAGAAAGACCCCAAAAAAAAAGCAACTCAAAGGGGAAAAAGGTTGTAAACAAAATAACATAGTAAAATATGAGAAGGAAGCCTAACTTGGACTGTTGGTAGAGGGGATTGCTGTGAGAAAAGGCTTGTGAAAGACCCCCTTTCCCCCAAAAGAAGCAACTCAAAGGGAAAAAGTTTGTAAACAAAAATAATGTAGGAAAGTAATATGAGAACGAGAAGGACGCCTAACTTGGACTGTTGGTAGAGGAGATTGCTGTGAGAAAAGGGGTGACCTTGACCTGCCGGCTGGCTTGTGAAGACACAAAAAGGACAGCTTGTACACAATAAGATCCTGGTAAGGAATATATATACCAACAGTAAGCACCAAGCAAACAATATATACTACATGTCTGTGTTTGTCAGTGACTGAATCACGTTGGTATTTCTTCCCACTTCCCAGTCAACTCATCCCACCCAATCCCTTCCACTACCTGTTGCCTAACCTTCCTGTTCTTTCTGAGTGAGTGTGCGTTGCTTAATTTAAACAGTGTATAGATTAGAAAGTATGATTGCAGTGACCCATCAGTGAAAAGACACGCACAGTGTTTTGATACAAAATAAGTTTTAGTTCCATTAGCAGAGTTTTTTTGTATTATATGTTTATTGGATTTTCCAACCATAACAAAAATAAACACAGATTTACACCTACAAAAACATATTTATGCATAAAAATACATAAAAACCCATCACCACTTGAATTTTAGTACATTATATCAGTCCCCTTTACATATCTCCTTCTCATAGCAATTTATTAAGTTGCTCTTCCCACCTATCTACCCTATTACCAACCCCCTCCAGGCAAAAGAAAATCAGAGCCCAAACTAATTATACAGACTAATAACCCCTAAAAAAAAGGGGGGGGGGAGACGGGGACAATTCATCTGTCTCTCACTTAAGCTCCCGATGTCTCATCCTTCCCAATATGCCCACTCTCACCATCCCGGTCCACTCTTCGGCTTCCCCCTCCACCTCACCAGTCTCTTTCTTATCCTTGTAGCCCTTTCTCCATCACCTCCATTTCCCTTGGGGGCAACGAGGATAAATATGTTCCTCAAACCTTCCAGAACTGGTCCTCTCTATTCTTAGCCCCATAATATAATTTTTCCATCCCTAGGACTTGTAAACACAGATTTTTCCAATGCTGAATAGTTGGGGTCTCATTTGTGGCCCAAGTATTTAGAATACATTGTCTAGCTAAAACAACCAGTATCCGTGCCCATTGTGGGAGAGGTCTCCACTCCTCCTCTTCCGAATTATCCACTCCAAACAACATCACAATTGGGCTTTTCTCCATCTGCTTCCCCCCACACTCTCCCGATTCCCTCAGCCACACCTGTCCAGAACTGCTTCAGGGATGGACACCCCCAGAAGCAGTGTATGTACATAATCTTCTCTTCCTTACACCTTCCACATAATGGAGAGATCTCTGGGCGGAATTTGTGTACCATGTTTGGTGGGCAGTAAAGCCTATGCAGGACTTTATAATAGGACTCCTGGTATTTATTACAGATCAGTAACCCTTTATGCATTTTTAACAATAGCTCCCAACCCTGGTCTGGTATCTCCCTCTTTAAATCCCTGTTCCACATTTTTCTGGTCTTGCTAGTAAGATCAGGCATATACTGCTGACCCATTCTTGCTGCCCTTCCATTGTAATCCTCCTCCCTAGTACTAAGGACCATATGTTCT